>OX387345.1:1800000-3190000 GCA_947563465.1 Archips xylosteana | reverse complement strand
TTTAAAGTTTGATCGTTTTGGGAATTAATTATGTTATGTCAATTTAATGTTGGCTGAAGTTACCGAGGTTAACGAAATCAGTCATGCGATGTAATCATTAGAAGTTAGGTTTTTACGTAGATAAGATGTAGGTAGTACACTACAGCCTTTTCCACCTTTCTCCCCCACTCTGTAGCAGCGACCTCCTCCCAAAACCTCTGAATCAATTGACTATGAAGCAAGAGGTCCCGGATTCGAATCCCGAGAGCGATATCTTATTTGCTGTAAATTGCATCACCTTACTTAATTCTGTTGTAAAAGAATGTTCAAGAAGAGATCACCCTAAAGCAACAAGACCGCCCAAGTTTGTTTATTTTCTGTCTTGCTTACTTGTTATGTAATAATATGATGTTAACAATAAAGAGTCATCATATTGTATTGTAATGCCACATACTTGATCGACTATCCATACAAGCTTTGCCTACTTACCTAGCTTGAGACTCTGTTAACGCTCCTATATCCAGAGATCGGAATTGTCGCAATCAAGCTAGTGTTAGAACCAATTTTTTATCGATATCGATAGTTGTGCAATAGAAGAAAAAAACGGTCCACTATTATGGATGTTTTCTATGTATTTAAGTATTTATTTATCTATATAAGTATGTTTATCGTCGTCTAGTACCCATAGTACAAGCTTTGCTTAGTTTGGGACTAGGTCGATTTGTGTAAGATTGTCCCCTAATATTTATTTATTTTATTTACTATATAAAAAAACATATAATACAGAATTTTAGGTCAGGTGATAAACGAAACCGGCTACTCCCAGAGAATGTTGAGGAATTAATGATTATCTAGGTACTCCTATCACTATCACAAACCAAATAAAATATCATGTGCTGCTGTGTGTACTGACGCGAACTTCAAAGAAGAAATTGCATCTGTCTCTATATAATTTTATATAAACCTGACCTAAAATTCTGACAGTCTTATATTTTGCCGTGAAAATTCCGATCTTTGATGATATTATCTATTATTGTTAAGTTTCTTATACAAAAAAGTGACAAATACGTAAAATTGCACTTGTAACTTTTGTGATTTACATAAGGGGCTGGTGTCAATTTTATCCCACAATTTTTTTGTACCCACATAAATACGGAACTCATCATAGCTCAGATCAGATAGAAATAGGTCATTTATTATCATAATAGCGCATGCGACATTTTACTATCACGCAATGCAGTGTCACACGAACTTTCGTGCTGTTGTAAATAGCACCTTATATCTGTAGTAAGAAAGGCGTTGTTGCAAATTAAACTTGGCAACCGGGTAGAGTTGAATAATCCTTTATAGACCCGTAGCGCTACGGTTTAAGGTTTCAAAAATATTAAAGTTGTTTAAATTTTGCATATAGTTTTCAGACCATTCACCCAACCTAATATATTATTTTGTGCCATCCTAGGTACTTGCTTAGGTAGAAATTTAGGTATTTGTCCTTTCGATCAGTACAGGACGAAAAAAATATTACAGATGAAAATTTTCCTTTCATGATAATAATAAGGTAGTAACTGATCTACAAATGAATTTTGTGCCATCTCTGTCCACGGAAATCCTGAAATTAAACCAGTACCTAAAAGTCACTCAGCTACCTCTAAAAAAAAATTACAATTGGTTATAAGGGTTTTATGTGTTTTAGAGTACTGATATCTGTTGTTTAAAATATTTTGTGCCAAATTCGTCCACGGCATTTATAGATATATATATTTTTTAATATAACGCCCTGTAAATGCCACAAAAGAAAATTCAAGTTATTAGAGTTTACGTGTTTTTGATTATTATGGTGTAACAAAACACTATTCATAATTTGTGCTGTTTTTATCCACGAAATCTCATAATTTGGAAAAAAACAGTCTTTTTCGCTCTACGGGCGAGCGCGGGGAAGAGCGCGGGCGGCGGGCGGTGGGCGGTGGGTGGCGGGCGCCGGCGGCTGTCGGCGTTTATTTGATTAGACCTATAGCGTTGGATAATATTGAGGTTAGGTATATAAGTTTCAAAAACTCTAAAATTGCTATTTCTTGCTTGTGCGATACGGTCGTACGTAAGCAACTTATAATTGCGTTTTTTGTCACAACTGTTACCTACCTGCATTTTAGCAATTCGATAATTAGTCGTTGATTCTTTTTATTCAAATCCAAACTGATAAAAATATTTTAAATTTTAAAATAATTGTACTTACATAATATCTGGGATGGAATTACTTACTCTATTATGGCGTATTCGCAAATTGCCAGGTTTCTAAATACTTACCTACTAACTACGAACTAGTAATTAATGCGACAAAAAATAAACAATTCATAGAACAGTTATTCAGTATTTCTTTTATTAAACAAAAACCAAATAAAGCTAATTCGTAATATGTTTTTTTTTTCTTATACCTACATATGTCATATCTTGTGCATGCATACAAGTTTGCAGATTTCTAGTAATTACACTTTAATTAGGTACTCAAAACCTGCAAACTTGTATGTATTCCCATTAGTATTGGTGATCTGAAGCTCCATAGCGTACATCACTATATTCTATGTCAATCCAATTTAATGACGATGTAAATAAAGACTCCAATAAAGCACCAAACGCACAGACAGCGGAGACGTGGCGGGGTGGGGTGACGGTAACGGTTGTAATATTAGAGCTTGTATGAACGAGTTCGCGGTATGGTACCGCACTGCCACGCCACCGCTGTCGCTGTCTGTGCGTTTGGAGCTTTAAGGCCGGCGCCCACTGACGGCATGGCACGGCGTGACATTTTATTACTATCAAGTTATTTTGAATCTTATTTCAATGACTTTAGAATTCATGTTTCTTTATTTCGATACCACGATGCCGCGGCGTGCCGAGGGATGACGCAACGCATAAACAATAAAGTAACATGAATTCTAAACTCATTTAAATAAGATTCAAAATAACTTGATAGTAATAAAATGCCATGCCGTGCCATGCCGTCAGTGGGCGCCGGCCCTTAATTTGGTCACAGACTACTTAGTGATGTGAAAATCTAAAACCAATAGTAAAATAAAATCTTTCCAATAAATCGGACCATGTTTTCCCCCATATCTACGCTACCATAGATCGCGCGCTTGTTTTAACCCGTGACGCGTCCTAGGGACTACGTTAGTCCCTAACTTTTTTTTGCGGGAAATGTCCTAGAGACTACTACTGAAGTCTAATTTTAGTAATTTTAGTATGGTGGACGCGTGAAGGGTTCAAATTTTAATAATTTTAATGAAATAGGTTTGTTTACACTTTCATCAAATTGGATTGACATAGGGATTAATTTACTGTAGGCCTGTGCAATCTTCAACAAGAACGACATTTCTATGTTGCTTTTTGTTCCTTCAACTCTTTTGACTTACGCCAAAATAATCAAGGTGGAAAACGTTTCTTGCATTTCAATAATTATAAGTACCTATAGTATTTCCAATCATTGATTTTCTCGTTGACAGCTCCCGTAGAATGTAACTGCGTTTTTTACGCAAAAATTAACTTTTAAATGCGAGGTATAAAAAATACGACAACTGCCTAATTTTGTTCCTTGATCCCTTATAATATTCATCTAAGACAAATTGAGTCCATATATGCAGTAATTTTTTTTTAAAGTACGATAATAAACGTTTTAATAAAGTTACATTCTATGGCAATACAAATAGTGATGTTATGATTGAAATATCGATATTGTATCGGTATTGTATATGTTGAACTAGATGTGTTCCCGTGACTTTGTACAGTCAACGTCATAAATAAGTGATCACTTTTGTACCTTGTCGCTTTCAGTCGTTTCGTAATTTCGTATGGCTTTTCAAACATGACAAGGTACAAAAGTGATCACTTATTTATGACGTTGACCCTACGCGTTGTAATTTTTTTCCCGGAATATAAAATAGCCTATGTTACTTAAGTGAAATAATTTTTATTTGTCCAGTAGTTTTTAGCTTATTCATTACAAACATACAAACCTTTCCTCTTTATAATATAAGCAATATAAGTATAGATAGGTAATCGACAATGAAATGAAATAATTATAATAACAGGTAATTTTTATATATTAATTTTAAAATTGGATCGATATCGTAATCTACTGATCACTTATTTGGTCACAACACTATAACGTTCAAACTAGATCTGTCATCGAGAAAATAAATGATTGGAACTACTATAATCTTTATTGTTATTGACATCTCTTTCGCAAACCACAAATCGCAAACGTGCTTAATGTATTTTCTAATGAAAAAACGCCTCAAGATTTGTTCGTTGCGTTGATCTGATTGCGCACGCTGAGTTGGCAATAGTCTATGCCCAGCGGAATGTCAACGGTGTTTTATTTAAAATTTGGACTTTTGAAGCATGTGAATGAGTAAAATGGAAGCAGAAAAATGTGTTATATGTGGTTTTATATTGGACACCAATACAGTGTTAGTTAAAAAAAGAGGTTTGCTAAAGCTTTAGCACCTAAAATTTCAGCGACATTATACTAGTCACTACTCTTCATGGAGTTTAGCATAATCATATCTACTTTTGGCAGATTTGAAGAGTCCGTTCTAACAAAATCAGTGTTTCTATTCATATTTCAGTTTTCAAATTCGAGTTAATCAGTATATCAGTTCCAAGTCGTCCTAGCAGCTACAAAGGTCAGGTCCAGGGTACAAAGCAAGAGTTGTCGTCGTAGCAGGCAATATCCTAGGTCCAGTGTGGGTAAACAGTCGAAAAATTAAAAGATATCCAGGGAAAATACCGAAAACTTGGAGAAAGACGCGGGTGCATAATCGCAAGCTAAGGTTATGTACGTTTGTTTATGACAAGCTGTCAATGTCACATCTGGTTTTTTTTGTTCAATATGCGACGGACTAAGGTTCGTGCCTGTATTAAGCTGTCCCTGATTTAATAAATTGTTTTTATTTTTTATAATTATACGACGCAACCAATAAATCTGTAATTTTTTCCTGTTAATAAGGAACGTTATTCCTACCGGTATAAAAATATTCAAGCACTTTTAAAATTTTCATCGATTGCCAATTGAATAAATCGTTTATTTGGTACTTGACGGAACCATAAAAACGAGATTTATATATTAAGTAACTGATAGCGATGATGATAACGGTGAATTTAGGATTTTTGCTTTATTCAACGAAAAATAATGTTGAAGATTTACCACAAATTTGAATTTTGCGCGTACAAAGCCTCGGACAAAAGCCAATTCAATTTTATTATAAAAGCTGTACTTATTTTTTAATTGTAAAAGTAATTATTTTTTGCTTATTCGATCGATGATTAATCGATATTCAAAATGTCATGTTTTCCCCCATCTCTACGCTACCACAGATCATACGCTTGTTTCAAGCTCCAAACGCCCAGACAGAGGAGGCGAAGCGTGGTGGTGCGGTGGCGGTGACGGTGGTAAATAACTTGTATGAACGGTTGTGCGGTACCGTACCGCGAACGAACTCGTTCATACAAGTTGGAATATTACAAAAGTCATATCCACCGCACCGCCACGCCTCCGCTGTCTGTGCGTTTAGAGCTTCATTCAAAAAAACCGGCCAAGTGTGAATCGGACTCGCGCACCGAGGGCTCCGTACAAATGTATCTATGAACATCCAGTCTTAGCAGACCCCTGCTCCTAAGCAAAATGTGCGCAGTGTGGGATCATTTTAGATTGGTTACTGATATAGACAGACAGACAAAAAAATTTATGCTTTTTGCAATTTTTCCTTTATCTGTGCTATAAGACCTTGCTGCGTACCAAATTTCAAGATTCTGAGTTCACGGGAAGTACCCTGTAGGTTTTGATTCCCTTGCGAGTGTCGAAAATTTGCGGCATAAATAGATTGGTTACTGATATAGACAGACAGACAAAAAATTTACGCTTTTCGCAATTTTTACTTTATCTGTGCTATAAGACCTTGCTTCGTACCAAATTTCAAGATTCTGAGTTCACGGGAAGTACCCTGTAGGTTATGATTCCCTTGCGAGTTTCGAAAAGTTGCGGAAATTTGCGTCATAAACGGCTGTATCTTTTGATTGCGTTGGCTTGGAAGTTTGATTTTATCACAGCTCCAAGGGACAGTAGACCTGAGTATTTGATATAAATATCAGCTTGATACCTCCACGTGTTCCTGAGAAAAAGGGTCTTGACAGACGGACGGACGGACGGACAACAAGGTGATCCTATAAGGGTTCTTTTTTTCCTTTTGAGGTACGGAACCCTAAAAATAACGTCAGTTTTTGACGAAGATTTTTTAAAATAAAAAAATAATATTGAAATCAACTGAATTTTGGTAACACTGGATAGTTACGGCGTATATTTTTCCTTAAAATTTGTACGGAACTCTCGGTGCGTGAGTCCGACTTGCACATGGCCGGTTTTTTTTCACATACGAAGGATCATTTTATGTTGATTATGATTAACCCCGTTAAGTAGATCGTTAATCGTCATTGACGGTGATGTCTCCCCCTTATTCCCTCATTCCAGTTGGTCTTATTAGAAGGTCATGACATGATGTAATAATAGAAGATAACTTTTCACGAGACACTAGGTAGGTACCTACATTATTTGTGTTTAAAAGTTGTACAAGAATTTTGAACACATTTGTTGATTACGTAGATGAGATAAGACTCCACGAAGACTCAATATGATACTCGTAGGTATTAGTAATTTTATTTGTGATCGCTTCGACCGAATGAAGCGAGTGAGCGTGCGTGCGTATGCCCCCCGCCCGCTTTCGCATGCCCGCGTCACCCGCTTCGGCCACAAACATTGTTTTTTGTTTTATTAATTTAAATATCGTGGGTGAAAATGGCACAAACTTACAATGTCGATTTTTCATGCACTTATGATATTGAATATGCGAATTCTAATAATTGTAATTTTTTTTTTAATCTTTTGTAGCTTGGAAACACTAAATATTTAAAAATCTTAAAATACCGTGGTCTAAATTGGCACAAATTTCTTTAATAGGTATGTATAAGTGATCTGAACTAGGAAACAGTCATGTAATCAATTCTAATTTTTTTTTAAATCTTTTTTTTAAGTACTGACCCTATGTCAGTTTGCAGTGGACGAAAATGGCACAAACTGGGTTTCCACACTCCACAGGCTATCCTAAATACGATACCATAATTATTTTAAACTTTAAATTAATTTTGCCAGTTTTATTTTAAATAAAAATAATTAACCACAAATCATCGAATTTCTGAAAATGCAAGTGACAGATGTCGCACAAAACGCAATAATAAGCTTCATAGGTATGACTGTACCCACAGGCAAGAAATAATAAACTTTAGAGTTTTTGAAACTTATACCCTCAAAAAAGCCTAGCGCTACGCGTCTATTAATGAAATTAAGCGGCACGTCATGATTCTGCTACGCACGGAAGTTTATAAGTGAAACAACACAGATATTAAATCAATTAGTAATTCCGATCTTCTACAGTCGGATACAATACTTACTGCATTACATTCCTAATAATCAACATAAGAGCTGCCACCCCTCCGGGTTTGACACGGAGTCTACGGGTTTGAGTAGTGCATATCCGGGGTATGGGTTTAACATCGATATGCCCGGGCCACAGAATATATAATAGTACTAACTAGCGATGTGTCGAGTACGACTTGACTCTAGTCAGACTCGATTCCTACTTAGGACTCGCCTACTCGAGTACAAAAATATTTTGCTTCGAATACGCCAGACTCGATTCGGTACTCGAGTCAGAGAGAATCGGTTTCATACTCGCTGACTCGATTCTATTATGCGAGTACAACTGACTCGAGTCTAGTATTCGAGTCAGATTGACTCGCTTGAATTCAATCTCTTTTTACTTAAGCAATGAATGATAAGTACCTTAGCTATGTTTTTTTTGTATTTATTTGATGTTTATATATTAAAAAAATTGATTTATTAACGTTGTGTCACTATACTAAACCTATACTATGCTGTTTGAAGATGGGCCAATCAACTTTTATACCGACGCTAATCTGTCCGCAACATTTTTCAAACAATTGCAGATTTTTGTAAGTAAACATGTTTTTTCTGTAATTTAATAGATGGTGTACATGAATACATGCCATCCTACGTAAGTTTAACCTATTAAACCGTGAAATATCTTGTTGGAAGTACGATTTTTTGGTAACGCCAGAGACAATTTTGGTAACGCAGGAGACGCCCAAAGCGTCGGTTTAAAAGTTGATTGGCCCAGATACTCCTTTTCGATTTTTCCTTTTTGTTATAAAATTGGTAACGGACTTGATTTCTGGACTCGAATTTCCTGACTCGAGTAAACATTCGAATAGATACCAAACATAGACTCGAGTAGGTCTTCACTGGACTCGAATCGCGGAATCGAGTCAGGATCCGAATAACTTATTAACTGACTCGAGTCGCGGAATCGAGTCAGGATTCGAATACCACATAAAATGACTCGAGTCGACTCGATCCATCAAAACAGCTACTCGGCACATCACTAGTACTAACGGACAGAATGGACACGCTCCGCCCCGCAACGATTCGAGTTACCCCACCCCCCAAGGCGCCGATTGCTTGTCGCCGCTGTTCACCAGTCGGGTGCGCGACGCGATGCATGTCGGCCGCACGGCACTAAACTTTTGCGAAATGGTAATATATTGTGCATTGTATATGGGTGTTTGGCAACAGCCAAAGATAAGGAAAGGAGTTTTTTTCGATTTCCGAAGGACGAAAGAAGGTAGATAACCAACTTTAATTAGCAACATGAACAGTGTAGGTAACTAGGTTTAAAAGTTTGTTACCTATAATGTATAAATAGACGTCTTATATTTAGTAGGTATTTGTAAAATTAATTTGTTAATTATTTCCTATCAATAGATCAATATCTACAAAAAATTACATTCTCTAATAGGGATGACGACTGGGTTAAAAATTGGTCATTCTAATTAGTCCGTCATTTAGATTATGGGAAAATATGGGACACGTATTTTTTGGTTTATCAAATTATTAAAAAACGACAAAGATATAGATCATCAAACTTCCGGAGTGGGGGCTTGTGGCGTCACCCTTAGGTAAAAATTGTACCATATAGTGACGTCACTCGAAACTTCTAAGCACTGTATCCTCCTCATTTTTTGTTTGTCAAACAAAAGAAAAAATACGTGTACAATATTTTTTAATAATCTAACTGACGGACTAAACAGTTTTTTTTTAGTCGTCTAGCCTATTGTCTTTACAAAATGAATTAGGTATACACTCATTCACTTATTTTTAAACACTTAATTTAGACAAACGGTAAGTTTAATTATAAGTACTACGATAATTAGATTACCTACTCATTTTATTTTACATTACAACGTTGCTCGCGCTCAACGAACGGCGCGGCATTCACTTTCCGCAGCTATCTCTTTCTATCCCTTTTTGCGATAGTCAGCCCTGTGCATCTTACGCACACATTGACGCGTGTACAGACGTCGTCGTGCTTATGTAGATTCAAGAACAAGTCGCCGAGAAAAAGTCAAAGTTTAATCGGACAACGTATCCTCAGTTCGTATGCATAGTATAAATCTTCCCAGGTGAATTTTTCGCTTCGAGCCCTTATCTTTCAAAACAAACGGTATCATCATAGTATTAAGGTTCAAATTTAATGTAATGGCTCGAAGCGAAAAATTCACCTGGGAAGATTTATACTATAACAAAGCCACGACATTTCATCGATGTCAGTTGATTTACAATGGGTTGAGGTGTTTAAAGTCACAACTTTTACGGAATTGCTGAAAATAATTGGCGAAACGTTATCAATTCCTATAAGTAATTGCAATCGTTAAATATGTTTTGACATTGATGTCCAATATAATCGATAGTATCTATAGTATTGCAAAATCAGCCAATAGTGACCAAAAACGATCAATACCATCGACAGTATCGATAGTTTTGTACCATTGTTTTTGGTTATTGGTACCTGATTTAGCAATACTATCGATACTATCGATTCTATTGGGCATAAAACTATCGATAGTATCGATAGTATTGATAGTATTGCCGTTATCAATAGTATTACTTATAAAGCAAATTTGGCAAGATAGAAGCATCTCTAATACCACCAAAATGAGAATTGTGCGATCTCTGGTCTTCTCGATCTTTCTGTATGGCTCTGAATCGTGGTCTATTCGTGGGGCAGACCGGAAAAAGATCGAGGCTTTTGAGATTAAGATGTGGTGTTGGCGAAGAATGCTTCGTATACCATGGACAGCAAAAAGAACCAACAGATCCATTCTCGATCAGCTGAATATCGGAACCAGATTGTCAACGACGTGCTACCAGCGTGTACTCGGCTATTTTGGCCATCTCGCTCGAAGAGAACCAGACAACCTTGAGAAACTGATCTTGCTAGGCAAGATAGAGGGGAAAAGACCAAGAGGACGGTCGCCAACACGGTGGTCGGATCAAATTAAGGCGATAACGGGGCTCACTTTGCCAGCAGCTCCGAAACAGGCCGAGGACAGAGAGGTGTGGAAGCAGTTCGTCAAAGTCTCTGTAAAAGCTTTTCAAGACGGGCACGACCTTCAGAAATTAAGAACACGACGAAGAAGAGAAGAAACTTATAAAGCACTATGGATACTATAGAGATACTTTTACTATTGACACTGTGGTGTAGTATATCGATAGACTATCGATACTATTAGCTTTGTCTTAAGTATCGATTATCAATAGGCAACACTAAAATAATAAGTATTCTATTTTTTTCGATTTAAGTATCAAATTCTGCACAGCTCCAGTTCTATGGAAGCGTTCAAAAAGCATCTCTCGTCGTTCATTAATATTATCGAGGTATGTCTGACAAAAGCCCCAGGTTTAAATCGTTTAGTGACAAGCCGTTCGAATTGTCCCTTTCTCCAGTAATTAACGCCATTGAAAACTCACTGAAAGAGCAAAGTTGAATCCTGCGAATCCTTGGACGCTTTCAAATGAACGTCGAAAAAGGAATTACATTATTGAATTAGTTTTCGTTGTATTAAATTACTAGATATTCCATTCGTCGTGTTTTGAACGGTCCAGGTATTTACTTACCCTAAGATATTAAACTCGGGGAAATAGAAATGGGTAGGGCTTTGGAACGTTTCAATCGCCATACCTCGTGTGTTACGAAAATCGACTATTAATGTCCGTCAACTAAAAATCCCAATGACCACCACGTGCGATGTGTGGTCGCAGAACTGCAATTGCTTTTAGTTTATGGACATTATCCTTAGATTTTTGTAATACACGGAATACCGCGGTTGAAACGCTTCAGATCCCCATCCAAGATACGCCGTTAAGCAGTATCGTTGCAATCAAATCACAATTTTATCGCAATCAAGTTTCAAAAACGTGATGAATAAAATGGCTGTAGACTTTGGTTTTCGGTTATATGTATAATATAACCCATTGGCATAGCTATTTCTTAAAAAAACATCATCATTATTTCAGCCAAAAGACGTCCACTGTTGAACATAGGCCTCCCCCAAGGCTCGCCAAATAGATCAGTCCCGTGCCATCCGCATCCAACGTGATCCTGCAACCTTGGCCAGGTTGTCTCTCCATCTTGATCTTAAAAAATATGACCAGGTAAATGAGGCGGCTGACACGCTCGAATAAACACCCTTCAATTGAGGAGAATCATCTTTGTTTAACGGAAGCTTCTTCTTTCCTTAATCGTTTCCTCGTGATAGACTGGTCATCATCATCAGTATATGACTGTATCTTATCCTTCATCGTGACTTTTTCGAAAAAACATTGTGGTGGTTTTCCCTTTGCCTTCTATAACGTAGTGCTGGCGCCGGAGTTTATAGTTGGCAATAAAAACCGCGGCTGTCTACACTCCCATCGAGTCGCTTAGTCGCTCTATAATATGACACCCACAGGAAGTGCCTCCATACTATTCTGAACCCAAGCACAACACGGAAACTAATAGCAGGATATTCGTAATTTTTCATGACCTTTTCAAAAGCAAAATGTCGCTGTGAACGGCATTGTTCTAGTTTTGCCTTATTTCCGGGCTATGGGGGAAGTATGGGACATGACCACCACACTGACAAACAAAACACACACACACATGACATTTAATATCCTTCAACCCTTCATCCCTTCATCCCTTTATCCTTTCATTCAAACGATTTCAAAGTTCATTATTTTTAAATTGGTACAAAAAATTACGCTGCTCCAGGAAATTTGTTATTATGCCGGCAGACAGCGTCGCCGTTTCGGAAAATAATTTCGCTTTAGTTACGGTTGAATATACTAAAAAAAAAGTCGTGGTAGCCGAGTGGTTTGACCTATGGCCTTTTAAGCAGAGGGTCGTGGGTTCGCGTCCGGACTCACTTTGAGTTTTTCGGAATTTACATGTGTGCGAAATCACATTTTATATCCACCACGAGCTTTACGGTGAGAGAAAACATCGTGAGGCAACGTGGACACATCCGCACTGGGTTTATTCTGAGAGGAGGGCTGCGTCCTGGAGTAGACGTATACATATAGGGTGAGATGATGCAGTGGGTCTATAATGACTCCCACAAAATTTTAAGTCATAATGTATCATTAGTCATGATCAACGTTATTCATACAGTGATTTATTTCTGAAACAATTTATTTTTCGGAATTGTTATAAAACAAACCTAACCTAACCAGAAATAAATCACTGTATGAATAACGTTGATTATGACTAATGATACATTATGACTTAAAATTTTATGGGAGAAAAGGGGCACCGTAGTTGAAGTACTTATACTTAGAAGAAGCAAGATAAATCGCTACAATCACACTATACTTGAGTACCTGATTATTTTTAGGGTTCCGTACCCAAAGGACCCTAAAACGGGATCCTATTATTGAGACTTCGCTGTCCGTCCGTCTGTCTGTCCGTTCGTCACCAGGCTGTATTACACAGTATTATACAGTTTAAATTTTCACAGATGATGTATTTCGGTTGCCGCTATAACAACAAATACTAAAAACAGAATAAAATAAATATTTAAGGGGCTCCCATACAACAAATTACATTTTTTTGCTGTTTTTATTGATAGTGGTACAGTGTATACCCTCCGTGCGCGAGTCCGACTCGCACTTGGCCGGTTTTTTTTACATAAAACTGACCCATGATTGACCACTATCTCACCTGATTAAAAGTGGAGATGAGGTCAAGGTTGTATTCATTCATTCCATATTTACTTAAACTTTTGTCGCTGCATTTACTTTTACTTACCCTTTCTGCATAAACATTCTTTTTCTCTCGTTCCTCATGCAATAAGGAGTTAAACAATTCCTTTAGGATCACAACAAAGGCGTATTCTCGTGGACAGTAGTGTACTGACCCACCCGTTTCGTGACATTGTGGCTCGTAAACCTTCTCGCTCGTAACAGCCTATTTACGACCCATTCCGACCAGTTCCTGTTTGAGTTGATACTAATTTGACACGTTAACTAAACATTATTTAGCGAGGAATGACCATTAAGTCATTTAGCGCCACCCCTTTGGTCTGACGCTATTGGGTCGCACACAGAATAAGAAACAAAGTTTTTCTTGCGGACGAAGAGTAACGACTTGGAGTTGAATCATGGAACATAGGCCTGAGGATCGATTCTTGAAATCACGTCATTCAAAAATATCATTCGAGAATGGTCAAAAATTTTCATCATTTCAGCCGTAGGACGTCTACTGCTGGACATAGGCCTCCCTCATTGACGCCCAATCATTACGGTTAGAAGCAACTTGCATCCACCCTGAACCTGCGGCCTTCAATACTTAAATCGTCCGTCCATCTCGTTGGTGGACGTCCCACGCTGCGCTTGCCAGTCCGTGGTCTCCATTCGAGAACTTTTGGGCCCCAACGGCCATCTGTTCTGCGTGCTATATGGCCTAAAAAAATATGCTATATGGTTAAAAATTTACTGAATCTGAATCATAAATAGGTACAGGTTAGTTGCCTGTGCTTGGCTCTGTCAAATCTTAAGCTTCAATTTAACATAGTATATCAATTATATTTTTAAATATCACTATTGTAGCAGAGAAAACAAAGAAATAGATTTTTATACTTGTTTATGACGTCATTTGTTCTTATAAATAGATTTCAGGATACTCTGCACAACTTGGCACCCATTTAGATCTCAATCCTTTTGTCTCGAAGTCTACAACCAAGCATATTTTTAGTTTTGGACTTGGCTAACATTATACTTTTATTTTGCTAGGCACGACAAAGCATATTATTCCTTAACAAAACTCTCTTCCATTTTTAGTCAGGCTATATTTTTATTAACAATTGTATAAGCTTAATGGTACCTAAGCTATTATATGTAGAAAAATGTAGGCTGATTTTGAGCCTCCTGCCCGCTTTCGACGCAGTTCTTTTTATTTTTAACTGTCATTCTCTATTGTGTCCCCAAAAAAACTGTTCAACGAACTCGTCTCTATAGTCACCATTAAATCTGCGAATAATTACCGCTTCGAGGTGATGAAGTCCCACATATGTACATATATAAATGACGTTTGGGAGATGATGACAAGCTTTGTAACACGTGTCATTGATTGTTAGAGTCAATCAGAAGGACCAAACCACTGTAACAAACCTAGTAAAACATCACTCAAATAAAAATAAAGAAAGAGTGCTATTTTTTTCAGATTTTAGCCGGTTCTATTCCTGGGTGCGGCTAGCGAATTTTCAAAAATCTTTGAATATAGTTTACTTTCTTTTCAAAAATAAAGGGATGTGAGTTTAACATTTGGTAGCATAGCATACGGTTGTGGTAACTCCGAGGATGAGCTCTGGTTGAGTTCGAAACGCGTCAGTGTAGCTTGTTGGTGGTGATAGTTGTGTTTATGTGATTTGTGTGTGTTCGTACAGTGTGGAGGTGGAGGAACTGCATGAACACACATTTCTTGCATAAACGTAACTATTGTAAGGTCGCGGGTGAGCAAAGTAATTGTTTTAGTTCATTGGGATGTTTCCTTTTAGCAAATTTTCCTATTTTCAGTACTTTCCCTGGAGGTGGCATTACAGTATTCCACCCTGTATAGTAGCGATCCAGTACCTTTACTATAAAACTGGAAGCCATTTCTTAAAAATTGTGACTAGATAAATGAGGTGGCTGAAACGTTGGAATAAATGCTCTGCTGTTATTCTGAATAAGTGAGAGGCTTCAGTTTCAATGCGTTTTTTTTAACAATAAACACTACAAACAATAGACTGCTTACCACACATCAGAAATATTTTTCATCAGGCTACATTGTACACAAATACCAAGCCATAGCTGAAAGCATTGAATCTCTCGGCCCAAACGGCACCGTTAGTGTGCAACCGACCTTAATACATAGAAAGCCTCTAATCCCAAAGGGTGCAGAAGTCTTCCATCCCAGCTTTTTCATTAAATCACGCCGAAAAATTTCACTTTTCTGAACTCCAGTCGAGTTAGCTTCTCTAATTAGTTTTTTGAAAGCTTCACGTATTTCTTTCGTGTAATATCTTTAAGTAACCAACAAATCGAACAATAAATAGTTAATGAGGAAATACATAGTATTCACATTCGATGGGGCCGAAAGGTTCTCGAGTGGCGTCCGTGGACCGGAAGACGCGGTGTAGGTAGGCTTCCAGCAAGATGGAGCGGAGCGACGGCCTGGTGAAGGTAGCGGGAACCCATTGGATGCGGATGGCGCAGGGTCGATCTGTTTGGCGAGCCTTGGGATGCCTTGCGATGCCTTTCCAACCCCCACTCTCTAACTTTAAATACCTACGTGTCCAATATTTTTGGATAACCTAACTGATGGACTAATTGTAATATTTTTTTTATCCAGGATATTCCTATCCCAAGCATACCCAAGTCATAGTAAAAAAATGGATGTAAACAATGTCTGAAAAATGAATAAAATTATTATTATATTATAGATCAAATACATATAGGAAATTCTACCATTGAGCAGGTAGTTTTAGATATTTAGGCAGCGTGATTACCTGTGACTCCAGATGCACCACGAATGTGAAAACAAGAATAGCCATGACTAAGAATTCAATGATAAAAACACATTTTTAAAGGCAAAATCTCAAGGAACATTCGAAAAAGATTTATTGAGACCTACATCTGGAGTATAGCATTACATGTAAGTATATGGCAGCGAGACTTGGACATTGACACAGCGGGACCGAGACAGATTGAGTGCGTTTGAGATGTGGTGCTGGCGGAGAATGGAGGGGATTAGCTGGACTGAAAGGAGAACTAATGAGGAGGTTTTGGAGTTGGTGGAAGAGGAAAGGCGGCTGTTGAGGACGATTGAGAATAGGAGAGGGAATATGCTGGGGCATCTGATACGACATGACAGTTACATAAAAACTATTTTGGAAGGGCAAATAGAAGGCAGGCGAGGCAGGGGAAGACCGAGACGGTCATTTATAGATCAAGCCAAGGAAAAAGTCAATGTCATGTCGTATCAGGAGCTGAAAACGCTGGCAGAGAACCGAAAAGAGTGGCGATTACTCCACCGACAAGAGCTAAGCTCTTAAATTAATGATGATAATGATGATGATTCCTATCCCCGTTGGGGGCAATAGTTAGTAGCTAGTATAAAATAAGCCGTTGTGACCTATGGCCTCTCAAGCGAGCTTCGCGGTTCGAGATTTCACCTCTGAGGTTTGGTGATTTATGTGCGATGCGAATTCACATTTGAAGTTGTTGTTTTTGGAAACATGCACACACCTCCGAAGTAATTCAGTTCCTAATCGGCACTGGGACCGCGTAGGAACTACCTATACACTCCAAGCTCTCTTATTCTGAGGGGAGGCCTGTGCCTGTGTATAGTAACGTCTGGGATGATGATGATGATGAGAGTAAGTATAAAATAATTATAGTTCGTACAAAACTTGGAATTAGATTTACCAAATTTCAATTATCAAATTACTGTCTAGACACTCATATAAAAACATGTTAAGTATTTCTGATTGTGATCACCTATAAGAGTTTCAAAGTTTTCACAACAAAAAAAGGCAACAACTTTGAAGAAACAATACAACATACTCGTATTGTTTTCGCTTTCAATACTCAGATCAAGTTTCAAAGAATTTGCTATTTTCGCCCCCAGTGTATTGGCTCTTATTATTCCGGGTGGAAAAAACGAACGCCACATGGAGGTCACCTTAAATATTTATTGGAAATAGCACTTTCTATGTAAAGGAGACTTTCCTTTATTTTAAAAAACAAAAACACTGTTTTATGGCTTTTTGAAAAATCAATTGTATTAGTCTGGACTCGAACGCGGTCAAATGCGAAAAAAAATACATGCCGTATTTTACGATGCATATCGAAAGGATTCCAATAAGGTTCATTTATCTATAAATAACATACACAATCAAAATAAATAACAGAAAGCTAATAATTTTGTTTTCACCCGTCACAAGAAATGGACCGCAGCTGCCCCCTTAAATAAAATAAAATGGTAAACCATAGGACAATTGCCACCAAATGACCTAGTCTTAAACTAAGCAAAGCTTGTACTATGGGTAGGTACTAGACAACGGATAAACATACTTATATAGATAAATACATATCAAACATCCAAGACTCAAGCTCAAACATTCGTATTTTTCACACAAATATCTGCCCCGGCCGGGAATCGAACCCGGGACCTCAAGCTTCGTAGTCAGGTTCTCTAACAACTAGGCTATCCGGTCGTGTAAATATTGGAAATAGCAAAAGACCTACTTTTACTTTTGAAAACAATAAATACTGCATTTATGAATAAAAAAAATGTAACCCCTGACCTTCATCCATTCAAAAATATTCCCGTTTCATCTACACGAGCTATTTTAAGCCATGTCAAAGGGAAGTTTTTCCAAAGTTTTGATAGAAGACGAGTCTATAAAATCTCGTGGCATTTATCATGTTATTTAAATAGCAAACGTTCATCTTCAGCAAATGTCAAACGTTTGTGGGCGGCTTTAATCGTTACTTGTGAATTACTTAGGCACACTGCTAAGGGTGCGCTTTTGTAGGAGCGGAGCGGGGAGGATAGAAGCGGAGGGGTGCGGAGCGGGTACTTGAAGAATTGAGTAATCACATTAATCCACAACTACAAGAGCGAGGTAAAACGTTAATTTCAACTATGCTTACGTTAGACCATTTTTAACCGACTTCAAAAAAGGAGGAGGTTCTATGTTCGACTGTAAGTATGTATTTTTTAGAGGATATGTTAACAAAGACGCCATAAATCTAAATAGACAATCTAGTTTTTTTAATGTGAAACCAATAAATAAATAATAATTCATATACCTAATCATATTATCAATCGTAGACACCGAAATTTTAACGTTTTAACAGTCTGGCTTACGCGGATGTTTATGCGTTCTTTGTGTTCTCTCAATTTTTTGTTTATGTTATATTGATTTTCTAACGGTGTTCAATAATAAATATCATCAGCAGTACTTAATTGCTTTTAAAGTTAAAAATAGTTGAAAAAAAAATATATTAAAATAATATTTTGTGGATTCAAAAGAGAAACTTCAAAAGCAATCCTCAATACAATCGCAAACTACTGAAACTACCTAGCTTTGTTGTGGAAATGCCAAACAAATGAACGCGCAATAAAAAAACGTCCCGCCCACCAAAGACAAACATCTGACATTCATAATGGCGGCACACTCAATACGCATAATAAGCAAAAGTAATAAACCGGCTCAAATAAATATGTATAAACAAATACGTACGCTATTATTTACGAGGCAGTAATCTGGAGATATTGTCGCTGCGTAAATAAGACGTGCGGCACGGGGTATTACCGGGAACCATAATTAATTTGTATTGTAAAAGTAGACAGGGAGCCTGTCTAGATGATGTGTTTTGCGCGCGAGTACCTATTAGGGAGAGAGAGAGAGAGAGAGAGAGATGTTTATTTACACATATTCGATACAAACACAGAAAAAAAATACATTTGACAGGAAATACACAAATAAAAAATATCGAATACCTAGTATAAATTGGGCCCCATGCACTCAGCATAATGTTGTGGCGAACCACAACGCTGTTTTTCAGTGGGACCCATTTAAAACTAAACACAAAAATACAAACATACTCACTGTGACATTAGTCACTTAGTCTATATAAATATTAGGGGGACAATCTTACACAAATTGACCTAGTCCCAAACTAAGCAAAGCTTGTACTATGGGTACTAGACGACGATAAACATACTTATATAAATACTTAAATACATAGAAAACATCCATAACTCAGGAACAAATATTCGTGCTCATCACACAAATAAATGCCCTTACCGGGATTTGAACCCAGGACCTCTTGCTTCGTAGGCAGGGTCACTACCAACTAGGCTAAAGCGGTCGTTAAAATGTTTACCCCAGTTTACTACATAAAAAAGAACACATCGTTCCTAAAAATTGTGTAGTTCGAATTCTTAGGTAGTTCCTAAATACTTAGCAAACTAAATTGTTTTAGGACACTACTTTTTAGTTTAAATATTTTTTACACTAATCGTGTTTTCATCCCAATTTCCTGCAATGTTTAATGATCTGTTTGGCGAGCCTTGCGGGAGGCCTATGTTCAGCAGTGGACGTCTTTCGGCTGAAATGATGATGATGATAATGAATGATGAAAAATACCAGAAAATATTGTAAACAATAAAAACATCGACAGGCATTACTTTATTTCATAAGACACTGGAGTTAAAAAGAATAATCAGCAAAAAACTTTTGAGATACACGTAAAACAAATAATGACAGCTAGCCACCAAGCTGTTTTAGATTGAATCAACTTTTTTGTGTTATTTACTCTGTCCCCGGTTGTCCAAATGACATCTTCATACTGTTTCATAGAAAAATGCTTAGATTCTACAGACAAAATTTGTGTAACCATAGCATTTCTCTGTACTCGGGAGCATGGTGGGCTGTCTCTTCGCAATGTTCCCTCAGCTCTCTGCGCATCCAGCACAAGTCACAACGACGCCTTCAGAGCACTGTTGGAGCTGCCAAGGTTCTGCAGCGCCTCCGCATGTTCGCGGAAAAAAATGGCGTCCCTTTTAATTAGGATACTTACTTGGCAGCCCAAATAGTCTTCTGAAAACTTTAGCTGTAAGCAATGAGTGCTCAATAATGCAACATTTAGTAAAAAATATACCCTCCCGCTTGCTAGCTATAACTTTTCTAACATAGTTCTAAGGAAAATATTAAGTAACAAAAATATGGATCATGTTGTCCGAATAAATAAATTTATTATTGTTATTGTTATTATAGCAACGGGGTGGCGGGGTAAAAACTTGATACACCCTTCTGTATTAATAATAGAATTTATAAATAACTCCAACAGGCATTTAAAGCACAGCCGTAACTATAAATTGTTGAAGCACTAATTAGAAAAAACCGTTTGGGTACCAACCCCCAGGTTGTTTACGGCCAGAACCCGCAATACTGCCAACCGTAAACAAAGAACGCCGCTATCCAATAAAATTCAATTAAAACGAACGATAAAGCGTGGGGTCCTATAAATTAGGTGTTTCACAAATTGTAAGTTCGATCAGATTTTCTCGATAAAATTCTGGGGCTAAGTTCAGGGGGGTTACTACGAAATTCGAAGTTCGGATCGTGCGGTCCCTCTCACTCTCGTAATAAATACCATTAGCGTGAGCGGAACGGCATGAAACGAAGTTCGAATTTCGCGCTTCGTAGTATAGGGCCAGGAACGGCCCAACACGGTTTGCGAGCGGTAATTCAATCGTTTGCGGGAGGATAGGGATGAACTGCTATTCAGGAACGCCAAAAATCACTGGTTTGCGAGAGGTTTGGGCTGAGATTGGGATGAGCCTTATTTATTTAAACGACCGCTCTAGCCTAGTTGGTAGTGACCCTGCCTACGAAGCAAGAGGTCCTGGGTTTCAAATCGCGGTAAGGGCATTTATTTGTGTGATGAGCACGAATATTTGTTCCTGAGTTATGGATGTTTTCTATGTATTTAAGTATTTATTTATCTATACAGGGTTATTTGTAATTCACTAGCATCCTTTTAACCCTAAACTCCTACCACTTCAACAAATCTTTTTTGTTTTACGACTTTTGTCATAACTTTATATTTTTGGTGTAATAACGTTTTGAAAATTTGAGATTATCTGTATTTTTACGATACTCTGTGCCGTGTATGGAAAAAAAATGTACTCCATTTTAAAAAGTCGTATAACAATAAACATTTGTTTAAGTGGTAGGAGTTTAGGGTTAAAAGGATGCTAGTGAATTACAAATAACCCTGTATAAGTATGTCTATCGTCGTCTATAGTACCCATAGTACAAGCTTTGCTTAGTTTGGGACTAGGTCGATTTGTGTGAGATTGTCCCCTAATATTATTTATTTATTCATTTATTTATTTACAAAGCGAATTAACAGGAAAATACGGCTCATCCCAAGCTCAGTCCATCCCTATCCTCTCGCAAACGATTGAATTACCGCTCGCAAACCATGTTGGGCCTTTCCTGAATTTACCCCCAGGATAACATCGGAGACATAATCAACCAGAAGTGATTCAACTTATTAAAGCATTATAGTGGGATTATAATAATCCCACTCCTCCACATCATTATTATGATCCTTTATGTATTAACGCGACTCCGTCTGCGAAGAATAGGGGTTTAGAAAGACATAAAGTCGAACTGAGAAGCTCCTTCTTTTTTGAAGGCCGTTGAAAATAGCCTACGACCTGTTTTCAGACCTACCAAATACAGGGTTATTTGTAATTCACTGACATCGTCTTAACCCTGAATTCCTATCACTCAAACAAATATTTTTTGTTTTACGACTTTTTAAAATTAAGCACTTTTTTTCCCATACAAATACACAGAGTATCGTAAAAATAAGAGGAAATCTCAAATTTTCAAAACGTTATTATACCAAAAATATTAAGTTATGACAAAAGCCGTAAAACAAAAAACGTTTGTTTAAGTGGTAGGAGTTTAGAGTTAAAAGGATGCTAGTGAATTACAAATAACCCTGTATAGTCAAAAAAATCATTTAAATCGGTCAAGCCGTTTCGGAGGAGTTCGTTATAACTACCTATATTAGAAAGAAGAAGAAGACTAGAAGATATGTTTTTTGTGTTCATAGAATAAAGAATATTTATATTGTATTGTATTGTATAGGTATTACATGTGATTAAATGCAGTAATTATACTTAATAACAACAATGTTTGGACTATTTCATAATATTTAAATGGCTGTCAATTACCGAATCTGAAAAAGTGGTTTCTGATTATGTCTCCGAATTCACCCTGTAGATACAAGATACTGCTAAAATAAAAATAAGATAGGTACAAGAGACTCGAAGAGTGAAATACTTAAGTACGGTAAAGTGGGGTGACTTTGGGAAAATCTGCTTTAGATAGAGTATCAAAAGCTTAATGATGATAGGATGAAACATCTGAAGCTGATATTAATCTTGGTTGAGAGTTTACAGGTTATTAATAAAAATAAAAAGTGTTCTTTATCAAAATTTCTCACCCGCCGTGAGCGTTCACCGTCACTGCTCCCCCAAAATTCTAAATTCGTACTCAGAAATTTGGCACCAAGACAGTGAACGTCTCCGCAAATCCAGATATCATCATTTCAATCCAGATATATAATAATAATAATAATAATATAGATAAATAAATACTTAAATACATAGAAAACATCCATAACTCAGGAACAAAATATTCGTGCTCATCACACAAATAAATGCCCTTACCGGGATTCGAGCCCAGGACCACTTGCTTCGTATGGACCGTATGTGTACGATATAGGCCCCCAAGGAAGAGGCGCAGTGGAAGGAGGAACAGCAGCGTTCAGGACTGAATTAACCATCAGGCAGATTAGGCGCCTAGGGGCCCCGCATCGCCAAACGGCGCCGCGCGCGCAACAAAGAAATTAAAAAGATTTTGGAGTGAAAATTAATTGGCAAAATATCCTTGATGACAATAAGTATTTTTGCTATTTTTCAATGCATGCTACCAATTGATTTGATTTGACTTCTTGAAAAGCTAAAAGGGGGCCCCGAAAATTGCATTTCCTGGGGGCGACATTGTTAAAGCGGCCCTGGAGCCATATTGTCTAACGCAGGTGACTGAAAACCGTGTTAGGACTTCAGTAACTCCAGCCGAGAAGCCTTTTGATTACCATAAACGTTAGATGCTTTGAGCAAACATTTATAAATAAAAATAAATAAATAAATCTTTATTCAAAATAGATTTTTACAATATAAAACTTAAGTCTAAACAAATTAAAAGTGAAGAATGACACATGCCTGAACTAGGAAGATCCTGTGTCTCAGGCGAAAAAAGGACTTGCACAACTAGACATAACTATATGAATTAAGTTAAATTTAATTAAATTAACACTTGCAGAAAAAATAAACCGCTATGTAGGTAATCTTAGTACTAAGGTAAATTAGGAAACATTATTAACAATAACATAAAAAGTACCTATTATCAAAACAATGTTTATTTAAACAAGGTCAATCATTTAAACATATTAGATACTTATAAATCCGTGTATGATGTGTTTTCCAATATTGCTTGTTATACTTTTTTTTATTAGGTACGACAATCAAGTATCAGTGTCATCAAAAATTGCGAACTGTAAAGTCTAAACTTAAGAATAATTATAGCGTAGGAGTAAATTTTCAACCTCACATATTACTGACTCAGATACACAGAAAAGATCTAGGTCATCGATTAAGTTATCATTCGTACAAATAAATCGAACATAAAATAAGTAAAAGAAAAGTTCTGAAAGTAAACTTGGAAATGGCGTTCTTAGGCGTCTTCATAGTCTATTGAGGGCAGATGGCGCTGCTGCCACGTCAACATCAACTCCGTTGTAATTAATGATTAAAAAATGTTTAATGTAACTAATTAAGTGTAAAAATAGGAACATTCTATCAACAAAAGTGTGACTCGCGTGTGGTAATGTTTTCAAAGTGAAAAGTTAACTGAATTATAATAATATCCGACCTTTAAAATGTCTGTTGTGCAAGTGAACTTATAAACTATAAATACTTCTACATATCATAGCTAAGTAAAGACAAAAACTACAATTTCCAAATATATCTGTGTACAAAACTTTAACTGTGTATAAAAAGCAAATACTGCAATTAAAACTAACATTTTTTATCAATACCTAACCGTTTAAAAATTTCAAATACGCTCGAATTTTGACGCCGCTCTGCCGCAAAGCAGATTCATACGATTTGGGCTTACACCGACCTCTATTGGATAAAAGTGAAACTGTGTAGCTATCCTAGCTCAACTGAGTTAAGAAGCAAGATTGATTTCTAGACCATCTCCCTCGTTAGTTCTACATTAATCCGTAAGAGGGCACTATAACAAGTACTGCGGTATTTCAATATATCAACGTTTTTGCTTCGAAACACAAGATGGCATTGAAATGCGCGGGTTGTAATCAAAATATCCCGAACAGAGAATACCTTGTATGCTCTCTTTGTACTGCTACATACGACTTGGAATGTATTAATGTTTCCATCCCGAGATTCCTAAACGCAATGACAAGGGAGCGTAAAAAAATGTGGAAATGCCCAACTTGCCGTTGTCAAATACCGAAGACAGACAACACTAACACCCCGATCCGGCCGAACAATGCTCCACTGGTATATTCCCGCGAAGATCTCAATTTGGACGACTCCCAATTTGTCACTACGAGGAAGAAGAAAGTAAATATCCCTGACAAACGTATATCATTATCGGACGATGACCTCAGCACATTAGGCGATACAATTCAACCTGAGGATCCTGCCATCGCTGCAGAGAATGTAAACATAGGAATTACGCTAGAACAAATTGAGACCTTGTTAGATAAGAAAATAAAAATGATTGGACAGTCTCTCCTCAGTGAACTGAAATCAACAATTATTTCAGTGACATACAATGCGATCTCTCAACTAAAAGAAGAAATGATGCAAACCACAAATACACTGTCTTTGGAACAAAATAAACTTAAAGATAATTCAGCAAAAATGGACAAAGAAATTGTAATTCTAAGCGCTGAGTGCCTGAAACTACGTGCAGAAATTGAGGAGATACAAAAGTTACTTATCAGCCAAAACAATGAAAATAAACCAAAAAATGCAAAGAAAAGCGAAATACCAGACCAGAATAAAATAAAGAAAATAGTAATATATGGCTTAGATGAAAATGAGTGGGAAACTGAAAATGATGTATATGACAGAATTTTAAGTAAAAATACGACCAGATATATTCTCCAAAACCGCCAATATTTCAAGAATACTGGAATAAGTGTTTCTGAAATGCTGGATCAGGAATCACGACAATATAGAAAGAAATTAGTAGAAATTCTGGTAGAAGCCCGAAGACTAGGAAAGCGCGCGCATATCATGGATAATAAATTGATGATTGACGGCAGAGAATATAAGCCAAACCAAGAGCAGCCTATAGAAAACTCTAAAGCCCACAAGAACGAAGGGACTCAATTTACTATGAGGACTCAAAATGAAAAAAACCCAAACAGAGCCTTTTTTCGAGAATAAATTAAATGTACTCTACCAAAATATCCGTAGCATGAAAAATAAACGTCATTTACTAGAGGCTACCACAGATGAAAATAGAAATATGCATGTACTCTGCCTTACGGAAACCTGGATAAATCCATCTAAATTAGATCTTCTGCGCGTCGACGGCTACGAGTTGGCCTCATACTACTGCCGACGAAACTGTGAAGGTGGAGGAGTAGGTATATTACTTAAGAAAGATATAGAATATAGCAAATGCAAGGACATAGAAAATATGTCTATTGAATCTGTATTTGAGATATGTGGTGTAGAATTACCACAACTAAATACAGTCATATTAAATGTATACTGGCCAAGCAAAAATAGGATGCCTAGATTATTTTATGAGTCGATAGAATTATTGTTAAAATACTTACAAAAAAAATATGTTAAAAAGGATGTAGTTATCGGAGGTGACTTTAATGTAAATGTTTTTGAACAATCAACATGCACAAAAGCTCTATTAAATTTGATGTCTAGCTATAATTTTAAGCAACTTGTTAACAAACCGACTAGAGTAACACCTACTAGCTCTACATGTATTGATCTGGTATTCACTAACTTTCACAGGAAAGACTTAAGTGTAAATGTTAATGAATATGGTTTCTCGGACCACAAGGGTATCCTAATTAACATTCCCGCACCTAAAATAAATACACGACAGTCTTGGAAAATAGAAAAAAGAAAATTTAATGAGGAAAATATACAATATTTTAAGTCAGAGCTGAAAAAAATTGATTTCAACAAAACAATTGATAAAGATAAAAATATAAACGATAATTATAGTTTATTTCATAAAACGCTAACAAATATCCTCAATCAGTGTATACCCAAAACTTGTATAAAGATAAAAAATAATAATAAAAAACCGTGGTTGACTAACGGCATAAAAATCTCCTGTAAGCATAAACGACTGTTAAAAATATTACTATCACAAGTTGACAACCCTATTTTGAGAAATATTCATAAAAAATACGAAAAGCTACTAAAAAAGACTGTCGTTATCTCAAAAAAGCTTCAAAATATTAAAAGAATAAAAAAATCTGATAATGTAGTCAAATCAATGTGGCATATAATTAAAGAGCAAACCAATAAACTTACAGTAAAAAGCAAAAAAAATATAAAACTAAATGTAAATAATGAACCTACCGACGATCCCCGTAAAGTTGCTAATTCATTTAATACTTTTTTCTCGTGTGTTGGAGCAACGAGTAGCCGCTCTGCTCACCCATGCGGGAGACCAGTCATTACTCCATCCAAAAATTCAATGTTCCTTACTCCAGTTACTCCTCAGGAAGTCATAAAAATAATAAAAAATTTAAAAAATAAGCAAAGTTTTGGCCATGATGAATTCCCACCCTTATTAATAAAAAATTGTGCAGAGGAACTAGCTCTTCCGTTAGCTATCCTTATAAACCAATCATTTACAGAAGGTACGTTCCCAGATTTATTAAAAATTTCTATTATTAAACCTGTCCATAAAAAAGGTAACCAAAGCGATTGCAGCAATTACAGACCAATACCCCTGTTACCGACATTTGCAAAAATTTTCGAAACTGCTATGTCAAACCGTCTGTACTTATTTTGCGAAAAATTTAAAATATTCAACGACTCCCAAAATGGATTTAGGAAGCGCCGATCAACAACTTTAGCGGTATACAAATATATGCATGATGTACTGAATGTAATAAATGAAAAAAAGTATGCAATCGGTGTTCTACTAGACATGAGCAAAGCCTATGATCATGTTCTGTATGATATTCTATTGCAAAAACTGCAAGGCATAGGAGTAAGAGGTTTTGCTCATGACTGGTTCGTCTCGTATCTCACGGGTCGCATGCAGTTTGTTGAAGTAGAATATCATAACTACATGACAGGCAACATATCCAAAGTCAAATCAGAAGAAACAAAGTCCACTCAATCAATCCCACAAGGTAGTGTACTCGGATGTATCTTATTTTTAATATATATTAACGATTTACCCAAAACCATAGATACTCCATGCACCCTCTTTGCAGATGACATATCCATAGTATTACCATGCCAAGACGAAACTGCCTTAAATAACCTTTTAGATAACTCACTAACAAACACTTTCACTTGGCTCAACGAGCATAATCTTAAAATTTTATTTTACAAAAACAAAACTGATGCAGTTCCACCCCTATCAAAAACGTAGCTTAAATATAGATTATTCATTTCAGAATTCAAAATTAGAATGCGTAAAAACCTTCCCCTTACTAGGAATACACATTGACTCTACTATAAACTGGAAAGAACATATACATAAGGTATCTGGGAAGCTTAGTAGATTTACATATGCTTTGTATGAATTAAAAAAGTGTACAAATATCAAAACTGCTATATGTGCTTATTATGCGTATGCGCACGCCTGGCTACAATACGGCATAGTTCTATGGGGGAACAGTTCTGAAACAATACAACTGTTCAGACTTCAAAAACGCTGTCTGCGAATAATAATGAACATTGATAATATGACAAGCTGTAAACCATATTTTATAGAACAAAACATTTTAACCTTGACATGTATATTAGAAGTGGGTGTTTTTGTAAAAAATAATATATCCCTTTTTCCGCAATACACCCGTCCACAAAATTTACGACCCCAAACAAGATTAGCGTTACCAGATAGTCGTTTAAAAATAATTCACTCCGGTCCCTTCGCCATGTCAGTTGCAATATACAATAAAATTCCTAAACCATTTCAAGATGAAACCAATATAGACAGATTTAAAAGGCGACTAAAACAACATCTAATCAACAAATCTTACTACTCCTTACAGGATTTTTTAAACGAAAAATAAATTTACATAAAAACATAAATAAAACGAAAATTTATTAGTAAAATTTACAAGTCACACAAAATACAATAAACTAAAAACAAAAATATAAAGTCAGTAAAAATTGATTAGGTATAAAGTCATTTCATCCTTGCTTATATTCTAAGTAGTATGTAGTTTATTTTTAAGTTTATATAAATTTTTAGTGCCATATTGTTAATAGGTAAACTATGTATAACTGTAACTTTTCACTAAGGTACATATTGTTATGTGGTTTGGTTACTACCACCATTATGTATACCTACATATTGCTGTGCCCTCACAGGGTAAATGTTGAAGCTGTACATTATTTTTAAGATCTTTACCCACAACATTTAAATGCAATAAACAGTTTGAGTTTGAGTTTGAGTTTGAGTTTGAATTAATGTACCGTAATTCTGCAGATTTCTTAGCGGGACAGTCGGAATCGCCAGTTGTGCGATTACACGGCTTCTTAAAGTGCAGGCAAGTAGCACACTTAGGTGGATCAGACTTCTTCGCACACTCCTTCAACATATGACCTATTTCACCGCAATGACCGCAGGTGTTAGCAACCTCTCGGCATGTCTTCGCCGCATGACCGTACTGCTGGCACTTGTAGCATCTTGTAACAAGGGTAAAATCTCTTACCGGGCACGACGACCAATTGACAAACACCCTTTCCTTCGATATTAAGGCCTTTCGTATAAGTGCAGAGACTTCTATTACATAATTGCAGGACACAGCGTCTTTCTTGCCAGACTTATGACTTAATTTAATTGAGGTCAAGAATTTCTCAGGCGTCATATCTTGAAGTGAATCTGCTAGGTTTTGTTGGTACAAACAGTCAAAAACCTCTGCTTCTTTCATAGACGCGGGCACTCCGATGATCACAATTCTTGGCCTGCGCTTTTGCGGCTCATCCACAGAGAGTCCTGACGTAGTCAGTTGTGCTGACTGTTTAAGCTTCTCGATGTCAGCTTTGGTGTCGGTGCTGATGATAACACCGCCATTTTTTGTTTTGCGCAAACCTCTTATATGCAGCTTCATTTGCACTGGTTGGATAATCTGTTGAACGAGAGTTTTAGTCTCTTCGCTCGTCTTTATGAACAATGGGCGCAATTTTCATAGAAAAAATCAAATGTCAAGAGGGATTGACTATTGTTTATCGACTATCAATGATAAATATCACTTAGCATGACATGTTTTAGGTAATTAAATTAGACCTGCATTGTAATGGGGGACACTCAGGCTACCAAAAAAAATAGACCTGTGTGTGTGTGACGGTTAACAGAATAATAAATTAATAAATCATTAACTAGTATTATTTTGTTACAATTTAAATATAAAACCAAAACGGCAATGACAATATAGTTGGCGGTCTAAGTTAATTACCAAAAACATGTTATACTAAGTGACAATTAATCATTGATAGTCGATAAAACACAATAAATAGTCAATCCCTCTTAACGTTTCATTTTTAGGGTTCCGTACCCTAAGGGTAAAAACGGGACCCTATTACTGAGACTTTGCTGTCCGTCCGTCCGTCTGTCCTTCTGTCACCAAGCTGTATCTCATGAACCATGATAGCTAGACAGTTGAAATTTTCACAGATGATGTATTTTGGTTGCCGCTATAACAAAAAATACTAAAAAACAGAATAAAATAATAAATATTTAAGGGGGCTCCCATACAACAAACGTGATTTTTTTTGGTCGTTTTTGCTCTATGTTGATAACGGCAACAGGTAATGATACGGAACCCTTCGTGCGCGAGTCCGACTCGCACTTGGGCGGTTTTTTTTAGTCACGACGGCTACGAAATCGTGCATGAGTAGGTAAAATTAACAGTTATACGGGACTAACGAGAACCGAGAGGCCGTGCCACTCGTCCTGGGAGGGTCTCTGCCGTTTTACCAAATTATTTTTCGTCAAATGTTTCATTTCCCAAACCTCGATTTTCTCCGAAACCATATATTTTTCAGAATTGCCACAAGACAACCCTAACCTAACCTACTTTATTCTATAAAACCATAAAATAATACACCGAGAAAAATTTTGATTTCGGAGAAAATCGAGGTTTGGGAAATTAAACTTTTGGCAAATGAAACATTCGACGAAAAATAATTTGGTAAAACGGCAGGATCCAGTCCTGGGATTTCACTCGTGTGTATTTTTATAACAATAAAAGTTTGCGCGTGATATTCCTTTCCCGCAAAGGGCAAAGGTCTGATAAATTAAGTCGCAACCCGACTCGGAGAATGATGAATCGGACGTTCTATTCATCAATCGGATTGATGGAAGAGATCGTTTTCGTAAAAGCTAAAAGAATAAAGTTATTGTATCACAAAATTGGTAACGGAGCTGCGGTGGAAGGGGCACGATGCGTCATTTTATTTTTTCGTCGTCGCGTCATTGTTTTGCGAGAGCGAAAACGTACATGGGGTGAGTAGGCTGGATACGAGTAGGTACGACTAAGCACGATCGGCAACTTGGCGAACGGTTTTCTAGTAAAATAGGTACTTTTCTCAAAAATGTCTGTAAAAGTTGTCATTGCTAACTAGGTACATATCAGAATGTAAAGTGCATTGTTGACGCTCGATTTAAAAAGGATACACATAAGTAAACAAACCCAACCAAGTGTGTCTCAGACTCGCTCAGCGAGGGTTCAGTACAGTTAAGGGCAAACATACAATACAATACAATACAAATATTCTTTATTGATCACCAAAAACAGTACAGTAACATTACAAAAATAAAAATTCAGGTAGACAATAGGCGGTCTTATCGCTAAAAAGCGATCTCTTCCAGACAGCCAATTACTCAGAAATTAATAAATATCAACAGACTAATGTAGGTGGCAGAAATAACAGACAAGAGAAACTTAGTATTAATAGACAATAAACAATAAAATCAATACAAATATAATATAAATTTTATAAATAAACACATATATTCAATATAATACATATACACTACATATACTTAATACAAAATATCAATGGAAAAATGTCAAAAGGCCGCATGTGAGAAAAGGATTTTGTTCATTAAAACCTTCGATATATAGTGACTGTCACCAAGGCCGTGGTTATTCGTTTCTATGCAGCATTAAAACTAAACAACAATTTATGAACCACAAACCTCAAGGAAGCCGACTTCGATAAGCGCTCGCTTAGCCCGTCCGTAGAGCCGCAAAGTCCGCACCGCCACTTGCTATTACATATTACACTAAATAATGTCCGTTATTTATCATTAGTACTAGATAACACTATTTACAATGTTTTTTATTTACACAGCACAATTCACAATATAATATACGTCCGCCGATAAATTTAAGAAGTGCCGCCCTGACAGCTCCTTTCTTTTTTGCCGCGGTGCATGGCATGGGCTTAGCGCCAATCAGCCACCGACAGCCAAAGAGGATGATAATCCAAAAAATTGTTGCCTATTTAAAATACTTGCACATATTTCCCCCCCGAAACCAAACCATGCGTTAGTTAACAGTCACTATCCAAGGGCAAAATACACAATTTTGACACTGGCCTAAGTAAAGTACCGTTTTGGGTCTTGAGTTCGACCACTCGGACCGTTCCGTCCTGTCCAGGCAATATTTTAATAATACGACCACGTTTCCACTGTAAACAAGGGTAATTGTCCTCTTTTATTAGAACTAAATCGTTGACTTTAGGAGCAGGAAAACGCGAAGTCCATTTAGGACGTTGTTGCAACGTATGTAGGTATTCATTTCGCCATCGAGACCAAAAATGCTGAGTCATTTTCTGAATTTGTTGAAACCGTGACAACCGATTAAAATTTGTTTCTTCAAATGGGTATTCTGGCAATGATACAAGAGGTTGACCGATTAAGAAATGACCGGGTGTTAGAACTTCCAAATCAGCGGGGTCCGAGCTTTGAGGACAGAGAGGCCTGGAATTCATGACAGCTTCTACTTTGGTAAAAAATGTACTCAACTCTTCGAAGGTGAGTCGTCTTTCCCCGAGCACACGATGCATGTGAGTCTTTGCTGACTTAACAGCCGCTTCGAATAATCCTCCCATGTTAGGGCTACTGGGAGGGTTAAACAACCAGGTGATCTCACTTTGAAATAACTGACGTTCTATTTCAGAACGATGATCTCTTAAATATATGTACAGCTCCTTCAAATACTTGTTTGTTCCAACAAGGTTAGTTCCGCAATCAGAGCGAATTAAGGATGGAAGACCTCTTCGAGAAACGAATCTAGATAACGTTGCCACAAATCCTTCTACTGAAAGTTCCGAAACCACCTCTAAATGTACCGCCTTTGTAGCCAAACAAACGAAAATACACAAGTAGCATTTCTGAACCCGAGCACCTCTTAAAGCACTGCTTTTTACGAGTATGGGTCCTGCAAAATCGGTTCCAACTCCTTCAAAAGCACGTGAACATCGAACACGATCAGCAGGCAAATCAGCCATGAATGGTTGATGGTGACGAGGATTGGCCTTAAAACATGTCACACATTTAAAAGTCACGCTCTTAGTTAAATATCGCATGTTTAAAATCCAGTAATTACGAGACAAAATTGCTGCCAATGTATTTGCTCCCACATGACAATACATTCTATGGTAATTTTCCACCAATAGTACCGTGAATTTATTTTTACCGGGAAGCAGAATAGGATGACGCGCCATATAAGGCAGATCCGAATGACACAGACGCCCACCTACGCGTATCAATCCCTTGTCTAAAAATAAGTTCAGTTTTTTTAAAGAGTCTCTAATGGGTTTTCCTGCAGTCAAAGCTGCAATATGGTCTTCAAAATGTATTCTTTGAACCACACTTATTAAATTGATCAAAGCCAACCGACGTTCCAAGACTGGATTTTTGTTGATAGTAGTCCGTTTTCGAGAAGCATATATAAAACAATTACATATTGCAACATAAGGAAGACCGCTGATTCAGCCGCGCGTGCTCACACAGTGGAATGACCGCTGAATGATCGAGGCGCCGTGTCAGCAAAATACGCGTTTACCTTGTTAATGCATTCATAATCATGATTCACTTTTGATTCCTACATCGAACGATTGTCACCGTAGTTAGGTTATTAAAACTGTAATTTCTATTTAAATTAAATTAGTAATAAAGTTTTTGGTTTTTTTTCGGACCTCCGATTGTAGCTATCATAATTGGCGCAGTCGGTAGGATACTCGCGGGTAGTTTTTGCGAATAATTTGGGAACCTCTAATATCGAGACCACACGTTCGCGAGCCACCCGGGTTCGCTATCAAGCACCGCTGCCGAGTATCCGAATCTACGAGCTACACACCGGAGGCGAATCCAGCAATCGATTCACGAGGAAGACCAGAAATGAAGCATCTGTAAGTACACTTGAATCGTTCTCGTGTTGCTTGCTTCCCTAATTTTAGTCCCTTATCCTTTCCAAAATTTTCCATCCCAGAAAATCGGGATCCCGGGAGCCTACATCGAGTGAGGTTCGTCGGGAAAGATTAGATTTACATAGAAACTTAGATAGTTCATTGGACGATTTAGGGGTGAAGGACCTATTCGAAACCAATATTACAATGGCCTGCAACCCCGATGACATTTACAAGGCTTTACGCCTAGTCCCGGATTTTGATGGCAATCCTAACATTCTCACTAGATTCGTTAAAATTTGTGACCAAATAGTTGCAGCTTATCTAAGTAATGAACCCGGAAGCGAGTTATCCAATCTGTGCTTGATAAACGGAATCCTAAATAAAATTACGGGCACAGCCGCAAGCACTATAAATAGTAATGGCATTCCTGATAGTTGGCTAGGTATTAGAACAGCCCTCATTAATAATTTCTCTGACCAACGTGACGAGACAGCATTATACAATGACCTTTCAATCGCTTATCAAGGTAACAAGACACCCCAGGAATTTTATGACCATTGCCAAACGCTTCTGAGTACGATAATGACTTATGTGTCATTACATGAGGACATTAGCACCACTATAGAGGCCAAACGCAGTCTTTATAAGAAGGTAGCCATGCAGGCCTACGTCCGTGGCCTGAAAGAACCCTTGGGGTCACGAATTAGATGTATGCGCCCCGATTCCCTAGAAAAAGCCCTCGAGTTCGTACAGGAAGAACTTAACGTAATGTATATACAACAGCGAGGGGACGCAGCCAAACCCCATGCACCGGCTAAGGTGACCACACCCTCGCCAAACGTAGGATTCTTGCCACCCAGACCATTGCAACCACCCCAAGCACCTAATTGGCCTACGCCTTTTGCACAGCGTCAAGCGCAACCGCCCCCGCAACCATTTAGATTCAATCCCATTCAACCGCAGCCACAAAATCGTATGCCCACTAGAACCCAACAGATGTTCGGCGCACGCCCTCCTAATTATAACCCACAGAGCAATGTATTCCGATTACCCCCTAGAAATAACCCCCAATTTAATCCAACTCCCAAGCCCATGAGTGGAGTCCAGCCTTTTACCCCGAGAGCGTTACCCCAGTCGAATCAACCTTTTTATAAGCCACGCGAAATGCATGTGAATGAATGCGCACCTGACACCGACTCATATTACGACAATTATTACATGCAACCGGAATGTTACTATGACATGACCTATGACAACTATGCTCAATACGAACTATACAGTCACTACGCGGAACCAGATTACGATTTTCAACCGGGTGATGAAGTGCCTAGTACTAGCGAACAGTCAAATTTTCAGTCGGACCCGAAATCACAAAAGCCAAAATAGAGTTAAATTTACAGTCTCAGAGGCAATTACCTTACATTCGAATAAGTGTTCCACCGCTCAAATTTTTAATAGATACTGGCGCTAATCAATCCTTTATTAGCCCCAAAGCCGTCGAACGATATTTTCCAAATTTACCACTTAACTATGATCCCTTCGAAGTCACCAACGTGCACGCCGTGAGTAGGAATAATTATTCAATAACATTACCTTGTTTCCCAGAATTCAACGACGCAAATGACATGAAATTATTCGTATATCATTTCCATAACTATTTCGATGGACTCATAGGTTTAGACTTACTAGCCAAATGGGAGGCTAAGATCGATCTTAAAAGTAACACTCTGATCACGCGAACTTCAAGTAATCCGATACTGATGTATCACTCGAGCGATGTAAGTAATTATTTCGAGGAAATTATTCCTGCCGGTACGTCCAAGGTAATTAGAGTCCCGATTCATACCGCTGACGGCGACGTTTTAGTAAAAGAGCAGATAATTAGTAATTGTATGATTCATCCTTGTCTTACAACTGTTAAAAGTAACCGCGGCTATATTGAAGTAGAAAACCAATCCCCGAATGACGTAATTTTTTCTCTCGACCAGCCAGCTCAAGCTGACCTCTACAATATCGAGTGCATGCGCACTGAATTGTGCCCGAGTGCACGCGCACAAGACGTAATATCGCGATTACGTACCGACCACTTAAATGAAGAGGAGGTAACGAATCTAAAGTTACTCTGTTCTCGCTACGCCGACGTGTTTTATATCGAAGGGGAATCACTTACTTTTACGAACAAAATTAAGCACCGAATTAGAACTACCGATGAAGTACCGGTGTACACAAAGAGCTATCGGTATCCATTTATACATAGGCAGGAGGTCAGGGACCAAATAACCAAAATGCTCGAACAAGGAATAGTTAGACCCTCAGATTCGGCCTGGAGCTCCCCTATCTGGGTCGTGCCCAAAAAGGTAGATGCCTCAGGGAAACAAAAATGGCGTCTTGTGGTTGATTTTCGTAAACTGAATGACAAGACAATAGACGACAAATACCCGATTCCAAATATCACGGATGTACTTGACAAATTAGGAAAATGTCATTATTTTACTACACTGGACTTAGCCAGCGGGTTCTATCAAGTCGAAATGGACCCCCAAGACATTCCCAAGACAGCTTTCAACGTAGAACACGGACATTTTGAATTCTTACGTATGCCAATGGGCCTTAAAAATTCGCCTAGCACCTTCCAGAGGGTCATGGACAATGTCTTGAGAGGTCTCCAAAACGAGATTTGTCTCGTGTACCTTGACGACATAATAGTTTTTAGTACATCCCTCCAAGAGCACATGGTCAACCTGGAAAAGGTCTTCCAAAGGTTACGGGAGTCAAATTTCAAGATCCAGATGGATAAATCTGAATTCCTGAAACTTGAGACCGCATACCTCGGACACATAATTAGTAAGGATGGTATTAAACCAAATCCTGAAAAAATCTCAGCAATACAAAAATACCCGATACCCAAAACTCCAAAGGAAATTAAACAATTCTTGGGCCTTCTCGGTTATTACCGAAAGTTTATCCCAGATTTTGCCCATATTACAAAACCCCTCACCGTATGCCTGAAAAAGAAGAACAGAATAACCCTTAATTCTGAGTACATCAGTTCCTTTGAGAAATGCAAAACCCTCCTTACCAACGATCCCGTACTACAATACCCCGATTTTACTAGAGAATTTATTCTGACGACAGACGCCTCAAATGTTGCTTTGGGCGCTGTTTTATCCCAGGGACCCATAGGTTCCGACAGACCAGTGTGCTACGCGTCCCGCACTCTCAATGAAAGTGAGCTCAACTACAGCACAATAGAGAAGGAGTTGCTCGCCATAGTTTGGGCAACCAAATATTTCCGACCTTACCTCTTCGGACGAAAGTTCAAAATCCTAACTGATCACAAACCCTTGCAGTGGATCATGAATATAAAGGAACCTAATTCACGTCTCACTCGATGGAGATTAAGACTCAGTGAGTATGACTATACGGTTATTTACAAAAAAGGGAAATCTAACACCAATGCTGACGCCCTATCTAGAGTAGAGATCCACAACGAGGAAATCGAATCCATAGTAGTCGACGAACTTTGTTCCATATTGCCTAACCCTACAGAAATACCCCAGACCATAGGTGGCTCCTCCACTGAAACTGCGCATACCAGCGAAGAAGGACCCATACTAGAAGTACCCATTACCGACGAGCCACTCAATAAGTTCCATAGACAGATTATATTTACTATTGTAGACGACGTGAAGAAAAAACCGAACATGACTAAACCTTTCGACACTCACACCCGTATATCCGTCCAAATTTCCGACACAAACCTAGAAACCGATGTTATAAATGCCATCAAAGAGTACGTCAATCCCAAGGTCAGAACGGCCATACTCATTCAACCCCCACTCGCCATGTTTAAAATCATTCCCGTCATCCAGAGTAATTTCAAAAGCTCTTCAATGAACCTCATGCTGTCTAAAGTGGAACTTGAAAATGTTAAGGACTATCTTAGACAGCAGGAAATTATTAATAATTATCATGATGGTAAAACTAACCATCGCGGCATCGCCGAATGCTATTTAGCTCTCTCCCGAAAATTTTATTGGCCTAAAATGAAAGACCATATCACCAAATTTATTAACGAATGCACTACTTGTGGCCAAGCTAAATATGACAGGAACCCAGTGCGACCCAAATTCAATATAGTACCCCCAGCCACAAAACCCTTCGAAATAGTCCACATGGATCTGTTTGCCGTTCACAACGAAAAGTATGTAACCTTCATGGATGTGTTCACAAAGTACGGCCAAGCTTATCACTTGCGTGATGGCACCGCAGTTAGTATACTTCAAGCCCTTCTGCAATACTGTACTCACCATGGAGTCCCTATTACTATAGTTACAGATAACGGAACCGAGTTTACTAACCAGCTTTTCGCCGAATTCATTCGACTCCATAAGATAAATCACCATAAAATTTTAGCCTATTCCCCAAACGATAACGGGATTATAGAACGTTTCCATTCAACGCTTCTCGAACATCTCCGTATACTGAAACTAAAACAAAAGGACGAGCCTATTATAAACCTCATGCCTTATGCCCTCATCGCATATAACAGCTCCATTCACAGTTTCACGAAATGCAGACCTTTTGACCTACTGACAGGACACTTTGACCCGAGAAACCCTCTCGATACTGACATAACCGAACGTTTATTGCAACAGTACACTCAAAACCATAAAGAACAAATGAAACAGGTCTATGATATTATAAACGAAACATCTCTTGCAAACCGCACCTCCATCATTGAGAACAGAAATAAAAATCGTGAGCCCGAAGTGGAATACACTCCGCAGCAACAGGTATTCCTAAAAAACCCCTTGGCTAACCGACAAAAAACCGCCCCACGTTACACTCAGGATACAGTTTTAGCAGATCTCCCTATACATATATATACGTCCAAAAAACGCGGACCTATAGCCAAATCACGCCTGAAGCGAGTTCCTAAAGGAAAACCATTGTTACAGAATTCTTTTGCTGCTAACGATACCTCTGACGCAGAGCTCGGAAATAAAACTTGAGAACTTAGCCGATGGACCCGGACTTCTACCGTACAAACTTGGACCCATGCGACTCACAACTCATTACCATACCTTTTTGCAGTACATACAACTTGACGAGATAGAAGACAAAATTAATTTAACCTTTGGACAATTACAGACTTACAAAACTAGATTAGCTAACGAAACATATATTTTATATGAAAATCAGATAAATTACCTATTAGATAAGTTAGAAAAAGTATCGAATCAATTAAAAACTCTAGAGCCGACACGAACCAAAAGAGGTCTTGTGGATGGACTCGGTTCGATTATAAAAAGCATCAGCGGAAACCTTGATCAATCAGATGCCATTAACTATAATAATTTGATTAAAAACTTACAGATTAATCAGAATAAAATAGTGTCAGAATTAAATAGCCACGTGAGTCTAAGCAAAGATTGGGCAAGTCGACACGGCAATATTTTAGATACCCTGGCGGAAAACCAAAAGAAAATTAATGCTACCTTAGAAATAATCTTAGTTAATAATGGCCATATGGAAACTAGTTTAATCAAATACGCCAAATTAGCCCAACTTCTAATAATTTTGAGTGAAAACGTAGAAGATTTAAGCCAAGAGCTTTTAAGGATAGAAAATAGTTTAGCTTTTATTCGTAGTTCTAGCACTCATCATTCTATGATAGAGATTAGCGTTTTAAAAAGCATGATAGATAAGTTAAAATTACTGTATGGTAGCGATAGAATCTTAGACTTAGAATTACGACAATACTACGATGTAATATACCCGGGATCCTATTATACAGACAAACAGGTAGTAGTTGTATTTCAATTTCCAATAGTTGCACTAGAAGTATTCGATTTATTTAAATTATCTATTGTACCTAACAAAAACCATCAAGCCCTTATTCCCCCGCATCCCTTCCTTGCAACGCACGGGAATTCGTTCATGTACATGGAGGCAGAATGCCCGAAGTTCAATCGTCACTACATCTGCAAGAAAGAAACCAGCCTGCAACTACGTACCTCACCAGATTGCATACATCAACTCATCAGGAATGAAGAACCACAAGCATCCTGTCAGCTCACTACAATATCCTTATCCAAACCAGCCATGGAAAAGCTCGACGATCAGCACTACATCATCTCACTTCCGCGGCAGACGAAGGTGCAACTATCCTGTAACAGCGAGGACTACACTACGCTACAAGGGAGCTACCTTGTTACCATCCCGCTAAAATGTTTCCTACGAACAGCAGAATTCACCATTTCCAACGACAAGGACGAAATACGAGGCTATCCTCTGAAACTGGCAGAAATCCCGCACGAAATCCAGAAACAAGCTACAATCTCCACTCACATCAATCTAAAATCTATAGACCTCAGAGGACTACACGACGCAGAGAGCAATCTTATCTTCGAGTCTCCTGTACAGTTAGATACGAGCCAACCCCACGTATTATATCATACGACGATACCACTGTACACCATCTTAATAATAAGTGCATGCGCACTTACCGCCGCAATCATAAGGCGATTCTACAAACGCAGTCGCTTAACTATGAGTCACCCAGATCCAGAGCCATGCAGCACGAGCCCCGGAGAAGAGAACCCTGAAAAGCCTGAAAATCATCGATCCCAGGACAGACTCCCGGCAATTTTTCCACTAAACGTTAGAAAATAATTGCCGATCCGCGGGTGGACGAATTACATATTGCAACATAAGGAAGACCGCTGATTCAGCCGCGCGTGCTCACACAGTGGAATGACCGCTGAATGATCGAGGCGCCGTGTCAGCAAAATACGCGTTTACCTTGTTAATGCATTCATAATCATGATTCACTTTTTATTCCTACATCGAACGATTGTCACCGTAGTTAGGTTATTAAAACTGTAATTTCTATTTAAATTAAATTAGTAATAAAGTTTTTGGTTTTTTTTCGGACCTCCGATTGTAGCTATCATAATTAAACGGTAAACATAAATTGTCACGTTTATTAATTTTTCGAATGAACTGTAACGACTTAATAAATCAAACTTTTCTTCTGAAACCGCAACGTTAACGGACTTTGAACGTATTCCCGGCAATATATGAGAAACTTCCGTTTTTTCCTCTTGAGGCCACAATTCACGAGCCTGGCGTAACCACTCTGGGCCCCACCAAAGTGGATGCTCCAGTAACTGGGCTGCAGAACATCCTCGCGAAGCTACATCTGCACAATTTAATTCCCCTGGGACATGTCTCCAAACCATAGGCAAGTTTGTACCTTTGATTTGTGATACCCTATTACCTTGAAAGACTTCCAATTTATGAGGCGAAATGTCCAACCAAGCCAAAACTATAGTACTGTCACACCATCCAATAACGTCCGTGAACACAAATGATAATTCACTTAAACATCTGTATACATGTGACAACAAGTTAGCTAGCAAAACAGCACCATTTAATTCAAGTTGCGGTATAGTCAACTTGGTTTTAAGTGGAGCAACACGAGATTTAGCCATGACCAGACGAATCGTAACTTCACCGTCGATATTTTCCGATCGTAAATATACCGAAGCTGCATATCCGCAGGATGACCCATCACAAAAACCCTGCAAGGAGTACATTTTTTCATTTTTTGATTTTAAGCAACGTGGTATGGAAAGTTTCGTTAAGTTGGGCAAATCTGAAACTATGGCTCTCCATTTCGTAACTAAATTTTTAGGTGCAGGTGTGTCCCACTCAACATGTTTAGCTCCGTCACTTAATAATTCCTGTAAAAGCAATTTAACCCGAAACACCACAGCGCAAATCCATCCCAAAGGATCAAATAATTTAGCCAGAGATGACAAAATGCTACGTCGAGTGACTTTTGATTGTTCAGACGGTAAGTTAATCCTGTAAGTGAAACTATCTGTGGAAGGGTTCCATTGAACCCCTAGTACCTTAATAAAACCGGAATCCTTATCATCATCAAAAAAACGAGGAATTTCACAATGGTCTATTGGAAAATCAGATATCAAGCTAGTCTCATTTGATGACCATTTTCTTAGTTCATAACCGGCAGTTTTCATAAGTTGTATCAGTTCATCCATGAGGTCTCGAGTTTCTTCGATAGAATCAGCACCTCCATTAATATCATCAACATATGAATTTGCTAGTAAAATCTTTGCCGCTCTTGGATATCTTTCCTGCTCATCAACTGCTAACTGATGAAGACTACGTATTGCCAAGTAGGGACTCGATTTTAAACCGTACGTATTTGTAGCCAGTTCAAAAATGCGAATCGGTTCCGACCTACTCCATCTCCAAAGAATTAATTGATATTTACGATCCTCAGGGTGAATCCAAGTCATCCTAAACATCATTTTCACGTCAGTTGTAAATACAAATAGCGGAACGCGGAAATTTAAAATAATCTTGGCTATATCATTTTGTAACTTTTCGCCAGATAATAAACAATCGTTCAAGCTGAATCCGCTGGTAGTTTTTGCACTTCCGTCAAAAACTACACGAATCTTTTCAGTATCACCTGATTTCTTAAATATTCCATGATGCGCGAGAATGTAGTGCTCCTGGCCCGAATCAATGTCAAATTGCGAGGGATGCATGTGCCCAAGCTCTATGTACTCACGCATAAATTCAATATATTTTTCTTTAAATTTAGGCTGAGCATTCATACGTCTTTCTAAACACATTAACCGACGAACCGCAGTTTGCTTAGAATCGCCTAAAGCCACGTGATCTGGAACTAAGGGTAACCGAACTGTATATTTACCATCCGAACCGCGCGAAACCGATTTAACAAACAATTGTTCACAAATCACATCCATTGGATCTTTTATCAAAACTATAGGTGGTTCCTCCGCCTTCCAAAACCGCTCAACAGCTTCTACTAAAGATACTCCCGAAAAGTAATCTACACTGCGAGGTAACATACCTTTTTTATCACCATGTAATGGCCCAAATAAAGCAAAATCAAATATAGTATCAATCGCATAAGGACCGCCGGGCCGCAAAGTAACCTTGTTACCTTCAATAATTTCGCCGAGAATATCGCAACCGAATATAATGTCCACCCTGGACATATGACCGAAACCGCTTTCCGAAATACCTACTTTGCTAGAAATACCGAGCCGAGTTGCAACATAAGTAGTAGGTAATTTCAAAACAACCGCATTTACCGACAAGAAAGTATTCACATTACGCTCCGACCGAAAATTAATTGTGACAATATGGCTGCCACCTTTTGATTGAGTACCACCTATACCTGTCAACGGTGTCACACAGTAATGTTTCTTCAGTCCTAGCAAATTAACAAAATCACTCCGAACAACTGAAACTTGTGAACCTAAATCTAACAAAGCCCGTGCTTTAATAAGTTCACCACTCGCTGAAACAATATTTACAATAACCGTAGGTAAAATAACATCTTCTACTAAAACTGGATCTGTCAAAACATTACTTGTGGCTAGTTGCTATTCGGAGTTATCGCAAGCCGGTACGGGTGACTCTCGCGCAGAGCACGCGCACTGCGCAGCGAGATCGGCCGCCGCCGCCGGCCCGCGCAGCGCGGCGCTATTGCTCGCGCGTGCTTTCTCGCACTGAGTGCGCCGAAAGGGCTGCTCTTGTGGCTCACGATATTGAACCATGTTCCGTTGCTCATTCGTATCAATACAACAAATTAAATAATTGTGCCCGACGTTGCCACATCTTGCACACGGAATAAATTGTTTGCACATTACCGCTGAGTGATTGCCGAAACATCTGAAACACAGATTATTATTTCGCACCCAAGTCTTTCGGTCAATAGGAGAGCCCTTTTTAAATTTAAAACAATCTTGCAATGAATGATTCATTGAGCAAAATACGCACAGTTTTTCCGTGAATCGCTTATTATTGTCACTAACATAATATGTATTCGATAGCTTTGTCACGGAATCAAACGAGTTGGCAGTGTCAATAAAGTGACATTCGTTTTGCAAGAAAACAATCAGTTCATCAAATTTCGGTAAATTTTCTTGTAGTCCACCGTATTTTTGCTCAAATCGTGTTTTTAACTCCAACGGCAACTTTGTTAAAGCAATATGCAATAAAAGATAACTCCATTCATCTACTGGCAACCCAAAACTTTTCAACGCATGAGTGGATTCGAGCAAAGGATTCAATATCTGAGTTCTTAACGGGCCATGATTTTTCAACGACGGTAGATTTAAAATACGCGAGATATGACGATCAGACAGCAAACGCTTATTATGATAACGCGAGGTGAGAATCTCGAGCGCTGTGACAAGAGATAAAGCCGTCATAGGCAAATGCTGAATCAACGATCTCGGCTCGTTTTGTACATGAGAAATTAAGTAATGAAACTTTTCTGTGTCAGAGATATCTTTCCTTGATAATACTAAGGAAGAATATAAACTGTAAAAGCTGACCCACTGAAAGACATCACCATCGAACTGAGGCAAATTAATCTGAGGCAAGCGCGGGACAGGCGCAGCCGCCTCTCGGGCCGCCGCTCCGGCCGCCGTATCGTTCCTGTTAGTATCCACACAACTCGACATCTCCGCTGATTTAGCATCACATTCATTATAGTGTAGAGTAGCATTTCGGTACCGATTATCATATTCTTTAATCTTTTCCTCATCCGATTCAACCTCCAATAAGCCTTCGTATGCAATGGTCAAGTTAGTAAAGTGATTCTCTAATGTTCGTAATCGCGCAGCTAAAATACTCGAACTAAAGTCAGGCGATTTAATCATTTCCACGGAAGCATGAAACCAATCGCATTCTAATTTTAATTTTACTTCACAAGCCTTTGTTTTTGCCATTTTGAAATTAGAACGTAGGTAAGCGTCAGACTTCTATACGCTTAAAACAATTGGCGATCAAATGCAAACCAAATTATCCCGAAGAACTAAATATTTACACAATTACACGCAACAAAACGAAACGAACTCCGAGCGACGATGGACCAAAAAATATGTTCATTAAAACCTTCGATATATAGTGACTGTCACCAAGGCCGTGGTTATTCGTTTCTATGCAGCATTAAAACTAAACAACAATTTATGAACCAGAAACCTCAAGGAAGCCGACTTCGATAAGCGCTCGCTTAGCCCGTCCGTAGAGCCGCAAAGTCCGCACCGCCACTTGCTATTACATATTACACTAAATAATGTCCGTTATTTATCATTAGTACTAGATAACACTATTTACAATGTTTTTTATTTACACAGCACAATTCACAATATAATATACGTCCGCCGATAAATTTAAGAAGTGCCGCCCTGACAGCTCCTTTCTTTTTTGCCGCGGTGCATGGCATGGGCTTAGCGCCAATCAGCCACCGACAGCCAAAGAGGATGATAATCCAAAAAATTGTTGCCTATTTAAAATACTTGCACAGATTTAAAAAGAAAATTAAAGAAACAATATAAACAAAAAACAAAAACAACAAAGAAGTGTGTATTATGTTAGTGACAAATAATGAGCCTTTAGAAGGTTTTTAAAAATGGGAAGGGATTTCGCTTGCCTTAACGCCAAAGGAAGAGAATTCCAAAGACGAATGGCGGTCATAGTAAAGGAGTTTTTGGAGAGAATTAGAGAGAATTTGGAGGAAGAAGGAGGAACGGTAAGAAGAAAATTTTGTGCATATACAACGTGTCTCTACCCGCAGGACATAGATGAATAGAACGTGTTGTTTAGGGTATTTCTAAGCTATGTACAATACAAAGCCTCTCACCAAACGCCAACGTGTTAACGAAGAAATTACTGATTTATGATTTAATACTTTGGAACAACCTGTATGTAGATACATGGTATTTAAAGAGTACCTATTTCAATTTGATCAACCTCGTTCGATTTCAAACAGCCGCTGACAAACAAATTACAAAGTTCAATTTTTTTCCCAAGCCTCACTCGCGCTTGACCGGTTTTTATTATTTATAGAAATGAAGTAAGTATATTTAATTTATTTCTGCCATTAGTCAGAGTTTTTGATGAGACGTTATAAGAGAGAACTCTTTTGACGTTAAAGACATAAAACGAAAACAAAAATTATCATCTTCTTTAATTAGTTTCTTATAAATATGCGATAGCCTCTTAATTTTTAGCTTTAATTTATTTTTTGTTTTTGTAACGGCAATACATTAATACACATGTATACATTTCAGCTGTCTATCTACCGTTCTTCTTGAAGTACAGCCCTGTGACAGTCAGACGCACAGACGGCCAGCGTAACGACAGTAATAGGGCTCCATTAGTCTCCCTTTCGTTACGAAACCCTAAAAATTACATGAAGAACGTGGTTCAAATTTGGACAAACAACTACTCCACTGTGTGCGACTAACTGAATTCTATGAAACAAATTTCTTGTTCGTTTATTTTCACGATTTAGTGTTACACTAGCTCTTGCCCGCGGCTTCGCTCGCGTGTACCATGAGTATTCCAAAGAACCAAGATATCAAGCAAGCAAGCATACAGGCAAGCAAGCAAGCAAGTCCACAATTGGCCGAGAAATCGGTGAACATACCTACATAAAAAAATACATAAAGTGGAATGCATAACCTCCTCCTTTTTTAGAAGTCGGTTAAAGAGCCGTTTGCGGCCTACTTACAGTATAAACTTATGAAAAAAAAAAAAAAAAAAAAAAAAATGAAAATAATTTATTCAGTAACTTAGTTAGTTATGACGATAACTGTGCTGGTGCCTCTTTTTGAGTATCATGATACTCGTACTAAGAGAACACCGCTCCTCCATGTATGTAACTTAAAACTACTTAGGTGTAGGTACTCTAAACTATTTTTATTAAGTTTTATTAAAATATAACAACAAAAAATAAAAAATTAAAAATAAAGTGAGGCAACGTATGTATATTAATGGTAGGTATGGTGCGGCTGTGTGTGTATAAGTGTGTGTGCGTGAGTGTGTGTGTGTGTGTGTGTGTGTGTGTGTGTGTGTGTGTGTGTGTGTGTGTGTGTGTGTGTGTGTGTGTGTGTGTGTGTATGTGTGCGTTAATGCGTGTGCGCGGGTATGATAATCATCATACAGGTTTCTGAATTAAATTCTCAATATCAATATAGCTTTTAGTTTTTAACCATTTAGTTAATTTAGCTTTACACTCATATGCAGTCAAGGAATAAATTTCTAAGTGTTTGTTTATAACATTATACAGGTTGGCAGATTGTGCAGGTTGTTGTCTCTTTGCAAATTTAGATTTCACTCTCGGAGTGTAAATTACTTTGGTCCTATTCTTACGTGTAAATGTTGTAGCTGGTATAAATGTGGTTGTCTTGTGTGTTTTTAGGATTAAATTTAGAATGTACAATTTTCTTACAGAAAGTAGGTCACAAAGTAAATACAGTTCATTAGTGGGGAATCTATACGGTTTGAGGTACATAACTTTTAGCAGTGCCCTTTGAGCTCTCTCAAGCTCAAGGAACTTAGTCTTTGTAGTAGAGTATGTGAGGACTGATTGAGCTAGAGATACATAGACTTGATTTAAAGTACTCTTCGTAAGGACATGCCTAAGATTTTTAAATATCCAGATTAGTTTGCGAACTCTACTCATAATACCCTCAACATGTAAGTGCCAGGTGAGACGTTGGTCAACCAAAACCCCAAGGTATCTAGTAGATTCAACTTTACCAATAGCTGGACAGGAGCAAATAATTTGCGTATTTTGGCAAGTATAAATCTTAATTGAGAAGTCAGTTCCAGGTTGTGTACGGTTATAGTTGGTGAAGCAAACATAAACGTAGACTTATGAATTTTGAAATTTTAGCTTTCACAACCAGTAAAACGCAAAATCCCGTTTTTTGCCGTTCCCGTAAGAATTTCGGGAAATGTTTTCTTAATGCTCCCTTACACTCCCCTAGGAACCCACTTGCCAAATTTCAGCTTTCTATGACCAGTAAAACAAAAAATCCCGTTTTTCCAGTTCCCGTGGGAATTTCGGAAAGTCCTCTCTTAATGCTCCTCTACACTCCTCAAGCAACCTACATGCCGAATTTCAGCTTTCTACGACTAGTAAAACAAAAATCCCGTTTTTTCCTATTCCCGTGGGAATTTGGAAAAGTCCTCTCTCAATGCTCCTCTACACTCTCCAAGCAACCTACACGCCGAATTTCAGCTTTCTACGACCAGTAAAACGAAAAATCCTGTTTTTTCCCGTTCCCGTGGGAATATTGGAAAGTCCTCTCTCAATCCAGCTCTACACTCCCTAAAGAACCCACTTGCCAAATTTCAGCTTTCTATGACCAGTAAAACGAAAAATACCGTTTTTCCCGTTCCCGTTGGAATTTTGGAAAGTCCTCTCTCAATGCTCCTCTACACTCTCCAAACAACCTAGTTACATGCCGAATTTCAGCTTTCTACGACCAGTAAAACGAAAAATCCCGTTTTTTCCAGTTCCCGTGGGAATTTGGGAAAGTCCTCTCTCAATGCTCCTCTACACTCCCCAAGCGGGAACCTATCGATGTTTAGAAAATTATATTTCCGAAGGTTTAGAATCCCGAAAACTTCATTTGTCCGAAAGCATTTTTTTCTGAAACTGTAAATATTTCAGGATTTATTTCAGGACCATCATGTAGAACCCTTTAGGTTAGGTTAGGGTTGTTTTATAAAAATCCTGAAATATTTACAGTTTCAGAAAAAAATGCATTCGGATAAATGAAGCATTCGGGATTTTAAATATTCGGAAAAAAATATTTCTAAATTTTGATAGGTAACCGTGGGAATTTTGGAAAGTCCTCTCTCAATCCAGCTCTACACTCCCCAAGCAACCTACATGCCGAATTTCAGCTTTCACCGACCAGTAAAACGAAAAATCCCGTTTTTTCCTTATCCCGTGGGAATTTCCGAAAATCCTTTAAACTGTTTTTTAACCGACTTCAAAAAAGGAGGATATTCACGTGACACAATGTATGGTGCAACCGAAATTCTGCCGCTCACAACTCACAAAATTACGCTCGTGTGGCCTCACCCTAATCTGTTTGAAGTCGGTGACTCAGCATGAGCCACAAGAAGTGGACCTAGCCATCGACTTTACGTACGTACGTATCTATTGGGTTTCTACCACTCCTGCTGGCTCGTGCTGAGGCACCGACTTCAAACAGATTAGGGTGAGGCCACACGAGCGTAATTTTGTCCATACATTGTGTCACGTGAATGTCACGTGATGGCCCACACAATGTATGGCGCGAACCGAAATTCTGCCGCTCACGACTCACAAAATTACGCTCGTGTAGCCTCACCCTTTGTAGAAAGATATTTCTATGCTTTTTGTTTATAGTCGGTTCAATTTTTATTTTATTTTTTTGCTTTTTAGTTTTTGGGTGTTTTTTACTATTATAATTACCTACTTCTATGCCAAATTTGAAGAGTCTAGTAATTATAGTTCATAGGATCCCGTTGAACTGAATATATAAATCCCGTTTTTTCCTTATCCCGTGGGAATTTTGAAAAATCCTGAAATTAATGTTGTAACTAATGTAATACCTACTTGTGTATCAAATTTGAAGAGTCTAGTTATTATAGTTACTGAGATACGGTCACTCGGAATCGAATATATTAATCCCGTTTTTTCCCGTTCCCGTGGGTATTCCCAAAAATCCTTCCTTCCTTAGTGGATGCCTACATTGTATAAGGTATCTATGTGCAAAATTTCAAGTCTCTAGGCCTAGTGGTTTGGGCTGTGCGTTGATATGTCAGTCAGTCAGTCAGTCAGTCAGTTTCTTCTTTTATATATTAAGATTTCACCCATCTTAAAACATGTCAGTCAACTTAAGTAGCAGCCCTGGCATATATTTAGCCCGTGATCAACCAATAAGCGCACTCGTAGTACATACAATTCGCCAGCTGACGTCACTATGGAGACTGCACAAAGCCTTTAGGGCTGTGCCAAACGAGATGAATGGGCCTCGGACAGTGACGAGGGTGTGAACGTTTAATTTTTATGCGAGATCCAAGAGCCTTTGAGAATAGATTAATTATTAATACTTGGCATTATACTCTAGATGAATACAATCTCCTCTTCAATATACGTTTTTCACTAGTAAAAATAATTATACAATTCAAGTTAATAATTTAAGTCAGTGTTCCACAAACGGTGTGCCGCGGCACACTGGTGTTCCGTGGTCATTAGTTGGTGTGCCTCGGAAAAATAATACCTATCTCATAAACCTAAATAGACGGACGGAAGAAAAATACTTAAACAAATGTAAATCACGCTGATTCATATGATTTTTCATTTATGGTGTAGGTACCTCCAAAAAATTTGAATGAACTGTCAAAATAAAATACAATAAAATCGGAATCCCAAAACACATTATTTAAAAACAAATTGGAGAAATTATTGATTGATAAATGTTATTACTCGGTTAAGGACTTTCTTAATGATGATAGTTTATAATGTAATTAAATCTTTGTAAAACTATTAATATTCTTTGATACTGTAAAAATATTGTTTAGTTTTAAGTTTATACCTAGGTATTGTGTGCCCTTACAGGGCGTCATGTTCTGACTTATATAATATATTTTACTAGCTTTTGCCCGCGGCTTCGCTCGCGTGTACCATGAGTATTCCAAAGAATCAAGATAATATAAAACCTAATATTACTTTCCCCTGTCCTGCATTAGGTATTTAATTCAATATTTTCTTACCTTCTACGGAAACTTGAGTAACTGGAAGCGCTGTGTACCTACTTAGCATTGATATTATACATAATATTATTATAGTATCTTGTTAAGGTGTTGTGTGACCTAACCGTTAAGGAGTTATACCTTACATCATCAGCTCATCTGAATAACCAGAGAGAATACAACTAAAGGTCTATACGTGCTTATGGTATTTAATGAAACTTTCTATAACTCCTAACCGTTAAGGAGTTTAACCTTCCATCATCAGCTCACCTGGATAACTTGAAAGAATACAACTATCGGTCTATACGTATCTATAATATTTGAAAAAATATCCTCAACTCCTAACCGTTAAGGAGTTTTACCTTCCATCATCAGCTCATCAACATGAGATGATGTCTACCAGACGCAAACACTTAAATAGCTTGAGAAAATATATGAAAAACGTAATGCGTGCCTACAAAATTTGTGGGTTGCCCTCGATTTCCCTGAGATCCCGTCATCAGATCCTGATTTGGTGACAATGGGACCATCTCAGGAGTATATTGTATTCTTTCGAATAAAAAAGAAATTTTATAATCGGTACACAATTGACCGAGAAATCAGTGAACATACCTACATAAAAAAATACATAAAGTGAAATGCATAACCACCTCCTTTTTTTAAAGTCGGTTAAAGAGCCCTTTGCGGCCTACTTACAGTATAAACTTATGAATTTTGAAATTTTAGCTTTCTACAACCAGTAAAACGCAAAATCCCATTTTTTCCCGTTCGCGTAAGAATTTCAAGAAATGCTTTCTTAATGCTCCCCTACACTCCCCAAGGAACCCCCTTGCCAAATTTCAGCTTTCTATGACCAGTGAAATGAAAAATCCCGTTTTTCCCGTTCCCGTGGGAATTTTGGAATGTCCTCTCTCAGTGCTCCTCTACACTCCCCAAACAACCTACATGCCGATTTTCAGCTTTTTACAACCAGTAAAACGAAAAACCCCGTTTTTCCCGTTCCCGTGGGAATTTTGGAAAGTCCTCTCTCATTGCTCCTCTACACTCCCCAAGCAACCTACATGCCGAATTTCAGCTTTCTACGACTAGTAAAACGAAAAATCCCGTTTTTTCCCGTTCCCGTGGGAATTTTGGAAAGTCCTCTCTTAATGCTCCTCTACACTCCCCAAGCAACCTACATGCCGAATTTCAGCTTTCTACGGCCAGTAAAACGAAAAATCCCGTTTTTTCCTTATCCCGTGGGAATTTTGAAAAATCCTGAAATTTCTGTTTTAACTAATGTAATACCTACTTGTGTATCAAATTTGAAGAGTCAAGTTATTATAGTTACTGAGATAGGGTCACTTGGAATCGAATATTTAAATCCCGTTTTTTCCCGTTCCTGTGGGAATTCCCAAAAATCCTTCCTTAGTGGATGCCTAAATTGTATAAGGTATCAATGTGCAAAATTTCAAGTCTCTAGGTTCAGTGGTTTGGGATGTGCGTTGATATATGAACAGTCATTTAGTTTATTTAGACATTTCAACCCCATCGCACCCCATCCAGGGAGATGGTATTTTACGTCCGCCACGTCGGATTTTAAAACCGTTGTTGTTTTCGTAACCAGCGACCCGATAAACCATAGAAAAAATACACATAATGATTTTCAGACTTTGTCACCCCATTTCCCCCTTTTAGGGGTTGAATTCCCAAAAAACCTGAAACACGTGTTTAATCATTTATCGTTAAGAGTACTCCTATGAAGTTTCGATTAAAATAGTCAAACTAATCTTGTTTCCCCATACAAACTTTGGACCCCCGTTTTACCCCCTTAGGGAGTGAATTTTGAAAAATCCTTTCTTAGTGCACCCCTAGACCTTATAAGGAACCTACGTGCCAAATTTGGAATCTCTAGGCCCAGCGGTTTGGGCTGTGCGTTGATATGTCAGTCAGTCAGTCAGTCAGTTTCTTCTTTTATATATATAGATAACACCCTGATGATATGTACATGACTATACAATGAATAAATAAATAAATAAATAAATAAATACGATTCTCTCATAGATTTTGTACGGAAATTGCTTCTCGTAGTTATGACTTTACTTCTATGCCACCGAAATGAATGGGATTGCGTACACTTACCCACTGCGTACAGTTACCCCACATGACTCTATTAGAAAATACTTGCAAATCAATTATGTCTGGATGCTCACGTGATTACTGTTAATAACGGATTTGCTCTCCTGCCGGGTTTCCCAGCGTGGCATGCTTAATTTTGCATATACAGGGTAATTTTTTAATAATTGCATTAATTTTAATATGTGATACAGTGTCGTTAAAATAACAAATTTCAGTATTTTTCGTTATAATAATTATCACTTTTTTTTTTTTGTTTTTCACAGTAACTCGACCAATTATTGGATGAATTCAACATCCCAAATTTCAAAATGAAAAAAAAACTCGAACAGTATAAATCATATATCAAAATTTGTGCACTGATTAAAAATTTACCGTGTATTTTAATTGCTCAACTTACCCGCTCGCTCAACACGCCCCTCCCTACCCTACTTCTTGTAAAGATAATTACTCTATGATAACAGCTTCGGGGAGGGGGTTTTATCATCAGGCGCTTATGTATAACTTGCTCTTTCTTTCAGTTGTGTTTCAGTAGTGAACTACGCATACAGATTTCAAAATGTCGATTACATTTGAAATCAAAAACTATATTAACAAGTGTTTAGACGCGTTAAGATTTAATGATCTAACGAAATGTGCCGCCAGAACTTACAACCGACCATGCTCTAACTACACGCAGCGCGGATTTAAATATTGTGAAGAGCATTTCCGCCTATTCAAATTAACGTGTGGGGCCTACCATTTCGTGGGCCAAGAGTATGAGGACGTACCTCAAAGCACCGTAGCGCGGGTAGAGCTGAGCATGCGAAGTGCGTTCGCGACGCGGTTCGACGTATGCTCCGACGACGGACATGCTCTTTGGTGTCGGCGGTTGCAGCATTTAGCTAGCTGGCCGGAATATGTAGGAGCAGGAGCAGGAGGATCGGATGTGACATCTCCTGAGAGGCAGGCTTATTGCCTACAAGAACTATCTCTAGGCAAACCCGATCCTCAAGCTCGCATAATTCGCGAGCTAAATTTAGAGACTACTAGTGATAGGGGGGGTTGTGAGAGGGCTTCAGACAGTGGATATTACCATAATTTCACGCTAGACCTAAGCAGACACAATATTAATTTGGAGTATTTCAACATGCACATATATAGTATGCGTGGGTTCATTGAAAAGTCTGAGTCGCTAAATATTTTATAGGTCTGGTGTGTGTGTGTGTGTTATGCGCGTAAGATGCGGTGGGTGTGCTGCTGCGAATTCACGCGATTACTGAACAAAATGTGAGTATTTACGAATTTAACATGGGTATTATTTGTATTTGTGTTCTTCATCTCTCTCTCTCTCTCATCGAATAAAACAAAATCTGGTAACAGCAACATCCATCATCATCATCATCATCTATCATTATCGTCATTTCATTGTTAAAATAAACGGTATCAGCCTAGTAAAAATATATATTATATAATCCCGTTTATTCCCTATCCAGTAGGAATTTAAGTATGAATACATCGACTGTGCCCCTGCGCACGCATATCAAAGTTAAGGTGAACCCTATTTTAGTATAAGTCTACTATATTGTTGTCAGCTCATCAAGTTTATCATTTAAAAGACTCTAAATAGCAAAAAACCATAATCGTAAGCGCCATAATCTGCCGCGGTCCCACCGCCCGGCCGACCTCCGTAACAGCCCCGCTTCCGGCCTCCGTCAGAACCCTCTACGTTTTTTCTCAATCTTCATTTATCTAGCATGCGGAAATTATTATACAACAACACATAAAAGAATCAATACAAATTAAAAACTAAATAAAATAAAACTAAAACTATAAACTAAAACTACATACAAACTAAACTAATAAATAAAAAAGTTGCCCAAAATCACTGCCAGGTGGTAAGGTGCCCAGAAGGCTGGCAGCATTGCCACGCTGTATGGCAATGCTTATTCTTTGTGCTAAGAAAAAGCCAGCCCTCTGGTCACCCGAAGCTGCGATTAATTTTGACGACAGTGATTTAAAAATATTCGATGCACTCAAACCCCAAGGACCCATGGTTTCAACCCCAAACGGCTCAAAAATGTAGGCACTACTGATGCCTGCATATTTGCGCTGCTTGAGGCATTCCGCAGAGTCAGCAGCGGCACCGGCCCTGATGGCTGTAGATGGAAGGTGGGACGGCGCGAGTGTGTCGACGCAAGTGGCGTCCCAAACCAACGGCCGTCCCATTTTCCATGGCATGAGTGTCATGCCGTCGGGCCTCTTGCCGTCGTCGCGGACCAAGCCCGAAGGTTCTAAAACGGCTGGTGCTCCGGCACTGATCAAGGCCCGGCGGATGACGTCGTTAAGGGCTGCATGCCGCGGGATGCGTCCCGTACTGCTGCGGCAGGAGAGTCCATGGTGGCCGAGGCAGTCGACCTGTACACCGCAATGGCAGCGTGTGGGGCAACACAAGCCACTCCCAAACGGAGACACACAGCGAGCCGGAATGTGTTGTCGTCCAGAAAAGTGCCTGTATTTGTGGATGGTAAGGCGTGAAGCCAAGCACCAGATTCCCATTTCGCAACGGCAAGGAGACGGGCGCGCTCTGTAGGGCTAGTAGACGTATGGTAAAGGTTATCCCGCACCAGTCTACAGAGCGGCTCATCCCATTGCCGCTGCGAACTAGGAAAAATGGGTAAATCGGCAGACGGGCAAGCTGACTTCCATGCTGTTATAGCCTCGTTCAGGTGAGTCACATCTAGGTTGTCTGTGGTGGTGGAGGAGTTTTAAGAATCTTGTTTTGGGTATAGTGAACCGAGGATAAAAAGGCAGGGAGGGAAACATGAGAAATTTGACGGATACCCAAGCCTCCGTGGCGAATGGGCAATGATGACTGAGACCATGATTTATCTAAAATGTTAATATTGAAAATGGAAATTAAAGTATAATATAAGCATGCGAAAATATATGTGATAATCACACTAATATTATAAAGGCGAAAGTTTGTGAGTGTCTATGTTTGTTACTTCTTCACGCTAAAGCGGTTTGACGGATTCTAATGAAATTTGGCACACAGATAGTTTATAACCTAGATTAACAAATAGAATACTTTTTATCCCTGAAAAATGTGTAATTCTCGCGGGATAGCGATAATCGAATTCTTTGCAGACGGAGTCGCGGGCTACAGCTAGTATAACTATAATTTAACGCATGAATCGAGTCGTCTCTCTAAGTATGTATCAATCTATATAAGTATTTTTATCCGTTGCCTAGTACCCATAACACAAGCTTTGCTAGCTTACTTTGAGACTGGGTCAATTGGTGTGAATTGTCCCGTGATATTTATTTATTTATTTATATACTTAGTTACAATCTTTAATTATTTAAGATTTTTATAACAAAGGAGTGCAAAGTTATTGAAGGGTGGCCAGTAATTAACACCTTATACTAAAAATGAATTCTGTTAGGGGTAGATAGAGTTCTTTTTTAGTAGGAGGTGGCCAGTTATTGGCGATTTACCCTATAGTTATGATGTTATTTTGTAGATATGGCGGGACTTTTTCTGGGCGTCTTCTTGTAGTAATGAAGTCAACCGCAGATTGGTGTGAACTTATTTAGTTTAATATTATTAGTTTACAATTACTATCAAGGTCAGAGCACAAGCGCTTTGGAGCTAGTGTATCTGCCTTGAGATGTCGGGACGGACTCTCGAACTGTCTGTCTAGATCACAGTAGTCCGTTTTTATACAAACAGCATGTCTTCTACTGACATGGGGAAAAAAAAGTACACAATCACTTATTTTATTACTAATTGGTTCGACAGTAACTATTTATTTTCCTCAAGATAAGGAGTTATACAGAATTTCCATATATTTGGTTATTTACATTATAAAGAGATTACATCTTAATGACTTCTACGAAAATACATGTCTAGGAAAAATACTAGTCAAGAGAATATATTCCATAACAGGGTCACGTGTTATGGTGATGTCTGCCTGTCTGCATCATCTAGGGTGATGTCTGCCTTACGGCGTCATCTCTTAATCCTATTAATATTAAAGAAGAAAAAATGTGTCCTTTTTTACAGATTTTAATTAAACCACATCATTACAAAAGATTGCTCAAAAAACCGGCCAAGTGCGAGTTGGACTCGCGCACCGAGGGTTCCGTACAAATTTATATGTATCTATAAACATCCAGTCTTAGCAGACCCCTGCTCCTAAGCAAAATGTGCGCAGTGTAGGATCATTGTAGATTGGTTACTGATATAGACAGACAGACAAAAAAATTTATGCCTTTCGCAATTTTTCCTTTATCTGTGCTATAAGACCTTGTTTCGTACCAAATTTCAAGATTCTGTGTTCACGGGAAGTTCCCTGTAGGTTTTCATTCCCTTGCAAGTGTCGAAAATTTGCGGCATAAATAGATTGGTTACTGATATCAAATAGACAGACAGACAAAAAAAATTATGCTCTTCGCAATTTTTCCTTTACCTGTGCTATAAGACCTTGCTTCGTACCAAATTTCAAGATTCTGAGTTCACAGGAAGTACCCTGTAGGGTTTGATTCCCTTGCGAGTGTCGATAATTTGCAATAAATTTTTTGTCTGTCTGTCTATATAAGTAACCAATCTACAATGATCCCACACTGCGCACATTTTGCTTAGAAGCAGGTGTCTGCTAAGACTGGATCTTCATAGATACATATAAATTTGTACGGAACCCTCGGTGCGCGAGTCCGACTCGCACTTGGCCGGTTTTTTTCCTTTTTAGGTACGGAACCCTAAAAAGAAAAACCGGCCAAGTGCGTGTCGGACACGCCCAAGATAGGGTTCCGTAGCCATTACGAAAAAATCAAGTAATATTTTTCTAAGGATTTCGTATGTGTACCTACGGAATCTTCCAAGTTTAGGTATTTTTTATACCTTAGGCTACTATTTACTCTTAAACTACAAAGTACCTGGGCGACCGAGCTCTGCTCGGGCAGAAACTCGGTACCAAGCGTTTTCCCAGAGATAAGACCAAGCTAGATCAATTTTTCATCCCCGAAAACCCCCAAATACCAAATTTCATCGAAATCGTTGAAGCCGTTTCCGAGATCCTGATTATATATGTGCGGGGGAGGGTGGGGGAGAGGGTTCGGGAGTTTCAAAGGGGGATGAAAATTTCATAGATTTTGCCGTAGGATGCACCGTTTTCAAGATATTTGTCAAAAACACCGGGTGAGTCCGTTAAACTATCATCCGTAAACCGACTTTACAGACAACCGGTTTTTCCTGTTCTGTGCTCCCAATAGGGAACGTGCACATAGACGGTGCTGCCAACTGGTGCCATAAGGGTGCCATCAATTTGAATGTTCTACCTTGATAAGTTTGTTTTACTGTCCGCATAGTGTCTCTTCTGTCGCATTAGTGCTGCCGCCTATAGTTACTGCACGTTCCCTATAATACTTTTTCTCACAAAAAGTAACTTTTTCTCACAAAAGAAGAAATTTGACGTTTTCTCATAAAAAATAAACTTAAAAAAAAAACTAAAAACCTTAAAAAAAAAAGTGGAATCGAACCGAGGTCGGCTGGATCCGCGACCACCCGATTTCTACTGTGCTATTTTGATCTGCTCGAAGCCAGCGAAATTTAGCTTTGTATTCTAATGCAAACAAAAATAGCCGGAAAACACGAGTAAAAGCGATTTTCTGAAAATGAAACATAGCTAGATCAGTTTTTCATCCCCGAAAACCCCTACATACCAAATTTCATCGAAATCGTTGGAGCCGTTTCCGAGATTTGCTCGTTTAAAGGTAATAGATAGATAGATAGATAATTCCCAAGCAATCTTAGCCGCTATAATTTTCCTTGTAAATTTAATATATTTACTACTATTCTGAATTTTTTAAAATTTTTCCACCCAACAGTTTAGATTTTAGAGGGGGGGGACGGTCGATTTAATGAAAATTTTCACTTTAAAGTTGAATATTTCGCAAACAGATCACTGAATAGAAAAATCATGTTCGCAACCCCCTAATAGTTTTAAAAGACCTATCCAACGATACCCCAAACTATAGGGTTAGTCGAGAAAAAAAAAATCACCCCCACTTTACGTCTATGGGAGGTAATATTTAATATTTTTTATTTTTTTATTTTACCACTTTGTTCGCGTATCTGATATGTATATTCATGCCAAATTACAGCTTTTTAGTACTAACAGTCTCTGAGCTTAGCCGCGGACAGACAGACAGACAGGCAGACAGACGGACAGACATGGCGAAACTATAAGGGTTCCTAGTGACTACGGAACCCTAAAAATGTGTTTTTTTTCAGATTTTAATTTAACCACATCATTACAAAAGATTGCTCAAAAAACCGGCCAAGTGCGAGTTGGACTCGCGCACCGAGAGTTCCGTACAAATTTATATGTATCTATGAACATCCAGTCTTAGCAGACCCCTGCTCCTAAGCAAAATGTGCGCAGTATGGGATCATTAAATAAATAAATAAATAAATAAATATTAGGGGACAATCTTACACAAATCGACCTAGTCCCAAACTAAGCAAAGCTTGTACTATGGGTACTAGACGACGATAAACATACTTATATAGATAAATAAATACTTAAATACATAGAAAACATCCATAACTCAGGAACAAATATTCGTGCTCATCACACAAATAAATGCCCTTACCGGGATTTGAACCCAGGACCTCTTGCTTCGTAGGCAGGGTCACTACCAACTAGGCTAAAGCGGTCGTTGATTGTAGATTGGTTACTGATATAGACCGACATACAAAAAAATTTATGCTTTTCGCAATTTTTCCTTTATCTGTGCTATAAAACCTTGCTTCGTACCAAATTTCAAGATTCTGAGTTCATGGGAAGTTCCCTGTAGGCACGTAGGTTTTGATTCCCTTGCGAGTGTCGAACATTTGCGGCATAAACGGCTGTATCTTTTGATTGCGTTGGCTTAGAAGTTTGATGTTTTCACAGCTCCAAGGGACAGTAGACTTGAGTATTAACGACCGCTTTAGCCTAGTTGGTAGTGACCCTGCCTACGAAGCAAGAGGTCCTGGGTTCAAATCCCGGTAAGGGCATTTATTTGTGTGATGAGCACGAATATTTGTTCCTGAATTATGGATGTTTTCTATGTATTTAAGTATGTATTTATCTATATAAGTATGTTTATCGTCGTGTAGTACCCATAGTACAAGCTTTGCTTAGTTTGGGACTAGGTCGATTTGTGTAAGATTGTCCCCTAATATTTATTTATTTATTTATTTATTTGATATAAAGAAATTCGTCACTTTCATAGTTTAGGAAAAAATAAATAAAACAGTTTTAGGGTTAATTGGGTGTTTTTCACCTCCAGGGAGTAACAGAGGGATGAAACTTTGTGCAGGGTATTATCTCCTCAAAAGGCATCGTTTGACTACAGTTTCGACTCAAAAACGCTGGGGGCAATTTTTCTTAAGCTATCCTGCTATACCCTTTCAAACTGACAGATAAAGGCCATCAAGACTTAAGTGGAGCATAAGCTTAATAAGGGATAAGGGTAAGATGTTAAACTAAATTTAGCTCGTAGCCCGTAGCACGTATACGCCGTAGCTTGTGCTACGGTGTTGCTACGCCAGTAATAAGGTCTGAAATATCCTCTGCATACCCCACGATCTATTATTAGAATACTTTAATCTTTGGGGAGTTCAAAGGCAAATTTTTGACGTTACAACGTTAAGGGTACAATAAAGATACAATAGTTCAGTTCAACCAACACAACACAAGTTTCTGGGGTTTTTTCTGTGCATCTATGTTTCAGTTTGTATTAAGTATGAAATATATGGATTTCACGAGATGACCGTCAAAGTAAAACAAAACCGGCCAAGTGCGAGTCGGACTCGCGCACGAAGGGTTCCGTACAATTATCTATAAAATTCACGTTTGTTGTATGGGAGCCCCCCATAAATATTTTTTTTTATTTAAAGTTATGATTTATTTTTAAAGTCAATATATTAAATATTCTGTGAATATTTCAAGTGTCTACCTGTTGCCGTTATCAATATCGATCAAAAACGAGCAAAAAATCATGTTTGTTGTATGGGAGACCCCATAAATATTTATTTAATTCTATTTTTTAGTATTTGTTGTTAAGCGGCAACCGAAATACATCATCTGTGAAAATTTCAACTCTCTAGCTATCACAGTTCCCGAGATACAGCCTGGTGACAAACGGACGGACGGACAGCGGAGCCTCAGTAATAGGGTTTCCGTTTTTACCCTTTGGGTACGGAACCCTAAAAATGAAGTTGAAAAAATAAAAATACAAAAAAATACTTCAAACCAAACTTGTTAAAAGTATGGCCTAGTAGCGACATCTCTTAGTCCGGGTGAGCGGTTAGTTCCGAAGGAGTGTTGATGTTTCTCGATGAGAACTGAACATAGATGGCGCTGTATCACTGCAAAAGTGATGAGTGAGGCTGGAAAGTATGATGCATAGGAAAAAATTGTGTCTAAACTCCTACCAGTGGTGGTGTAGGGGAATGGCACGCGGCACGGAATGCCGAGGACCTGGGTTCGATTCCCGGTAGTCTTTTTTTCTGGGATTTTTTCTGTACATCTATGTTTCAGTTTGAATTTCGTATGAAATACAAAAACTTAGACCTATTGCAGTAAATTAAAAAATAATATGGTTTTCAGGACTAAAATAAGTGTTTATTTTTTTACTGGAGTCGCGTCTTGTCATTATTGATTTAAATATGTTATCATAAATTCCTACAGTCTTATTAAAAAACAGTGGCCTTCCGTAAATGGCTTCAGTCTTAAATAATACCTACTTGTGTTCGTAATCCAGCACAAATTGTTTTGTTCCCATTTGTATCAATACAATAGTGGCATTGAAACAACTTGGCCTCCAATATTATTCGTTTATCCTTATCGTTCCATTACTTAGAAATCTTCTCAAGGACCAACCCCTATGTATATGTTACAGCCACAGATTAAATGTACACAGATATTACAACAGTAATAAAAATAAAGAAAACAATTTTCGTGAATGGAATATCATCATGAAGTCTGATGTTAGTCTTGCGCTAATCGATTTTAGGTATTCTATGCACCCGTGTATGTATGCGTGAGAGCGCTAGAATCAAACCCGTGCGTAAGCGCAAGTGACAAAGTTCCCGTCTGATGCCCGAAGGAGAACTAACCCAACTAACTATACGGACAAGGGGGAAACACGACGGCTCAAGATTGGTTGGTCAGGCCGCGGGTGTATTTAGGTATTTTCATCGTATTACTAAAACAAATACATATTTTAAAAACGTAGCAACACTAGGCCCTAGAAAACATCTTGTTTTATTAACATTCAAAAAATCATGACCTGCCGTGCAGTATTTACGTCATACTAAAGATTTTTTCTTTTGGACTCAGCCATAGGGGGGTATTTGCCGTAGTCGCCACGCTTGGCAGGCGGGTTGGCGACCGCAGTGGAAAAAACCGTACATATTAGGGACGCTGCTGCCCGTCCTCCGGTATTACTGGCCGCAGTTTTAGGACATACCTGGGACCAATCGACGAATTAGACTCGGCTGGGCAGCGTTCGGGAAGCTCCGCAATATCTTGTCATCCGATATACCGCAGTGTCTCAAGTCAAAAGTCTTTGACCAGTGTGTGTTGCCAGTGATGACTTATGGCACTGAGACGTGCTGGCCGCTAACGATGGGTCTTATAAGGAAGCTCAAGGTCACTCAGAGGGCGATGGAGAGGGCTATGCTTGGAGTTTCTCTGCGGGATCGCATTAGAAATGATGAAATCCGCGCGAGAACTAAAGTCACGGACATAGCTCGAAGAATCGCTAGACTTAAGTGGCAGTGGGCAGGGCACATCGCCCGTAGAACTGACGGCCGATGGGGCCGAAAGGTTCTCGAGTGGCGTCCGCGGACCGGAAGACGCAGTGTAGGTAGGCCTCCAACAAGATGGAGCGACGACCTGGTGAAGGTAGCGGGAACGCATTGGATGCGGATGGCGCAGGGCCGATCTGTTTGGCGAGCCTTGGGGGAGGCCTATGTTCAGCAGTGGACGTCTTTCGGCTGAAATGATGATGAATGATGAAAGATTTTTTTAGAGACAACTTTGGATTTTTTCTATCAAGCAAACTACAAGTAATCGTTTTGAAAATCACTAATCCTTAGAGTGTATCCTCGAATATCTTACATATGAATTTCAGAACTAAATCTTTGCTAATAATTACTACACTAAGCGGGACTTATCACGCAAATAATATTTACCTCGACGTTTCGGCCACGTTGCAGCAGCCGTGGTCACGAGTTAACTGAAGTGCAGGGTGTAGCTTTGCTAGTAATGACACAGCAAGGGATTAAATGAATGCAATAAATGCGCCAAAACTTCAGTTATAAACCAATCCCGAACGTCACACAAATGTCAAAGTTATAAAACGGACCTCACATTACTAGCGCCAACTTTACTAGTCTGTCATCTATAGAAGCCATCATTGAATTATTCTTATCCACTAATATTATAAATACGAAAGTGTGTCTGTCTGTCTGTTGCCTCTTCACGCTTCACGATTTTTGTTCGATTTGACATGGAGACAGTTTGAAACCCTAGGAAGGATAGGAAGATAGTTATTAATAAAAAAAATAAACAACAATAATAAGTACAATAAGATAAGTCCCGTTTAGTAAAATAATTATAAACACAAAGGCATCAAATATTCTATGTAATAACTATAATACCATTGAATCAGTAATATAATAATTCTACGTAAATGGGCCAATCAACTTTTAAACCGACACTAATCTGTCCGCGACATTTTTCAAACAATTGCAGATTTTTGTAGGTAAACATGTTTTTTCTGTAATTTAATAGATGGTGTACATGAATACATACCATCCTACGTAAGTTTAACCTATTAAACCGTGAAATATCTTGTTGGAAGTACGATTTTTTGGTAACGCCAGAGACAATTTTGGTAACGCAGGAGACGCCAAAAACGTCGGTTTAAAAGTTGATTGGCCCAAATACGAGAAGAATTTTGAAACATTTCTGAGAGAGAGGATGGAGAATTGATCTAACGATGACTTTAGGATCTTCAAGCGTTATTCCCCGAAGTCTTACAAACACCAAGCCAAGATTACATTATATTACATTTTTTACATTAAACTGACCCGTGATTGACCTATCTCACCTGATGAGAAGTGCAGATGAGGTCAAATGTGTATGTCACCATTCAGTAATAGCCTATTCACTCTAGCCTTGGCGAGTTCTAGGTTGTATTTATCTGGAAATACAGACTACGGGAGCGAATTAAATTGCTTAGCAGTTCTTATTAGAAAAATGAAGCGATGGAATACTAAGTAACACTATAAAAGGATGAAGACGCTCCCCCCGCCTGGATGTCCATTGGTAAAATGGAGATGGAGGAATTAAATCATGTAATTCCTGCGCACACTCACTAAAATGTATCCGATACAAAACAGACAAACAAGCATCTCTACGAAGGTGTTCGAGGCTCTTCTGTTTGATTTACTTTATGATACCTTGTGTAACTTTTATGTAGAAGGATATTTATTGAAACTAAAAATACAAATATAAAGAAAGATGCTATATCAATGATATGACGTATCTGTTAACGTTTAGTCTGTGTAGACAAACGTCGGGATACATTACAGCCCTTTGCGTTGTTATTCGCAGATTTCCTATTCACGAGACGTAGATACGTAATGTTTACAAAGACGTAGATGTAGTAGTGTCAAAGTATTACTTAGACTTAATTATAATGGTGTTTTAGGGTTCCGTACCCAAGTGTAAAAACGGGACCTTATTACTGAGACTTCGCTGTCCGTCTGTCAATCCGTCTGTCACCAGGCTGTATCTCAGGAACCGTGATAGCTAGACAGTTGACATTTTCACAGTTGATGTATTTCGATTGCCGCTATAACAACAAATACTAAAAAAGAATAAAATAAATATTTAAAGGGCTCCCATACAACAAACGTGTTTTTTTTCTCGGTTTGCTCGATATTGATAACGGCAACAGGTAGACGCTTGAAAATTTCACAGAATATTTAGTTATATATTCACTTTCAAAATAAATAATTAAATTAAAATAAAAAAAATATTTAAGGGGGACTCCCATACAACAAACGTGATTTTTTTTTTGCCTTTTTCATAGATAATGGTACGGAACTCTTCGTGCGCGAGTCCGACTCGTACTTGGCCGCTTTTTTAATGTTAATGGCTATACTTCTGTGCTTCCGTCGCCATCAATCATTCGCCGCTGGTAACTGCTAGGGTCCTATGAACTCTAGCCAACACTTGGCAAGCTTTTTAAGGTAGAATACAGACTTTGAAATAGCGCCAAGAGTCTGCCTCTCGAGGCGACTCACTCATGTAAAGTTTTCACCTGCTTCCCTCAGTGGGTGAGATTGTGCATGCCTCGTCTCGCTTATCTGCCAAAAGTGTGAGCAGGATGGTGCATTCTCTCGCCTACTGTCTGTTAAGATATCAACAGGGACTTAAATTTTTTCGCGCTTTTTTTATCAAATAAAAATGGTACCCAACTTTAACGTCCACCGTATTTGTGCGTATTGGATGACGATAGATGCGGAGTGTTCCTGAGTTTACTCATCCATATCGGTTCAACTGCTTAGACTCAAGAAGTATGCAACATTATTGGTAAAAAGATATCAAACAGAAAAGACATTTCTAAAATGATATAGGCAAACAAACATTACTGTTATGTTGTTTGATTACTTCGAACATTGGGTCGTGTATTTCAAAAAGGTAACACCATAGCACGATGGTGCTACACGATCGAATTTTTCGATAATACGAAGCAAATATTCATAGGCAAGACTGGACCAATCTATTTGGCGAGCCTTGGGGGAGGAGGCCTATGTTCAGATGATGATGAAGAGACGGAACCAAATCTTGACGGTTGATAATTCAAACAGATTAACCATTACTCCGATGCACTCTTTGTATAGTACAAAATATACAAGAAAAATGTTTAAATAATCCGCCAAAATTCCATCATTTGACATACTTAACGAACTCATGATTTCTTACAGCCATAAAGTAACGCAATGAAATAAATTATGCTTATTTCGCTACGTAAGCCTTTCCGAGAAATACGTCAAGAATCATACTATGCCATGAACCACCAAATAACTACTCTCTTTATTTTTAATCCATCTTTTATGTTTAAAAATACTAAGGCGGAATTTCACGTACCAGTATTAACTATATTATAACTCCGTGTTAAGTGGTATCCCAGGGTTAAGAAGTGTCGAAATGTATGAAACTGTCATTCATAATTATAACCTGGGGCTAACGATTTATTTATTTTAATCCTAGATCATGCAAGCGGCCCTAAGTATGTTATCTACCCCTTCAAGGTGCACCAATGCTGTAACTCAAGACATTTCGCATGCTACTGCAGAACAAAAAGCGTTACAAAGAAAATATGGCAGTTGTTATACGTACAGTCGGCTGCGAAGGCAGACTATCCACACCCATGTTTGTCACTGCACTACCACATGTCACTGGTGTCAGAATATTATAATTATTATTTGGCTTAATTTATATTTGGCCTGCCATTTGGCGCGGGTGGTCCCATGGCTAGCCAGGGAAGCACTGAAACTCGATAAGGATGGGAAGTTACAGGTTCGACGGCGGTTTTTAACGATTTTTGAATGAGTCACTTTTGTGTTTTATCTTTGTGGTTTATACGTAGGTATTTAAGTGGAAAAATCATGCTGATTATCTTTATTTTGGTTAGTGATCTATATAACACCAACTTTGGAAGGACGTAAACGTGATTGTTGTTGTGGTAAGTGGTTATAATCGCTGCCGTTTTTGCGATCGCTATAGACTTAACTTTATGATAACTTTACCTTTTTATTTTAAGTATTTTTATTTCTTTTTAGAACGTTCTTACGGGAAAAATTTAGGAAATAAAGCTGAAAATTGGACCTTAGCATGTTTGACATTTCGCGCGTATGACAGTCCTTGCGAAGCCACTGGGTCGATAGTTTTATATGCATTTTTCTTTAACGCTTGAAAGTTTCACTTAAAACTTTTTAGTACAAAAATTACGTGAAACCGATGACAAAACAAAAGAGTGCTGTCACAGGCGTCAATGAAGATGCTTTAAAGTCAAATCACGGCGTTGCACAGTGGTTTTAGACTTCAGAATTTATTGCACGTTTAGAATGAAACTGACTCAATCTGAAATATTCTCATTTCAAAAATAAACGTTGCGAAAAAAAAATCAGGCTTAGAAATGTCAATAATTCGGATTGAGTCAGTTTCATTCTAAGCATGCGTTATAGTTTACGCAATATTTTTAATATTACTCTGAAACAATCGACACTTTCCCATCCCTAGCCATGGTACAAGGACTGCGCGCGCCGCCTCTCTCCTCACACTTTTATCTCGCGAAACCAGTGTAAAACGCACTCTACGTAGTCGTAATAGAATTGTGTTCTGTTTGTGTGCAGCGACCTTTGCTTTTAAATTGAGTACAAGTGACAAGCGTTATAGATAATATTAAATTAATTTGAAAATCTCTCAAAGATGTTTAGCACCAGTACTTTCTGCTTGGTTTTATAGAGCGATAGAACACGAATTTCAGTATTCACAATAACAATCAACAATAACAACTAATAAACTTGCAGAATTTATAAGATTGCCTGCAGAGACTTTGACCGGGTTACACACCCTTATATATGAGATTTTAAAACAATAATGTACTTTTTACTAAATCTTAAATCGACACCATGGTTCCTAAGTCTCAGTCGATCAGAAAAACCTTTATGTTAACGCAATAAGAGTGAAAAAGACGTCGATCGGCTCGGCTCAATGCGGCCCGCGTAGCCGAGCCGATCAACGTCTTTTTCGCTCTTATTGCGTTGACGTTGATAGATGTAGAGAGACCCTAAGAACAGATTTACCTATCTTTTATACGTAGGGTGTAATCAAAATAGTGATCCAAAAGTAGTGTTCCTTACTCAGTTAATGCTGGACAACATGATGCACTAACTCATTTGTTTTAATTAGTCTTATAAAATTTGAGGTGTCCATACATTCAGTTGGACATGGTTTAGACGACCAGATGGCCTAGTGGTTAGAGATCCTGACTATGAAGCTTGAGGTCCCGGGTTCGATTCCCGTGTCGGGGCAGATATTTGTATGATAAATGCGAATGTTTGTTCTCGGGTCTTGGGTGTTTAATATGTATGTATTTAAGTATGTATCTGTCTATATAAGTATGTTTATCCATTGCCTAGTACCCATAACACAAGCTTTGCCTAGCTTACTTTGGGACTAGGTCAATTGGTGTGAATTGTCCCGTGATATTTATTTATTTATTTATTTTATCAGACTCATTTTAGCAATTGAGTTAATGCATTATGATGGCCAGTATTAACTGAGTAAGCAACACTAGGTACTTTTGGATCACCATTTTGATTACATCCTGTAATTTCTGACTTCTCCCTAAAGACCTATTTACTTAGATTGATCACATTTTATATTTTATAGTCCTCCACATCAATTTCATATAACTCAAAATGACTAAATTTACATACGATTTTTTTTTATTTTTTTTTATTTTAGATAGGCCAGACAAACGAACTAGTGGGTCACCTGATGTTAAATGAATACCACTGTCCATAGACACCCGCAGCGCTTTACACGATGCCAGTGCGTTGTCGGCCCTAAAGGAGAGGGAATAGGGGAAGGGGGAGAGGGAGGGGGAGAGGGAAGGGGTGAGGTATTGGCCCCCGGCACTCTCACTGACCGTACGAAACGCAAGCAGGATTACTGCTGCTTCACGCCGGTGTTCTGTGAGAGAGTGGTACTGCCCCGGACGAGCCGGCCCATTCGTGATGCAGCGGCTAGCTACAACATGGCTCTACCACTACAAAAAAAACTATAACTTATTTCCCAGCGCGAGCCCTAATATGGTGCGCTGGACTGAATTTAGTTTTAAAAACTTTATTACAGGGTCGCATAGAGCTTGAGCTTGAACATACGAACATTTTATATTAGAGGTATATTATGGTATACCAGCACCGAACGTATCGAAATAATTTTGGCGAAGAAGTAAATGAGACGAAAAACGAAAGGGAAGAACGACGAATGAGTCCAAGGAAGACCGTGATGAAAAACGAATAAAACGTATTAAGAGATATAAAAGTTACAGAATTTGACTAAAAAAGATAGTGACGGATAGCGAACAAGACGAAGAAGAATACAGAATGAGACGAAATAAGAATTAAACGAAAGACGAATGAGGCGAGATATGGGACACAGCTAGGATACCTACTGCAGTGCATACGTGGGCCGATGTTTTCTTTCACCGTAAAGCGCACGGTAAATTTCAAATAATGATCATGAGTGGCGTCTCCTGTTTAATCAAAGGCATTAAGTACTACAGAATTTTTTATTGTTTCGTCTAGTCTTAACTTTGGTATCCGATGCTCGCCACGCTTCCCTTCTCTCCCTTCGCCTGCATCTAGTACTGCACGGTAGTGATAGCATTTAGGCTATGCCTAGAGCCTAAATATAGCGGACAGTCGATATGTCACACCGCGTTACGGCCATCCGGAAAACGAAAAATTACTCAAGCATTTTATGTGGTCGATAAGTTTTTATTATGATTTTTTAACCCCCGACACAAAAAGAAGGGTTGTTACAAGTGTGTGTGTGTGTGTGTGTGTGTGTGGTCTGTGACATCATAGATCTTAAACGGGTAAACCAATTTGGATGCGGTTTCTTTTATTAGAAAGCAGGTTTTGGCAATGTTTCTTAGATATGTTTCATCAAAATCGGTTCAGCCGTTTCAAAGTTATCAGCTCTTTTGTTAGCTGCGGAAGGGATCTTTGATGCATAATGGGCATTTACTTAATTGCGTTGGGGGTTTTGAAATTTTTTAATTTATAGCTAGGTACTTATATGAATCTGTGTCAAATAACATCTCATGGGAGCATAGCAGCAATGATACTAAAAAAGAGAACCATTTTTTTTTATTTTAGATAACATTTGACTTCTGATCTAATAAAGCTAATTTCCCTAATCTCTTTTGATTGGCTTTTCGTATTATGAAAGATGAAGCGCACCGCTTCGTGCGGGCCAATGGAATACTAACCACATTATGATGAAGACGCTCCCCCCACCTGATTTGATAGCTTTATGATTTATGCTGTTTAAAATCCATTTTAACTATGCTACGTTTTTTTTTAGCATTAGAAATAAGGTAAACAATCTTGACGAGTATTTTTATTGAAAAAAGCTTTTAGAAAACAGTAACTGTTACTTATGAAACCAAAAGAATGTAAATGACCACATGTCCTTGCTAATTGTAACATATTTGCTGTGACTTATTTTTCTTAAGTGATTTTCAATAAAAAGACACGTCAAGATCATTGACCTTCTTTCCAATGCTAAAAAAAAACTAATTATATTGTGTACGGAAGGGTCGCGTCATTTGTACCCGCTATAAACGCTAACATGCTTGGGCAGTGTCTTTAGCCTCCTAGTTAGTTTAGCCTTTCGCTAGTAAAATAAAATAAATAAACGGATCCAAAAAACACAAATTTAAACCAAAAGTACAGGAAAATATAGGTGGGTAAATAAAACCATATTACGACCTTTTCTCAAACGGACAACAAAGAGAACGTACGAAATATTAAATCAAAGGTAAATATAAGGCTTTCTACGTAGAACGAACATTCCGTAAGCGTTAGAAAACCCGAGACTTTTGTTATTACGTTTTACAAATGTTTGCACAGGTAATGAACTTATTATGAGGTACGGTCGGTTCCCTAACTTAAGTACTTATCCACTTTTTCATACAAGTTGTAGGTATAGAAAAGTTGGATACTTATGTTAGGGCACCGACTGTACTATATTGTGTAATGGAGTTTTGGTAATACCTTCAGGTTAGTACGTTTCTTTTATAAAGACGACCGGAGTGCTTTGTGGTTAGTAAACCTGACTGCGGTTCTTGAGGTCCCGGATTTGATCCCTGGTCAGGGCAGATATTGGTATAAAAATACGAATGTGTGTGCTGGAGTCATGGATGTTTAATATGTATTTAAGTATGAATTTATTTAATAAGACCAATATTCATTTATTTATTCAACAGGTTAAAAAACAAACATAATAAAACTTAAACTATAAATAGAAAATTTGGCCTGAATCGCCGTCAATGGGCAAGGTGCCCAGAAGGCTGGCCGTGTTTCCTCGCTGTATAGCAATACTTATTAATAAGTATGTTCATCCGATGTCTAGAACCCATTGTACAAGCTTTGCTTAGTTCCTTCCAGGCTGTTTGGAACTAATCTCGACTGTCAAGTGGAGTTTTGCCGCTACCGAAATTCGACTGTAGTGAAGTAAAGACTAGGTTCAAATTTCTGTGTAGGTGATGATTTTATTTGTTACGCAACCAAATAAAAAAGTTCGGACATTCTTTGAAGGGGATTTTGTTCGGCAATGTGTATCTTCAGTTATAATTGATCAAAGATGAAACCCGAATGAACTTACTACCAAAAAGAGCGGTTCTCAATATACACTATTTGTCAATAAGACTCAATTTCAAATGGACCGAGTCTCATTTAAACTTATTCCCAAAACGTCTCATTCCCAAAATACACTAAAATATATACACTATACACATGGAAATATCATAACACACGATTCCCATAATGACTAATCTTCAAAACGTCCTAAGCCCATAATACACTAAATGTTTGATTCAGTAGTTTTTAGTTTTTAACCCCCGACGCAAAAAGAGGGGTGTTATAAGTTTGAAGCCTATGTTGCGTCAGTGTCTGTCTGTGACACCGTAGCTTCCAAACGGATGGACCGATTTGAATGCACTTTTTTTATATACCTAAAATTAAAGATGTGACCAAACTTTAAAATATTATTAGCTTGAATATTTACTGAGATCCTCATACTACTGCCAAAAAGCTAAATATCCTGGAGACTGCTGCATTTATTTCCGTCAAATATATCTAAGAACCGGCACCAGGTATCGTCTATTGAGAGGCAAAACTCATTAAGAATATTTTTTTGCTACCTGAAACTTAATCTTTATTACCTTTTTGATAGTGTTGAATTTTGACTGCGTCAAAAATTTGCTTAATGATTTTGTCTCCCTAAGAGAGTATAAATGACGAAATTGAGTGTGTTTTGGGAATAGAACGTTTTGAGAATCAGTTTTAATGATAATGGGGTACTTTGATACTTAAATTTAGTGTATTTTGGGAATGAGACGTTTTGGGAATAAGTTTAAATAAGACTCGGTCCATTTGAAAATGAGTCTTATTGACAATAGTGTATATTGAGAACCGCTCTTTTTGGTAGTAAGTCCATTCGGGTTTCATCCCTTATGAAAAAAGGTCTTTTAGATCTTAGGTCGTATTGAGTAATGTGTATTTCGAGATTAGTTCCAAACAGCCTGGAAGGGTTTGAAACTGTCAATCTTCCATGCTTTTTTTATTATTTACGAGCGATGTACCCTGCCCTTGCCACTTAAGTCAAAGTCAAAATAATAGACTAGGTATACATGTGACGCCCCGTAAGGGCACGGCAATATCAGAGGGCTATTTTTACAATTAAACACTTTAGACATTTTTCCTATATTTCTGCTAATTTTTTTATTTTTATTTTTTTCTAAGTCTGGCTATTCTTTGTTGATGACTTTAGTTTTTGCGCTGATTTCATCATTTCTAAGTGTGTTCTGACTAGAAATACCGAGCATATCCCTCCCCATTGCCGTCTGAGTGATCTTGAGCATTCTTATGAGGGTTAACATAATAGTGGCCACGTCTCAGTGTCATATGTCATTCCTAGCAACAAACACTGACACACTCGCTCGTAGAACCGATGCACACTCGCACAGACCTGAAGACTCAGTGTAGTTAGGCCTCTAACAAGATGGAGCAACGACACGATGGTTGCGGGAACACGTTGGGTGCGATGGGGCAGGACCGATCTGTTTGGCAAACCTAAATTTAGCAGTGGATTTCTACTTTCAGCTGCCTAAATGAATATAAGTAATAGCCGCCGCTAAAGCCGTGGTGGCATAGTGGTTTGACCTATGGTCTCTTAAGCAGAGGGTCGTGGGTTCGAGTCCAGGCTCGCACCTTTGAGTTTTTCGGAATTTATGTGCGAAATTACAATTGCAATTTAACGTGACATTTACGGTGAAGGAAAACATCGTAAGGAAACCTATATACACCTGGTGTGTGTAAAGTTCCCAATCCGCACTGGGCCCGCGTGGGAACTACGGCCCAAGCCCTCTCGTTCTGAGAGGAGGCCTGTGCCCTGCAGTGGGACGTATATAGGCTGGGATTCGCGCAGAATTCAAGTTTGTGGAAGCTTTTTCATCTCTCTTATTGAATAAAGCAAAAATCCTTAAATCCATCGCCATCATCGACGATATCATTAAGTTAATATATAAACCCCAATTTCTCGCTATCCCGTGGGAATCCACAAAATTCTTGAAACCTGTTTTTTTACTGTTATAATTACCTACTTGCATGCCAAATTTGAAGTCTCTAATTATTATACTTACGGAGATAGGGCCACTTTAAAGGGAAAATATAAATCCCATTTATTCCTTATCTCATGAGAGTTCAAAAAATCCCTTCTTAGCGGACGCTTACGTCATATAAAGCTATCTCTCTGCTAAATTTCAGCACAATCCGTTTAGCGGTTTGAGCTGTGCGTTTATAGATCAGTCAGTTAGGCACTGGTCCCACCGCCGACGAGTAAGCGATGAGATGTCGATGATGACAAAACGAACAAAAGATAATCGCTCCCATGTAAATAAAAGAGAGAGATATATATTTATAGTTCATCGCTGGCTGTTCGTTCACACTGCTGGTGAGGACTCTCTCTTCACTATTTGATCGCAGCGATAAAAACTGTCAACGATAAAACTCGCTCAGCGGTACTCGGCGATGACAATCACCCATCAATCCGGTACAATCGCCCGTCGCACTCGAACACTCGCTTATAGCCGAGCGACAAAACTATCGAAACTCTTTTCTAGTTTCTAGTTCTACTCGTTTATCGCTCGTCGCCGGCGGTGGGAGCAGTACCTAACGGTTGCCTTTTATATACACAGTAGAGAAGAAGATGTAGGCACAAGACTGATCACCATTAACACAGGAAGGAAGAAGAAAGTTTATTAATAAAATATAAATAGTAAGTATACTGTCACGTTTATCAACAGAACCATCTATTAGGAAATCTATTTTTGTTTTCTATGCAATAATTCGATTGAAATTTCCGTTAAATTTGCATTTCCAAAGAGTATGTCTGTTGACAAGCTTTTAAGTATTCAAATTTTGGGTAAAGCGATGTCGTTCTTTTGTTCTCTCCTATCTATATCTATCTATACATATAATAAATCTGTAACAAGTCGGTGTCTGTACATTGAAGATATTTGAGAAAAACTGTCACTAGGGCTATTTACTAGCGCAATAGAACCCAAAACAAAGAATTATTGTCTGTTTGTCTGTGCGTTTGTGCGCGCTAATCTCAGAAACGGCTTAACCTAGAAGGATGCGGTTTTCACTGATATGTTAGTATTTTCTTGGATTAACATTTAGTGTTTGTTTCATTTGAATCGGTTCACAAATAAGAAAGATACGTCTATTTTAAGAATTTATAGAACAGTTTTTAGAAGTAGTGACTTGGGAGTAGGTACGGTGGTGAATATGAACGCGGGTGTGCGGGGGGGGGACGGTGAGGGGGGGGGGGGTTGCGGGGGGGGTAATTTTTTTTATATCGAGGAACTAAGGAGAGTCATAATTGATGAAAAAGCAAATTGGATAAAAAAAATAAGCTGCCCAAATTACTAATTCTACGCGGACGGAGTCGCGGGCAAAAGCTAGTAGATAAATATGCCTATCTTTAGTTTGTTTGAACTTACAGGTAGGATTATTAGTAGGGTATAAAAGGTGAGTAATTCAGGATGTAATCAAAATGGTGATCCAAAAGTAGTGTTCCTTACTCAGTTAATGCTGGACAACATGATGCATTAACTCATTTGTTTTAATTAGTCTTATTTAATTTGAGGTGTCCATACATTGAGTTGGTGATTTCATGGCAACAAAGTATGATCTCAAATTTTATTTATATTTTAGCAATTGAGTTAATGCATTATTTTGTCCAGCATTAACTGAGTAGGTAAGTAAGAGGTAAGAGATAGAGTAAGAAATAACACTATTGTTTCGTAACAAATGTATCGTAGAAGGCCATCCCTTTCTTTAGAGTTCGCCGTAGCGCGCTACGGAATTTTGTAGCACGTGCGTAGACATTTCTACGCGCGTAGACGCGGCTTTGTCATCTTGGATAGAGCGCTTACACCATTATCTGATCCGATAATAGTGTCCGACTCCGAAACGATATCGCGGCTGCAAATTGTATGAAATAAATGTGTACTTACCTGTCCGTCATAATGAGTCAAAATCAAAATTTTGGACCTCTTTGAATAATAGTAGTTAATTATAGAACACGACTGAATGAAAAAAGTTCCGTTTTGACACGAAAGTGTCCATACGATTTTATAGTTTTTTTTTTGTTAAAATAGATGAATGTCCACATTACACATAATTACTATACTAAATATATCTGTACCTTTACCATGAGTTACACTAGTATACAGTGACCGTACTCGCTAGCGACGGCGTAAATGATTTGTATGGAGAATCGTGTACAGCGCCTCTAGCGGTCACTTACGGAAGTACAATTCTCCATACAAATCATTTACGCCGTCGCTAGCGAGTAACGGTCACTGTAAACTAGTGTAACTCATGGTAGAGGTACAGTACGCTTAGTATAAGTTTTACTTCACCAAAATACTTCTCGATCGCGTTTTTATCAGTACCTCTAACTGATTGAATTATTCAGCGTTTTATTTTGTCATAATTTGTAAAATAGGTAGGTACTATTCGAGACCAGTCTAGCAATCACTAGAATTTATTTCAGTTATTTGAGGAGGACAACCTTTTATTTTTTAATTCAAAGCAAAAGAGTTTCTATAGATAATGTAATATAGCCAATTAGCTATAGCTAAACCGTTTAATTGAGTCCTCGTCCGCGCGGTTCAGGGGCTGGGGTGTATGACAACAAAGGGGTCATTTAAACGGTCCAGCTATAGTAATTTGCTTTTTATCAAACATTAAAGTTATACATGGTGTCTCAAAATAAATCCAGAATATTTCACCAAGTAAGTAGTTGGGTTACTTTGCAAGAGCACCCCTATATTCTATTTCGGATTTTTTAAATTATGTGATTGACTAATGTTTTCATAAATTGGTTGATGTTCATACCGCGTCAAGGGCGTGACTACATTTTGAAACAAAAACTCCGATGAAAAATCTTTACAGGTTCAGTTTAATTATTCCAACCAAACGATGAAATATCCCGGATTCAATTTGAGATACTGTAAAGTTCCTTTATAAAATTTAATTCAAAGTTGGCCGTAATCCGTAACTTAGTCTAACACAGTATCAGTATCATATTATCGAAGTTAAATAAAAATAATATTTTTGACAATAAATTTACTTACATCGTACAAAATCATGTCCAGTGTCGTTGTTTCCTTCACCTGTTGCACCGTCGCGCGTCGATAACTTTTATATCACCCTCAAACGCACCAATTTACGACGACCGTATTATATTCAACAATTACAAGTCAATGCACTTCAAATTATTTAAAAAAAAACTTGTAAACATACCATGTAGGTATATTACAATGACATTTATAACCTTCTAAAACAGCGCAAAAAACTTCATATGTTTTAGAAAAAAAAAGCTAAGCGTCCTGTTTATTTAAAATTATAACCGGCCAGCTCTCGATTCAAAATTCAGAAATAGGTACGCAGTATGTGGCTGACGATGTTTTGTTTTTTTTTGCCCGTATCGGCACAGGTGAATGTCGAGGCAGCCAGAATGGCACTGGCTGAAGGGCGGTTATGCCGCTCGGGCGGGGTCGCCTTAATTCACTTAGTGCCGTGAACATCGCGCTGCTATTATTTTTAATTTAAAAAAACTTCAGCGGTCGAGGTATTATTTAATTATATTTTCTTAGGATCGCGAAATGGCTTACAAAAAGGCACTGTTAACGAGATTGGTAAAGTTTACACGACCTTTCCCTTTGCGAGCGATTTAACTCGTGGATTTAAGCCCATCACACACAGCGCTGATGCGGTAAGATTTTTATCTGCGTATCTGTGAGCACCGACATATATCGACAGAATCCGACAGATGTGAAGATTATATCTGCAGATAAATACAGGTGGATGCGCAGAATCACACTTTCATCATCATCATCATCATCCCAGTCTATATTACGTACCACTGCAGGGCACAGGCTTCCCCTCAGAATAAGAGGGTTTGGGTCGTAGTTACCACGCGGGCGCAGTGCGGATTGGGAACTTCAGTGTATAATAAAATAAATATAAAATTACGTACTATTTAATTAAGTCATCCTTGCGTAGAAATGCATTATCGCATTTTTTTACATTTTGTCGTGAAGAGAAATAAAGAAAGTGTAACGCGCTTTTATTGAAAATTCATTGTAGCCTATCTATCTCTCAAAGGGCCGGCAACGCACTTGTGACACCCTTAATGTTGCGGGTGTCCATGGGCGGCGGTGGTGGCTCCCCATCAGGTGACCCGCATGCTCGTTTACCCCCTTTTATATAAAAATAAAACACCCTGTATAAGCCATCCGCACCAAAAAACACGTCTACTCAGCTCCGAAATTTTAGAGTGAATGTAAAACCTCGCATCTGCGCTGTGTGTGATACCTGCAGACGGATAAGTTTTATACGCAGATAAAATCTTACCGCATCTGCGCTGTGTGTGACAGGCTTTAACAATATCTTAGCGGGATCGAAAATATGAGATTGTATGTTAAAATTTTGAGTAAATGCAAGATACCTATTACATCTCTCATATTAAACTAGTGAGAGCGATTCGGGAATCACGATTTGGTAATGGATAACCAAAAATAAAAAAATGGACCAGTGACAGATCGTATACCTGCATGTGCATAACAAGTCGCATGAACATAGGAAAAACAACAGCCAGAATCAAATATTAGAACAAATATATAATTTCGCCGCTGACTGTATTTATAACAACACGTCGGGTAAGTTTTTACTCTAGGAGTCTAGGTTAAGTATAATTTTTATTTCTATTGCGAAAAGAATTTAACAGTTATAATTATGTAGGATACATGCTATTATTATTTTCCGTTAACTTTGGCGCCATTCAACCAACAGGCCAAAAAAGTTAATTTCTCTAAGACACTAGTGTGCCAGCTCTTGTTTAAAAGATAATACAGAAGTAAATTTAATTAATTATGCGTGTTTTATTATGTCAACTAAGCCAAGCTGTGCTGTCAAAATTAAAATACATTAGTCACATTGGACCCTAACTTTTTGTTACTATAAGGAACCTTTTACAGTGACTGTGAACTCAATATTTATTTCTCATACACGAAAAAAGGCAAAAAGTTAATCATCAGGTAGCTTTTATTCATTTTATACACTAATCTATTTGACGAAGTTAATAGAAATCAAAAAAATACGGTGTAGGTAGTACGAAGTTGAACACGGCCATTTATAACGCCGCCAACGATGGTAATGTAATAATGAAATGCAAAATGGTGTATATTTTTATGCTTCATAAACCTTAAATCTTGGCGTATCTTTATTAGGATGGGTATGTATTACAATACCGAAGTACGAAAGACCGAATGTATTAAAACATCGAATGGGTCAAAAGACCGACACGATTTTTTTCTGAAACCGTTAACTTTTTAAGATTGTTATAAAACAAACCTAACCTAACCTAATGGGTTCTGTATGATGCCGTTTTAATAAATTCTGAAAAGTTTACGGTTTCAGAAAAAAATCGTGTCGGTCTTTTGACCCATTCGATGTTTTAATACTTTCGGTCTTTCGTACTTCGGTATTGTAAAACACACCCATCTAGTATTATGCAATACAAAATTAATTATGCTTTACAAAAAAAATATAAAAATAGGGTCGATAATAGCAGTCTTATCGACAACCATAGACACGTTTTTCATTTCATTCATTCAAGGCTTGCGGAATGAAATGAACTGAAATGAAGTGAATCGAAATAAAAATGGGGTGAGAAGAAATTAAACTATACATATAAAATAAATAAAAAAATAAATAAAATAAATATTAGGGAACAATCTTACATAAATCGACCTAGTCCCAAACTAAGCAAAGCTTGTACTATGGGTACTAGACGACGATAAACATAATTATATAGATAAATACATAGAAAACATCCATAACTCAGGAACAAATATTCGTGCTCATCACACAAATAAATGCCCTTACCGGGATTTGAACCCAGAACCTCTTGCTTCGTAGGCAGGGTCACTACCAACTAGGCTAAAGCGGTCGTTAAAGAATATTTGTATTTTTGTAGGTATGTATTGTATAAGGCGCGATTCGATAAGGGCACATTTTCATAAGGCAGTTAATTAAACAACTCCAGCCTGACATTGGACGGAGAGACTATACGACCTGCCCGGAGAGATTTGATCGAATATGATAACTTTTTACTTCGCTTGACGTTATACGAAAGGTTCTCGAGTGGCGTCCACAGACCAGAAGAGGCAGTGTAGGTAGGCCTCCAACAAGATGGAGCGACGACCTGGATGCGGATGGCGCAAGACCGATCTGTTTGGCGAGCCTCTCGGGAGGCCTATGTTCAGCAGTGGACATCTTTCAGCTGAAATGATGATGATGAAGGTGTTACACAAATGCAGCGCTCACACTATCATAATCACCTCATTTTGTCAGACGGAATCCAGAGCAGAGAAACAGCAGCGGCACAACCGCGCGGCTGAAACACCCAGCGTAACAGCGCTCTTTCAAAAATCTGTTGGACTGTGTATATTTGCAGTAATCCCATCGTAGTGCGCACCGCGTGCAAGGAAGCCATGCAATCCTATTACACGTTTAGCACGCTCGTGACTAGCGCACGTGAAAGCACGGATTACATACACGGCAATTACGCACCATGCGCACCATGGCCGGCTGCAATGGAATATGCAAGATTCGAAATTCACGGTTTGGTCCTGGGTTTTTCGAAATTTATGAGCGAATAACATTTGAAATTTACCATAGGCTTTCCGGTAAAGGAAAACATCGTGAAAACACCGGCACACACCCGCGAAGAGATTCAATGGTGTGTGTGAAGCAATAGCGTAGCGTAGGGGGGGCGATGGGGGCGACCCGCCCCGGGCGGCACGTTTAGGGGGCGGCAAATATTTTTTTCATCACACTTGCTCGTCAATGGTGTTATTCCATGCCTGTATACTAAATGACAATGGCCTAAATTGTTCTTACGGGAGTTATGGATTTACGTACAGTTTTTCTACCCAAGGGAGTTCTAACTTTAGTTTTAAAATTTGCAAACAAGTAATTTCAAACTAAGGAGGTTTTAAGTCAGCCAACGTTTTATTTATTATCTTAAAAACTTAGCGATAACCCAAATTTTACAACACAACACTTATCTACGCTTCTTGAAAATTGGTTATTTTTATATTTTCAATTTATATCAAAATAAATAAATAAATAAATTAGTTTTGCAATAATTTTAGTAAAAATATTTTTTTAAACATGTTTGCAGAATCTGGCCGTATGACCTTTCGAATTCTAAACTAAACACAGTTTACATTATCTATGGTAGGTGACTCGAAAAAAGTGACAATCTGTATTGGCGGGTAGCGGGTAGCCATTATTTTATTCAATTTAAGTGTTTAGAGACAAATTATGTTTATTTTTGGATTTTTTTTTCTCGCAATGTGATGAAAATCATTGTGTGTATTACGGGCAGTAAGGGGATTACAAACTCGAGTAATTCTATTAGACTCTCATTAGTAATCCCCTACTTACGGCCCTTGATGCACAATTCCACAACACACAACAACACAACAATTCAACAATTTTTTTGTTTGGACAATTCCATATTGTAGTTTTTTAAATTGGCTAAGTAAAATTTTTTGAATTAGGCAGGTATACAAGAGGGCGGCAAAATTTTCTTCGTGGCTGACACCCACCCTACGCCACTGGTGTGAAGTTCCCAATCCACACCCTACAGTGAGACGTATATAGGCTGGGATGATGATGATGATACCTGGTGCTGGTCCGACACATGCAAGAAAGCTTGTTCATCTATATTCAGGGGAACTGATCCGGATCTTCAATCCGGGCAGCAGACAGGGCAAATTAGCCAGAACGGAATGGCACGATACGAAGTTCGAAAATCGAATTTCGTAGTATAGGACCGCAATGTAGCTTGTTAAGCCGATGCGTGCGATAGGGCGTGAAGGTACATTGGCGGTGCCCTCCGAAGGTTAAGGTCACCCACCGGGTATTGGTCGATTAAGTAGATCTGTAATACCGGATAGCCCGGATAGAAAATCCACGAATTTTACAAAAAGATTAACTGAGCCGTTGAGCTCGTTTCATGAAACTCCGAATTTTTATAGTGATTGTCTATCAGAAGATATTTTTTTCTAATGTGATATCGAGGACAACCCTACGGAGTCGCCGTGTAAATCCACGATTTGTGTTCGGAAATATACATATTAAAGCGGTTCTACTATATGTATTAAACGTTTTGTTCCCGTACTGTGTCGTTACGGTTGCCCCGGGCCTTTAAAATATAAATGCTGAAAAAAGCGCCCTCTAGTATGAATAAGGTAGAATAACTTCCGGGAACAATAAAAAAACGGTCACTATAAAAACTATTTTAGCAGAACCTAGTTTCTACGCACTAGCAACACTATAACACAACTGTCAAACATGAAATCAATTTGATTGAAGCCAGTTTGTGTAGTCTAAACAATCACTCTACAGTGGTTTTTAATAAATAACTCAATAATTCTCGTGTTAAGTTAGTGCTAAGTGCAGTTTATTTTTAAATGACCCTTGGACGCAAATACCAGCAGCCTTCCGGGTAAGTGAACAACGATTACGGGTCGGTGAAACTTAACTTTGCATGAGGGCCTTACTAACTCCAGGATTGATTTTTCCCTATTTATAGGAATGCTGGGGAGGCTCGTAAGGTCTATGCTAGCCAGTCGAAGGTCGGCACTCTCTCTGGCTGCTCGTCGTCAGTAAGTTAACGCTTTTTAATGCTTTATCAATCAAATTAGCAATCCCTGAACTGGTGTCGTGAATCACTTCCTTATACTTGCAAGATATGCTTTGAATACCTAAGTATTAGTAGTTTAGTAGTAAATATGATGGATGTTAGCTTAAAAATAGGTGGGAATATTATTTGGGTAATTGGTGTTCATCTAACTTTCATGATTGGAAATTACATTATGTACATTAACTAAGTTAACTGGGATACATTTCAATTTAATCATTAGCTTTAGCCTCTGGAAAATGGGTATTTTTAGAGTGTAAAGTTTGTTAAAACTGCCACTATGTATTGGTGTTTTGAAACCATAAATAAAAACTTAAATTGGTGACAGCTTGGTGTGAAAAGTAAAGTGAAAGTACATTTCAATTTTAATTATTAATTTACACTTTGAAATACATAATGATAGACAAGGTGACCTTTGACATTTTGCTGCTTTTAAATGAAAAGGCCACAAATCAAAATAGTTACCTCAAAATTATAATAAGCAAAAGGTAGGAAATTAAAATATCAATCAAAAGATATATGACAGAAAAGTGTTGAAAGTGGGAATGCCAGAAAACCAATAAAAAAATAAATGAAAATTTAACTTGTAAGTGGCTTTTTTATAAGTACCCTATGTGAAAAGGTGACAAAAAGTAATAATGAAAATTTTCAAATCACAAACAGTTAGTTGTCTGCCACTGGGGGCGCAACAGGGTGTTCCACAGATTAATAGTGCTCTCCTGAAAACACTTTATTATAATTTGTGGCCATGTCAGGAGGAAAGGAAGGAAGGGTTAAAACCCCTTGTATGCGGGAAGTGAAAAGAATTGTGCAAGTCTCAACTGTTTAATATAAATCCAATCATACAGATTAAGAAAAAAATACAAAAATAATGCCTTAAATTGAGCATGGATCCGTGACTTGAGCTTACGAGGGGTTAAAAGCAGTGATTTGTGTGTTAAATCAAAATGCCACTTTTTTACAATGCCACTTTGGAGATAAATCCCTCCCCTTCCCTCTCCCCCTTCCCCTATTTCCTCTCCTTTAGGGCCGACAACGCACTGGCATCGTGTAAAGCGCTGCGGGTGTCTATGGACAGTGGTGTTCATTTAACATCAGGTGACCCACTAGTTCGTTTGTCTGACCTATCTAACATAAAAAAAAAAAAATTAAGTCAGTAACTGTAAATAAATACTTAGCTGCTTTTTTTATTGTGCTTTACCTACCAGGGCAATCAGCTTAAAAAGGATAGGTACATGAAAGTGGATTATTTACTAGAAGACATAAAAAGAGAATAAATTATGTTACAATTATAGCTGGTTCTTTTTATTTATATTGTGATAGACAGTGACACTCAGTTTTGCTTATTATAATTTTAAGGTAACTATTTTGATTTGTGGCCTTTTCATTTAAAAGCAGCAAAATGTCAAAGGTTACCTTGTCTATCATTATGTATTTCAAAGTGTAAATTAATAATTAAAATCAAAATGTACTTTCAATTTACTTTTCACACCAAGCTGTCACCAATTTAAGTTTTTATTCATGGTTTGGTAGAACTGACGGCCGATGGGGCCGAAAGGTTCTCGAGTGGCGTCCGCGGACCGGAAGACGCAGTGTAGGTAGGCCTCCAACAAGATGGAGCGACGACCTGGTGAGGGTAGCGGGAACGCATTGGATGCGGATGGTGCAGGGCCGATCTGTTTGGCGAGCCTTGGGGAGGCCTATGTTCAGCAGTGGACGTCTTTCGGCTGAAATGATGATGATGATGAGACAGTGATGTTTCCTATTTCCTTTTTCCAAAAAGTCTGTCATTGGCAAAAGAAAAAGGAAAAGAAACTCAGAAGATTGTAAAGTTATACATTCCAATTATTGGTGATCAAACTTTTTTATTTTTGTTGAGGCTTTGAACACTCCAGGTGATCTTGTCTGCCTCATGGGTGCTTACTCAATTCCCAAGGGATATATCAATAAAATCGTATATGCTAATTGCTTTGTCTGATAATGGCGCAGTTAGCCAAGAATTGACCTGGCCATTGTGCGTGCATAGAACCCAAACCCCCAAGAACTTTTCATCTGAAGTCTGAATTCCGGACACACTCTTTCTAAATTTGACAGAAATTTTAACAAGGCTTAAAGAAAAGATTAATAAATTGTTGTTTTCATTCAATTACAGCTGGGAAACATTGGAAAAAATCCATTTTACATATCTTGCCTGTTTTGTCTAGATATCACTGTGCGATATGATCGAGCCACCGGACTATGAGGAGGTGGCAGACAGGCTGATGGGTGAGCGAGACCCATTGGCCTACCCGCCACACGACATGGAGCTGGTCACGGTGCCACGACGCATCAGGACCGTCGCTCATGTGCTGCCTGATGAGGATCTGTGAGTCTTCTTCTGTACAAATGACTTGTGAATTGACGGAATATGACTAATGTAATGTTTTAGTGGTCATAAACCATCTTGCATTATAGCCTTTCAAATAATACCGGTTCAAAGCCCATCAATCGGTTGGATGATTTCAAAATCTATGTAACTGAATAAGCATAATAATTGAATAACCATCAAGGATAATATAGACTGGATTGGCAGTCGCCATAGTACGGATCGGCCGCGGTTTTTGTAGTTCGATTATTAAATCTAGATGGCGCTGAAATATAGCCAGAGGCTTTGAAGGCAACACAATAAGACTACAGATGTTTCATATTACAACAAGTATATTATTTTTCAAAAATATTGCATAATAGTACATTTGCAGTGATATGAAATATCTATAGTCTTGTTTTGCCTGCAAAGCCTCTGGCTATATTTCAGCGCCATCTAGATTTAATAATCGAACTACAGAAACCGCGGCCGATCCGTACTATGGCGACTGCCAATCCAGTCTATCTATATCATCCTTGATAAAACAAACAAAAGTAAGCAAAGTAATCAAGGATGATAACCATACACTATTATAATGTGTAAAAACTTAACATTGTAGATGGACTGAAACAATTACTTTGCTCACCCATGACCATGACCTTATGATATCTATGTTTATGTAAGAAATGTGTGTTCATGCAATTCCTCCACCTCCACACTGTACGAACACACACAAACGTAACTATCACCACCACCAAACTACACTGACGCGTTTCACACTCAACCAGTCAGTGTAATTTGTGTGTTCATACAGTGTGGAGGTGGAGGAACTACATGAACACACATTTCTTGCGTAAACATATATCTTGTTGAGCTTCTTACTGAATTCATTTCAATAGGGTTTTTCCAAACCGGTGATAAATTCTTTGACATTCATAAGTACTTGTTATCTCCCTAAATTGACTTTGTTTTTGACTTTCTTAAAATAAAGTAACATGGGTACAACCAAGTTTAATTTTTATTAACCAACTTTTTAAAAAGACTAGGTTCACAATTCTTTTTACATATGTTTACCGCTTATTTGAACAGGAGCAAAGCCCCGATGTTCGTGCGGGACTGCATCCGCTGCTATACTTCAGACTACACCGTAGTGGAGTACAAGTACCGCTCGCACTCGGGCTCCACGCAGTGCCGGGAGCGGCTCGCGGAGCGCCTGGAGCGGCTCAGCGCAGCCCCGCGACAGCTGTATGAAGTGGATGCGGAGCGCGATGAGCCACCCCCGCAGGTCAGTGGAATACCCATGGGTCTAAACTGTTACTGTATACCAATCTCCTAGCCCCGTGACTTGATCCCCATTGGGTTGCCTGGTACTTTTACCATATTTGGTGACAATGGTGTGCAATGTATCTAGTAACTATACTAGACCGTTTAAATGAGCCCTCGCCCGCACGGTACAGGGGCTGGGGGGTATGACGACAAAGGGGCCGGGAGAGGTGCGGGCGGCGAGCGGCGCTAATTTAAACGGTCTAGCTATAGCAACTGGCTGCTGTAGCTTCATCACCAGCACCAAATAGTTGCCTGCCCTGGAATCGACCCACTCCACAACTTTCTTAACCCTTTCAACGCCACGCCTCGACAAAACGTAAACCTGTTTTGAATCTTATGTCATTGTGTCAAGATCACTTTGACAATGTACTTTGTGACACCTATATGTGTCGTTGGCGTTGAAAAGGTTAAATACACAATCATAAGGTCATCAAACGAGTTACGAATCTGTTACGTAGTGACTAGTGACTATTGTGTAATCTATTTAATAGTAAATTTGTAGCTACCGAGCAACTTAAAATCATGTCACTTATCAAGGTACGCCAAACAGATCGGTCCTGCGCCGTCCGCGTCCAACGGTTCCCGCAACCTTGACCAGGTCATTGTTCGATCTTGTTGGAGGCCTAACTACACTGCGTTTTCCGGTCCATGGGCGCCACTCGGGCCTTTTTTAACCCCATCGGCTATCAGTTTATGGTCGATGTGCCCTGCCCACTGCCACTTGAGTCTGGCGATTATTTGAGCTATGTCAGTGACTAGTTCTTGCGGGGATTTTATTATTACGTTAATTATGTTACATATGGTTGGATTTATACCTCTAAAATATCAACTTTTTCCATCAGCTGGAATCCCAATCCCAGCCGTCAAGTGGGCGTCAATCTGTGGCGTCAATATCGTCGTCATCGTCGTGCAACGAAACGCTGACGCCACGTGGCTCGTGGGCCAGCCTCGACCTGCGAAGCTCCTCCTCGGACCCGCTGCTCCCAGATCTGTTCGAACGTCGTCCGCCCGACCAGCAGGACGCCATCAATGAGGCCAGGAGGTGGGTAGAACTTTAATAGTTGCAGTAGAAATTTTGAAGGACCAGAGGCCGACTTTTGTCCTCGTCGGCAATCTTCAGAAAAAGGTCAGGAAGTAGGTACAGGTGTTTCCACCAGTTAAAGTTCCAGTCTCAGCTGTCAAGCGAGCGTCAATATCGTTGTCATTGACCGCCCGAACAGCAAGATGCCATCAATGAGGCCAGGAGCTGGGTAGAAGTCTTTGGTGACCTCCAGGAAGAGACCAGGAGTGCTTCCATCAGTTAGTTTCAGTCTCGACCGTCAAGCGGGCGTCAATATCGTCGTAATCTTCGTTTAACGAGATGCTGACGCTGCGCGTAACGTCGGTCAGTCTCGCTCGACTTGCGAAACTCCGAAGTTGTGCGAAATTACTGCCGGATCTGTTCGAGCGTAGCCCGCCCGACTAGCAAGACGCCATCAATGAGGCTGGGTAGTTTTGAAGGACAAGAAGACAACAGATGTCCTCTTTGGTGACCTCCAGGAAGAGACCAGGAGATAGATAGGTACAAGTGCTTCCATCAGTTAGAATTGCAGTCCCTGCCGTCAAGCGAGCGTCAATATCGTCGTCATTGACGTGTAACGGGACGCTGACGGCGTGGCTCTTGGGCCAGCCTGGACCTGCGGAGTTGCTTGGACCTGCTTCTGCGGGATCTGTTCGAGCGTCGCCCACCCGACCACGAAGACTTCAGCAATGTAGCCAGAAGGTGGGTACTGGGTAAAAGTTGCATTAGAAGTCTCGAACGACCAGGGCCCAATTGCATAACAAAGTACAACTTATATGGGCCATTTTTTATTTTGTTGTCTGTTTCGACTATTTTTTTAATTTGATAAATTTTATGTTTTTTCTGCTCAGAATCACGAGCTTTTTCGATCCTACTAGGAGAACAAAAGTGTCCCAAGTTTTTTTTTCCGTTGAGTTACAATTTTTCATAGACTTTATATGACCGTAACTAAATGGAAGAACTGAAAATTGTATGGAAATCATGGGACACTTTTTTTCTACTAGTAGAATCGAAAAAGCTCGTGATTCTGAGAAGAAATCGAATAAAATTTTCCAAATTAAAAAAAAAGTTAAAACATACAAAAAAATTAAAATGGCCCATATTACAAGCGGAACTCCCTTTCTAGTTAATATAACTGAAGCGAGAGTTCCGCTTGTAATATTAGTTTTACTTTGTTATGCAATTGGGTCCAGACAACGCACTACTGGGGATCGGCGCGGCTTTAGTGACAGTTACAGTCTCCTAATTAGTTAGTTTACTTTCTAGAAAAATACCGCCAACGTGGCGAGATGAGATACCAATGTTATGCCCAATTCTTTTTCAATGACCAAGAGAGTTTGTATTTAAAAGCTTTTCATTAATCTATGTATGTACGGGTCAAATCTTGCAAGTTGAATTTTACCCACTCCCAGTGGTCGGATTTACTTGAAATTTGGGATATCACGATATTCGTCAAATATGTTTTTGGTCAGATGCAGTTTGAGTCGTCAGTTTAGCTAATCGTCAGATCATTTACGATACGTTTTTTTTTTTTTTTTTTTTTTTTTTTTTTTATGTGAATGAAGCCAGACAAACGAACTAGTGGGTCACCTGATGTTAAATGAACACCACTGTCCATAGACACTCGCAGCGCTTTACGCGATACCAGTGCGTTGTCGGCCCTGCAGAAAATTGTACACTCGCCTCTTAAAGGCACCCAGGTCGTAACTCGATGGGAAGACCCCAGCGGGAAGCTCGTTCCAGATTTTGCAAGTTCGTGGCAAAAAAGACCGCTTAAAACGCACCGTCGAAGACTGCCATTCATCAACATGATGTCGATGAAATGAACGCTTACGACGGGAGGATCTGTAATGGAACCCCGCAGCTGGAATGAGGTCAAAGAGTTCCTCAGAGCATTCCCCGTTGTAGATCTTATAGAACACGCAAAGGGAGCTAACGTCTCTGCGGAGAGCAAGAGGATCGAGTTTAACGGAGAGTGAGGGGTTGCCGACAACTCGGCACGCTCTGCGCTGTATGCGATCAAGTGAAAGCAGCTGATATTGGGGTGCGCCAGCCCAGAGATGAGAGCAATACTCCATCCTTGGCCGAACCTGGGCCTTATATATCTGAAGCCGCTGCTTTGGAGTGAAGTATCGCTTAGAGCGGCCAAGCACGCCCAACATTTTAGCAGCCGACTTGGTTTTACCTTCCAGGTGATCGCGAAATTGCACCGCGCTCGAAATATCGACACCGAGGATCCCAACACTCTCCGAAGTGTTGAGGGGTGATCCTTGGAAGCATGGAGCAGCGACAAACGGGCGTTTTTTGGCAGTAAATACGCAAACTTGTGTTTTGGAGGGGTTAAACTGCACTAAGTTACGTGTGCCCCAATCAGAAACTTGTGCTAGTGTATTTTCTAGATCATACACAAGTTTAGATCGTCTCTCTTCCATTTCTGCCCAAGGAAGGTTAGCTCTACCAGAGTACCGTGCGTCGCAAGTACTGTCATCCGCATAGCAATGAAGGCCGCTTACAAGCAGCACATCATTGATATGCAGGAGGAACAGAGTAGGCGAGAGCACACAGCCCTGGGGGACACCAGCATTCACATACATTGAGTCGGAGTATGTTCCGTCGATAGCGACCCTAATACTCCGATCTTTAAGAAAACTGGCAATCCATGAGCACAACCCACCGGGCAGCCCGTAAGATGGCAATTTCGATAGAAGCGCTCCATGCCAGACTCTGTCGAAGGCCTTTGCGATATCTAGGCTTGCCACCAGAGCTTCACCCTTGCCTTCTATCGCCTCTGCCCAGCGATGCGTTAGGTACACTAGAAGGTCGCCAGCCGAGCGACCCTGACGAAAGCCATATTGGCGGTCACTAATTAGCTGGCGATCCTCCAGGTAGCCCAGGAGCTGCTGGTTGATGACTTGCTCCATCACTTTGGAAAGCAAAGAGGTGATCGCAATAGGCCTGTAATTAGATGGGTCCGATCTATCGCCTTTTTTAGGGACAGGGTGCACTAGAGCAGACTTCCACGAAGACGGGACAATGCCTGTGGAGTAGGAGAGACGAAAAAGGCGCGTAAGAACCGGTGCCAATTCGGGAGCGCACGTCCGCAGCACAATAGCAGGAATACCGTCAGGCCCACATGATTTATTGACGTCAAGGGAGAAAAGAGCTCGCCGCACAATGCTTTGACGAAAACATACTTCCGGCATTGAACTCTTACACCGCGGGATGGTAGGCGGCGTTACTCCATCGTCGACCAGAGTCGAGTTGGAGGCGAAAAAGTGAGAGAAGAGGCTTGCTTTCTCCCTTGCATCGTAGGCTAATGAGCCATCCGCTTTGCGCAGAGGTGGAAAAGACGACCGACAAAAGTTATTTTGCACAGCCTTAGCCAAGGACCAGAAGGCACGACTCCCCGAAGGAAGATTGGTCAATTTATGGCTAATTCTGGCTACATGCACAGACTTCGCAGATGAGATGCGTCTCTTAAGCAATCTGGAGGCTAAGTTGTAATAATTGCTTATTCATTTTGTGGCTTCTGAACAAATCTGGCAATAAACTAGTCGATCGTATAATTGTATGATAAGCGAATGTATCCAAAATCGTATCTGACCAATAACGTATCTGACGAATATCGTGATATCCGAAATTTGGCATGCTTATGTAGTATGTAGGTTGGATGACAATGCAAGTACAGTCAACCAAAAGCACAGTCAGCGAAAAAGCTTGCATCAATGAAATTTTTAACAGAAACTTATTCACATGAGAACCTGTTGAACCATACTGTGCCCCTAACAGCACCTGCCTCCTATAACTTCTAACCATAAATGTTCCAGGCTAGAGAACCGTCAAGCAGACTTGCTGGGGCTGTACTCACCGTACTTGGACGAAGAAGAGGCCGTCGAGCGCCGCCTGGCGGCAGAGATGCCCAGCGAAGTCACGGGGCATAGGATACTGGTGCACTGTCACCAGCTCAAGTACGTTTAACCTCGTAACGCCCACGTCAAATTTTGACTATCGTAATTTGAAAGTTATATTGACAATCTGAAAAAGTTAACATTTGTTTTGACATACAGGCAATCAATACCTTAAGAAAGCCGTCTCATTCTGAGAGAAGCCTTTTGTCCTGCAGTAGGACGTACTGGGATGATGATGACGATGATAGTCGGGTCTTGGAATTAATGTTTTATGATGTCAGCTATCTTATAATAATCCATTTATTTACGAACGACAATGGTACAATTAACAGTACAAAGAGTTAGGGGTACAGGGGCTGGGGGTTATGACGACAAAGGGGGCCGGGAGAGGTGCGGGCGGCAGGCACACGAGGCGCGCGCGCCGCCCGCACCTCTCCCGACCCCGATGCCGTCATACCCCCCAGCCCCTGTACCGCGCGGGTGAGGACTCATTTAAACGGTTTAGCTATAATGCTACACAGTTAATTAAAAATTACAAAATAAATAATTTAAGATACAAACAAATAAATAACGAATAATGTCAAGACTCAAAACAGTTATTTAAATCTAAAAAGAAGCCGTGGTGGCCTAGTGGTTTGACCTATGGTTTCTCAAGCAGAGGGCCGTGGGTTCGAGTCCGGGCTCGCACCTCGGTGAGTTTCTCAGAATTTATGTGAAGGAAAATATCATGAGGAAACCTGCATACACCTGAGAAGAAATTCAATGGTGTGTGTGAAGTTCCCGATCCGCACTGGGCCCGCGTGGGAACTACGGCCCAAGCCCTCTCATTCTGAGAGGACGCCTGTGCCCTGCAGTGGGACGTATATAGGCTGGGATGATGATGATTATGAATACTGAAAAAAGAAATAATATTTTTAAATTGAAATAATTTATAATTATCGCCGTGAATTCCCGTAATTTTTTTTTTTTTACTTAATATTTATTCCCTTTATTTTTTCCCGGCAACTTTCTATGTTTCTATGTTTTTAAGTATTTATTTATCTATATAAGTATGTTTATCGTCGCCTAGTACCCATAGGGTTTGGGACTAGGTCGATTTGTGTAAGATTGTCCCCTAATATATTTATTTATTCATCTAATTCCAGGTTAGAACTCGACGTGGAACCCCTCTTCGCCTCCATGGCCCTTTATGACGCCAAAGAAAAAAAGAAGCTCTCTGAAAATTTCTACTTCAATCTAAACTCCGAGTGCACTCGCCAAATGCTCTCGGGGCACATTCCTCACGCCGATCTGAGTACCATGACCCGGAGTGCTGTGTTCGATATAATAAATCCTTCGCACGACGTGTTCCTGGTGGTGAGGGTCGAGAAAGTTCTGCAGGGCGATGTTAACGAATGTGTGGAGCCTTATATTAAGGAAGATAAGGTATGCTGTTGCTAGAAAATCTTTTTTTCTACATAAAAGTGACATATAATTGACCGAGACAAAGGCGTATCTCACTGGTTCAGTAACTGCCTATTCACTCTAGCCTTGAAGAGCCCTATACTCCATTTAATTTAGAATTATAAACCACAGCAACATTATATTGTGGCGCGTGAACTGTAATCTCTTTACAATTTGTACTAGAGTAACAATTGACGACACGCAAATAAAGTGACATTAAAACAATTTTATTTTGCGGCTCCCAGACTATTGTACTGTACTATTTGCTAGGTAAGAAATAGTTGACGAGCCGCAATATAATGATGTTGTGGTTTTCAATTCTAAATTAAATGAAGTGGTTGTACATATCTATCTGGAAATACAGATGATGAAATCGAATTCCATTCCTTAGCAGTTTGTATTAGAAAAGATGAAGCGAACCGCTTCGTGTGGGCCAACAGAATACTAACCAGATAAGGGTGAATACGTTCCTCCCGCCTGGATGTCCCTTGGTAAAGTAGAAATGGAGGAATCATTCATGTAATCCAAAATCTATCCGGTAAAAAAAGACAAATAAGCAATTCTACGACGAAAATCTACTTAAATAAGCGATACACGGTCGTCTTTGCTATATTATAACTCCCTCCGCGAACGCATAAATCGTCCGATCAAAGCATTATTATTGAGAAACGCTTTTGACTTCATAAAAAACCATGGCTCTTAAATTTTCTCGCGTTAATTCCATTTTGTCGGAATCGAGTCCGTTTTGCTAACAAATAACTAAAAAAAAGTGTATTTTTTCTCAAACTGCCAGTTGTGATGAGTCGACAAGATCTGTGGTTATAAAAAGGTTGAATTTAAAACACTATTAATTATACGATTAGGGCTGGATTTTACCAAACTTGTATTCCGAGAATAACCCTTACTCTCCGATAGCAATGTCAAATCACTATGGCGGTTTGACATTACTATATGAGAGTAGGGTCCGTTGCCTCGTAGGGAATCAGTTCCTACAAAGCTGACTCAGATTGGCAGAACACTCAGATGACTTCTCTCAGGAAGTAATTCAGACATGTCATACTATATGAGAGTAAGCGTTATTCTCGGAATAAAAGTTTGGTAAAATCCAGCCTTAATAATCTATCCCGAAATATTCACTAGAACTTGTAGCTCGGCACGGTTTTTCCGCTTATTTGTCACCTAAGTTCACGGAATTGACCGAACACACACGAGCGCCAAAGCTCGCCGAGACCGAACTTTCTCGAACGTCTATTTATTTAGCAATTTACCCCGCAGAATCGCGAGAAAGTCCGCGCCGGCGCCCAAGCGGCGTGCTCGCGGCTCGGGAAGTACCGCATGCCGCTCGCTTGGAGTGCGGTGTCCTTGCTGAACATCCTCAGCGGCAGCGGCGGCGGCGACGAGCGAGACGCGCCGCAGCCTGGCGGCAACACCAACAGTCTGGGTGAGTCCGTACCCAATGGGTGCCAAAATAGGGTCCTATTTACTGAGGCGGCCCCTAGACCTACAATAACATTGTACAATACTTTTTATTGTACAATACATATATTTATTTACTAGCTTTTGCCCGCGGCTTCGCTCGCGTGTACCATGAGTATTCCAAAGACCAAGATATCAAGCAAGCAAGCATACAGGCAAGCAAGCAATCATACAAGCATGCAAGCAAGATGCAAGCAATCATGCATGCACGCAAGCAAGCCAGCGTGCAAGAAAGCGTGCAAGTAAGCGTGCAAGCAAGCGTGCAAGCAAGCCCGACTAAACTTTCTTTATATACAATGTTTTTCACTAATTCGGAAGCGGGCAGTAAAATAACCAGGCTTGTAAATAATATAAAACCTATTATTCATTTCCCCTGTCCTGCATTAGGTATCATTCAATGTTTTCTTACCTTCTACGGAAACTTGAGTAACTGGAAGCGCTGTGTACCTACTTAGCATTGATATTATACATATTATAGTATCTTGTTAAGGTGTTGTGTGACCTAACCGTTAAGGAGTTATACCTTCCATCATCAGCTCATCTGAATAACCAGAAAGAATACAACTAAAGGTCTATACGTGCATATGATATTTAAAGAAACTTCCTCTAACTCCTAACCGTTAAGGAGTATAACCTTCCATCATCAGCTCACCTGGATAACCTGAAAGAATACAACTATCGGTCTATACGTACCTATAATATTTGAAAAAATATCCTCAACTCCTAACCGTTAAGGAGTTTCACCTTCCATCATCAGCTCATCAACATGAGATGATGTCTACCAGACGCAAACACTTAAATAGCTTGAGAAAATATATGAAAAACGTAATGCGTGCCTACAAAATTTGAGGGTTGCCCTCGATTTCCCTGAGATCCCGTCATCAGAGCCTGATTTGATGACAATGGGACCATCTCAGGAGTATATTGTATTCTTTCGAATAAAAAAACAATTTTTATATTCGGTCGACAATTGACCGAGAAATCGGTGAACATACTACATAAAAAAATACATAAAGTGGAATGCGTAACCTCCTCCTTTTTTTGAAGCCGATTAAAGAGTCCTTTGTGGCCTACTTACAGTATAAACTTATGAATTTTGAAATTTTAGCTTTCTACAACCAGTAAAACGTAAAATACCGTTTTATCCCGTTCCCGTAAGAATTTCGGGAAATGCTTTCTTAATGCTCCCCTACACTCCCCAAGGAACCCGCTTGCCAAATTTCAGCTTTCTATGACCAGTAAAACGAAAAATCCCGTTTTTCCCGTTCCCGTGGGAATTTCGGAAAGTCCTTTCTCAATGCTCTTCTACACTCCCTACATGCCGAATTTCAGCTTTCTACAACCAGTAAAACGAAAAATCCCGTTTTTTCCTTATCCTGTGGGAATTTCCGAAAATCCTTAAAATTGTTTTTTACCATTATAATTACCTACTTCTATGCCAAATTTAAAGAGTCTAATAATTATAGTTCATAGGATCTCGTTGAACTGAATATATAAATCCCGTTTTTTCCTTATCCCGTGGGAATTTTGAAAAATCCTGATATTATTGTTTTAACTAATGTAATACCTACTTGTGTATCAAATTTAAAGAGTCTAGTTATTATAGTTACTGAGATAGGGTCACTCGGAATCGAATATATAAATCCCGTTTTTTCCCGTTCCCGTGGGAATTCCCAAAAATCCTTCCTTAGTGGATGCCTACATTGTAGAAGGTATATATCAACAGTCATTTAGTTTATTTAGACTTTTCAACTTGGTATTTTACGTCCGCCACGTAGGATTTTAAAACCGTTGTTGTTTTCCTAACCAGCGACCCGATAAACTATAGAAACAATACCCATGTTGATTTTCAGACTTTGTCACCCCATTTCCCCCTTTTAGGGGTTGAATTCCGAAAAAACCTGAAACACGTGTTTAATCATTTATCGTCAAGAGTACTTCTGTGAAGTTTCGAATAAAATAGTCGAACTAATCTTGTTTCCCCATACAAACTTTGGACCCCCGTTTCACCCCCTTAGGGAGTGAATTTTGAAAAATCCTTTCTTAGTGCACCCCTAGACCTTATAAGGAATCTACGTGCCAAATTTGGAATCTCCAGGCCTAGCGGTTTGGGCTGTGCGTTGATATGTCAGTCAGTCAGTCAGTTTCTTCTTTTATATATATAGATTTATTCATCAATAAAAATTACAGCATTACAGTATACACCAATGCGCTGTAAAATTCAAAAAATACAAACAAAATAAATAACTATTTAGGGATTTTTGAAAAACGTCTTCGCCGCTTCCCTAAAACGACGGAACACCACACCCTCTGGCCAAAAGTCAGAGCGCAGGAACACCTGCTGTTGCTTGGCAGGCACTTTATTGTACAATACTTGCAGGTTTTTATTGTACAATACTTTATATTGTACAATAAGATTGAAAGGCGCTCTGAATCCAAACGAGCAATTATATTGCACAATAATACGAACTGCACAATGTTTTCGTGTTCGTGAAGACGAATATTAATAGTAAGTAGTAATAGACACTTGAAATTTTCACCGATTATGTATTACCAAGGATGATATAGACTGGATTGGCAGTCGCCATAGTACGAATCGGCCGCGGTTTTTGTAGTTCGATTATTAAATCTAGATGGCGCTGAAATATAGCCAGAGGCTTTGAAAGCAAAACAATAAGACTACAGATATTTCATATTACTGCAAATGTATTATTATGCAATATTTTTGAAAAATAATACATTTGTAGTAATATGAAACATCTGTAGTCTTATTGTTTTGCCTTCAAAGCCTCGGGCTATATTTCAGCGCCATCTAGATTTAATAATCGAACTATAAAAATCGCGGCCGATCTGTACTATGGCGATTGCTAATCCAGTCTTATATCATCCTTGGTATTACTGTGGCCGCTATAACAACAAATACTAAAAATTTCTAGGCAAGCGTGCTCCATCGTAGGCATCATCTTCGCTTTCCATCAGGCGTGATTGTAGTCAAACGCAAGCCTATCTACTAATACTAATATTATAAAGAGGAAAGATTTGATTGTTTGTTTGTTTTCACCTCACTAGCTCGGAAAGCCCTTTTTGTTTGTTTGACATCTATTGAGAAAATCGCTTTTTATCCACATGTGAAGAAAGAGTTTTGACATTTGAAGGCAGCTTACGTGATATTTGACAGCTAACAAAACGTAAAACGTTAAAAGTGCTGAATTTTTAACATCACAATTAATGAATTGCATCGAGTAAAAAACACTAAATACAGTCTTACAACTTTATTTTAATTCATAAATATCAGCATTCAACATTAACCTTCATTCTTGTTGCGAAAACGGATGAAATGTTCTGACAGTCCAAGTAAGTCGATGTGCGAACAAAACGCATCCGAAAAATTAAAAAAAACTTAAGTCAAAACTTTTCAATTAATTATTTTGAGTGAATAAATAAATAATAATTGATAGTACAAACCCTTTTTCTTATTTTCCTCGCTGTAGTGAGGTGAAAAGTTTTGTGTTATACACGGGTGAAAAGTTATTTTACGTCTCGTGTGTTGAAACACTCGCTATAGAAAGGATTCTATTTTTGAACCACTCGCTTCGCTCGTGGTCAATCATAGAATCCTTTCGATAGCATGTGTTTCAAATGGACACTCGCAGGTAAAATACAACTTTCCCCCCTTGTATAACAAATAACTATTGTTTGCATTGAATAGGCTCCGAAACTACTGGACTGATTTCAAAAATTCTTTTGCCGTTAGAAAGCTACATTATCAGTGAGTGACATAGGCTACTTTTTACCGCGGGAAAATTAATTTATCGCGGGTGAAGCTGCGGACGGAAGGCTAGTATTGTATAAAAATAAAAAATAAAGTTAAAAATTAAAGGGGGTCGTCATACAAGAAACGGTTTTTTTTTTATCAGCGTTTTTAACTCCGGCAACGGTTGCTAGGCGATGCACCAACCGGTAGTTGCTAGGCAACCTATAAATTTGCGATTTTAGTTCTCAAATTTTAGCGTTTTTAATGATCTGATTTTAAAACATTGTCGGAGGTACACATGTGAAACCGCCCTAAACCAGGTTAAGATTTTGGAATTTTATCCCGATCCCGTTGGAATATCGGAATAAAAAATGGCCCATGTATTATTCCAGATATCCGGCAATCTACATATATACCAAATTTCAAAAAACACGCACGCATGCTTATAAACATTAGCATTTATAAAATCAGTAGTTATAACCAGGAAGTTTTACTCCGCAGTTTAGATATGTTCGGCCGGCGCGCCTCCCGGGCAGGCGTATGGCAGTAGGTTGTCGCTCGGCATTCGGTTCGCACGCTAGCCGCGTCGCGCGTATTATTTTCTGTGATTTTTGCAACAAATAATGACTTCTAAACGACCTTGTAATGCGTATAAAAGGTACTCTTGCGTATATAGGTTATCTTTCTTGATTTATATACCTACCTGAAAATCGGCGAGTGGGAACCCTGTGCTCTTGGTTTCGTCTCAGCGGTGCCCAACGGAATATGAACGCTCGTATTACACGATAAGTTTCAATTTCGCGTGCAAGCAGTTAACGGTCGTAAGCGTAGGCAAATTTTATACCTAAAGTTGACTTTTGTTCGAGAGTGATTCTGTACGCTAGTACTATTAGTTTTGTGGTATAACGTGTAGTTACCTTCCAACAGACCGCAAAGCGTCCTCCAGCAGCCTGGAACAGCTGCGACGGCGCGCCGGCGAGGTCGGGGGGTCGTTGACCCGCAAAGGCTCCGTGGAGCGGCGAGCGCCCCCTGCCGACGAGTTGGCGCCACAACTGGACGCGCTGAAGCCTGTCGTCATCACTGTCACTAGCTTCTTCAAACAGGTACAGTAAAATTACATAAAGTTTACCACTGACAGATGGTTTGCCTTCATTTCATATTCAACTTTAACGACCTACAAATAAAGCCAATTTTAGAATACTGTTACCCACGTTTGCAGATATTGTAATAGCTACTTTATTTGTATGGTGTTAAAGTTGGAAATGAAATGAAGGCAAGCCATCTGTCAGTGGTAAACTAAAAGTAAACGTATTGTAACTTGTAGTTCCCTTCCAACAGACCGCAAAGCGTCTGGAGCTATGGAGAGGGCTATGCTCGGGGTTTCTTTAGGGATCGAATCAGGAATCGGGAGATCCGTCGAAGGACCTGGGTAACCGACATAGCCAAACGAGTTAGCTCGTTGAAATGGCAATGGGCTGCAGTGTAATTGTGTAACTTTTTTGACGACCAGATGGCCTAGTGGTTAGAGAACCTGACTACGAAGCTTGAGGTCCCGGGTTCGATCCCGTGTCGGGGCAGACATTTGTATGAAAAATACGAATGTTTGTTCTCGGGTCTTGGGTGTTTAATATGTATATAAGTATGTATTTATCCTATATAAGTATGTTTATCCGTTGTCTAGTACCCATAGTACAAGCTTTGCTTAGTTTGGGACTAGGTCAATTGGTGTGAATTGTCCCATGATGATGATGATATTTTTTTGACACTTGGCATCGAATTGAAATGACAGTTTTTATATGGATGTGACAGATGGCTGTTTCCGATACCAATTGTCAGCCCACACAAGAACTGTCAAAATGAACGCGATGGCGATTGCGAGGGAGTTAGACAATTAGCCTGCAGGCCATATAGCACGCAGAGCAGAGCGGGAGAGGTCGGGGGGTCGTTGACCCGCAAGGGCTCCGTGGAGCGGCGAGCGCCGCCTGCCGACGACTTGGCTTAAACTGAGCTGTCTGACGAATCAGTCAGTTTGTATTTAGTATGAAATATTATGGTTTTCACGGGATGACCGTAAAAGTAATAAAAAATGAAGTTGAAAAATAAAAATACAAAAGGATACTTCATATAAAACTTGTTAAAGTTTGGACAGGTAGCGACATCTCTTGTCCGGGTGAGCGGGTAGTGCCGAAGGAGTGTTGAAATCTCTCAATGAGGGTATAACATAGATGGCGTTGTATCACGCAAGTGATGATTTAACAAATTGAGATATGAATGGATAGGAAAAATTCGTGTCTAGACTCCTGACCAGTGGTGGTGTGTGGAATGGCACACGGCACGGAATGCTGAGGACCTGGGTTCGATTCCCAGCGCTGGTCTTTTTTCTGGGTTTTTTCTGTGCATCCATATTTCAGTTTGTATTTAGTATGAAATATATCAGTCAGTAACGTTACTCTTTTATAGATATAGTATATAGTAAGGAATAATAAATTGACCACCTGAAACCACTAGACTATAGTATTCAGTATTTATTTTTCTGGCAAAACATATGTTAACCATCACGTCTGTCACTAGGAAACTGACAAGCTTCGCGACGAGGATCTATACAAGTTCCTGGCGGAGATCAAGCGGCCCAGCTCGGCCCCTAAGAAGCTGAAATGCATCCCGGGTACGCTCAAGATTGAGGTGGCGCCGTGCCCCGAAGAGATCAAGAACGGGCTCACGCCGGAACTCGCCAAGTTGCATCCTTGCGTCGGTAAGATTGGTGTTTTTTTCCTTTTTATTTTTTGACGGTGGAAGCATTCTACCTACACTTCCACTGAACGTAGATAAGATTAGTTTTAGTTTCTTAACTAAGCGACCTCACACATCCCTCTATTATATTTGACGTGACAACGTCTTATAAATCGATGAACGCCGGCTGCGTACACGAAAAAGGATGACGCAATGTAACGTTACGTTGTAATACGGTCAAATGCAAAAATAAGTATCGATTTAATCCTCCCATCGTTATATATAGGTACCTATACCTTAATTCGACGATCTAAGAGCTATGGGACATATTTATGAGCAAGTTGTGTGCACCCATGAGCCGCGAAGGCCAGTTGCAAGAGAGCGGCGAACGCCAGGATGTACAGTGCGGGGTACGGGGGGGGAGGTGCGGCGGTATATTTAATGGAGGGGTGCGGGGCAGGGGCTGCGAGGGTTTCAAGGGGGGGATGAAAATTTCATTGATTTTGCCGTAGGATACACCGTTTTCAAGATATTTGACAAAACACCGGTTCTCGTCCGATCACCGAGGTTAAGCAACGTTGGGCGCGTTCAGTACTTGGATGGGTGACCGCCTGGTTTCATTTTTGTTTTTTGAATGTTTTGTTATGACGTTGTCACGTTAAACTATCGTCCGTAAACCGGCTTTACAAACAACTGGTTTTTAATTAATGTAATTTGTCTTATTTTATATTGTAATTTATGTGTTTTTCTTTGTTTGTAATTAGTTATTTATCTTCTTTTGAAAATGTGTTTCTGCCAAGTTTCTTGCGGCGCATGCTTCTTGGCAATTTTGGTCCTTCCAAAAGCGCTGGTAGCACACAACGCGTGGAGGTAGTCACAGGATTTTTATTTTAGTTAGTAGACACGCATAAAGCACCATTGACGAGCAAGTGTGATGAAGATGAACTGAAAATTTCTTCCATTTCAGATGACAACGTGCGTCCGTGCAAGGAGGTGCTTCCCTTCCCCCTGCACCCCCCTATTACCCCGCATCTGCAGTACAGGAATCTCATGTTCGTGGGTGTTAAAGAGATCAATCTCAACGCGTACACCTCCCGAGCTGGCTCTGCTAGGAATATTGCTGTAAGTTACTGTTTGATGAATAAGTTTGTTTTCTTTCATTTTAATGTTCTTAGCTAAATGGGGAAGTCACTGGATGATGAAGTGACCGAACCAATCTAATTGAGCCTTTAAATTAAAGCATAAAGGATATTAGACATCATGTTTCATAGTAACATTTACTGCTTAAGATCTACACAATCGATATCTAAATACGATAAGAGACGAAAAGATATAGTTTGCCCAAGTAATATGGGGAAGAAAAAACATGCCTTCTCTTCTAGATTTTACGTATTCCTAGGGCCTTTTCTCTACAACAGATTAAACGCCAAATGGGGTATATTTTCACTTAGTTACTCTCGTGCTAAGAAAACCCTCCAAGAAGAACTCCAAAAGTTTTCCTACGAAGATACAGAGAAATTATTGACTGTTTTTAAATGAACATTTTTATTTTCTTTTCAAGATAGATAGGTACTTATAATGACATAGACCATAATGTTTTACATGTAATATTATGTTTTTCTTTTTTTTTTGTATTAAGGTAAAATTATATTATTTTATAATTCACCTTAGGTATTAAGGTCTTGTTTTGTTATATTATATGCAAGTGTTAATTTTTAAGGATATTAATGTAATTTTTATTTTTCACGCCTGAAACACAGGATCATCCTAGTTCAGGCATATGTGTTTCTTTTTCCTATAAGTCTCCTAGATAAATTGTATTGTATTGTAAGAAAGTATTTTGAATAAAGATTATTTATTTATTTATTTATTTTTAAATAGAAATAGTGATAGTTTTATTGTTCAAAATGTCCGGGTTCGATTCCCGAGGTGAGTACAAGTTTTTTTTTAAATGTATGGATGCAGTTTTTCTTATTACGAAAATCGATGACATGGTTCCTAAGAACAGATCTTCGTATGTCTTATAGTTTCAGACTTTCCCATACTGACCGATGTAAATGAGACACCCTGTATAATTTTATACAAACCTGAGCTAAAATTCTGTATTAAATATGTTTTTCTCAAAAATATCCGTAAAAGTTGACATTATTCTTTACATATCAGAACGTGAAGTGCATAGTTTACGGTCAGTAAAAAAATTAAAAAGTTAAAAACATTGCAGGCTCGATAAACTCGACAATAATGTCGCATACAAATTCCATTATTGTCGAGTCTCAAACTTTTTAAAAAGTTAAAACGGCCATGGTAATAAGTTGGCACTATTCGTATACAGCCAATTCAAATGACCGGTATCAGTTGTTTTGTTGGAAGTTCAGACTTTTTTAAACAGCTTGTGACATTTTCGGTAGAAAAATACACCTGCAGTTTTTTTTTTAATGAAAAAAGGCGGAAAAGGGTTTAATGACATTTAATTTCAAGTGATTTGCAATTCTTTGTACCTATTTAAGTTAAAAAAAGTTTATTCTATTTTTTTTTCCTTCAGCATTTTTGAGAAAAGCTTTATATTAGTCTCGGCTGGAATAGCAATTGCTGGCTTCGTATTAGTTAAACGGAATCGCAAGCTCGTCCGTTTAATACTCATACTTAGCCAGCAATTGCCTACTTCCAGGCCACGACAATAATTTACTATTTTTATTTAGTGGACCGTTTCTTTCTTCTATTGCACAACTATCGACATCGATGAAAAATTGGTTCTAACACTAGCTTGATTGCGACAGTCTTATTTTGCCGTGAAAATTCCGATCTCTAAATTTATAATTCACCTACAGGTACGCGTGCAACTGATGTGCGGCGAGTCTCCCGCGCACGCGCTGGCGGCCATCTTTGGTCGCAGCTCATGCCCCGAGTTCACCAGCGAGGCTTATACCACAGTGCTCTACCACAACAAGTAACGCCATCTATGTTTTGATCTCGAAATAACGACCGTTCGAACGCAGGGCGATTTTTTTCAGCGCCTCTTGGTTATTCGCCATTTGTCAATACCACGCCAGATAATTAAATTGGTATGTCAAAATATCAAATACTCGCTGCTTGTAAAATTGGTAAGCTCTGGGAAAAATAAAATATCGGATTAATGGGGCCGACCGTCGCCGTCGGTGGTAGCGAAAAAGAGGGTTTATTTCTATAAAACTTGCCTTAAATACTAAATGACAGCGCCCTCTCTGGGATGGCGATGGAACTATTTACGTAGATTATTGACCAATTAAAAGGTCCTAAAGGATGCTATACAATTCGAGAAGTTCCAACAGGTTTGGCTAGATGGCGCCCACTTAAGTCTATAGTTAAATTAATAAATTTAACACTGCTCGAGGTGCTATAATTCATCGGTGTGCTAGTCCCCTAATAGGGATGTTGACGCCATTAAAAAATAATTCGCAGACACGACTCCAGTAAAAAAAAGCGCTTTATTTTAGCCCTGAAAACCAGACCAATCAAAATTAGATTTTAGTTGCTTTATTGCTTTAAAACGTATTTGTTAGTTGATTGAGTTAAATAAAAAAATAAATAAATATCACGGGACAGTTCACACCAATTGACCTAGTCCCAAAGTAAGCTTAGCAAAGCTTGTGTTATGGGTACTAGGCAACGGATAAACATACTTATATAGATAGATACATACTTAAATACATATTACACACCCAAGACCCGAGAACAAACATTCGTATTTTTCATACAAATATATGCCCCGACACGGGAATCGAACCCGGGACCTCAAGCTTCATAGTCAGGGTCTCTAACCACTAGGCCATCTGGTCATAAGTTACTATTGCCATTCAAACTCTATGGGAGAATTGTGTTTTGACAGCTCATAAAAAAGAAAGTCAGTTGATTGGTGGTGGATCCCCATTTGCGTTCTTTTACGTCATCACGACTTTGAATGGAGTAGGGCCAAAAGAGGAGACAGTTTTGGCGGGAAAATACCGCCCGAGCGTGAGTGGGACTAAAATATACGCTATAAACGGCCGTATCTATGAAAATCCAATGTTAGCAGAGCCGTGCTCCTAAGCAAAATGTACGTACGCAATGTAGGGTCATTTTATTGATTATGACCCCGGGATTTCTCCCAGGAACCCGTCGCTGTACGACGAGATCAAAATAAAGCTGCCCGCGGACTTGGGTGACCAGCACCACTTGCTGTTCACGTTCCTGCACATATCCTGCCAGAGGAAGCCCGTGGCACCCGAACAGGAGAAGAACGTCGAGACTGTCGTCGGCTACTCGGTGAGACTTCTATAACATAGTGACATACATCAATAACAATAACTATCTCATAGACTTTAAAACTTATCCTGCCCACTGCCTCCTCTGAGACCTCTTAAGCTTAATTCGGAGCAGAAGAGTAAGGTGCAAGCTCTGTGCAGGGAAGTGTACCATGGAACTGCTCAAGTCGCATTGGAGTATCAGTCAGTCAGTGGAGTGAATTGTCCCGTGATATTTATTTATTTATTATCTACATTCCAACCACAGTGTTATATCGTTTTGCTCGTCCAGTGGCTCCCTCTGTGCCGCAACGGGAAGCTGACGTGTGGCGAGTTTAACTTGCCGGTGATGCAAGAGGAGCCCCCGCCCAACTACTCGTACATATTCCCGGACGTGCTGCTTCCCGGCACCCGGTGGATCGACAACCACAAGCCGATATTCAGCATCACGCTGGATGCTCATACCACTGTTCATCCTCTGGTGAGTAATTGATACAGGAGTTACTGCCGCATCCAAATGGTTGCTGTGACCTTTACCAGATAATCGGTCTATCTTGTTGGATGCCTTCACGGTCACTTCGCGGTTCACAGTCGTCACTCTAGATCCTTACTGCCACATCGGCTGTCAGGTTTACGAGCAATGGGCCCTGCCCACGGCCACTTAAGGCCCTACCGAGCTTTAGGGGCTAATCGATTTGAGGTATTCTGTGCACTCGTGTATGTGCGCGTGAGAGCGGCTAGAATCAAAGCCGTGTGTAAGCGCGAGCGACACGAGTTCCCCGTCCGATGGCCAAAGGAGAACTGACGCTACTGACTTTCGGACAAGGGGGAAGCACGATGGCTCAAGATATGTTAGTTAGACTGCGCGTGTATTTAGTTGTTTTCATCGTATTACTAAAACAAATACTATTTTAAAAATGTAGCAACACTACGCCCTAGAAAACATCTTGTTTTATTAACATTCAAAAAGGCATGACCTGCCGTGCAGTATTAGCGTCGTACTAAGAATTTATTTTATTTTTTAGAGACAACTTTGGATTTTTTTCTATCCATCGAACTACAAGTAAACGTGTTTCGATAAACACTGGTCATTAGAGTGAATACTCAAAAATCTTCACATGAATTTCAGGACTAAAGCTTTCCTAGTAATGATACAGCACGAGATTAAATGAGTGCAATAAATGCACCAAAAGCTCGATACGGCCTTAAGTCTGGGGACTCTCCGAGGTATGTTTCTCCTTTCAATTTCAATTAATTCACGCAGGGAAACTCCGATCATAGCTCGAACCCTCTAACGTTCATAGTGATTCATAAGTAATACTGTATCGCTATATGATCTCACAGTAGCGTAAACGCTTATATCATTAAATATCTCCGAAATGCCGTTGTATATGTTTCCAGGACGGCTACATAGAACGCTTTGCATTGGCATGCGAGGCGGTGCAAGAGGGGAACATCCCGACCCGAATCGGTCTGGCCAATATGGAAGCTGAGCTTCGAGCCAGGTAATAATTGAATCAACAATCAACATAATTAGACATTGCCTTTTTTTCGCGGTAATAACATAATTGTGGATGACATTAAGTTTTTGAAACTCATTGTCGCAAAAATGTATAGAAAAATAGATAATGACTTAATGACACTAAAAATTTTATTTTCTCAAACATGCTTTGAAATGTATGCGTTAATGTCACGAAATGAAGCCATGAAGTTTGCTGTTTATGGCTCCCTACATTACTTCTTGGCCTAGGACATAAAAGTAAGTATGAAAAACCATTATTGTCCGCTGCTGTAACTTTTTAAAAGTGTTTTGAAAAATTACATACAGCCAACTTAAGACATTAAAAAAAATCTATCTTCTTTTATTTCTATAAAACCGCCTAAACTACTGGTGATGGATGGATGGATATATGGATGTATGGATGGATGTATGGATGTATGGATGTACGGATGGATGTATGGATGTATTGTATGGATGGATGGATGGATGGATGGATGTATGGATGGATGTATGGATGTATGGATATATGGATGGATGTATAGATGTATGGATGGATGTATGGATGGATGGATGGATGGATGGATGGATGGATGGATGGATGGATGGATGTATGGATGGATGTATGGATGGATGGATGTATGGATGGATGGATGTAGGATGGATGTATGGATGGATGGATGTTTGGATGTAAGGATAGATCGATGGATGTATGGATGGATGTATGGGTGGATGTATGGATGGATGGATGGATGTATGGATGGATGGATGTATGGATGGATGTATGGATGGATGTATGGATGCATGTATGGATGGATGTATGGATGGTGGATGATGATGATGATGATGATGATGATGATGATGATGATGATGATGATGATGATGATGATGATGATGATGATGATGATGATGATGATGATGATGATGCATGTTTGAGAAAAGCTCTATACGATCCTCGGCCGGAAGAGGGATTGCTGGACTCGTTTTATCCGGCCTCGTCTACGACTCGGCCGTATACCCCAAATCTCATCCATCAATCCCTTACTTCACAGCCTCTGCAGTAATGTACTATTAACGGTTACTTTCCTCGTCGACCACAGTGTATAAACAAAAATAATTTCAAAAAAAATAGTCTTAAATTCATTTTCTTTTACGTAAAATTTCTATCTATAATTTCGTGCGGTTTCTCCTTCGATATTTCTACGTCCGAATAAATTAGTCGGGTGAATCAACTTTTTTGTGTTGTTTTCTCTGTCCCCGGTTGTCCAAGTGACACTTCATACTGTTTCATAGAAAAATGCTGGGTTGTCCAAGGGACAAAATTTGTGTAACCATAGCAACGGGTGGCACTGAAAAGTTGATCCACCCAGGCCCAATTGCATAACAAAGTACAACTTATATTACAAGCGGAACTCTCGCTTCAGTTATATTAAGTAGAAAGCTAGGTCCGCTTGTAATATAAGTTGTACTTTGTTATGCAATTGGGCCCCAGTCGTCACTTTTGTGTTGTAGCATCGCGGAGCTTCCGACGGCGAACGTGGAGACGCTGTCTCGCTACCTGCCGTACGTGTTAGACAAGCTGCTGCATTTGTTGGCCGCGCCGCCCGCGCTGGCCGGCGCGCCGCTCAACATCGCGCAGGACGTGTTCACCTGCCTCGCGCACGTGTTCACGGACATCGCGGTCAGTACTGTTCACAGACAGCGGTTAGTAGTGTTCACAGACAGCGGTTAGTGTTCACAGACAGCGGTCAGTAGTGTTCACAGACAGCGGTCAGTAGTGTTCATAGACAGCGGTTAGTAGTGTTCACAGACAACGGTCGGTACTGTTCACAGACAGCGGTCAGTAGTGTTCACAAACAGCGGTTGGTAATGTTCACAGACAGCGGTTAGTAGTGTTCACAGACAGCGGTCAGTAGTGTTTACAGACAGCGGTTGGTACTGTTCACAGACAGCGGTCAGTAGTGTTCACAGTCAGCGGTTAGCAGTGTTCACAGACAGCGGTCAGTAGTGTTCACAGACAGCGGTCAGGAGTGTTCACAGACAGCGGTTAGTAGTGTTCATACAGCGGTCAGTAGTGTTCACACACAGACAGCGGTTAGTACTGTTCACGGACAGCGGTCAGTACTGTTCACAGACAGCGGTCAGTAGTGTTCACAGACAGCGGTCAGTACTGTTCATAGACATTGCGGTCAGTACTGTTCACAGACAGCGGTCAGCAGTGTACACAGACAGCGGTCAGTAGTGTTCACTGACAGCGGTTGGTACTGTTCACAGACAGCGGTTAGTACTGTTCACAGACAGCGGTCAGTACTATTCATAGACAACGTTCAGTGCTGTTCACATACAGCGGTCAGTAGTGTTCACAGACAGCGGTCACCAGTGTTCACAGACAGCGGTCAGTACTATTCATAGACAACGGTCAGTGCTGTTCACAGACAGCGGTCAGTAGTGTTCACAGACAGCGGTCACCAGTGTTCACAGACAGCGGTCAGGACTATTCATAGACAACGGTCAGTGCTGTTCACATACAGCGGTCAGTAGTGTTCACAGACAGCGGTCACCAGTGTTCACAGACAGCGGTCAGGACTATTCATAGACAACGGTCAGTGCTGTTCACAGACAGCGGTCAGTAGTGTTCACAGAGGCTGTGTTAGTTAGGCTCAAATGCATTCACGCTACTTATCTGTAAATTCCTATGCAAGTCGGAGCTCAAAATTAAATGTCAAAAGTTTTTGAGAAACGCTCACCCATATTCTCACCCGCAACTTTTAGCACCCAAAAGTCTCCTGTACCCTAATACGTCGCAGCACGCAACTTACTTGAGGTTATTTTGTACAGAACATGAACGAGGGCGTGACGTGCGACTTCCACGGCCGCAGCAGCCTCATCACGACGTACATCCAGTACCAATGCACCATCCCGAGGCCCTCGCTCGCCGACCGGGACATAGGCCTTCCCTTGCCGCCCGCAGGTAAACATACTACACTTATAGTAACAGGAGAATTTGATAAGGAAATCGTGGTCCTCATTTACGTTGTATAACGAAAATCTGTTAAAATTTCTAGACTTAGCGCTTAGGGATAGAGCAAATCGCTTAACTGGCATTACGTGTATCTAATAATTACGTGTATCTAAAAAATTTAGCCCCTTTTCCAATTTTTGCTGCAGTTTCATTTCATTACAATAAATCAAAATATGAAGTTAAAACCATCACCTGTAAAATTACTTGTAGTGCAGATACGCGGTATTTGCGTGTGGTAGATAAGAAGATTTGCACTGTCACTGACGATATGTAAACAGATCAAAAAGTCTCTATGTCCACACTATAAGAGCGAAAAAGACGTTGAACGGCTCGACTTACTTGGCCGAACGTCTTTTTCGTTGTTACCGCTTGGACATAAAGCTTTTTTTTGATTTGCTTAAGTTGATGAACTACTTTGCTCACCCGCGACCTTACGATAGTTACGTTTATGCAAGAAATGCGTGTACATGCAGTTCCTCCACCTCCACACTGTACAAACACACACAAATCACATAAACCCATCCATCACCACCACCAAGCTACACTGACGCGTTTCGAACTCAACCAGAGCTCATCTTCGGTCCCTAGGCGTAACATCTGCCTGGAGTAAATCATAATCTACCGTGTTCTATCCCACACAATAGATACCTAATGACTTTCTTCACTGTCTTAAGATGAGCTCTGGTTGAGTTCGAAACGCGTCAGTGTAGCTTGGTGGTGGTGATGGATGGGTTTATGTGATTTGTGTGTGTTTGTACAGTGTGGAGGTGGAAGAACTGCATGTACACGCATTTCTTGCATAAACGTAACTATCGTAAGGTCGCGGGTGAGCAAAGTAATTGTTTTAGTTCATTAATATGGACCTCCGCAAAGTAACGCCTGATTCAATAAATTATTTGCTTAAGTTGATTCCGCGTTGATGGATGTTAGAACACCCTAAGAAGAGTTCAATGACATTCATATTTATTTTGCAGTGCTAAGTGACGGCTCGTGCAAGATCTTACACGAAGAATTAGCGCTGCAGTGGGTGGTTGCTAGTGGCGCCACTCGGGACCTTGCCATGCACAACTCTTGGTAAATAACTTACATTTACTAAAATTCTCTTATCTCTGTGACAATGTTAATAAAAATTAAAATGACAATGTTATTTGACAATAGTAATAAAAATATCGATGAAAATGTGGGTAGTTGTGCGCCGGTATCAGTTTTGGCGAGCATGCGCGATCAGAGCGGTGGCGCGTAGTACGCCTTTGGTAGCAACCGAGCTGAGAAACTTCGATAGCGCAATTGACAACATTTCATATTTCTAAGACTATAATTTGATTCGTTCTGTGTATTCTGTTTGGAAAGAGAAAGACGCTGATAGTTTTAAATTTTCACTAGGATTATTAATTAATTTGTTACAATTTTTTAAAGATGTGCTTATTCTAAAAGAGCGCAACGATAGAATAGATCCATTACTTTTGTCTAGTCTCTATTAAAAAAAAGTGATGACGTAAATTTGACGTTAAGGTTGTTATCTAATTTAAAATTATGACAGCTCTTTTTTCTAGTGAAAAGGGTAAAGGAAAAATATCTATTCTTTGGATGTATTTGCAAGTACATATATGTTTCTAAATTTGTTGTATTTTTTTAAATATGGAGAAATAAATTATAATAAATATTTTTCCGTGTTCAGGAGGCGAAACTCTTTCGATTCCTGCAGTAATTTTCAGGTGTTAAAAAAATGAAAGGTTGTCAATTTAAAATGCAGCTGTTTCTCTAATATGGATGTGTTGACACCACCAATCGACTGGCGTACTTTTTATGAGCTGTCAAAACACAATTCCCCCATAGAGTTTGAATGACAATAGCAACTTATGACGTCACTTGTTCACCAACTCAATCAACTATGTATGGATCTGCGCTAGGCAGAGTTGGACAGGGATAAATACATAGATATAATACTGTGAAGAAAGTGTACCTGCTTTCACTGCGTCGCTTCTCGCAGGGCCCTGCTTGCATCCACGGCGCTCTTCAGCTCGATCCACTTTTGGGTTGATGTATGGGTGTGTGTATGTATGTTTATAAATCCGATATAGCCCGAAAACCGTACTTTTAATAATTATATTGCGCACAAGCACTCGGCGCGTACCGACCGAAACTCGAGAGCTTTAGAACTGTCACCTTGACAGGTCAGAAGAGTATTTCTGAAGGATACACTAAGAGGTGTATTTTCCTATCAAGGTTGAAAACCGAACATTCCCCCGCCCAAGCCATTTCCAATGGCTTAATCCCGAAACAATCCGAATAGAAGAAACCGAAGCCTAATCCACAGGCAGCCGAGAGAGCTTGGCAATCGCTCGTTGTAAGACCGTGCCTTGAGCCAACTTAACGTCAGCAACCCGAACCGTACCATCTTTGCCTGGGTACAACTGGACGATACGTCCACGACGCCAATGTAGAGGAGGGGCGTTTTCCTCCTTTAATAGAACCAAATCTCCCACCTTGGGAGGGGCAGCAGGGTCATTCCACTTGACTCTCTGCTGTAGAGTATGGAGATACTCCAAATGCCAACGATGCCAAAATCTTTGTGAAATTTGCTGTAACAGCTGGAACCGAGTTAACCGATGCAGTTTCTCCTCTTGGAGGGGGAATTCAGGAACACCATTTAAAGGCTGACCGATTAGAAAATGACCCGGAGTTAGAACCTCTGGGTCGTTAGGATCCGAAGAAAGGGGACACAGAGGTCGCGAGTTTAAAACGGCCTCTATTTTGCAAAATACGGTACTTAACTCCTCGAAAGTGAGAATGGTCTCTCCGATTACCCGTTTGAGATGAGTCTTGGCTGACTTCACAGCTGACTCGAACAAACCTCCCCATGAAGGGCATGCTGGGGGGTCAAATATCCACGAAATTCCACGACAAGCTAACTCATGACCGATTGTTCTTTGATTCTCAGTCAAAAAACTTTGAACTTCTCGTAAGTAATTGTTAGCACCCTTGAAGTTGGTACCGCAATCCGACCGAATGATAGTAGGCAGCCCACGCCTAGACACAAACCGAGAAAGAGCTGCTATAAAAGCTTCTGTGGAAAGTTCCGAGACTACTTCCAGATGGACACTCTTAGTGGCCAAACAAACCAAAACGCATAGATAGACCTTTGTGATTTTCGGTTTCCGCAATTTATGTGATTTCACAAGGAACGGCCCTGCAAAATCTGTGCCAACACCTTCAAAAGGTCTGGCTGCTACAACCCGATCGCGAGGCAAATTACCCATTAACGGTTGAGTGGTAGATCCCTTCAGTTTGTAACACGGTATGCAGTTAGTGGTGACCTTATTAACCGCTCGTCGAGCCGATAATACCCAATATTTGCGTTGCAGAATACCTAACAACGTATTTGGACCGACATGTGCATTTTTTAAATGTAAATCCCGAATCAAAATAGTTACAAAGTGACCCGATTTAGGAAGCACTAACGGATGTCGCGAATCATAGGGTAAGTCCGAATTTTGTAGTCTACCACCTACCCGAAGCAACCCCTTAGAGTCTAGGAAGGGGGTTAGACGTTTCCAGTGGCCCTTAAGCCTTCGATTATTCCGCAGAGTATCAATTTCCTCGCCGAAGTTCTGGTTTTGAATTAAAGCTACACAAACCAACAAAGATTCTTCCCTCTCTTCAGGTGACAAATATTCCGATTTGATTTTGTTATCTTTATTCCGACAGTTATGAGAAAATCTCCGTAACCAACCTACGACACCGATTAATTTGTCGAGAGAACTATACCGATTTAAAACAGCAAAATCCGAAACCGTTTGATCTTTACCGCTGGTTGCTACTAAGCAACGCAAACCAGGTAGCACAGCTGGCGCCTGTACTACCGAAACAGGCCAATGGGATTCAGGCCCCTGGAGCCATTTCGGACCCCACCATAAAGGATGGGAAACCAAGTCTGATGACTGACAACCTCGGGATGCACAGTCAGCCGGGTTCATCTGGCCTGGAACGTGCCGCCACGAAATGTGTACCGCAGAATTCTGTAACTGTGACACGCGATTCGCTTCAAATACCTGTAGAGTATGAGGTGGCGTTTTAAGCCACGACAGGACAATGGAGCTGTCCGTCCATCCGTAAACCTCCGAGACATCCATGGTTCTTTGCAAACAAAGACAAACATGATGCAGGAGCTTAGCTAAGAGCACGGCTCCACACAATTCCAACTTTGGAATGGTGAGCCGAGATCTGATGGGAGCGACCTTACTCTTTGCCATTATCAGGTGAACCGAAGAAGAACCGTCCTCAGTGATGGTACGTAAGTAGACCACTGCTGCGTATCCTAATTCCGACGCGTCACAAAATCCGTGAACCGAAACTTGGCACGTTGACTTGGGAAACATACATCGCGGAACCTCGATCCGATTAAGGTTACATAAATCCATTTTAAACCGAATCCAGTCTCTCGCAAGACTCCCACCGATTTCTTCGTCCCACGTTAACTTTTCAAGCCACAAACGCTGGAGTAAACACTTTGCCCAGAAGGTAACCGGGCAAATCCAACCTGTAGGATCATACATCCGAGCAACGGTAGACAAGATTTGTCTTTTCGTAATCAAATTATCCGAAGTTAAAGTCGTCCGATATGAGAAATTATCCGAAATCGGATTATATTGAACACCTAAGACCGAAACCGAACTATCCACTTCTGGATTATCAAACAAATGAGGAACTTGCAAATGATCTTCTGGTAAGTCCTTCAGAAGTGCAGGACAATTGGATATCCATTTACGCAACTCGTATCCTGCCGAATCCATTATTTGGATTAATTCCCGTTGGAGTAAGAGAGCCTCCTCTTCCGTATCCGCTCCTGTCAAAATATCATCGACATAGATATGTTGCTCTAGTGTGGCCGCAGCCTTAGGAAACCGTTCGCGTTCTCTATTTGCGAGTTCTAGTAAAGTCCGAATAGCCACGAAGGGGCTAGATTTTAAACCATAAGTATTTGTGTTCAATTCGTAAACGAGCAGCGGCTCATGAGGCGACTCACGCCATAGAATCAATTGAAACCGCCTGTCCGAAGGATCAATCCAAGTTTGACGAAACATCATTTTAATATCCGTCACGAAAACAATCTGATGCTTCCGAAAGTGCATCAAAATCTCCGTGATGTCCCTGTGAAGTTTAGGACCCGCATGTAGACAATTATTTAGGGATGCGCCCGACGACGTGGCGCAGCTCCCGTCGAATACGACCCGCAGTTTCGATTGTTCATCTTTACATACAGCATGATGAGGAATGACGTAAAACTCCTGACCCGATTGAAAGTCAAACTTTGAAAGTGACATATGACCGAGATTTGAATATTCCCGCATAAAGTTGATGTACTTTTCGCGTAAGGCAGGCTTCGCCTTAATCCTACGTTCCAACGCCAGAAACCGTTTCTCCGCAATGGCGCGGGAATCCCCTAAAACCGGTCGCGATGATATAAATGGCAATTTAGTCATAAACCGTCCGTCATTCAACCGTACTGTATTATTTTTATAATGAAGCTCACACTCCTGGTCTAATGGATTAGACTGGCACGCTTGGGGTGGCTCTTCCACCTTCCAAAACTTCTCTAAGGTATCCGAAATTGACGCACCAAAAAACTCCGAACCATCTATTAGAGTTGAGGCAGCCGGCTGCACTAGCACCGGGCCTAACAATACGTAACCGAAAACCGAATTATAAGCCGTCAGCCCGTCAGGCTGTAATACTATTTTATCTCCTCCTACTAGTGCGCCGAAAACATCCGAACCTAGTAATAAATCGATAGGTGCCGGTGAACCGAAATGTGGATCTGCCAGAGTTAAACCCTCTGTAAGCCGAAGAACCGAATTATTTAAAGTAAGTGCAGGCATGTGACCGATTATATTTTTCATACTAACCACCGGAGTGGTAACCATAGGAAACCGCTTAGTAACCGGAGAGAAGGTCAACGAACCCTTCCCACAAATACCAATAGCCTTTGTATTACCAATACCCCGAATATGGTTGTCCGATGGCTCTAGCCGTAATCCTAGCCTGCGAGCTAAATCCGAAGTTATTAAAGACCCCTGCGAGCCTACGTCCAGTAATGCCCGAACTTCAATACCCTTATCCAAATCCGAATTAAAATAAACTTTTACTAAAGCCGTGGGCAGTAGCACTGTTACTGGAAGTAGCCCCGGGGCAGTATGACCGAGAGAAACCGTATCCTATGGTCTAGTAAACTGCTGGTCGTGACGACGGGCAGTATCTCTTTCGCCATGACGACGTTGGTCATGACCATCACGAACCTGACCCTCATCTTGGTCATACTCTCTCCGCTGTTGAGCCTGATGAGGAGACGGAGGTTGAGTGCGAGACGGATTCACTCTTCGTCCAGACCGAGAAGGCGAGCCACGGTGCGACCGTGAAGGAGAACCACGGTGTGGCCGTGGTGGATCTGAAGCAATATGACCCCCGCCCGTACGGGCCGGTGACCGCTCAGCCGAACGTCGCTGGTTAGGGTGGCCCTGATGAGAGCCCGACCGATTGAAACACAATAAGGGATGATGTTTCCTACTCCCACACGATGCACAGTTAGGAACCCGATTACAATATTTATATCCATGTGGTCCGAGGCAAAAGAAACAAAACCGATTTTTCTGCACATAATCCTTCCGAGCATATGGGGACATCGCTTTGAACTCCGAACAATGTGGAAGATCCCGATGGTCCCGATCTCCACAAAAGCCACAAGGCTGGATAAGTGTCACTCCTGTGAACTGCGGTGCCCTACGACGTGGCCTAGATGGACTCGCAACAGGCTCCTGAATGGGATGCACAGGGTCGGCCCTGGCACATTCCAATAACCGACATTCTACCTCGAGAAATTCCTGTAAATCCGAAAATGTTGGAATGGTCTCCGCTTCATTCCCACACTTTTGCTCAAACCGAGTCTTCAAATTGGTAGGCAATTTTGCCAGGCAAATATGGAGAAGTAGGAACGACCACTCCATGACAGGAAAACCAAGACGCTCCAGTGAGTTGACAGCCATAATGATTGGATTGAGAAACTGTGCCCGCAGACCGATAAGTTTGGGAGACACAGACGGCAGGTTAAGGATTTGGTCCACATGCACGTCTGCCAGCCGACGGGTATTTTGGTACCTTTTCATTAAAAGTTCCCTTGCAATTTGGTAACCCTCATCCGATATCCGCAAATGTTGGATCAAACCCCGAGCTTCACCGGAGAGGCACGACATAAGATAGGCCAACTTTTGAGCCCCCGATAAGTCCGAACGTGAATCCACCAAACTATCAAACAAATTATTGAATCCCACCCATTGGTCCATTGCCCCAGCAAAGGACGGTAATTGTAATGTAGGCAACCGAGATAATAGTCCGTCTGACTCCGACCGACTTGAATCCGACTTACTATCCAACCTATCGATAGTTTGTTTATATTGGAAATTCGCCTCCATTAGCTTATCGAAAGCCTCTAAACCGCGCGTATACTCAAGGCGACATGCAGCAAGAATTTCCGCCTGGGCTTGCACGTCCAAATCCGCTAGTTCGATAATCCGTTGAAACGCCTCTTCAAATTTTAAAAATTCCGTATTTACCGTTAATAGGCGCATTTTCAATCGACCCGCATGCTCCGATCGCGTAATAAGGTCCGCACTATCAATCAACCATTGTAATTTAACTTTAAATACCGAGAAACTATGTTTAAACGACATCGCAATGTTTATCAATCCACTCACCGAAAATAAGCAATTAGATCCGTATATTACTTGTCAAACAGAAAACACCGAATGTTGTACGTATTACGCAAGCCGAAATTCACTTATTCACTTCACTATTTCACTTGAACACTTATTTAAACCGTAAATAAACACCAATAAACCAAAACAAAACAAACATAACAAATTACCAGTAGATAACACAGACAAGTGATTGATAAGAATTGTCAAACGTCAAACGTCAAACGTCAAATTCAAGTGACACCATAGAAATGCGAACTGTCATATATGACAGCGTTTATTAACACAAGCCCGAATACACCCAAGTTACCAACCCACTATTAAAAATATAAACCGAATTGAAATTCGAAGGTAGGTATAAAATCCTTTGTTCGAAGATAAAATAAGGTCAATCCGACCGAAATAACCAAAATAAACCGAAATAAAGCCGAAACAATCGCGCTCTGCTACCAAAAATGTATGGATCTGCGCTAGGCAGAGTTGGACAGGGATAAATACATAGATATAATACTGTGAAGAAAGTGTACCTGCTTTCACTGCGTCGCTTCTCGCAGGGCCCTGCTTGCATCCACGGCGCTCTTCAGCTCGATCCACTTTTGGGTTGATGTATGGGTGTGTGTATGTATGTTTATAAATCCGATATAGCCCGAAAACCGTACTTTTAATAATTATATTGCGCACAAGCACTCGGCGCGTACCGACCGAAACTCGAGAGCTTTAGAACTGTCACCTTGACAGGTCAGAAGAGTATTTCTGAAGGATACACTAAGAGGTGTATTTTCCTATCAAGGTTGAAAACCGAACAAACTAACTATTTATTTGATTTAAAGCAACAAAAAATCTAATTTTGCAGTTAATAGAAAATTAATCTGGTTTTCAGGGCTAAACTAAAGCGTTTTTTTACTAGAGTCGTGACTTCGAATTATTTTTTAATGGCGTCTACATCCCTATTACTTTGCCCACCCGCGAGGCCGCGACCTTAATATGGACTTCCGCAAAGTAACGCGTGATTCAATAAATTACCTAATATGTAACTGCACTCAAACCACATGAATAAATAAACGGAACAGAATAAAAGCTTCCGAACAGAGCTCGAAATTCTTACCTATTATCATAGGGTTGTCACTCGGTAAAAAAAAAATTAATAATCAAAATATTTTATTCAAACAAGTTCTTAAGTATCTAATATCTGTATATCTACAAACACTAAAACAGGTAGGCATCTTTAAAAACAACCGAACACCCGAACTATGTAGCTAGTCTATGTAGGTAGTCTATAATGACTCCCGTAAAATTTCAAGTCATAATGTATCATTAGTCATAATCAACGTTAGTCATACAGTGATTTATTTCTGAAACAATTTTTTTTTTGGAATTGTTATAAAACAAACCTAACCTAACCTAACCTACTGCATTCTATAAGATGACATTTAAAAAAGTCCTGAAAAAATACCGTTTCAGAAATAAATCACTGTATGACTAACGTTGATTATGACTAATGATACATTATGACTTAAAATTTTATGGGAGAAAAGGGGCACCGAGCTAAACGGTCGCGTCGTCGCTGGCGGCACACCTGAACTTTGTCTACTCACTGAGCTAGTTCAAACCGGTTTGTCTCCGAGCGGGCGCCGGTGCACGCCCCCCCGTCCTGTCTGTGACAGGTCACGCACACATATGTTGTGCGTGTAGTGTAACGCGTGCGCGGCGTTGCTTGAAGCTTTTATTCTGTTCCGTTTATTTATTCATGTGTTTAAACTACATCATACTCACATGAATTCTGCTACTAAATGACAACTGCCGTAAGAACCCAGGACTGATCCTGTTGTTTCACATATTCAGGGCACTGTTCGAGCTGATGATAAAGTCTATGTGCGAGTACCTTTACTGGAGCGGCGCTCACGAGGCGCCGCGCAAAGCGCGCTTCCCGGACCAGTTCACCGATGACGTCACCACGCTCGTTAACAATGTCACCACCGAGATCATATCCAGGTCAGTGAGCTAGTGGTCAGTATCCTGCTCACGGATGCAAGGGAAGGGTCTATAACGACCCCCACAAGGTTCTACGATCGCCAAAAAGGATACGCTTTTGAAGTCTATTACTTTGAAAAAATCAATATTATGTATACTTCATATCAAACTTGTTAAAGTTTGGATTAGTAGCGACATCTCTTGTCCGGGTGAGCGGGTAGTTCCGAAGGAGTGTTGAAATCTCACGATGAGGGTATAACATAGATGGTGCTGTATCATGCAAGTGATGATAACAGATTGAGATATGAATGTATAGGAAAAATTCGTGTTTAGACTCCTGACCAGTGGTGGTGTAGGGGAATGGCACACGCCACAGAATGCTGAGGACCTGGGTTCGATTCCCAGCGCTGGTCTTTTTTCTGGGTTTTTTCTGTGTATCCATATTTCAGTCGGTATTTAGTATGAAATATATAGGTAAAATAAGGATCAGATATCAGATGCTAGCCTAGTCAGTCATTTGGCCTATGCCAGCTCAAACATAGAATCTAAGGTTCGAGTCCAACATCTGAATTTTTTGGAATTTACAATATTAAGGTTCTATTTGTCTTGTTCTACCAGATACGGCAAGAACAGCCGCCTCACCCAGAGCCTAAACAACAGCCTGGCCTTCTTCCTGTTCGACCTGCTGAGCATCGCGGACCGCGGCTATGTCTTCAACCTCATACGGAGCTACCACAAGCAGATGAGTGCCAAGATCGCCTCTCTACCTGACGCGGTGCCGCTTGTACAGTATAAGGTAACTCGACTGGTCAGATCATTTACCAAAATCGTTATTTTCTAGTAGCAAAATTTCCACTCACATTTTCTCCCGTCCGTCTGTCACCAGGCTGTATCTCATGAACCGTGATAGCTAGACAGTTTAAATTTTCACAGATAATGTATTTCGGTTGCCGCTATAACAACAAATACCAAAAAAACGGAATAAAATAAATGTTTAAGGGGGCTAATACAACAAATGTGATTTTTTTGCTCGTTTTGCTCGATATTGATAACGGTGCTTGAAATATTCACAGAATATTTAGTTATAATATATTCACTTTAATAATAAATAATAACATTAAAATATAACAAATATTTAAGGGGGTCTCCCATACAACAAACGTGATTTTATGCCGATTTTATAGTTAACGGTACGGAGCCCTTCGTGCGCGAGTCCGATTCGCACTTGGTCGGTTTTTTTTACTATAGAGTCGTATCATCGAATTATTTTTTAACCTTTTGACCGCCACGTATCGTTTTTGTTAAGAACAAAATTGATTCTCATGCGGATGCGGGTAGGTTTAATTTTGTATTACCGTACTGTCGTCTATAGCCGACGCTGGTGTTCAAAGAGTTGGCTTCAACATCGGTATTGTTCCAGCTGGCGTTCCTCCGCATAGTGTGCTCCCACGAGCACTACGTGTCCCTGAACCTTCCCGTGGGCGGCGCGGCGTCCGGCGCGGCCTCGCCAGCGCCGTCTCTCGCCAGCCACGCGAGCCACTCGTCGGCGCCGCCGCCGCACGCGCTCAGCCACGAGCACCGCTCGCGCCACTACTTGGCCGGCTTGTTGCTGCACGACCTCACCGCCGCGCTAGAGTTACAGTCAGTATTGGCGCTATACCCCGTTCGAGTCAACGAGCTAGACCAATCACGTGCGATTGTTCTCACAGCGCTACAAATTAAAACCACTACTAAATAGAAAATCTTTAATCGATGTCTATTACGCTTATATTCATTCAAATATTATTTATGCTGTAACAGTATGGGGAAATGGAAAGGATATTCAGAAATTATTAATATTACAAAAACGAGCTGTGAGAATTATAAATGGACTGCACAGAAAGACATCAGCGAGACCTTATTTCACAAAAAACAAAATAATGACAGTGATTTCTTTGTATTTATTTACTAGTCTAATCGAAGTCCATCAAGAAAAAACTAATTTAAAGAAATGGTCAGACATTCATAAGTATAACACCAGAAACAAAGAAAAATTGTATGTACCAATATCTAAATTAAGAAAAACATTCAAACAAGGTTTCCCAATTAAATAAGTTTACATAATTTAATACCATTTGAAATTACTTCATTAGATATGAATAGGTTTAAGACGAAATTAAAACAGTTTTTTGAACCACATACACTGTATTCAATAAATGAGTTCACGGACTTATTCAAAGAAAAGTCTGAAATTGTTTAAGCGCTTAGATTAAGAGTACTTATATGATTGTAAATAGTTTATATGTGACTTGTTAGTATATGACTTGCTAAATGTAACTGATGTTACTTGGCCAAATAAACGAATCTTGAATCTTGGAGCGACATAAAGTCTGAGTACCGTCATATAAGGATTGTAGTGCGTATTATACCGACGTGTCCCATTGTTTTATACGTAGCATTTCCTCTTGTTTCACCAGTGCCGTATCATCGACCACTGATTTTGTTTTTGGTTGCAGGAGCCCAGTGCTACAGTGCGGCGCAGTGAACGCGGTGTTGTCACTGCTGACGGCGCACGACGCGGACTTACGGCTGGCGGCGCCCGCGCAGCGCGCTCGGCTGGCCACGCTCTACATGCCACTGCTGGGCATCGTGTTGGACCACGCGCCCGCGCTCACCCGACAAGGTCAGTGACCCCACAGAGCAGGGCCAAGCAAATCATCATCATCCCAGCCTAGTATACCTCCCACTGCAGTGCACAGGCCTCCTCTCAGAATGAGGGGCCCAGTGCGGATCGGGAACTTCACACACACTTTTTAATTTCTTCGCAGGTGTATATAGGTTTCCTCGCGATGTTTTCCTTCACCGCAAAGCTCATGGTAAATTTAAAATTTAATTTGGCACATCTCTCTTCTTCTTCGTCGTTTCACTCTTGACAGAGTGGTCGTGGTCATCATTTTCTAGGTGCTGGTAGCAAGCATAACAATACGCCTCCATCTTCCCTTGCAGCTTTGACCTGGTCTTTTGCAGCTTTGACCTGGTCTGTCCATCTCATAGGCGATCTACCTCGTGGCCTAGTGCCTTCGACTTTCCCCTGGATTACAAGTCGTTCCATAGCTACGTATCCTCGACGACATAATGTGTCCAAAAAAGTAAGGATGCGAGACTGTACTATAGATGACAGACGCTGTTTGATGCCGAGTTCTTGAATTTCGCACATAAATTCCGAAAAAGTCAGAGGTGCGAGCCGGGATTTGAACCCACGACACTCAGCTTGAGAGGCCATAGGTACTCATCATCCTAAAGATGTCCACTGTTGAACATATACCTCCTCCAAGGTTCGCCAAACAGATCTGTCCTGCGCCATGCGCATCCAACGCGTTTCCACAATCTTAGGCAATTGCATAACAAAGTACAACTAATATTACAAGCGGAGCTCTCTCTTCAGTTATATTTTTTTTTTTTTTTATTAGGGGACAATCTTACACAAATCAACCTAGTCCCAAACTAAGCAAAGCTTGTACTATGGGTACTAGACGACGATAAACATACTTATATAGATAAATACATACTTAAATACATAGAAAACATCCATAACTCAGGAACAAATATTCATGCTCATCACACAAATAGATGCCCTTACCGGGATTTGAACCCAGGACCTCTTGCTTCGTAGGCAGGGTCACTACCAACTAGGCTAAAGCGGTCGTTAACGGTTATTAACTAGAAAGGGAGTTCCGCTTGTAATATAAGTTGTACTTTGTTATGCAATTGGGCCGTCGTCGCTCTATCTTATTGGAGGCTTACTTACACTGCGTCTTCCGGTCCGTGGACACCACTTGAGAACCTTTTTGCCCCATCGGTCATCAGTCTACGAGCGATGTGCCCTGCCCACTGCCACTTGAGTCTGGCGATTCTTCGAGCTAATGCTGCTCATTTATAAAGAAGACTTCCGTTATTAAATGTTACTTCTTTTGCAGATGTTTTGCAGTTCGATGGCGAGATGGGACAGTTTAGCAACCTCTACAACACGTCATCTAACGATCCGGATAACAAACAGGTACTTTTGTAACTTTAACACCAGTTTCACAGAATCCACCTATAGCTGGTGGCGTGTGTGGTATAGATGTTTTATAGGTGGTATTATTGACGTATTGCAGTCACTTCGTGATGCATGCTTTTGGAATTGTAAAAAAAATGAGAAACTACTACCGAATTTCGATTCTTAACTATCTCTAGAAGGCAGCGTGCATGCAAAGCATGACTACTAATTGGCCGTCGTCGGGTAGATTCAACGACTTTCAAGACCATTTTTTTTCTACCAAAATGCAATGGCCAACGCTTTTAAATGTCCTATTTCACAAGTTTTCACCCGACTGTCGAAGGAGGGTTATGTTTTTCGAGCGTATGAGGCTCAATGGATTTTGAAGTGTGAGGTGTCATTAGATTCTTCTCAGTTCCGCAAGTGTAATAGGATATATATTGTTCCGGAATTTCCATGGGAACGGGAATTATACACGCGGGCTTTTTTCATAATATAGTGTTGAAATTAAAGTTATTTCTAAACTTGCAACGCTTGCTTTATAGTTTCTTGGTTTGAATTAAATCTTACAAATCGAATTACATCCACTTCCAGTAGCTGGCTTTATTAGACATTTTTAATAGTGGAAGTACTATCAACAAAAATGACAAGCAGCAGATTTTTTTAAAAGCTTTTTATTAACTTGCAATGTATCTATACTAATATTATAAAGAGGAAAGATTTGATTGTTTGTTTGTTTGCATTGAATAGGCTCCGAAACTACTGGACCGATTTCAAAAATTCTTTTGCCGTTTGAAAGCTACATTATCAGTGAGTGACATAGGCTACTTTTTACCGCGGGAAAATTAATTTATCGCGGGCGAAGCTGCGGACGGAAGGCTAGTGTATTATATGTGTGTGTACGGGTCAAATCTTGGAAGTCGAATTTGACTCACTTACAGTGGTCGGGTTCACTTGAAATTTGGTATACTTATGTAAGTTGGATGACAATGCAAGTACAGTTAACAAACAGTACAGTCAGCTAAAAAGCTTGCTTTAAAAATGAAATATTTTAACAAAAACTTATTTTACGCAGAGCGGTCGTCCTCCGTTCAACAGCGAGACCCACCGCAACTTGCTAATGTGCCTCGTGTGGCTCCTCAAGAGTTGCTCCCGGGCCGCCCTGGCCGCGTGCTGCGCCGACCTGCCGCCGCAGCGCCTCCACGCGCTCTTGCACGTCATACACCTCTGCTTCACCGCGCACGAGTACAAGGTAACACCGTAGCGACGCGCCGATGTAAGACGTCCATGGAGAAAAAACCTTTTGTCAACAAACTCTCAACACGTCTGGCTTTAGTGAACCTTAAGCATTGCCGGAATGATTTCCTTGCGAAGCCGAGAGGCGTCTAGACTGGTTTGCCGATTACCGAATTTGATTCATTTGTAGGGGTCGGATTGTCTTAAAATTTGCTACCTGCAATGCAAATAAGTACAATGTTTTAAGCCTAAGACCTATTTTCAGACCTACCGAATATAGAGAAAAAATTTCATAAGAATCTGTCAAACCGTTTCGGAGGAGTTCGATAGCAAACACCGTGACACGAGATTTTTATATATTAGATTTATATATATTTACAATAAAGTGATTTAAGTTCTAATTTGATTCTTTCGCCACAGGGCCGTAAGGAGCTGTTGAAATGCGTGCAACAGAACGTGCGAAAGACGACCGACATCAAAGCGAAGCTGGAAGACGTGATCCTGGGGCAAGGATCAGCGAGGTCCGACTTCATTATGCGACGGAAAGGTGAAATACTTGCATTTAACGTTATATCCTCTCAACCATTACTGTCATAGTGTTGAATTAAAGTTAGAAGACTATTACAGAAGAGTAATTCTGTCTGCATTACAAACAACGGGCTTGAGAAGCGTTTGGTTACATCGAAACTGTTTTGGACGCTTTTTACTTTATTGACCGAGAGATGTCGCTGTCCTTATGAAAAACTAGATAACGTTTGACTGTTAGGGAATCTATAAGAATTGTACGTACTTGATATTAAACGGATTGGCATAGCAACGGTGTTTGATTTAAACAAAGTGGTCCTTCGAACCGGATTTACTCAACACGGTGGGTGGGAATCGGGTTGTTAGTACTCTTAACACTGCTATGAACCATTAGGTATGGCAGTTGATTTGAAATTTCAACTAGTTTCTGCGTCAAATCTATGTTTTGGCTGCGGTGGCATACTGATTTTGCTGGGATATGTCTTATATTTAAAGTCACGGACAGCTCAAAGAATCGCCAGACTCAAGTGGCAGTAGGCAGGGCACATCGCTCGTAGAATTGACGGCCGATGGGGCAAAAAGGTTCTCGAGTGTCGTCCACGGACCGGAAGACGCAGTGTAGGTGCCTACAACAAATCGGAGCTAATTTTTTACTGTAAAACATTTACTTCAGGATATAATTCTTCTCTTGTCCGACCAACGACCTCTTTAACGACTCTCTTAACGCCGCTCTTGTAACGACCGCTTTAGCCTAGTTGTTAGTGACCCTGCCTACGAAGCAAGAGGTCCTGGGTTCAAATCCCGGTAAGGGCATTTATTTGTGTGATGAGCACGAATATTTGTTCCTGAGTTATGGATGTTTTCTATGTATTTAAGTATTTATTTATCTATATAAGTATGTCTATCGTCGTCTAGAACCCATAGTACAAGCTTTGCTTAGTTTGGGACTAGGTCAATTTGTGTAAGATTGTCCCCTATTTTTTTTTTTTTGTTTTTTTTTTTCTTTTGCTACATTTTAAACACTTCAATTACCTTCTTGTAGCTTCTGTCAACGTGGAAAGTCATTTTTATTAAAAATTAGCTTTTATTCTGATCGACGCGAAAAACTGACAGCCATATGGCGTTGATCTTCTTTCGATTGTTAATTCGGCTTAATTTTAATAAGTGTTAATAATACATTATTTTAAAAATACTTGTGTATTTTTTTTGCCAACCGTACTTTGCTACGAAAACTGCACGTTGATAATGAACACTATTTATTTGTATCTTTTCCTGACAATTTTTGTTTGACGTGACACCATCTAATAAATCGATGAACGCTGGCTGCACGCACGAAAAAGAATGACTCAGTGTAACGTACATAACGTATTGGCTCGTTACGCGTCGTTAACCGATGAACGGTCGGAGCGAGAGCGCGGCACGAGCGAGCGAAAGGCACAATCGGCAAAAGTATGCAATCATTTCATCAATGTTTTGTTATGACGTTGTCACGTTAAACTATCGTCCGTAAACCGACTTTACAGACAACCGGTTTTTTGTATGTGTAAGTAAATATGTGTATCTCTCCAATGTTGTCCCGGGTGTGTGCAGGCGGTTCGAACGTGTGCCCGGGGCGGCGCGAGCGTTGGCGCAAGGACTGGCGCGGCGCGCGGGGGGACGCGCCCCCCTCCCCGCAGCCGCCGCCCCCCGCGCTGGCCGCCGCGCTCGCCGCAGAGGCCGCGCTCACGCTGCTGCACGCGCTAGAGACCATCGTGCAGGTGTGTGCAGGTGGTGCGAGCGTGTGCCCGGCGCGAGAGCGTGGCGCAAGGACTGGCGCGGCGCGCGGGGGGACGCGCCCCCCTCCCCGCACAGATCACTTGAATACTCTGCCGTCTTTAATTATATTTTTTTATGTTAAAGAGGCCAGACACGTTTCGTATTAATTCGAAATTGCATGCTGCTGTAAAGTAAGCGCGAAAAGAATATTCTCAACGCGCCAAAAAAATGTATGTATTTTTTTTACTTTCGTTCCAGGATACATTCTAGGCTATTTCTCAAATGTCAAAACGGCCTTCTTATTTTTTGACGGTTTTAGTTACATTTGAAAGCATTTATGAAAGTTTTTGTGTTTCAGTCGTGTAGCAACTTGGAGTCGGGACAGGCGGTGTGCGCGGCGGCGTTGCAGGTGGTGTTGCGAGCCATGCAGCGCAACCAGAGCGCGGCCGTGTTGCAGCACATGTTCGCGACCGTGCGCGCGCTCATCGTCAAGGTATGTTGACTTGTCAATGACAATGTGTGCGGATACTGGCTGGGTACTGATTGAGCGAGTGAAGTTAGTCGCATACAATTACAATTTTATACAACTCAAAGACAGATAAGTTTCGAAATTTTACTCGGAGGCGGATTTGTACTATTGCCGCCAGTAGACTAATAAATTTTTGCCGTATCTGCTAAGCTCTGCAATACGATACCCTAAATGTAGTTGTTGTTGTTGTTGTTAGTATATAATCTTAAAATTTAAAAGATTGTACTAATAATATTAATAATTAATTTGTATTCTTATGAAAGTAATAAACAGTTTAAATTTTTTTTTTTTTAATTTAAATTGTAATGCTAATGTAATTAAAATTGTGTAGTGTTGCTGTTGGACTATTTTAAAAAATTATGTTCACAAAAGTACAAAGTACTTCGTAATTTTTCATCCACAGACGTTTGAGTATTCGGTACTTATACTAAAATTATTGTACTTTTTGTGAAAATTTCGAGACTTCTTTTCTCCGTGTCTAAAATATGTGATGTATGTATGTTTGTCTTTTTTTATTTTTGTAAGACGAAAAACCATTTTCAGCTAAAATTATGTGTCAAGTCTGGGATTGATTTATAACTATACTCCGTTATCAAGTGGGCAGTTTGGTGGCTACTTGGTAGTTGGGTGTGTGAATAAAAAACTTTTTTAAATTAAGTTTTCATATACATTTTGGTGTTTCCATTAATAGCTACAATTTCGAGACTTGGATAGTTTGTATTGCACGTCTGTAATGTTAGGTAGGTAGCCATCAAACTTCCCGCTTGATAACGGAGTATAATTATATCTACCGAGACTGCAACGTCAAACAGATCTATACTATACTAACGCCATCTAGCTACGCCACCTGTCACTAAATCCTCAATCGCTAGATTTTTTTATGCGTGTGTCGGTAACGAGTCATGGTTTCAGCTGGGCTGGTCGTGCTGCGGCGAGGAGTCGGGCATCTGCCGCGTGCTGCTGCGGCACTGCGCGGCGCTGTGCGGCACGACGCGCGCGCACGCCGCCGCCGCGCTCTACGCGCTCATGCGGCACCACTACCAGCTGGGCAACGTGAGTGTGGCAGAGGCTGCGGCAGGAGGCGGGCATCTGCCGCGTGCTGCTGCGGCACTGCGCGGCGCTGTGCGGCACGACGCGCGCGCACGCCGCCGCCGCGCTCTACGCGCTCATGCGGCACCACTACCAGCTGGGCAACGTGAGTGTGGCAGAGGCTGCGGCAGGAGGCGGGCATCTGCCGCGTGCTGCTGCGGCACTGCGCGGCGCTGTGCGGCACGACGCGCGCGCACGCCGCCGCCGCGCTCTACGCGCTCATGCGGCACCACTACCAGCTGGGCAACGTGAGTGTGGCAGAGGCTGCGGCAGGAGGCGGGCATCTGCCGCGTGCTGCTGCGGCACTGCGCGGCGCTGTGCGGCACGACGCGCGCGCACGCCGCCGCCGCGCTCTACGCGCTCATGCGGCACCACTACCAGCTGGGCAACGTGAGTGTGGCAGAGGCTGCGGCAGGAGGCGGGCATCTGCCGCGTGCTGCTGCGGCACTGCGCGGCGCTGTGCGGCACGACGCGCGCGCACGCCGCCGCCGCGCTCTACGCGCTCATGCGGCACCACTACCAGCTGGGCAACGTGAGTGTGGCAGAGGCTGCGGCAGGAGGCGGGCATCTGCCGCGTGCTGCTGCGGCACTGCGCGGCGCTGTGCGGCACGACGCGCGCGCACGCCGCCGCCGCGCTCTACGCGCTCATGCGGCACCACTACCAGCTGGGCAACGTGAGTGTGGCAGAGGCTGCGGCAGGAGGCGGGCATCTGCCGCGTGCTGCTGCGGCACTGCGCGGCGCTGTGCGGCACGACGCGCGCGCACGCCGCCGCCGCGCTCTACGCGCTCATGCGGCACCACTACCAGCTGGGCAACGTGAGTGTGGCAGAGGCTGCGGCAGGAGGCGGGCATCTGCCGCGTGCTGCTGCGGCACTGCGCGGCGCTGTGCGGCACGACGCGCGCGCACGCCGCCGCCGCGCTCTACGCGCTCATGCGGCACCACTACCAGCTGGGCAACGTGAGTGTGGCAGAGGCTGCGGCAGGAGGCGGGCATCTGCCGCGTGCTGCTGCGGCACTGCGCGGCGCTGTGCGGCACGACGCGCGCGCACGCCGCCGCCGCGCTCTACGCGCTCATGCGGCACCACTACCAGCTGGGCAACGTGAGTGTGGCAGAGGCTGCGGCAGGAGGCGGGCATCTGCCGCGTGCTGCTGCGGCACTGCGCGGCGCTGTGCGGCACGACGCGCGCGCACGCCGCCGCCGCGCTCTACGCGCTCATGCGGCACCACTACCAGCTGGGCAACGTGAGTGTGGCAGAGGCTGCGGCAGGAGGCGGGCATCTGCCGCGTGCTGCTGCGGCACTGCGCGGCGCTGTGCGGCACGTCGCGCGCGCACGCCGCCGCCGCGCTCTACGCGCTCATGCGGCACCACTACCAGCTGGGCAACGTGAGTGTGGCAGAGGCTGCGGCAGGAGGCGGGCATCTGCCGCGTGCTGCTGCGGCACTGCGCGGCGCTGTGCGGCACGACGCGCGCGCACGCCGCCGCCGCAATATGAATAAAATATGAAGTTAAAACCATCCCCTGCCAAAACTACACATAGTGCGGCATTTGAGTCATACCAAGGATGATATAGACTGGATTGGCAGTCGCCATAGTACGGTTCGGCCGCGGTTTTTGTAGTTCGATTATTAAATCTAGATGGCGCTGAAATATAGCCAGAGACTTTGAAGGCAAAACAATAAGACTACAGATGTTTCATATTACTACAAATGTATTATTTTTCAAAAATATTTTCAGTGATATGAAACATCTTTAGTCTTATTGTTTTGCCTTCAAAGCCTCTGGCTATATTTCAGCGCCATCTAGATTTAATAATCGAACTACAAAAACCGCGGCCGATCCCTACTATGGCGACTGCCAATCCAGTCTATATCATCCTTGGTCATACGCATTTTTTTGTTCGCGTCTCTCCTGTGGACATTGCAAATGTTAAGGGTCCATAGCCAATATCTTGTAGTCAAGTCTACATCGGCCAACTTTAGGGCCATTTAAATTGTATTTGATACATAATGGAGTCTTGATTAAAAACCCAAAATAAATTTAAAAAAACAGTTTAATGAAGTAAATTGGTACAAGCGTCTTAAAGCTTCTAGTTATGTAAAGTGAATGTCCGGTAGAACTAAAAAAGCGACATCTTAAGGAGATAGCGCCTATTAAAAATAATAGCAAAATCACTAGTAAATATAAAAAATGAGCCGAAGAAATAGGAGCATAATCCTGCGCCGTAACATAAATAAATCTTAAGTTTGCTGACTCGGAGTCGCTAATTTTATGTCCACAGGAGAGACCACTTTTGTTTCTTTCGCTGTGTATGACCCATTTACATGTGGTAGATAAGCATTTGCACTATTCTTTAAATTTAAAAACACAAACTGGTTATCAAAATAATCACTTTAACGGCTATTTTTTTCGCCTGTGACAGAATTTCAGCCGCGTGAAGATGCAAGTGACGATGTCCCTGTCTTCCCTGGTGGGCACTTCCACCACGTTCAGCGAGGAGTCGCTCCGGCGCGCCCTGAAAACCATCCTGCTGTACGCGGAGAAAGACCCCGATCTGCAGCAGACCAGCTTCCCGGAACAGGTCGGCTATGCTAAATATTTTAGAAAAGAAAAACTCCTGCGGTTTCGCTGGGATCAGAAAAGCGAGAATGTAAACTAACTACAACTATTTAATTTGGTACTTGTGACCACACATGAAAGGCAGCTACTTCTATGCAAAACATATATTTTATTAGACACCTACACATTCACTTAAATCAATAGGTAGACAAAAGATGCTGAAGCATTTTGAACTCTGTACGATTTCATTCTTAGGATCGTTTGATTTGGGTACCGTTGTGTGCTCGGCTCTCAGCAATGTTGGAAGTGATGATGCGCAGAAATTAATTCACATAACGTAATATTCCTCATTCAATTTGGCATAACGTTATTTCGCATAATTATTAATTCTCAAAACTGAATACCCAGTGTGTTAATACGCATAAATGTTATTTGGCATAACGACGACTTGGCATATATTTAATAAGCATAACGTTACTTTGCATAAGTATTTTTTTTAACTATTTACTAGTTATGCTGACAAATTTTGATTTACTATTTTATTTACTATCGGGCTGTTACGAAAAAAAATACCTAATTCGCTCACTTGATAAAATTATGCGAATTTATTTTATAACAATTAATTACCTCAAGTTATGGCTAATAGGGATAATAATTATGCATATTTCAATTACACAGATTCATTATTAGGCCAAATAAGTGTTATGCTAGTTCAATTTTATGCGAAATAATGGGCACCCTGCTTCTTTAATGTTTTTATGAATTATTTTTAGGTGACACCCAACGACTTCAAATTTTTAAACGAATTATTTTTTTTTTTTTTTTTTTTTTTAATTTATTTAGGAAACAAACAGTCACATTTCAACATAAATCAGATAAAGTAAACAACAAACAGACCTATAGTTCCATAAAAAATAAACGAAAACAAATCAACAAATCGAAACAAGGTAGGTGTTAGGCACCTTCTTAAACATCTTAGGTATCTGTCACGCATACAAGGACTGAAAACATCGGTAGGTATATAATACATGCATGAAATGGTAGGGAATTTCGAATATGGTGTACAAAATCAATTTAAAATATTAACACTACGGTAGTTACATTAAGGTTTACATGCAAATAATGTATGTTGATGGTTACTTAAAAGAAACATACAATATATTTATTAAGAAAATATTGAACTTCGCAGAATGCTAGTGTATTTACCAGATGATAGTGAAAAAATATCTAAATTTGAGAATTTAACATTATAATCACGACATGCTCGTCGGAAGAAAGTATGTTTGGCAAAATTTGAACCACAAAAACTTATATGGAATGTTTGGGGATGGCGAGTGGGAATACGGCGAAGCAATTTAAAAATAACTTTTTGAAGAAGATTAGGAGAGTCAATATAGTTATTTAGAAGCTTGTATAAAAACATTTGATCTATATATACGCGGCGTTCGACTAACGGTGCGAGACCATGACGTTTGCCGGTACTTTCAGACAGATTTAGACCATGGCGGAAATTGAGTGACTTTAATAATTTATTTTGGATTCTTTCAATTCGCATTTTATGAACTGTATACTGGGGAGTCCAAACGACGCAACCGAATTCTAAAACACTACGGACATAGGACGAATATAGAATCTTTAGAGTGTTTGGGTCCTTAAAGGGTTTAGAGAGCCGAAGTATTAAACCCAACTGCTTATAAGCTTTTGCAGTAATAAGATCTATATGTGAGATAAAATTGAGTTTTGAATCTAAGGTGATACCTAGGTCTCGAACTAAGGAAACTCTAGTTAGTCGCTTGCCTAAAAAGTTATAATTAAAATGAAGAGGTTCGCGCTTATGAGTGAAAGTGATGCACTTGCATTTATCGGGGTTGAGAAGCAGTTGGTTGGAGTTGCAGTAGGCAGCAAAGCTGTCAAGGTCACGTTGAAGTTCAAGGCAGTCATTGTTTGATTTAATAATTTTAAATATTTTTGTGTCATCAGCGTAAACAAGATGCCTTGAACTAATAAGTGATGAACCTATGTCGTTAACATATAGGATAAATAAAAGTGGTCCTAAATGAGAGCCTTGGGGTACACCCGAATCAATGGTCAAATATCTAGAAGTAAAGCCCCTCAGAGATACTGCTTGGCTACGATTATGTATGTAAGATTCAATCCATCTGTAAAGATCACCGTGTATACCGAGATCATATAATTTTTGAAGTAGCTGGGTATGATTAATTTTATCAAATGCTTTTGAGAAATCAGTATACACGGCGTCAACCTGATAACCCTTGTCCAGAGCGTTCAAAATGAAATCTGTGAAAGTAAGAAGGTTGGTATCGACACTTCGGCCACGAATAAATCCGTGTTGTTCTGGGGAAATTATGGGAATAACACAATTAGTTAGTTCGGAGGTCACAATTTTTTCAAGTATTTTGCCAAAAATGCATAGTTTGGATATAGGTCTATACTGTGACACGTCATGTTTATCCCCACTTTTGTGTATTGGTGTTATTAGAGCTGTTTTCCAAACTGAAGGAAAACAACCCTCGGCCAGCGATTTACGGAAGATAATAGTAAGAGGTACAGACAGTTCCTTACTACAACGGGATATTAAGATTGGATGAATCCTATCAGCCCCCGCGCCTTTGTGTACATTAGTGTTGTGCAGGTGTTTTTGGACTAGAGCATTACTTATATTAATGGAGCAGATGTCAATAGTGGTGTTAGTCGTACGGATATTAGGGGAAGAAGAGTACACATTGTTTTTTACAAAGACTGAGTGAAAGTAATCATTAAAGTAATTTGCTACCGTTTCAGAGTCAGCCGATGTTTTATTCCCGTAAGTCATACAGTCTGGCGTTTTATTTACAGCAAATTTTGACTTAATGAAGGACCAAAAATATTTAGGACACTGACGTATATTATTCTCGGCAAAAGAAATGTATGAATTATAGCAATCTAGTTCCATCTTACGCTCTCTAGTTCTCAGCAGCTTAAAAGAAAGGTAGTCTAAAGGATTTTTATAAGTCTTCCATCTAGTATGCATTTTACGTTTTTCACGACTTACTTTAACCAACGCCCGAGTGAACCACGGAGGACGATTTCCAGATGAATTTGTTCTACTAAGAGGGACATGCTGTTTAATCAGCGAGTTTAAGGTTGAATAAAAATAAGACACTGCTTGTTCAGTATTCATGTAGGGGTGCGGGGTTTACGGTGGTGTTGGCCGTTAAATAAAGTAGTTTATGTTCACTCAAAAATAATATAATAATGGTTTACAACTGACTCTTAAATGTTAAAGTAAAATAATGTTTGATAAATGTTAATGAATACACCCGATCGCGACGATCTCTAAAAATGTACTAATTAGTTCAGTGCAACCTAATGCATTGCGAATAACCGCGGGCGCCTGACGTCACGTGTAAGGTGCGCATGCACCGAACAATTCATGTCATTCATTTGGGTCCAGTCAGTTGAACATAGGTCGTCTCTAATTTTTTCGTAATTAGCAGCATAAAAAAGAAACTTCTCTCTAGGGCGATCGTGTACAGTCGAGGGAAAAGGAAAATTAAAACATATGTCCAGTGACCTGTGATGGGAGTCCTCGGGAGTGAGAGGGGACTTACAGTGAGTGACTAACCCGCACATGTCACTTAACACAAGATCCAAAATTCGATTATTGACATTAAAGCATCCATTTAACTGTTTTAAGTCAGAGAAACTTAGGAAATCGGAAAGTAAAGTTGCGGTCGTATTATTATTATCTAATTAAATGTATTTAATTTTTTTGTAACTTTCTCACACTTGGTTTGGTGCAGGTTACTGATGGGGACTATAGTCCCGACGGCGTAAGTCCGACTTTACCCCCTACTATTTGTCTTTTCTTGTTAATGTCTCATTCCCTTTCCTGCTCTAGTAGCTTGATTCATCGACTCCTTTGTCTGTATAAAAACACAATTCTACTTTTATTATAAATGCGTAAGTTTGCATGTGCGTGCGTGCGGGTGTGTGGGTGTGTGTGTGGATGGACGTCTGGAATAAATAGTACTACTTTCCCTAAATCCGCACAAAGCGTTTTCGCTCTTCCTTCATCAACCGCACAGCTAAGGAGTGGAATTCCCTGCCCGCGACTGTGTTCCCTGAACACTACAATTTGGCCGCTTTCAAGTCTAGGGTGAATGAGCATTTACTAGGCAAGCGTGCGTGTGATTGTGGTCAAACGCAAGCCTATATTGTATAAAAAAAAATAAAAAAATCTTGATATTCCTACGGGATCCATGTAAAAGTCTCAAAATCAACCGTTAAGTCTAGAGACATCATATTTCGTAAGGGTGTTCGTCATACAACGTAAAAAAAACCTTCCTTCGGCAGTCTACTTATGTAGACCACGGTGTGTGAAGCGATAAGGCCGCCCATTGCTTACCTTATTTCTTTTTTTTATGTACTTGTTTTACTGTATTGTATTATTTGTGGTGTACAATAAAGAGTCATTGTATTGTATTGTATTTTTTGGAAATTTCTATGCGAATTCAGTATAATCTCAAAGTTTCAATTCAACTACTAGATCTAATTGCTTTCGCGTGCGATGCCGCGGGTAAAAGCTAGTATTCTCATAATATTTCGTTTTAGACATTTTCTTGTTCAATCTCATGAATATGTGTCACAGATATAAATGCGCTCTAGTCATCTAAGCACCATGTTTGCCTCAATTTTATTGTACTTTTGGATTCCCAGTCACGTTTTTGAAACACTTAATATCCTGCATATGTTTATTATTATTAATAACCTCAAAAGTCATCCACCAATTTGAATGTTTCCAGCACTTAATGTTTGTCATAGTGAAATATACGAATAACTCACGTCTTCAATAGAGTTTAGCCGGTTACCTATCATAGCCTAGAAAAATGTAAAAATAAATATTAAATCCCGAAAACGAAACGCCATTTTTTCATTTCCAAATTATTATTTGTCCGAAGTTTTAATATGCCATATTTTCTTTTGCCAATTTTTTTCAAAAATCCACCTTTTTTTGACAACTGATTCAGAATCCAACTGTATGAAATTCCGTGGGATCATTTGCTAAATAAATATTTTTTCCGCAAAATAATTATTTGCGAAATCTACGCTTTGTAATTCATTAAAGATGATTTGAAATGCAAAGGGCTACGAGACAAAAAGGCTTCGCGGAGCTTCTATTCCGCGTAGTTAAGTTAAGGCACATCACGCCTTGACAACACTAACCTGACCTATTTATATCATTGTTATAAAAAAAATGGCAAGTGATTGGGTTGTCAAATAAAAAAAATGGATAATTTTATTTGGGATTTCGAATTTGTTGCAAAATAGCATGGTGGTTAAATGAATCTGTGGCATTGCAAAGTTATTGAAAACAAAATATATGGATTTAAAAACTTCGGTGAACCGTTTTGGGATAAATTAAATTAGACTAAAAGAGTTTGGAAACATTGATAGGTTACCAGTTTAGCCGAATTAGCCCAAACATGTCAGGCTAAACTCTATTAAAGACGTGAGTTATCCGTATATTTTACTGTGAGTGAGTCTCATGGTAGTTTCATGTTCAAACTTGTTTCATTCGTGGACACTTGTCTCTCTGTTGATCGCATGTATCTGTTGAACATTGGTCATAGGAGCAAAACACTGATATTCTTCCACAACCCAGAGGATCGAGAACAACATATTACTTACTAATTAAAATAATTATACAACAAAAGAAAAACAAAACAAACAGCGCTAAAAGCATCATTAAATACCTACAATAATTAGCAGATTGTACAACAAGAGCACAAAACAAGCCATCCTACCCGAGACGTCCCTATAGACAGACACATCGAGGGGAAAATGGACTCTGCTCTTCACTTCGATGGCAAGGAAGTTAAACAGCATCATTGGACGCCATTTATTTAAAGGCTTCAATTTTTCATCCATTGCATTTTCTATAATAATGTAGGTACCAGATTTGCGTAGTTTTATTCATTTCGTAATATAAAACACGAGTTAGACATATAAAGAAACAAGAAACTTGTATTTTATATCAAACTGTTTGTGACTGTTTGCGGCTAATTGCTTTAGTCCTAGACAAAATTTCACTTCACAATTTTTTTGGGTTTAAATAACATGAACATTCTGTGTTCCAGGTGAAAGACCTGGTGTTCAACCTGCACATGATCCTGTCGGACACGGTGAAGATGAAGGAGTTCCAGGAGGACCCCGAGATGCTGCTGGACCTCATGCACCGCATCGCGCGCGGCTACCAGCACAGCCCCGACTTGCGCCTCACCTGGCTCAACAACATGGCGCAGAAGCACATGGAGGTACGCGGCCAGTTGCAGGAGGACCCGGGATGCTGGGACCTGATATAATACCGAGAGGAAAATCTACTGAAACCGATCAGCAAGCTTTATGTCCACGTTGTCCAAAAGAACGTTGCTCCGGTCAGCAATAATCATATAGGTTGGTTAGCCCGATGCGAGAACGACATGTTTGTCCACAGGCCCGATAAGAGAAGTTTGCGGAGGCTGACGGATGTCGCTTCTGTCTCTCGTCAGCAAGTGCCTTGAGCCAGGCCTCATCGCAATATTTGCGACCCTCCAGAACAGGTTCGCGCCAAACAGCGCGGTTTTCCGCCAGCTTTTCTCAGTCGTAGTGGTCAATTTTAAAGGTGGCCATATCACGCTTAGTACAGTCCTTAAATCTGAGCAACGGTCTTCCTACGTCCCTCTTAGCTTTTGCCACTGCGCCAAGCGAGACATGTCGTGGTAATGGTAATAATAAGAGTTGTTTTAACTTTTCCAGCGTTCAAACCACACGGAGGCCGGCATGTGCTTAGTGCACGGCGCGGCGCTCGTCGCGGAGCAGATGTCGGCGCGGGGCCGCGGGGCCGCGCTGCTGGAGCGCGTCACGCACAACGCGCTGGACGAGTCGTGCGCCGACACGCTGCACCACCATCTGACGCACCACGAGCTGCAGGTGACACGCACACACTGCCGGCGCCAAATACTGACGTCAAACGCTCGCTTACTTACTTACTAGCTGGCCGCAGCGACCCAAAGTGGGTCTTGGCCTCCGACACCAGACTACGCCATGCTTTGCGATCTCGGGTCAGCTCTTGCCAGCCTTTGACCCCGAGATCCGAAAGATCCTTGTGGACCTCGTCCCTCCAGCGATACCTGGGACGAGCAACCGGTCTACGTCCACTCGGTCGTCCCAAGTATGCTCTTTTTACGGCTCAATCCTCTCCCAACCGTTCCACGTGTCCAAGCCATCGAAGTCTGGACGCTTTAGGCTCCAATAATACTCTCGCTGCCCGTAGAACAATAAAATGTGCCCTCAGTCGCATTTACAAGCCTTAAGCTAAGGAGTTGAAATCGCTCGCGTCTGTAGGTTTACCCTCGGGACCCAACACGTAACCTGGGGGGGTGCTAAACGATACAACTCTGATAACTTCAGTGGTAGGCTTCGGCCGTAGCTGGTCACCACCCTATAGGTTGACCCAGGCCGCCAAGCGACATGTCATGTTCCGGCCTGTTGCCTGTAGAAGCCATTCTGGAGTCGGGTCTGAGCAGTTGTGCAGCGCGCGCGTACCGGTTACGTGCCCCGTATTTGTTGTACGGTTTGCAGCTTTGGGGCGCGCGCAACACTGCACTCAACTGCCTTCTTTCGGCTTATTCCCTTAAACTCCAGTCTTGCTAGGGTGAATATGAGCATTTACTAGGCAAAAGCGTGCTCCATCGTATGCCTCATCTTCGCTTTCCATTAAGCGTGATTGTGGTCAAACGCGAGCCTATATTGTATAAAAAAAAGTAAATTACGGAGGGATGTTACATCCTTATGCATCTTATACCGCATTTATCATGCTCTGAGTAGTTGTTCGATCTATTGCCTGCTGCTAAATTTCTTCATCGCACTACTCGCATCCGACTTTCTTTCCACCCTCACCACCTCAACAGCTGGCAGTCTACTACAATTCGTTTTTCGCGGAACTATTTGCAGTGCACGGTGAAACTTTGGAATCAGCTTGCAGCGGCATTATTTCCGGACCAGTACAACTTAAAGATCTTCAAAAAACGAAGAGTATACCCTTTTCTCAAAGGACCGGCAACGCATCCGTAACTCAACATGTTTTATGGGTGTCCATGGACGACGGTGATTGGCGGTGATTGCTTTCCATCAGGTGACTCGTCTGCTCATTTGCCCCCTATCCGTTGAGTTTCTTGCCGGTTTCTTCTCAAAAGGGTTTTTCCGAACCGGTGGTAGATTCTACGGCGTTCATAGGAGCGTCAAATGATGCCTAAATTGAATAAAAAATATTGACTTTGACTTTATCCATATAAAAAAAAACCGGTTGTCTGTAAAGTCGATTTACGGACGATAGTTTAACGTGACAACGTCATAACAAAACATTCAAACCCCCCGCAAACACCCCCCCCCCCCCCCTCCACACCCCACGCATTGAAAATTGCCCGAGCGCTAGTAGGGTCAACGTCATAAAAATAAGTGATTATGATTACTTTTGTACCCTGTCACTTTAACGTCATGTTTGACAAGCCATACGAAATTACGTAACGACTAAAAGCGACAAGGTACATGAATGATCACTTATTTATGACGTTGACTGTACTAAGATTGTATTATGTAATATTGCAACTGGCCTTCACTGCTCTGTAGGTACATGTAACGTTACGTAACGTTACATGAACCTACAGAGCAGTGAAGGCCAGTTGCAATATTCGTAACGTTACATGTACGTTACATTGCGTCATCCTTTTTCGTGTATGCAGCCGGGGTTCATCGATTTATTAGACGTTGTCACGTCAAAAAGTTGGTTCGTGGATATCAAATACATGTCGCCATGGATATTGGCTAATCGGTAATTTATTATTATCAGTCGGGTGAATCAAATTTGTTGTGTTGTTTACTCTGCTCCCGGTTGTTCATACTGTTCTATAGAAAAATGCTTAGGTTGTCCAAGGGACAAAATTTGTGCAACAGTTGTCAGTAAAAAGTTGATTCACCCAGTTACTTCATGCGCGTTTATTCAGCAATAAACCGTCGCAGGCGCTGCTGGAGCACGCGGCCAGCGAGCTGATGACGGCCGGCATGTACGAGGCGGTCAACGAGGTGTACAAGGTGCTGGTACCCATCGCAGAGGAGCACCGCGACTACAAGAAACTCGCCAACATACACGGGTGCGCCATGCGACACAATACGAAGACGTTTTCAAAAATATTTAATTTCGTAAAACACGATGATTAATTACAAATATTAATCTATTCAATTATACTAAGGATGAACCCGTTTTAATATGCATAGTCCAATTAGTTTTAAAACAGTTATATTATGCAAGCATTTAAAGCGTCACTTGACAAAAAAAAACCGGTTGTCTGTAAAGTCGATTTATGGACGATAGTTTAACGTGACAACGTCAAAACAAAACATTCAAAAAACAAAAATGAAACCAGGCGGTCACCCATCCAAGTACTGACCGCGCCCGACGTTGCTTAACTTCGGTGATCAGACGAGAACCGGTGCTTTGTCAAATATCTTGAAAACGGTGCATCCTATGGCAAAGTCAATGAAATTTTCATCCCCCTTTAATACCCCGCACTCCCCCCCCTCATTAAAAATTACCCTAGCGCTAGTACTAAAATTGTATATCCTGGCGCGCAGAATGCAGTTTTTCTTGTCGCTAAAATCGATGACATGGTTCCTTAGAGCAGATATTTCTATGTGTGTTACAGTTTCAGACTTGTCCATACTGACCGATCTAAATGTACCTACCACCCGACGCTCCGCTAGGCACAGGCCTCCTCTCAGAATGAGAGGGCTTGGGCACCTATACTTGTACAAAAAATGCTTTTTTCATCACACTTGCTCGTCAATGGTGTTATTCCATGCCTGTATACTAAATGACAATGGCCTAAATTGTTCTTAAGGAAGTTATAGATTTACGTACAGTTTTTCTACCCAAGGGAGTTCTAACTTTAGTTTTAAAATTTGCAAACAAGTAATTTCAGACTAAGGAGGTTTCAAGTCAGCCAACGTTTTATTTATTGTCTTTAAAACTTAGCTATAACCCAAATTTTACAACACAAAACTTATCTACGCTTCATAAAAATTTGTTATTTTTATATTTTAAATTTATATCAAATAGTTTTGCAATAATTTTAGTAAAAATATTTTTTTAAACATGTTGGCAGAATCTGGCCGTATGACCTTTCGTATTCTAAACTAAACACAGTTTACATTATCTATGGTAGGTGACTCGAAAAAAGTGACAATCTGTATTGGCGGGTAGCCATTGTTTTATTCAATTTAAGTGTTTAGAGACAAATTAATATTATTTTTGATTTTTTTTTCTCGCAATGTGATGAAAATCATTGTGTGTATCACGGGCAGTAAGGGGATTACAAACTCGAGTCATTAAAAGCCCTCCGCCTTCGGCGTCGGGCTTCTAATAGACTCTCATTAGTAATCCCCTACTTACGGCCCTAGATGCACAATGTACTATTTCACAGCAAACTAAACGAAGCCTTCACCCGCATCGAGCAGCTTCACGGCAAGCGCGTGTTCGGCACGTACTTCCGGGTGTCGTTCTACGGCAGCTTGTTCGGCGACCTGCACGGGGAGGAGTTCATTTACAAGGAGCACGCGCTCACCAAGCTGCCAGAGATATTTAGCAGGCTCGAGGTAGGTGCCAATGTCCTTGCAACCTTTTATTTAAGTTGCCGGATCTCGGGGTTGCACGGGATAGTTATCAAGATAACTAGCTTTAGACTGGATTAGCAATCGCCATAGTACAGATCGGCCGCGATTTTTATAGTTCGATTATTAAATCTAGATGGCGCTGAAATATAGCCCGAGGCTTTGAAAGCAAAACAATAAGACTACAGATGTTTCATATTAAAAATATTGCATAATAATACATTTAATTTTGCAGTAATATGAAATATCTGTAGTCTTATTGTTTTGCTTTCAAACCTTCGGGCTATATGTCAGCGCCATCTTGATTTAATAATCGAACTATAAAAATCGTGGCCGGTCTGTACAATGGCGATTGCTAATCCAGTCTATATCATCCTTGCTTTTGCTCGCGACTTCGTCCGCGTATAGATACAATTCATGATCAACTCTCGTTCTCTATCCTACGGTCCTTACTAAAGGCCTAGTGTGCTCACTACGGCTAGAAATGGAGATGGACACGTGTGTTTTCGTCCTGACTCCGCCCTTCCCTATTTCATTTCATTTATATCGACTATTGCACACCTTAGCGCACAATCGTATTAATTACAATTCAGTGTACAATTAAATAGTAGTTTTGTACACTAGGACATTCAGTGCTAATTTATATGTCCAGTACATTGTAATTAATACTTTTTAGCGCTAAGGTATCGACGTGATATGCGCATTTTTTTATTTCTGTCTTTTTTGTAATGGTTTGATATCACGAATAAATGTTTTCTTAATTTCTATTAACTACCCAAAACGCTCATTAAATAAAAAATGTATGTTTTGTACTAGGTTATTAAAATTCTAAATGGTTTTTCTCTTTCTTTTGTGTAATTGTATTTCTTATTTTTTTCTTTTTTTTGCAACAGGTCACTGTTTTGTTTTGATTAACTTGTGCCTGTTTCTGTTTATATAATAGTATTATCTGTGAAGACCTGTAATTGGCTTTTCTGATATTTACTTATAGTATCTACTTTTAAAATAAAATAGCTGTTGGTTTTCCAAATAAAATAAAATAATATTTACAGAATTTTTACGGCGCCCGTTTCGGCGCCGACAACGTGGTGATAATAAAGGACAGCAACATCGTGGACGCGGCGTCCCTGCCCGCTGATAAGGCGCACATCCAGATCACTTACGTGGAGCCGCACTTCGAGCCGCACGAGCTGCGCGCGCGCACCACGCACTTCGAGCGGAACTACAACATCAGTGAGTTGCGTGGCGCCATCTAGTGACGGTTAGACGAACTAGGTCTCTGCTGTTAGCGCCATCTAGGGGCGGCTAGACGAACTAGTGGGTTGCTGTTAGCGTATAGGTGGCGTTAATTTTGACGGCGCCCGTTTCGGCGTGGATAACGGATATAATACCGACTAGCTCCATTATCAGTTACATTGATGGAACTAGTTGGACATTTTTTCCGAGTAGTTACATTCGACGAAATAAAATAAAAACATTTAATATAAAATAAAAACGATTGCAATTAATAAAAGGTACTTAATTTCGATTCATTTATTCATTAAAAAAATGATTTATACTTAGGTACATCCCATTTAGTTCCATTAAATGAACACTGCGTTATTAATGTAACTACTAGGGAAAACAAGTCCAACTAGTTCCATCAATGGAACTAATAATGGAACTAGTCGGAATAGACCGGATAACGTGGTGGTAATAAAGGACAGCAACATCGTGGACGCGGCGTCCCTGCCCGCTGATAAGGCGCACATCCAGATCACTTACGTGGAGCCGCACTTCGAGCCGCACGAGCTGCGCGCGCGCACCACACACTTCGAGCAGAATTACAACATCAGTGAGTTGCGTGGCGCCATCTAGTGACAGTTAGACGAACTAGCTCGCTGCTGTTAGCACCATCTAGGCAGTGGCGTGCCTAGGGTATCAGGCTATGGCAAGCCGAGAGATATGTTTTAGTATTTTTTTATAATTTAATGTAGGTAAATCCATCTTCTTGCCGCTTTACTCAGTTTGGGCAAGCTTACCAAAGCACACTTCATTCTATTACTAGACAGAATTTTAAATTTTACAGACTCATTCTCACACGCTACGCACTAAAACAAGAATACCTATTTATTTTGTAATTACATAAATTCACGCATTTTACAACGCCTTGCATGGTATGGCCCACGATTCGATATAAACAATCGTGAAGTTATTCATCTCGCCCGCGCACTCAAACGCAGCAAACTTCACACCGTAAGCCAGATTCAAAATTGCAAAGAAGGCGCTATATATGCAGCTATACATAGATATTTACAAAACTAACGTTTTCCTAAGTATGAAGAGAGCGTTTCGAAGCCCCGTAAAAGCCCACAAGAGCGAGCGAGATGTCATGCTATTTATAACGTCGCTACTATCGCCTATCGCCGCGTCGGCCGCCGTACAGCGCCGCTGGGCCGCGCAGTGGATTTGTTATGCAATTCTTGGTATTTTACGTAAAATAAAGCGCGTTATTATGAAAGTGATTATATTAGAACTTTTTTCGTTTGGACGAGGTTTGGCTTTTATTTTTAATCTTGATTTGAGATTTATAAGGCAAGCCCGGCTTTTGGGCTTCTATGTAAGGATCGCCACTGCATCTAGGAGTTGGTAGACGAACTAAAAAAAAATTGTTTATTGAAATAAAACCTTAATAACATTCAGTGATTATCCTGCGGCTCCCCACTAGGCTATGCCTGTCACTTGGTGACCTGATTCGGTATTACAACAAATTGACAATAGGAAAAATTACAATCGAGTATTAGCCGGTTACACAACCTCCTGAGGCCCACGAAAATATTGTTTCAATGAACTTTAAACTTTATGTGAGTTCGATGTCACATTAGAATTAGTCCTTTATATAGAACTTTTTACAAAAGACTCTAAATTCTGAAGGTTTTGAACTCTAAGTATTATTTATAAGACTCGAGTCTTCAAAAATAGCTCAAGTTTTATTACATAAGACTCCAAGAATCGAGTTTCTTACAATACTAGTGTAAACTGGTCATGTGCCGTTGAAAGGGGATGTTGACACCACCAATCAACTGACGTTCTTTTTATGAGCTGTCAAAACACAATCTCCCATAGAGTTTGAATGACAATAGCGACATATGACATCATTGTTCGCATACTCAATCAACTAACTATTTATTTGTTTTAAAGCAACAAAAAATCTAATTTTGCATTTAATCGAAAATTAATCTGACTTTCAGGGCTAAAATAAAGCGTTTTTTTACTGGAGTCGTGTCTTCAAATTTTTTTTTAATGGTGTCAACATACCTAATGTAATAGGATTTATCCTGGATTATTATGGCAAGATCAGCGTGAAACTGTCGTCTCGTCATAATATCTATCACTTAATGAAATGAAATGAATAAAATTTATTTCGAAACAACAACAACAACAAAAAAAACAGTTTACAAATTTCTTAAATATAAAAATGTATTGTGGCAGTTGTCTCGAAAAAGGAGTCCACTCAGCATCAGCATGAGTCGAGGCAGGGGGCCACGACGCTGATTTTCAGTGGATCCTAAAACGAGTAACCTAAAAATAATAAAACTAAAACTATAAGCTTACGGGCTCATATCTAAATATATTTTTAATTTTTATGTTTGTACAGTCAACACTCAAATCACTTATTTTTTTTATTTTTCATAGGAACTCGACCAATTTATTGGATGAATTACCATGAACAACCCAAATTTCAAAATGTAAAAAAAAAATCTTGAACAGATAATCGTGATTATTAACTGATTAAAAAATTAACTAATTAATTATTTATTTCTGGGATGATAACTTTGTTATACGCAATTGAGGGCATCATCACATTTGTTGGTGTTGCAGAGCGGTTCATGTACGCGACGCCGTTCACCGCGGGCGGGCGCGCGCACGGCGACATCGCAGAACAATGCAAACGCAAGACAATACTCACCACCGCGCACCACTTCCCTTACGTCAAAACGCGCATACAGGTAACAGACCCCTTAGCCTTAGCCCCTCGTAAGCGGGAACTGAAAAAAGATCTGCATTCTAGTCTCAACTGTTTCGTATAAAGCCAAAAGTCAAAGTCAAAATTCTTTATTCAATTTAGGCATCAATTCATGCTCCAATTAACGTCTAAAACCTGCAATACATGTTGGCCGAGCGTCGCCGAGTGAACGCCAATACCAACGTATAGACAGTGTATTTGCATTGTCTTGCCATCGCTCGGTGTCGCTCGCCTAGTTAGCCGAGTAAAGTCAAGCGCCAACGTGTATAGAACTCATTTGGTGTATCTTGTCACAACTTGCGGTCGCTCGCGACCACTTGCCGCACTTCGGAGCGCTGACTGTTTTTTTGCACAAATCAAAGGCGCTCGCGCGCACTCGGCCAATAGTGTCCACATGTTTGTCAGCGCGCCATTACGCGGTTGGCCGAACGTGTAGGTAGGCAGTAGCACTTGCCTTGTATTAATTTGCCTACGCTCGCGTTGGCCTGAGCTCGACCAACATGTATTGCAGGCTTAAGAATCAACCAACAGTTCGGAAAAACCCTGTTGAGAAAAAAAAAAATCTTAATTAGATACGCTATTGAGACTAGGTATCGCCAATGCGGATCGGAATTATTTTCAAACATCCCGTCCATGATGTAGTCATTAATTTTATAGTACGCCCTAGATATTAATGTTCTCTTCACAATTAATTTGAATTTTGTATCCGATTAGTCGGTTTTCGAAATTTTATCATAAACAACGTATGCAATTTCCCAGAAACGACTTTTTGGTTTTAGCCAATCTGTAATGTAAGCCGCAATGTAACGCAAGTAGCACGATTATTCTGGAAGCACTTAACTGGGCTTTACAATAGATGGCTGCTGGCGTTAGCGCTGTTAACGTTATTCAAACACGAAGGCGTAGCGATTGAACCAATAATTCCCAGATACCGCTCAAAAAATCCGACGCATCTGATGAAATCCGCGCAAGAACTAAAGTCATGGACATACAGTTGTGGCCATATAATTAAGAACGATTATTTATTGAGATGATTTTTTCAAAGTAACAAGTATAACTAATTGCCCGTATTTTTTTTATTTCCCTCGGTATTGCGAAACTTTTCCGTACTACCGGTACATTCATTTATGCAACATAGTTGGTTAAAAAATTAATAGAGAAACTTTATACATTCGATCTGAACCTAGTATTAGTACTTACTGGCTGGTCACGTAATTAAGAACGCTGAATAGTTTATTATTTTTTCAAATTTAAATAGAGAACACTGTGTGGCTCTGTGGTTGTAGATTATTATTCGTATAATTTTGGCGCCATTTCGTGCTGTTAAAGTCTTAAAAGTGATTACTTCGTATAAAAACAATGGGGAAAAATAAAAGTTGTGATAAATCTACAAGAGAAGTAACAATAAAACTTCGCGAGAAGAATTGGTCGTATAAAAAGATAGCCGACTATCTGCAATGTTCAAAAACAATGGTTTTCCATGCCGTAAAGCATTTTTCCACGTATCAAACTACTTCAAACGTTCCACGTGGACCTAGACAGAGAAAGTCATCTCGTCGAGATGATCGAAATATCGTTCGTTTGGCAAAACAAAATCCTTTTAAAGGGTCTAATGAGTTGAGAAAAGAATATTTTGGCGAAAACAACCCTTCAGCAATCTCTGCACGCACTATTCGAAGGCGTTTGGTAGAAAATAAGTTGAACGGAAGGATAGCAAGGAAGGTGCCTATGTTGAAACGATCTCATAGGCAAGCCCGACTTGCATTTGCAAGAAGGTATGAAAACTGGACAGTCAGACAGTGGAAAAACGTTCTTTTTTCTGACGAGACAAAAATAAATAGGGTATGTTCTGATGGAAAACGATATGTACGACGCCCTCCGAATAAAGCATTCGACCCAAAGTACACAAAAGTGACATTAAAGCATGGCGGGGGAAATGTGAAAATTTGGGGGTGCTTTTCTGGACATGGCGTTGGACCTGTTAGGCTGATAGAAGGAAACATGGATCAATTCCAATACAAAAATATACTGCAAGAAACAATGTTACCATATGCCGAAGACGTGCTTCCGGTTATTTGGACATTCCAGCACGACAATGATCCAAAGCATACTGCACGCACCGTTAAGGAATTCCTCACATCACAATCAGTTTCTGTCTTAGATTGGCCAGCCAACAGCCCAGATCTTAACCCAATAGAGCATCTTTGGTGCGAAGTCAAGAAAAAGGTTTCATATCGAGAGTGTGGCAATTTGAGAGAGCTGTACGACGTTTTCTTAGAAGAATGGAACTCTATTTCTCTTGCGAAATGTCAAAAATTGATAGATTCAATGCCTCGCCGGTGTAAAGCCGTAATTAAAAGCCGTGGACATGCTACTAACTATTAATTTTAATTCAAATGTATTAAATTGCTTTTTTTTTCTATACCAACTTCACATTAATATGATTTATTTAATCTAAGTTTCATATAAAACAACTCTCGAGCAGTTTAATAAATCGTTCTTAATTATTTGTCCAGCTTCATTACTATTTGAATTTATTAGTATAGAGAACAAATAAAATTTGTAAAAAAAATGTTAGCAATTATACACTATTATTCTTAATCCCGTTTGCTCTATCCATGTGGCTATTTTATAACATAACTTGTTACTTCTAAGAAGGAACACAACTAGACATATGACATGATTTAGATAAAAAAAAATCGGAAACTTCAAATCGTTCTTAATTGTATGACCACCACTGTAGCTCGAAGAATCCCCAAACTCAAGTGGCAGTGGGCAGCGCACATCGCTCATAGAATTAACGGCCGATGGGGCCGAATGATTCTGGAGTGGAGTGGTGACAGCTCAAAAAAATATCTTTCTTTTTTAGGTTGTAGCACGAACACAGATTATCCTGACACCGATTGAAGTGGCCATCGAAGATATTCAGAAGAAGGTAACTTTTCCCCTTCAAAGCACTGAAGTTTAAGGTTACACTACATTTTTTTAAATAACGTCATTTTGGAAATGTGTAAAAAAATAATTTAAACTAGTTTTACTTTGGTAGTAATTATCATTTACATTCGAACACCTACAAAAAGGCAAGGTAGTAGTAGATAGTTACAGTAAAATTACATAAAGTTTACCACTGACAGATGGTTTGCCTTCATTTCATATTCAACTTTAACGACCTACAAATAAAGCCAATTTTAGAATACTGTTACCCACGTTTGCAGATTTTGTAATAGCTACTTTATTTGTATGGTGTTAAAGTTGGAAATGAAATGAAGGCAAGCCATCTGTCAGTGGTAAACTAAAAGCACAGAATATATAATAGTACTAACGTACAGAATGGTCACGCTCCACCCCGCACCGATTCGAGTTACCCCACCCTCAAGGCGCAGATTGCCGGATCCCGCCGGAATCCAGAAGAGTGCGCGCGCGATGTATGTAGGCGTACGCGTGTACAGACGTCGTCGTGCTTATGTAGATTCAAGAACGCGTATTTGTACGTCGTGTCCGCCGCGTGCTAAAAGTAAACGTATTGTAGGGACATTGCCTTGTTTTAATACGGAGCGTAAATGTTTGCGTGCAGATAGTTGAGCTGGCGGCGGCGACGTGCCAGGAGCCGGCCGACCCCAAGATGCTGCAGATGGTGGTGCAGGGCTGCATCGGCACCACCGTCAACCAGGGCCCGCTCGAGCTGGCGCAGGTACGCCCCGCGCTGCTCCCCAACCATTTATCCCTTAGCATGCCGTCAACTTTCATTATTTATACACTAGAACTAGATAGTGCGCAGGGTTGTATACTTGGCAGGTGAGGTATAGTATTTACATATTTTTGAGTGATTATTATTTGCTTTTTTAGGGTTCCGTAGTCAACTAAGAACCCTTATAGTTTCGCCATGTCTGTCCGTCTGTCTGTCTGTCTGTCCGCGGCTAAGCTCAGAGACTGCTAGTACTAGAAAACTGTAATTTGGCATGAATATATATAATAGTCACGCCGACAAAGTGGTTAAATAAAAATAACTAAAAAAAATTTTTTTAGGGTACCTCCCATAGACGTAAAGTGGGGGTGATTTTTTTTTTCTCGACTAACCCTATAGTGTGGGGTATCGTTGGATAGGTCTTTTAAAACCATTGGGGGGTTGCTTACATGATTTTGGTATTCAGTGATTTGTTTGCGAAATATTCAACTTTAAAATGAAAATTTTCATTAAAATCGACCGTCCCCCCCTCTAAAATCTAAACTGTTGGGTGGAAAAATTTAAAAAAATTCAAAATGGTAGTAAATATATTAAATTTAAAAGGAAAATTATAGCGGCTAAGATTGCTTGGGAATTATTTGTAGTTTAAGAGTAAATAGTAGCCTAAGGTATTAAACATACCGTCACTACTTTGAAAAACTCGTATCTCAAATCAGCATGTAAACAAAACTGAACCTTGATACGCGCGTAATAAAGTTCACTTTGCCAGATTAACGATTTTGAGATACGAGCTTTTTTCAAAGTATTGACGATACCTAACTTGGAAGATTCCGTACACATACGAAATCCTTTATAAAAATATTACTTGATTTTTTCGTAATGGCTACGGAACCCTATCTTGGGCGTGTCCGACACGCTCTTGTTATAATCTACAAATTATTTATTTACGCATGTAGTCTTATGTAGCCATTAGTGTGCAGTTTATTTATCTATCTATACAGCGATCCGGGTGTCACCAACGGTGCTGGCTGAAAATCAGCGCTGGGGGGCCTAAACGCCTCAGCATTATGCTGAGCCAGTGTCCGATTTGCAACCGCAATAACACATTCTATCTTTAGCTTTCGTCTTGTCTTTTGTTTTGTAAAATATTGATGATGTGTCTTGTGTTGTTGTAAATAAATATATTTTCTTTCTTTCTTTAGTGTCAGTACAAAACACTGCGATACAAAACGCCCAACTTCGTCTCGCTTGTGTGAGTGCCAACCAGAGCCGACGTTACGACCGCTGACACCCCGGGCAAGAATATTGTGGCGCCCACTTAAGGAAAGGGTCGTTATTCGAGCGTTTGTCCCGGATCACTTTCGTGGACACTTTGTTGTAGAAACGGCAAGATATTCTGATACAGTTTTTAAAAAAGTGACCACGAAAGTGAGGCGGTTGAAACGCTCGAATAATGACCCGAAATCAAAATCGAGTGTCAGTTTGGCGGAGGAAGCATCCCACCCCCACCGATCGTCCCCTGAAGTTTGGCGCCCCCCTAACGCCGGCACTGGTGGCAACCACTTGACGATCGTCTCGTGCAAAATGATACACGTTAATGTCACATTCCCCAAAATGTCCAGTAGTAGACGTCCTGCAGCTGAAATGATGATGATAATGAAACCAAGGGATCCTGTTGTAAATAAATGTTTTTTATTTATTTTTGAAGTAAAACTTCTTTAGGCACGCTTGACGTGGGGAGTAAGTTGGTGAATGCGTTACGAAAAAGTTTGATCGGGCGTGGCGAACGCGGGGAAGGGCATGTCGGGGGAGGGGTGTCGAGGGGGGTTACATTTTCCCCTTGTAGTGATAAAATTCGACTACATTATCGCCAACGTCCACACCACGTTGAAAACACCGGTTCTCGTCCGATCACCGAAGTTAAGCAACATCGGGCGCGGTCAGTACTTGGATGGGTGACCGCCCGGTTTCATTTTTTTTTTGGATGAGTTTGTTTTAATTTATTATTGCAGACAAAAAACCGAGTGTTCTTTAGACTACACGACTGAAGTAAAACTTCTTCAGCTCCATCTATACTATAATGATTATGATGTACAAGCAGCATGTTTCTCTGTAGGGTAAAGAGTGTGTCTAAAGCACACTCGGTTTTTTTCTTTCTGTAAAAGAAAGAAAAAACCGAGTGTGTGTGTATGTGTGTGAGTTGTAAAAACTAAATCCCATATAAAAACTTCATGCTGTATATAATTGTGTGTCTGTCTGTTAGGTGTTCCTGGCGCCGGTGGCGGAAGGCGCGGCACCGGCCACTCGGCTCACCAACAAACTGCGCCTCGCCTTTAAGGACTTCTCCAAGAAGTAAGCCCGCCCATCGAAGGCGAACTATCGATGTACAAACTCAAAAATATCTTTACACTTTACTACCTTGTCGCAGTCACTTCGTGTCATTCGTGTATATGAAATTGTCAGAAGGCATACAGTGGCAAGGTACAGTCAACCGATTTGATTCCTAGGCCACTGTAGAATCTTGTTCTATTAACTACTAGAAAATCACAACATCAATGCTTGTCAAAAGATTATCAACTTTCCGATCACAACATGATTGATTGATTGCTCAAAATACGCTGACGGTACGGAATCGCAGAGACGTCACGGGTTTACTATGGAGAGCATGCGGTATTAGCGGCTTTGCTGGAATGACGTAGAAATGAACATTTATCCATAAGAATAAATAATAACAGAGTAGAAGGGAAACTCTCGCCCCGGGCGGACTCAAGGTCACGATATTAGAGTTCTCGCTAAGCGAGAACTCAGTCAGGGTGTCACGGCCGGCGTCGCCGCACGCGCGTTTGGCTGTTTACTGTTTGCGCGTTCGTTTTATTGGAAACAAATAACAATGGCGTCAAGTTATTGTGGTGTATTTGGGTGTGTAAATAATGGAAAAACGATGCCACACTTAAGTTTTTTTAGTTTTCCCAAAGATGATTAGCGGTAAGTAATATTTTCTAAATATTATTTCGTTTTCGTACCTAATTAATCAAAAAGACATGAGCAGTTCTTTTTGTGTAGCCAATTGTTTCACCCAATGGTAAAATTTACTTTAGAGTAGGTACCTACAGCATTTTATTGCTTTTCGACGAATCTTTTATAGCCCCGCCATCGGTCGTTGACCTTTTCTCGCTCGCCTCGCCTCGCGACGCGATCGCGCAGCGCAGTGGCCAGTGGCGCAAATTCAGTTATTTAAACCCACACTACGTATACGTACCTATAGTTTCCGACAAACATCTTGAACAAAATGGGACGCGGTGGGGCTAAGTTTGCGCATGTACTTTACTCGCTACTGAAAAGACGTAAAATTCGATGGTAACGGTAACTGTACCTAAGTACCTATATCTATGTAGGTATAGGTTAAAGGTAAATTAGAGCAGGCCTAAGGGCCTGTGTCGATGAACACAGTATTTACCCGGCACAGTATTATATGTATTTCATTGAAATTGACTTGTTAGCAAATGTAGTAGAGAGAGAGAGAATAATTATAATTCTCATATTTTGTAAAACTAGAATAAAGTAATGATTTCAAAGTAAATAAAAACTTATATTTTAGCGATATTATCTTTAGACGTAAGTATATTTAACAGTAAGCAACCCTAACAACACGCTTTGACGACAGCGGGGTGTAACGACGTGAAGGGGGAAGCATGTACAGTGGTGGTCATACAATTAAGAACGATTATTTATTGAGATGATTTTTTCAAAGTAACAAGTATAACTAATTGCCCGTATTTTTTTTATTTCTCTCGGTATTGCGAAACTTTTCCGTACTACCGGTACATTCATTTATGCAACATAGTTGGTTAAAAAATTAATAGAGAAACTTTATACATTCGATCTGAACCTAGTATTAGTACTTACTGGCTGGTCACGTAATTAAGAACGCTGAATAGTTTATTATTTTTTCAAATTTAAATAGAGAACACTGTGTGGCTCTGTGGTTGTAGATTATTATTCGTATAATTTTGGCGCCATTTCGTGCTGTTAAAGTCTTAAAAGTGATTACTTCGTATAAAAACAATGGGGAAAAATAAAAGTTGTGATAAATCTACAAGAGAAGTAATAATAAAACTTCGCGAGAAGAATTGGTCGTATAAAAAGATAGCAGACTATCTGCAATGTTCAAAAACAATGGTTTTCCATGCCGTAAAGCATTTTTCCACGTATCAAACTACTTCAAACGTTCCACGTGGACCTAGACAGAGAAAGTCATCTCGTCGAGATGATCGAAATATCGTTCGTTTGGCAAAACAAAATCCTTTTAAAGGGTCTAATGAGTTGAGAAAAGAATATTTTGGCGAAAACAACCCTTCAGCAATCTCTGAACGCACTATTCGAAGGCGTTTGGTGGAAAATAAGTTGAACGGAAGGATAGCAAGGAAGGTGCCTATGTTGAAACGATGTCATAGGCAAGCCCGACTTGCATTTGCAAGAAGGTATGAAAACTGGACAGTCAGACAGTGGAAAAACGTTCTTTTTTCTGACGAGACAAAAATAAATAGGGTATGTTCTGATGGAAAACGATATGTACGACGCCCTCCGAATAAAGCATTCGACCCAAAGTACACAAAAGTGACATTAAAGCATGGGGGGGGAAATGTGAAAATTTGGGGGTGCTTTTCTGGACATGGCGTTGGACCTGTTAGGCTGATAGAAGGAAACATGGATCAATTCCAATACAAAAATATACTGCAAGAAACAATGTTACCATATGCCGAAGACGTGCTTCCGGTTATTTGGACATTCCAGCACGACAATGATCCAAAGCATACTGCACGCACCGTTAAGGAATTCCTCACATCACAATCAGTTTCTGTCTTAGATTGGCCAGCCAACAGCCCAGATCTTAACCCAATAGAGCATCTTTGGTGCGAAGTCAAGAAAAAGGTTTCATATCGACAGTGTGGCAATTTGAGAGAGCTGTACGACGTTTTCTTAGAAGAATGGAACTCTATTTCTCTTGCGAAATGTCAAAAATTGATAGATTCAATGCCTCGCCGGTGTAAAGCCGTAATTAAAAGCCGTGGACATGCTACTAACTATTAATTTTAATTCAAATGTATTAAATTGCTTTTTTTTCTATACCAACTTCACATTAATATGATTTATTTAATCTAAGTTTCATATAAAACAACTCTCGAGCAGTTTAATAAATCGTTCTTAATTATTTGTCCAGCTTCATTACTATTTAAATTTATTAGTATAGAGAACAAATAAAATTTGTAAAAAAAAATGTTAGCAATTATACACTATTATTCTTAATCCCGTTTGCTCTATCCATGTGGCTATTTTATAACATAAGTTGTTACTTCTAAGAAGGAACACAACTAGACATATGACATGATTTAGATAAAAAAAAATCGGAAACTTCAAATCGTTCTTAATTGTATGACCACCACTGTATATAAATGGTGGCGTTTTGGACGCGGTCAAAAGAGATTCCCTTCTACTCTGTTATTATTTATTCTTATGATTTATCCGTAGTTTCTTTCAATACGGCGTCGAATGAAGTCCTGCGTCTTGGAATGGCCGAATTCAAGTGAATTGACGTTCATTCTGCGTTTAGACAGTTCATTTGTCGTCCATTCGTAATGGAATGAACGATGCCGAATGAAAAGTTCCAACATCGTTGGATCGGTCCACTAATGAATCCATTCGGCATTTTTGTTACACTTTGCGTTCAGACGTGTAATTTTGAGTGAAAGGTGCAAAATTAAACAAGAAAATTAAATTTATTGAATCAGGCGTTACTTTGCGGAGGTCCATATTAATGAACCAAAACAATTACTTTGCTCACCCGCGACCTTACAATACTTAGTTACGTTTATGCAAGAAATGTGTGTTCATGCAGTTCCTCCACCTCCACACTGTACGAACACACACAAATCACATAAACCCAACCATCACCACCACCAAGCTACACTGACGCGTTTCGAACTCAACCAGAGCTCATCTTCAGAGTTTGAGTTCGAAACGCGTCAGTGTAGCTTGGTGGTGGTAATGGTTGGGTTTGTGTGATTTGTGTGTGTTGGTACAGTGTGGAGGTGGAGGAACTGCATGAACACACATTTCTTGCATAAACGTAACTATTGTAAGGTCGCGGGTGAGCAAAGTAATTGTTTTAGTTCAAGAAAATTAAAGAAAAATGACCTGTCTGATGTCACCTTCAAGCTCCAAACGCACAGACAGCCGAGGCGTGGCGGTGCGGTGGTGGTGACGACTGTAATATTCTAACTCGTATGAATGGATGTGCGGTACTGTACCGCGAACACGTTCATACAAGTTAGAATATTACAACCGTCACCGCCACGCCTCCGCTGTCTGCGCGTGTGGAGCTTTAGACTATTATTAATTTTATTAAACAAAAAAACACTTATAATTGTCCTGTTCAGTACCGAATCGTCTATGTGGCAAAATGTTCTAAAACGCAAATTGACCAAGAAATGAAATGTCAGACGTCCTATTAGCCTTTTGTCTCATTAGCATAACATCCATAACGCAGACCATCAAAATAGCAATTAGTCCGAACTACATATTGTCAAAAACGCTATCAGTCAAAACAGCAAATCGTCAAATATTATTGAAAGCAGTTGGCTGGAGTAGCAGAATAACCAAAAAGTGTTCGGCTTTCAAATGGCCGGTCATATTATCAATTTAGAATCTACCTATTCAATTAAAACTATTTATATCGTGAAATACGCGACATTATATTTTTTGGACGTTCTGCGATTTTGGCATTCAGCTTTAAGGGCGTGTTGCTATCTGGCCGTGTCCCTTCATAGACGTTATGCTAATTGGGTATTTTACGATTAAGGCATCTTCACACAATGGACAATTTACGTAATCGGACATGTGCTTTTTAGACCATCCGAATCGTGGTCATTTTGCTTTATAGACGATTCGGTACTGAGCGAATTGTCCTGTCCGCAGATGTCATGACGCGCTGAAAAAGAACAAGAATCTGATCGGCAGCGACCAGCGCGAGTACCAGCGCGAGTTGGAGCGAAACTACGCGCGCTTCGCGGAGAGACTCGCGCCGCTCGTGGCGCCCGCGCTGCCGGCCTCGCACCAAGCCCGGCTCAGGTGACACACACGCACACACGCACGCACGCACACATGCACGTACACTACCGTCAAAAATTTTAAGACCAAAAAAATTTTTAGTTTTATAATTATCATGAATTCATCTAAAAAACGTCAAATTAAATTAGTAATCAATATAAAACAACATAAATTAATTATTTCTTTTCATCTTTAGCAAATACTCTTTTCAATACATTTTTAAGATAAAAAGATTTACCTAACTGAGAATATAACTACTAAAAATGATTATTTTTTAAAGTAGATATTTAAATGAAACCAAACGACTGCTCAGTTCCTCATATGTCATCTTAGTTCATATAAATAGAACCAGGTGCTAAAATGATAATGAGTGATAAAAATCTAAATCGAGTAGGCTTCCTAGGGTACCAAGTGAAAATCTTCGGAATAATGGGCTTAAGCCTCGAACATCTGTGGCACAACGTTGTGTTATCATTCTACTTGGAGGAATGCAAGACAGAGCGATATTTAGCCGATAAATTGAATACTTTTTGGTTTTGGTCTTGAACTTTTTGAAGGTAGTGTACAGTCAAGGAAACTGAATTGCGTACCAGGGTGGCACCTTTTCGCAACCTATCACGACTATTTCTTTAACAGGTGTATGTAATGTCAACATGACATTTGCAATGAAAGGGTGAACCCTGCCGGCTTATTGTCTAACGCTTCTGAAGCTTGCCTTCGCAATCACTATTTATTTCTGTCAAATGGTTTAAAAGGATGACAGAAAGAGACGGTGAAAGCGAAGGCAAGCGACAGAAGCGTTAGACAACACGGCCTCTGGTAAGTGTTTCAATTTCTTCGAGTTGCTGAACACTTAAGTACTTTGCCGCAATAACCAGTTTATACTGTGATGTTTGAAATATATCACGTTATTGAAAGTGACAAAGTACTAAAGTGCTCAGCGACTTCTAAAGCCGACCGTACAACTGGAATCAACTTCCGGCAGCAGTGTTTCCTGGCAACTATGACATCGGGGCTTTTAAGAAAAGGGTTTATACTTCCTTTATAGGCCTGAGATCATGGACTCTCCTCAAGTTGTTGATATTCATGGGCGGTGGTGATGATGACCCGCTTTCTCGTTTGCCTCTCCCTCGTAATAAAAAAACACGAACGCGCGCGTGCGCTGATCTTTCACACTTCTACTTTTTAAGCAGTAGTAGTGTTTTGTTCCACAGTTTGCCCATAGATGTCGCTGTCACGCCTGCCTCACAATCCTACATCGCGCTGTTGAGATTTTTCCTGTTTGGGTTGGGTCGGTCGCCGGGACTGTAAGACAGTAACTCTGGTTTCCCTTCAAAACGAATAAATCTTTCGCCTTTTACTAAAGATTTCCGTGGAGGGGAACACTCAAATGAGTCTTACCCAATTTTTGATGCTCTACTAATGGTAGAGCTTATAACAACATGATAGAACCGTTTGATCGTAGGTAGGTGGAGTATGGGATGCCCAATATATGATTTGAAATCAATCTATGGGATCGCATTGAATCAATCTATGATCCGGATCGCATGTTTCGATGGTTTTGAGTCGATCTAGCAAAGATCGAATCGTATCGTAATCCATACTTCCATACATATAAACTAAGTATATATTCAATTTCAAGTAACAAGACTCATTGTATAGTGGTCAGACTTATTTCTAGAGTTAAGTTAGTAAAATAATAATAACTATACTACTATGAAGTGTGGAGTTTCATCCACTTCTTCAAAAGCGGAGAATCCCACCGGTCAGTCAAATTGTAAATCCTAAACTTCCGAAGAGAGTTTGTTTGTCCTTCCATAACGTCGTACGTAACAGAAAGTCGGAATCATCCCGTTTTTTGTAGAGGGATAGTTGTAGGGGGTGAGGATAAAGACTAATATTTAAACCGATCGATGATACAGTACAGTTTTCGTGGGATATTGTTTGACCTAATTAACCGACCAAAGCCGCGGAAAAAAGTTAGTCAAAAATAAATAAAAGAGTAATATGCATTCTTATAGATTAATTAATCAAAATTCCAACTATCTGTTGCTGTTACTGTCAATTGATATTTTCATCCGATCTCATAGGCATGCGATTTGATCTTGTAGAAGATCGCACCGAAAAAATCGATTAAAAAAATCGTAGATCGTATTGCTAAACATCGATCTTCCAAAAGATCGATTCAGATCGGGCATCCCTAATTAGTTAATTACAAACGAAACAATTATGGCATTGAGTTTCCCATTTTTCAAAAGGTACTAATAGTCTATAACTTGGTAAAGGAATCAAATTAATACATCAATATGTTAATGATGTTTGTCCGTCCAATAACCCTGTATGGTTAGATCTAAAAAAACCTTCGTTTAAATTTTAGATTTATTTCGAGATATTTAACTTCGGTAATTGTATTGTAGCAACCACCTAAGGGTGTTTCACTACTACTTACGGCCCGTCAATAGTTAAACAAACTAATAGTCAAATTGCCTTTGAATGCGTTAACTATTGTTATCTTTGCCATACATTTTAACTATTAGTTTATTTAACTATTGATCAAACAACGGGCCCTTTGTGCTTGTTGTTTGATCAGTAGTTAAAGATACTAATAGTCAAATTGCCTTTGAAATGCGTTAATGCCATATATTTTAACTAATAGTTTGTTTAACAACGGGCTCTTATACTAACGTCAGTAACGTCATTTTAAATAGGGATGCTGACACCATTAAAAAAAAATTAAAGACACGACTCCAGTAAAAAAACGCTTTATGTCAGCCCTGAAAGTCAGATTAATTTTCGATTAAATGCAAAATTAGATTTTCTGTTGCTTTAAAACAAATAAATAGTTAGTTGATTGAGTATGCGAACAATGACGTCATATGTCGCTATTGTCGTTCAAACTCTATGGGAGATTGTGTTTTGACAGCTCATAAAAAGAACGTCAGTTGATTGGTGGTGTCAACATCCCCATTATTCGGTATTATTTTTCCAATTCCAAAACTTCAGTAAATGCGTCAGTTTTAGGGATTCATGCACTTGGGGTATTCTTACAATTTTTTTTTTACCATGGCTATTTGGAAATACTCCACGGTGTTCATATTTGAAATTGGATTTTTAAGCTTAAAAATAAAAAAAAATCTTTAACTGTCTTAAAATTCATTTGAATACAATTTCACTGCGTCTCGTTTTGTTATCGGAACCTTAAGATTGTAACCGTGGCACGAGAAAACTTATTAAAAGAAGTGTACTTACTTTATCTTGTGAAATGCAGAGTAAATAGAGTAATTTACTACTTGATCCTACTGCCCTTCGTTCCCAGCTAATACTAAATTTTTGTATTTTTACAGTAACGGAGTCAGCAAACCAGATTACAAACTGCAAGCATAAGCATTGGAGCACAACATAATGAGACCCAGAAGATAATATGTAATCCGATTCACTAGCCAAGCTATACATAATTATATATCGAATTTATTCTTAAATTATCTTATTTATTTATAAACAACTTAATTGTTATGTATAAACGAGTTAGGATTTATCCTTTAATGTATTTTTAACCTTTTTGTATACCCAGTTTTATTGTAGGTGTATATTTTCATATTTTATTATAAATTAAAATCTATACTGTATACCTGCTGTCGTCGTTTGATGGCAATACAAGAATAATTTCAGTATTCACGCTGTGCGTCTCGTTCTAAAACTCCTGATGTCTGAAATATAGTTTCGGTACTATGGTACATGTTTTAACAAGAAACTGTTTATCTTGGTATGAGAGATGTTTTTTGTGACGATGAACAACGCATGCGGTTTAATTCAGTTCTTTTCTACCGTATCTCTTTGACCTCGAGACCAGCACTCCACTTGCTCGCACTCCCCGATTTCACATTTTGATCTTAACCTTCCGTATGCCGGAAGTAAAAAAAAAAGTCGTGCATTCTAGTCTCAACAGTTTCATATAAATCCAATGATACAGATTATAAAAAAAATACAAAAAGAATGCCTTAAATTGGGTACGGATCCGGTACAAGGCATACGAAGGGTTAAAAATGTCATCCAGGTAGAAAATGACACTGCATCTGGGGAAAGAGGCGCAGTGAAGTGACTAGGTCAAGAATCCTAGTTTAGATAAATACATTGTGATGTTTAGACTACATAATATCGTCCGTCTACTTCAGACTGCCTGTAACCTTCCCATGACAAATCTGATTCCAAATAAAACCAATGATTTATTGAAAGGTTGTTTATTTTACATCGACTTGAATACCGAACATGGAGTAGCTTACATTTTTGTTCATCAATGATTTTATACATCGAACACAATCTTTACAATACGAATGTTACACAAGTCCATCAACCAGTTACAGTGATTTACATTTAATTAGTTTGAATCTGTGTCCTGCTGCGACATGGAAACATGAGAACATAAAAAAAGAATATCTATTTTATAAGCTCAGTGCCCTAAAGTAGGGACGAAACTATAAGCAAACAACTTAATTGAGACTCAGATCATGCCTCACTAACCCCGGCTCTCATTTAAGGTTTATGCCTACAGAAACATCGCCAGACAAAAGTACGCTATGCGATGCAAATCTGCAATGCAAGAATTTCACTATTGTTTGTATGATAACATTTTTGGAATGAAACTCGACTCGACCCGAGATGAGAACGGACATAGCGACAACGCTAACAGCTAGTGAACTTTTAGAAGACATCATGCGCATGTCATTCAGTCTAAAATAATGTAGAGTGTACATTACATAAAAGGTCACTGTTATAAAAAATAGTATCTTACTAATGCAAGTTGTGAAATTCAAAGTATTGCTGTTGAATTTAATGAAGTTATTAAATTCATGGCCACGACTAGACCTACGAACTGAAATCAAAACAATCGTGACCCAATATTTCAAACTAACCTAAAAGCTTACCTAGTCATATTTTAGACGAAAATATTTAGCAATGGGCAATTTTGTGATCTGCCCAGAATATCCTGCCCTAAAAACTAAACAGGGGCAAGTCAGCAACTACAAATATGTAAGTGACTAACGAAATCGAGGGAGCGGACACTTCGTAATATACTTCATTTTTTAACCATTATTTGAACAAACCCCCAATTTTAACGTTTAGATTCTTATTACATTGGTTGCTCAGCTGTTGCTGACTTGTCCTCGTAACGCAGCGCTATCACATACGTCGCTTCACCTTACACAACATTAAGAGTTATTTTCATAAAACGTCTGTACATTTCTATCGCTTGACCTACACTAAACACAATTAGTTCCAGTTCTCGAATAAGAACCATTTATTCTTGAACACATCTACTCAATCCAAATAGTAGTAGGTCCATCATTAAACAATGCTGAAGTAACGAGATTGCAAGATAAGTTTGCAGAACGAAATCCTAGAAAAGAAACTACCCCAAAATATAACTTTTACTGTTAAGCTCAGATTGTTCAAATGAATTAAAACAGCTATTTGTTTCATCAGCAAACTAGGAACTTTTAAAGTATGAAGATTTTCGAACTCACTATTTATAGCTTCTTACTTTAAAAATGGACCTGTTTTTATTGTTAGCTCTAAGTTGACAAGATGCGATAAACCGGCCCTTGCTTCATAAAAGTTACTAGTTATCGTAATTATTTAAACCCAATGAACTACACCCGTGGCTGTTATGAAAGAGAGAATGGCATAAGCTACCCTTTTTAACCGACTTCAAAAAAAAGAGGAGGTTCTCAATTCGTCTGTATGTTTTTTTTTTCTGAAATAAGGTCTCCCCACACCTTATCGACGCGGAATTGGTTTAAAGCCGTGATCAGAAGTGCGGAACGATGAATAACGAATATTGTGAATGTTCGCTCGTAAAACGCCGAGCAACGTTTGTTCATGCTCGACTCTGCAATGTGTCCACTACAAAGTATACGAATACAAGAATAACGCCCGCATGCTTCTGTAGCCGTGCTCACTACCTTGACGAATAAGACTTTGATTGAGCACATGTCACTAGACAATTCAACGGCATTTGACAAGTCCCTGCATGTCTGTCCGCCGATACCGCGTCGATAGGTTTGGGGAAATCCCTAGTGTCGACGATTATGTCGAAACGCGAAGTGTTGTGCCTTTCGGTGTTTAATTTCGTAGTTGTTAATTTGATGAAGCGACTAACCCTCAGTCCTTAGCCTAGTACACGCAAGTTGGCTTCACTCGGATTCGGCGGGTGTGTGCCACGTTAGCCGCTCCTCGTAGAATGCGATCACCTGCAACCATGAAACAATGTTGATTTAAAAAAGCGTTTTGGGAGAAAAATAAAGAGATATCTAAGGGCCTAAGCACACGGCTTATTGCGGGGGGGGGGGGTAATTTTTTTTATATCGAGGAACTAAGGAGAGCCATAATTGATGAAAAAGCAAATTGGATAAAAAAAAAAGCTGCCCAAATTACTAATTCCACGCGGACGGAGTCGCGGGCAAAAGCTAGTTTCTAATATAATTTCACTAATTTCGCACATAAATCCCATAACCCATAACCTTCTGCTTGAGAGGTAGGTTTTGATCTAGTAGTGGTTTGCCACTAGGCGCATTCATTGCTTCATTGCTTACTTGGGTGGGAGCAAGTGGGTCAATTACAGGTCCCTACCTTGGATCTCTTGGAACTCACATGGTAGCCCAGTGCATCTCTTTCTAACCTAGTTGAGTAGAGAAAGTAGAAACACAATGGCAAGCAAAAACGGTAGGGGTTTCGCGCTGCTCCGATTAACTATTCAGGTGACTGTTATGGGGCGGAAGAGCAAGTTGATTGTCTGATCATTTCTTACAGCCATTACAGGTTGGCTACCTGTTTATAGGCTACAAAATACTTAGCACACACACAGCTGTTGTCCAAACGTAAACTACCAAGTCTAGCGAGCGCACGATCGCAACACCATTCCTCTCAAAATATGATGGCGGTAGTAAAAGAGCGTCAATGCGATTCTCATTGCGAACGCATAAAACGACACGGGGGTCGATTTCAGAGCGTTTTGTCAGCGTTTTTTAAATTTCATTAGTGTCACTCGATTATTGCTGTAAAATAATGATAAATCGCGACAACTTTGGATAAAATCAGACTAGGCCTCGGAACCGCCACACATTTATATAAAAAGTTAACTCTGATCATCATCCCTCTCTGCAATATTTACGTCGACACTAATGAAAAAAAACGCGGCGGTCAAAACGCTCTGAAATCGAACCACGGCCTCAACATTTAAGTGTAAAAGTTGTAAGTAAAAACTGACCTGCTGTGGACACTTGACGTTGGCGACCTTGGCAGGGACCAGCTCAGCCTCGTCTGAGTCTGCCCATTTTATTAAGAACATCAGCTCGCCGGTTGCGTCAGACGCGCCTGAAAAAAACAAAAACTTTAGGTATACAGTACAAAAGCAATATAGTATATTTTTTTAGGGTTCTGTAGCCGAATGGCAAAAAACGGAACCCTTATGGATTCGTCATGTCTGTCTGTCTGTCCGTCCATATGTCACAGCCACTTTTTTCCGAAACTATAAGAACTATGCTGTTGAAACTTGGTAAGTAGATGTATTTTGTGAATCGCATTAAGATTTTACTTAACTGAAACTCTTTAAATTGTTTTTTTTCATCAAACCCATACATGTGGGGTATCTATTGATAGGTCTTCAAAAATGATATTGCGCGAGAGCCACTTTCAAAGTGGTAAAGTGTGTGTCTCCGCCCCTGTAACTTCTAAAATAAGAGAATGATAAAACTAAAAAAAATATACGACGTACATTATCATGTAAACTTCCACCGAAAATTGGTTTGAACAAGATCTAGTAAAGGTAAACCAAAAATATATGACTATTGTCAAGAGGGCGGGCACTATTATTCTTATTTATATGGCAATAGTTCAGTATAGTCGGAACAATGACATCTTGACTTGTCAAAACTGTCAGTCAATTGAAATTGCAAACAATGTATACAAACCTTGTATTTAAAATGCCTTTAATTTCCATTTTCCCTCATCAAATACTGCTAAATCCGTGTGTTATTTAATCAATACTTACCACAACACTATCCTAAACCATTAATACAATAAACAAGTGCTAGAATATGGATATTTCATTAAATGGTTTATTTACATTGTTCGTAATTTCAATTGACAGCGATTTTACAATGTTTACCTACCTGTCAGCTCTGATGTTAATTTGGAAAGGTTTTGTAGGGAAATAGTTTCATTCCCCAAGCGTTTTTTTTCCCAGTAGTTTATTATAAACATTATTTACAATGATTCGTTCTTGACTACAAATCGTTTTGGGCATTTTTGTTATTGTTCAAAGAAACCGCCACAGTGACACTGACAATCATTAAAATTATTGCCAGTGTAAGAAATTAGATCCAATGAAATTCCGCAACATGGCGAATAGTCATATATTTCTGGTCAGGCTTTAAGTAGTTTTTTTTAATACGTCATAAATCGTAAACCGCAATTTTTTTATAGATAATGGTACGGAACCCTTCGTACGCGAGTCCGACTTGCATTTGGCCGGTTTTTTATTTTCATGAAGCAGCATATGGATGAGGAGCGAGCACGATGGCGGCGCATGTAAATCAGAGACCAGAGCTGTTTACTGGTTTTAACCTTTCAAAACCCTAGAACCCAAAACTGTCAAAACCTAAGAACTTTATAAATTGAATTGAAATTGAAAGGTTTCTTAAGCTGTATTATGCCTATTGTGAAGCGAGAGTCGGAAGTTTCTCATGTGAACAAACACAATTTTATATGTATGACCAATATGACCATGCATAACTTTTTGCATGGCAAGACAGATAGTTATGATTATTTCTTTATTGGATTTGCATGGTATACTTATACTTCAGTTAGTCCCATTAAAATTTGAAGAAATAAAGGAATATGACACACAATATAATCTCGTTCATTCCTGTTACCCTTAACTGGGGCTTGAATGATTCTGGTCCTGGAGACATTATTTTTTTATGAACTAGACTGGATAACAAGCAAGTCTGATGGCAGATGCATTGCCACCTTAAAGGCTTGAAATAGAATACCTCGTCAGTAATATTGAATATCAGCTGTCCCTACTCTCATCACCGGAAGAACACAGCCATGGAGGCACTGCTGCTCTGGTGGCAAGATCAGCGAGTAAGGTAATGGTAGCAATTGGGACCTTGTACAAGATCTTCCCATCTGGATTATGCTAAAAAGTAATCGTATTTCCAAACCCACCAATAATCTTCTCAGCTTTAAGCCCCTTCTCGAAGCCGGACTTGGTCTTCTCCTCTTTGCGTTCGCGCTTGGACTCGCGGTCGTCGGCGGACGAGACGGAGGCGCCGCGCGACTTGCGCGTGTCTTCGCTCGATTCGCGCACGCGCTTCTTGGCGCGCTCCTCTGGCTTCTTGGCAGCCTTCTAGAATTAGAGAAGGCGGAATCTTAGCTTATTTACTTGTTTGACTGTTTTCTACTACATAATATTATTATTAGGATTGTGAAAGTATGTGCGGGTGTATGTGTTTATTACTCTCTTCAGGATGGATGGTTTAAGATAATTTGCTTTGTACAATCAACCAATTTGATTCCTAGACCACCATTGAACTTTATTGTAGTAGCAAATTTTACTTATCACCCCACTGTCGAAGGGGGATTATGTTTTTCGAGCGTATGTATTTATGTTTGTATCATTCTTTGGCACGCCCTGCAGCCTAAACGGCTCAATGGATTTTGAAGTGGGAGATATCATTAGATTGATTAGATTTGTCTCAGTTCCGCGAGTGACATAGGACATATATTTTCCCGAAATTCCCATGGGAACAGGAGTTATACAGGTGGGTTTTTTTTCATCTAGGATTGAAATTAAAGTTTTTTATAACATTGCCTATTTAATTGAATAACGTAAATGTCTTTGTCATTATGACAAGGTTCCGTGGTGGCCTAGGAATCAAATTGAAAGAAAGAAAGAAGACATTTATTCACTTTTACAAGACACACATATACAAGAAAGTACACAAAAAAATTGGTTGACTGTATAATATGTTGTGAATAAAAAAAACAAAAATTTGCCTTTTTTTAGTCTACCATCGCTTTCGGAAAGACCATGATTGCCAAGAAGAATGCGCCTCAAGAAACTTGGCACAAATATTTTTTTTTAAAAAAGATGTATGCATGTAAAATCCCAAAAACTAATAGTTCCTTTCCTATGAGCGAAGCTGCAAGGGGCTAGTACCTACAGTCATACATGGGTGAATTAATAAAAAAGTAAAGTTACAAGACCAGTTTAGTCTCCATTACAAAACTGAGTGTAAGGTTGTCATATCTAAAATTTCTCAACCAGGACAGAAAGCGTCCCTCCCTCCCCTTTGATTCGAATTTTGGAGCGCAGGACCTGGACACAACATTAGTTCTTTAGTTTTATTTTAGTCAGTATAGGTATAATTAAAAATTTTTTTTTTTTTAAATAGTTTCAAAAAATTCAATCTCTGATTACAAAAAACCCTGCCCGGACATTACCTGGACACTCTAAGCTAGGACAAATCCGAGATAACCCAGATGGATGGCAACACAAAGTTGTTATCAAATAATTGGTACATTTTCGTTACACAATGGAAAGTTCAATGATACAGTGACTTCTCGGGAACATTGAAAAGTATTGCACTTTCATGTCAGTTTTACTAACCTCTTTCTCTTTGCGGGCATCCTCGAAGGTCCTAATCAGCTCCTCGCAGTCCAGGTTCTCTTCGGGCTCCCATGTGCTCTCCTCCTCCTTATACCCCTTCCACTTCAACAGGTACTGAACCTGCAGACAACAAACAACTTAGGTTAGATGCATTGGCTCTCTCATGTATGTATAAGTTCAGAAGGTAGGTTGTTTTAAGGTAAACAGTTGGTGTTGGGTTGTTGCATGAATATGAGTTGTACATTTTATACCAGTAGTTATAGGTAACGCCACCAGAGTTAAGGCCACGCACACAACCACATCTCATGTAATGACAGCGGGATTTTGTTGTGTTGTCGTTAAACATCAACACAACGTCAAAATCTCGCTGTCATTACATGAGACATGGTTGTGTGCGTGGCCTCAACTCTGGTGGCGTTACCTATATGTAGTGTGAAAGACACTTGAGTGACAGACACTTAACTAGTCAATAATATGCATGGTCAAACCAGATAAGTTGATCTATAGCTGGACCGTTTCAATGAGTCCTCGCCCGCGCGGTACAGGGGCTGGGGGGTATGACGGCAAAGGGGCCGAGAGAGGTGCGGGCGGCGAGCGCGCCTCGTGTGCCTGCCGCCTGCACCTCTTCCGGTCCCCTTTGCCGTCTTATCCCCCCCCCCCCCTTGCCGCGCGGGCGAGGACACATTTATACAGTTTAGCTATAATAATATTTTGTAGAAAACAAAAAATTTAGACATTTTACATAATAAAAATAAATAGACGCAAGTAGTGAAGTCATGCAAAATGCCTACATTTGCATTGAAAATATACTTTTTCGTGCAATTTTCCTGTGCCCTCTGCATAAAAAAATGCAGGAAAAATATGTCAACACAAACATAACTATTTTGCATGATTTAACCTCACAACTTGAAAATGAGTATTCCTTTTTTTAACATGGAATTTCACAAAGATACACCTTTAATCTATACAATATTATACATGCTCTTTTTTCAAAGTCTATTATTCTTTGTTTGACCATGCACTTTTATATGCACTTGTATGGATTTTCATGTCATATCCAAGTTCCATGTAAATTTTATTCACTTTCAAGAAAAAACTTAACATTAATATTGCCGGATGACAAGCAAAACTCGCTAAAATTTCTGTTGCTGCTCTTCAAAAAGTCGTATCTAGTTAGTAATTTCATACTGAGAATACGAGCTTTGTTTTAAGTAGGTATTTGGTACTTAGTGACTTTTTCTTGTCACCCGACGATATGTATATGTGTTCAGAAATATTAGACCTCAATTTGTAACTTGTTAATGAGTCCTGTGCACTGAAACATTGGTGCAGGGTATATCATACCTGACAAGATGACCATATTGGTTCTAAAACCTGTAGATATTCAAATATTTATCAAATGATTGCTTCATAAATGTTGCAAATGTTGCGTGGGTACTCAATTTATTGTAAAGCTGTATGTAGAATTAAAGTATTTTTTCAAAACATCAGATACCTAACAAAGTCTTAGCAGTTCGTATAATAGTACCTGGGCGACCGAGCTCCGCTCGGGTTGAAACTCTGTACCAAGCGGTCCAAGCGTTTTCCCAGAGATAAGACCAAGCTAGATCAATTTTTCTTCCCCGAAAACCCCCATATACCAATTTCATCAAAATCGTTGGAGCCGTTTCTGAGATTCTGATTATATATAAATATATACAAGAATTTCTCGTTTAAAGGTATTAAATAGATTAGATTAGATAGATAGATAGATTAGATAGGTTATACATCATAGAATAATTTGAAAGAAAACGAAACAAAACAAAAGGCAGCCGAGTTACTGTACTTAATGGAATTTACAGTTAATAAAAATGTGAAATTTACTAAAAACAAGGCTAAATGGTTTGAACAGCCTTTAAAAAAGAGGTATCTAGAAAGCAGACAGGATGCGTGGACTGTCTACAATAATTAAGTAAACATTGAGTAGACGCTACATAAACCGAAATAAAATGTAATGAAAGGTAAAACGTTTCAAAATAAGCAACAACGGCCCAGCTAAAACATTCATCCGTAGAATTAAAATCGAAATATGCATATTGACCATGACCAACCTTGCCTTTGACTAAGCGTCTGTCTAAAACTTTCTCCACCACATACTCTTCCTCGCTGGACTGATCACTACTTTCACCTTTTTTCTTGCCCATATTTCCTAAAATATCACAACAAATAATCAAACTTCCTTTATAACTTATTTTACCAAGCCGGCGCGGCGTCTCTAACAAAATGGCGCTAACAAACAGACAGAGCAAAGCAAGCAACGCAACGCCAAAAAGTGTGGGTGGCAGTATGAAATGTTGCCATACAACGGTCTTTCATTTCATTATTTCCTATTTTAGAGTGAGCAACAGAGAAACTTATTTACAGAATAATTGGACCTACTTATTTGATTTCATGTCAAAATCATCAAAAAATTTCCAAATTCGTCAAAAATTCCGAATAAATGTCAGGAAAAAATCTGTCAATAAATTATTTTCTATATGGCAATAACAACAGAAGTAAAAAAATATAGCAACACGCAAATCACGCAATTCGGAACTAATATCACACAGGAAACATAGCTCCATCTTTCTTTATCAGAAAAATTCAAAGAATTTTAAAGTTATCTCATGCGTATCATGCACTAATTAATTGATTTATCTGGTGTAATATGACGTCGCACGTTTACATATGCGTTGCATAAGTCGATATTAATCCCTATGAATCGCAATAATGAATCAGTATTTTCTGGAAGAAAAAGACGGAACGATTACCAACCGCAACAACTTCATGAGTGTTTCATTCATATTTTCGAATCAAAACATCGCACTAATCGCAGCGCGCAGTTTTCTCTATTATCTGTCATAGACGGTGTTGTCGACTTTATGCTAAAGAATTTCAGCAAACAAAATTTAATATTGTGTTCTTTCGATTGCAATGTACAACTATTAAGTGTTATACTGTGATGTGAACTGTTTATTGGAATAAAAGTTTAACTTGAAGACTCACTAAACCTACTTTGGTATACCTATTATTATTATTGTGTTGATTTGAGTGGTTTGTCTTACGTCACACGAGGTGGCCAATCGGTCGGCGCCTTGGACAGTGCAACAGGCTGTTGAGAAGTGTTTTTGATTTTGAACAATTTGTTGTCTGTAACCCGATGTTAATGGATCCTCGTTGAAAATATGCTTTTGAAATGTACTGCGGACGGGAGACGAATCAAAGTAAATGGGGCATCAGCGGGCCAAAGCAATGTCGCGAGAGGTAAGTGATTAACTGTGTAATTATTTTCTTATTTGCATGTTTATAACAAGTACATCTGTATTCTTACTTGCTCGTAATCGGTTTATCGCTTTGTTTTATATTTCATCACTTGGTTAATTTATTCCCTGAATTAATTTTGTTGATACCTACTTCTAAAACAGCTGATTATAATTTAGTTTGGTAGACATGATTTAGTTATTAGAAACAGTAGAAACGTTGCTCACGTGCATGTGTATATAACAATCCTTAATTATTCCAGAAGACTGAATTAAAATCTCTTTAAATGTGTTGAATGATTCAGTGAAGGAAGAATTCAATCCGTATCATGGCATGATTCTGAATTCTGAAGTGAATCTTCGAAACAATTTTATGAGATTAGGTATTTTTGTGAATATTTATGATGACCACGCATTTAGATTTAGAGTAATTATCCAATTAGATTTTGTTAATAATAGATTTATTCAGTAATTGCAGAATTCAAGGTTAAGGACCCTAACAACACTTGTCTTTAGTATGAATCTACTCCCGAAATTATGCCAGTTACGACTACGACCTACGCTATACTTAGGTCGTACATTTAAAAGACAAAATTTAAGCCAAGTTGGTAATTCAGTTTCACGTTATTATTATTAACCTTTCGTATGCCGGAAGTTAAAAAAAAAAAAGTCGTGCATTCTAGCCTCAACAGTTTCATATAAATCCAATGATACAGATTTAAAAAAAAATACAAAAAGAAAGCCTTAAATTGGGTACGGATCCGGTACACGGCATACGAAGGGTTAATAATAGCGTATGTTAACGATAAAATAATGTAGATACGAAATTATTACTAGTATAACCAATGAAAAGTGGACAATGACTGTAGTAGATATAATTATGCCGAGTGGAGACACATAGGTATACTTCGATTTTTAGCATTAGAAATAAGCTAAACCATCTTGACAAGTCTTTTTTATTGAAAAACGCTTTAAAGAAAATAGTAACTATTACTTATGAAACCAAAAGAGTGTACATGGCCATATTTAATTTCAAATTGTTACATACTAGCGACCCGCCCCGGCTTCGCACGGGTGCAATTATGCATGTATTATACATATAAACCTTCCTCTTGAATCACTCTATCTATTAAAAAAAGTCTCATCAAAATCCGTTGCGCAATTTTAAAGATCTAAGCATACATAGGGACAGACAGACGGGAAGCGACTTTGTTTTATACTATGTAGTGATTAGCTGTGACTTATATTTTTCAAATCTGCTTTTCAATAAAGACACGTCAAGGGGCCATCGATAAATTACGTCACACCAATTTCGATCAATTTATACCCCTCCCCCCGCTTGTCGCACTTATTACTATGAAAATCGCCATTATTTTGTTCTAGTGTCACAGATCGCTTGACCCCCCCCTCCCCCTAAATGTGTGACGTAATTTATGGATGGCCCCCAAGATCGCTTACCTTCTTTCTAATGCTAAAAAAACGAAGTGTAGGTGTCAACATTATGTACGGTAGGTACCAGTACCTTTAGGACCGTAAATAAAATGTGTTTTTTCTTTTTTTTTCCTTTAATAAAATGTCGATATAGTTTACATCAACGCCTAACTTAACTGCTTATTTAATATAACACTAAAATATAAGAAGTATTTAAGTTTAGTCTAAAAGAGATTTTGTAAAAATATTAACATCCTTTTTAAAACCAGAGTCGTGGACTAGCCTGACGTTTCTTTTTTCCCAATTTAATATATTTAACGAGGCTTAAATGGGTACTGGACGTTTCCAATCAGTCTTGGTTATTAAATGTTGAGAATACGTAATAGCCACTGCGTTAAATTTCACTCGTAGTATAATATTGTAGTAAAAAAACCGGCCAAGTGCGAGGCGGACTCGCGCACGAAGCCTAAAAATGGTACTAAATATATAATAATAATGTATTTCGGAAGTAGATGTAATTAAAGAAAAGATACGAAATCCAAAAGACGGCCGAATGTGAGTCGGACTCGCGCACCAAGGGTCTAGCACGAATTTGTACGTATGTCAAAGTAAACATACAGATGAACATAGAACTTCCTCCTTTTTGAAGTCTTAAAATCCAGTGTTTGCAGAGCCCTGCGTCTAAGAAAAATGTACGCAGTATGGGGTAATTTTATATTGGTTAGTTGGGACCCCCATAATTTAAAATTATTCGTTGTAGCGGCAATAGAAAACACATTATGTGTAAATTTCAGATTTCAGCTCTCTATCTATTAGGGCCCCTGAGATACAGCCCTGTGACAGGCAGACCTACAGACAGATAGACGGACATTACAACAACATTAGTAAGGCCCCTAGCACACGACGTTTTTTAAACGCGCCGACGACGCGCATTTTAGGAACGCGCGTTTACAGCGCGTTTTTCAATCCATAGAACAGCCACAATAACCCGCGTGCGTATCGCGTTTGTATCGATACAAACGCGCGTCGACGCCGTGTGCTTAGGTCCTAAGGCTCCGCTTGTTACCTTTCGGGTAGGAAACACAAAAAAGGAAAACTAAACTACCCAAGGGCGGATTTAAGGGGGGGCACGTGAAAAACTGTATTTTTGTGTACTGTGGAGTATGATACTTCAAGTTTATTTCTAACAGTTATTGTTGATTTTTTGCCCGTCCGCCCCTTGTGCCCCTCCAAGAAAAAAATCCTGGATCCGCCCTTGAAACTACCTGTGAGAGTTGTTAAAAAAACGTTCGCGCCTCAAAGGTACTAAACAGTTTTCTTTAATCTGTTGTTTTATAGAGGTAAATAAAGAATTGCAACACAATTTTAAAACTGACGAAATCCCAGGAGGTGATTGATACCAAAGAAATAATGATAATCCGAACGCCTGAATTTTCGTTCGACCTCTGGTAAATATTACGTACAAACGGGACGTATAGGAGTTACGAAAACTTATAAAAATGCCGCAGCTATTTACGTACTTCATCACTGGCTACCAAGATTTGAACTCGCGACCTCGCGTCCCAATTATTAATAAAGAGAATAAATGCCAATGCGTCATCCATTCGTCACAAATCAATAATTGAAGCAAAATAAACACCAGTGCGGTCGGACCTACTGTCAATATTATTGGTAAGTAGATCAAAAGAGCCCCAGATTACTGTTCGTTCCGGCTTGATAAAACGAACAGTATTTTATTCTCTAACTTCAGAAATTATTCTTTCTGATATTTGTATTTATTTTTACGGTTATACCGTAAAGATTTATATCTTGGAAGTTAGCTTGAAGATGGCATTCAATGTAGGCAAAACACTTAATGGTATCTATTAAGAGACCCAATCAGTTAATAGGGGAGAACATTAGCACCCTTCGTGCAGTAACTGTGTCTATGCTTCGATAAAATGCAATATTTTATTCAATTTATATATTTTACTATTCCATAACAGTATACTTATTTAAGGTTACTAATGTCGGCCAGATATCCTCACTAGGCGGTATACTGTCGGTATGTATGCTTTCAATCAATTCCATGAAAATATTTTACTAACTACTTTACTTTACCTAGAGCATTGCTTCCGTGGCAGTACAATCATTTTATTTCATTCAAAATACTAACAATAAATGAATATTCATCAGTTTAATTTATTTTATTGGTATTTTCTGCCTACGCTTTTCCGTCAGATCCTTTCTGGAATACTCAAGTAACTCATCTAATCTTCTTTTCTAATATGTCTATAAAAATCTTGTGTCATATTGTTTGCTATTGAACACCTCCGAAACGGCTTGACCGATTTCTATTATTAAATTTTTTGTCTAAGTATATTTGATAGGTCGTAGGCTATTTTTTATACCCCTATTCTTCGCATAGGGAGTCGCGGCCAACAGCCCGCTAGTATAAATGTGGATATTTTTCCACTTCAGCGACTAAAGTAACATGTGGCTTGCATACCGCCCCGCTCCCGTGCAGCCAGCGCCAATCAGGAAGCACGCATTCAAATATAGGGGCTCGGTAAGGAATCGGTAAAACAAATTACCGTACCGTAAATCTGTATATATTGTATTCGGCTAGCAATCATTACATTTTACTTTTTACTAAACTAAAAATATATTTACAAAATCTTTAACCAGAATTTTCTTCTCTTACACGTTAATCTAATTTTGTAAAATGTGCGCTTGTTGCTAAACCTATGCATTTCATCCTTCCTCAAGTGTTCTTGCTTGTTGTTAATTATTTATTTTATTACGATTCTAAATGGCGACCGCAAGATAAACTTGTCTGACCTTGGGAATAAAAGTTCAGATAAATTCTGTTATAGTTAGATATATTGCAACCATAAACGTCGGCTTGGATGACGATGGTGAAGACCTTGAAAGCTATTAAAAGATTGGAGGAATGGACATTCACTGTGTTGAAAATACGGCTTCCAGAAAATTTTAATCAGAACTACATACATTGAAAGGATTTGTATTTTCCAAATTAATATCAGAAGAAATATCTTAGTTCTCAGTCAGCGGTACACGAAATTCGTGCATTATGTACGATGGGCTGCAAAAGTGCATGGACATCTCGGGGCGATAATCGCGTGAGCACTGTTTGATCGTTTGATGTTATTAACATACCCGCGCGTGAGCGCGCTCACGCGATTATCGCCCCGAGATGTCCATGCACTTTTGCAGCCCACCGTACATCAATCTCCTTCCAAATACCGGTATTCGGTGCTTAGGATTATATGTTGTATATACCAACTAGTATGCAGTTGAAATATTGAACTATTTCACGCCAAAGCAAATGCAGAAAAAGTACCTACTTAACTTCTTAGCATCCTGATCGTCTTTATTGTACTGGCTCAGTCATGATAGTGCAGCTAGGAAAGACCTGAGGCCATATTGTCTAATGCGCGAAGCTTGCGACCAGATTCACCCTCTCTTTCTACCCTCATCGTATACCGTGTGACGGAAAGAGGTGTTGGAAAAGATTGCGATTTCAAGTGAGTTAGACAATAAGGTCTAATTACGGGATATATAATAAAGCTACACACACAAATACTACAAAGCTACCCTTCCAAATTAAAAATATCACGTCTTGGTTCGTATTGATTCGTAATTAAAGTATACTTAATTACGCGGATTGTTAGCGAAGCCACCCATTTGTTATCTGCATGTTATCAACGCCGCTATCGAGGGTCAGAAGCGGCGCCCGCGCACTTCGCTCTGTTTACTGAGCCAGCAGCGCACGCGACGAACAAATGTTACAGCCGGATCGCACCAGTTACTCACCTGATGCCTGATTTTAATTGTTCCTGGCTTAAAACGAATCATTGTGCGGTGCGGCGCATATAAATATGTGACGTAGATAACCAGATGTCACTCTCACTGAAAGAAACATCAAACAAATTATCTGATTCTGATGTTTCGTAGGTTTCATAATTTGCTTAAAAAAGGAAAATGTGTTTCAATTATTTAAAGAATGATGAAATTTTTGTTTAGTGAACTATGTTTTCCTACGTTTTTAAAAAGTAGACTACTTGATACAAAATGTAGTAGGAATCTGAGATCAAGACTTATATAGCCAACATGCAATATTTAATATTCTCAATCAAGTCGAAGTCGGACAGCGATATAGCTGCAGTAGCCTTACAAAAGGGAAGCCAGTGATAAGATAGCCAATGAATGTTTGAATAAGAAATGTCGATGACCGGCTAAATCGGTCAGCCAGGAGGTACTCGATGATTTGTGATAATCTATTCAGTTAGTGCGTACATATAACTGTGTTTATCATACATAAATGCTAGAGAATATAGCACTTTGAAAACACTTCTTGGAAACTAATACTTGATATTCAAATGCACACTTTAGTCTCTGAAATTGCCTACTTACATCTGTAATCGAAAAAGAATGTCGCAACTCCTGAAAAGTAACTTTTTATGAGAGTTTTGAATCTTTGTTATGAATTACTTACTGAACTTCTTACGTGGACTAGACTTGTATGAGTAATTCATAAATGGTATACCACAATATATTCGCATCAAAACCAAGGCCATTGATTTTCAAACACGCAACATCGTTGATTTCGAATTTATCCTTTATGTAGACAGAAAGCTTGTCATGTATGTAAGTAAGCTTCATCATTTCGGCTGTTATGCATTGGTTAATATTAATGTTCTGCATAATTCGAATTGAATTGCATATCAAGCACCGTAGAGTTAAATTACTCATAACAGATCTACAGATAAAATACCGGTCAAGGCTTTCTCCGGCACACAAACTGTACTTGCGGTCGCGGATCTGGATTCCTTCTAGAAAGAAATCTCGTATGTAGAAAAACATGACGTCCTTTATAAGTAGTCCATTTGCGATACCACTTTTTTGTTTCTTGTGGCATGAGCAACGAGCACCATATTAATATAATACTACTCGATAAATGTGAACATTCTAATGAAGCTTTTCAAGAAACATCTTGACAAATAAAGGTTTAGCGCGATGATAGGTGGAACGAAACGATTCTCATACAATTTTTTTTTAGTGATCGTGAAAAATGTGACAATTATTGAGAACCTAGCGCCCTATATTTGCGAAGCCTTATTTTTTGGTTGTTAAGCAACTTTCTTTTGCTTCTACATCATTTTGTAATAATGATGTGCAGTCCTTACACACATTCTTGTGCTTTGTGGCATTCTACATTTTGTAGCGATATACTTGTAAACAATGGTTATTCAATTGTTTTGATATGAAAATGTAGTTAAACTTTGTTTCAAATCTTAACCGTCGTATGTTATCGATTCAGGGCAGGGATGTTTACAGTTGTTATGAGGCTCGTTAAAACTGACCTGACATTGCAGTACACGTGACGCGTAAACACCGATGGATAAACCGTGAGGTGATATTGTAAGTTTATCAATTTAGTTGTAACTAAATTTAAAATTAAAATGATCCACCATTTTGTTTTTATCCAATGCTTAAAATAAGAATCATTTCGTAGTATGTATTTCTTAATAGTAAAATGTTTTCTGGCATTTGACGGTTCATTTGCATCCGTTTTAGCAAGAATTCAGAGTATATTTATTACATACAATATATTCTAAATCTATGGTGTCAGCAATATCACAACGTGCTGTATCGCTTCGCTACAGCTACGAGTGTATCCGATCTCGCGATAATTTGTTTTATTAACGTATCTATGATAATGTGTGTGCTCCCGCCAGATCTCTGACTGTACAGATAATTCAACTAACGCACTTATTACGATACATTAAATTATTAACAGCCACATGAGAAGGGCTGGCGCAGCAAAGTGACCTTCGGCGACGTGTTTAATATAAATACCTGCTGGTTTGTTTAAGACTGTTTAAAATCAATATAAATATGAATCAAAATGATTCATGAAGTTTGTGTGTTTGATATGTGTCGTCTCACGTTCTTACACCGTATAGAGATTTACCAACATCATCTAAGAAAATTATTTCATGATGCATAAAATGTAAGGTTAGATAGATTGGATTATGATTCTTCGGTGATCTAGATTATCTACTTAAAACGTTTTATATTGGTTAATCGTTCTCTGTGATGTGACATGTGTGTTTGTGTTTGAAAACTGGCAAAGTGCGAATCAGACACGCATACTGAAGGTTCCATAGAATGTAAAAGCAAGCAAAAATAAGATAGTATTCCATAGTATTTCTATGAAAAACCAAAATATATTTGTAGATCAGTAATTGACAACCTTTCATTTTTTTAACACCTGAAAATTACTGCAGGAATCGAAAGAGTTTCGCCTCCTGAACACGGAAAAATATTTATTATAATTTATTTCTCCATATTTAAAAAAATACAACAAATTTAAAAACATATATGTACTTACAAATACATCCACAGAATAGATATGTTTCCATTACCCTTTTCACTAAAAAAAAGAGCTGTCATAATTTTAAATTTACGTCATCACTTTTTTTTAATAGAGACTAGACAAAAGTAATGGACAAGTTAGGTATGAAGTATCTTTTTTCTGTATTTATTTTTACCACTGCATAAGGTGATTATAACAGTCTGGAATGTACGATGTATGGGAAAAATTCGTCGCTAACCTCTAGTCCAGTGATGGTGTAGGGGTAAGCACGCAGCACGGAACGCTGAGGACCTGGGTTCGATTCCCAGCATTGGTCTTTTTTCTGGGGTTTTTCTGTGCATCTATATTTCAGTTTGTATTTAGTTTGAAATATAAAAGTAATGGATCTATTCTATCGTTGCGCTCTTTTAGAATAAGCACATCTTTAAAAAATTGTAACAAAAATTAATAATCCTAGTGAAAATTTAAAACTATCAGCGTCTTTCTCTTTCCAAACAGAATACACAGAACGAATCAAATTCTGTAATTTCTAAGACTATTCTTAGAAATATGAAATGATGTCAATTTTCGTATCTGTGTCCTTTACTTTTGCTATAGCCTCAATTCTAATTGTGTCAATGGGAAGTGCCTTATAAGTTAATAGCTAAGGTTATTCCACATTAGTATAAAAATGCACTTCTGAAAGTTTAGTTAGCCAGACGGTCAACGAAGTGGTCCTATGAAAGTTCCCTTTTTCTTTCTTGGCACGGAACCCTCTAAACGTTAATTAGGAGCGGTTTTGTGTTTAAGTCGTTCCGGGTAAAAAAAACTTAACTGAATCACTAGGTCACCTGTCACTTCCTGATGCGGCCGACTAGGAAACCGATTCTGAGGAAAAACTTAACTAAGTATGTTGAAGCCTATTAGTACCTACTTATAGAAGGGCTGTATTCTTTATTCTATAGAGTATGTCTTGCTAGTATCAAATGAATAATTAATTTTTATTACACATTTTAACTCGAATTGCAATGCTAATAGTTCTAATTTGAAATTTAGGATGACGGTTGGAGGACATCGCTGTGAGAAACTTAACTTCTAATTGTTGTTCGTATTAAGATTATGTGTTATGTTTACTAGGAACATTACTATGCGACGTGTTGTTTTCTAATATTTTATCATACATAACTGGGTATGTATAAATACAATGAATTACAACTTGCTCGTGTAGATACAAGTAAGAGTATTAGATTAGATAGTTAAAACAATGAATAATATCCTTCTCATATCAAAAGAGTAATTTTCGCGAAACGCTTTATCTATAGCCGTTTTATTTTATCTACGAATCGGTCACGAGTAAGAACTATCTTTGAACATAAATTACGTATATCGCGAATAGCGCGATATTATGATTAAAATAATCTAATGATTAACGGCTACATTACAAAGTTAAATATATCGATAACCTTGAAACTTATTTTTTTTTTTAATTTTAGGTGAGCAATTTTTGTATTTAATTAATTCTTATATTCTTAGTTTATTTATTTCGAGGATCTCGATTACGATTTCGATGAAATTTGCTGTGTGCTTTTCGGGTGCAAACAATGATTGAACTGCTTGATCTTGTCTATGAGAAAATGCGTGTTCTCGCGTATTAGTCCAGCGAAGCTCGGTCGCCCGGGTACTGTTACGATTACATTAAACAAGTTAAATGCCTACCGATAGTTCTATCGCGAAACGAGCTAGAATGATGTCTGTTTCCTAGTAAAGTTAATAGCAACGGCGCGCGGCGAGTTTAAACGCAATTATACATTACAATTACAGAGAGACTACCTAATTACTCCAGAGTCGAAAGAAATTGAGTTAACTTGTTAGTAAGTTTCAGTTGATTGTCAGTGACGCATCGCTACCGAGTCCCCAACGTCTAATTTCATGATTTATTTCAGTCCCAGAATGCCAACACTTCCTGAAGTCTGTTGATGGATCTGTTTTACGCGCACGTTAATTTTCTACCTATTTCTTATTTGTACGCCCTTTACGTGGGAGTAAAGGAGACGGCTAGTGCTCTCACGGCGCGGGCGCGCGCGCAGATCTAATCAGCCTTGACCTTGTGATCGAGCTATCACGCTCAGTGTTCTTGAGTAATTTGCAATGTTGATACTTGATATGTACCTATTATGGTGTCTGGTTTGTGATACATTATCCGTTATGTAATAAGCATTATTAAGTATTAATTGTATCCATTTCAAGTGTTTGCGTAACACTCAAATAGGGTGCCTAAAGTTAAAGATAGATCTGCTTATCAAATTTTGCAAAATAAGAAAATGGGTAATTACTATTCCATATTCCTAATGTTTTCGCTATTGTGCTCGCATTCCTGCATTACTATAACTTTATACGTAAACTGTTAAAGCATATATTATATTTACTACGTTACAATAGTGAAATTCAACAAACATTTTAAATGTCAACGTTTATGTTTACCATCTACATTTATATGTGACAGTAAACAGGCTCTAACTCAATGAAAGACTATATTATAGAGTGCAAAATTTCTATGATGTCGGTATTATTACATCTTCTAGCATCAGCCTGAATACTATCCAGCGCAGATATCAGGCCGGGGCCGCACTGGTAAGGCGATCGGCGACGCGACGCGACTGCGACTAAATCAAACATAGGTAGTTCGAGTTATGTGAGCGGGCGCAGGCGGCCGCAGTGGCGACGGCGACTAAATCAAATATGTTTGATTTAGTCGCCGTCGCGTCGCGTCGCCGGTCGCCTTACCAGTACGGCCCCGGCCTCAAAGTTTTATGGCGAGAAATCTTTCTGGAGTCGTAACATTGTATTTTTTCGCACTCGAATTTCAGTATGCTTTGCTAGTACAGTCAAAACTGTTTATAACGACATTCAAGGGACAGCAATATTTGGTCGTTAAACACGGTTGGTCATTGTAACCAGTGTTACTTTGGTATATAAGATCGTGTTGGGATTTTTTCTTGGTCGTTACATCCAATATGTCGTTGTAATTGGTGTCGCTATAAACGGTTTTGACTGTAGTTCTAAATTGTACCTACTCTTAAGCAGTGTTGCTATTGCAAAACTTAGAGTTGCCGTATCTAGAAATAGAAGTTGCTGTATTTCAAAGTAAAATTAAAAAAGCTGTAGTAGCCTAGTGTTTTGACCTATGGCCTCTCAAGCAAAGGGTCGTAGGTTTGAGACCGGGTTCGCTCCTGTGAGTTTTTCGACATGAACGTGTGAAATTACTTCTGATTTTACCTTGAGCTTAACGGTCTAGGAAAACATCGTGCGGAAACCTACACACATTCGCGAATGAATTCAGGGGTGTTTGTGAAGTTCTCATCTGCATTAGCTTAGCACTGGGCCCGCGCGGGGACTACGGCCCAAGCACTCTCATTCTAAAAGAAGACCTGTGTCCTCCAGAGTTATGTAGGCGTGAATGATGATGATGATGCCATTTTAAGAAATACTACCTATATTTTTATTTACCATAGAATTTATTAAGCGACTTGCCATAAAATTTGATAACTACCTATGGTGGTATGTTCGGACTTTTCGAGAAAATATTGTGGTATATTACGGCAATTGTCGTATTGATCGCAACACTGCTTTTGAAAATTATCAAGACCACGGAAGTGCACAAACACGCGTTATTAGGTAAGCTTAGTTTTGTACCATATTCTTATTCTTAAATCAGTTTACTGTCAAAGTAACTGAATTATTGTCCTTAATGGTTGTTCTGATTTTGGGTATGCGTATGCATCAGCATAATCGACTAATTAATAGTAAGAAATCGTTAACTCCGTCGTTATTTTAACTATCGCCATTATGTTAATGACAATAAGTTTTACGCGTCATTTAAAACTCGTGGTCGTAAAATAAAGTGGATGCATACCGTATATACTTGGTTTAACAGCATCATTCATTATGTAGATTCATTCAACATTGTTTTAGTATTTTAAAAGTCACTCATTAACTTCTATTAATTCCTTTTTAGAGGTGAAATTGTATGCGGTAGAATTTACTTATCTGAAAGGTAAAATAATAAAATTAAGAAGAATGCTGATTTGATAGTGTGTGACATTTGCAGGTATTATCCAATGTCATTTCTTGGAAGAACCAAGACAAAGAAAGGGCACAGTTAAAATTAGCTACTGTTCAACTTGAAATACAAATTAAGTACATTATAAAACTACAGCGATTAAATGTTGAAACTAATTTATCTGTATTGTGAATAGTTCGCTTCAGTTTGCTGTCAAATATTGCGTAACTTACACAAATTTTACCCAGTAATAATTACATCAAACATTTTCAGAACTCTTATCGTTTGTAAAAGAGGATTATGCGATGTTCGGTTAAGTAAATATTAACTTCTATTTTCACTCATTTAGCAATTTTTATCTGTGTGACGCACTTACACATCATCATTATGCATAATTTAAAACAAAGAATTGTGTTTGATAGTTTTTAGCTCCGTCAGGCATGTTGTCTTTAATTAAAGTAAATTGTAAATATCGGGTGGGATTACTTCGTATAAAAAAACCACTGCGCGTGGTATTTGTGCTTTGATTGCTAAATTACCTTGAGTTCCTTAGTTAAAATAATAGAGAGATTTATACAGTGGTTCGCTAGATCTGGAATTTATTTTACGTCTTAACATTTTAAGATTCATGTATAATATGATAACATATGTACTGAACTCAATTGGGATTGTTCATTTTTTCTAACCCCCCCTTTTTATTTTTTTTATCGAAAACATAGAGCATTTTAAGAAACTAATTTGAATATTTCAGCAATTCATCACTCCAATGTTTTTTTATAATTTATTAAAAATTTGAGATACGACTTCTCGTAAATTACATGCCGCGGCTGAATCTGTGTATAAACCACAGACGTAATGACAAAAAAAATGTGTCATAATCGATGGTTAGTTGTCATCTGACAATTTCACTTTACATTACAATAACAATAACACTAAAGTTGCCGATTCTTCCAAGAGAATAGGTAAAAAAAAAACGATTTACGGCTATAGTATTTTTTGTACGTATAAAATAAAATGGTCAGAAGTGTTCCCTTGAAAGTTCTTTGGCGGATTTAATCCATACTTACATTAAAATGATCCTCGCAACAATAAGTACATCTTGTAAACTTTGAATTAACTTTGCGGCACCACTTCTCTTGTAAATCTTCTCTAATGCGAACAATTAATTTGTTTGGGCTATTGACAGAATCATTTCCACAAGTAGGAATGAAACACTTCCTGATAAATCCATTATTAAAATATGAAAAACGCGAAGAATGTTTTTCAAAATAGTATCCTTAAACTGACAGATGATAACTACGTCGAAGTGACAGAGAGTATAGAGAAACTAGACAGACGGCTTTTTTTTCGTGTTGCAAAGAATTTCAAAGTTAATGCCCACAGAAAGGTCAAACAAAGGTCAAACATTATTTTGCAAAAATACACACGATCATTTAATATTTTTTTTACTACAATGTTATAAAATGATTTAATAAACCTATTCCTCGAAATGGTTTTGGAATTAGACCACATTGTAAAAAAGTGATCAATGCCAATTGCAGAGAAGTCGAAATTGTCACTGTGTTGTCTCTAAATGTGTTTCCTTCCCTCTAGATCAGTGGCCGTATTGTCTAACGCTTTTGGTGCTTGCCTTCGCTTTCACTATCTCTTTCTGTCAACGTTTTATACCGTTTGACAGAAAGAGATAGCGATTGCGAAGGCAAGCGTCAAAAACGTTAGACAATAAGCCTACAGGTCGTCACTGCGGTAAACTCTGTAAACGGTATTGTTTTATTTCTCAGCAGTTGATTGTTATAAGATTCAATAACATTTTAATGCTACATTAAACATCTTTGACTGCTTCTAGTGCAGGACGGTACGTGTTTAACATCCCATTTGTGAGTGATATAGAATCAAATTGACTATATTATCCCAACAAATTAGCTACCAGAGACAGATAGGCCGTCGCTAAGGGTGCTGTTGTCACAGCAAAAAAAATTTTACAAGTTTAAGTGTAACCAAGAAAAATAAAATACGGAAACAGAAACAAATTGTCCCAACTCGGGGTAATGTCAAAATACAAAGGAAAGAAAAGAAAGAAGAGACATAGAGGATGATAAAGGATACCATAGAAGGTTTTACAGGGATTGATCTTGTTCGATGTTGCTTACACCAGGACTGCTCATCTCAGCAGCGCGTGAGTGCCTAATAGTGCATATTGTCTTAACACGGGAGAAGTGTGTGATAGTAGAGGTCGGTGTGACGGACCGATTGAACCGCGGCGTCACTAACACTCTTATCTTTACATGTATTTATTTTTAGCATTTTTAGAGTAAATATTGCATTAGTGTTGATACAGCACGCGTGACACACCTCCAAAGAAGGCTTACGCAACGTAAATAATTATGGCGTTATTTCTACTCCGTATTAGAATTTTATAGAAAGGCGTATTGTATTTCCATATAGAAAGTTCTACTAAATTTTTCTCATGAAACCAAAAAGGCCAACAAACAGTCCTAACTAGCCAAAAGGGCATTCCTTACATATTGTCTGCTACAATCTTTTTTACTTATGTATTTGCTATAATTTTATCGTGTGCAATCAAGGCTAGGTACAGACTGAATAAACAAATTAGTATGCCTGGCGTCGCCAATGGGAGATTTCTGACAGGTAGGATATCGCTAGATACCGTTAGTATCGTTAGTAACACAAACAAACACACATCGTTTACTTCTTTTTGAGTGTAGATGAAATAATATTTTTTATAATAATATTAGGATTGTAGTGTAGGGTGGTCTTCGGGCAAAACATTCCACTACCTTCATTCATCGCATAAAACTTCTATCTATTCGTGATAGATAGAATCATCAGATAAGCCCTGTGAAAGGTCCGGAATGCGGCCAACGCTATTTCAAGTCATTTGCATGCATTCATATTCTATCTCTGACGAAAATAACTTGTTAAGCATTACGAAGCCAGAGAAAGAGCCGGTTAAAAATATAAACATAATTAAACATTCGATTCGGACAGAGAAAATATTTGGTGATGCGTTGATAAATTTGGTAAGTCACGTGCGAATGTGAAAGGTCGGTGTTGGCTCTATTGACTGGAAAAGCTTTAGTGAAGTTGTCACTTTCAATGTTAAACCTTCAGCTTTTTTTGCGACATCATCATCAGTCATCACCATCATCCCAGCCAATACACGTCCCACTGCAGGGCACAGGCCTCCTCTCAGACATGCTTCGTACAATTTGTTACTAGCCCATAGGGCAAAAAACTAACTAGACAAAAAGCCCGTGGTCCCAATTTATATCCTTGTCACATCAGCCATCCTGAACATTTACTTCATCAATCAAGATTTTCTGAATTTACTATTGTTTTCTCGGACGTATTTGAATACACTAATGTTTCACAAAAAAGAAAAACGTTTGAGCAAGTGTTTCGTACACTAGGTAAATTATTGTTTCGAGCTCGTTCCCACTATGTCGTGTGTCGGTCCTTTTTTTTAATCGGGCGTTCCAGTGGCAGAACATTTTATATGAAGATATTCACACTCGTCCGACAACGATTTTGTGTCGGATCTGACAAAAAATATCGTGTGTTTTGTCAGCCCTCGTCCGGAAATCGTGTACAGGAGCCTTGCAATGACTGTGCGGTCGTGGCCGACAGCCGACTAGTGTGAACAGAGGCGCCGACACCCGAGGCCGTATTGTCTAACGCTTTTGGCGCTTGCCTTCGCTTTCACTATCTCTTTCTGTCAACGTTTTATACCGTTTGGCAGAAAGAGATAGCGATTGCGAAGGCAAGCGTCAAAAACGTTAGACAATAAGCCTACCGATTAAAATCGGAATCCGACACGACATAGTGGGAACGAGCTCTTAATGAAGTGTTTGTTGGTCAAATGACTGGATCCCACTTGTTTCACTATAAGTTACATTTGAAAACGCTCAGAAGAATTACGAAGAATCGCGTCTACTTCTTATGTTTACATGATGATGACAATCCCAAAAAATGAAATTAGTAGTCCGTTTAACTACAGACACGAAGAAAGACCTTGCGCCGTTCCTCATGATATCCCCGCGAATTATGCAAAGAAAACATCCAGTTAGACCTTGACCGTCCAATTTAAATAATGATGGAATCAATTGATGTAACTGTACCGTATGAAGCGTAAGTAGGTATGTTAAGATTGTAGGCGTTGGCAACAGTTCTCCATATTCTTAATTCTAGATGTCATGTTTAGTGACAATTGAGGCTATTCGATTGCCTTGTTATGTACTCAACAGGGGGCGTTTATTCGAGCGTTCCAACACACATTTTTTAAGAAATGGCAAGCCAACTAATATTATAACCGAAAGCCCCTTCAATATCTACAACCATTTCTTAAAAAATGTGACCAGATAAAATGAGGCGGTTGAAACGCCCAGGGGTGAATTATAAAATCTGATAATACCTGAGGTCCCTCATTGTAGTTCAGTTACTTTTGACTAGTTTCCCTTGTTAGATCCTGTGTAGTACCCATCCTAGTTGAAAGGTTTTGGCTTGTATGTTTAAGAGGGTTTACACTAGGGAATGCAAACCGGTTAACCGGTTAACCGAAACTTTTTGACCTCGGTTAAAAACCGGTTTTTTATAATTTTCGCCGGTTATTAACCGAATTGGAAATAGTCCTTAAAAACTGTAAATTGCCTAAAATAGATACCCCAGAATATTCTTCAGACTATAAAATGACGAATATAGCGTGGGATAGGAACATATTTTAAGACGCTTTTATTAGGTCGACCTGTATGTATGTAACTATGTAATTAGGTCGACCTGTATGTAACTATGTAATGGAAACTTTGAACATGATTTTGACCCACTTCGCGGTTTCCGATTGAGCTGAAATTTTACACGTATGTGTAAATTGGATGACAATGCAATATTATGGTAACATGGAGCTGATCTGATGATGGAGATGGATGGTGGCCATTGGAAATCTGTAATAAAACGACACAACCCCGTCGAGTCTGGGCTCGTTTGATTCATCTTGTCGAGCACTTTGATCCCAGATGGTAACCAGGGTCTAATGATGGAGCTGGAAGATGGCCAAAGGCACTCCAAAATAAAATGACACAACCCCGTCGAGTTTGGGCTCGTTTGATTCGTCTTGACGAGCACTTTGATCCCTTTGATTGGGAGATTGGAGGGGTTGGGGGGTGAGGGGGTGAAGATAGAAACAGAGAGTTACGATTGGTATATTACTGTAGAGTAGTGCGCGCGCACCAAAGACAAAGTATAAGATGGACCGATTCTATTTAAGACGAACAAAAAACCTTCATGTGTCTCTTTTTAGCACATGGAAATCATGCCATGTATAAATGTTAAAAATATTTCGTTATCAAAGACCAAAGAGTATAAAATAAATTAATATTTTTAAAAACACTAGAAAAACACGCTTTTATAAATGCACGTAAAAACAAAAAATAAATTATGGATCGTTCAAGTTGTCTCTATTTCTGGGCTGAAGTGTAAACTATGTGCTTTTAATTATAATATTTGGTTGTAAAAGCGTGGGGCGCTGGAACAGGAAAGACGTTCTTGTTAACAAATACAATACTAACTTCCTGGTGGAAGCTGCATGAGGTCGCACGAGAGCATAACGTTTATGCCACCAAAGGGTTACCAAAGGGAACCAAAGATATCTCGTCCACGAACAAGAACTCTACATTTTGCCACTGTTGACGCATCCAAGAACGTCTTTCCTGTTTCAGCGCCCCACGCTTTTACAATCAAATATTATAATTAAAAGCACATAGTTCACACTTCAGCCCAGAAATACAGACAACTTGAATGATCCATAATTTATTTTTTGTTTTTACGTGCATTTATAAAAGCGTGTTTTTCTAGTGTTTTTTAAACTATTAATTTATTTATTTTATTTGTAAAAAACAAGAATACATACTCGTGTGTGTGTTTGATCGTGTTAACGATTCGTGTAGCGAATAGCAAGAAGTTTGTTCATCTTATTAATTAAATTTCTTCATTAACGTGCTGATAAAATATATGAGCCGCATGAAAAATTTACATTGCTCAAGTCAATATAATATATTGTTGCTTGTTTACGTTGTCGTGTCGCTGCGAGCCGCGAGCGGGAAGTGGGACTTCTGCTGTTGCTGTTGATGCGTAGGTAGTACTTATTCCCGATATTAATTGAACAGCTTTAAACATTAGCCATCCCCACTCCGTTTTAGTCTGCCGCGTTAAAAGAGCAGAAAGGGCTTGTGGCTGGGTAATAGTTATTTGTTATACAAGGGGGGAAAGTTGTATTTTACCTGCGAGTGTCCATTTGAAACACAAGCTACCGAAGGGATTCTATGATTGACCACGAGCGAAGCGAGTGGTTCAAAAATAGAATCCTTTCGATAGCGAGTGTTTCAACACACGAGACGTAAAATAACTTTTCACCCGTGTATAACACAAAACTTTTCACCTCACTACAGCGAGGAAAATAAGAAAAAGGGTTTGTACTATCAATTATTATTTATTTATTCACTCAAAATAATTAATTGAAAAGTTTTGACTTAAGTTTTTTTTTATTATTTCGGATGCGTTTTGTTCGCACATCGACTTACTTGGACTGTCAGAACATTTTATCCGTTTTTGCAACAAGAATGAAGGTTAATGTTGAATGCTGATATTTATGAATTAAAACAAAGTGGTAAGACTGTATTTAGTGTTTTTTACTCGATGCAATTCATTAATTGTGATGTTAAAAATTCAGCACTTTTAACGTTTTACGTTTTGTTAGCTGTCAAATATCACGCAAGCTGCCTTCAAATTTCAAAACTCTTTCTTCACATGTGGATAAAAAGTGATTTTCTCAATAGATGTCAAACAAACAAAAAGGGCTTTCCGAGCTAGTGAGGTGAAAACCCCATTGTTTTAGTTTGCTACCTGCACCTGCCGCTACCACACTATTATAAACATAAATAACCGTATGCCTAATTAGTTCAGTACTAGTACAGGGAATATTTAAATCTCAAAAAATACGCCGTTAACACTGATAGCAACCAAGAATAGTAAAATTATGCTCTAAAATTTCGATTTCAAATAGTTTGCAAAAAAACGGTTAAAAACCGGTTAACCGGTTTTGAATCCGTCGAGGCGGTTATTAACCGGTTATTGCATTCCCTAGTTTATACCAAAAAATTGCGAAATCCGCCATTTACCATGTTTTCTTAGTCTTTTTCCGTAGTAACATTAGCAGATTATGCAGAATTATTTAAACCCGTATAATAAGCAATTCAATAGCTTCAGATTGTATTCACTATTTAAAGAATTTTCTCATAATTATTTGAAGTTTTAATAGAAAGGAGGCGTTAGTCTTTCATAATTGCTTGTTATAGCCTTAATTGATTAAACATATTTTGACTTTGACTTAAGTCAAATCATCATCATCCCAGCCTATTTACGTCCCGCTGCAGGGCACAGACCTCTCAGAATGAGGGGGCTTGGGCCCTAGTTCCCACACGGGCCCAGTGCGGTTCATCATTTCAGCCGAAAGACGTCCACTGCTGAACATAGGCCTCCCCCAAGGCTCGCCAAACAGATCGGCCCTGCGCCATCCGCATCCAATGCGTTCCAGCTACCTTCACCAGGTCGTCGCTCCATCTTGTTGGAGGCCTACCTACACTACCAGTGCGGTTAAGACAAATAAATTGTTTTGAATTTGACTTTGAAGGAGTTCGTTACGTACGAGCTACGGAATTGATGGTGTAAGTAAATCTTAATTCTACTTTTAAATATGAAAGTTTTGGAAGAGTCTGCATGTATATTTCACACTATAAGGGCTTGGTTTAGATGACACTTGGTATGCACGTAGCTGGATCTCTTCTGGAATCTATACTAATATTATAAAGAGGAAAGATTTGATTGTTTGTTTGTTTGTTTGCATTGAATAGGCTCTGAAACTACTGGACCGATTTCAAAAATTCTTTTGCCGTTAGAAAGCTACATTATCACTCAGTGACATAGGCTGCTATTTACCGCGGGAAAATTAATATATCGCGGGCGAAGCTGCGGACGGAAGGCTAGTAACATATACTTAGCGTACTTTTATCCCGAACATTTAACCGGAAAGTCTAGAAACATGAAATCTTGCAACTTCTTACAACTTAGATGAGGAGCACGATGTCATTTTTAGAAACTCCCATGGGAATGTACCAGAATCCCGGAGTTAGAATTCAACTTAAAGCCTAGTATGAAGGTTTGTTTTAAATTTTAATTAGAAAGATGCGAGTATAAATGACAATACATAATTAAAGAATTCCTCTACAGATGTTTCTGTACAAAGTTCTAAGTTATCGCATGAGGTGGATCTCGCTATCTAATCGCAATTTATCAGGGCCTTGACGCTCGTGCTGTCTATGCACACACAGAGTGCTCTGTATTACGCAAAAACTCACTATGTGGCTCATTTCTACACATACTATTTTAGTTTAGGTTCACTTCGTCCACATTCCCATTTCGTTCACATTCCAACTTCGTCCACAATCCCACTTCGTCAACAATCCCATTTCATCCATATTCCCATTTTGTCCTTTTCCCACTTCGTCCATATTCCCACTTAGTCAACATTCCCTTTTCGTCCACATTCCCACTTCGTCAACATTCCTAGCCGATTTTAATGCGGTAAAGCTTAGTTCTCAGGGAAGATTTTATTTTGTGACTAGCTTTTGCCCGCGACTCCGTCCGCGTGGAATTAGTAATTTGGGCAGCTTATTTTTTTATCCAATTTGCTTTTTCATCAATTATGGCTCTCCTTAGTTCCTTGATATAAAAAACCGCACCCCTCCCCCCGCACCGAGCGAGATATTAAGTAACGTAAGGTCAAATTATTTTGGACCTCAAGGGTAATTTCAGCCTGGGATTCGTTCGCTCGATCCAGGTTTAATTATTTCATTGAAATTGTAGCACATTTCCATATTGTAAACACCACATTTAATTTTTCTATTAGACCCTTCTCTATGTAGTTTCATATGGGCCAAAATTTCCCTCCGATGGGTCAAAGTACCCTGACTGCATGGTATTCTATTCTGTGTCTGAATTCAGATTTTTGTCCATCTGTACTCAAAGTTGCATCTAAATCTGTACAGTCGTTATAGTGTGATTGAGTAACTAACATCCAAACATCTACACAAACTTCTCATTTATAATTTTAACAAGATAGGGTAAATGCCGTATAGAGTAATGTAGTATTAATCAAATTGACCTATACATAATGTAAGTGACTCCCGCATGATGGAGATTACTCAACATATAGCGGTAGGTAAGTGTTAGGTATAAACTCTAGAACTTCTTTTTTACGGTTGTGGCTCGGCGTTCCTTCATGTGGTTTGAAGACGGCAACCATCTTCGAACTTCGAAGGCGATTTAAAACTGTGTAGACGTGTTTCATGTCTGAGGCCATGATGCAGATTTTATATTTAGATGATGATGATACAGTCAATTGCTAACTTACATTTCACTATTCTCAAGACTACTCAACACGTAGACGTTTTATAATTGTTTCGGTTAAAGTTGTCAGATACTGGTTGTGGTTTTCTTCTTCTTGTTTTGTATCTATATAAATCGTCTTTTATGAAGTAAAATTTGCTCTGTAATTCAAAGAACAAACTGAGAAATAGTACCTACGCAGCTATCAGTCGATATCAGTTATATTATTGTTATATGTTAGCATAAGTACCTACTTGAATTGAAGCCTAATCTGAATAAATAATTTTGTCTTTGACTTCATAGTTATTTATTATGTTGTCATTGTTAACCTTTTAAGTTCGGCGAATTCCTGGTGCCACTTAATTTGAGGTTTGATTTTGAAGAATAGTACATTACTGCAGAGGCCGTGAAGTAAGGGATTGATGGATGAGATTTGGGGTATACGGCCGAGTCGTAGACAAGGCCGGATAAAACGAATCCAGCAATCCCTCTTCCGGCCGATGATTGTATAGAGCTTTTCTCAAACATGCATCATCATCATCATTATCATCATCATCGTCATCCATCCATCCAACCATCCATCCATCCGTCCATCCATCCATCCATCCATCCATCGATCCATCCATCCATCCATCCGTCCATCAATCCATACATCCATCCATACATCCATCCATCTATCCATACATTCATACATCCATCCATCCATACATCCATCCATCCATACATCCATCCATCCATCCATACATCCATCCATCCATCCATACATCCATCCATCCATCCATCCATCCATCCATACATCCATCCATCCATCCATCCATCCATACATCCGCCCATGCATTTAACGACCGCTTTAGCCTAGTTGGTAGTGACCCTGCCTACGAAGCAAGAGGTCCTGGGTTCAAATCCCGGTAAGGGCAGTTATTTGTGTGATGAGCACGAATATTTGTTCCTGAGTTATGGATGTTTTCTATGTATTTAAGTATTTATTTATCTATATAAGTATGTCTATCGTCGTCTAGTACCCATAGTACAAGCTTTGCTTAGTTTGGGACTAGGTCGATTTGTGTGAGATTGTCCCCTAATATTATTTATTTATTTTATTTATTTATCCATCCATACATCTATACATCCATCCATACATCCATCCATCCATCCATCCATCCATCCATCCATCCATCCATCCATCCATCCATCCATACATACATACATCCATACATCCATACATCCATACATCCATCCATACATCCATCCATCCATCCATCCATCCATCCATCCATCCATCCATCCATCCATCCATACATCCATCCATACATCCATACATCCATCCGTACATCCATACATCCATACATCCATCCATACATCCATCCGTACATCCATACATCCATACATCCATCCATACATCCATATATCCATACATCCATCCATACATCCATACATCCATACATCCATCCATCCATCACCAGTAGTTTAGGCGGATTTATAGAAATAAAAGAAGATTGTAATTTTTCCTTTGTCAGTTTAGTGTTCGTAAGCAAATTTAAAAAGTTACAGCAGCGGACAATAATGGTTTTTCATACTTACTTTTATGGCCTAGGCCAAGAAGTAATGTAGGGAGCCATAAACAACAAACTTCATGGCTTCATTTCGTGACATTAACGCATACATTTCAAAGCATGTTTGAGAAAATTGTAATGTATTAAACTTAAAGATACCCAATAATTCAATCTGAAAATAATTATTTGAAAAATATTGAAATAAGTTTCTTATGACTTTTCTATACAAAAAAAATATAAATATATAAACCATGGGTATCCTTTTAGACATTTCCTATTGGTTTTATGGATTACCCTTAGATTTTCATAACACGGGATACGGCGGTTGAAACGCTTCAGAACCCCAGAAAGAAGTTTGTGAATGTGCACTTATAACAATACAGCCTTCTTACTGCGATCTCCCAATCAGAAACTAGCTCTTATCCGCGATGAGAGTAACTGAATGTGATTGGCCGCCGTCTACATGTTTAATTAACGCCTTTCTCCCACTAATCGCCATCGCCGTTTCAAGGACTGCAATTTGTATTTGAATGTTTCTGCATAATATTATAATTGGCCAATCGAGGCTGAGCGGCGTCTGCAATTTCATATGCCGCCGCCACATTTGCCATGTCACTTTTTTATTAACGGTTTTGTAGTATTTCCTTATGTATTCCACTAACTCCAGCAAGGTTTTCGTTGAACTGCTGGCAGTCACTTTTTACTGAAAACTCGTGGAATATTTGTGCCGATTCACTTTTTTTCTAGTTTGATTCGAACAAAGACTTCAAAGTTGAATCTACTTAAATCAGCAGAGCCTTTTATTTTTATCTTAAATTGCTTCTGTTATATGCAACTAAAAAAGTTATAAGATATCTGTAATTGCACCACTTTTTGCTGTTGCTGCCGCTAGGTATATCATACCATAAGTATAGTCGACCAAGGAATTCCTTTACCACCCTAAGGTTCAATGTCAGTTGAACGGCTTAAAACATCAAAGGCTATTAACCGCTGACGCAAAAACGACGGGAAGTTAAAAGTTTGACGTGATCGGTCCTACCTAGATGACCGCCGCCACAAAATGGCGGATTACATATTTTTTCACAACTTCCTCAATATAGGTATCAAATGAAAGGGCTTGACTAGTCGAATACTATACACTATGATGAATTTCAAATCCAAGATGGTCGCCACCACATAACGATGAATTACGTATGTATTTTCAAACATATTGCGTTGTAGGTTTTTAAAATTTTAAATGTTTAGGTTAGGTTATCACTCACAAGTCAATGTGCCTTAGTGTTTTTATTCTTTTTTTTATACAATAAAGTCTTGCGTTTGACCACAATCACGCCTGATGGACAGCGAAGATGAGGCCTACGCTACGATGGAGCATGCTTGCCTAGTAAATGCTCATTCACCCTAGACTTGAAAGCGGCCAAATTTTAGTGTTCAGAGAACACAGTCGCAGGCGGGGAATTCCACTCCTTAGCTGTGTGTGCGGTTGATGAAGGAATTGATGTAGGAACTGTCATTAGAAATGAATTCTGATGTTGGAACTGTCATTAGAAATGATAAACCACTTGGTCGAGAATACCTATGTCGGTTGAAACTCAATTGTTGTTGATAAATATACTAGCAAATTTCCGCGAAAACAGAGGTATTTATATTCTCCTGACCTTAATTATTTAACTTCCGTTTATTTCGGCGCAGTTATCATGTGTTTTGTCGATGCAGGGGCAACGAACTGTCATCCAGGCGAAGAAAGATAACGTATGTTTGTCTAGCGCCTAATTATTTACCCAATTATCGTTCCGTAGCGCTTTATTAAATTGCGTGTCTGAATGTGATGTCTTTAGAACGTTTTGAACAACTTTGACTTTAGTAATATGAACAAAGATTTGTTTGGTTTGATGTCAAGTCAAGTGGGAGCGTTTATGGCATATTGGCATGGCGAACCAATGTCACGCCAATTATTTAATAAATAACAATCCCTTAATACATTCAGCCACTAAAGGCGTATAACATTTTACAGCCCAAGTTGTTAATCGTGAATATTGTATACAATTTAACATTATTATTTAATAATCAAATTGAATTCTAAGTACTAGTAAGTATGACAATAATTGTTGTGCTAGTTAATTATCGCTTGTATAATATGAGCGTCTAAGTTTTATACAAGTAAAACTATTATTTAATTGTCAAATTGAAATCTAAGTAAGTACTAGTACCTATTTCAAAAATCGTCATTAGTTATTACGATTAATTATTCATTGTAAAATATGAGCTTCATAATTTTTTGCGATTGGAATTATCACTAATTTTCAAATTTAGATCTAGGTAAATAGGTAGATGTTCATTGACTAACATAAAATTAGTTGTAATATGATGGTCCAACATGGGACTTTAAATTCTTGGGTCCTGGGGCCTAAGGGCATGCTAGAAAACTGCTCTGTGAAATGGCACTAACCAAGTTAGCTAGCCCTGATGTACGCTATAATAATGATAAATAAAATAAATAAATAAATATTAGGGGACAATCTTACACAAATCGACCTAGTCCCAAACTAAGCAAAGCTTGTACTATGGGTACTAGACGACGATAAAAACTACAATACGATAATGATAGAACTACATTGGAATATTTTAATACAGGTTAATCGGTGTCACATTGTTGACTATTACCGCTTACAAATCATAAAGTTAGGCTTCCAAGGTTACTGAGGTTGGCAAACAACTAAAGTGCAAAGTAAGAGTGATAAAAAGTTGTATTTTTAATCTGCGCCCTGACCTGACACGCGTGGTGCGTGACCATTGCATTATTTTTCTCTATTACACGGATATATATGTATATCTATCGCGCTTATATTTTGCTAACGCGCGTATCATTGCGGCGTTCTGTAAGAGAACAATAAGTTAAAAAAAATTATATTTAATAAACTTTTTTGCTGACTGTACTTTTTATTGTGCTTGCATTGTGATCCTTTTATTATTATTATAATGATAATATTTCCCTTAACTAAAAATTCTAATAACCATGACAATGACGCCTGGTCTGGTGTGTGGCCGCAGAATTGATTGGTTTTAGTTTATGTGCATTATCCTTAGATTTTCGTAGCACACGGGATACGGCAGTCGAAACGCTTCAGAGCCCCACCCACCCACACATGAATATTACAAGTTATACAAAAGCATGTAAAAACGTCAAAGTATGCTTAGCAAAAACATGATCGCCTTAGTCTGAAGTTCATTAACATGTGGTAGAAATTAGTGGCAAGGCCGTTCAAGTTTGCGCATGCAAGCGAATCGATCTAATGAGATAATTGATAATACTACAATCTCGCATTGTTTACTAGACGCATCTGCGTTCCATTACATTTCCTGCTTCACTTGCGGTGGATTATTCTAATTGAGACTTTAATGCTGCTGTATCAGTGGCGTTGCAAGATGCACTTGATCGGTATGCAGCGACATGGCGTGTTGATGTTGTGCAGAAACTTCTAGACACAAATGTATGTGTCTCCGGTTCCCAGCGAGCTTGTAACGTAATTGATTATAGTGATATTGAAGTGTCAGAACTTCGTAATATCACTGGATGGGAAGGTATTTAAATTAAAGCATGTTGTATAACTATTCTTATAATATAATGTGACAAGTTGTACGAAGCCTGTCTCAAAAAGAAATTTCAATAAAACTATTCTCATAAAGACCCTAGTCAAACCAACGGTACCTAGGTGGGGCTCTGAAATGTTTCAACCGCCGCATCCCGTGTGTTACAAAAATCTGAGCTAAAACGGTCCTAAAGTACGGTACGGTTACGGTATTTTAATGATAAATATGTGTGAACGCATGTGCGCATAGTAATAATATTAAACATAGATCTTAGGATGGCAGGCAAATAATGCTTGTGATGTATACATCCAAAAACGGATCCAAACAGATATGTATTTGTGTTATGTTACTACGTATATACGTAGTAATAGGGATACGGATGTGTGGCTGTTTGGATTGGTTTTTTGGAAATGTTTTTAAATAAAATATGCTGTTAATTAGCAAAAATATAGGAACAATGTCTAAAGTGTTTAATTGTAAAAATAGCCCTCTGATATTGCCGTGCCCTTACGGGGCGTCACATGTATACCTAATCTATTATTCCAGCTTATGCCTGTAATGTGTTATGCAATAAATCATTTTGACTTTGACTTTGACTTTAAATTTCAACTCATAGAAATCGTTTCCATCCAACTCATTACTCGGGGAAAAACCAGCATTCGACATCAGCCGTAACTAAACACACGTTCTTCTGAATTTTATATGTAGAAAAGAAATTCAATACAAGCTTAATTACTAAAACAATCAAGTGCCAAACTTGGCACCTTGAATTAGGAGCATATACGAACTTTGCAGAAGTATTTTATTTTATTTTTCCCCTGCACCCAGTAAACACAATTTGGACCAAATACTACCATTTAAAATAAGATACATCGTGACTAGTCAACTGTCTTGGGTCGGTTCAAATTAAGTTCATTAATGCCCGCCCACATGACCTTAATTAATTTGTTAATTAATCCTTACCTTAACTGCATTCCAGAACGTTTTAGAAAAAACTATTTTGAAGTTGCTGTCAAATTTTGATTCATTTGATCCTACTAATAATATAAGTGCAAAAGGTTGTGAATAATCAAACTTTTGCACACACATAAGCGTGTGCGTTCGTGTATGCGTGCATGGGTGCGTGTGTGTATTTGTTACTCTTTCACGCTAAAACAGCTGGGCGGATTCGGATGAAATTTAGTAAAAAAAGACCACACGGCGTGGACGTCTTGGATAGGATAACACATAGGCTAGTTTTTATCCCGATATTTTCAAAGGATCCATGTAAAATCTTAACTCTATCTACTCCCTACACTTCTATGATACTCTTTTATGTCAAATAAACCCAAATAACATGTTATTATATTCAGTAGTTCCCTCTGTCAAAAACACACACGTTTGACGTCAAACCTGGAATAAAAATTTAAATAAACAATTTATTTGTACATATTCTTCAGATTCTTCTTTAAAGCGTTATTAGATACTTGTCCTTAATCGCTTAATGGCTTTATTGGCCATGAAGGGCTGGCATTGCTCGAGGAATACCTGAGTGGAAACCCAGACGAAATCAAAAGCCTTTTCAAACGACTGAACGAAGACTGGTCGATGTTCTTCTGAATTTGGTCGGGTTTTGATCCGACTGTCCAATATAAACCGACTTGATTGTAAAGCATTACCGCAATTAGGTTTAATGGTGTTTTCTAAGTGCGGGGAGTCGAGTCTCGATTGTTAACCCGAAGCCGGCTCGCTTCCATAGCATGTAAACATCACGCGTATTTATGAAACAATCCTACTGACTGATCTTAGAAATAAGAAAGTTCGTGAAGATTTTTGGATGTTTGAATGTTATAAACGTAATAATAATAAGGACTCAACTGATTTAGATGAAACTTGGCGTACAGATGAAACAAGATCTGGATTGAGACATGGATACTTACTACCCCAATAATGAGTTCCCTTTGGATAGTATTGTAACTTAAAAAAATAGAAGGCGATATCCAAGAAGGTTGTAGGACCTACCTCGGCTTCCAAGATGTCGTGTTAACTTCCTCCTCAATCTATAGATGGCGTTGAACGAGCGAACGTTGTGATTTAAAATTGTTATCGTAACCTTTTCTCATGAATATCTAAAACGCGCGAAGCCGTGAGATAAAGCTAGTTATGAATAAACTCTTTAGTTATAGTTATAGTTTTATTTGGAGAACAAATAGAAATAGATGTACAAAATAGTTCTTATATTCTAAATTTGATTATTAAAGAAAGCCTATGCTCAGGGTCTCCCCACAGATGTGCCAGTCTAGATTCGAACCCATGACCCTCTGCTTGAGAGACCTTAGGTCGAAGCCACTATAGTCTACCAAAACTTGAGCATTAGGCAAATATTGCGACTTAATTGTTCTAAAATGCGACTAAATAACGTTTAACAAAAAAAAGCAACTTCCAAAAAATACAATTAAGAAATGCTGAGCACATATCATTAAGAGTTCCTAGAACTCGATATGGACACCAAAATTTGATGTATGAGTGTGCTAAATTATATAATTCCCTACCAAAATCCGTAAAAGATAGCAAATCACATAATATCTTTAAAAACAAAGTTAAATTATATATAATTGATAACATTGTATAAATATAGCATTGCACTGTATAAATTGTCATTACCCACTCAGCTGCTTTTTGCTTTTACTGTCAACTATTTGACAAGTGATTTCAAACAATATCATTAAAACTTAACTGAAATAAATAAATAAATTGGCAAACGTGGTTGCACAGGGCATGTGAGTGGTGATATTCTATTAACTCACTGTGAAACCTAATAATTGTACTTTTAGCTATAGAAATTGTCTTATAAGTGAAATTATCTGTAATTTCTTCAGACAATAAATGTTCTTTAAACCTAAAATGTACGCTACCAGATTTTCCAATAAATTCGCTTTTAGGTAGACTTTCTGTTGCCGCAGTGAGTAGCTGTTGAATAATAAGGCTATTTTTTAACTTCTAATCGAGAGACCGAAGATTCTGGAACATCTCCCTTGATAGTAAACAGTAAACATCGGCCCAAAATGAGTCAAACCTCGATGTCTTTCGATTTATTGGAACTTACATTAAAGCTTTGGACAGGATTCCCCCAGGTTATTGACGTCAAACCTTATGGCCAAAGTTGAAAATACAATGCACTAATTATTTTTCTTTCTTATTTGTATGTTGATGAGTAAATCGAATGTGACTATGTTTGTTTGTTACCCTTTCACGCTTACAATACTCATCGATGGTGACGAAATTTGGATTTGACGTAGCTTGAGACCTTGAGGATAGTTTCCATCCCGGAAAACAGTGCCCGTGGGCACGCGACTAACGAATTCTTCGCAGACGAAGTCGCGGACAACAGCTAGTTAAATTGTAATTGTTTTCCTTCAAATACAATGATATTGCGTTCCAGTTCAATATACTCAAATAAGTAACCTAAATTTGGTTTCTAATGTTGTCACATTACATGAATAATATAAGTGATAAATGGAGAGATTCTGAACATGACGTATTTATTTTACTATACCTACTAGTTGTACATGCTCGTTCAGTAATAATTATAACTTCAATTAAGAAAGTCTAGCTTTAAATAGAAAATCATTAATCATCGAAGCCTAATTTTAGTCACATTGAGGTAGTCCGCACTTAATCAGACTTGGTAGCAGACCCTACTGTTTGTTACGAAACGTGTCTCCCTATGCATTACTCGGTTACTTAGTCGTAATTGAGATGAATGGCAGCCGTGCCTGTTCGAGGAAAACCGACGTCACACAACTGCGGTTTTAGCGTAATTATTTCCAATTAAATTTATATAATGACCTGGGTCCGCTCAGTCGGTGCGCGAACGCTGTATGGAGCAGTGCGTTAACGGAGGACTTTTTTTGTATGTTCTGGAACCGTATATGAATGAGTGCCGATATTGAGTGTAAGTGTTAATGATATTGATAAGCTAGGTGGCTATATAGTTACTAGACTGTGTTTTGTTTGTCTATACGTGTTCTGAAGAAGAAGCTGTTGATGTTTTACGCATTCACTTCCGGCATCGCGTATATGCGTTCTCGTGACTTTCCCCCATTGGCTACAAATGAATATTCGGCTACAAAATTTGAACGACGAACGAACACGCGGTTTGGACGCCTGAAGAAGTTTTAAGTCTTCTCGGCTTAAATTGACACTTTCTGTTTTCTATGTCTGTTAAAATAAGCAAGTTCTTCATTCTCGAACAAATGGTATTCGTTGAAAGATTTTCTTTACTCCTTACGGTTGATGCGTTGGTAACCAAAACCACCGCTCATGTGGAGCCTTTCCCAGATCTCAAACACTTATACAAAACCGCTGTTAACCCAAAAATGACCCAAGACTTAAGTATTTTAATAATTAATTCTGAGTACATGAGCCATTTTGTCACGTGTCTGCCTAAAACCGAAGTAATTTGGTACCTAAAATGAGCCACTTAGGGAAATCGAAAGCCGGTTTTATCAGGGAGTGTAAATTTTTTATGCAAGCTGTGTGATATTAGGTATGTGTTATTAGAATGTTTACCAGCGTTATAGTCCATTATAATCGGAGAACAGTAATGGTCATATGTAAAAAGATATTCTGTGTTTCTCTGGTTTTCTTTGTCCGAGCTCTTAAGTTAAATCTATTTGCCGAATAGGTACAACATTGATTTGGAAGAACTGAATGGTACCACAGAACCTTTGCTGCAAAAGTCATGATGATTATCCAGCTGATCTGCCAAAGAAATCAACGTGAAATTGATTGTGTAAAGGTTCCATGCTGGTACGCGATTCAGTATCCTGTTCTGTATTTACAAACAATACACAAACAGTCATTTTGCTACCACACAATAATCCCTCTCAAGTCCAATCACTGGCTTTTGATTTTTTGATTTCATTATACTTAAGGATAATGTGAAATATTTTATCTTTATGCGAAATGGTATTAAAATATGGTGTGTAATAAAAAGTTAAATTTTTACCCATTTTCAGCGAAAAAGGTAATCTAATCAAATCATCACAATTGATACGTTTCGTAAAAATTCACTATGTATTTTTTACTACCGCCTATAATCGGCTATTAGAAGCGGGCGTTCGAGGCAAAAACTCGTATTTAATAGGTTTAATTAAACCTCGGTAAACAATTCGCATGTCCTATGATTCATTGTTACGTTCATTGGTTATTGTCGGCCTTTACTTAACCCTTTATCAGGCGGAGGCGATTTAGCGACCACATGCATTGAGTTGGAATTTCAACCTTATTGATTACAGTATACGTCACAATTTCCATTGTAATTATTGAAAATACGACTAGCTTTAAAAATGTCCTTTGTCAGGTACGCATTCGATAGCTGCTTTTTGATTCTCTGGTAGTATGCTCCAATAAATGGGGCCTTATAAAGGGAGTCTATTGCAGACTGCATAAGCAGAGTAGTATCAAGACGTAATGCACCGTTTTCATTCCTTGTGTAAAAAAAACTAAATTAGTGAAATAATGTGAAATCATAGCTAAATCTTCTTCTAATATAGTATAAAAATCTCGTGTCACGGTGTTTGTTATCGAACTCCTCCGAAACGGCTTCACCGATTTTTATGAATTTTTTTCTCCACATTTGGTAGGTCTGAGAATAGGTCGTAGGCTTTTTTTTAGACCCGTAATATGGCAAAACAACGTTTGTTGGGTCAGCTAGTACGTATAATACATAATAATGTTAGTAAATCTCAGGAACTTGGTTACGCGTAGGTAAACAATAATGACGTTTCAAACATCAAGTAAACGCTGTAGTGTATCTACTTATGCAGGAAGTCGGCAAATGCTAGTAATTTTTATACGACTTAATGCCAGTATTATAAGGTCTATAATAGAGTATGTATGCTCGCCATCGCACTTTGCCCTGATTCTGTGAATTGCTGGTTTTCCCGTTTACAAATGTTATTGGGATGTGTAATGTAATTAATTTTAACTTTATTAAATTGATGTAAAATACCTGTCGACGATTTAGCGTGTACTAAACACAATCTATAAATCACCTTATCTTATTATATTATATACTTATAAATTACGTGTCACGTTGTTTGTCCGCGATAGACTCCTAAACTACTTAACCGATTTTAATAAAATTTGCACACTTTGTGCAGTTTGATCCAACTTGAGAGATAGGATAGCTTACATCTCAATTTATAGTCTCAATATTTTATTGCAAATTATTGCAAGAGAGCGACGAAGGCCAGTTGCAAGAGAGCGGCGTACGCCAGGATGTACAATGCGGGGTGTGGCGGGGTGGGGGTGAGGGGGGGTTGCGAGGTAGTTGCGGGCGGTGCGGGGGAGGGGGTGCGGGGGTATTAAAGGGGGATATATAATACATGCATAATATAGTTGCCAGTTGCACCCGTGCGAAGCCGGGGCGGATCGTATACATATAATTTTTCAACAAAAATTATGAACACATGATCTATCGTAGACCTCATCTCAACTTTCTATCAGGCGTGATTGTGGTCAAACACAAGCTGCGGAAGTACCTACTTGAAGTAGGAAATAACTTTGTCAACAGGAGTCTATATGATATGGCTTAATTAGCTAGTAGTAACGAGCTGGCAGTTTTACTTTTAAGCTCTAGGGAGATCCTAGAGTAATTAGCTTATTAACCTTCCTCTCATCCGTTACACGAGTATACCTTCTTGGATAATTTAGGTATATCATATGTATCTTAGGTATGTAGTTAACGCGACGACGCAACGCACCAGAGAAGCCTCTTTCATAGAAGCATTAGCTTTATTTATTCCAAAGCTCCAAATGCATAAGTAGGTTTTAGCAAACCTTGATTCTGGTGTTATCTAGATCAAACTAACAAAGTAGTTCTTATAATTCAATCCATTGAATTTGTTAGTTTTCCGATTTAATTTTCAGATCTTATAGATGTCTACCTGAAGCTGGTTAATATTCTAGTGACGTACTAACATAACCATCGCATCGACAAATCGATTGTAAATATTCATTAGGATGAATAAAGCATTTCGAAAGTAATTCAGTTATGGAAACAATTGCTTATTCAAGGATTTTATTATGTAACACCAGTACCACCTGCCTCTTGTTTTGTATTTGCTCATAGTTATTTACAATGTTTAAGAGCACAACATGAATACGGATTACGAAGTCCTTTGAATCAATAGGATTTTTTACAAGAAGATTTCTCAAGCTATGTGGTCATTTTGTTCCAGGTTTGATTTTATTTCTTTGAATTGTATTCTTATTTTTGCTTTCGTCGTTTCTGTACATGTATAACCATGTTACTGTCCGAGAAATACAATTATACGTTTGATGTCCATAGCGAGAAACCTTTGTTTGAACAGGACTCAAAACAGAACATAATGTGTCCTAGCTATTTCCATTCTGGAGTTAAAATAACAATAATTAACAATAGTTCTTTTATTTAATAATACTAATAGTTAACCAGAATATATTGGAAAGAACAGAAAAGAAAGGTTTAAACGGGGAATAAATTCAAATAAAATAAATTATAATACATACATAGATACATACATACAATCACGCCTTCTTCCCAGCAAGGGGATAGGCAGAGACTATTTGTTTCCACCTGCTACGATCCTGACATACATCTTTCGTTTCAGCAACACTCATTAGTCTTTTAATTTAATCTGGTTTTGCGTGCTTTTACCAAATACACCAATACTGAATACTTCATACTGATACTCAATTACTATATAATTCTTAATGGGAAAACAGTGAAAAAAAATCGTAAAAATTGGGAACATAAAACTTTCTGAGTTTGTTAGTGAACCAAAATTGTCTAAATAATATTTCTTAAAACAAATAAATTGTGAAAGTGTTAATTTAATAAATTGTTATTTAACAAAAATAAAATTTACATAGCCCCTTATTCATAAAAAGTTTACAAACTGTGTGAAAGAGCCCTAAGTCAAATTCTACAGTGACATATAAATAAAAATGTTGATTTTACGGATTCTCTATTAATTCTAAGTCTTGATAACCAATATCAAGCCTTGATAGCTACTGCCCGTCAAGACAAACCAATCGCTTACGTATAGGTATGCAATGATCGACATTTGCACACCACTAATTGCCATCGCAAATACAAGCGAATCAATTAACCGTCGTTCTTCATTATAAATGGAACCTAACAACCTTGTAAATAAATCTGCAAATGTATCAAATCAAAACTGGTTTTTCCGACTCCGAACGCAAACCGGGCTGAAGTGCGTCACGCCAAGGGTTGACATTTTTTACGGAAGGCTAATTTGTAAAAAAATGTTGTTGAACAAGAATGTTAACTTGAGGCATTAAAAAACAATGTGTTTTAATGTAGCTGAGAAGTTAAATTCGTTATGTTACTAAAATTATGTGTTTGTTTACCTATCATTGAAAAGTAAGTAGGCTGCAATCTTTCGTAACTCTTAAAAACCGCTCAAGAACGTGTCGGGGCACACATGCAGTGTAGGGTCTAACTATATTACTAATAGTTTTATATACAAATTTTACTTTACCACTGTGTCCTTGCAACACTTTCTAGCACGCTTAACCGCGGATGGACGGACAGAAAGACTAACAAACGGACATGGCAAAAATATAAGGGTTCCTAAACAGTACAGAACATTAAAAAGCGTTAAGATTGTTCAAAATACTCCCTTCAATCTATAACGAACTAATAGGGCTTCGTCGTATTAAGTATGAACGTTAGAACACAATGTGTTTATACTTATTCTGGGCTTTTCTATAGAATTATAGACTATCTTCATGTCATGATATTAGCAAGTAACGACATAATCTAGCCGGTTCGTGATGCAGCACTATACCATGGTCACGGCAGCAAAATTGAAAACTACATCTTGTCATGATGGTATTAAAATTTAAAATTGTAAAGCCTGTTAACTTACAAAGTACTGGCCATCAATTCAGTAACCATACCTTCCTGTATCCTTCATACTGTAATGATGTTGTTTTCTTTTCAGTTGTTTATTATTTTATTATTATCATTACAGAATTTCGTCTTTAATTTTTAATTTTTTTGGTTGGACAGGGAATAATACCTACTTCCAATTAGATCCCATTGTCACCGAAGTGCCGGCTCGTGCTGATTCGACATCAAACAGATTAGTAGAAAGTTATTTTCGTCATTTTATGAAGTCGTTTCAATTTCATATTGTTTTTATTCTCATCATCATCATCAGCCTATCGCAGTCCACTGCTGGACATAGGCCTCTTCCATGGCGCGCCACAACACTCTGTCTTCGGCCCCTCGTCGCATTCATCCGCCGCCAGCGTTCCTCTTTTATTCTATTCACTAATTATTGACAAATTGTATTAAATTGCTAGCTCCAGTCTATTTGCACTCTTAATAGCGTTGAAAGGTATTTCAGGTAGGTACTAGGTATCTTTATAAGTATTTTCAATTTGTGCCTTGAGAAACTTCAAGTCTCTTCTTTAAAAAGCAGATGCAATAGCTTACGTTGTTTTTTTAAATTCTTTCCGCTAGGGAAAAGGCAAAGGTTTAAAACCGTACAGTCAAGTCTTCATTATTATATTTTTTTGCTTTTCTTGGTAGTTTTAGCTTACTAGCTTAGCTTGGCCTTAGCCAGGTAAAGGTCAAGTCTTTACTCTTTAGTTAATAACAGCTTACACGCCATCATCGGTAGTAAGTGAAGTGATCTAAATTAAAAGAAGTGATGTCCACTTTGTACCTATTAGTCGCGAATACTAACACTACACGTGCCATTAAATTAAAGTATATCAATATCTTGTTTACAAACGCGTCCTTGAACCTGGTCGATTGACGCACAAAACCGTCTACAAAAACACAATTCTCAAACAAAAAAGGTACACTGTTATTTAAAATCCACAAATCTATTTTTACTCTCGCAATTCAAACTTCAATATGCACGCCATTTCATTTGGTTAAAACCCATCGTCCGTAATTTTGGAAGTATAAGAGCTAAAATCGGTTAGCCAGAATCAGTGTACGAGAGTCAGGCCGCATAATGTCCGTGGATCAGATTCAGTTATTTTTGGAACGAAAAAACCTAATTATACTATGAAACCAGTTTTGTGCGGTTGCGGATAATGCGAATGTTTCACAGATAACAGTGAATCTTGTGTCTTACATTGTAAGGTTGGTTTTTCGAACAATTTTAGGGATATTAAGCATGGAGATAGTTGTTTGGACACTTCGCAAGTCCGAGCGCAACGAAAATAAGATCTTGTACAAAATGTTCTTCTGAACATAATTTCACGGTGTAATTATTGTAATTAGTTGGTTTGTTATAATTATTCCTGCTCATTGTAGCTAGTTAAAATTGGTTAGTTTAGTTGTTGAAAGCTGTACAAAAAGTAACCGATTCATCTTTTAAGTAGATGATGGGTTTGTGTTCGTTATATTAATAAACACATTTTTTATGATTTCAAAAAATTTCTCGTGAAAAATACCTAACAGCAAATCTGTGGATTGCTTTGCTATTTGTATATAGTTTTGTAGATAACTTTTTAAGTAAGTAATTGAATTGAAATACCTGAAATAGCTTTGTCATATCCAGATTTGTGCACTCCATTTTAATTAACGTCCTTTATTATTCCACAAAAGCGACGCGTAATCGCGTAAATTAGATTGAGCGCACAAATCTGGATAATGACAAAGCTGTTTTACTTAATTTTCTACTATTCTCTTTGTTTTTTCACCATTTTTAACTGTTATTTTCACATGTTTAATTTCAAAAACCGGCCAAGTTGAAAGATGTATACTATACCTATATGTATCTACTTTGTTCATGTGTGAGATGCTAGAAGTCTGTCCTTCACGCAGTATCGGTGATCTGATATTCTATTTGTTCTGTGCTTAGATTTACCACGTTAGTTTGTAGTGAAATTTTAATTTTCACTAGATCAAAAAGTCAAATTACATAGGAACAATATTCTTAGCCACTCCAGCTAGACGTATCAAGTAACTAAAGATAAATTACCTACGCCCTATCGATTTACAGGATTCTTTAATCACGGAAAACGTCGCGACAAATTAAACCTGTGGGAGTAGTTCCGCGTAAAAAATAACATTAATTACTGTTGGGATTTCTCGTGACGCAGACACGCGCGTCATTCGGTTCAATGCACTCGCTTGTCGCCGATTGAATCGATTAATAAACAAGCTTGCATCGAATAGCTTTGCTCGGCTCGGGCGACGTCCTCGCACTATTATGCAGAGTTCGAAGTTTGAATTTGGCTTTTTAAAATTGAATTTAGAATGCATTTGTTTTTTACTGCCTCAGCGTCATTTATTTTCGGCAATCTGTCGATCTAAAATCTCTTATTATATTCATTATGGACAGTCAAAATTATGCAAGATAGTGGGGACCTGATCGTATTTATGTATCTGGGCAACGTTCATCTCGTTATAAAAAGAAGAGCCACGTTGTGTTAATGTAAATTAGAATTTCAGTTAATAACTCTACGTTCTATAAGAGGTTATAGCATAGCAGGTTTAAAAAACAGTTGTATGGTTTTCATTAATAAAATACTTTTTCAAAGAAAATGGAACTTGAGCTTGCCATTTCCTTTGAAGTGGCTTCCTTCACAAAGTCGAAGCAATTTAGTCGAAACGTTTCATCACTATGCCAAGGTTGTAGAGCTCAATATCCGAAAACAGTGGGCTGTCGGCAACAGGTGGAGGGGGTGGTAGGGGAGGCTACACAAACACGGTGCCTAGTAACAACTTTATTTGTCGTGAAAGGCCACGAACGCACCTTCGTCTCGAGATGCGGTTTTAGCCAGTAAGGCTTGTACAGGTAGAGTGCTAAAGTAGGGTGAAAATAATACCTTCGGCTGTTGCAAGTACTCTACACCGTGGATACGGCAAGTGCGTCAGAGTTCTAAGATAGGTTTCTGAGCCCCTCTAGAAAAAAAGTTTTATGGATCTGGGGTCTAGTAAAAAAAAAACTCGATCTTCAAGATAGCAAGAATGAAAACTAACCGGCAACGCATTCTAAATTGTTATGATGTAATTTCTTATGAAAAAGGCTTTTTAGGATTGGAGAGTGGCTACGTTCCCTATCATCAGAGTGTTACTGCCGAATCTAAAATAAATATTTTTGCAAAAAAATTATGTATTTCCAGAAGTAAGCCAGATAAACCTGAAATTGTACTACATTTTTGGCTTCAAATAATCTGAGCGATCTATGTTTTAATCTGTCGGGTTATAAACTTAAAGCTGGACTAAAAACTTCAATTTTGCTGAAAGAATTTATGCAACCTAATCCTCCTAACCTGACCTATCTAGGTAACACCTGAATTAATAAATTAATATACTTACAATACAATACAAATATTCTTTATTGAACACCAAAACAGTACAGAAAAATTAATAAAAATAAAAATAAAAATTCATTCAGACAATAGGCGGTCTTATCGCTCAAAAGCGATCTCTTCCAGACAGCCAATGTTGGATACATGTAGAAATATGAACAGGTTTATGTAGGTGGCGGAAACAACAGACAGGAGAAATAAAGAAATATTAATCAATAAATATTAAAAACAATACAAAAATACCTACTAAGTATATTTACATACATAAATAACCAAATAAACTAAATACATATAATACTTTTACACTACGTATACTACTTATACAGAATATCAATAAGACAACGTCAAAAAACCGCACGTGAGAATAGGAACTCAAATTTAAAGAAATAGTGTAAACAAAAGAACAGGGAAGAACCGAAGACTCAGGATTAAGTTAATGACAAGTAGTGAGCTTTGAGGAGATTTTAAAAATGGGAAGGGATTTAGCTTGCCTTAACGCCAAAGGAAGAGAATTCTAGAGACGAATGGCAGTCATAGTTAACGAGTTGTGATAGAATTTAGAAGAAGAAGGAGGAACGGTATGAAGAAAATTTTGTGCAGAACGAAGAGAGGACAAGAACTTAAAACGCTCTTGAAGGTATAGAGGAATTGCAGGATTAAAGAGTATTCTGTATAAAAAGAGCAAGAATATGAGTATTACGGTGAAAACGGATGGGGAGCCACTTGAGATGCGTACGATAAAAGGAAAAGTAGTCATATTTCCGTAAACCGAAAATGAACCGTATACAAACATTTTGGAGATGTGAGATCTAAAATGGAAATATCGGCGCAATTTAAAATAGGAAGTAGAAGAGAATTAACCAATGCAATCCTGGTAGCGAGTGGGAGAAAAATGCGAAGCCGTCTCAGAGACCCCACAACAGCAAACATCTTCCTGCTAACCTCATTAAAATGCGGTGCCCACGTCAACGACCGATCTATGAGAACACCCAAGTTTTGTACCTGAACCGAGAAAGGTACCAGGGTATCATTAAAAAGTATAGGAGGCAGATTATTCAAATTAATTCTGGATATAAAGTGTGAACTGCCGACTATAATATATATTATAATATATTTTATATATATATATTATATAAGTGTGTACTTGTGTGTATTCTTTGTATGTATGGGTATTGTTTATGTTTTGTTAGTTTGGGTTTATTTTTGATTTCGTTTTTTTACTCTGCTTTGTATGCCTACTCTTGTCTCTGATGTCCTGTCAATCGTTCTAAGGTTAACTGGAAGAGATCCCTTTAAGGAATAAGTTCGCCTTTGTACATTTGTCTCTCTTGTTAACTGGTAATTTTCATGTTTTATGTACAATAAAGAGTTTTACTTACTTACTTACTTACCTACTTAGAATCTGAAATTTTGCTCTTAAACACCGCTAGTAGGTTTGATTTCCCAACTTGTTTTTTCAATGGCACAAGCGTGATTTGATTCTCAAATGTAAAAACGAATAGCCCTTACTCGTGCCGTGATGTTGCCGACCTGCCACAGTTCTCAAGGACGGAGGTGGTATAGTCTAACGCGCGGGCGCTCCCGGCCAGAGATATTGTGGATGCTGAATTTTCGACATCCGCGGATGCGGATATTACACATGAATGAATGAAAATGTTTGCGATATATTTATTTATAGAACACCAACTTGGCTTCATTTTCTGGGTCTAGGCAATTTCTAAAAGGGTTGTTAATTAGTCCGGCACTACTAAAAATTATTCACTAGGAACTATAGTCAAAGGTTAAAGGCGAAAATATCTAGAATGTGCGCTGCACGCGCCGCCGCTAAGTCGTTCCTGTACCTACTTGTTCAACATCCGCAATCCGCATCTGGGCATTTTCAGAAAAAATTGTACCCTGTACTTTTTTTTAAAACCTAACAAATTTTGGGTTATTTCTACTCAGAATCACAAGCAGTATCGATTTAAGCAATAAAAAATGTGTCCCTCTGTTAATTGTCAGTTTTGTGACGCAGTTAACCATACAAGTTGTATGGACCGTCACAAAACTGACTAATATTTTTTGTATGGAAAAATTAAGGATAATTAAAGAAAACGGGTACATTTTTTTCTGAAAACTCCCATCTGCATAAGCTCCACATTGATTTTATGCTGATGAGAACGCTGTTGCGGATAAGGATACGGATGACTCAACACCCCTACTCCCGGCGTCTCTTTCTATCCTCATCCTCCACCGTGTGACTGAAAGAAGTGGTGAAAACGATTGTGATTCCGAGTGCGTTAAACAATAAGGGCTCAATAAAACCGATCCAGTATTTTCTCTTATATTATTTAAAAAAAATAGTTATTACTTTATTCTTGTAATTGATTTTGCTCCAAAACTGGAGAGGCGATTTTGATTGAGTGCTGTCGATGTGTCGATGCCGCTACGGGTATGTTAATCTGTTATTAAAATTCAATGAAATCTAGACACCGGCGCCATGAGGACTGTGTTGTTTTTTTTATTCTATGTTTTTTAATGTTTTTGGGCGCAGATCGTCAGTGAATAAATAAATAAAATATCTTTATTTCAAACCAGATGCGATATGTAGTTGGTTAGTTAGAAAAAAAAAACGGCTAAGTAAGCGTCGAGGCTCCTCGAGGAGGAATAGGTCTTCGTACTAACATGTGTCAAATATTCAATATTAAGTTTTGATGTATTTTTTAATTTGGAAAGCCTACTAAGCTTTGTTGTTGCTACGGAAACTTAAGGCCCAAGCCACAGAAGAGACTTTTTGATGATGATGTATGGGGACGCCTCGCTGAGCCAAGCGGGCTGTCGACCGTTTTGCACCGTCATTCAGCCCAAAGAGACTTTTTACATTCATTGTTAATATTCAATAAACAAGAATTTTTTTTTTACATAAGTTACTGTAAATTCTTTCGCATTGCACATTAAGCAAAGCAAAGGCTTACAAAAGTATGCAGTTTAAAAATATTTATTCACTTAACGTTGGTATTAATTATACTTCACTTAATTTACAATTAGAAACCACAACAGCATTATATTGCGGCTCGTGAACTGTAATCTCTTTACAATTTGTACTAGAGTAACAATTGACGACACGCAAATAAGGTGACATTAAAACAATTTTATTTTGCGGCTCCCAGACTATTGTACTGTACTATTTGCTAGGTAAGAAATAGTTGACCAGACGCAATATAATGTTACTAGCTTTTGCCCGCGACTCCGTCCGCGTGGAATTAGTAATTTGGACAGCTTATTTTTTTATCTAATTTGCTTTTTCATCAATTATGGCTCTCCTTAGTTCCTTTCGGAAGAAGTGAAACTTCATGATAAACCAACCCGCTCCCAATTCGCCCCCAACCCGCTCCCAACCCGCCCCCAACTCGCTCTCAACCCGCTCCCAACCCGCTCCCCACCCACTCAGCCCGCCCCAACCCGCCCTCAACCCGCCCCAACTCGTCCTCAACCCGCCCTCAACTCGCTCTCAACCCGCCCCCAACTCGCTCTCATCCCGCCCCCAACCCGCTCCCAATCCGCCCCCAACCCGCTCCTAACCCGCCCCTTTCCCGCCCCCAACCCGCCCCAACTCGCTCTCAACCCGCTCCCAACCCGCCCCCAACCCGCTCCCAACCCGCCCTATCTAACTGGGCTATCTAACACTGAAAGAATTTTTCAAATCGGAGCAGTAGTTCCTGAGATTAGCGCCTATAGAAGTATTATTTCTAAAACCCCCGATTTTGAAACATTCTTCCGCTCCGCTCCTATTGGAGTTAGCGTGATAATATATAGCCTATAGCCTTCCTCGATAAGTGGGCTATCTAACACTGAAAGAATTTTTCAAATCGGAGCAGTAGTTCCTGAGATTAGCGCGTTCAAACAAACAAACTCTTCAGCTTTATAATATTAACCCCCTGTTTCACCATCCATTGATCAAATTTATTTGACGGATGGATGTGATGCTGTCTCTGTTTGTTTTGTTCGAATAGACGGAGACGGCATCACACTTATCAGTCAGTTAGAATTGATCAATGGGTGGTGAAACAGCCCCTAAGTATAAGATTGTGGTTTCTAATTCTAAATTAAATGAAGCATAGAGGAATGAAATAAAACGCGCGTTACTATTTTGACACCTTCTTATTACACCGAATGAGTTGTAGGACATTGTGAAAATTTCCGAATAGCTGCTACACAATATAATAAAATTATGTATTCCTCTATGACATTGAAGTGGTACTTATCGATAACAGGGGCTAAATTCAGGAACGGCCGAACACGGTTTGCGAGCGGTATTTCAATCATTTGCGAAAACACACAGGAAAATAAGGCTCATCCCAAGCTCAGCCCATCCCCACAGAATATATAATAGTACTGACGTACAGAATGGAAACGGTCCGCCCCGCACCGATTCGAATTACCCCACCCCTCAAGGCGCAGATAGCCGGAAACCGCCAGAAACCAGTCGGGTGCGCGACGCGCGCGATGCATGTCGGCCGCACGCACGGACCAACTGGTCCGTGGCCGCACGGCACTAAACTTTTGCGAAATGGGAATATATTGTGCATTGTATGGGTGTTTGGCATCAACCAAAGACAAGGAAAGGACTTTTTTTCGATTTCCGAAGGACGAAAGAAGGTAGATAACCAACTTCAATTAGCAACATGTAACATTAGTAACTAGGGAAAGTAGGTTTAAAAGTTTGTTACCTATAATTTATAAATAGACTTATATTAGTAGGTAGGTATTAGTAAAATTAATTTGTTAATTATTTCCTATCAATATCTACAATTACATTCTCTAATTGTCTTTACAAAATGAATTAGGTATACACTCATTCAATTATTTTTAAACACTTAATTTAGACAAACGATAAGTTTAATTATAAGTACTACGATAATTAGATTACACCTACTCATTTTATTTTACATTACAATGTTGCTCGCGCTCAACGAACGGCGCGGCATTCACTTTCCGCAGCTATCTCTTTCGATCTCTTTTTGCGATAGTCAGCCCTGTGCATCTTACGCACACATTGACGCGTGTACAGACGTCGTCGTGCTTGTGTGGATTCAGGAACGCGTGTTTTGTGCGTCGTGTCCGCCGTGTGCCATCCCTAACCTCTCGCAAACGATTGAATTACCGCTCGCATACCGTGTTGGGCCGTTCCTGGCCCTATACTACGAAGCGCGAAATTCGAACTTCGTTTCATGCCGTTCCGCTCACGCTAATGGTATTTATTACGAGAGTGAGAGGGACCGCACGATCCGAACTTCGAATTTCGTAGTAACCCCCCTGAATTTAGCCCCTGGGTTGTCGATGTTATTGTTATGATACGAACGACATGTGGTTAGTAAAGCACATGTCGTTCGTGTCAGAAAATTATCTCGGTATACTTATGTCTTTTCTTATTTCATCTTAACCGTTTCTGCAGTTCAAGCAGGAAGAGGTAACAGACAGTTACTTTCGTTATTATTTCAGTAAAGATCAGAGGCTCTACCATGAGTTACACTAGTTTGCGGTGACCGTACTCGCTAGCGACGGCGTAAATGATTTGTATGGAGAATTGTACTTCCGTAAGTGACCGCTAGAGGCGCTGTACACAATTCTCCATACAAATCATTTACGCCGTCGCTAGCGAGTACGGTCACTGTAAACTAGTGTAACTCATGGTAGTGGTACAGTGATCTAGGATCTCTGATAGAGAAAGTTATTTCCGAGACTACCTCATTTCTTTGGGCTAAATTTAGTGTGTGATTTTTGCTTTGCTACATTTTATTTATCATTAGCATGCGTAGATAAGATTAGTCAGGTTATTATTTCACAATACAAGTTAATGTTTTGAAATTGAAAACTGGTTTTGACGTGTCGTCTTAACAATAAGCTGTTCTTTGTACATCAAAACTCGCCTTTTTTTCTAAAATCTAGTAATTTATCCCTGTTTAACGTTTTTGGGCTTATACAGTCTCTATACTTAAAACTGACCCGTTGACCCCTAATCTCACTTTATGAAAATTGCAGATGAGGCCAAAGGTGTATCTCACTGGTTCAGTAACAATGTCAGGGTGGGGTCAGGATTTGACCTGGAGCTTGATTGACGCTCTAAAAAACAAGAATTAAAAAAAACCAACGCCAAATTATGTTTAAAAATATGTAATTCATTATTTTTAGGTGGCGGCCATCTTGGATTTGAAATTTATCATAGTGTATAGTATTCTACTACTCAAGCACTTACATTTGATATCCATATTGAGGGAGTTGTGAAAAAATATGTAATCCGCCATTTTGTTTGACCGATTTTCATCAAACATAGCTAATATCTATTCTAACTCCCGACTAATTCACCTTTCAAACAAAAAAAATCAAAATTGGTTCATCCGTTCGGGAGCTACGATGCCACAGACAGACACACACAGAGACACGTCGAACTTGTAACACCCCGTCGTTGTTGCGCCGGGGGTTAAAAATGTACTGTTAGAAACAGCGCATGCAGCGGCATCACCCTCCCCCCCCCCGCTTCCGATATTTTGACCTGTTTGTCAAAATATCGTAAACTATCCGCTTGCAATAAATGCCGTTTTGCATTAGTAATGAATGAAGTAAGGAAAAACTCAGATCTTCGCATTGTTTGCCCATCTTATCAGAAAATACCCGATAAAACGAAGTCTAGACTAAGAGAACTTATCGAATTTTAGTCATAATGATATTGTGATATAATTTTTACCGTATATTATGTAAGAAGTACTTCTGACTATCTTATCGTGAGTTTTTTTGGTGTAGCTTCTTCTCCTCCCCCTTTCATATAGCCTGGGTGAATGCAAATAAATTTCGATTTAGTGTTAAGCTCAATTTAGTAGTATTAAAATGTAACATGAAACTTTCAAGCCTGAATCAAGTCAGAGGACTAAAAAAGATGTTTTTATTATTTTTTTATTATTTTTAGTTATAAATAAAAAAAAATCTTTAATCTTTTTCGGAAACTAATCCTTCAAAATTTAACTTTAAATCTTTAGCTCATTTAACTAAGTAACTGCTTGTACTTAAGCGCAAAGAATTAATTGTTTATACGTAGATACATATTCGTAATGGAGCCTGGTCAAGATCCGCGACATCAATCATCATCATAAAGTATTCTTCCTACCAACGGAAGTTCGGCTTTCGCCTGATCTGGATTTTCCGGCCAAACTGGTTACACCTGCAACCCAAAACATGCATTCTGTACTTGCATCAACGTCTAAAGTTGCCTGCATCTCTTACTAGTGTGAAATTCCGGTACTATAGAAGCTAATGAATGAGCTTTGCCGTGAGAACAAGGGTCAGAATCCAACGCAGGTGTGTTTAGAAATTCCAGTAGACGCGTGTCAAGTTCTCTACGTATGTGTTTATGTCGTGTTGACAAAGATACAGAATTTGTAACGATTTTTACATAGTGCAAATATCGATTATAATTTTTGGTATTTACCAAGAACATTTCAGTTGTTTCAGCATCGGGTCGGTCCAAGGGTTTTCGTACTCCTATATACCGAATTCTAGTAACATATAAAGTCAAAGTCTTTCAATTTTCAATACTAAAGACTAGACTGATTTAAAGTTTGAATCGTATCTTCGGCTTTCATCAGCTAGTTCGTTCGTGTCTACGCGGCCGAAAATGCACGACGCGCAATATAAAGTGTGTACTACTGTACCACTGGTTAGGTTAGACGGCGGCCACATTAGTCTGCAGTAATTTTTGGCGCAACACAACAACGCTGACATCTTGTGTAGTCTTACTCTTTGTTTGATAAAAGAAGCGTGTGTAAAAGCTCAAGGTGGTAACGCGAACTAGTTAAAACCAGTTCCCCGTTTGTGCTACACAAACATTAGCGACCGATCTGTTGTCTGTTGCGAAGCAATCCAACATAACATAACGTTATCTGGCCACGTGCTCCGACGCGTTTATTTCCGGCAATGTACATAGAACCTTCGTGAATCTGCACTTAACGTGAGCGGGCTTTGATCAATTATAACTGTGAGCGGGGCAACGTTTACTAAGTTATTCATCAAGATCTAATCGATGATTTACATTTTTATTCAGCAAATAATTATCGTTATATGTTTAAAAATGGATAGCAGTAGGTACACTTCAAGTAAGGAAGAACTGAAGGCATAAATACATAGTCGAATCTATGTCACTCTACAATGACTAGTGCCTCTTTTCGTCTCTCTCGGCTCGGGTAGTAATCTTCATCATCATCAGCATCATCGGACTAAGGTCTCCCGCAAAGAGTTTCACAACACGATCGGTCCTGCGCTGCCGCATCCAATTGGTTCCTGGGATCTTTACCAGACCGTTGGTCCATCTTGTTGAGGGGCCATCCAACGCCACGTCTTCCGGTCTGTGATCGCCACTTTAGAACCTTACTATTCTATTACTACCCCATCGGCCTTCGGTTCTACAAGCAATGTGCCATGTCCACTGCCACTTAAGTCTGGCATATAGTCTTCATACGTATAAGCAAATAACCTATCACATCCAGCTACCAGCTGTTAGGTTTACTATCGAACCTTTGTTTAAATCACGTGTGTTTGATGAAACGGCCCTCGTAACCACTGGGTCTCGCATTTGGTGGACTTATCTGATCGTTCTCGTGTCAGTTTCAAAGCAGATTTTTCATTCTTATGGTTTTTGCAACAGATTCAGAGTCCTTTGTCGATTATTTCTAACACACTTGCTTATCTAATTGACTTGTCACTCGTATGAGCCATAAATCCAAACAATCGTTTCTCTCGTTAATTTAACGAGCTCTCGTTGCAAATGGCCGTCGTTAAATATGTTTTATTGGGATATCGATCACGGTAACAACTACATGCTCGAGATATTGTGCCGTTTTGTGTTTGCTATTTTGTCTCGTCTTTTTTAAATTAGATTTCAAGTGTGATGTCGAGATTTATAACTTACGTTTTAACTTGAGCGTAACATTTCAAGGCGTAGCTGGTCATATATTTTGTAAATGTAATGTAAAACAGCCAATACATATGAACCACGCATACAAATTTACATAAACGTTTAAAATAATGCTAATACCTTACATAATTACAAGGGCTCATTGGATAGTGTTCTCACGTTGTTCAGTAATACATACCATTATAATCTGTTTTTTTATTGTTTAGACCTACTCAGTAGGCACAGTATTGCGCCGGGGTACTTAATTGGTAGACTTTTTTATGACTCTTAATAATAAAAAAACCAGTCAAGTGATACCTACTTATATTCATCAATATTCAGATCACTTTAGTATAAAATACATGAAATTAACAGATGTGCGAAGGCGAACTTATCCCTGAAATTGAATTCTTCTAGTCTTAATAACATTTATTTATAAACTAGTTTGAAACAGAAACAGAATTAATTAAAACTATAATTAAAAAAAAACAAAAGGAAAGTAATGAACTGAAACAATTACTTTGCTTACCCGCGACCTTACGATAGTTACGTTTATGTAAGAAATGCGTGTTCATGCAGTTCCTCCACCTCCACACTGTACGAACACACACAAATCACACAAACCCAACCATCACCACCACCAAACTACACTGACGCGTTTCGAACTCAACCAGAGCTCTTCCTCAGAGTTGGCACCACAACCGTACGCTATGCTACCAAATGTTAAACTAACAAACCAAAACAAATGTTTTAACTTGTCACTGTAACTTCTAAAGTACCCACTTTATTTATTTTATTGATGTTAGGTATTTTTTTTATGACAGGACAGCACAGCAAAGGATTATTTATTACCTTTAATATTATGAAATGTCATACAACCATGACATTAAATGTTATTACAAAATAATGTTATGCCTAAAAATAATTATGACCTGCGAAAAAAAGACCTTGCAATAATTATTATGAGCGACTTTATTACCTTTAATATTATGAAGTGTGATGTTTCCATGACACTGAATGATATGACTTTACTTATTAGTCCTTTCCTTACAATAATTATGACTTAAGAAAATCGTAACTCCAAGTAATGTTGTTTAATATTATGACTTCCGATAATATGACGAAGAAAAATTATGGCAGGAAACGTTATGGGCTTGAAAATTCGAAACAAAAGTTTTATGGGAGTCATTATAAACCCTTGGTTTTCGTCAAACGCATGTCAATAGTGTCAATGAACACAAGTTGGTTGCTATCTGTGGCCGTATTAATATAATTTTAATGTTCTTTGTTGTCTGTCGGTAACGAGCCCAAAATCACTTACTAATTATTATAGTAGGTCAACGGCGCATCTGTTTCAATAACACAGACAAATAGCATATTTAAGATAACCACGTGAACCCCTTATGTCCTCGCCTTAAAGTTGATTTTCCTCTAATCCCTATACAAAATTTACGAGAGTATCCGCATTGATTAATCTATCTGTCATTTAACGTATGATCTTTAAGAGTATTTATTTACTATTAACCAAAAGGTGATAACGATTTAACGACTTTGATCATTTTAAATACTATGAAGAGATGACGCACGTGGCTTCACCCGGTTGCCTCTATCCGAAATATAATTATTAGGTACTTAAGGGCCTACCGAGTTTTTCGCGCTAATCGATTTTGGATGGGCGATTTCGGGCGTGGGGGAGGCACGATGGCTCAAGATAGGTTGGTTGGACTGCGCGTGTTTTTGGGTATTTTCATTTTATTACTAAAACAAATACATATTTTAAACATGTAGCAAAACTAGAAAACATCTTGTTTTAATAACATTCAAAAAGTCATGACCTGCCGTGCAGTATTAGCGTCGTAATACGAGTTTATTTTATTTTTTAGAGATGACTTTGAATTTTTTTCTATCGAGCGAACTACAAGTAATCGTGTTTCGATAAATACTTGTCACTAGACTAGAGTGAATCCTCAAATATCTTACATATGAATTTCAGGACTATAGCATTGCTAGTAATGATACAGCACGAGTTTAAATGAATGCAATAAATGCGCCAAAAACACGGTAGGGCCTTAACTATAATCACGCGGTATCGCCCCCGAAGATGAACCAAGAAACGGCAAGTTCCCCATCCTGGTAGACTAAGAAATTCGATTTTCGAACTTTGTGTCGTGCCGTTCCATTCACGCTCATAGTATTTAACAGAAGAGTGAAAGGGATGGCTGGATATGAACTTCGAATTTCGTTTTAGCCTCCTGTGCGAAGTTTGAAATATCCCTTCGTAGTGCATGTCATTGGTCATTAAGGAATATGTGTGCCAAATTTTAAGTCTCTAGTGAATCACGTTTACCAAAATAAAACTTAAGTTCATAAAATCAATCCCAAATTATTCATTTACTAAGCATCTGTTTACTTATGATTCGTTAATCTCAATCTGTCACTTTGAAATTTGCCTTTGCCAGACATATCTCGGGCCTCGGCCCATGTACAAATTGTACAATGGTGGGTGCAGGCCTTCTATCAGAATGGGGGCTTGAGGAGTTGTAGTCGCCACGGGGGCCCAATGCGGATTGAAAACTTCAGCCATTATCATTAAATTTCTTCGCAAGTGTGTAGGTACAGATCTCAAATGCTGTTTCGCACATAAATTCTCATAAACTCAGAGGTATGAGCCTGGGTTTGCACCTAAATATAGCGAGGCAATAAGTCAAACTAAATTACTATTACTACTACTTTGACTGTCACTTACCAGACACGTATATTCCCTTACAACAGTTGATTTTTTACGTATTATTTGTATGGATCAGTAAATCGTCGTCTTCGTCGGATTAAAGCAAAATAAAGAATTACGTTCAGCATAAAATTAACTACATTATTTGTGTTTAACATAACATATATGTATACTTAAATATTTTTTTAAACTCATGATGAGAAATGTCATCGAACGTCATCTTCGCGACACGCGGAGAGCACGTGCCGGCTAACGATTTGATTACACAGAGCTCATTAGGTTTATCGTCAGATACCGGATATGTTCTTTACTTTATCTAGTTCTATACTGCATTTACTCAGTATTGTAAGCGTCACTCTTCTGTGCAACATATGCTTCATCGAGCTCTTACTGTTGAATCTGTTTTCACATTGCCAAAATCGTCATATTCATGAAATATAACGTTAAACCAAACTAAACCAAGAACGTGGAAACATTGTCTTAAACAGTTTTCCGATATTCCAGCAATAGTACCCTGGAGTAACTTGTACAAGACCATAGGCCAAAGGTAAACATTCGAAGCGTCAATTGGGCGTTACGCAAACATCATAAGAACTGTGTCACGGAGAGCGCACGTCCTGATAACGACGATACGGGTGGATTATGTTTATCTGGCCAGTTCATTGCAACCTGTGACAACACGACATCCAGCAACTAATGGTTTTGTCGACCGTACCAACAACGCCTTCCGAAATTGCTGGACGGAGCGATTCTAGTCGCTCCTTTGAAGTATCGACTTTGTATCAGAGTCATCATCCCAGCCTATGTAGGTCCCACTGCAAGGCACAGGCCTCCTCTCAGAATGAGAAGCTTGAGCCGTAGTTCCCACGCGGGCCCAGTGCGGATTGGGACCTCAATATACACCATTGAATTGCTACGCAGGTTTGAGCAAGTTTCTTCAAGATGCTTCCCTTCACCGTAGGTCGTGGTAAATTTCAAATGTACCTAATTTCTCAAAAGTCAGAGGTGCGAGCCTGGATTTCAACCCACGATCCTCTGCTTAAGAGGCCACAGGTCAAACCACTCTGCTACCATTACTAATAAAATCTGTTTCAATAACTTCAAAGTTATTTGATCACTAAACTGTGAAGTTTAGTGATGTGAGTTCAAAAATCGGCGCCAAGCACCTCTCTAAGTATAGACACGGTCAAAAACTAAAGCTAATTCTATTGTTATAGCATTTACAGACATAAAATGTCAATGTATGTGAGCAGCGTTACTGTTATATGTTACATGCCCATGCGTATAGGTGGGCTTGTCTAATTTAAAATGACGCGCCCCATCACCGCATTTACGCACAGGATTTTTCATGCGATTTGTCGATCGTGATGTTGCACACTGATCATAGTGATCATAGTTAACGGAATAGTTGACGCTCACAAATAGATGAAGAGTTGTAATTAATATTTGCACGCACTCGTCCAAATCAACTGATTCAGTAGAGGGGCGCGCGTCATTTTAGCTTACACAAGCTCTAATTATAATTTCGTTTCGAAGCTGTAAGGAATTTAACTTTCTTGCTTGTTAATTTTCAGTCGTAGTCATCTAATGTATTACCACTTCGGTGATCGAATAAAAAGCAAAACTGTCGTTAAATCTAAACCAGTCAGATAGGAGTAGATATAGGTACGTACGTAGCTAATTCAGTGCCGTTAAGAGTGAGTTCCCTGACCTTGAGAATTTATTTTTCGTACGCACATTGACAGTTTTCACTTACACAGAACCATTTTGCGTGATACGCTATACAGCCGTGAGTTAAGGGTGGAGTCCCAGTGTAAGTACTTACAAGGGAACATTAAAGAGTCGCCTTCCGATTTTGTACAAATGTAATCAACATTATTTTAATGAGTTTCGATATTCAAACTTGGTGTAACTTCAAATAAAACGATTTTACATTATTAAAGGATATTTTTATTAATAATCAGCACTTTAATAACATCAAAAAAATATAAACATCGAAAATGTCTTTATTCAAAATTACTATTATTGTTGACCTAAAAAGAACTGAAAGAATTACATTGCTGACCCGCGACCTTATGATACTTAAGTTTATGCAAGAAAAGCAAAATAAATGTATATGCTTATGCAGCTTAGTAAACGGTTGCGATACTTACTCTGAAGATGAGCTCTAGTTGAGTTCGAAACTCAACTAGAGCTCGTGTAGTTTAGTGGTGGTGATAGTTGGGTTTATGTGATTTGTGTGTGTTCGTACAGTGTGGATGTGGAGGAACTGCATGAACACGTATTTTTTGCAAAAACGCAATTATTATAAGGTCGCGGGTGAGCAAAGAAGTTGTTTCATTTGTTCTTCCGAAAGGTAACGCCTGATTCAATAAATTATTGTTGACCTGTCCGTGTATTTACAATTCCAATTCCAAATCTCGTAGAGGAGATCTAGTGCGCAGTTATTGTCAAGTCATCATCATTTCAGCCGAAAGACGTCCACTGCTAAACATAGGCCTCCCCAAGGTTCGCTAAACAGATTGGTCCCGTGCCATCCGCATCCAACGCGATCCCGCAACCATAACCAGGTCGTCTTCCATCTTGTTGGAGGCCTACCTCACTGCGTCTTCCGGTCCGTGGACGCCACTTGAGAAACTTTTTTTGTCCCATCAGCCATCAGTTCTACGAGTGATGTGCCCTGCCCATTGCCACTTGAGTCTGGAGATTCTTCGAGCTATGTCGGTGACTTTAGTTCTTACGTGGATTTTATAATTTCTAATGCGATCCCGCAGAGAAACTCCGAGCATAGCCCTCTCCATCGCCCTCTGAGTGACTTTGAGCTTTCTTATGAGGCCCATCATTAGCGGCCACGTCTCAGTGCTATAAGTCAGCACTGGCAACACAGACTGGTCAAAGACTTTTGACTTGAGACATTGCGGTATATTAGCTGACAAGATATTGCAAAGCTTCCCTGACGCTGCCCAGCCGAGTCTAATTCGTCGATTGTCTTTCTCGAAGTTAAACCCACTAATTGCATTGTACTTATATCCCAAGTAGTTATAGTCGTCAACAACTTCGAGCGTAGAGTCTTCAATTATGACGGGAAATGGTACAACATGGGCGTTCGACATGACCTTCGTCTTGTCTATGTTCAATTAAAGTCCAACTAGCTCGAAGATCGTCCCGAGGTTAGAAAGCATCGCACTTAGGTCGAAGGTGAGTGATGTATTTCGCCATTTACACTGATGCCTCGCCCTTCCCAGTCTTGAAAGCATCCTTCAGCTCCAGTGCACCGGTGAACAGTTTTGGAAAAATAACATCTCCTTGTATGACTCCCCGCTGCAATAGAATAAGCTTCGATATCTGGTCCTGAAGTCGGACGGACATTGTGGCGCTATTATATAGACACTTCAACACTTCGATGTAATGTCCTGTACCAGTAGTTTACTTGTCACCGTTGGCGGACAGCAGTGCAGCCCAAGTCTCGATCGAATCGAAGGTTTTCTCATAGTCTATAAATGTCAGGCAAAAGGGGGCGTTTATACTCCTCGGTTTTCTGTATAACCCGCTGCAACGCATGTATGTGGTCTACGGTACCAAAGCCCTTTCAGAATCCTGCTTGTTCAGGAGGCTGGAAGTCGAGTAACCTGCGTGCGAGACGATTCGATTGTTTATAAAGTACAACACGCATTTAATTAAAAAGTTGTCATTGTCATGATACAGACATCAAATAAATAGTATAAAGATATAAGATTTAACAATATTCTTATAATCAATCAGGTGCAATGTGAGTTTGACAAAGACGAAAGAACTTTCCTATCGACAAAAAGGACATTAGTAAAGAAGATGGCACAAGACATTCTGTTACAAACTTATTTTTAATTTTTCGTTTTTTTACACATACCAAATTTCAAGTCGATCCGACCACTAGAAGCGGGTTAAATAAAGCTTGCAAGATTTGGCCTAAACTAACAGGGCAATTTAAATAAAAGCTTGTAAAAACGTGTTAAAAACACACATAATTATATACGACGATTGCAATAATTACAAATAAAAGCTTGTAATTATTAAGAAAACTTACTTAGGTACCTTAGTAAAAGTCTGTCTTCTTTGACAGCTGAAATCGAACAGTCGGGATCCACCCTTACCCTGCCACAGGAGTAGTATTTTGTGTGAGTGTGTGCGTGCGCGGCTACAAACGGAGCGTGCTCTCTCGTTGAATTCCTTGACAGCACTGAATATTTTTCGGCCGCGATCGCTATTTAATAAAACCGACTTCAAAAAACACCCAAAAACTAAAACGCAAAAAATAAAATAAAAATTGAACCGACTACAAACAAAAAGCATAGAAATATCTTTCTTCTAACGGTGAAGCCACACGAGCGTAATTTTGTGAGTCGTGAGCGGCAGAATTTCGGTTCGCGCCATACAATATGCGGGCCATCCCGTGACACTCACATGACACAATGTATGGCGCAACCGAAATTCTGCCGCTCACAACTCACAAAATTACGCTCGTGTGGCCTCACCCTAATCTGTTTGAAGTCGGTGCCTCAGCTCGAGCCAGCAGGAGTGGTAGAAAGAAACCCAATAGATAGTACGTACGTAAGGTCGATGGCTAGGTCCACTCCTGCTGGCTCGTGCTGAGTCACCGACTTCAAACAGATTAGGGTGAGGCCACACGAGCGTAATTTTGTGAGTTGTGAGCGGCAGAATTTCGGTTGCGCCATACATTGTGTCATGTGAGTGTCACGGGATGGCCCGCATATTGTATGGCGCGAACCGAAATTCTGCCGCTCACGACTCACAAAATTACGCTCGTGTGGCTTCACCGTTAGAAGAAAGATATTTCTATGCTTTTTGTTTGTAGTCGGTTCAATTTTTATTTTATTTTTTGCGTTTTAGTTTTTGGGTGTTTTTTGAAGTCGGTTTTATTTTTTAATTAAAAATTATTTTATTTTTTGCTTTTTAGTTGTATTTTTACATACGTATTTGTTAGATACGTAGGATAAAATCATCAGTTTGACCTCCAAATAAGTTTGTTACAAAATCTATTTTTAATACAAGTTTTTTTTTGCTCACTGTACTTTTTGCCCCTGGTTACCAAAGTACTTATAAAGACAAATCCAACGAGACCAAATTTGATAGGGTTACGTCGTTTTATTACGGAGTTCTTATGGTCACTTTCCAGTTCCATGTTCAGACCCTGGTTACTATCTAGGATCAAAGTACTCGTCAAGACGAATCAAACGAGCCCAAACTCGACGGGGTTGTGTCGTTTTATTGTGGAGTGCCTTTGGCCATCTTCCAGCGCCATCATCAGACCCTAGTTACCATCTGGGATCAAAATGCTCGTCAACACGAATCACACGAGCCCAAACATGACGGGGTTGTGTAGTTTTATTGTTGAGGCCTTTGGCCATCTTCCAGCTCCATCATCAGACCCTGGTTACCATCTGGGATCAAAGTGCTCGTCAAAACGAATCAAACGAGCCCAAACTCGACGGGGTTGTGTCGTTTTATTGTGAAGTGCCTTTGGCCATCTTTCAGCTCCATCGTCAGACCCTGGTTACCATCTGGGATCAAAGTGCTCGTCAAGTCGAATCAAACGAGCCCGAACTCGATGGGATTGTGTCGTTTTATTGTGGAGTGCCATTGGCCATCATCCAGCTCCATCACCAGACTCTGGTTACCATCTGGGATAAAAGTGCTCGTCAAGACGAATCAAACGAGCCCAAACTCGACGGGGTTGTGTCGTTTTATTGTGAAGTGCCTTTGGCCATCTTTCAGCTCCATCGTCAGACCCTGGTTACCATCTGGGATCAAAGTGCTCGTCAAGTCGAATCAAACGAGCCCGAACTCGATGGGATTGTGTCGTTTTATTGTGGAGTGCCATTGGCCATCATCCAGCTCCATCACCAGACTCTGGTTACCATCTGGGATAAAAGTGCTCGTCAAGACGAATCAAACGAGCCCAAACTCGACGGGGTTGTGTCGTTTTATTGTGAAGTGCCTTTGGCCATCTTTCAGCTCCATCGTCAGACCCTGGTTACCATCTGGGATCAAAGTGCTCGTCAAGACGAATCAAACGAGCCCGAACTCGATGGGATTGTGTCGTTTTATTGTGGAGTGCCATTGGCCATCATCCAGCTCCATCATCAGACCCTGGTTACCATCTGGGATCAAAGTGCTCGTCAAGACGAATCAAACGAGCCCAAACTCGACGGGGTTGTGTCGTTTCATTGTGGAGTGCCTTTGGCCATCTTCCAGCTCCATCATCAGACCCTGGTTACCATCTGGGATCAAAGTGCTCGTCAAGACGAATCAAACGAGCCCGAACTCGATGGGATTGTGTCGTTTTATAGTGGAGTGCCATTGGCCATCATCCAGCTCCATCACCAGACCCTGGTTACCATCTGGGATAAAAGTGCTCGTCAAGACTAATCAAACGAGCCCAAACTCGACGGGGTTGTGTCGTTTTATTGTGGAGTGCCTTTGGCCATCTTCCAGCTCCATCATCAGACCCTGGTTACCATCTGGGATCAAAGTGCTCGTCAAGACGAATCAAACGAGCCCAAACTCGACGGGGTTTGTGTCATTTTATTATAGAGTGCCTTTGGTCATCTTCCTGCTCCATCATCAGACCCTGGTTACCATCTGGGATCAAAGTGCTTGTCAAGACGAATAAAACGAGCCCAAACTCGACGGGATTGTGTCGTTTTACTTTGGAGTGCCTTTGGCCATCTTCCAGCTCCATCATCAGACCCTGGTTACCATCTGAGATCAAAGTGCTCGTCAAGACGAATGAAACAAGCCCAAACTCGACGGGGTTGCGTCGTTTTATTACAGAGTTCCTATGGCCACCATCCAGCTCCATCGTCAGACCAGCTCCATGTTGCAGTAATATTGAATTGTCATCCAATTTACACAAGCATGCAAAATTTCAATTCAGAAACCGGGAAGTGGGTTAAATTCAACTTGCAAGATTTGACCCGTTGAGGAGTTCCGTTGGCCATCTGTGATCTTCTTCATCAGATCCAGTTTACCAAATGACATTTTCTGAATGAAAATGCTTGACTAGATGCTAAAAATTCTAAAATCGTCATAGTTGTGCCTATAAAATTTGAGGGTTTCCGTCGATTTACCCAAGATTCCATCATCAGATCTTGACTTGGTGCCAATGGGACCACCTCGGAAGTATGCTCTTTTAAACAAAAAAAGAATTTTGAAAATCGGCCTACAATTGGCGGAGATATCGATGAACATACATAGAAAAAAAAAAAAAAAAAAAAATATAAACAGTGGAACATAGAACCTCCTCCTTTTTTTGAAGTCGGTTAAAAATCGAATTACGGGAAATGTTCGCTCCATAGTAAAAAGTATGTAAAACGGCAAACATTTTTGCGTAAAAAATGGATAATGTTTAGATGCATATTATCATTATAGAGATTATTATTTAGCCTAAAATGAAACGGTGATAATATTTTTCATACTTTTGTGTTACGATTCAACCAAAGAGATTTTCATGAAATTGTTTCATTATTATCTAAAAAGCGTAAATAGAAAATGACGATTTCGATGTTTTTGAAAGAATTTGGGATTTTATTTCTCGGAAATTAATTATTATTTTACAAATGTAGCGCGGTGAAGCTGTAGATACATCTATTACGTTTCTAAAATATTTTTTGTAGTATTAAATATACGGTGAATTTCGTGGCATTATTGCAAACCGCAAACATCTTTCAAGCGTTTTTTGAGGACTCACCCCTTAATGTAAATTTTGTTTGCCTACAACACGAATACAAACTGACTTACTTTATTTTCTGACAGTGGATACAAATGTCATAGGCTTTTTTTTCAGAATTTTAACTAGTTTCCTCACTGAATTGCAATTAAAAAAATTAACGACGGAAAGTATTTTTTTTTCTGTGTTACATAATAATTACTACTAAAAAACATTTATAATCGATTCATAGTGCGGCTGTAAATTATTGCCTAACCCATTTATCAATCCGCCATGAATACACAAGAATCACCCGTATATCTTGTGAATGGGAAACACATATAATAAATTCGTTTTTTTCCTCATTTACTGCATTTCGACATAGATATTGTTATCATGTGTTTGTTACGTATATTGGGCCGAGATGTTTACGCGGTATGTTTTCATTCGACAGGATGTGTGAACTTCGTATCGTGTTGGTCTACCGTTTGAAGGCTTACTCGTAGAAACGTTAGTTTGTTAAGGCTTAATAATTCAAACACGATTGAACTGATCAAGTGTAATAGGTACATGTGATTCGGTAAAGATATGATAGGTGACCGAAAAACATTTAAAAATGGCTATTCGTATCGCGTTGTTTTTGTTTTGAACTGCACAAACCGGTAACCTAATATGAGTTTTGTAGAATTTAATGGCATTGTCTTTTATGATGTCTCTTTTGTTCCCAACGGCACTTACTCCAGTCTTGGTTATTTCTTCTTATTTCTCCAGCCTAAGTATCAACACCCCACTGCTGCGCATAGACCTCCTCAAATTAAAGAGGCTTGACTTGTTGTTCTCACGCGGGCCCGGTAAGATTAGGAAATTGACATACTCCATTGTTTGCTCACGATATCTTCTTTCACCCGAAGCTCATAGTAAAGTGTAATTTTCCACACAAAAATCCCAAACATTCAGGTGTGCAAGTCCGGATTGGACCCTACGACTCTCTGCTTGAGAGGACATAAGCCAAAGCACTGGGCTACCACGGTTTATTTCTTCTAGTATATGCGTGAATAAATTATACAACGAAACCTGTATATATGTAACAGCCTAGACGGAATCAGGTGGTCGCTCGATGGCCGATAACCGCCGGGTCGGCGATACCCGAGCAACGACCCGGCTCTAGACTTATTGATTGGTCTGGAGTGACTGGACTACTAATAGCTCTAAGGTTTGACAAGCTGCAGTTAAGGCACGATATTGGAGCTCACTCTAGTCAACTAAACACGTATTTTTTGATACAACGGCAGTTTGAACGTTCTAACATGTTATTTTTGAGAGCTTTCGTTCGAAAAATAATATTAGACTCCTCTGGAGCTAAACGCTAAACTAAAACCCACTATTCTGCTACTTACTCTGCTACAGCTACCTACTTCGATGTAACAAACGTATTTTATCAAGCTAAAACTTATCCATGAACAGTTTCCACATAAAACGATATAGCTAGGAGGTACATCACACATACGCCTAATTATCACCTCTGCCACACAAGATGCTATTACGCATTTTAAACTCTAAATGAGTTCGTCATGAGAGCACTAAAAACACCTTCCTTGTGTCAACAGTTCATGTGCTCTCTTTAGACCCTTCTGGCTATTATATATTTCAGAGTTATCAGCAGAGACGGAGAAGGGAATATAGCGTAAAATTTAAACTGCAGTTTCGTTGGCACTATCCGTAACTACATGACTGGTAGTCCAGGATTAGATTTTCTTATTATTATACAGGATGTTTAAAAAACGTCTGCCTGACTGATTGACTAACAGACTCACTGACTAACTGACTCATCAATGCCCAGCCCAAACTCTTAGGCCTACAAAGCTGAAATCTTGCATGGGATAGGGACCCTATCTCCGTAACCATGATTACTACTAGACTCTTCAAATTTGGCCTGCAATTAGCTAATAGCAGTGAAAAACTTAAATCAAGATTTTTGGAAATACCGTGGAAAAGGCATGAAGAACATTATTTTTAACTAGCTGTAGCTTTTTTAAAGATTTGGTACCTGGCAGATATCATCCTTAAGATCATTGAGGTGCAATAAGAAGGAATTTTTGGAATTTCTCGCGGTATAAAGATAGGGAGGTGACCATATTTCTGTGCGCGGACAAAATCGCGCGCAAAAGTTAGTTTTCCTTAACACCATAAATAGAACCTAGCTCATAAAAGTTGAATTTAGTGTCAATAACAATTGCCGAATCATAGATTTGGCCTTAAGATAGAGTGATCCGATATAAAATCCCAACTTAGTCACCGTTTATGTATTCCTAGTCGCGTCTGTGTTTACGAGCGAGGTGTTACGACTCTCAGACTATAAACTGGCTCTCGGTATATTAAACGGAGATGGCTATCTCAAATAAAGCTACAGCAGTCGGAATTACAATGGGATGACGAGTGTACTGCCGATTATTTTAAGGATGACGAATGCTCTAGGACTTGTTCGGACTAGTGTGACATAAAAATACATAACCTATTAGAAACAAATATTATGTCAATCGTAATTGCGACTAGAAAAGCAAATAATGCATAATACAATACTGCGTATTCGTTGTGATAGACTTTGTACTATATATAATACCGCGTATTTTTTTACTTCCGTTAACTTTAGGGGGATATTCAACAGATCAAATGAGTTAATTTATCTAAGATGCTAGAATGGTGACTCTTATTTGTTTAAAAGGAAATTCGAAGTTCAAACACTGTCATATTTTCATTGACACTAACTTTTTTTTATTCTAAAGGACCTTTTACAATAAATATTCAATGTTTCTTTATCTATCATGTATGAAAAATAAAAGATTTTTTCTTTCGATTAGGCAGAAAGTTAGTTACAAAGTACTAAACCATTTGTTAAAGTTAACGGAAAAAAATACGGTGAAGATAAAAACTTTCGGATGAAATATCAAGATAACATCACCATGATTCATGAATAGATTTATGATAGAAATTATAGTAAATATTGTTTAGGAAGTTAACATAGATAATATTTTAGACTATGTATGTATGTATGTAAAACTCTTTATTGTACGTAAAACATGAAAAATAACAGTTAACAAGAAAAACAGATGTACAAAGGCGAACTTATCCCATAAAGGGATCTCTTCCAGTTAACCTTACTATCGCGGTCATTACTAATTTTATGAGTTAAAATCGGGTTTTGTTCCGCGTACCTTGATTTTGAAGAAGCCCGATATTTCGGCACAGTTGCATGCGCCATGATCACGAGACAACATCGTGATCATGGCGCCTGTAACTGTGCCGAAATATCGGGCTTCTTCAAAATCAAGGTACGCGGAACAAAGCCCGATTTTAACTCATAAACTTAACAGAGATAGTTGTATAAAGTTATTAATTTTTCTTTTTTTTTCCTTTTTTCTTTTTTTGTGACGGCGGAAGCATTCTACACTTCCATTGAACGTAGATATAGTTAAGATGTGTAGTTTTAGTTTTTTTTTTTAAATAAGGGACCCCATACATCCCTTTATTTGTTTTTTTTTATATGTAATTTCTTTTTAATTTTATATTGTAGTTTATATGTTTATTTTGTTTGTAAGAAGAGAAGATGAATTTTTGCCAAGTTTCTTGTGGCGCATTCTTCTTGGCAATGATGGTCCATACTAAAGCGCTGGTAGTTTTAAAAAAGTGACACGTAAAAGAGCCCTTTGCGGCCTACTTGCAGAATAAACGTTTTGATTTTGATTAAGCGATAGTTATTAGCATGTTGATTAACTTATTTAGTCAGTAAGCTATCAGCATTTTTATCGACTTAATTTTATTTGACAATCAGACTAACTCCCCCCTTTTGCCCACAGGCATGAAAATGACAATGTCAACATCAGCAACGATGAGCGCGCGCGTGCACAGGAAGGTGATGCGGGCGCCGCATAAGCGCGTCTTGTCCGGCAAGATGGCGCACGCCGGCAAAATGGTGCATTCCGGCAAACTTGTACATCCTGGCAAACTCTCGCACCTGGGCAAGATGGGCAAGCTCTCGCACTACACACACACTCACGCGCTCCGGCCGCCTGAGCCGTGTGAGAACAGCAACGATAGTGGACTAGGACCAGAACACGACCAGAGACATATGAATAGCCTTAATAGGTAAGACTTTATATATAATTATGCACGCCTCCGCTGGGATGTTGGGCACTTCGTATCGTGCCATCCCGCTCGCGTTGATAGTATTTATCTAATACTAGAGCAAGCGAAACGCTACGATACGAACATCGATTTTGGAATTTCGGACTGGACCTCCATGACCTTATATTATACTGAGCCTAACTAACACAGCCTCCCAAAAGGTCCTGATTTATTCGTTTTCCATTTTTTATTACCAACCAACAAGGAAATTCTGTTTACGCAGCTAATCAATTGTCCGTGTTTTGATTTGTAACTTTAAGCTTTTCGCTTTCCAAATAAAAATGTTACATGCAAATGTCTCTAATGCAAACTTCTCTATCAACATCATCATTGGGCTTATCATCTAGTTAATGCATGTGCAATTTCATTAAATTATTATGGTTCGCAATGTTGGCTTGATATTTAAGTAATGAATTGGGTAACATTTAGACTAGATTTGTAATTTATTTTACAATACATTTGCTTGAAAAATTCACTTTCAAAGGATGTATATATGGCTCGTAAGTTCATTTTACCGCACTAGTGCGATTTTTTTTACAGTTTTTTTTTAAATTTTCTATTTTAAAAGTTTACAAGCAAAGAGTTTTAAGTGACAAAAATAAAAAAATATCGATTTATACGTAGAAAGATGTATAAATATACAAAACTAAGTAATGAATTTGCAAAATTGATTGTTATTATTATAAACTGTAATTTAATTACCGCTGATTTGAATGATTTCCACCTTTTATTTATTCGAAAAAATCGCAGTGGCTGAACGCGTCGAACCTTTGCCTGATAATTTTAGTTAACCTAATTAAAAACAAAACTTACGCATGCGCATTACGGACGCGCCATTTTTGTAAAACTTAGCGTTGTTTTGAGTTGTTGATTATAGTATATGTACAAAAATCAAACAAAATGAGTGATGTTCAAGTGATGAAGTCGACAATAACATGGAATTAATTCCGCCCGATATTTAAAGTAAGGCGCAAACCGCGCAAAATAATCTATTGCTACTAATAAGTATCTCGAGAAATTTGTTTTTATTTTACAATTTTGTGTTATTAATTACCTATTTTCTCACAAATGTATTGTAAAACGTATGATACACGGTTGGCAAGGTTTTACAAACTCGTGACGATGAAAACCCTCGCCGTGCGGCTCGGGTTTATCACTCGTCAACTCATTTGTAAAACCATACTTACCAACCTTGTATCACAAATAACTATTAATCCATCCATAATAAGGTATTTGACACTCAAGAATTGACGCACTTTTTATGATCTGTCAAAACGCAATTATGTATAATTTTTACACGACAACAATGAGCTGACCAACCCGATTGATTAACTATTTATTTGTTTCAAAGTAACTAATTATCTTATTTTACAGTTAATTAAAAATTAATCTGGTTTTCAGGGCTAAAGTTAATTGTATTTACACGCTTTGTTTTATACGAGTAGCGTCTTGGAATTAGTGTTTTAATAGTGTGAACTAGGTACCCTAACCTGTCTCGTATCTTTGTTTATTGCTTATTATTATATGTATGCTATGGCTCAAACTATTATATATACTTAAACTATGTTTAAAATCTGTTGTATCGTCCAGTTTAATTTAATTCGCTTTTTATCTGTCACGCCGCAACGACTAAACATGTTAGCCATATTGCTGTTTCTTTACACAAAACGTCTTATGATACTGTCTGGTTATCAGCCATGATACCATCATGGCGTGATGATATCACTGTCATAATAGTGCTCCTGACTTCCGGAAAGACTAGCATGCCGATTTGTGAATGAATGAAACTAAACAAAACTATGTTAGGAAACTAATAGGTACCTTGTGAACTTTGTATGTAGACGCACAGATATAGCTGTGAGTATAGTACGAGTACGAGAGTCATTGCTTGTAATTTTTATGAACAAGGAAAAAATCAGCAATAATATTCCATCTTGACAGTAGACACGTATCTAGAATTCTATATACTTTCGAGCTCCTAACTCTTTACATTTCCAGATAAATACAACGTCGGGTGAGAATATGCCATATCCATTTTTTACCAAATTTGACTTTAAGTGATGTTAAATGAGAACATATTATAATATAAATTATATTTAGCACGAATCCCTATGTAAAACGAATTAAATACGCCAAGAACATTTTATTAAATTTGTGACATATCCATGTTACAAAATAAAATGATCACTATAATTTTGTGCTACATCCGGATATGGCACAAACGTTCACTTAAACTTAAATCCCATTAAACAATGTGCCAAGCGACACGATATTGTAGTATTTTGTGTAATATCCATATGATTAGTACAACAACGTAGGTGAACTCTCATTTATTTGCCTACCTACTTTATTAATTTATTAGTGTTTGTCTATCGCGATAATAACCTTACTTTTCGATTGCGTCGTGAATAAACACTTCTGTTTTTACCTGGGTATAAAAAAGTGATAAAATAAAAAGAGATATTCATCATGTCTAATGAAAGTAATGAGGAATTTAGTTCCCCGCCCCGAAAAACAGATGAAGAATACAGGTAATGTGTTTTAAACTTCAATATCCGATTAGTACTTTTCTGGTTAAATGTATAATAATATATTTATTTATTAAAGGATAAACAGTTTATTCTATAAAACAGCAGTCAAATTACATTATAATTCTATTAATAACAAACAAAATTACAAACATTAAGTACCTATATGTAATCCAGTGTGAAGAAGACATTACATTAATATCTAAGGCGTACTATAATATTAATGACTAGATATCATGGACAGGGATGTTTGGAAATAATTCCGATCCGCATTGGCGTTCCCTAATCTCAAATAGCGTATCTACTGTGTTAAAAATTTAATTGTATTAAATACTTTAGATATATGTAATTTAATAACATTGTAGATCTCTTCGAAAAAATATACCTTGTTGAGTTTCTTGCCGGTTTCTTCTCAACAGGGTTTTTCCGAACCGGTGCGGTGGTAGATTCTTCGACGTTCATAGGTGCATCAATTGATGCCTAAATTGAATAAAGATTTTTTTTTATGACTTAATTTTATTGTATCATATCATACATTACACGGTAAGCCACTACTCATCGAAAGTGGATATAGCAATCAGAAAACTGTAAATATTTCATTAATAACATTATATTGATAGAGTTTATATTGTAACTAGCCTTCCGTCCGCAGCTTCGCCCGCGATAAATTAATTTTCTCGTAGGAAAAGGTATTTTCCCGCGGTAAAAAGTAGCCTATGTCACTCAGACTCAGTAGAATGTAGCTTTCTAACGGCAAAGAATTTTTGAAATCGGTCCAGTAGTTTTGGAGCCTATTCAATGCAAACAAACAAACAATCAAATCTTTCCTCTTTATGATATTAGTATAGATTACAATAGTGTATCTTTTTGACTGTTAAGTTTAAATTAACAATAAAATATGGCCTAGTCTAAAATAAATGTTTTTGTTTAATTTCACTCTCCTAGAAATCAACCTTTATGGTTATGGCGTATAGCACAAACGTATTCTCACCCGACGAGGCTAGAGTGAATAGGCTAGGCTATTACTGAACCAGTGAGATACACTCTTGGCCTTATCTACACTTTACATCAGGTGAGATAGTGGTCAATCAAGGGTCAGTTTTATGTAAAAAAAAACCGGCCAAGAGCGTGTCGGCACTTGCATCTGACTGCCGCTGTTAGAAGCAGCTATGGTGTTAGAAGCACTCACAGAGTTCATTTTTGAGTGACAAGCGACAAAGAGACGAGAATTTCTACGTGTCAATGATATCGGGGGAAGTACATTATTGTAATTGTATTACTGCCTAGATTGTGTCTCTTAACTAGAAAAGAGGGCTTTAGCATTCCTTGTCTCAAATATTATCCAATCATGCTAGCTACTTCGCGAGTTCGCCGCGCCGTGCGAATTCGCGCGACCTTCGTCTAATTTAGATAAACGTGCGTGCGCGCCGCTTCCCTAACACACGCGTCTCATTTGTACCTACTTAGCATACGGTATTTAATTTATTACGGTAACTGGATGATAGTGAGGGGGGAGGGCACAAAAGAGAGATCTCTCTGTATGCTGATGTTATGTCTTCCTAAGCCGAAGAGTCCGATCTGGAGCATCCGAAAAGATCCCAGCCTATATACGTCCCACTCAAGGGCAAAGGCCTCCTCTCAGAATGAGAGGGCTTGGGCCGTAGTTCCCTCGCGTGCCCAGTGCGGATTGGGAACTTCACATACACCATCGAATTTCTTCTCAGGTGTGGCAGGTTTCCTTACGATGTTTTACTTCACCGTAAAGCTCATGGTAAGTTACAAATGTAATTTCGCACATAAATTCCGAAAAACTCAGAGGTACGAGCCTGGACTCGAACCCACGACCCTCTGCTTTAGAGACCATAGGTCAAACCACTAGGCCACTACGTCTTTTTTTTTAAACTACGCGTTTTCGAAAACTTTTCGTTTCTAATATATCTCGGAAAGGCTTCCTGTCCTGATTTTGAATTTTATTTTTATCGTGTTTGATTCTCAGCCCCAGCTATTTTTTTCAAGTATTTTATTTTGGGTAAAATTTACAAAAAAATAATGCATGGATAAATTTTCAGTCAGACTAAACCAACCACTGATGTATAATGGTTATACTGGCTTAGATATTCATTTTGTTAGCACACTGCGTTTCTAGAAGGGTTGCCCCCAGGCAAATTAGCCGGCCCGAGAGTAGGGTAGGGTAGAGCGAGATTGTCTTTTGACGCACGCCCCCTGGTCGAGTTTCTATCCCCCTCTCTCTCTACTAGTTGTACGCTCGTAAAACAACTATCAAAATTTGCTTATGGCGCCCTTCTCTCCTCGATCCGCCTCCGTCACTCACTTATCTTTCTAAACATACAAGCCACTTCCTTCCTCGTCTCCTGCCTGATTGGGTAATTGGGTTACACTACACACCGGGCCAGCCCCCGTCATATTGGTCACTTAATACATATACTAGCATGTCGTCACGTAACTGGGAAATTGAAAAGAAAAATTGAAAAGGTAGTGCTTGGTTTTGTATTTATATACGAGTATCTTCCACGGCTTAATCTGCGATTGTTAATCCTCTTTCGACCGAAGTATTAACTCATTAATACAAAATAGTGTTCTAACCTTCCAACGGGCAATAATCCAGCGAACGTCAAGGTGATGTTTCTTAATTAAAACTCTTAACACCTAATATGCATAAAAATAATATCACATAGATTAAACATCGTCAAACTATCAGTTCGTTGAGCGGGGCATCTCGTAAAATATTACTTATTGCTTACATTATAAGATATAATATTGTTTACTACGCACCAGTCTCAGGCGCAGGTTGCGCGTGCGCGTGCTAATTTGTATTTTTGGCACGTTCCTTTATAGTATACCGTGACTCAGTACTATCGCTTCATCTAAGGTGTCGACCGGCTACGTACTTAAACCTTATATGTATATTATACGGAAGTCATATTGTATGTTTTGGGAAGATGAACATCACCGATTATGTGTAACAAAACAACGGTCACGTTAAGAAGTTAAAAACACTTGTTTGAGAGTTTTTTTTTTTGTTTATTTGAAATGTAACGAAATAGACCAAACGGAAGAGCAATAACTAAATGCGTGATTCTAGCTGTTTGTTTTTCTAAATTGTTATTTTTATGGTAGGTCGAGTCAGTTGCAATAGCGTCAACAGCCTCGGTGACAGATTTGGTCAGAGTCGGACTTAGGGGAGGCCATCCGGGGCTACTACAAGGGAAGGCCACAATAGTAGTTAAAAAAAATCCAAATATGGAAGGGTTTCTGTTTTTTTTTTTCAGCTTTTTGCTTCGCGTCTCAAAGCCTCCATCCAGATCTCTAAATTCAGCCCTGGACTTAGTATCAGTGATTGGTTGTGTGGGTGGTTGGTGGGAAATATTTATAACGCGCTTTTAAACTAGCTTTTACCCGCAGCTTCGCTCGCATAAACCATTAGATTTGGCAGTTGAATTGAAATTTTGGGATTTTAGTAAATTACCATGGGAATTTCCAAAACTTTCATCGTGGTCTTTATTGTTTAAGTTGTTTGAAGATGAGTCATGCAAAATTTCATGTTTTTTATCATACAGAGACACACGCGCACGCACGCACATGCAAAATTTTTCATTTATAATATTAGTAGGTAGGATTAAATTCTCTTCACACCCAACATATCGTATTCGGAACACCACTCTGCGCTCCAGAACTCGAATAGCCGACGTGGGAAAAAAGACCGCCAAGCTCAAATGGGATTGGGCCGGGCATGTGTGCCGGATGCATCCTCAAAGGTGGGCGCACTCAGCCACGTGGTGGGTGCCGCACGACGGTTACCGGCGGCGAGGCAGGCCCAGGCGCAGATGGCGAGACGACCTGGACGCAGAATTAAACGATTGGCCAGATTTCGCTCAGGACAGGGAGCTGTGGAGGACCAGAGGGGAGGCCTTTGCCCAGCAGTGGGACACAATTATAGGCTAGTAAAAAAAAAAAAAAGGATTAAATGTTAAAAGTCGAATTTGAAATTTTTTAAAAAAGTGGTATAGTATAACTTTATCTACATAAAATCATTCAGACTGAGGTGACATATGTCGTGTCTTGGCAAACTTGCTTATTTGCATAAAATTATTAAACATACACTGTAGATCCTGTTAGAACTACATAGTAACAAACGAACATTTTTAACCATACTAAATGGCGCCATGTGTTTTAATAATAATGATATCTATTAATCAAACTAAAAATCCATATCAGAACGCCACTTGTCCGGTTAGTAAATGGATTTTTTTTATCCCACAACTCGTTGCTAATAAATGATGTGAAATCATGTGGCAAAAAGCACCGTTTTGCATTATATTAAAGCTCACTCGAATTTTAGGGTTCCCGTGCAAGAAATAACGCATACTTTGGAACTCTGTTCTTTACCAGGGTAAAGAGCAGGGAGCTAAGCCACCCTGTCAATAGCACCTACTTAGTCAAAATCAAGTAGGTCAAAGCTTATCGCCTAGGCTTTGAATAGATAGGTAGAGCTTGTCTAGTTTGAAATGACGCGCCCCACCACCGCGTTTGCGCACGGGATTTGGAGCTCAATTTGAGGTACAATAGAGTCTATTGTAGCTTGAATTGAGTTTCGAATCCTGTGCGTGAGTGCGGTGATGGGGCGCGTCATTTTAAACTAGACAAGCTATGTATATATATTCCACCCACCATGTATCCTAGGATTTAATTAGTTCATTTAAAATCATAAAAAGCGATTCATATGCGAATTTGACATTAAGAATCTACCGAAATATAACCTAACTAGTTATATGTACAATTCGCTCGCCTAAGTCTTATGCCTGCGGAAGGATTGACTTGTTTATTATGTGGGTTGGATAACACTGCCAGTTTAGGGGCTGTTTCACCACCCATTGATTAATTTTAACTGACGGATAAATGTGATGCCGTCTCCGACTATTCGAACAAAACAAACAGAGACGGCACCACATTTATCCGTCAAATAAATTTGATCAATGGATGGTGAAACAGGGGGTGTATGCAAAAATAAAAATATTTTTTTAACATCTTACGTGGAATGCTCATGTTAATTTTGCACTAGCCGTTGCCCGCGACTCCGTCTGCAAAGAATTCGTTTATCGCTTTCCCGCGGGAACTATTCAATTTTCCGGCGTAAAATAAGTTCATTCTATATGTTAATCCAGGTTATAAGCCACATATGTGCCAAATTTCATCAGAATCCGTCAAATCGTTTTAGCGTGAAAGAGTAACAAACATCTAGACATCCGTTAAATTTTCGCGTTTAGAATATTAGTAAGAAAAGATTAAACTAACCCGTGACTGACCCCTATCTCACCAGGATCCGTTGCCTCCTAGGGCAGTGTTTTTCAACCTTTTTCATGATGCGGGGGGTCGCATGAGAAATATTTCGCGACCCCCGACCCTTCGCTTTTTTATATCATGTATGTATGTGTATGTTACAGTGTTACAAATATTCATTACATACGACCTCCTTTATAATCTTTATTGTTTTTTTTTACTAAAGTTTTCTCGACCTCTGGCGAGCCCCCTACAGAAGCTTCGCGACCCCCCAGGAGGTCGCGACCCACAGGTTGAAAAACACTGTCGTAGGGGATCAGAACCTACCAAGCTGACTCTGATTGGTAGACACTCAGATGACTTCTACAGGAAGTAAAAGACACGTGTCAAACGAAAGACCCCTATCTCACCTGATGAAAGTACACTGTATGTATGTCACTATGCCTCCGGCTTGAGATCGCCTATGTTTGCTGTCTTTGAAATATTTACGACCCGCTAGACCGCAGTGTAGGGTAGAGGTGGCTGGAAAGGGGCACGTATTGAAAGGGGCAAATCAAATTTAGGAAGCTTCTTACATAGGTGGGAAGCGTTTATTATTTAAACTATTGAAATCGACATGTTTAGGGCTAATCCGTAGTCCTTCTCGGAGTCACACGTAACGGCGGCTGCCAAACGCGCACTGCGCTGCACTGCGCGGTGTGCTGCGCTCGTTTTAAGACGCGAGTGATCCGTTTATTTTCACTATTAATGTAAGTACTTTTATTTTGAATTGGCCCTTTCATGCCGCCTCTCCCCTACGATCCCATATTTGTAGATCCGAAATTATCGACAATAATGTACGGCCTGATAAATCAAACTCTTGCGGCATTATATTTTTAATTCAGGGTCGACAAATAAAGGTCGTATTTTAATCGCACCCTACCGCGGGATCGGCGACGCGGAGAAAATTTTTACTGTTCATTGTCTGTGCTGTATACGTACTAACTATGCGTCGAGTGTTTTGGCCCCGCAATGAACAGAGAAAACGCTTGCCGCGCTCCAGTCGAGCGTAGTCTTGTTTGGACACATTACAAAGTTAACTGGTTCCGTCTATAAAATTATACCGCGCTTGACCATTCGAAGTGACCCTCATTTAGAAACTAGTTTAGAGTCACTCGGAGTATGTTGACGATTGACGTCAGTGCTGCGACAACCGGCGCGCGGCAGCCCGGATCGCCGCGGCTAACTTGACGCTTAACGATTAAGCTATCATAAAAATATAAAATAGTACAACCTTTTTACAAGTTGTGATACCCTAGTGGTTTGACCTATGGCCTCTCAAACGAAGGGTCGTAGGTTCGAGCCCGGGTTCGCACCTCTAAGCTTATCGGAATTTATGTGCGAAAAAAAATTGAAATTTACGAACTTTACGGTGAAGGAAAACATCGTGAGGAAACCTGCACACACTGCAGACTCCTGTTCGTAATTCCTTATTTTATTAAGCTGCCCTTAGGATATAATGCACTATAGTAATGAGTATGATAATTGTATTATTTGACAATCGCGTCTTGAAACTTCCACAAATATTCTGTGCGCTATACCTAAGCTTGGGGAACTCTGCTTTTAGTTAGTTGCTTAAGGTCCGATATACACAGGCCTGTAACTTGCACATTTTTGTGCAAGCAAGCAGCTCACAAGCTTGTGTCATATTTGTATGAAGTTTGACGTGCTTGCGCCAGTGCTGCTGGCATAAAAATGTGCAAGCTACAGGCATGTATATTTCGGACCTAAGTTTGGATTCTTGGTAATAGTTTTTCGACATTCATAAGTACTTGTTATAAATAGCCTAAGTTGAATAGAGATAAATATATTTTTACTTTGACTTAGACTTTTTGTCATAAAATGGTAGTCCGTTTCATATTCATTTGCTTTACTGGTAGTTTTGGTTTTTTGGGTATCATTCTTCATTGCATCTGAGTGACTTTTAGCATTTAACTGGTATTTAGGCAAGTAAAATAAGTTTTTGTTAAAAAAAAAAAAATTTAAGAGCAAGCTTTTTAGCTGACCGTACTTTTTGTTGATTGTACTTGCATTGTCATCCAACTTACATAAGTATACCAAATTTCAAGTGAATCCGACCACTGGAAGTGGGTCAAATTCGACTTCCAAGATTTGACCCGTACATGCATAAATAGATACCTACATTGCAAGTTAATAAAAAGCTTAGCCACGTCTGTCTGCCTGTAATATTTCTGAAAGTATTAGGTAATTGTAAATGGATCGTGATGTATTGGGAAAAAATACTTCAATTTTCGCAATTTGTCTGAAGAATTACGTTGAAAATCTCGCACTTTTTGTTATTCATGAACACGTTTCGAGCCAAATGGTGCGAAAGCATGTCTTTAAAAAACATTAATATTACTCGTTGGTGATAAATCACAATTTTGATGATACGTGACAAAAACTAACCTAGAAATTCCAGTATGTTCAAAATATTCATGTCGAATCTAAGAATATCAGAAACACAGACAGGCAGACACGGAGGGACGGAGGCTTATGGGAGGACTTTTTGTACGAGTTAAAATAAAGTATATTCCTGTGACTGCAAAATTAAAAGCAGACAGTTAAAACAAAACCATCGTATCTGCAGATTAGACAGCGAGGAGTGGGATCAGCCCGGTTCCAAGCGACGCCGCGAGATGGCGGTAAAGGTAGAGTGCGACGACGCTAACGACGCGTACCCCTGCCCGCCGCCGCAAGCGCCGCCCGCGCCCGCCCTCGCCCTCACACTCCCCGAGTAGGTTGCTTTACGCTAAGTATGAAATTTCTTTCCCTCTGATCCCTAATACTTAATCCTTTTTACCATTAACCCATCAACATTCCACTGATCTATCAGCTTGCCATTCCTTCTCCACGTTCTTCAGTGCACTTTTCTTGGTCCGGAGAGTAAAACCTTTCTACCACACCGTTCTTTTTAGGTGAAACAAGATTACACTATTCCTGAATGTCTCAAATTTTAGTTCCTGCTAAATATACCAAAATTGAAATATCCCTAGATATTCCCAGTGTGACTTTTCCACCCTTCAACTCCTAAATACCAACATTACATAAAACGTGGAAGCATAGCGCCGATTAACCAATATACTAGACCCGAAACCGAACTGTAGCAGCTTTTGGTTTCCCGTTACCAAAGCTCCAAGTTTCCGACAACTTGTTAAAATATACCTACACGTGTTTGATCCGACACATGGTACTCTGAAAATATTAGCTTCGTGCTAGTGGATCCAATAAGTGTAGGTACTTCATCGTTCATTGCTATAGCAACAACACGTAGGAAAAGCAGTTATCCATGTACATCTACATCACCAACATAATTGGCAGTGAGTGAAAAGACACCAATAAGGTTGGCCAGCTCTCAAAAATCTAGCAATCAGGGAATCTAGTTCGCAGGCCGTTTTCTTGTTTTATCTATGTGCATCCCGTATTGGATTAGTAGAGAGGTCACATGGAAGCGCTTACAAGACACAAAGCGAGCGGTGGCAAGTTTAGAAATTCATGTGAATAGATTTCGTTGTTAAGTGTACACCTAAAAAACAAAGTAGGCGAAGGTTCGCCTTGCCTTTTAAGAGTGGAATGAAAGAGACCCCATTTACATTTATGGGCCCTGGATGCCCCTTGAGACGATTCACGTGAAGAAACTCGTACTCGTAAATCGTACGACACTGACGTCAGCATTCTATACACATAGTAGGTATTGCTAACTTGAACTTCAGTTGATTTTACATTTATTCAGGTCACAATGAAATCCCTCAAGGATTATATAATACCTCAATAATTAGGTACAACAGAGACGATTAAATCAAGATAACTGCCTTCCTTTCTTTCATTAAAATAAGAAGCTTGCGGTAGCTAGTTCCAGGTTAGTATTAAAATTAGACTTAACTTTACAAGTACCTAATTATATTCTTGTAGGTACGCCCGGAACGGGTAACTGTTGAAACTACTTTATATATGTATGTACTACCATCTATAAGTACTTCGTTTTTTTAGCATTAGAAAAAAGGTAAGCGATTTTAACGTGTCTTTTTATTGAAAAACACTTTTGAGAAATAAGTCGCAGCTAATATGTAACAATTTGAAAGGAAATATGGTCATTTACACTATTTTGGTTTCATACGTAATAGGTAGTTACTATTAATTAAAGCCTTTTTCAATAAAAAGACTCTTCAAGATTGTTTACCTTATTTCTAATGCTAAAAAAACGAAGTATAAGTGACACAGTTATACAATAAATTATTCTGATTCGCTAATATAGAGGTGTCTTTATCATTTAGTTTGTATTGAACTTAGACCTCTGCTTAACATAATACCGCCATCTCTATTTAGATTTTACATTTAGTTCAGAGATGGCACTGGTGTTAGCAGATGTCAAAATGACATACGAAATTAATAATACAGAGTCGTAAAACTAGCTAAGGCAGGTTTATTATTTTAACCCTTATAAGGTAGAGGCGAGTTAGCGACCACAATACAACAATGCAAATATTCTTTATTGAACGCCAAAAACAGTACCACCACCACCACCACCACATGCATTGACTTGGAAATTCAACCTTATGGTTTTAGTAATAAGTCACAATATCTTTTGTAATTATTGAAAGTACTACTAGCTTTAAAAATATCCTTTGTCAGGTATGTATTCGATAGCTGCTTTTGATTCTGTGGTAGTATGCTCCAAGAAATGGGGCCTTATTAAGGGTTAAAGGAACGCGACGTTGTATAGACAGACAGCCCTCTTGATTTAAGACCGGCGCACACCAGATGCGTGTGCGTATCACGCACCAGTAGTAATGAATAAAACTTGCAGATAGATGGCACACCATGTGCACGCATCTAGAGCGTCATCTTTCTTACAGTTTAATTTACTGCATGGTGCGTGACACTCACATGCATCTGGTTTGCGCCGGCCTTAAATCAAGAGGCCTGTCTATACGACGTCTGTAATTACATCTGGTTACAATAAAATTAATCAAAAAGGAAAAAAATGCTTTACGGATTTGATCTTTCGATAGGACGAACCTTAACCTAAGTCCTTGTCACATCGTCGGCATCAGGGATTTCATTTTTGTTCCACAGTAAAATCTAGTAGAGAATATACCTATATACAATGTAAATACAATCGTTAGTGGAACAGTCAGTAGATATGGTCAACTTGTTACGCGCTGGCTTAGATCAAGATAAATAACATAATAATAATATCCTTATTGATTAATATCGTTATCACCGTATTATTAAATTGCATGCCCGTTGCATGCGATACCAGCATCACAGAGTCATTATTGATATGCAGTTGTGTACTCCATCGTTCCGTCTTATCTGTCAGCTTGATTCCCACTGTTTAAACTTCAATTTAACTGCCAAGAAAATCTAAAATAGTGTACGATTGGAAAAACAAATGTACTTCGTTGAATAGGCTACTTTTTGAAGTGCAGGCTCCATTGCAATTTGGTCCATCCTGAGATTCTCTCCAATTTAAACAATGACACTTGGGCATCCCGATATGCGTATGAATGCATTTGTAACATCCCTTTATTCTGTCCAAATCAGTATTTAGTGTAGGTAATGAACTAATACTTTTTCGCTATCTATCTGTCACAGCTATCAATCAAACCATTTCCCACATGCACTTAATGTTGATGTTTCACGTTATATAACTTAGCAATAATATCAGTATACAATTTCAAACAAGAACGCTTTTGTATACATTTATTATTATATACTTGGCGCCATAACTAATCTACTTGCAGCGTCACTGTGATAACAATGTCTGCGCTTCAGCATACTTCACCGATGACTTACCTACGTGATTCGTTATGATATTTTTGCAGACGATCGTGAAGATACTCGTTTATTACAAAAATAAATTGAGCCATTTCAGTCAATAAATAGATAGAGGGTTCATCGCGTTGGGTCTGTATACGTCCCACTGCTTTCTCTCGTTAGGGCTTGGGCCGTAGTTCCTACGCGGGTCCAGTGTGGATTGGAAACTTTTGATTTTGACTTTTGTTTGGTTTCACCATTGAATTACTTCACATGTATACAGGTTTCTTCAGAATGCTTTCATTCGCCGTAAATTTTAAATATAAATTATCACGTAAAATCCGAAAAACTCAAGAGGTGCGAGCTTGGGTTCTACTTGAGAGGCTATTGGCCGAACCACTAGACTACAACGTCTTCGGATAGAGAGTTAACGTATCTTATCGTAATATTCATATTTATATTGGATAGGATTTTTTAGGGTCGGCAACGCACCTGTGACACCCCCCGTGTTGCGGGTGTCCATGGGCGACGGTGATCGCTCTCCATCAGGTGACCCGTCTGCTCGTTTGCCACCTCTAATATAAAAAAAAAAAAAAAAATCCTTCAAACTAAATGAGTATTTAGTTGAAGTACCTACCGCATTGGAACACGGAGAACTGTGATAGTCCGCGGTTTCACGTGATAGAAATAAAACAAATTAACATTTTGTCTGTAATGAAATGAGAACATACAAACAATAAATTAGCTCACTGAACTGCTTTTAGGAATTGATAACAATATTAATTTGATAATTGACCTGATGCTCCAACACGGTTAATCGGCTTATGGCTTACACTTAACGTGTTTCTTCGTATTTTAGGACGTACTTAATAAAATTAAGATTCCACTCTCCTGTTCCAGAATACGAGCAAGCAGCAGTTTATCTAGTCCAAGCACAGAGCAATCCCGCCTTGCGTACCAAGAGACGTACCGGTCATGCGGGAAGCTCGGTAGCGCCGGGAAGTACGCGGAGGGCGGGAAACTGGCCGGGGCGGGGGGGAAGCTGTCAGGGAAGTTGGGTGGGAAGCTGGGCGGGAAGTACGGGGGGAAGCTGGCGCAGGCGCTGGCGAGAAGAAGGGCTCTGGTGGCAATGTCGCAGTCTGGTGCGCCGGGGCTCGCGGCGCCGCTCACGGGCCGCTCGCGGGACGGTACGGTCGAGTTGCAGATACTGTGCCAGCCCGAGTCGCAGCACAGAGCCAGGTATGTCACTACACCATAAATGGGCATTTTCAGAAAAAAGCGTACCCTGTACTTTTTTTAAAAACCTAACAAATTATGGGTTATTTCTACTCAGAATCACAAGCACTATCGATTTAAGCAATAAAAAAGTGTCCCCCTTTTAATTGTCAGTTTAGTGACGCAGTTAACCATACATGTTGTATGGACCGTCACAAAAGTGACTAATAAATTTTGTATGGAAAATTAAGGATAATTAAGGCAAAACGGGTACTTTTTTTTTCTGAAAACCCCCAAATGCATGACTATCCCCCACCATAAAAGTATGAATAATGAATATATCCCACAACGGAACGACAAGTCGCAAGATCTTTGATTAGATTAGATGTAACACCGGTACTGTTTTTAGTTTTCATAAAAAGTGACAAATCAAATATAACGAACGTCAAGTCTACTTCTTAACAACAACAACAAAGTTCATTGATAGCAGCATACAACACCTTACTTGACTAAGTGCTTCAGTTCTTTTAAATGTCTGTATTTGGTTCCAGGTATCAAACTGAGGGCAGTCGGGGAGCGGTGAAGGACAACTCAGGCAATGGGTTTCCAATAGTCAAATTGGTTGGCTACGACAAACCTGCCATTTTACAGGTAATTTAACGTATTCATCATTCCTTTCGATTGAAGCGTTGACTGCGGTTAAAATACCTACCTACCTACCTGATAATCCACACCATTATGGCTATAACATGAGGGTTAGCAGTATCAGATCGTATTTTAGCCGCACCGAAGCAAGAGACATTTGAATAGCTCAGCATTTTATCACGCTACTCTGCCTGCGAAGAATTCGTTTATCGCTATCCCGCGGGAAATATGCAATTTATCGGGATAAAAACTATAATAAAAACTATCCTATACATATAAGGTCTCAAAATATATCCATACCAAATTTCATCTAAATCATACAAACAGACATATCTGTCTCACAGACACACTTTCGCATTTAATGCCGGCTGTACACTCTCGAACGAGTGCTCTCGCCGAGGATCTCGCTGACTCTCGTCACGGGAGCGAGAGCGGGCGAATAAGCCCGAGGCATCCCGAGGCGAGCCGAGAGCTATCATGTTCACCCTCACACTCTGCCTGTCTCGACGAGAGTGTACAGCCGCCATTATAGAGTAAGTATGGATAACATTCACCTAGCTTGTAGGTATACGTTCATTCAGTTGTGTTATTTTCTCTATCAAGACTGAAAAAAATAAATAAAAATAAACATTCATCCACCCAACCCATTCATTCGCTTCAGCTGCCCTGCCGAACAGCCGATCCGGGACTACAACTCGTGATCCCGGAATTCCGAATTTTACCTGAAGGAGCCCGTGGGCGACGAGATCGTCGCGTCGTGCGCAGGGAAGTGAAACCATTCCGGGTTCTGTATCTACTTAAATTCAGTGCGTTCAACTCAACTCTAAACTAAACTTAACTGCAACCTAGCCGGAGCTATGTGTTTTTCTGAATAAATTATTGTAATTTTTCAATTCGGTTTTATATTAATTTAACTCCCACTGACTAAATTCTATCCAGTCTAGTCACCCTAAAAACGAGACAATTACCACTAATAATAATAATGGCAAAGCTCCAGCTAAGTCGCGACTAATTAGATCTAGATATTAGTTGGAGTAGAACGCGCTGAATTTAAGTAGGTACAGAACTCGGAATGGGTTCCCTGCACACGACGATCTCGCCGCCGACGGGCTACTTCAGGAAAAAACCGGAATCCCGGAATCACAGGGTGTAGTCCCGGACCGGCTGTTCAGCTAACTTATTCTCACAAAACCCGAGCACATAATCAATCATTCATTCATCCTAGCCTATGTACGTACGTCAGGGCACAGGCCTCCTCACTCCTCACAGAATGAGACGGCATATGCAATCAACTAAGTACGTAAGTTATAGTTTAAATCATCCAACAAACACCAACCAGGGCCCAATTGCATAACAAAGTACAACTAATATTACAAGCGGAACTCTCGCTTCAGTTATATTAACTAGAAAGGGAGTTCCGCTTGTAATATAAGTTGTACTTTGTTATGCAATTGGGCCCAGGCTTACCGTCATACGATATTGCTATTTTTTGAAGGACCACTCTCGATCAGGCCTTAGAATCCATCATTGCCCGCAGGTGTTCATCGGCACTGACACTGGCCGCGTGGCGCCGCACATGTTCTACCAGGCGTGTCGAGTCTCTGGCAAGAATTCCACGACGTGCAAAGAGCGTAAGGATGACGGCACCGTCGTCATCGAGATCGATCTCGAGCCCACCAAGAACTGGCAGGTCACGTGCGACTGCGTTGGGATACTCAAGGTTAGTTGCTACTTGTGCTAGCTCAGGTGGTTTAACCCAAACAGGATCATCAAAGGCCTATTCTGTTTCGGATTTTTGTACAATTGAACCCTTCAAGCCAGCCACCAGAACATCTCAGGCAAACACGTTTAAACCTAGTAGAGAATACTTCTAATCGTCTATACGTCTATAACAGTTGATTCATATATTGGCATAGTGCCAGTTATATCGGTGGATATGTAAGTACCTACCAATGCTTCTGATCTTTGATTTCATTTGAAAGCACCAAGCACCAATGAATATGGATCCCATTGGAAAATTATTAGTGACAGCAAAAACTTATCATTCTCGTGTAAGCAAATCGTCACTACTTTGAAAAAAGCTCGTATATCAAAATCGATAATCTGGCTATGTGAACTTTACCGAGTGTGCAATAAAGTTCAGTTTGGTTTACATATTGATTTGAGATACGAGATTTTTTCAAAGTAGTGACGAAATATAATCTGAACCAGGATATCTGAGTATCTAATTTTGTTAAAATTACAAACCAAAACTATTTTGAATGCTTTTTAGATATCCGCGTTTTCTTTGTTATCCGTTAACTTCGACAAATGACTTGGAACGGTCACGGACTTTAAATTGATGAGCAGGGCCCGTACTTTTCATGTCGATGACATCAATTTGACGTCACGCTGCATCAAATATCCCAAATAGTTTTATTTTAATTGTTGATCATTAGTCGTCAATCATTTTAATCATGTACAAATGACTTCAAATGTAATCTATTCACACGTGGAATAATGAATACCTACTTGATGCGTGAAACGTAAATGAAACTATTTGTTTTGTTTTTATACATACATTTTATTAAATGGTATTGTTACCACATTTCAATAATTACTTAGAAAATAGAATTCCTCTCTCTCTAACTTGAAGTACGCCATCCTTCTTGCATTAATTCCTACGCAGAGAAAATCTAAGTCATCTTCGTGTTCAAACGTAATGCAATTATTCATAAAAATACTTTTGTTTTGTAATCGTATTTTTGTTTGTTGTGCCGCACATTCGGTTAATTTTTAATGATTGATGATTAATGATTGATTATCACAACTACTCAGATTGCAATCATCCTGTACGCGGCGTGACGACATCGGCATCAAATGTAAGGGCTCTGTTGATGAGCCACTTGCGAATTTTCGTATTTTAGCCGTGTACCTAATGCAAATCGGTTTTAGTCCCTTATACTCGTATATCGGGACTTGCATTACACGGCTAAATTACGAACAGTAGCAAGAAGTGGCTTCTCAATTAAAGTCCGTGGCCGTACATCGATAGAAAGTAAGTCATCCCATCATCCCAGCCTATATACGTCCCACTGCAGGGCACAGGCCTCCTCTCAGAATGAGAGGGCTTGGGCCATAGTTCCCACGCGGGCCCAGTGCGGATTGGAAACTTCACACGCACCATTGAATTTCTTCGCAGGTGTATGCAGATTTCCTCACGAGTTTTCCTTAACCGTAAAGTTTATGGTAAATTACAAGGTAAATTACAAAATTGTGGCAAACTCAAAAAAAACCTTTTTTTTGTTTTTCATGCTTAATAAATAAATATTGTGTTCATAGTCATCCATCATAAAAGGTCCTATAAAGTTACAAAAAGTTAGTGTCAAATATGACGCAACTTCGACATCATAAATTAAGAATCTTTTACACTAGTTTACCGCGCATAATTAATTAAATTTAGTAATTGATCACTTAACTTCATTTAACCCGTTGAATGTTCCCTTAAAGTTGGAAGAAATCAATAATAACACGCTGTATACCTATGTCCTTTAGACACAATTGACAATAATTAAATTCCAGTATCAGCTGTGAAAATTCCGCTATAAATCACCTATTGTATCGAGTTGTTAGGTCAATCAGTATTGTTTAGGGTGCGCGTCGGCACTATCAGGGGTCGTCGCGCTCCCTGACAGCATGATTGGCAGATGCAAGACAAAGGAAATCAATTAGTTCTCGCACAGCTAATAAAGGGTAATATTAATAAAGATGTTATCACCGGCCAGCTCAGGATGTAGAATGAACTTTATTCTTAAAGCTGTAAGGCTGGTCACAAGTTGGAGATTGCCAGACAAAACAGACAGCTTTTACGCTTCTGACAAGTGTACTTTAAAAACACAAGTTTATTCTGCGTAACATGCATAATTATAAGCCATTTAATAGTCTCTGAATAATTTAAAATCACAATCTTTTTGTTTGCAAGCTCTTACATAAAAAAAAGTTCGCGCTGTTAGGGGCCTAAAATAGATTTATACAAATGATGCGATAACTTTTGCCACTTCTCGGCTTTTACGATATCGTCAAAACATTACATAATTTTAAACCTGCGTCAATATTCACGCGTCTACTGATGCCTTATCACGTGATAGGACTCGTTCTGATTGTTTTAATAACAATTTGACAGAATATGATACGGTAGTCTGGAGTGACGCAGTTTCTCTTAGCAACAGGCCGCAGATGAGGGAATGATAAAAAATTACGTGTCTAATATTTTTTGATAATGTAAAATACGGACTAATAAGAATTATTATTTTTTTACCTAGGAAACATCCCTATTCTGACTCAAGTACTTCCTAGTCCTAGATTATTGTATCTGCATCTGGCATTTACTTACTTTCCTAAGTACTTACGAGCTGGGTGCAGCGACCCGAAGTGAGTCTTGGCCTCCAACACCAGACTACGCCATGCTTTGCGATCTTAAGTCAGCTCTTGCTAGCCTTGTAACCCCGAGATCCGAAAGATCCTTGTGGACCTCGTCCCTCCAGCGGTACCTGGGACGATCACCTGGCATCTAATTTACTGACTTCTAGGTACTCATGTTCTTTTTCAACTAAAATAATAAACTCTAACCGACCCCATGTCGGTTACTTAGCAGCAATCTCATTATTTGGTCAATTGCTTCACAGATGTTACTTAATCTTATAATTTTGTTTCCAACCAGTCTAAGTGAGTTATGTAGATTATTGTTCATCTGAGCATATCAGGCGAACGAAGCCAAATCGGGGTTAAGGTCGGTTTGATAAAACCGTCGCCAAATTACACACCCAATCATGTGTTTCAAAGTGATGACGATAGTTGACTACGTATTATTATTTACTATTTAATTGTTATATTATACTAACTACAGACTTTCTTTTAAAATCGATTTTAATTATTTCGAGATAAAGAACAATCAAAATGTTTATTCAGTAAGTAGACCGCACAGGGCTTTTAAGTGTCGTTTTTATACTGCCTCATCCCTTTTGGACAAAAGAATACTGCACAAGAAACTTAGCAAAAAGTCATTTTACGAAAACATAAATCTCATTACAATTTACTTAACCACTAACATTTACAAGTAAAATAGAACAAAACAGAAATCAAATCATGCAAACAATGAATACAGATTTCGTTTAAGCTTTTTACACTGCGTGTTTGTCGTAACTTTCAATGTTACCTCATTAAGTAAGTGAATTTTAAATAAAAATGCTTCGGACCATTGGAGATGCGTGTTAACAAGCGGATCTGAAAAGTTATGATTGAAAATATATAAAAGCGATACCTTAAAGCTGAATTAAAGGCTAGAGTACCTCAAGGTTCTGTTCTAGGTTCTATTTAATTATTTGCTGACATTACAGCACATTACATAAATATATACTTACCCAGACTTTTACACAACCAACTTGTTATAAAGACAACTTTACCTGTAATCGTTATGATTCAATTGTTTGTTTTCATTTTCACGCAGGGAGTACGCCGCTAGTGACGGGTCATCACATAAATACATAACACCTAATAGGCTAGGAAATTCACTTTAATGGAAGTCACTTGTAACAGTTTCTTATATCCATATGCTTTATTTATATATATTTTTAACTTTGTATATCAAAGACGTCTTGTTCCCTTCACGATTTATTATGAGCAGTAATAATTTGCTAGAGTGAATTAAAAGCAATAAATCAATAGTTGCTATAAATTATTGACTCAAACAAGTCTATCGCCGGTCAAAATATTTTCTTGTGGCTCTCCAAGGCTTCCAAAGAGATATCCAGCGGCTGATACGTATGATCGTTGTTTAACTGTTATTTTTGTGCAGGAGCGTAACGTGGACGTGGAGCACCGGTTCGGAGAGCTGGGCGGGCCGGCGGCGCACGTGTCTCGCGGCAAGAAGAAGTCCACCCGCTGCCGCATGGTCTTCCGCACCGAGATCGTCAATGCTGAAGGCCAGACCGAGACGCTACAGGTCTGCTCCACGCAAATCATATGCAGTAAGTACCCAGTTTCCACTGCAATGAGATCCTATCTCAAGTGGCTTTGAACGGGGAAGAAGATAGGTACTACGGTGATCGCTTTTTTTTCTAATAGAAGGAGCGTCCACGCCATTCGTCGGTGGAAAGGTAAAGTCGCTAAAGCGCCACATTGGTCACTTTACAGGAGAGAGGTATAAACATTTTTTTTTTCTGTAAAAAAAATCATGTATATTCTATTAGGGGTATTTTTGTTAAACCTATACCAAAATGCAATACTATAAACTGTTTATCTTTTAAATAAAAAAATACATAAATCTGCCATTTTACGAGATAGGTGTCGCTTTAGCGAAAACAATCTAAAAAAGTTAAAAATGACGGTCAGGTAAAAATCGCTTAACGTTCAATAAAACATATCCCACAAAATGGAAATGACTAACAAAGTTAATATTTACCATTATTTAGAAATGAAAATTTACTAATGAATATCTTTGACGTTTCGGACACATTACAGCGACCGTGGTCACGAATTGACTGAAGTGTTGTGTTTCGGTGTGATGGAGTGCCGTTACAAAATCTCGATTAAGTGCGGGTAGTTCGAGATACGGATGCTGATTCTTGTCAGAATCAAGTGCGGGTAGTTCGAAACACTCGAACGGCTAAACTAACTTGACACCCTACACTTCAGTCAAGTCGTGGCAACAGTCGCTGCAATGTGGTCGAAATCGAAACGTCGATTAAGAAAAAAATGTCGTAAGTCCGTTTAGTGTAATAGAATTAAATATTTTTCAAATAGTGAAAAGTACGGTATCACAGTAGTTTAAATATTTTTGAAATTTTTAATCAGAATCTGACTAAAATGCCACACCGTTTCAAAAATGAAATTCCCATCTAGGTTATTTTATTTTACTAACATTGGACTAAGTATTTTACACCAGCCTATTCTCAACAATTCAATTTAACTCGAGTTGTTTTTTTTTTCGTCTAGGTTAGGCTAAAAGACTTAGTTTACCATTAGGACATTATGGGCATAACACATTAAAGATGCAAAATCGAAGTAGGATGTCTCATAATGAAAAATTAAATGAAATTTGGAGCCTCTACCACCGAGAGGTGCGAAGGCGTGCTCGTGCTTGTGTCAGGAACAGTGAAGGACATTTTGAACACTAAAGCATAATTAAATAGTTAACGACATTATCTTACTGTTTTGTACCTGAAATAAACGCTGTTTATCTGTTTATCTATCTTAGTACACAGGCTACTTTGTTTCTCGTCGTTTATAATTCGTAATTATTTAGTTTAGTGACAAAAGTTGAATGTGTTTTTTATTTCGCCATCCCTAACTCTGGTGAATAACACAATTCGTTTGTAGATCACTTGTGGGTTGATTAATAATTCCCTTCTATCCATAATGAATGTGATGCACTTATCAACAAGCAAGAAAACACATGTACCTAGTTGTACATACATATAGCCCGTACCGTCCTAGTCATACACAATTGAAAAACGGAAACGAAGTACCTATCTTTTTTGGAAATACCTTAATTTTTAGTTTTATATTTTTAAATGGCACATGCTTAGAAAGCTCGTAAATCAAAAAGTTTATCTAGTAATTTTTACGCGTAAATCGCTTTTTTTTAACCGACTTCAAAAAAAGGAGGAGGTTCTCAATTCGGTTGTGTTCTTTTTTTTTGTTGACATCCAATTTGGATCCAAATTACCTGACATTTTTTTATCGTTATGTCTAAAGAGGTTTTTTTAATCAGTCTAGCAGTATTAGGCAATTATTTGAATTTATTTTGATGAACCAAGGTAGGTATTGCGAAGGCAAAACACTAAAAATTAATTCAATACATGATAAAAGCAAAAGCTGACAAATAGAGCTGTTTAAAAAATATGTAGGTTATTTTTATTTTTATTTTATTTAAAAAATAGCTTGGTTTGCCAGATTTTCATTTTCCTCACCGAAAACTAAGTCTTTTAGCCAACGTCAGACAAAAAAAAAAACAACTCGAGTTATGACAGGACTGCGAGCGAGTCGTGTAGCCAGTACCATCGTAGTTCGTAGTCGTAGGTACTTACCTATGTACTTGAATTGTATGGAAACTAGGTTTCTTTTTTGAAATTCCTTTTTTGTGTTTTTTTTTTTTTTTACTTTACATTTCTTAAATGGCACATGTTTAGAAATCCCGTAAACCAAAGAAGTTTATAAATAAATAAAATAAATAAATATTAGGGGACAATCTTACACAAATCGATCTAGTCCCAAACTAAGCAAAGCTTGTACTATGGGTACTAGACGACGATAAACATACTTAATACTTAAATACATAGAAAACATCCATAACTCAGGAACAAATATTCGTGCTCATCACCCAAATAAATGCCCTTACCGGGATTTGAACCCAGGACCTCTTGCTTCGTAGGCAGGGTCACTACCAACTAGGCTAAGCGGTCGTTAATATGGTCGTCGGTAGTATGTATTAAGTACCTAATTTGTACGCGTAAATCGCTGTTACTTTTTTTTATTGTAGACACGCAGTTACAAATGTATTTAAGATTTTTTTTCTCGTCATGTCTAAAGAGGTTTTTTTAAACAATCTAGCAGTAATAGGCAATTATTTGAATTTACTTTGAAGAACCAGGGTATTGCGAAGGCAAATCACTAAAAATTTCAATACAGGCTATACCTACAGGATGGTAATTAAAAAGAAAACTGGCAAAATGTCTTTCTCAAAATCCGTGCAGCTTGGCATAACAGTAAATGTGGTCAAAAATGTTCAGAATGACCCTAACTATCACTCCTTAAAACCCCTACATCCGACTGCCAAATACCCTGTATACTTTGATCAATTATAACTGAAGATACACATTGCCGAACAAAATCCCCTTCAAAGAATGTCCGAACTTTTTTATTTGGTTGCGTAACAAATAAAATCATCACCTACACAGAAATTTGAACCTAGTCTTTACTTCATTACAGTCGAATTTCGGTAGCGGCAAAACTACACTTGACAGCTAAACTTGACAATTTCACGCAACGTTCTGAGAAAAAAGAAGTCCACTTTTGTCAAAGTGGCGCTCATTTGGCTCGGACATTTTCGGGCGCGCGACTGTGGATCTACAGTTATAATTGATCAAAGCCTGTATATCTCATTTTCGACCAAAGTGGCGCTTTAGCGACTTCACCTTTCCACAGACGATATAATTAACTCGCAGCCGACTAAATTGAGAGATTATCAATACAATGTCCTACGCTTGGTAAAAATCGAATTCCTATTTATTTCGAAAACAGGCGAGGCTTTTCCGTCACACGGAGACTTAAAGCTACTTAGTGGATCAATAAGAATGTTTCCCTCCAGCCCAACCGCCAGGCGTCCCGGAGGTGTGCCGCAAGTCCTTGGTGTCGTCTCCGGCCATCGGGGGTCTGGAACTGTACCTGCTAGGCAAGAACTTCCTCAAGGAGACGCGCGTCGTGTTCTGCCACCGCCAGGACGGACGCACCGTCTGGGAGGAAGAGGTAGTACCTGACAAGGAGTTCCTGCAACAGGTGGGTTCAATAACAACATACTTGGTTCGCAGGAGAAGAATCAGCTGTTCCCTGCTTCCCAGCAGCTTCTTGACTGTTTCTTTTATTGTGAGAGGGAGGCAAACGAGCAAGCGGGTCATCTGATGGAAAATGATCACCACCGCCCATAAATATCAACAACTCAAAGAGAGTCGCCAATCTGTTGCCGGCCTTTAAAGTAAGTATAAACCCTTTTCTTGAAAGCCCCGATGTCTAGTTGTCTGCAAACACTGCTGCCGAAAGCTGGTTCCACAGTTTCACCGTACGTGGCAGGAAGTGCCGAAGAAAACATACAGTGGTAGACTGCCATTCATCGAGATGGTGACGATGGAACTTAGACTTACGGCGGGAAGTGCGATGGTGGAATTTTGCAGCAGGCAGGAAATGAAACAATTCTTCAGAGCACTTGAATAGTGTCTACATAATGTAAACTAGCGAGAGCGAGAACCAGGCAGGGACCGCAGGAATACACTATGGGAGGAGAGCCCGCCAGTTTGAATTCTGCCCCTACTTCCACGGTCGCTGGAACAAGATTACCTTCACTTCAGACACAACAAAACATCAATCTTACAATCAAATACTATTTCCAGACTCATCTAGTTTGCTGTGTGCCTCCATACATGCGCCCGGACATAGCCGAGCCCGTAAACATTCAGCTATTCGTCCGGTCAGGAGGCAGGGCTTCGGAGCCGCACAACTTCCAGTACACCCCAACGGTCCACGACACAGGCCCGGTGCATAGCACGCGACACCACACGCAAGGTAAAACGAGTACGCGAGAGGTCGGGCGCTTGCATCGCTTCCGTGCGCTTTGAGGTTATGCCGCCATTTTGTTGTCGACTGAAGCGACGCCATTTTGAAGAACTTCCTTTAGAAAATTGTAATATTTAAATGCCGAGTATTTGGAACCTTAGTTTAGCCTATGATTGAATGACTTGACGTTAATTGATAACAAAATATGTTGCTTTGTTTAACAAGTTTTTAGTGGCTAAAAACATCTATTTTTATCATAAAAAACTTAGGTAAATTAAATAGCATACTTGAAACTCGTGAAATTAATATAGTCCTTACAAAGTTCATGTGAATTAATTTATTTTTCAAACCAAAAATGCTTTAAAGATGGTGACGTGAAGTTGACATGTCAACACAAAATGGTGTCATTAATAAAAATATTACATATTTTCATTAACTGCTGATGCTTTTTTATTCAGTGAAATTTAACTATTTAGCATAGAAATACCTACCATGGCTTTACTTTATTAACGTGGTGTGATTATTTATGAAATTGCTGTCAATGTGGGTACTTAACTATAGCATTCTTATCAGCTGTTTTACTATAGTTGATTACACCAGCTTTATAAGTCGCTTTTGTTTACTAATATACTAATAAAATTATGTACCTATTCGTGTCTATACTTCGTTTGAATTAACGGTCAAATTGTAACACGCGTTTCTCGGTATTTCGAACACAAATGGACTAAAAATATCTACATGAACATTTATTAGCGATATTTATTATGTTTTCATTATAGAAGTTAAAACAATTTTAAATGGTTCCGTTGTTTCATTTAAAAACGTGTGCAAATTTTACCGTTAAGTTTGAAATGTTTAAATAAATGGAGTATACGTATCTATGTACATTATTAATTGTGATGTATATTTTTTTTAAGTTTTAAAGTTACAACAGGAAAACCTAAATAATATTACTCTACTCTGGTTTTCCTAACAGTTTGTTTTATTTTTACAATAATTTCATGTAAAGTAGTATCATTTACTATCGAAATTTAGTATATTTTTTTACATGTTTATTTCAAGTCTAGTTGAAATCATCGTCAAAATTAATATATTTGAATTAGTAGTTTGATATGATCATAAAAACATGTTTGTTGAATGTTGTGTGCTATGTCAGCACTCAAGTTTTTGCCATCATTTGGAGAACAAATTTTAAATTTCACAGAAAGCAGATTCTATTTTCCATTCTGTAGAAGAAAAAGTAAACTTAAATTTATTCGTTGAACCTGGTTTAAGCTTGTCATGAACCGAAGTGAAATCGAGATATTTTCCAACAAGTGGCCGCTATAATATGAAGAGTGGAATGAATCCCGTGACAGACTGTAAGCAACTACATACTTAGAAAAGTTTTTTAACTACACATATTGTAACTAGGTACATAAAATAACATTGTGTGCATTTTCCATTTTTTTGTGTTCTATCAAACAGATGGCGAAAACTGGAGCGCTGTCGTAATACGTGATATTGCTTAAGTAAACCACGACACTTGCTTCAATGAATGTGTGCATGCTACATTATATGTTCGCAATACGAAAATAGTATATGAACTTTTTGGAAGAAATGACTGATGCGTAATTGGCGTACTCTTTCTTTTTTTTCCCTTCTGTTCAAGCTAGGTCTGTCTAGGTAGCGGGGTGGGCCGCCGCTGCCGCCGCCGGCTCCCTCTGCACTACGGTACTGACACACGCACACACACATACCATGCACACACGGCACATACACACACACACACCGAACGTTACAGACTTATCTACACCCACATACATTCCAATGGGAGTCCTTTACTGACAATTTTGGAACTATTTACGCGGACTTTGAAAATTTAAATGATCACTACACTCTTTTTGCTGATGGTACTTACTTGATTAATTTATTGAATCAGGCGTTACTTTGCGGAGGTCCATATCGATGAACTGAAACAATTACTTTGCTCACCCGCGAAAGCCAGGCGAATGTCGCCTGTCGATTTGGCCAATCTTTTTGCATTGTTGATCAAATCGTTGTAAATATTTGTAGATATGACTAACATTTTCAATAAAAAAAAGTTATATTTAACAATAGGCTTTCAATATTTTTCAATTGTTTTTTCTACCCGATATTCAAAAATATTAAAGTGTCCCAAAACAAATATTTTCAGATATATAGTGAAGTGTACCATTTACTTTTTTTTTAAAATAATAAATTTTTGGGTTCTTCTTATTCAAAATCACGAGTACAATTCATTTCATAATGAATAAGTGTCCTTATTTTTTGAGTCAGTTTTGTGAGTTTTTTTTTCATACAGTTTATACAGGGTTATTTGTAATTCACTAGCATCCTTTTAACCCTAAACTCCTACCACTTAAACAATTTTTTTTTGTTTTACGGCTTTTGTCATAACTTAATATTTTTGGTGTAATAACGTTTTGAAAATTTGATTCTTCCTCTTATTTTTACGATACTGTGTATTTGTATGGGAAAAAAAGTGCTTCATTTTAAAAAGTCGTAAAACAAAAAACATTTGTTTGAGTGATAGGAATTCAGGGTTAAGAGGATGTCAGTGAGTTAAAAATAACCCTGTATGATGACATAAAAGTGACACAAAAGAAATTGTGTGGGAAATTGGGGGCATTATTTTTAAACATCAAAATCAAAAGCACTCTTGATTCTGATTAAGAAAACTCCAAAACTTCAATTACTTTACTTGGAAGGTACATTTGAAATTGTAAATGGCCAGTTGCACAGTCTCCGAATAAGTCATTTAAACTATTTTATAAGCCCACGTTATTTTTTTGATTCAAACAGTAAAGTCAAAGACTTACTTACCATAATGAATAAATTCTGTACAACCAGAATAAATTTATAGTAAGTATGTGAAGCGAGTCTATATCGGATTGCATAAAATTATTAGTCCTATTGTTGTATCGCATAACTACATTCCTCCGAATATCGTACGGCATAATCATTGTTCCGCATATTTTTTATTTGCTGAAATTGTTGTTCCTAATGTCGTTTGTCCTAAAAATTATTTGTCCTATAATTTCTTGTGTCTAAGATTTAACTGTCAATTGATTAATGTGCATAATTTTATTGTTTTGTTCCTAATATTTTATGTAGTAAAATTACTATTTTCTCATTATCATCACATGTCATCATGACATAACAGAATTCAAATATTTTTGGGCAAACAGCACGTGGAATTCTATCATTTATCGAATCAATTGATTATGGAGATGAAATTCATATGGGCAGAAATTCAAAAACTAGTATGTGGAGCGATTCCGCCAGCTAAAAAACGTAAACATTCAACCTTCGATTCATTCAACGGCAAATGTTTTGTTAAATAAAACTAAGTACATAAAAAAGATTACCTGGTGGCAATATCCAGTAGGTATCATTACTTTGATGTTTAAACCTGTTTCTTATTAAGTACACATTTATAAATTAAAATTGTTTTATTAACGGATCTAACCAGGCCCAAGAATGTTTGTTCGGTATGTTTTTTTAAATGGTGAGACATGTCTAAGAGATATCGGGGGGACGTGAGCCAGCAGATGAAACCCCTTTTCGCGGGGCTTCTATTTCTGTTCTTAGGGACAAAAGGTACCTAACGAGTTTAAAGGCTTTTTAATGCGGGGGGGCTTCGCCGCCCGAGCCCCTTTTTTTTGTAGCTGTCGTAATAGAGTTTAGTGTAATTGTTGTAAAATTAATGATAGGCAATATGATTGTTAGGACAATTAATATTAGGAATAATACATTTTAGGTAATTCGATGTTAGTTATCAATATTAGGACGAACATGCTTTAGGAAATTTTAATGTGTATGCCAGTGGCGAAGGGTGCTAACAACCCGATTCCTTCCGGGTTGCCTAAAATTTTGAAGTAATCAAACGCTTCTATTAATAACCCGTTGTTTGTAATACAGGCATACTCTTCCCTAATAAACTTAACTTTTTTTCAACACGATGCAGAATCAAAACGCAACGTAATACTCTCACAAAAACGATTCATTCACGAGCTCTAATAGTAAATGCCGGTCGGAAATATCAGAAATTGTACACTCAGACATTTAAATAATTCATTGACAAACACCCACACCACTCCAGGAAACATCGCGTATTTATGCTACTTAGATAACCCGGGATTAAGCGGCTTATTACATTTAAAAAAAGACTGTGTGTTGTGCGTAAGGCTCACTTTCACTTTGCCTGCCGAAGCCGCGAGCCGCGAGCCGTGAGCGGCTTCTTGGAACATTTTTGGCGCTACGATCGCCTACTTATACAAAATTACTGCAGCGAAACGGAACGTAAAATATCGATGATTTAGTGTAAAACAAAAACAATTATATTTTATCTGCTTTTATTATTAAGGTTTATAAACTGGCGAAATTAATATTAGATTAGAATTTTATAAAATAACACCGTCACTTATTGGAAATATACTTCATATTTCGTTTCTTGTTGTGAAGTATTATTATTGTTTGTTAGTAGTACATATATTGTTTTAATTTAATAAAAAAATACATAGCCATTAGCCAGATTAGTGTTGATGCTCGAAACCAGTGAAATTTCGTAATATCGGATTGTGCAAACTTATAGTGTCAAGTGGTCAGTTTAATTTATATTTTATCTTCGGTCGGACTTGCTAGATAAATTATTTTGTATTTACTAGGCTTAATAAAAGTAGAAAAGGCTCCTTAAATTAAAACTGATTGTGGATGCGAATTTGTTGAGTAACGATTTTAGAAGTTATGTCCTAATTTTCAAGAAGAGAATAAATAAAAAGGGTAAGATAAAGGTTAGTAGTTTTCGCCAGAGGCGGCGCTGGGTAAGGGCGACGTGGGCCACCGTCCTCGGCCTCGCGGTCTGAGGGTCCTCGCGCCTCGAAAGTTTCCCGTTTTTTGCTCATTACATCCGTAATCTAATGTGTGGCGCGCCATCACAGGGCCTCGCAAAATGTGTCTTGTCTTGCCCACACCAAATTTAGGTCCTGCGCCGCCACTGGTTTTCGCTACGGCTTTACCTGAAAAAAATTTCACGCTTCGCCACTGAACTCAAAAATGAATAGGATAAACGAGTAGTATGCCATTCGACATCATGCCAAACATTTTCGGCCAAAAAAATTTAGGACAATAGACATTTGCGATACGACAGGTCCATGTGAAGCTTTCGATTCTCCCGGTAGGTACGTAAAGGACTTCCGGATTTCTCACCTCAAAATAATAACACTGTCCCACGTTATACGGTACAAATCCACACATAATCAAAAATAATTTATTCTGTCAGAATTTAATATTTACCGACTACGGGCGAAACTCGTATCGGACGTTACGGAAACCGCACTCTCCACTCTGAGTATACATCACGGTACCACTGCCCACGTACACAGCAGACTGACGCGCACAGGCACACGCACACGCACGTAGCTAGCTCGTGCCCGGCCGCACCGGTGCACAGTCAGGTCGCAGCCGCAGCCGTAGCTCGCACGCGCTGACGCCGTCCCGTCCCTTGCGCAGGTGGCGCCGCCGACGAGGCGCGGCCCGTGCTGCTGTGGGGCGGCGCCATGCTGCCGCCGCCGCCGCGCCGCGCCTCCGCGCTCCTGCCCGACCGCGACCGCGACCCGCCGCTCAAGGCCGAGCTGCCCGACGACTCCAGCCAGCACTCGCTCCCCGACCGCGCCGACGACTGCGACCAGGGCGAGGACCTGCGCCTCAAGACCGAGACCCGCGCGCCCGAGCCGCTCGCCTCCTTCACGCAGCAGCTGCAGGCCATCCAGACCGACAAGATGGTCGAGTCCGTCACCGCCGCCATCTTCAACTCCGAGGACACCGGCGGCCAGATGTACGCGCAGCCCATGATGGGCATCGAGCCGATGCGCCAGCTGATCGCGCCCACGGCCGACCTCAAGCTGGCGCGCCCCGAGCCGGCGCTGCTCGACTACCGCGCGCCCTACAACCCCTTCAACGCGATCACCAAGCTCGAGATGGAGACGGACCAGATCGAGCAGCGCATCGCGCAGCAGACGGCGCACATGGAGGCGCTCGTGGAGGACGCCATGAAGGCCACGGCCGCCATGCTGCCGGCCGACGCCGCCAAGCTGGACGCGCTGGTCAACTCGCGCGCCGACGACCACCTGGCGGGCTCGCCGCCCGGCGCCGCGCCCGCGCCGCCCGCGCCCGCGCTGGTGCTGCCGCCGCCGCCGCAGGACGACCTGCTGCTCATGGCGGAGCTGCCCACGTCGGTCAAGACGCCGCCGGCCGCCGTCAAGTCCATGATCCTGAACGCGGCCGCGGAGATCCTCACGTCGGACTCCACGATGAACGCGCTCGTCACGTCCGCCATCAACACGGCCAACATCCTGACCACGGAGGTGCTGCCGGCCGAGCAGCCGAGCCCGAGCGAGCCGGCGGCCATGTCGCAGGCCGTGTCGCAGGCCGTGACGCAGGCCGTGTCGCAGGCCGTGTCGCAGGCGGTGTCGCAGGCCGTGTCGCAGGAGATGACGGCGCCCGTGCAGGGCCTCACCGGCATGAGCGACAGCGACCTGCTCTCCTACATCAACCCGAGCACCTTCGACCAGGGTGAGTTCCACTACTGATATACGGCTTCCCTTTTGTTCTTCGTCCGTGCGGACTTAGTTGATAATATAATAGGGATGTTGACACCACCAATCAACTGACGTTCTTTTTATGAGCTGTCAAAACACAATCTCCCATTGAGTTTGAATGACAATAGCGACGTATGACGTCATTGTTCGCACGCTCAATCAACTAACTATTTATTTGCTTTAAAGCAACAAAAAATCTAATTTTGCATTTAAACGTAAATTAATCTGGCTTTCAGGGCTGAAATAAAGCGTTTTTTTACTGGAGTCGTGTCTTCAAATTCTTTTTTAATGGTGTCAACATTCCTATTTTAAAAGTGACTCTAGTCCTGAACGATATGCCTGTTACCCCGCTAGTATTGCTTTAACGAGCTCGTTCAATTCAATTTTTAAAAATATAGCTCCATCGATACTATCGATGATTCTGCCGATGTCGAGGTTGATAACGACACTATAGGTTGGTCGTAGTCCGGTTGTTTCGGAATGCGGTAAGACGGTAATCCAGTCTTTCGCTCAGCCAAAAACTAACAAACTTGCGTGATACGATGCAATAATCTAGAATATTTGAATGCATTCCAACTCCAACTGCAATTCCAACAAAGGACTTTATAGAGGATTATTTGTTGAATTTTTTATGCGATTCGGCAATCTTAATTTAACAGATCGGATATTTTAGCCATTACTGGGATACATCCAACAGAATACCCTTATAAAAGTTTTTCATAAGTTTAATTGAGATTGACTATGTTTCAATATAATAATATGTATATGTCATGGACCAAGTAACCAAAGAGAGCATTTTTTCTAATGCCCCGGCATTACGAATAATGGCAAGCTATACCGGGCCAAATGATTAATTATTATCTAAACTTCATTATTTATCACACTGTCTGGTCATTATGAATATTGGTAAGTGATCGTAGGGCAATTTGATAATAAAGATACATTGGATGGGTTACGGGGAGGAAAACGAACGCAAGCGCAATCTTCTAAAACAAAAAATATGCAAATGACAAATGTGTGTCCAGTCATGTCAAGGAACGCAAGTAAATAGGTTAGGTTAGGTTGGAGTTGCGTCACGCGCCTAAACAACGAGGAATAGGAGCTCCGCGAATCCGTCGACATTGTAACATAGCCCTTTATATTTCAAATCAAATAAGTGGGTTTTATAAAACATGTATTTTTATTACTCTGCCCAATAGGTGATAGATATTATCTATAATGTCCTGGCAATGTAATTATTTGAATAGTTATCAAATTATGCATAATGAGAATGACCCATTTATTAGTTGGTCCATAAGATATACATTTAGCTCATGTTGAAAGTGGAATGCGTCAAAGAAAGGAAAGTTAAAATTGGAGCGGTCCAACACGTTTTGCGAGCGGAAATTCAATCGTTTGCGAGAGGATAGGGATGAAATTCGGATGAGCCTTATTTATTTATTCATTTATTTAATTACAAAGCGAGTTAACATGAAAATAAGGCTCATCCCAAGCTCAGCCCATTTTAGATTTTTTCAGGGCCGTTCCAGAATTTAGCCCCAGGTTCATTTGCTTTTTACTTTTGAGGGACTCAGAAATCGCAAGGTGAATATGTTAGCCTTTTTAACCGGCTTCAAAAAAGAGGTGGTTCTCAATTCGTCTGTATGTGTTTCGTATTGAGCAAGCTATAACACACCATCGTTTATTTGCTAACATAATTCGTCAGAAACGTATAATTTCAGATACACTGCTGTCGGGAACTAACAGAGTTGTTTTGTTGCAGTGTAATTGCGTCTGCGTCGCGGGTCGCACAGCGCGGTCTTATGCATTTCATTAGCGGTGTTGAAGGCTCAAATGCAGTTTTACGTATATTTATAGTGGATTATACTGACATATACCTAGCGTAAGTAGCTCTAGAACACTACAATCTCCTTGCGATGACTGGAGAAGTGTGTATAAATGATTCTCAATATTATATTCGTGTTAGGGAGTGTTTTGGTCATGTTTGTAAAACCATCTGCATGTCAATTACATTTTCACATGTGAGTCAGTATTACAGGGCTAATTTACATATACAATAGGTATATATTTAAACTGAATCATTGGATACGTAGTTATTGTGAGATTTACAGTGTATGATTGTATGAAGTTTTTTTTTTATTTCTAATTCTATTATGTAAATAGAGATAATTTGTATCAATGTTGTTATTGTTAATTATATCAAGTAGTTTAAGTGAGTGTGGCGATTTAAGAATATACATAATCATTTTGTTAAGACCGCTCGGTGTCCTTGCAAAAGAAAAGAAAATTATGACAAATTGACGAACAATTTACGTTAAAATGTCAAGCGAATGGTCATCTGGTAATATAAAATCGAAATATTATGTTTATTTTTATACTAGTGATGTTTTGTATGATCGGACACTAGGACTTTTAAAATAAATTGTATATATGATATATTATGATCAATGCCTAAGCTAAAGTAGATGCTTGATTCAAAGACGAATATACTTATTATTTAAAGTGGACACATAAATGTTATGCTTGTCAAGTTGAAAGAGTAAAGGCCGCTGGATGTCTCTAGTGAGTACTGCAGTGACTGTCAACTGCGGTCGAACGATTTGAATCCGAATGTACAGTCAAGTGTAAACATATGGGTGCACACAACTTGCTCATAAATATGTCCCATAGCTCTTATGTCGTCGAATTAAGGTACCTATAGACGGCCGGATAGCCTAGTTGTTAGAGAACCTGACTACGAAGCTTGAGGTCCCGGGTTCGATTCCCGGTCGGGGCAGACATTTGTGTGAATAATACGAATGTTTGTGCTTGAGTCTTGGGTGTTTAATATGTATTTAAGTATGTATCTATCTATATGAGTATGTTTATCCGTTGTCTAGTACCCATAGTACAAGCTTAGCTTAGTTTGGGACTAGGTCAATTGGTGTGAATTGTCCCGTGATATTTATTATTATTTTATTATTGTAACGATGGGAGGATTAAATCGATACATATTTTTGCACTTGACCGTACATCAATGAATCAACATCGGTATCAACGTTCGAATTTCATGGCACTCGGTAAGGGTAGCAAAATAAATAAATACACTGCAATATTTGAATTATATTATAACGTTTAATTTATTTTTGATTTTACACTCAATTATACTGCGGTAAACTGTACAATATACTAAAAGAGGTTTATATTCTAAATACATCATCATATATTTCAGAGCTAGGCTCTTGTCGGTGGAGTAATTTCCAGCTTATCAGCTCCCTTTCCTTCACTTATTTATATAATGAAACATTTATTTTTTCTTTTATTTGCTCCATATTCATATTCATTTAATAATAAAATTTAAAAATTTACATGTCAAATTATTATACATATAAATTCATAAAATTACAATTAATTCCACTAAAATTACAAGTTATATTAATTGATGATAATAATAATATTCATCATTCCATTTAAATAAAAAATAATAATTAATTAAATACAAGAAATAATCATAACAATCCAAAATTAAGTCAATTATAAAAAATTCAATTAAAATATGTATGTGTCATCTCAAAAAAAAAATCAAAATCAAAATGTATTTATTGACCATAAAATTTAAATTAAACGATACAAGAGAAACAGTGATCCCCACACTAGGCACAGCCTGTATCGTGGAGATCCAAACGCAACAGAAATTACTAGAATGAGCGGCACTTAATTATGTATTTGGTAGGTATCCTGGATCATACATTTTTATTTATTTTATAGCATAACTAAAATTAATATATGTGACATGCCTAAAATTACACTACACTAAAATTAGCAAATGGAAAAAAAAAGGTGAGTGTGAGGGATAATGTGTGTGTGTGAGGGTGGAGGGGGGGGGTGTGGATGGGTGCGGGTGTGTATGAGAGCACGTTCAGCGAGCAAGGAAGAGAGGCAACCTCAAACTCCTGGGGTCAGAAAAATCCACCGCTGAACAACTCAACACCTCAAAATGTCCTCTGACTCGTCATAACTCCATGACAAAAGCAAGGCACTGATACGCCTTTTTGCCTCAACAAAATTACAGTGCCATAAGTCAGAATTCTTTGCCATTTTGTTATAAACATGCGGAAAGAGAAATGCCGAGAATCGGTGATCTATACCAGTTGCTTTGCCATTCTTAATACTGTTTAAGGCTTTTTCAAACTCTTCTTAATATAGTAGGACCTAATTTATCTTCTGTGACATTTTCTTCTTTTTCTATGTTATTTTATATTCTAACATCCCAAACTCCATCGTATAATTTCTCAATATATCTAGTCGACCTTTCAGCTGTTTCTTTATTGTATATCAGTATTTTACCTTCCTCGTTTAAAATAGCTGTACTTAATTTTTTATGTGCCTATTCTAAATTTCTTCTCCTTCGATAAATAAATTTCCCAACGAATGTCAATTTAACTGTCGTGCAAAATAATCTGTAAAGTCAAATAATAGTTTATCGAAACATTCATAACTGAAAATTAGCTTTAACGACCAAGTCGCAATCCAACTCCGTGTTAGACTGAGATTAGATTTTTAGAGTAAAAGGTTAAAAATACTGAGTGTATTTGTTTTTCTGCCGAACATACATTGCCATGAAATTTGAACGTTGATACCGATGTTTGTTTTGTGATACAGATCCACCATGGAACCAAAGTAAACATGTGGATGAGGTGGATGTTCGAACTGTGAAGAATTCGACCAAATGCTATGTTCCATCCAGTAAAAGGGCCTTAAAAAGGGTTCCAATGAGTCAAGAGTTTGGAAACTGCACTAGTACTTTCTAGAGAACTTAGCGTATACCGTCGTTTATTAGATAAAATCTACGTAGATTAATTCCAGTTTGGCGAACAATTCGCGCTACCTAGTAAAATATCGATTTGTAAAAGTAAATTAAATATTTATATAAGTATATGAACACTAGCTGTTTGCCCAAAAATGATTTAATCTTCATAAATTAAAGTAGTCGGCTAATATAATTATGTGTATAAAAGGATTAAATAGTTAATTTAACTATTTGTTTAATCTCATGCATTGTGAGCACAAGCAGGTGTTTTTCTGAACTTTTTGTCTATGATATTTATAAAGAAAACAGGCGGCGGAGCTCCCGAAATTCAACTATCTTGAGACTTAAGTTTTGAGCTCTGCTTCATATTACCAACTAAGTATAGATAAGTCTCTGTACCATCCATTTCGTATGCCATGTTAGAAATAAATTACCGAGAGCGTGGAATTGCATATGTAGTGGTATTGTGAGTTTATAGGCATTCCACTTTAGTGAGAGAGAGAGACCACAATATAGAGATCTCTCTCTCCAATGCCTATAAACACACAATACCACTACATATGCAATTCCACGCTCTCGGTAATTTATCTATAACTTTGATTATCACAATAACGCCATCTATGAATTGAATTAAGAATCTTATATAGTTAGGCCCATACTACACGGGCGGTTTCCCGCTCGACGGAGCTGCGCAGTGTAGTTTGCACCATACAACTTCCATATAAAATTGTGTCTAGTGGCGGTTCAGAAGCGGTTTCCCGCGGCGGGAGAACCGCCCGTGTAATATGGGCCTTACCTAAATCAAAATGATCAAAATGCCATACCAAATGAAAGGTGCAAGAGACCTCTCTAAACTAGCTACAGGACGTTTATTATTTTAAAAGAATACGACATTGTAGAGACATTCACAATTATCTTGATTTAATCGTCGTTGATTTTACCATACGATAAACCTTTTTTTATCTTCTATTTTATACTGAATAAAGGTACAAACTGGAAATATTTTGTGGTATATTAAAAAAAAACTGCTTGTCTTGAGCAATGCGCTGGCGCACCGAAACCTCGTTCATGTCCGCATATTTTTGTGATATGTAACGAAATAATATTAATTAGTGTTCGACATAGTAGCTAATTTTGTAGGATAAGGAAAACTGTACTGATGTAATTAGATAAAAGATTTATTATAAACATACATATATAACGAACTTTTTATAGTGAAGTGGAATGCTACATATTAAATGTGCCATTTAGGTGCGCGTGTAACCTTAGGGTAGTTTATGTTAGCATATCTGAATCTTTTCGGCCGACATTCACGAACCGACAAGCTTACAACTTTACCAAACGATAGTCCAAGAGTATAAACTCCTGTGGTTCCTGGTGTCAGTCAAGAGGTTTCTAAATGGGAAATGCACTTCTGACAACCGTAATTATGGATTGTTTGACGTCTAGCAAGTGAATTTTGGCGGTAGCGTATTATTTACTTAACCTGTTTAAAGAACAAGTTTTCACAGTTTTAAATGGAAATCAATCAACGGTGTTTAATGACTTGGCTGTATGGTTTTAAAACTTTACACTTTCCCTAGCGAAAAGAATTTAAAAAAAAACATCAATATGAATAGCGAGAATGTTTGTAAGGTTTGGCTGTATCTAATTTCATAAATTGGCAGTTTACAAATTTTACAGTAAAACATGTGCCTTATTTTGACCATAAACAGCAAAAAAGGGTCCATAACAAGTGCAGTAAAGAAATATTTCAACAGCACAAAGTCAACTGGTACCATAATTTTTTTATTCAGCAAAATAATCGGTTAAGAAAATAATTAAATACATATAATTTGTTATGTAGCGGACACAGAAATCTTGTTGAGGGTTCGCTATATGTTTTATAAATTCCAAATTATTATATATAATTATAGATAAAAAACGTCAGCCAAATAAACGATTTCATTAGTTAGAAATAAATGTTAAAATATATGACATGAGTATTTTTAATTGCTATTTACACCACTGATCAAAGCAGTACACGAATTTTTGTATTAACTTTTTGAAAATTACGAAAAACTTTGGTCAATATACACATAGTTTTATATTTGGGAACATTTAATAGTATCTAAGGTTGGAAATAATTAGAGAGGTCACTGTATGACAGAGAGGTACTGATGCTGATCCATATTTTATGATGATTTTAACGGCCTTACTTGGCATATCTATGAAAACTATTAAAAGAATATTATTATAAACACCTGTTATTTAAAACACAGTAAAGTAATAAGCTATCGGACACCTATCTGCGTAGCTCGCCCAAATTAACGACGAGATATGGATGTCATTTTTCAAATAGTAGTAAATCTGCTAGCCAAATTATAGTGACTTGAGTTTACTAACATGAGGCTAGTGACTGTTGAAACAAAATCAAAAACATATTTATGTATATTTTTGTAACATAAACAAACATACAATATCTACTGTTATTATCTTAAAATGTCCGACTAACATATCACAAATCAGGTCAAAGTTCAAATTGTTTTAGTCACAAAAGATAATATTTACCAGCATTAAGAAGTATGTTTACTTTAAATCGGTAATGTGTGCTACTCGTTAATACTGCGTGTCTTAAATTTAAATACAACCTCATTGAAAGTAGGGGTGCGGGTAAAATACGACACCATGTTTGTCGGCCTGGAACGGACGACGATTGTCCACCCTAATAATAATATACCCTATGGCAACAACATGAGGGTTTGAATTATGAGGTCGTACATAATTGTCATTAATTCCGGGTCGACAACTACAGGTCGCGTATTAACTGCACTCAAAAATACAGGCGGTTAATCTCAAATGGTGTCTAAATAAATATATGTAGATATAAAATGTCGTATGTTTACATCAAATATAGCAAAGTAAGATGCTGTAAGTAGCTTGCGATGCCTTGTCGCTTACGATGTTTTATTATTCTTTTGGAAATAGTGGAAATGAATACAGCAGCTATTTTATAGTTACTGGAAAAGGCACAGCGTTCAATTAAAGGCGAAGCGTTAAAAATGCGATAAGCTTTTAGCTTTGATGGTTTTTAAATGTAATTACTTCCATTCTAATAACGTCGTCTACGTTTGAATTCATTGTTTTGTAAAACTTAGATTAATGAAAATACACCCGTGAAAGAAATAATTAAATCTGTAAATTACTGGGCGCGGTAAAGGAAAATAAAAGAGAACGACATTGTGATGATTCGTTTAGTATGTATGAAGATTTATTTTTTTAATGTCACGGATTATTTTCAAATAATTATTAAGGATACATATTATTATATTAATTGATAAAGGGTCGTTATTCGAGCGTTTGTTCCGGATCACTTTCGTGGACACTTTGTTGTAGAAATGGCAAAAGATTCCGATACAGTTTTTAAATATGTGGTAGAAGTACAGGACCTCTAATAAATAAACGAAAACGCCATCAAAATCTACAGCCGATTCGTTGAAAACGTGACCACGAAAGTGAGGCGGTTGAAACGCTCGAATAATGACCCAAAATGTACCGAAATCACTACCTTTATAAGATTACTCTGGTCTTCCGATATATAAGTATATATACTTATACATTAATGGATCTGATTCGATAAAACGGAGTAATGTATGAATCGTTTCGTTTGGCCCAATTTAAAATCAATCACATTCTGTTCCACATTGGAAATTTTATGTAAGTACTATTTCCAATGTGTCACGTTTTCTTTTACAGAACAGAATGATATTTACAGTAGTTTTATTCGTCAGTTACAGCGTTGTAAGTCGAGTGTAGATCTCTAGTCGGTCCAATACATTCAATGCAACTTGCCGAAATGTTTGAAAACATGCATGTTATTTGTTTTGATGTACTAATTAAATAAATGTTATGAAAATATACATCTTAGTTTCAATTTCTGCCCAATCACTCCACTGTATCAAGATGGCGATTGCGAGGGAGTTAGACAATTAGCCTGCAGTATTATTTTATATTTTGCCCGCGCGCAAGCAGTAGACAACCCCCCTGGCCTCCCCACGACGACCACGACCTGCCTGACGAGCCTGGTGATTTCACTATCTGGAATTCGGTTTTCAATGGAACGTGGTGTATTGAAAACAAGCTTTTTTGGCAATCCGATATAGAGAAAAACATGGTGACAGGAAAGTCTGGTATTCTGGGTATTTGGTATTTTAGAAATAGGGTAAGTCGGCAATCTAGTATTTTACAATTCTGATATTTAGGGAACGAGCGCTGCAAATTGAGTATGCCTGCTTGACGTCATGGAGTAGACTAGAGAATGTACCTACACCCATGTCAATCAGCTATTATTCAAATATTCTAAATCAAACCCCGGAAAGACATGGCGAAATGACTATGGAACCCTAAAACAGGTCATAGCTAAGCCCTGGCCTCCTAGAACAGCTCTAGAAATGTTACTGATCATCATTTTCAGAGTCAACACATGGGTCGTGATGATGATGCTGATCACACCCTCATGACCTGAGCCTTGGGTTCCTAGAACGGTTCTGTGAAAAAGTTACTCATCATCATCATCATTTCGGCAGAAAGACGTCCACTGCTGAACATACGCCTCCTCCAAGGCTCGTCAAACAGATCGGCCCTGCGCCATCGCATCCAATGCGTTCCCGCTACCTTCACCAGGTCGTCGCTCCATCTTGTTGGAGGCCTACCTACACTGCGTCTTCCGGTCCGCGCCGCGGACGCCACTCGAGAACCTTTCGGCCCCATCGGCCGTCAGTTCTACGGGCGATGTGCCCTGCCCACTGCCACTTAAGTCTAGCGATTCTTCGAGCTACGTCCGTGACTTTAGTTCTTGCGCGGATTTCATCATTTCTAATGCGATCCCGCAGAGAAACTCCAAGCATAGCCCTCTCCGTCACCCTCTGAGTGACTTTGAGCTTTCTTATAAGGCCCATCGTTAGCGGCCACGTCTCAGTGCTATAAGTCATCACTGGCAACACGCACTGGTCAAAGACTTTTGAAAAAGTTACTATTGTAGTTAAAAGCAAGGGAGAGCAAGAGAAAAAAAAACATTAGTGTTGCAACATTGCACTTCATTTAATTCAATTGATCCTATTTTTTATACATACATTTTACTATTCATATGAGCTTGTTTACAACGTATATACTAACATAACCCCGTGATACTTACAGTAGTGTATTGACAAAATAAAGTTATTAAATAAATATATTATATACCTAAATACGAACATAATGTGAAAGTACAGAAGAGAACAAAGACTATCATCAGAATGGCAACCCAGGCGGGCATAGTACCTGCAACAAACATAGTTCATTTAAAACGTGTAACATAGTATCGACATCATACTAATATTATAAATGCAAAAGTTTGTGAGTGTGAGTACGTGTTTATTTGTTACTTCTTTACGAGATTGGTATGGAGTATCTTTTTGTATTTATATTTTCAACTCCATCCACCACCACTCGTCCACCCGTCCACGCCGCATCGTAAGCGTTCATTTCATCGACATCATGTTGATGAATGGCAGTCTTCGACGGTGCGTTTCAAGCGGTCTTTTTTGCCACGAAGTTGCAAAATCTGGAACGAGCTCCCGCTGGGGTCTTCCCATCGAGTTACGACCAGGGCCCAATTGCATAACAAAGTACAACTTATATTACAAGCGGAACTCCCTTTCTAGTTAATATAACTGAAGCGAGAGTTCCGCTTGTAATATTAGTTGTACTTTGTTATGAAATTGGGCCCTAGGTGCCTTTAAGAGGCGAGTGTACAATTTTCTGCAGGGCCGACAACGCACTGGCATGGCGTAAAGCGCAGCGGGTGTCTATGGAAAGTGGTGATCATTTAACATCAAGTGATCCACTAGTTCGATTGTCTAGCCTCTCTAACATAAAAAAAAAACATTTTTTTTTTACTTTTACGCTTATCCCGCGAAATCCATATATATCATACTAAATACGAACTGGAACATGAATGCACAGAAAAACTCAGATAAAAGACCAGCTCTGGGAATCGAACCCAGGTCCTCAGCATTCCGTGCTGCGTCCTACACCACAACTAGTCGGGATATAGATAACGTAATTTTTCTATGCATCAGTGCATCACACGTCTCAGCTCGCTTAATACTACTTAACTACTACTTATACTTAGTATTACTTCTTTACGTTAAAACGGTTGGATGGATTTAGACGACAATAATAAAATTGACAAGATTTCATATTTCTAAGACTATAATTTGATTCGTTCTCTGTATTCTGTTTGGAAAGAGCAAGACGCTGATAGTTTTAAATTTTCACTAGGATTATAAATCCAAAACTACCACACAGTAGTTTAGAATGTCATACATAATAAACCAAAAAGCAAATATTGCTTAGTTTTTTTTAATGGCTGAATGCCGTGATGCCGGGTCACAGTCTCACAGACTTATGTGGAATGGAAATTAAAAAGCCTAGGCCTGCAATTTCGTATGGAATTCCACTAACGACCTCTCGTTTGGTCGCGCCTGAAACGTGATACTTCGCAGCCAGGAAAATAACGTCAATATTTCATTGCATCTTTGAGAAACATAAATGAAGTATAAGGCAGCTGCACAGTTAAAATCAGCGCCATCTACCCGCGGCTACCCAAACTAACAAGCCTGTTACAACACGCAACAACTCACCGGGATAGGGCAGGCTGTGCACGCGCAGGCAGTTGTCGACGGAGATGGACAGGAGCGCGGCCTCGGAGCCCGACGTGATGGGCGGCCCGAAGCCCGCCACCGGGAGGAACGCGAGCCCCGTCACGAACATGCGGTGGGCGCGTTTCACGTGGAGCACTCGCTGGAAAACATGTTTAGATTATTTGGGAGAATCAACTTTTTCGTGTTGTTTAAGCGGGGTTTACACGGGTGACTAAGGACGCACGATTTTAGCCGCGCGGCTAAAATCGACCGTCTATATGGCAAATTTTCCGTCCGAACTGCCATTAAGACGGTCGATTTTAGGTCGATTTTTGCCGCGCGGCAAAAATCGTGCGGCGTTAGTCACCCGTGTAAACCCCGCTTTACTCTGTCCCCGGTTGTCCAAGTGATATCTTCACACTGGATTCGATTTGTAGCATTCGAACATGGCGGATGTAGACAGTATCTAATTTTGGTATTTCTGTTTCTTTGGCTATTTGAAGTATAATTTTGATAGTGTTTTATGCGGCGATTAACCTTAATTAACAGTGATCACAAAGTCCTATATTGCTCTCGTGTCTGACATTTTTTAATGCGCAAGTTGTCTCCACGTGATTTCTGGAATTTTACTATCAAGTTGTAGAAACTACAATCACCGTACAACGTCGCTCCCAAAGAAAGCTTACTTTGACACTGGCGAAATTGTCCTTAAATAGGACAGAAGCCATATTTTAAATAAAATAAATCTTCACACTGTTCCATAGAAAAATGCTTAGGTTGTCCAGGAGACAAAAATTGTGTAACCATACCCACCCTTTTTCTGGCAGAATAAACATTTCATTACAATTCATAGCAACCGATGGCATGGAAAAGTTGATTCGCCCATTTAACTGCTTATTTAAACGTTTCAATAGTCAGGATAGTTGTTATCTACGCTGAGATATACATACATAAATGGTGGTATTTTAATCAGTGATCAGGAACTAATTAAGGTTCCGTAGCCAAAATGGCAAAAACGGAACCCTTATGGTTTCGCCATGTCTGTTTGTACGTCCGTCTGTGCGTCCATCCGCGGCTTAGTTTAAAGACTATTAGCGCTAGAAAGCTGTAATTTTGCATGAATATTTTGTAGCAATCACCCCGACAAGGTGGCAAAATAAAACGTAGAATAGAGTAGCTGGCACACTTTGAGTAAAAAACCCTAAAAATGTGAAACTCACCTGTAAACTGAAGGCGACGTAGACATCGACCGAACCGCTGAACATGGTCCCCACGCCCACGAAGCGTCCGTCGTCGCGCACGGCGAGCGCGGACAGGGACTCCCCAATCACGACGGTGCGGCGGAGCGCCCCGTCCGCGGGGCTCCACAGCTGGAGCAGCCCCGTCTGCCGGCCGGAGCGCGCCAGCGGGTTCGCGATCGTGAACATGCGGTATTCGCCTTTCTTGTCCTCTATGGGGCCGAATCTGAAATTATTAAGAGCCACGCATGAAATCAACAATTATTTTATGTAATTTGATAAACGGGAGTTTTCAGAAAAAAATGTACCCGTTTTCCTTAATTATCCTTAATTTTTCCATACAAAATTTATTAGTCAGTTTTGTGACGGTCCATACAACATGTATGGTTAACTGCGTCACTAAACTGACAATTATAAGAGAGACACTTCTTTTATTGCTTAAATCGATACTGCTTGTAATACTAATTGTAAAAGTACAGGCTACACTTTTTTCTGAAAATGCCCAAATAAGTCTCATGGGACTTGTACCGTTTTCGCTGAAATCACTAGTTTTATTGATATAGGGAACGTGCAGAAACTATAGGCGGCAGCACTAATGCGACAGAAGAGACACTATGCGTTTTTGTTGTTATAGCGGCACCCGAAATACCTACATCATCTGTGAAAATTTCAACTGTCTAGCTATCACGGTTCATGAGATACAGGCTGGCGACAGATGGACAGACGGACGGACAGTGAAATCTCAGTAATAGGGTCCCGTTTTTACCCTTTGGGTATGGAACCTTAAAAAAACTTCCACTTTTTGTAGTGGTAGAGCCTTGTAGCTAGCCGCTGCATCACGAATGGGCCGGCTCGTCCGGGGCAGTACCGCCCTCTCACAGAACACCGGCGTGAAGCAGCAGTACTCCTGCTGCGTTTCGTACGGTCAATGAGAGCACCGGGGGCCCAATACCTCTCCCCCTCCTTTATTCCCTTTCCTTTTTCCTACCCCTTTTAGGGCCGACAACGCACTGGCATCGCGTAAAGCGCTGTGGGTGTCTATGGACAGTGGTGATCATTTAACATCAGGTGACCCACTAGTTCGTTTGTCTGGCCTCTCTAACATAAAAAAAAAAAAATAGCTGGGAAATGAATCAGGAAAAAAAATTCAGCGAAAAGGCTCCCTTTTGAATTAGTACGTTGTTTTAGACAAGCAGTGATAGTGTCAGGTACCTGCACCGGCGGAAGAGGTACTTGCTGCCGTTGGGCGGCTGGCAGCTGACGGTGAGGCGAGGCGGCGCCTGCTTGGCCGTGCCCCACAGCTGGGCCAGCCCGTCCTTCGCGATGCTCACCAGCGTCGTGTCGCACGGGCTGAAGTCCAGGTCGTCCAACTGAAACGCAGCAGCTTGTTTAATCCCACTTATTAGTTTAACCATTATGCTAGGTTTACACGGAGCTTAGTAGCTAATGCTTAGTACTTGTCACTTTAACCAGTGCTTAGTAACAATTGGTAACAATATACGCATCTGACAAGTGTAAGTAAAGCTCCGTGTAAACCTAACAAAGCTAGCAAAGCTAGGTTTACACGGGCTTAGTATTTGTCATTAGTGTAACTGGTTAGGGACTTGTATGCGCAGTGACAAGTGGCAAGTAACCGTCTACACAGTTAGAGAATGGTATTACTTTACAAGAGCTTTGAGTAATCACTAATCAGATTGCACTTGTCATTAAATGTTTACACCACTCGACAAGTGACATGTATTAGTAGATTTTTAGTTGTGGGTAGGTGCTTGTCGCTTAGTAAATAGGACCGGACCGGCTTCTAATTACTTGCACTTGCAGTTGCACTAATACTAAGCACTTATACAACATGTTTACACACATGTGACAAGTGTAAGTGACAAGTACTAAGCATTAGCTACTAAGCCCGTGTAAACCTAGCAAGGCAGAGTATGCAACTGCTTAGGGGCCCCGCATCGCCAAAGGGCCCCGCGCGCGCAACAAAGAAATCAAAAAGGTTTCGGAATGAAAATTTAATTGGAAAATTTGTATCCTCAATGACAATAAGTATTCTCGCTATTTTTCGATGCAGCAGTTGAGTTGATTGATTTGGTTTGATTTGTTTTTTGTGGGGTTGGGGGTTGATATTTGCGATAGGTAATTGCATTGCCTGGGGGCCCCAGCCCCAACATTGTTAATCCAGCCCTGCAACTAATCCTATTATAAAACTAATGTATACCAGTCTTTTGCTCACGGAAACAATTTAAACTGGCAGTTGATTAGAAATTCTGGGGTTCTACTAAATTCCAATGGAAATTCCCAAAACATAAGTGCGTCATCATTTATGTTGCATAAAGAACACCCATGCAAAATTTCATGTCTCTACTCTAGACCTCCAATCAATTGGCGTAATTGGCGGTCACCGTATTGTACATTAATGTCATTCTAATTAGACAATTACGTATACTTAGACAATTATTCTATGTAATGTAACCACTTGAATTTAAAATATTGTTTTGTTTGGTTGTAGGATAGGAAGTTGATTAATGACTGATTTTATTTAATACTCCACACTAATATTTAGAGTCATTGCTGGTTATTGTTACTTAATTAATGGGAATTCTTGTGATTTTTCTGTGATTTTATAAATCTTACGGGAACCTATCGATGTTTAGAAACTCCTTTACTCGAATTTCATTTATCCGAAAACGGTTCTCCGACTTTTTAAAATCCATATGTTTTGTTTTTCCACAACATCACAATGCCACGGATTCATTTAATCACAGTTTTATTTGCCAACAAATTCAAAATCCCGAATTATAATAATCCATTTTTTTATTTGCCAACCTAATCAGTTGCCATATTTTCATAATCTAAATGTAACGAAAAGTCGAAAGTAAGTTTTTATTATCTACCTAACCTAACATCAGAGTATTATTATTGTTTTTTTTATTATAGACAACATTGCTTAATTTTTAGCGAGCGAGCAAGACTGTTCGGAGCGGAAGCGACTCGGATAGATTAGGTTCAAAGGCTAATGCGGGAGCGTAGCGGAGCGAAGCTCCCGCATTAGCCTTTGGTGTTAGTTATTTTTTTATAACCACCTACAAAACCCCCTACCCACGTAGCAAACTCAATAAAATATTTGACCAACATTAACACTAACCTTAGATTTTAAGTTGCTTGTAATTAACACTATGGATTTGTGATGGTCCGAAATAAAATATTTGTATTGTATTGTATTGTATTAAACAACAAAATGAATATTACGCTCCACACATAATTGTATGGTCGCCTTTTGTACCCCTGACCTTTGCGGAATAATAATTTTGCGGAATAAATATATATTTGGCAAATGATCTTACGGAATTTCATGCAGTTGGATTTTGAATCATTTGGCAAATAAAAAAATGGATTTTAAAACATTTGGCAAAAGAAAATACCTAAGGTAAATAAAATTTCAGACAAACAATAATTTGGAAAATGAAAAAAAGGAGTTTCGTTTTCGGAATTTTAATATTCGGAAATGAGCTTTTCGAGAATATGATAGGTAACCAAATCTTACGCTGTTTACGTACTTAGGTATGTACTGTTACGTCAACAGCGTAAGATTTATTAAATATAGTATAATTAATTAAGCATAAGGTAGTTAGCTACCTTATAATTAGCATAAGGTAGTTTATACGCATTGTCTTTTATTTATAACTTTTCATCACATAAATACCGAAATTACCGAAAATACCGAAAAAACCGGTTTTCAAAAAAGGAGCCGGTATTGCGATCCCTACACCGTACCTCCTTGGTGTGTCCGTCCAGCACAAACAGCAGCTTCATGGCGGGGAAGGTCCACACGCGCACTTTGCAGTCCACGCCGCCGGTCGCCACTAGCTTGCCGCTGTGGCTGATGCTGACCACCCGTTGGAGCGCGTCCGGCCTGCACACGTTCACACCAAACAATCAATAACAACTACAATACAATGACCAGGCGTTACTTTACAGAAGTCCATATGGGTTAGGCTCAAAAAACTCACTTTCCCGAAATGTGCACTTTTTCTAAGGGTACACATGTTTAGAAGGATCACTTTCTCAGAAGGCGCACTGTCTCAAAATACTCAGATAGAGCACATTCTCAGAAGGTGCACTTTCCCAAAAAATGCACTTGTTCAAATGGAGCACTTTCTCAAATAGAGCACTAGATTTGGAAAAGTACGTACTATATACCTATATATAGACTATTCGAACGGTAAAAATGCACGAGCACGATAGCACGAAGGATTTATCTAAGTAAAAAATGTTAACATCACCATCATAGCTTAGGATCTTCATCTAAGAAAAACTTTGTGGTGAAGATGACATTTTTGACTATTGTACATTTTGGGAAAGTGTGCGTTTTGAGAAAATGTACTTTTTGGGAAAATGCACTTACGGGGAAAGTATCCTTAATGGGCAAGTGTACATTTTGCGGAAAGTGCACATTTCGGGAAAGTGAGTTTTTTGAGCCTAACCCAACCCGTCCATATTAATGAACTGAAAAAATTACTTTGCTCACCCGCGACCTTGTCATAGTTACGTTTATGCAAGAAATGCGTGTTCATGCAGTTGCTCCACCTCCACACTGTACGAACACACACAAACCCAACTAAGTATTACCACCAAACTACACTGACGCGTTTCGAACTTCGAACTCAACCAGGGGCCTGTTGCATAACAAAGTACAACTAATATTACAAGCGGAACTCTCGCTTCAGTTACATTAACTAGAAAGGGAGTTCCGCTTGTAATATAAGTTGTACTTTGTTATGCAACAGGCCCCAGAACTCATCTTCAGAGTAGGTACCGCAACCGTTCACTATGCTACCAAATGTTAGACTCAACACACATTCTAACATTTCACTGATACACTAAGGGCCACTTGCACAGTCCAGGGTTAAAAATATAAAGCGTTAACCCTGAGTTAAGGATGACAGTTCCACACATTTTGACACATCCTACCTAGCCTTGGGTTAGCACCTAACCCGGGGTTATATAGCTAGCTCGGGTAGCTAATGCAAGTCAGCCTAATATAAATAAATATATAAAAGAATATAATAATAAAAAATATATGTATATTTTTAATACTAGCTGACCCGGAAAACGTCGTTTTGCCATATATCAACTAGGGGTATGAGAAATAGCCTACGACCTATTCTCAGACCTACCGAATACAGAGAAAAAAGTTTCATATAAATCGGTCACGCCGTTTCGGAGGAGTTCGATAACAAACACCGTGACACGTGATTTTTATATCTATAGGTATTAGAGGTTTTAGACTAATCTAACATTCTCAGGTGTGGGCAGGTCCTCACGATGTTTTCCTTGACCATAAAGCTCATGGTGAAATCTAGTTTCGCTTCTATATGTTTTGTTTCTATTTACAAAAATGTTGAAAGTGAAAGGTACAACAAATACTCAACTGGCTAAAGTCACCGGCAACTAAAAAAATCTCATTGAAGCACATTAGCATAGACATAGTGGATTGTTGCTTTCTAAAATACAGCTGGCTGCCAAGACGCATACATTTACACGTACATTAAGAGCCATATCACGTGGCGATTTCCGAACGTATTTAAAACTAGGGCCGGATTTACGGGAGAGCAACCGGAGCAACAGCCCCGGGGCCTCCACAATAGAAACTTCGAAAAAAAAATTGTCAAATTCCGACGAGTAATTATTTGGATCATCATCATCAGCCTATATAAGTCCAACTGTAGGGCACAGGCCTCCTCTCAGAATGAGGGGGCTTGGGCCGTAGTTCCCACGCGGGCCCAGTGCGGATTGAGAACGTCACACACACCATTGAATTTTTTCGCAGGTGTATGCAGGTTTCCTCACGATGTTTTCCTTCACCATAAAAAATTTCAATTGTAATCTTAATATATAAAAGAAGAAACTGACTGACTGACTGACTGACTGACTGACTGACTGACTGACTGACTGACTGACATATCAACACACAGCCCAAACCACTGGGCCTAGAGATTCAAAATTTGGCATGTAGGTTCCTTATACGGTCTAGGGGTGCACTAAGAAAGGATTTTTCAAAATTCACTCCCTAAGGGGGTGAAACGGGGGTCCAAAGTTTGTATGGGGAAACAAGATTAGTTCGACTATTTTATTTGAAACTTCACAAAAGTACTCCTTATGATAAGTGAGTAAACACGTGATTCAGGTTTTTTGAGAATTCAACCCCTAAAAGGGGGGAAAGGGGTAACAAAGTCTGAAAATCAACATGGGTGTTATTTCTATGGTTTATCGGGTCGCTGGTTATGAAAACAACAACGGTTTTAAAATCCGACGTAGCAGACGTAAAATACTTACCATCTCCCTGGATGGGGTGCGATGGGGTTGAAATGTCTAAATAAACTAAATGACTGTTGATATATCAACGCACAGTCCAAACCACTGAACCTAGAGACTTGAAATTTTGCACATAGATACCTTATACAAAATAGGCATCCACTAAGGAAGGATTTTTGGGAATTCCCACGGGAACGGGAAAAAACGGGATTTACATATTCGATTCCGAGTGACCCTATCTCAGTAACTATAATAACTAGACTCTTCAAATTTAATACACAAGTAGGTATTACATTAGTTACAACATTGATTTCAGGATTTTTCAAAATTCCCACGGGATAAGGAAAAAACGGGATTTATATATTCAGTTCAACGGGATCCTATGAACTATAATTACTAGACTCCTCAAATTTGGCACAGAAGTAGGTAATTATAATAGTAAAAAACAATTTTAAAGATTTTCGGAAATTCCCACGGGATAAGGAAAAAACGGGATTTTTCGTTTTACTGGTCGTAGAAAGCTGAAATTCGGCATGTAGGTTGATTGGGGAGTGTAGAGGAGCATTGAGAAAGGACTTTCCCAAATTCCCACGAGAACGGGAAAAACGGGATTTTTCGTTATACTGGTCATAGAAAGCTGAAATTTGGTAAGTGGGTTCCTTGGAGAGTGTAGAGCTGGATTGAGAGTGGACTTTCCAATATTCCCATGGGAACGGGAATAAACAGGATTTTTCGTTTTACTGGTCGTAGAAAGCTGAAATTCGGCGTGTAGGTTGCTTGGAGAGTGTAGAGGAGCATTGAGAGAGGACTTTTCCAAATTCCCACGGGAATAGGAAAAAAACGGGATTTTTTGTTTTACAAGTCGTAGAAAGCTGAAATTCGGCATGTAGATTGTTTAGGGAGTGTAGAGGAGCATTGAGAGAGGACTTTCCAAAATTCTCACGGGAACGGGAAAAACGGGATTTTTTGTTTTACTGGTCATAGAAAGCTGAAATTTGGCAAGTGGGTTCCTTGGTGAGTGTAAGGGAGCATTAAGAAAACATTTCCGGAAATTCTTAAGGGAACGGGAAAAAACGGGATTTTGCGTTTTACTGGTTGTAGAAAGCTAAAATTTCAAAATTCATAATTTTATACTGTAAGTAGGCCGCAAAGGGCTCTTTAACCGACTTCTAAAAAAGGAGGAGGTTTTGCATTCCACTTTATGTATTTTTTTATGTAGGTATGTTCACCGATTTCTCGGTCAATTGTGGACTTGCTTGTATGCTTGCTTGCTTGATAGATTAGATTAGATTAGATTAGATTAGATTATTTATTCCTTCAATATAAGATTACATCATAAATTGTACGAAGTCAAGTCACACGAATTTATATTGAAGTCGTCAAAAGCACACAAATTAAATTAAATCAATGAATCAAATGGATGTCACAAAATGTTAAACTTGAATAAAATAATAAATTTACAATTAAATTTTTTCTCCTCTCAGGATCGTCATAGTTAAAATAAAAATAAATAAATAAAACATTAATAAGAATAATAATGTCACAAACAGGGATCAACCTATTGAAATACATGTCAAATAAAATATTAAAAGTAAAATACAAAGTCAAACCATAATATAAAATAAGTATACATGTCAAAAACTATAATTCAATGTCTGCAAGCAAACTCACTAACAGAGTATAATGGTTTATCCAACAAAAGGTTTCTCAGTTTGCGTCTAAATATTTCGTCAGATGGCTCATTTTTCAGTTCAGCAGGAAGACGCTCATAATGCGTGGGGCCAATGACGCGAGGATTCTTCACCGAGAGTGCCATTCGACGGGGAACTGCACACAACCGTCCTGTGCGACGGACCTGCTTGCTAGCCACGTTTACCCGTAAAAACATGGATAAATTGGTCCTCACAAACATTATCACTTCAAACAAGTACAGTGAGTAGTGAGTCATAATTCGGTGCGTTACGAAAAGTTCCCTGCACGAGTGTCTAGGCCCGACTCCAGCTAATATGCGCATGGCACGCTTCTGCAGCAACAAAACTCTGTTTGAGTCTGTTGAGTTTCCCCATAAAATTGTGCCATACGACATCAGGGAGTGGAAGTGGGCATAGTATACTTGCTTTAAGGCAGCGTCGAGATAAGGGGTTTAAGTTTTCGCAACGCAAATACTGCACTACTCAGTCTGCCACACAGCTTGTCGACATGGCACTTCCAGTTCAGATTCGAGTCTATCGTGAAACCGAGGATCTTAGAATCACTGCATAATGGCATTGGACCGCTAAGCAGACAAGGAGGCAGGTCAACACTACGACCAGAGAAAATCATTACGTTTGATTTAGCAACGTTAAGCAGTAGGCCGTTGACCGTAAACCATCTTTTCAACTGCTGACAAGCCTCCTGTATCTTCTCAGCGAGCTGTTCGTACGATATCTTGGTTCTTTCGAATACTCATGGTACACGCGAGCGAAGCCGCGGGCAAGAGCTAGTTTCACATATAAATTCCGAAAAACTCAGAGGTGCGAGCCGGGATTTAAACCCACGACCCTCTGCTTGAGAGACCATAGGTCAAACCACTAGGCCATCACGGCTTTTTTATTATTTGGATGCGTATGTGGAAAATAATTTGTGGACAGGGGGCCTTCACTCCTTTTTATGGCCCGAGGCCGCCAGACCTCTAAATCCGGCCCTGTTAAGAACGGAGCAACCACGCATCGTGTTCGCCGCGAGCGCGCTACGGATTGGCCGCGAATGCTTAACGTGTTCGCAGGCCCGGATTAACCATTAGGCAGAGCAGGTACCTGCCTAGGGGCCCCGCGAGAACAACAAAGAAATTAAAGTCGGTCACCCATCCAAGTACTGACCGCGCCCGACGTTGCTTAACCTCGGTGATCGGACGAGAACCGGTGTTTTGTCAAATATCTTGAAAACGGTGCATCCTACGGCAAAAGCAATGAAATTTATCATTCCCCTTTTAATACCCCCGCACCACTTTCCCGCACCCCCCCCCCCGCATTGAAAATTACCCGAGCGCTAAGATTGTACATCCTGGCGTTCGCTGCTCTCTTGTACATACTGGCCTTCACTGCTCTGTACGTACATGTACGTTACATTGCGTCATCCTTTTTCGTGCGTGCAGCCGGCGTTCATCGATTTATTAGACGTTATCACGTCAAAAGCCCCTCAACATTGTTAATCCGGGCTTGCGTGTTGCGAGTGCGCAGCGAGTTTGTCGCGTCTATAGGGCTGGACGCTATTATATGTACAAAAAACCGGCCAAGAGCGAGTCGGACTCGCGCACGAAGGGTTCCGTACCATTATCTATAAAAAAATTGCGGTTTACGATTTATGACATATTAAAAAAAAATACTTAATAGATCTCGTTCAAACCAATTTTCGGTGGAAGTTTAGATGGTATCATATATTTTTTTTAGTTTTCTCATTCTCTTATTTTAGAAGTTACAGGGGGGGGGGGGGCACACATTTTACCACTTTGGAAGTGTCCCTCGCGCAAACTATTCAGTTTAGAAAAAAATGATATTAGAAACCTCAATATCATTTTTGAAGATCTATCCATAAAAACACCACACATTGGGTTTGATGAAAAAAAAATTTTGAGTTTCAGTTCTAACCCCCAAAATTTATTGTTTTTTTTTTTTCTATTTTTGTGTGAAAATCTTAATGCGGTTCACAGAATACATCTACTAACCAAGTTTCAACAGCATAGTTCTTATAGTTTCGGAAAAAAGTGGCTGTGACATACGGACGGACAGACAGACATGACGAATCCATAAGGGTTCCGTTTTTTGCCATTTGGCTACGGAACCCTAAAAACTGAAGTGGGTAAAATAGATGTTAGCTGATGTACGTGAGTGCACATCCTGTACGCTTAGTATAAGTTTTACTTCACCAAAATACTTCTCGATCGCGTTTACGTAAAAAAATCAATTACTAGGGAAACATGGACAGCGCCTCCGCGCGCACGCGTCCATTTTTCCATAGAATCGAAATTTTTACGTAAACGCGATCGAGAAGTATTTTGGTGAAGTAAAACTTATACTAAGCGTACATGATCATGGCGTCCCAGCCCAGGCGTCACGAACTAGCTGCGCGCTCGCGACTAAAACGTTACGCATTCGCTGAGCTCGTGGCGAACTTTAAATACGTTCTCGCAAATCGTCAGTGTGATGCACTTGTTTACTAAAAGCATCATATCAAGCTATTATTGGTTCAAGGAAGTTTTACTGTAAATTGTTTGCAACTAGCCTTTAAATCTGGCAGTTGAGCTAAAATTCCGGGACTTTACTAAATTCCCAAGTGAATCCCCATAAATTATATCGCGGTCTTCATTTACTTTGTATGACGAACAGTCGTGCCAAATTTCATTTGTCTACACTTAGCAGTTAGAACTACGGCGCAAGCCCTTTCATTCTGAGTGGAGGCCTGTGCCCTGCAGTGGGACGTATATGGACTGGGATGATGATGATGATGGGGATCCCATGGGAACAATGGGATAAAAAAGTAGCCTAAATGTTTTTCCAGACTTTTTCATCATTTATAAAATATAAAATATAAATATTAGGGGACAATCTCACACAAATCGACCTAGTCCCAAACTAAGCAAAGCTTGTACTATGGGTACTAGACGACGATAAACATACTTAAATAGATAAATATATACTTAAATACATAGAAAACATCCATAACTCAGGAACAAATATTCGTGCTCATCACACAAATAAATGCCCTTACCGGGATTTGAACCCAGGACCTCTTGCTTCGTAGGCAGGGTCACAACCAACTAGGCTAAAGCGGTCGTCATTTATTTATTTTATCTCATTAACTTAGCACTAACAGTTAAGTCACATAATGCTGATAACACAAGAAAAGAAGTGTAAATTATCTAATATATAAAAATCTTGTGTCATGGTGTTTTTTATCAAACTCCTCCAAAATGGCTTGACTGATTTTTATGAAACTTATTTTGCTGTATTTGGTAGGTCTGAGAATAGGTTGTAGGCTAATTTTATAATCCTATTCTACGTGGACGGAGTCGCGGGAAACAGCTAGTTTACATATAAAAAACACTTATTTATAGCATTACATTGTCCTCAATGACACAATTAGACGACTAGCTATCTATAGCTAGACCGTTTAAATGACCGCGCGGGCGAGGACTCATTTAAATGGTTTAGCTATACATAGCAAATTTCATAATATTAGTCGTTTTAGTGTGAAAGACTAACAAAGACGCACACACGCACACTCACACATACTCACGGACTTTCGCTTTTATAATTTGAGTAGGTAGGATTTGCATTGGATAATGCTGTAAGTGTAACTAACAATATTAATTTTATCTACATAGTTTAATTCTAAATTATTAATCGGAAATACGGCTTAACCTGTATATATGTCTATTATTTGGAACAATAAGTAAACACATAAAACTTTTATACTCACAAATAATAAAAATAAAATAAAGTAGAAAATTAAGAGATCCCTTGATTAAGAAACATGTGTGTTACAGTGGTAATGTTACATGTGAACATTACATATATTACCCAAAGCGAAACTGAATATTCAAGTCTAATTAGAAAATATGTAGGTAAATGTATATTCACTACACACTCATACTTTTTTTCTCTACCTTTGGATTTATTTTTAAGGTTTTCCCATACAAAATTTCACTATAAATGCACATTGTTTGTATTGGTGTATTATGGGAAAGCATGTATCATGGATTGAAGAAGAGTAGAAAATAAGTAGCCTGCATTGTTGAAAAGTTGACAACCAGACAGTCAAGTGCTCAGAGAACCTGCCTATGGAGCTTGAAGTCCTGGGTTCAAAGCCCGATCGGGGCAGATCTTTGTATAAAAATTATGAATGTTTGCTCTTGACTCTTGGATCTTTAATATGTATTTGAGAAAGTAATTATTTATACATATAAGTATGTTTATCCATTGGTACCCATAGTTCAAACATTGTTTAGTTTGGGATTAGGTCATTTCATGTCAATTTTGTCCCATGATATTTATTATTTTATTGTACTTTAATCAATTGGTCACAGTCTGATAAATAATGCCATAAAACTGATCCATTCATTCATTCATGTTCAATGATCATCAATTACACAAACAATCACAGTTTCATAACCGTAACTGTTTGGCATTTTTTTATCACAAGAATGTTAGTATAACGGCTCCGCCACGACTTCGCGCGTTTGGCGGCGCGGCGAGCGTTTACTGTGTTCATTGCGCGGCCGAGACGCTCGACGTACAGTGGTTACCTGGCGGCAGACGCAATCAACTGATAAAACGCTCACCGTGCCGCTAAACGCGCGTTGTCGTGGCAGAGCCGTAATAAAGCATTTAAATTATGGAAAGATAAACTAAATAGGTAGTTTATATTGTTTTGTTTACAAATAATATCATTTTTTGTTGCATTTCTACTATAACTTATGTAAACAAGGGATTATCCATAAATTACGTCACACATAGGAGAGGGGGGGAGGGGGGTTACACATAAACCAAATAATTGCCATTTCAAAAGTAATAGGCGTGACAAGGAATGCATGAATGATCTAAATTGGTGTGACATATTTCTGAATGGCTGTCAAAAGCTTATGCAAGGTTTTTCATATCATAGCTTAATTTATTATTGAAAAAAAAACATCCATCCTTTCATCCTAACATTTGGCAAAAGTTAAAAATTTTACTAAAAACTAGTAGTTTTTATGGAAAGCTACTATAGTTTACACATGTGACACAATTAAATAATGATTCTATGATAGTAGCAAGTCATTATAATATTAAAGGTCAATATTATAGGGAATTAAAGTAGTCATTGCCATGACTTCTTAAATAAACCTAAACAATCTATGCAATATACATTTCTCTGAGTTTTTTGGTGAAGGAATAAATCACAAGGAAAGTCTGAAACTTGCAAAGCGATTCAATGGTGTTTGTGAAGTTCCCACATAAATACAGCTCAAGCCCTCTCAGAATTGAGCCAGTAGTGAAACACATATGCTTTTCAAGGTTTTTTTCAACTCCCAATAGAGAAAAAATAGAAAACAAAAATAAGTTGAATAAACAAACTTGTCACCTTATCTATTGCACACCACTACGAAATTGAAGCTGTTATGAGTTGCTCAATAGTGATAAAGTAAACAACAATGAAGCATGTTTTCACAGATAACTAAGGTAACTCACCCAAAATCTGTCTGTACGCTGTCACTGGGTCTTATCTCAAATGACATCCTTTTCTCCATAGTATTACTATTCTTGTCTGTTTTTGATATATTTTCATTCTCTGACACAGTGCGCCTCCTTTTTCGTATGAGTCCATTCTCGGCTCGGAAGCTGCCCCGCCGCATCTCAGCGGCATCCACCATGCGGATGTTCACTCGGTACAGCTGGCAGTGGCTCTCCTGGCCGGCTGTAAGGTAAGTGCGGTTGTCGGCCGTCCGCACTGAACATGTCATCACCACGTTCGGCCCCGTCTCGTGCCTCATCACCTCCTCGGCCACAAACCTCTCACCATTATGCGATAACTCGAATATTTCCTACAAAAAACCAACAACAACTTAAGAATGGTGGAAAGTACGCGAGGCCAAGAAAAAGGCACATGATTACGCCGTTCTCGTTCAAGGATAACATCGTTGACACGTAGGAGACATCAACTTTTCGCAACACCATCGACTTTCGTAAACAAAGGGAATTTACTCACGAATCCATTAGCTACCCCAGTGTTGGAGGCTCCACCGCCTCCGGCCACCAGAACATGTCGATTCGTTAAGGTCTGAAGCGTGTAAAGTGGAAAATCCACTCGCGCGAGTAATCCATCACCTCTATTACGAGCCATTTTTCCCTATAACATTTAACCAACGCGATAAACACAGCCAAGCGTTATAAATAACAAAGTCTGGAACTTAAAAGAAGCCACATGAGTCCGCTTTTATTTATAACAACACGGGAATTTATTGTAATATGGAAAAAACAACATAGATTCCTTCGCTAAACTTGATGAAATCTGCTTAGTTCCAACATGACAAAAGTCAAATTTGACAGCGGGCATTTACGAATCCAGCTGACGGTTGCATGGGCAACAAAATAACAACAAATTTTAACTCAAAATTAATGCAAAAATAAATGTTTTGTTCGATGAGTGATAAAATTTACTTCCATCGAGAGGGATTGTATTTTTAAATAACTTTTTGAATGAATTCAATTTCCAATTGGGTGTTGACATTGACGTACTCGGTAAGGCCACGTCATGTTTGAGAACAAATTGTTGCTGCGCTGAAACGGAACGCAGCAGTAGGCCTAATTACCCACTTCGAATAGGAGCTAATCAGTAGAACTAATAATTTAAAACCTTCACTTTTCGATTTTCTATGCTTACGACTACTACAGTAATAATAAAAACGTGTTTGATTATTAATTTATGTGATTTGTTATTTGCTATAAGTTCTCTCATCTTTTCCAATTATTCTAGTTGACTGGAAGAGATTCTTAAATGAGATTATCCATTTCTGTACGATTTTTTTGTGAAAATTACATTTTGTTTTTCGTACTTACTTTTATGTACATTTGTGGTAGGCAGCAATACATTATCAGATCATAACCAGGCAGGGTAGCGAACTCGTTAAATACTGACTCGTAGGTGTACCTACCTACACCTTCTTTCTTCTTTCTACTCTGAATTTTACATGACTGCTCTAAGATACTTTTTTAGGGTTATAATTATGGGCCTATCATTATTCCACTATTCCTTAACCTTTTCGACGCCAACGACACATATCAGCACCGCAGGTTCTACGCCAACGACTTATACGTATATCAGTCATGGCGTGCAGAGCGATATCTACCTACATGCATTTCTGTAGGGTTCAACTTCGCGTTTGACATTCCGATGTCATGGCGTATGAGTGAGTGCTGTTGTATTTGACAGAGCGTTGAAAAGGTTAAAAACCTTCTTAAGTCATAGGTAACCTTAATTTACGAACAGCACCATCGATTTTGATGATTGAGACCTAATCATTAGACTTGCAAGTAATTTTGAATTCCAAGCTAAGTCTCGTTTTATAAAATTACTCCATGTGGGTACCTATGTATATTTTTTTCTTTATTTTTGTAAAAAAGAGCCTCTGTGCGCGAGTGAGATGGAACACTCAATCGAATTGGGTTAATTTTCTTTATCACTGTTTATTTCACTGTTTTTTACGAGCTCATTATCTAGTTTTTGTTATAATTGACTCGATTAATATGCCCTATTTATTACACAATGTCTTTTACATAATGTTTAGGTATATTTAAAGTTATCATTTACTGTGTTACAAATTCACGGAGTTGATGTTTAAAGTTACAGCCTACCCACTTCCTTTGTTTTTACATAAGTTGTACCTATCAGTCTGTTACTGGGGCTGCTTAAATATGGAAGCGAGCTCATCGATAGTGTCGTCGGAACCAGAGGCTGCCTATTGGCAGTTAAGATATAAGAAACTGAAGCCAAGAATTGCTCATCTTTTGCAATACGGCCCGTGGTTGGACTGTATGTTTGTGGTGGGCGCGCAGCCCCATCAGGAAATGGTGGGGGCTCACAAGCTAATCCTGGCCATAGCTTCGCCAGTTTTCGAGGCTTTGGTCTACGGACGCATGGCCGAAGGGCATGGACAGATCCGTATATTAGATATGCGACCGGAAGCTTTTAGAGCGCTGTTGGAGTGAGTATTACCCTTTATGCAATAACCGAATAGGCGAATAGGTACATTTAAAAGGTTCTAGTTAAGTTGCGGAAGTGAAAATTGCGAAAGAGGTCATGGTCGGATTTAGGGGAGGGCATCCGGGGCCTCCACCATATCAATAGGGGCTCCCACAATAGAGATTTCGAAAAATCGTTTAATGAAACTGAAACTGAAATGGTTATTTAATTTGGAAAATAATTTGTGGCCAACGAGGCTCCACTCTTTTTATGTCCCACGGGCTCCAGACCTTTAAATCTGGCCCTGGCAGAAGTAGTTTCTGTTTGGCCCTCCGCACATGGAGCTACTCAAAGAGAACCAGTTACGAACCTAAATTACTAACGAATTATTAGTTAGGTACTGCAGTAGTCGCGTCGTGTGCGAACTTCAATTCGAATGTATGGGCGGTGACACTCAAGCAACTCGTTAGTAATTTAAGTTCGTAACTAGTTCTCTTTGAGAAGCTCCATGTGCGAAGGGCCTTTAAAACTCTTTTTAATTTAAGTACATAGTAACGAAAATATACCCACACACAACATTTAACATTTGGTAGCATAGCATACGGTTGTGGTAACTCCGAAGATGAGCTCTGGTTGAGTTCGAAACGCGTCAGTGTAGCTTGGTGGTGGTGATAGTTGTGTTTATGTGATTTGTGTGTGTTCGTACAGTGTGGAGGTGGAGGAACTGCATGAACACACATTTCTTGCATAAACGTAACTATTGTAAGGTCGCGGGTGAGCAAAGTAATTGTTTTAGTTCATTGAAAATATACCCGGTGTTATTTTTGATTTCCGTTAACTTAAAGGAAAAACACAATAGGTAAAAAATGAAGTTAATTTCTCTAGACACTAGTGTCATCATCATCATTTCAGCTGAAAGTTGCCCACTGCTGAACATAGGCCTCCCCAAGGCTTGCCAAACAGATCGGTCCTGCGCCACCCGCCTCCAACGCGTTCCCGCAACCTGAACCAATCCGATATAACGGGAGTTTATATTACAGTACAACATAATATTTTAGTTATTATTATAATTATTACTGGCTGTTGCCCGCGACTCCATCTGCGAAGAATAGGGGTAAAAAATAGCCTACCAAATATAGACAAAAAAAAATTATAAAAATCGGTCAAGCCGTTTCGGAGGAGCTCAATAACAAACATTGTGACACGAGATTTTTATACCGGGTGTCGCCCATAAGTGAAACAATAAATTTAAACGATGGTTCCTTAGCATATCCGAAGTTTCCTCAACCTGTTCCTAATGAGCCAAAATGCTTAATTTCAGAAAAATAGTACTTAATCTAAAGTTACAATCAGTCTACGAATTTCATCTTTGCGAAATTGTCAGTTATCGTTATCGGTCGTTAGATGTCTTGGTTGTACAGGGCATTTCCTTGGTACAGGGGCAATATTATTTTTTTAAATATGAAATAAGTAATATAGGGCTTTACATTTAGGATTCTTAGTTGTATACTTTGTTCCAGGTATATTTACACAGACAAAATACGTATAAGTTCTTTTGATTTAGCTTGCGAGCTATGGTATGGAGGCAAGAAATACATGCTGCCGCACCTTGCTAGGGAGAGCACCCAATACCTCTGGGGCAATCTGTGCCCGGCGAATGCTTGCCGGGGCTACGAGTTCGCGAGACTATTCCAGGAGAATGCCCTCAAGGAAAAATGTTTACAGGTGAGACGGGTGGAGTCGCAAAGCTTTGCAACCGCCGTTGTATACTGGGTGAAATCTAAATCATCTCCGAAAGACGTCCTGAATATAGGCCTCCACCAAGGCTCGCCAAACAGACCGGTCCCGTGCCATCCGCATCCAACGCGTTCCCACAACCTTAACCAAACGTTAACCCATCTTGTTGGAGGCCTACCTACACTGCGTCTTCCGGTCCGTAGACGCCACTCGAGAAACTTTTTGCCCCATCGTCCATCAGTTCTACGAGCGATGTGCTCTGACCACTGCCACTTGAGTCTGGCGATTCTTTGAGCTATGTCGGTGACTTTAATTCTTGCGCGGATTTCATTATTTCTAATGCGATCCCACAGAGATATTCCGAGCATAGCCCTCTCCATCGCCCTTTGAGTGACTTTAAGTACCGTAAAACGGGGTTACTTTAAAATGCAGGGGCTACTTTGGAAAACAGTTTTTACGCCGTGTCCTTATTTTTTTAGACCATCTGTGGCAGTGAAGTGACTTGATAAATTACCTAACTTTTTACGTCATTTGCTCAATCGAACTATGAATATTTGCGTTTTTATAACCATTTTAAATCTATCAAAGTATTCAAAGTAGCCCCAAAATTTCCTAAAGTACTTAACCCCAGTTTACCGTATCTACTTAAACGGTGATACAAAATTAGTGTTTCTAACATCAGTTATTGCTGGAATATAATGCACACCTCATTTGCCCATACATTGAATTTGTGATTTAATTTCAACAAAGTATTAACATCCTCAATTTTATCAGACTAATTTTAACAATTGAGTTCGCTCTCCGCCCGCACCTTTCTCGGCCCCTTTGTCGTCATACCCCTAACCCCTGTACCGTGCGGGCGAGGACTCATGTAAACGGTCTAGCTATAGTAGATATTTATAACACACGGGGTACAGCGGTTCCAACGCTTCAAAGCCCCCCAAGAAATCATCATCATTATCCCAGCCTAATATAATAAATCCCACGCAGGGCACAGGTCTCCTCTCAGAATGATGCATGATCTCGAAGGATGATGTGCGTGCTGGTTTTCCTTTACCGTAAAGCTCATGGTGAATTTCAAATAAGTATAATTTCACACATAGAACAGCTAGGCCTTAGATTATTTATGCACTAGATAGTGTCAGTAGCAAACATTGCGATACAAAACGTCTCAAAAATCTATTTAGACAGCTTCCATATTACGATCGCGTTACGTCATTAAAACTGAAGGGAGGTAAATGACATATAAGCCAACAGTTGGCTTAATTTTTCGGGACGTTTTCATGCCGGCGAAGCTCTAAGTATCTAGTGTATAAATAATCTAAGAGCTAGCCGTGATAACCTAGTTGATTGACCTAGCCTCTAAAGCAGAGAGTCGTGGACTCAAGAGTCGGACTTCTTAGTTATGTAAGGTTGTCTTAATGTTTCAACATTTTAATTAGAAAGAAAGAAAGAAAAAAAAACACATATTTTATAACAACAATAACACATACACAGGCAAAAATAAGAGTACAAACATAGACATAGACATAGGAATGTAGGTACATATTAGTGCTGCTACAAAAAGGGACCCGGCTCAGCATGTCGCTAGTTAAAAACCATCACTGGTCTTCCGCCGGGCCACAGTACAGCAACATCACGGAAGGCCACATAAAACAGACACAAATTATATAATTATTATAAAAAAAAAGAAAAACTTATCATTCTAACATAAAACTATCTGACTACGGAACCCTAAAACTAAACATTCAAGGCTACCACAGAGCGAAGCGCGGCACGGCAACGCTTCGGTTTGTGGTGGCCCTAAAAGAATTGGCTGTATGTTCCTGAGACCATTGCCTCTTCCTAGTGGAACACGGAACATTAAAAATTCATTTTTCTTGTTGTGCTGAATTTAGATGACCAAATGGTTAGAGAACCTAACTACAAAGCTTGATGTCCCGAGTTCGATTCCCGCGTCAGGCCAGATATTTATATGAAATAAATAAAAAAAAATCGCATGACAATGCAATATTATTATGAGTTGGAGCTGTTCTGATGATGAAGCCGGCAGGCGGCCATGGGAACTCTGTAATGAAACAACATAATCCCATCGAGTTTGAACTCGTTTGATTCCTATTGACGAGAACTTTGGTAGTGGCAAAAAGTACAGTCAGGAAAAAAGCTTGTTTTAAAAATGGAATTTTAAACAAAAACTTATTTTTATAATCTTTTTTTTATTAGGTAATCAGAACAAAGACCAAGGAGGTCCTCGCAGAAAGCAGCTTCTTGAAATCTGAAATCACCACAGTGTTAAAGGTGCTCTCGATGGACCAGCTGAACGTGGACAGCGAATTGGACTTGTTCGAAGCCGTGGTGCGCTATGCGCAGGCGCGGGACAGCAGATGGCACGCCGCGCGTGCGCAACCGCCCGACACAAGCAGCCCTAAGCCTTCCACCAGCGTCGAGAAGGTAACTTTGATACGTACTTTTATGTTTTGTTTTAAATACATACTGTTGGAGCTCGGTCCAATGTAGGATCTCTGATCCTATTTAGTTTGGTTGGGGTGTAGAAAACGGAGGAAAATAAAATTGTGCGTGTTACTCCGTGGTTTAATTGGAAGAGGAAAATTTGACAATCGCCATTTTGGATATCGTAAGACGTCGTAGGTGGCGCCGTCTAACGCGTATTAGCTAAACTTCTAAGATGCCCAAAATATCTATCAAATATAAATACGCACAATAGTTGTAGTGGCTAGAAAGTACAGAAATAATGTAATAGGTGGTGTCACCTGTGACACATACCAACACATATTACATACATTTTTTAGGGGGTTAAAATCGCTCGCGTCCGTAGGTTTACCGTCGAGACCCTACACGTGATCCATGGGTGGTGTTAAAAGAGCGATACAACTGCGGTGGTAGGCTTCAGCCGTGGCTGGTCACCACCCTATAGGTTGAGCCAGGCCGCCAAGCGACTCTCGTCGTGTTCCGGCCTGTTGCCAGTAGAGCCATTCTGGCTGGGGAAGGGTCTGAGTAGTCGTGCAGAGTATTTGTTGTACGGTTTGCACTGCTTGGGGGCGCGTGCAACACCGCGCTCAACTGCCTTTGCCTTCTTTCTGCTTATTCCCCTAAATTCAAGTCAAGGGTGAATGAGCATTTACTATAGGCAAGCGTGCTCTATCTTCGCTTTCCTTCAGGCGTGATTGTGGCCAAAGGCAAGCCTATTGGCTATGTGCGAAGCGGGTGGCGGGGGTACAGAAAACGATCGCAGCGCACAACATGCCAAAATTGGAAGTAAATTCGGAGGAAATGTTGTGAACGCTACGCGGCGCCACCGTCGTGCACGCTAAAGCAGGTGGTGCGGGTACAGAAAATGATCGCAGCGCACATGGCAAAAATTGGAACAAATTCGGAGGAAATGTTGTCAACGCTACGCGGCGCCACCTTCGTGCACATAGCCAATATTGTTTAAGATTTCACGCGACCGGCGGCGTGGCGAACGTATAAAACGTTTGTAGTCTTGGTTTGTAGCAACGCCTAGTGCCATCTAGTTATCAATAGGGAAACTAACTGCTACATCCTATATCAAACCATCGAAGTTTCTCATCTCGGCTGCTAAATAAATCCTACTTCCAACTTTCTTCCATTGGAATCGGTCCCCACCCCAGCCCAGACATAACACCTGTCTGATCTCTCTATTGTAGTCTTTCCTCACACGTTCTTTAAATTGCGAGCGCCGCCGGGTATTAACCACTGTGCGGCGAACAAAGAAAACACTCGCTGCGCCGCTGGCCGTGCGAAATCGTGGCTGGGCAGAAAGGTTGCTTTCATACAACATACAACTTTTGTTTGTTGTATCTCCTGTGGACATAAAATGACGACTCCGAGTCAGAAAACTCAAGATTTATTTATATGGACCGAAAGATGAGATGAGATGTTGTGTGTCGTTGTGAAGGAGCAGTTTAGGCTTAAAACTTAAGTTAGTTTGTTTAAGTACTTTACTGTTTTTAAATATTGTGTATGATTTTATTTATTTATTCATATGTAGTAGGTATAATTAGGATGGTAGGGTACATTTATATAGTATCATACATGCTACCCATAAAAGGTAAACAAATAAAGATTTATTTTTGGGTACTTTTGCTTAACTTTTTACTTGACTAAATAATTTTGGCTAAGTATAGATAGACCCTTAAAAATAAGAATTCGCAAATTCGAAATAAAATATTTCGAAGTATTTGGGTGTTCCCACAAACACGTTTCTTCTGGTCATATGTATAGCGGTACTCGGGCTGGTAGGGATTACCTACTAGTATTCTCAATTCTGCAACCGAACCTTTTACGTTGACGCTTACTTCAAGTAGCTGGGCAGTGAAGCCATTTGAATGACTTCAGTTGATGGTGATGGAAATCAGCCCTGAGCCGGAGGCATGCCGCGCGGATCCCGGGGCCGGGCCGTCGGGCCGCAACGCGTCATTCGCACTCGGTACGTACCACCCACCCAGTCATCTAACCCGAAACAAGTATAGTTAATTAATCAAAAACTAAAATACTCAGCTAAGTAGGCGATGGCACCGCTCATGGACATGTTAAGCACAGTAGTACCCATTAAGTAATGGACAGCAAAGATTCGATGCCTTCGTCATTCATTTTTCATGGACTTTACCAGTTATGGCCATCAGTTATCTCAGCGTAGTGTTGATAGTTTAAAAATGTAGTGTGGCCGTTTCTTGAAATTTGGGTTTTGGGTTTCAGGGTCTATTTCGAGTATTTTTCTAGTAGTCTTGGTTTTTTATGTAACGACCGCTTTAGCCTACTTGGTAGTGCCCCTGCCTACGAAGCAAGAGGTCCTGGGTTCAAATCCCGGTAAGGGCATTTATTTGTGTGATGAGCACGAATATTTGTTCCTGAGTTATGGATGTTTTCTATGTTTTTAAGTATTTATTTATCTATATAAGCATGTCTATCGTCGTCTAGTACCCATAGTACAAGCTTTGCTTAGTTTGGGACTAGGTCGATTTGTGTGAGATTGTCCCCTAATATATATTTTTTTTATTGTCTCGCAAAAGGTGAGAAAAGTAGAGTATACTCCTCGGGGATAAAACTGATTTTGCCTTGGGCGCGCTTAAATCCTTCACTGCTCTCAGGACTCCATCTTAATACCCCTCGCTACGCTCGGGAGTTAAATCGGCAGTCCCTCGTTACGCTCAGGATTCAATATCGCGCCCGTGACATAATACCTACAGTGCTTTATCCCCTTGGTGTACAATCTACTATTACATATTCCTTCAGTCCCCAAATGTCATATTAAAGGATGACCCCCTGACATTTGGGGACGAAGGAATATGAACAGTACAAGTTAAATAAAAGGTACCATGCCACCATTTCCGCAGAAATCCGCGAGAATCTGACTATCCGCAATGCGATCGAGAAGATCCGGTTCCTGACGCTGAGCCCGCAGCAGTTCGCGGATGGCCCGGCGCGCTCGCCGCTGCTGGCAGAGTCGGAGGCCTTCGCATTGCTCATGCGCATCTCAAGCAGCCGCTCCGACGTGCCATTGCCACAAGGCTTCAGCACGAGTCGCGAGCCACGCAAACTACCCACCTCCACCGTAACACCACACATATTCATTGGTAAATGGTTCATTAACTACATAAAAAAACAATTTAACGATAGGAATTTGCTACAGTGGGTCGGGAGCCTATTCCACTGCTCCCACTGTGACCACGCGGAACAGATAATGAAGCGCGATTTCGCGGTACACTTCGTTTGCCATTGCCCAGGATTTAATCAGCAACGGGCAGATTACGAAATGGTTTGCGGAGCTTTCGATGTGAACCCCTATTCTATAGAAGTAAAGAAAAATAAAGATGCCACAGAAGCATTAATCGTTTTCATAGAATATATACAAAAACAAATAAAAAGAATTATATATTGCTGAATGACTGACTAACATACCTTCAACGAACAGTCCAAACTTCCTTTTCCATGGATTAAAGACGGGTTTTTGTAAATTGAACCCCTAAAGGGTTGAAATGAGGTATGGAAGGAAAAACGAATACACATGTAAAAGTTTAGATTTTAAGGATTTTAGCTATTTATCGTTTTTTAAATCGACCCCTAAGGGGATCAAACGAGGGATGAAATTTTGTATTGAAAATCGAAATGCCAGATGTTCAAATTTTATGCTAATAGTTATGGGGTAAATTATATTTTTTTTAATCAACCCCAGATGTGGACCCACCCTGAAGTAGAAATACATTAAGTAGTTTCGTTTTCATCCGTTAAACAAATGGGTGAAGACCGACCTTCCGTTTACCTATCCACTAAACTACAAATATGTAGTTAGAAGTTAATATTTTTGCGTTAAGTAAGTACTTAACGCAAAATCATCATATAATACGTAGATGCACGAAAAATGGAGCCATCAAAAGAAGGCGTAAATCATCAATTGCCTTCTTTCGCTCTCATACCAAAATAACGTAACTCGAATATTTTAGTATCGTAATTGTACCTTATTACTTAAATCTAAGGTTCATTTTATAAGACACTTTCTTTTAGATATTTTGTTTTATTTCTCAACACCGTTGTCAATGTTGTCATTCCATTTTTGATAACAAAAGGTAACAAAACTGAAGCTCACACTGATGATTTACGACGTAAGGTACTAAAATGTACTACATGTACAGTGTTGTCATAGTCAGTATTGGCGCGACGGAGACGATTTTTGAGTTTGATTTTGTATAGGACCTTGCATCTACGTTTTATATGATCGAAGGCTGCACACAGAGTTAGCTGTCTTGCAGTCTAGTTCCGGCGTACCTAACCCCTTGACAAAAGAACGTTTTCGTGAGACCAAAATGAGCTAACCAAAGCTAAAAAGCTTTGGTGGGCTTTTAGAAGAAGCATATTGCCGATTTTGTTAAAAAAAAAATTGACGTATCCTGTTTGGTTGATAATTTGTAATCAATTAATCATTTTATTTGAGCAGGTAATAAATGAACCTCCATTAAAGCCTGACTTTATTAATTAATTAATTTAAGTATGTTTGTGTTTACAAGAATAAAGAAGAAAAGAAACACTATAGTATACCGTTGAGATATGTGTACGAAGGCGAACTTATCCCTTTAAGGGGAATTTTCCACTCAACCTTTGAACGGATTAGAGGAGTATTTAGTTGTCTTTAACAGATTGTGACATATTTAGAATTATCTTATATGACCTAGTATATGACAATTTAAATATCAATTATGTTGATATTGAAATAATTACAATTTTATTGAACATGCATTTTATAATTTATTTTATATTATAAGACGTAGAAATTGTAACTATTTAGCTTTAATTATTTTATGTGCATGTTTGCAATGTGTAATGTGTGTGTGTGCGATGTATGGGGAAAACTTGTGTCTAAACTCCTGACCAGTGGTGATGTAGGCGAATAGCACGCGGCACGGAATGCTGAGGACCTGGGTTCGATTCCCAGCGCTGGTCTTTTTTCTGGGGTTTTTTTTCTATGCATCCATGTTTCAGTTTGTATTTAGTATGAAATATATGTGTAACTATGTAGTCATCCCATACAAAAAACACAGACAAATTAAGAATATCTTAGTTTTTAAATTAACTACTTAAATAAATTCTAAATTCAGAAACAGACCAACTGTATTTTTATTTCAGAAACTTGCACATTTTGGTAATTCTACTAGCATTACAACCGTTCTCAGTATCCTGTCGCATATATTGAAGAAATTAACTATACCTAGCGAACGTTTTTGTAAGGGTTCGGCCATACCGCTGCTTAAAATACGGAAACGTTACGGAATCGCAGTGACGCACCGTAAACGTCAGAATTTACCGCATGTGTTCAATTTAAAGGAAAATGCACTTTTTTTCAGAGAGTTAGTTCTATATTATTAGACCGTTTTCTAATGTCAATTGTGACAAAGTATATTTTGTTCTTTATTTTACCATAAACTCTACTATAAAAATAACAGTTAGATGCAACCTCAACATCCTCCGGGCGGCAAAGCTGAGCTCTGGACTTCGAGCGGGTACAACCTCTGAAGGGGACGTTTATATTCAGTATCCGCAGTGCGGATTCTCGCCACTCTCGGAACTCCGTCCCGTCCTGCGTATAACTCTTCGACTACTGCCAGGGGCCAGAACAATCTCCTTTTTTCTGTTTCCAACAGAACTACGTCGCCAACCTGGATATTGGTAATTCTTGATGGACCTCTATTTATCAGAACACCCAAGTATTCACTTCGAAATCTTCGCCTCAAGTCAACCCTTAACTTTTGTAGGAAGCGCATCCTGTTATTTAAGCTTTCTGCGTCAATCTGATCCATGTCATGGGTTTCATTACTGGAAAGACTCTGCATAAAACATTGTGGAGTCAATGGTTTCAAATTTTCAGTCGTATCGCCTGTCGTCATATACGTCAAAGGTCTCGAATTTATGACTGCTTCACAGTCGCATAAAACTCAACAGCATGCTCTCCATAATAAAGTTGTGACGTTTACGGTGCGTCACTGCGATTCCGTAACGTCACCGTTTTATAAGCGGCGGTTTGGTCGCACCTTAAAACGATAGTGTGCTTGCGATACAATTTCAATTTGATATTTTTTTATGCTCACTGTTGATTATTTCTTCAATATATGTGACAGGATACAGATAACTGTTGAAACGCATATCATCATCCCAGCCTATACGTCCCACTAAACGGCACAAGCCTCCTCACAGAATGAGACTCAAATGGGGTTAGAAACGCGTACAAAGAACTATCCGTTAACGCAGATGCCAACTCAAATAAAATTGACAAATAGGAAATCCAAACATAATCAAACGGTGTAACGCTGCCATTTAGGGGAATAAATAAAAGTCTTAATGTTCATTGAAAAACATCGTAAAGATTTGTTCCTGATTCGTCATATTCCTAACTCGTCCTATTCCTGATTCGTCATATCACTAACTGGTAATTGTATAGTGAAATGAAATTGTGAACAAGTGCTTACAGGATTAATAAGTATAAGGACAGTATTTATACTTTGTTCTTCGGTTATTAGACAATAATTTACCTAAGGCGGAGCGCATGACGAATCAGGAATATGACGAGTTAGGAATAAATCTTACTAAGGCCGATATTAGACTATCATAGAAACATGATCATAGATATAGGATGATGAGATGATAGTACGGCCTATCGTGAAACACGGCCATATTTACTAAAAGAAAATATAAGAGATGAATGGTGACGTATGATGGTGTTATTATGTTTCTATGATAGTCTAATATCGGCCTAACTAAACCCTAAGCCTTCATCTCACAAACTTTCATGAAGCTGATCTATTTTCAAAAATCGATACATACTCAAAAACAAGTTCAATACCTAAAAAGGTCGAAATTACAAAGTAGCACCTTATCTGTGATGGTGAATAAAACTAACTTATTTCGAGATTGATCTTTATTGTACGGCAAACTTAATCAATCAAAAAAAATCTACCCCTATATAACATTCTCCCTTCACAGCTCATGAATAAACACGAAAAAATAACAAAGCCAAATCATACTAAGGTTGATTTGTGGAAACAGAACTTGTGTAATAGGGATGTTGACACCACCAATCAACAAACGTATTTTTTATGATAGCCGTCAAAATACAATTCTCCCATAGGGTTTGAATGGCAATAGCAACATATGACGTCACTTGTTCGCCAACTCAATCAACTAACTATTTATTTGTTTCAAAGCAGCAAAAATCTAATTTTGCAGTTAATCGAAACTTATTCTGGTTTTCAGTGCTAAATTTGTTTTAGCGTTTTTTTTTTTAGTGGGGTCGTGTCATAGAATTATTTTTAATGGCGTCAACATCTCTATTGTAGTAGGTAACTATAACTAGATGCTATCTAAATATATAAAAAATAAGATAAAATAAACTTTATATTATTTATTATTATTGACATTTTACAAATATTTTTTTTTGCATATGTTATCTGCACGTATATATAAATTACCGAGAGCGTGGGATTCCATATGTAGTGGTACATACTGTGTGTTTATAGGCATTCCACTTTAGTGAGATAGAGACAACAATATAGATATCTCTCTCTCCAATGCCTATAAACACACAATACCACTACGTATGCAATTGCATGCTCTCGGTAATAGTTGGGTTGAAACCTCCCACCGTTTTTCCAAAATCATGTCTCTATTATATTTCCGCAAAAAAACAGTGTAAAATTGCAAAAATACTGGGTAAAATTAAGTTAATCTCTACTAAATTGTGGCTAATTCCTAAACAACAATAACTATTTATCGCATTTATGCGAACGTCACAACAGTAAGTCTGTAAAAACCCCTTTTGGAAATCTCATCGGATCGAGCCAAATCTCACGACATCTCAACAAGCGGGGAGGGTCGAAAAATCGCTCTAGTTGCCTCACGTAATTATGGACGCCTCCTTCGATCTTATAATACGTAAATGCACGGTCCTATACAAAATCAAACTCAAAAATCATCTCCGTCGCGACAATACTGACTTATGACAACACTGTCAGATTAAGAGTGATATAGTCAATGTTGTACATTTTAATATATACCATACGTAGTAGAACATAACGTTGTAAATAATTTGTGTGAGCTTCAGTTTTATTACCTTTTTTACCAAAACAAAATATCTAAAAAAAGTTTATTGTAAAATTAACCTTGAATTCAAGTAATAAGGTACAATCACAATGCTAAAATATTCGAGTTTCGTTATTTTGATATGAGAGCGAAAGAAGGCAATCGATGATTTACGGCGTAAATCAAAACAAGGCGTAAATTTTCCGTTTTTTTTTTGTTATTTTTTTTTTGATGGCTCCATTTTTCGGGCGGCGGTCGTGTATCTACTTATTATATGATCGAAGGACGCCACCATATTTCGCTGCTTAAATACAAAAGTGAAACAAATAAAAAAAACGTTTTTTATTGCATAAGTCGCATTTAACCCTTTTCTAGGCACAGTGCATATAGCGACCACACAAATCTACACAAAGATTCGACCTTGCTCCCTTTACAATATGGTAGAAAACGAATTGAATTTGTTTAAAATAAGATTTGCTTTTAAATTAATCCTGCATAGGTAAACAATATAACGCAATGATTAATTTTTGTAGTAGCGTATCTACGGTATCTAAATAGAAGGGGCCTGGGGTTAAACATAATTTTTAACACAAATTTTCCCAGCCAGTAACTATATGGGTAACTTTCGTTACATAAAGGAATTAATTACGTTTTCACTTATTAATTAAGCACTCAATTATTTAGGGGGCAAAATTTAATGACAAGTAGGAAGTTCCTTTATCGATAAACTCAACTATCGACGCTTTTTACATATACTAGTGATCGATCCAAGTTTTTGTCATAAAAATAAAATTGTATAGAAAGTATAATAATGAAACAAAATAATAAATCAATTCTATGCTTCTTTATCCTCGTAAAGCCCACGTCAAATTTTGACAATCATAATTTGAATTTTGAAACTTATTGTCCATCAAGAAAAGTTGACGTTTGCTTTGACATACGTATTAAATTTAGCATGTTGGGCCTTACGAGGTTAAGTATTGTAAATATTATATAGTGTAATAGTACTTATTACCCAGCAGCTATCGTTTAAAAAACGCTTTGTATAAACTTTATCATATTTGTCTCCGAAACGATCGCTTTAGCCTAGTTGGTAGTGACCCTGCCTACAAAGCAAGAGGTCCTGGGTTCAAATCCCGGTAAGGGCATTTATTTGTGTGATGAGCACGAATATTTGTTCCTGAGTTATGGATGTTTTCTATGTATTTAAGTATTTATTTATCTATATAAGTATGTCTATCGTCGTCTAGTACCCATAGTACAAGCTTTGCTTAGTTTGGGACTAGGTCGATTTGTGTAAGATTGTCCCCTAATATTTATTTATTTATTTAAATAAGGCTTACAAAATAATACAAACTTCCAAACAAAGCTGGGGGCGATTATAAATCTTCCCAGGTGAACTTTTCGCTTCGAGCCCTTATCTTTCAAAACAAACGGTATCGTCATAGTATTAAGGTTCAAATTTAATGTAATGGCTCGAAGCGAAAAATTCACCTGGGAAGATTTATACTATACTAGTATATAGGAAAGCGTCGATAGTTGAGTTTATCGATAAAGGAACTCCCTACCTGTCATTAAATTTTGTCCCCTAAATTCCTATGTCTGCCCACAATTATTTCGGTTGGGTTGGTTAGGAGCGGCGCAGTGAAATTGGAATTAGTATTGTTATATACAGCCAAAAGACGCGGGTTTACCCGAAAAACTGTTCCATTTTTAATCAGTACCCTAGTTGTTTGTGTCTAGTACGTAAATATGATGGAGCGTATGAGCCCGTCACGCACAGAGTCGCTGCTCTGGCCGATGCCGAAGTTGAAGAACACGGACTCGGCGGCCACCTGTTGGGCGCAAGAGCCCATCGGGTACCACCCCACCTTGTTGAACACTATGCCCACTTTGTACACCTGCGGGATATAAATAAACTTTTTTTACAACAGTACAATACAATGACTCTTCATTGTACACCACAAAGAAAACAATACAGAAAAACAAAAACATGGAAAAAATATACAACGTAAGCAATAGGCGATCTTATCGCTTCAGAGCGATCTCTTCAAGGCAACCATTTTATGAAAAGAAAAACAGCAAGGAAAGGATTTCAGAAGGCGGTGCAATCTTTGACGTACAATAAAACAACTAGACTCCCAATCACGCTCAAAAATTGTCCGAAGCAAAAGTCTGCACACGCGTCTATTGTGCAGAGTTTTGGTTCAGTTGTGTTTCGACCGTGCGTTGATTACAACGTCACTTCTCGCCCCGTGTTCGTATATGTCTCTTTCGCACCGTAATCAAACTCACGAGAAAAAAAGAGACAGACAGTCTAGCTTCCGCTTCGCATGACCACTCCACTGCATTCTTTACTCTTTAGGCGGTTTCCAGCGCGTGACGTCATGGCACTACTTCTAACGATCGTATTCAATTGACATTAAACATTACTGCTACGAAATAAGGTGTTAATTTGAATGAATGCTGTTAATGTTATCTGTATAAATTGATGTATACGTACACACAACGCCGCTCGGACGTTTTTTGAGGGTCAATGGGTGCAATATAAAAATAAATAGTAATATAAATATTATTTAAAAACAACATCAACTCTCGCGAATGTTTTTATTAACGTAACTGGCGTTACGAAATTCGATTTCCGAACGTCATACCGTGCCGTTCCATCAAAAAATTTCGTAGCCCTCCAAGGCTCCAAACCTCTTTAGTTTATCGATAGCGATACTTAAAATAATCAGAACCCACAAAACGCCTTACTGACTTTTATAATTTATGACTATTATGAATTATGACAATACCAATTAAACAACAGATGCGAGTTTAATGTTTATTAAATGGGTATTAAACGATTTTCTGCAACTTTCTATGAAAACCGAAATAATTAAAAAACTAATTATTTTTCCTTATTTAAAGTATACTTTTCAAAACGCTAGATTTTTGTAGTCAATAATGGTATAATTGCCATATTTATTTTATTTTGTTTAGCTTCTATTTCGTTGGTGACCCAGGGGACAATGATGTCCCCGAAATTTGTATGGAAATAGTGGTATGTCCCCTGGGTCACCGGATTTTTTCATAAAAATACTTATTTTTTTGGTTTTCACATACGCACTATGATAAACAGTTTATCTAGTTACTACAAAATCATGGTTTCACTAACCAGAGATTACAGAGTTACTTGTAAAGGAGTAAATAGAAGGAAACAAAAAAAAATTGATTGGCCCAAATAATGTTTTTTTTTTTAAATAGCATTGTTTTTGTAATTTACACTTACATTTGCTATAAAACAACTCCCTGTTTATGAAAATATGTTGTTTCCGCGTTTCAGGCATGAGATGTACGGCCCTTGGAGGGCTACTACGAATATTTTTGATGGAATCGAAACTGCCGTATTGAAACGTAGCTAAACTAATCTGTAGGACTTGGCCTCTACTTCGCGGAAGAGCAAAACAAGTATTCCATTTATTTATGATGATGATGATGATGATCGTATCAGTCACCTTGTTCCTCTGTATATAGACGGGTCTGTTGAACATGATGTCAAGCAGGTGCCTGTAGGGCACGCGGTTGGTGTAGTGTGTGTACGTCAATTGCTCCGTCGTGTCCATCAGATGATGATGATGATGATGACGATGATGTCAGTTACCTTGTTCCTCTGTATATAGACGGGCCTGTTGAACATGATGTCAAGCAGGTGCCTGTAGGGCACGCGGTTGGTGTAGTGTGTGTACGTCAATTGCTCCGTCGTGTCCATCAGATGATGATGATGATGATGACGATGATGTCAGTTACCTTGTTCCTCTGTATATAGACGGGCCTGTTGAACATGATGTCAAGCAGGTGCCTGTAGGGCACGCGGTTGGTGTAGTGTGTGTACGTCAATTGCTCCGTCGTGTCCAACAGATGATGATGATGATGATGATGATGATGATGATGATGACGATGATGTCAGTTACCTTGTTCCTCTGTATATAGACGGGCCTGTTGAACATGATGTCAAGCAGGTGCCTGTAGGGCACGCGGTTGGTGTAGTGTGTGTACGTCAATTGCTCCGTCGTGTCCATCAGATGATGATGATGATGATGATGATGACGATGATGTCAGTTACCTTGTTCCTCTGTATATAGACGGGCCTGTTGAACATGATGTCAAGCAAGTGCCTGTAGGGCACGCGGTTGGTGTAGTGTGTGTATGTCAATTGCTCCGTCGTGTCCATCAGATGATGATGATGATGATGATGACGATGATGTCAGTTACCTTGTTCCTCTGTATATAGACGGGCCTGTTGAACATGATGTCAAGCAGGTGCCTGTAGGGCACGCGGTTGGTGTAGTGTGTGTACGTCAGCCTCGCCCCGTCGGCGTCCAAGAGATGCGCGTAGAGCAGCTCGGAGTACCCCGGAGTGCCGCCGAGGGCCGAAACGGCACTTTCTTCACTCGGCGCCTGCGTCGGTACCTGAACCACAATCATATTCTTCAATCCCTAATTAAAGCATTTACGTATGTTTATGTTTGTATTTTTAGCCTGTGTCGAAGAAACTGAATCCGTTGCGCAACCAAGTGGACGCCAGGTGAGATACCCTCCATAGAGCTGTATACATTTTGTAGGTGGCAGAGACTGGTCGTGCCGCCGTGGTGTCCCGGTGAGATATAGCCCTTACCTGGACTCCCAGCAGACAGATGTTCTTGTCCACCATGAAGGTGACGGAGCAGTCCAGCACGCTGGTGTTGAGGCAGTCGGTGTGCTGGATGATGGGCCGCTGGCAGTAGATCTTGTTGAACTCGTTGCTGTGCCGCTCCAGGTGCTCCGGCACGCCCGGGCCCGCGCCCAGACCGCCCAGCGGCTGAGCGGCGGACGACAGACGGACCACACCCAATCCGGGCACCACTGGGCCTTCAAATCAAAAGCAAAAATGTATTTCTGTAAGTAGGCCGCTAAAGGCTCTTTTACAAATCTTTTTTTGAATCAACCAACGCTTTCGGAAAGAAGAATGCGTCGCTATAAACTTGGCATAAAGTTATTGCATAGGGTTCCGTAACCAAAGGGCGCCAACGGGGTCCTATTACTGAGACACCGCTGTCAGTCTGTCTGGTAACCTCGTTAGGCCCAGCGTACTAAATTTAGGATAATTGTCAAAACAAACGTCAACACTAATTTGCAATAAACAGATTATTTTTTTTTTTTTTTAACTCTTCTTGATGGACATACCCCTATAGTGAGTAATGGCATGCAGAAAGCAATGCCGATTCAAATTGGCAACATTGACAGTCCAAAAAAATGGTTGAAGGGTTAAGTTTCAAATTCTAAGAATCTAAATTCGACGGTGAGGTGTTAACAATATTGTGTGCTCTCCGTTGCAAACTTACGTTGTTGAATTCTGATGAAGTGTCAAATATATTCTACTAAATTGGTTCTACTTTAGAGTCTGACAAGCGAGTCCTGACGCAAGGAATGTAAAGGAAACCTCGTTTTGGCAATCCTAAAAATTAATCTGGTAATCAGCAATGTGAATCAAAACTGAATTGTGACAAACGCAAAGCACAATGTCACATTGACTTGTGGAAGTAGAAATAGCCTTTGGCATTTTAAGCCATTCAACCGAGATTGAACCTAAGCAGAGTTTAGACGAAGAAAAAACGTGCGTGTTCCAGTACATTGCGAGGCAGTAAAGACAACGAGATTGAAGTGGCCAATCAAGCGCCGCAATGTAATGCAACTTGCTTGCTTGACCCTCACTGTTGTTTGAGCGTGCAAATATTAGTACAATGTACGAATGCGCGCATTTATTTGCCTTAGGGCTCGCTTATCGGGCTATAGCTGTTTGATTCATATAGGAATGAACCAGCGGTTTTCTCTATGGTTTGATCCGACCGTACCATCGTGGCGGGGCCGCGGGTACAGCGGCGGCGGCGGGCGCTCCGCGAACACCTGGTCCACCATCACCGGGGACGGCGTGTCCACCGTGAACGTCGGCATCTGCACACACCATCATCATCAGCTAAAAGACATCCACTGCTAGACAAGATCCCGCGCTCTCCGCATCCATTAGCACATTTCGCTACACGCTACGCTCGTATACATGGTGTAACATGAGCAAACCGAATAATTTTAACCACGCATTCCTGAGGCCATATGGAGTAATAAATGTTATGTGAACCTACATAGGTCGAATTATGCTTTTTAACTTTTTATTTTTTCATACATAATAAATATCACAACGCACAACGCAGAGCAGGGAGGCCTCCAACAAGGTCGAGCGACGACCTGGTTAAGTTGCGGGAACGCGTTGGTTGCGATTGGCACTGGACCGATCTGTTTGGCGAGCCTTCAACTAAAAAAAAAAAAAAAAAAAAAAATGCATTTATTTCAGACAATTAAAATCCATAAATTATTAGTATTACAACTTCAAAACTATGTTAGTACTTAAACTTAAATGATGAGATGACCAGTGTCTAATTATGCCACTGTCCCATCTCTCTGCCACGACGGTCAGGAGACTATGGCGGCTGCCGCGCACCCTGCAGAGCGCCGCGGCACAGCGCTTACGCAAAATCGCGTGGATCCCATCCACGTCCGCGTCCGCGAACATGCCCGACGCGCTAAAGAAAACAATTTTGTTTTTACAATATAAGTTCTCAAGTGGTAACCTATCAGCTACTACAATTAGTAATAGTAATAGTAGTAGTAATTTATACTATTCGATATTTTTTTTATCTGTAAATTTCCTGTCAAATGTATTTTTTTTTCTGTGTTTGTATCGAATATGTGTAAATAAACATCGCTCTCTCTCTCTAACAGCGTTTTTTCGCTTTGTAGCGAAAACTGCCTTCGAACACAGGGAGGGTATAACACGCTAATATCTACGAAATTCGAAATTAGTATCGTGTTATCTCTTTCTGTCTTCTGTTTAATATTAGCGTGAACGGAACGGCATGATACAAAAATCGAAAAGCGAATTATGTAGTATACGTGCATTTAACGACCTAGACGTTTTGCTAAGTAAGTCTTCGTGAAACTAAGACAATTTTGTAACCATGGCATTAACTATATAACCAAGTCATTTTGCAAACTTGGTCAATGTACTACTGAGCCGTTTTACTCGCCAAGGCTAAATGCAAGTAAGGCCAACGAGACCCGACCCATTTGATTTGAAGCAACAAAAAATTTAATTTTGCAGTTAATCGAAAATTAATATGGTTTTCAGGGCTAAAATAAAGCGTGTTTTTACTGGAATCGTGTCTTCGAATTATTTTTTAATGGTGCCAACATCCCTATTCATCAGTGATACACACACTATCATCATTATCATCATCGTCAACCGAAACATGACCACTGCTAGACAAGGTCAATAAATGGTCCTGCACTGCCTGCATACATTAGATTTCTGCCTTCACCAAGTCATCAGTAACACTCACACACCATCATCATCATCGTCAGCTAAAAGTCATCCACTGCTGGACATAGATCAATGACCGGTACTGCGTTGCCCAGATTCATCGGACTCGTTCCACCTTCAACCAAATCATTAGTTGCATGGGGAAAACCGTTCTTTTCAATTTTCTCCACATTGATACAATGTACATCATAATAATAATAATAATAAATTATTTATTTCATTCCAACTTAGGTGGTAAATACAAAATGGTCGAGGCTTCCTATTAGGTATAGTGTACCTGTGTCAGGAAGAAACCTCTATACGTCTATCAATGTGGAGGGATAAGATATTATTATTTAAAATAATACACTAGCAGCTCCTTGAGCTGATGCGTGCATATCACTACACTTGTGTTTTAAGTCTTTTTATATAAATGTCCAGTCTATTTTTAAAACAGTTTATTGTAGGCGTATGAAAAATACGAAAGACGTTTGTTCTCGAGTCTTGAGATTTAATATGTATTTATCCCAGCCTATATAGGTCCCACTGCAGGGCACAGGCCTCCTCTCAAAATGAGAGGGCTTGGGCCGTAGTTCCCACGCGGGCCCATTACGGATTGGGAACTTCACACACACCATTCAATTTCTTCGAAAATGTGTGCAGGTTTCCCGCACAATGTTTTCCCTACCGTAAAGCTCATGGTAAATTCCAAATGTAATTTCGCACATAAATTCTAAAAAACTCAAGAGGGGTGAGCTCGAACCCACGGCCCCTCTGCTCAAGAGGACATAGCTCAGACCATAACGCTGCCACGAAAATTAGTGCAAAAACACATCTAAAATTACTGAAAATTAGCTAGTAGATGTTATTTAATAACTGTATTAAAAAACAGAAATTTGGAAAATTTATGAAATAAAACACATATAAGGGTTAAAACAGTTATTTAATTAATAGATTAACAAGAAAAAACTAAAACCAATTATAACACTACTCCGCAAGCACACATGTTAGATAAGTAAACAAAAAAAAAAAAACTAAAACCAATTATAACACTACTCCGCAAGCACACGTGTTAGATAGGTATTTTTGTAACTATTGCATGATTTTGTTTGCGGAACGGAGCATCGAGACAAACCAGTATGATTTAACGATGGCCTTATATATGTTATGGACCAAGTGATTAATGCGGGCATTATGAATAATGTCTAGCTCTATCGAGCAAAGTGATTAATTACTATCTAAACTTCATTATATATCATATTGCCCGGTCATTATTATACATATTGCTACATAACAAATGGGCAATTTGATAATAAAGCTAAGTTTGACGCGGTGCGAGCGAGCGAAGCGAGCGAGCAATGCGGTACGGGGCGGAAGCGACTCGGAATGGTTAGATTCAAAGGCTAATGCGGGAGCGTAGCAGAGCGAAGCCAGCCTTTGGTGTTAGTTATTTTTTTTATGACCACCCGGAAAATATACAATTAATTAGTAAATATACAATCCAAATAATGAGTCTGATTATTTAAATTGTTCAACATTTAATTACTATAAAAATAGTAATTAAATATGTTTGTATTACCAAGGATGATATAGACTGGATTGGCAGTCGCCATAGTACGCATCGGCCGCGGTTTTTGTAGTTCGATTATTAAATTTTGATGGTGCTGAAATATAGCCAGAGACTTTGAAGGCAAAATAATAAGACTACAGATGTTTCATATTACTACAAATGTATTATTTTTCAAAAATATTGCATAATAATACATTTGCAGTGATATGAAATATCTGTAGTCTTATTGTTTTGCCTTCAAAGCCTCTGGCTATATTTCAGTGCCATCTAGATTTAATAATCGAACTACTTAAACCGCGGCCGATCCGTACTATGGCGACTGCCAATCCAGTCTATATCATCCTTGGTATTACTCTGCCGAAAAGGTGATGGACATTATGTATAATGCCCGGTAAATTCGATTATATTTGAATAATAATTATTTTATCAAATTGCCCTCTCATATTTAGACGACCAGATGGCCTAGTGGTTAGAGACCCTGACTATGAAGCTTGAGGTCCCGGGTTCAATTCCCGTGTCGGGGCAGATATTTGTATGAAAAATACGAATGTTTGTTCTCGGGTCTTGGGTGTTTAATATGTATTTAAGTATGTATCTATCTATATAAGTATGTTTATCCGTTGCCTAGTACCCATAACACAAGCTTTGCTAAGCTTACTTTGGGACTAAGTCAATTGGTGTGAATTGTCCCGTGATATTTATTTATTTATTTATTTTTATTATATTGGGCATTTTTCATAGTGCCCGGTCATTATGAAAAATGCCCGATTTACCACATAGTCCATAACAATTGATTGTTGATTTATCTCAGTAAAATAAAATAATAATTTAAGACCCGATTTATCGATTACTCGATTCGGTCGATTACCCGTTAACGTATGGCACTTTAACATTTAAATACTTATTCTATAATATGGCACCAGATCCATCTATCACTGTTTACCATTACAACTTATTACCCGATGGCAAAGGACAGGGTTATTTTTTTTTTAGTTAAGACTCACGTGACGATTAATACCAATTGACTTAGCCCCAAAGTAAGCAAAGCTTACGTTATGGGTACTATGCAAGGGATGAACATACTTATAAATATATATTAAACATCCAAGACTCGAGCGAGAACAAACATTCGTATTTTGTTGTACATAAATCTACCCCGACCGGGAATCGAAACCAGAACCTAAGCTTTGTAGTCAAGTTAGGTCTAACCTAACCTAACCACTCGATTATTCGATCCAATAGTCAAATTATAACCCGGCCGGGAAATAATGGACTCTAGTATTACAATACTTTACGGCTTTGATTTAAATACCAATATATGTAGAAGTATTCATTGTTGACTGAGTCTAAGGACACCATGTAGGTATACAGTTACCTTTAGCATCACTGTAATGTTTTACTTTTGGGATGATAAAAATAAGTTTTTGTTAAAAATTACATTTTTAATGCAAGCTTTTTCGCCGACTGTACTTTTTGTTGAGTGTACTTGCATTATCATCCAACCTAAATAATTATATCAAATATCAAGTAAATCCGACGACTGGAAGTGGGAAAAACCGGACTTCCAAGTTCCAAGTTTTGACCCGTACATACATATACATTACAAATTTAAAAAAAAGCTTGTAAAAAGTCAAGAATCAAATCTTAAAATAGTTTTTGGATTGACGCGAATATACACCTATAGCATATCTACTACATATATATTTCAATAAACTAATAGTCCCACAGCTAGTGAACCCTCCGAGTAACGGTCTTCCTGTAAGGCTAGAAATTTGTAGAATGATGATTTATAGCACCGTAAGGGCAATAACCGTGACCTGGCAGGCATCAGCCCTGCACGCCATCAGCCCTTTTATTTTTTAAATTGTAAAATAAATAAGATATAAAGGTTCGGCCATTATTATTAACCCTTTAATCGGACAAAGTATCAACATTACAAAAATGAATTGTGTATATATTCTTCTCTTCTTAGTTTTCCTTCTATTCATAGATTTCTTCTTTGTTTAGCTTTTGCATGTCCGTTTGCCAGGTGGCAAAGGCCTCCTCCAATCTTCTCCATTCTACCGTAACCGTACGTACCGCTTTGTTTTAGGGTCATTATTCGAGCGTTTCAACCGCCTCACTTTCGCGGACACTTTTTTGAAGAAATGGCAAAAGATTATGATACAGTTTTTAATTATGTGGTAGAAGTACAGGTCCTCTAATAAATAACCGTAAACGCCATAAAAATCTACAGCCGATTCATAGGAAACGTGACCACGAAAGTAAGGCGGTGGAAACGCTCGAAACGCAACGTTGTCAGGTGTTGTCAATGTTGTCATTCCATTTTGGTAACAAAACTGAAGCTCACTCAGATGATTTACGACGTTATGTTCTACTACGTAAGGTATATTATAAAATGTACTACTTTTACTATATCACTGCATCTGTGAGTTGTATACTGACTTATGTATTATCGCGACGGAGACGATTTTTAAGTTTGATTTTGTATACGACTGTGCATTTACGTATTATATGATCGAAGCTCCAGTGTTGTAGCCTGTGCGTTTTCTGTGTTGGCCAGTCAGTCATTCAGTCGGCCGTCCTGTCTTGATCCTACCTAAGAAAACGTCGAACGCTTCTCTGGTACCTTTATGCATTATTATTTCTTCAGAAAAGGTGTCCACTTTGAAAGCTCCGCAGACCGCTTGGAAAACTAACCGCTGGCTTTTAAAAATGGGGCAATAGGCGAAATAGTGTGCCGGGAAATCATCTACAAACATTAATACGTTATTACAAGTGCAACGAAATATGCTCGAACGCGACGGTGCCATAATGTCCCTGCTTTTAAATTCTTTTTTGATAAAATCAATGAACGAATAGCTAAGAATTCTTACGTTGGGCCCGCTGCCGATGAGCTGTTTGCGAGGCACGCGGCACGTGCTAAAGCCCTGTGGCAATGGCACGTCGGAGCGGCTGCTTAGGATGTGCATGAGCACTGCGAAGGCCTCCGACTCGGCCAGCAGCGGCGACCGCGCCGGGCCTTCCGCGAACTGCTGAGGGCTCAGCGTCAGGAACCGGATCTTCTCGATCGCATTGCGGATAGTCAGCTTCTCGCGGCTTTCTGCGGAAACGGTACCTTTTACCTATTCGCCGCCACAATGGACGTTTCCAACAAACTTTAAGAGGATACGATGCGCACCATTTCTCCATACAAACGTAGTCTCCTGTTTCCTTTCTGGATAATGGCTTTTGAGCCAATTTTTTTTACTGTGTAATCTGTATCTACCACAGCTATGCCCCTATGTTTCGTTTTTTTCCATATTTCAATTAAAATAAGAAATATGAGCTTTCAAAAACTGAAAAAATTGCCCAATTTCAACGTCATTTCCAGACACTCACCAGAAAAGAATCCCTTATATAAACAAAAAAAGGAAAACATAGGGGATACCTAAACCTGTCCTCTAATTATTTTTGAAAAAATAATTTTATTGGTCCAGTTTTCCAGAAGGAAACAGGGGACTACGAAATGCTGTTTTGATCAATTTTACGCGACTATTAACGGTCTGAGCTGCAGTTGTCCCGCTCTCGCTGTTCTGACACGGAGGGGTTCGGGCGAGACAGCGACATTTCATTAAAATACCTAATTCTCAAAAGTCTCTCAGCCATCGTATCCTCTTAATTCAACTTGCGACGTTCGCATATTTGAAAGGTACACGGAAAGAACATGTCTAGTTATCTAAGCAACTTTTTGAGCTATAGCGGTTTGAAAGTTAGTCATCACGAACAATAACTATGGTAACCATTTCGTTAAAAGTAAAAAAATAGTACATTACTGCAGATACCAGTAAGTAAGCCATCCTGGACGAGTAGAAGTTTGAAGTGAATGATACGAGGCCAAGATGGCGATTACTGGGCGAAGCTTGTATAGTGCTTTTCTCAAAAATTAAACAAGTTGATAAAAATAAAATAAAAGTACACACTGAAAAAATAAAGAAAATCTACGACCCGCCATTTTAGCTACTTAACTACAAAAACGTGACACGTCTTTGTCAGAATAAAAAAAAAAAAAGTGAAAAATGTTCCAGTTATTTAATCAGTGCACTATCACATTTGCATACATCCTCTTAACTGTGAACTTTTTTAATAGTTTAAGTTTTTCACAGACGTAGAGCACGGGTTCCAAATTTAAACACTTTATATGTAATGGAATTTCATACTTACTTCCTGGACAGTTCGAGATTACTTCCAGGACACTAGCAGCTAGTCTCCAGGATGCGTTACTTTCTGGGACGTTTTTGATGATGTAAGTTAGTACTTTGCGAGCTCTACATTTTCAGATTAGAATCTCATTTTTCAAAAAAGGTGACTAGACATGTTTTTTCAAATCAACATCTTCATTTGTAAATATAGTCTGGTCAACATCTACCTTTTTACATAAAACTTTTGTATATTCACGGAAAATTACGATCAAGGTGTCATTCGATTCGGAATATTATGTAGAAAGTTTAAGGAAAGGTCCCAAAAGGAGCCGATAAAAATTAAAAAAGTTATAAGCAATTTATTAAAAAAAAATAATAGGAATTTGTTGTTTTTTTATTATCTCAAAAACTATCATAGATATTCAAAATTTGAAAAAAGATCTGAAAAGAGCAGGAAATTTCCAAAAAAAAGTCCTACCTCATAGAACCGTATCTATAATATTTTTAACTTTTACAGAGCCCTGAAAATAGAGGTAAAAGCGGGTGGTCTGGCTTCCGCGCGCGATTCGTCACTCGGACATGGTAACAAAAAAAAACATTTTAACATATTAGATATGAATATTAAGGAATAAAAAAATTTGAGTACTTTTGGGATACATAAATAAACAATAATCCGCCGGCAAAAAATTTTTATCCCCATTTTTTCATTAGTTATGCATTTGTTAACCAACAACTTTTTCTCAATTGAATGTTAACATAAAAATTCCGATCATTATTGAACTACAACCGTAGGATTTTTTTCACTTCGTGGAGTTATTCTTAAGAGACACAAAAATAGATCCCCGTTGGAAAAAATCAAAAATTTTAATTTTCCATTTATTTAATAAAAAAAAATCCATTTATTGTCACAACCATACAAAATAAAAAGAAACACAAAGTACACAAAAAAAAGAAGAAGAACAGAAACACACAAAAAAAAAAAAAAACTTCGTGGCAATAGGCTCAGGCTCAGCATAAATGCTGCCGGTTAGGAAGCCGGCGGCGCTGATTTTCAGCCTGCGCTATTAACAATCTAAAATGTAAAAAAATTAAAAACTGAATAAAGATAGGTAAAATTTATTTTTATTTTTATTACTCAAATGTTTTGATTTGAAACGGTTAAAAGTTACTTAAAAATATATTTTTTTACTTTTTTACCATCATTATTTAAATAATTGTTATAAACAAATGCGTTATTTATAAGATAAAAAAAATATTTTTTTTCCTAATCTATTTGTTGATTTAAATTATGATTTTTAAGAAAAAAAAATTCCTTTAAAAAAATATTTATAGCTAAAAAATGCATTTATTAATTAACAATCGTTTTTTACCACTTAATATGAAAATTAAGAAACCGTTTTTTCTCTAAAATCAAAAATCTAAAATCTATATTAAAAATCTATTTTTAAGGATTTTGGAAAAATATTTTTTTATATTCTATACTATACTATATACAGTGTTCACAATAAATAAATACTTAACTTTTAATATTTTTATGTTCGAAAACTTGTTCTTTTATCTCGCTCTTTTGCTTTTATAATTGATATAACTTTTAAATTATTGTAGATACGACAGTAATACTTCAAGTTGTTTTTATTCATTATAAGTTCTTGAACAATTTAAGCTTTTGACTTGAGCTCTATTATTTATGTCAATTATTGACAAGTCAAGTAAAAAAAAATGCCGAAATTTTTTTTCTTATTTTTTCTATTCTAAAACATTAATAAATATTATAAATTAAAAATTATGATATGAGCCCTTCATGACCTGCATTTTAGTAATTTATATTACTGACAATTGCTTATTAAAAAAATGCCGAAAATTTTTTTTTCATATTCTTTTAACCTAAAAAAAAAATAATGTAATGTAAGATATTTTTATTATTTTCTTTATTGGCACCAAAATTCACACTACAGGGTTATTTTTAATTCACTGACATCCTCTTAACCCTGAATTCCTATCACTCAAACAAATGTTTTTTGTTTTACGACTTTTTAAAATGAAGCACTTTTTTTCCCATACAAATACACAGAGTATCGTAAAAATAAGAGGCAGAATCAAATTTTCAGAACGTTATTACACCAAAAATATTAAGTTATGACAAAAGCCGTAAAACAAAAAACATTTGTTTAAGTGGTAGGAGTTTAGGGTTAAAAGGATGCTAGTGAATTACAAATAACCCTGTATAATCCTTTTTATATAGCTTCGGTTCGGTGACACTTGGTTTTTTTCCATTCCATGCCTTGAATGTTTCAGGCCAATACTTTATAAGGTTTGTTCGGCAAAGTTTCGGACGGTTTTAGATGGGTTAAGATAATGTTGGATTTTCATTTTTTTTTCAGCTTGTAAATACGTTACGTGCAAGATTTAGCTATCAAAATAATAAGAATAAAATAATCTACAACTCTGATTTTTCTTATCTTTCTCCGGATAAAAGTGGGTGTGTGATAAGTGTTTAAACTTCAGAAACAAAAAAAATTGACAACAATATTTTTTTTAAATTTAAAAGTTATATCAATTATAAAAGCAAAAGAGCGAGGTAAAAGGACAAGTTTTTGAACGTAAAAATATTAAAAGTTAAGTATTTATTTATTTATTTATTGTGTACACTGTATATAGTATAAAAAAATGGAAAAAAAAATCGTAAAATAAAGAATTTAAAAAAAACAATAGTTTATAACAAATTATTTTTAAATAAACAATTAAAAAATTGAAAAAAAAAATTTCTTTCCATATCCTTAAAAACAATACAATTTATGATTTTTAGAGGAAAAACGGTTCCTTAATATTCATATTAAGTGGTTAAAAACGATTGTTAATTAATAAATGCATTTTTTAGCTATAAATATTTTATTAAAGGAATAATTTTTTTCTTAAAAATCATAATTTAAATAAACAAATAGATTAGGAAAAAAAATATTTTTTTTTATCTTATAAATAACGCATTTGTTTATAACAATTATTTAAATAATGGTGATAAAAAAGTAAAAAAAATATTTTTAAGTAACTTTTAACCGTTTCAAATCAAAACATTTGAGTAATAAAAATAAAAATAAATTTTACCTATCTTTATTCAGTTTTTAATTTTTTTTACATTTTAGATTGTTAATAAATAAATGGAAAATTAAAATTTTTGATTTTTTCCAATGGGGATCTATTTTTGTGTCTCTTAAGAATAACTCCATGAAGTGAAAAAAAATCCTACGGTTGTAGTTCAATAATGATCGGAATTTTTATGTTAACATTCAATTGAGAAAAAGTTGTTGGTTAACAAATGCATAACTAATGAAAAAATGGGGATTTAAATTTTTTTACCGGCGGATTATTGTTTATTTATTTATCCCAAAAGTACTCAAATTTTTTTATTATTTAATATTCATATCTAATATGTTAAAATGATTTTTTTTGTTACCGTGTCCGAGTGACGAATCGCGCGCGGAAGCCAGACCACCCGCTTTTACCTCTATTTTCAGGGCTCTGTAAAAGTTAAAAATATTATAGATACGGTTCTATAAGGTAGGACTTTTTTTTTGGAAATTTCCTGTTCTTTTCAGATCTTTTTTCAAATTTTGAATATCTGTGATAGTTTTTGAGATAATAAAAAAACAACAAATTCCTATTATTTTTTTTAATAAATTGCTTATAACTTTTTTAATTTATATTGGCCCCTTTTGGGACCTTTCCTTAAACATTCTACATAATATTCCGAATCAAATGACACCTTGATCGTAATTTTCGGTGAATATACAAAAGTTTTATGCAAAAAGGTAGATGTTGACCAGACTAATAGGCCACAATTCATTTTGATACCTGGGTGGGGGCATGAAGCATTTCAACCGCCGTGTCCCGTGTGTTACGAAAATCGACTAATAGTAAACACGTTTTTCCACTAAAAATCCTAGTGACCACCACCACGCGTGTGGTGTGTGGTCGCAGAATTGCAATTGGTTTTAGTCCATGGGAATCATCCTTAGATTTCAGTAACTTTAGTAGCATACGGGATACGGCGGTTAAAACGCTCCACGGCCCCACCCACCTATAAACGACCACTTTAGCCTAGTTGGTAGTGACCCTGCCTACGAAGCGAGAGGTCCTGGGTTCGAATCCCGGTAAGGGCATTTATTTGTGTGATGAGCACGAATATTTGTTCCTGAGTTATGGATGTTTTCTATGTATTTAAGTATTTATTTATCTATATAACTATGTTTATCGTCGTCTAGTACCCATAGTACAAGCTTTGCTTAGTTTGGGACTAGGTCGATTTGTGTAAGATTGTCCCCTAATATTTATTTATTTTATTTATTTATTTAAAAACTTCCCTTAGATATTTAAGCGCACGAGTTTTGGGATAAACTTCAAAATCATGTTATTTTTATTTTCAGAATGGCACACGCGTCGAATGATGAATTTTATCCAAATATTTGGGCTCGAAATAGAAATGAAAATTATTTAGTAACGCAGTAGACATTATTTTCGAGGGGTTGTGGTAACTGGTAACAAGTAAGTGCATTATCATTTTTTATAACAGCTCCTACATTTATCAGTAAAAATGCAATAACCTAAAGTAAAACCGTTGAAATGAGCCCTCGACCGCACGGTACAGAGGCTGGGGAGTATGACGATATAAGATAAAGGGGGCCGGGAGAGGTGCGGGCGAGGACACATTTAAACGGTCTAGTTATAACGGTAAACCAAAAACCAGGATGTGCACAAATACCTCAAGATTCCCACAATACTCGAAGAATTATCAGCCCGTAGTAAATCCTATAAAACAAGACTCACAGCACACACAAATAAGCTAGCACAAGCATTGACTTTGTGCAACAACAAAGAACGTCGTTTGAAGAGGCATAAAATATTGGACGCAGCAATGGCGGATTGAACTCCAAAACCCCCTCAACCCTGAAACATGCATAATAAGGAAGAGAGATGTCAATGGACTTCTCGTTCCAAACGTCATATCTACGTACAACTGTTTTGCTCATGGTTTTTAGACCGATTGCAGATGTATAGAAAAAAAAAAAAAGTTATAACGGGCTAGTCGGGTGGGTGGTACGTACCGGGGCGCGCGTCGGCGCCGGAGGGCCCGGGCTCGGGCTCCGCGCCGCAGGGCTCCGCGTCGCCCGCCTCGGGGCTGCTGTCCGCGCTGCTGTCCACGTTCACTACCTAAAGTCGTATAACTCATTAACAGCACTGCCATAGGTATAGTACGAATTTTTTGAGGTGTCCCGATCTCATTAACAGCCCACCTTTCGAACAAAGCCATTGTATTCTATTATGTCCTCAAGTGAATAATCCTCAGTTTAAAATGAACGGAAATCACTATATAGTATGAAACAAAGTCGCTTCCCGCTGTCTGTCTGTCCCTATGTATGCTTAGATCTTTAAAACTACGCAACGGATTTTGATGCGGTTTTTTTTTAATAGATAGAGTGATTCAAGAGGTAGGTTTATGTGTATAATACATGCATAATATCAGCATTGCACCCGTGCGAAGCCGGGGCGGTTCGCTAGTATAAGATAAAATAGCTCATTGAAATAACGACTTTTTTTTGTTGGAAGATAATATTTTTCAAAATTGAATGCGTCGTAGATATGCAGCCAAAATAACCAAAACAAACAAACAAACAAAGTTTCATTTAAAATGAACTCTCTAATGTAAGTAATAACGCCGTTAGTTCAATGAGCTATTTTATCTTATATTTACGTTCATTTTAAACTGAGGAGTATTCACTTGAGGACATAATAGGATACAATGGCTTTGTTCGAAAGGTGGGCTGTTAATGAGGTTGGGACACCTCAATAAATTCGTACGATAAACATTTCAATCAAATAAAGGTATCCAAGTCGAGGATTATTACGTATTCCAATCCTACCAGCCTGACCACTGTAATATAGGGTGGCTGTTAAAGGTAACGCCACCAGAGTTGAGGCCACGCATACAACCACATCTCATGTAATGACAGCGGGATTTTGACGTTGTGTTGACGTTTAACGACAACACAACGTCAAAATCCCTCTGTCATTACATGAATGTGGTTGTGTGCGTGGCCTCAACTCTGGTGGCGTTACCTTTACCCTGTATACACGCGGCCGGCTGTGCGGTGAATGATTTCTCTGTTCACCGCGGGTTTGACATGCTAATCTAAATTCACCATTTTCTCAACTAACCACATTCTCAATTCACCAAATTCTTATCTCACCATGCACATGCTTAGCTTACCAAATTCATCACTTACCATATCCTCTAAATCCTGACATCACCATTTTGTCAGCTGCATTACTATGTAATGTAACACCATTTAGACTTGAAAAAAAAACCGGCCAAGTGCGAGTCGGACTCGCGCACCGAGGGTTCCGTACAAATTAATATGTATCTATGAATATCCAGTCTTAGCAGACCCCTGCTCCTAAGCAAAATGTGCGCAGTGTGGGATCATTGTAGATTGGTTACTGATATAGACAGATAGACAAAAAAAATTATGCTTTTCTTAATTGTTCCTTTATCTGTGCTAAAGACCTTGCTTCGTACCAAATTTCAAGATTCTGAGTTCACGGGAAGTACCCTGTAGGTTTTGATTCCCTTGCGAGTGTCGAAAATTATAGATTGGTTACTGATATAGACAGACAGACAAAAAAATTTATGCTTTACGCAATTTTTCCTTTATCTGTGATATAAGACCTTGCTTCGTACCAAATTTCAAGATTCTGAGTGCACGGGAAGTACCCTGTAGGTTTTGATTCCCTTGCGAGTTTCGAAAATATGCGGAAATTTGCGGCATAAACGGCTGTATCTTTTGATTGCGTTGGCTTAGAAGTTTGATTTTTTCACACCTCCAAGGGACAGTATACCTGAGTATTTGATATAAATTTCAGCTTGATACCTCCACACGTTCCTGAGAAAAAGGGTCTTGACAGACGGACGGACGGACGGACGGACAACAAAGTGATCCTATAAGGGTTCCATTTTTTAGGGTTCCGTAGTCAACTAGGAACCCTTATAGTTTCGCCATGTCTGTCTGTCTGTCTGTCTGTCCGCGGCGTTGGCATGAATATACATATCAGTCATGCCAACAAAGTGGTAAAATAAAAAAATAATTTTTTTTAGGGTACCTCCCATAGACTTAAAGTGGGGGTGATTTTTTTTTACTCGACTAACCCTATAGTGTGGGATATTATTGGATAGGTCTTGTATAACCATTGAGGGGTTGCTAACATGATTTTTGTATTCAGTGATCTGTTTGCGAAATATTTAACTTTAAAGTGAAAATTTTCATTAAAATCGACCGTCCCCGCCCCTCTAAAATCTAAACTGTTGGGAGGAAAAACTTGAAAAAAATCAGAATGGTAGTAAATATATTAAATTTACAAGGAAAATTATAGCGGCTTAGATTGCTTGGGAATTATTTGTAGTTTAAGAGTAAATAGTAGCCTAAGGTATAAAACATACCGTCACTACTTTGAAAAAGCTCGTATCTCAAATCAGCATGTAAACAAAACTGAACCTTGAAACGCGCGTAATAAAGTTCACTTAGCCAGATTATCGATTGTGAAATACGAGCTTTTTTCAAAGTATTGACGATACCTAAACTTGGAAGATTCCGCACACGTACGAAATCCTTAGAAAAATATCACTTGATTTTTTCGCAATGGCTACGGAACCCTATCTTGGGCGTGTCCGACACGCTCTTGGCCGGTTTTTTTCCTATTGAGGTACGGCACCCTAAAAACGGAAAATTCTTAAAAGACTCCATATACCTTGCAAAATTGGCATCCATTCAATTCCAACTAACAATTCTGTGGTCAAATAACAATAAATAAGATGCCACTCCATACACAATACACATACAAATTTATAGGTATTTTAATATTCGAATCATAGTCTTAATCCTCTGGTTCGGTTCATGATCATGACACTGACTGTTCATTTATGAGAACATGGTGAGCTGAGAGCATAGTTTTTAACTAAGATCATGGCGAGCGAAATGTGGAAGAATATAATGAGACAAAAATTAGGACAGCTGAGTAGAACCTAGATAACTGGCTGATTTATTTCTACCTTCTTTTGTTCACTGCCTCTAGTATAGCCACATGGCACATAAATACAAACATTATACCTTGTTTACATTATTCCAGTAAAATCATTGCAGTAGCATGCCACTGCGGCGCTCGTATGATCTCTGTAACTCGTTTGCATCGCGGCCCCGCAATGTCATGCCACTGAAATGATTTTACTGGAGTAATGTAAACAGGGTCTGAGAATTTAGTGAGTCGAGAATGTGGCGAATTGATAAGATTTCATATTTCTAAGGCTATAATTTGATTCGTTGTCTGTATTCTGTTTGGAAAGAGAAAGACGCTGATAGTTTTAAATTTTCACTAGGATTATTAATTAATTTATATCATTTTTTTTAAGATGTGCTTATTCTAAAAGGGCATAACTCCAAAACTACCACACAATAGATCCATTACTTTTGTCTAATCTCTATTAAAAAAAAGTGATGACGTAAATCTGGCGTTGAGGTTGTTATCAAATTTAAAATTATTAGTTCCTTTTTCTGGCGAAAAGGGCAAAGGGAAATATCTATTCTGTGGCAGTAGTGGTAAATTCAGATATTCTTTTTAAATTCTTGTTTTTTTTTTTAAAAAAATATGGGTAAATAAATTATAATAAATATTTTTCCATGTTTCGATTAATGTAAAATTTTTAAGTGCTAAAAAAAATGAAATTTCTTGAATTGAGAATGTGGGTAGTTGTGAATTTGTTAAGCTGCTCATAATGGTGGCACTTCACTTGGCGTTGCGTGTTCGCGTTGCGCTATTGCCATCTCCGTCTTTCACGCTAGAATCGGCATAGTGCTCCTCTCTCGCACACGCAACTATTTCGTGAAATACGCCAAGTGAATTGCCAGCATAAGTGGAAAATAAGGCTGTAGGGCTGTCTTTGCCAGAAAGTATGTGTGTTACCTTCTCATTGGTGGTGGCGGGCTTAGGGCTGGGGGGTTGGGGCGTGGTGGCGGGCTTAGGGCTGGGGGGTTGGGGCGTGGGCGCGCGCTCGGGCTGCCGTTTGTCCTGGGCCTTCGCGTACCGCGCCGCCGCCTCGAACAGATCCAGCTCGCTGTCCACGTTCAGGTGTTCCAGCGAGAATACTGTTATCATTGTGTTGAGATCGATATCTTCGAAGCTGCTGTCTGTTAGGACCTCTTTTGTGTTTGTGCTGATTATCTAAAACAAACAAACAAGATGGGCAGATTTATCAAACACGGTGGTTCCCAACCAGTGGTCCGTGGACCACCAGTGATCCGCAGAAGCCAAAATATGGTCCGCAAATGATTTTAAATAATTTATTGAATCAGGCGTTACTTTGCGGAGGTCCATATTAATGAACTAAAACAATTACTTTGGTCACCCGCGACCTTACAATAGTTACGTTTATGCAAGAAATGTGTGCTCATACAGTTCCTCCACCTCCACACTGTACGACCACACACAAATCACATAAACCACTCTGCTGCTTAGCTGAGTGTAGCTTGGTGGTGGTGATGGTTGGGTTTATGTGATTTGTGTGTGTTCGTACAGTGTGGAGGTGGAGGAACTGCATGAACGCACATTTCTTGCATAAACGTAACTATTGTAAGGTCGCGGGTGAGCAAAGTAATTGTTTTAGTTCATTAATGATTTTAAATTATGTGATTTTTAAATTTCCTATTGAGTTTTTTATTAAAGTTTCAATTTGATTATTACAGTTTATTATTTTTATTAGAGGTAACGCCACCAGAGTTGAGGCCACGCACACAACCACATCTCATGTAATGACAGCGGGATTTTGACGTTGTGTTGACGTTTAACGACAACACAACGTCAAAATCCCGCTGTCATTACATGAGATGTGGCTGTGTGCATGGCCTCAACTCTGGTGGCGTTACCTATAAGTATAACACCTACATCATCTGTCATCATCATTACTTAATAAAAATAATTATATTAATAATATAAAAGTGGTCCCTGACCAAGAAAAGGTTAGGAACATTTCAATTCGAAAAGCGAAGTGTTCTGTTTGACTGAAACAGAACACTTCGCTTTTCAAATTGAAATGTTGGGGACATAAGTGCATAGTCAGCCACTTGCGACTCCACTCGCTTCAGTCCCGCGCCGCAACTCACTACCGACACTCGTCCCTTAATATTTGTAATATCTAAGTTGGCAGTGAATATAAGTCTTAAACCAATATTTGTTTCCATTATGTCTAGTCGCAACCTTTCCCCATACTTACTAAGGAGTCAGATCAATACCTACAGTACCAACTACGTTAGTTATAGGTAACGCCACCAGAGTTGAGGCCATGCACACAACCACATCTCTTGTAATGACAGCGGGATTTTAACGTTGTGTTGTCGTTAAACGTCAACACAACGTCAAAATCACGCTGTCATTACATGAGATGTGGTTGTGTGCGTGGCCTCAACTCTGGTGGCGTTACCTCTAACTACATACATACGTATGTACAGACAGTACCACGTAAAGGAAGATAATAAAAATAAAAGACCTGAAACCCATATGCCTCTTAAAATGCCTCTCCAAAACTAAAATTATGTAGAAATAACTGCTATAACATCACCACTGATCACGCGTGGCGTCACTGATTTATAATTCTATACCACTACAAATAAGCAGCTTACCCGCTAATCATTTCTACAAGACATTCAAGCTGTGGCTAACCGAACATTGTTTTTATTAAGTTAAAGAATTCTTGTCAAAAAGTGCATGTAGATACAATAGATATTAAATATTTACAATTTCATTAATTAGGTTTCTGATCTGGACACCCCATTGTTTAAATTGTTTATCTGAAGCGGAAAGTCTCTTTATCTAAGTTTTGTAAACATGACCACTCTAATGCTTATAATTTAAATTATTATCGTTTACTTATTAATGTTAACTTATTATTGTAAAATTGACATGTAATACCTAAATGTAATTTTTGTGACTGTGAATAATTCACTGTGTACATAAATGTTAAATTTGCATGCCGGTTTCCAGTAGAATATGCTAGATACTAAGTACTGTTATTATGTTACACCTATTGTAACCATATTCAGGAAATAATTTATCATTCATTCTTTCAAAGATTAAATTGTGTAATCCCAGACCAATGAAAATTGAAAATGCAAAGACAGAATTCTATAAACAACAAAGTGAGGCATAGTGAAAATAAACGGATCACTCATGTCTTAAAACAGTCTAATCCGTAGCCCTTCTTCTTGGAGTCACCCATCACGTTTTAAGACGTGAGTAATCCATTTATTTTCACTATGAGTGAGTCTCACGGTAGTTTCATGTTTAAAACAAAGTGAGGCTATGTAAAACTATAATTTGTTGCATGAAAAAAAAATCAAATCAATCCCATTGGCATTTTGTCTATGCAGGGTTATTTGTAATTCACTAGCATCCTTTTAACTCCTACCACTTAAACAAATGTTTTTTTTGTTTTACGGCTTTTGTCATAACTTAATATTTTTGGTGTAATAACGTTTTGAAAATTTGAGACTGTCTCTTACTTTTACAATACTCTGTGCCGTGTAAGTCATTCATTCATTGCCCGCCACGACCGCGGCGCGTGGCCCCGCCCTCGAATTTCATAGAGTACGAAGTTGTGTTAGAAGTATTTATTTATTATTATTTATTTGTATGGAAAAAAGTGTTCCATTTTAAAAAGCCGTAAATCAAAAAACATTTTTTTAAGTGATAGGAATTCAGGGTTAAGAGGATGTCAGTGAATTACAAATAACCCTGTATATTAACGACCGCTTTAGCCTAGTTGGTAGTGACCCTGCCTACGAAGCAAGAGGTCCTGGGTTCAAATCCCGGTAAGGGCATTTATTTGTGTGAGGAGCACGAATATTTGTTCCTGAGTTATGGATGTTTTCTATGTATTTAAGTATTTATTTATCTATATAAGTATGTCTATCGTTGTCTAGTACCCATAGTACAAGCTTTGTTTAGTTTGGGACTAGGTCGATTTGTGTGAGATTGTCCCCTAATATTATTTATTTATTATTTATTTATTTATATTAAGATATTGTATAAGCATTTCTTTACCTGTAAACATTTTTCCATGAGCACATTCTCCTCGAACAGCCTGGCAAACTCATAAGCCCGGCAAGCATTCTTTGGGTACAGATCGGACCACAAATACCGGGTGCACTCCTTAACAAGGTGAGGCAGCATGTATTTCTTGGCCCCATAGCAGAGCTCGCAAGCTTTGTCAAAAGAACTTATGTTTATATTGTCTGTGTAAATGTACCTGGTAACAAAGGTTAAAACCATTAAAAAAACTAGCTGATGCCCGCGCCTTTGCCCCCGTTGTATTTTTCCTAAAATTTCTTTTATAAGAACCTTCTCCTGACAATAACATACACAACAAAAAAAGAATTATCTGATTTGGTGCAGTCGATCGGAAGTTATGTGCATTCATCTGAGTCTTTGCTTATATATTTTATGTTAATCTTTAGAAAAGTTATGTAGTCAGTAAGCATCACTTAGCACAAGAATCTTATTGTCAGAATGTGATGTCAACAAACTGTTTTACAGTTTAGCATACTTTAAATATTATATTGTTATGTATGTGCTAATATTTATTTTATTCTTTTTTTCTAATTTTTGTTGAGGCTTTGAACACTCCAGGTGATCATGTCAGCCTCATGGGAGCTTACTCAATTCAATGGACAGATCAATGAAATGGTATATGCTAACGCACGATAACTGCTCTGTCAGCCAAAACTTGACCCAGGCATTTTACATGGAACCCAATCCTCCAAGAACCCTTCTTCTCAAGTCCGAATTCCGGATGCACTCCAACAACACATGGGTCAAGTCACCACACGTCTGACAATCATCATCATCACATAGTGGTGATGACTTGATTTTCATCAAATAAAAATACTTGTTTGTAGGAATGTGTCCAGAACAAACTCTAAAAGCTGAGACTAATACTTTTCAGGTAAGGCCGGCTGAGTCAAACCAAGGTGTCCACAGAGGACTAACTTGGATGGTTCCATACCAGATTCCTACACCCTAACTGCCTTGGCTTTAAATCAACTTCCTTCACTGAAGTCTTTAAACTGACTTGTACAGCAATTGCATAATGCCAAGTCTAGACTTTATTCTACTATAGCTTTTTCTTAATTTCGACGAAATTATTGTCTAAACAAAAATGCACCTTTATAATATTACAAGGTAATAATGCAGGCATCCTTATAATAATGGGTTGCATAAAATCTTTATTTTATTACAGTCTAACTATCGCACTTTAATTAGGATATAGCATAATACTCACTCCAACAGAGCTTTGAAAGCGTCTGGTTGAACATCTAATATTGGGATTGGCTCATTCCCCTCGGCCATGCCTCCGTAAAACATGGCCTCAAAAACCGGTGAAGCCATGGCCAGGATAAGCTTGTGGGCCGGCACGACGACCTGGTGGGGCTCCGAGCCCACCAAAAACGAGCAATCCGACCACTGGCCGGACTGCAAAAGATGAGCACCCCTTTGCTTCAGTTCCGTGCATCGTAACTGCCAATCACATGGTTCTGACGCCATTCTCGATATTCGAGGTAGCTGAAGTTTAACCAAGAAATACCAGAAAGGTATAAATGAATAATTCAAATGAAAATAAGATTGTTTTACGTAGTCATCAAAATATAAATAGTATCATAGGGTCGAAACGTCAACGTCTCAACTCAACTGTCATTCTCATTCAATGCAAAGAGTACATACCTATTATCATAGACGTCCTATTATGCGTTACTACTTGGTTACTACTATATAGAAATGTCAATGCAATCTTTAGCATGTTACGGCAACCACAGACCGCAGCGCGGGGTGTGCGCGCTAAGCTGAGGAGGGGCTCAGTACGTTGTAAAACACTGAATCATATACGCTACGCCACCCTGGCGTAAATGTTACTGTATTTATGATTCAATGTTATACAACGTACCTTGCGCACAGGGGGGCTACTCCGAAATTCGAAAATCGAAGTTCGCATCGCATCGTCTCGCTCGCTCTTGTATTAAATACTATTCGCGTGAGGGGAATGGCACGACACGAAGTTCGAATTTTGCACTTCGTAGTATCTAGGGCCTGCATCGCGCCCACGCCCCACGCTTCGGTCTGTAGAAGGCTTTAGTCTTGAAGCGTTTTTTTTTGAGTTTTAATTACAAGCACGTTTTTGTACTAAACGTTTTATTAATGCATTGGTATCAAAATAATATGGATTCTTTTACGTAATTTTCTTTTAATGTAGCAATGTTACCAATATTTTGTATCTTTTTTACGATTTGCAATATTTTTTTATAAAAATTCAATTCATCAACTGCAATTCTTGATACGGTGGCGTTTATCATTGCATTCATTACATCTAATTATTTAATCAATAAAATGCGCTTGCACAAAACGAAATTAAAAATGTCAGCTGTCAAATACAAATTGAGAACTGTATGTGGACGTCAATCATGTGAAAACGATAAATATTAATGTGGATCTAATTAAATTTATGAAACAAAATGAATCACGACGATATTAAAGCTGTGGTGCAGGAGAAGTTCCTGTCGAGTGAAAGAGTTACGGCGTTTTTATGCGATGCCAAAGTTCTCCAGCCGGAATGGGTAAACAAGGAAAGAATATTAGCTATCGTTGAATATGGAGACGAAAAGGCTGTGTTCTGCTTGTATACGTCGTGCTATCCACCTAAATCCTTTACCGACCTGTCTATAGAAGTCGTTCTTCCCGTGGACAGCAGCTTCAAATGCGAGATCGACAACAAACCTTCCGATCCTGAAGCCGTTTTGTACTTGAACCTTCAATCTCGAAGTAACAGGTATAAGTTTGAGATCGAGATGACTCCGCGCGTTGATACCTTCGTAGATGACCTGTTTAGAGGTATTGAAGCAGTGAACAAAGTGCCAAGGCAGCCTGAGTTTGTGTGGCTCAAGAAATATAGTGGTAAGAATGACGAGGACATCATGGCAGAAAGTATGGTTGTGCCGCGGCGCAACGTCGCGCACACGCTCAATTCCGCCCCTGTTGCTATCAGGGAGAGTTTAATTAAAAGGAGAATGTCTGATAAAGAATCTGACTACACATTTAAGAAACAATTCACTGTGTTTTGTGGCACATGGAATGTGAACGATAAATCTCCTGTAATACCATTGAAGGGATGGTTGTGTGTGGACAAAGAGCCCCCAGATATTTATGCGGTTGGTTTCCAAGAGCTTGATCTATCCAAAGAAACATTTCTTTTTGATCAGACTTTCAGAGAAGATGAGTGGTATGCAACTGTGCTGAACTATGTTGATCCAAGAGCTAAATATGTCAAAGTTGAGAAAGTGAGACTTGTGGGCATGTTACTAATCATCCTTATAAAGGAGAAACATATATCTCATGTGCGTAATGTTGTCTGTGACACTGTTGGGACCGGCATAATGGGTAAGATGGGGAACAAAGGTGGAGTTGCAATCAGGTTTGACTTGCACAGCACTTCTCTCTGCTTTGTGAACTCTCATCTAGCTGCACATGTGGAAGAGTATGAAAGGCGGAATCAGGACTTCAGAGACATCTGCAACAGAATGAGGTTCCAACAGCTGAACCAACAGGCTAAATCCATCAAGGACCATGACCATATCTATTGGTTGGGAGATCTGAATTACAGAATCACAGAGCTTGATCCACTGAGTGTGAAAAAGATGGTTGAGGATAATAATTTTGCTACTGTCTTGGAATTTGACCAACTTAGACAGCAGCATAGGAATAACCAAGTGTTTGTTGGATACACAGAGGGTATAATCAATTTTAAACCTACATATAAATATGACCCTGGTACTGACAACTGGGACTCCAGTGAAAAGAACAGAGCTCCAGCCTGGTGTGACCGAATTTTCTGGAGAGGAGAGTGTATAACACAATTGGCATATAGGAGTCATCCAGCCCTCAACATCAGTGACCACAAGCCAGTATCAGCTACCTTCAATTCTTTCATTAAAATAATCAATGAAGAAAAATACAAAAAAGTGTATGAGGAAGTTATCAAACAGCTTGACAAGATGGAAAATGAGCTTATACCACAAGTAAAAGTTGATCAAACCGAAATAGATTTTGACACAGTGAGGTATTTGGAATTGAAAGTGAGAACAATTACTATAACAAATGTAGGAAAGCTACCAGTAGAGTTTGAATTTATAAAGAAATTGGATGAAACTAGCTTCTGTAAGGACTGGTTGATAGTAGAGCCGTACAAGAAATGCATTTGTGCTGATGAGGCATGTGAAATTCAACTTAAAGTACTTATAAATAAGACTTCAGCCTGCAAAATGAATGCAGGAACGGATAAACTGTATGACATACTTGTTCTACATTTGTTTGGAGGTAAAGATATCTTCATTACAATCAACGGGACATATCAGAGGAGCTGTTTTGGTTGTTCAATAGAAGTGCTTGTTAACCTTAACATGCCTATACGAGAAGTGCCTTTGGGTAAACTGATTGAGCTAGAGAACAAGAGGGACCAATGTGTGTCAAATCAATCAACATATTCAATACCCAAAGAGATTTGGTTTTTGGTAGACCACATATACTTGCATGGGTTGAAGGAGCCTAATCTCTTTGAACAGCCTGGTTTACACAGTGAGGTGTTGCAGATCAGGGATTGGTTGGACAGTGGGTCCGTGAACCCCATCCCTGGTAGCATACATTCTGTTGCTGAAGCTCTGTTACTTCTTTTGGAGAGTACTGCAGACCCAATAATACCATACAATTTACAAGCGGCCAGTCTCAGGGCATCTCCAAATTATCTGCAGTGCAAGCAAATTATTTTAGAACTGCCAGAGTTCAGGAAAAACGTCTTTTTATACTTATGCGAGTTTTTACAAGAGGCATTGCAGCACAGTGCTGAGAATGGTTTGGACTCTAAAACACTGTCAACCCTATTCGGAGCCATATTCCTGAGAGACAACCCCAATCAAGCACAGGAGCCTCAATCGAGGATAAACAAGCAAATCATAGACAAGAAAAAGGCTCATTTTGTCTATCATTTCCTGGTAAATGACCATAGTGACTTAATATTTTCTAAGTAATGTGTTGTTTGTGGTATTTTCAGGGCTGCCACCCTAAGTCTATAAATATAGACAATTGACTAGATGTTTTATCTGTAACTAGTTTTATACTTCCATATTGTGACTATTTATGTTTACTTGCAGCAAAAGAAAATTGGTGTACATTTGACACTTCCCATCGTTTTCTGTGTCTGTGTTTTTTGTGTCTTTCGACAAAGCGCGTGCTTGACACCATTTAATTTGTTTGCTGCAAGATAACTTTATTTATAAATTACGACAAGTTTTCAGTTGCGAAATATGGGAAAAATCTTTTTCATCTTGACCAATGGATATGGCTCTACCTCTTGTATCCTCTATTCTAATTTTATGTGATTCATATTTATTCAAAAATACTCAGCACCTTTCCATTAGTCTTATAGTTTATTAATTTATTTTTGTACTTTTAAAGTACTGTTAGTCATATTCTTTAATTGTCACTTCATATTTTTGGAACACTAACTCTATCTCTAAACAGTGCTTAATAAAATCACCGTTAGATGTCGCTACGTGTCAAAGATTTTCTTTAACGCAATGAAACTAAAATTTATGTATAGTAAAAATATATGGTAGGTACATGAAATATATTAAACTTACATATGACCGTCATGGAAGCCTATACAGCTGGTATTGTACCATTAATAGACTTTGTCCTAGAACTCATAAATAGGTTGTTTGTACAACAATGTACAGTCAACTAAGAAATTCCTCTATCTTATTAGTTATCACCCTAAGGTTCAAAGTCAGTTGTATAGCTTAAAACATTTAAGCTATTTTCACTTACTTTGTCGACTATACTCTTGGTTCTAAACTACTGGCTTCCTGGTGAGGATCAGAGTGACGCAAAGAGCAATGAAGAGAACGCTCGGAGTATTTTACGCGATAGAATCCGAAATATGCCCTGCAGACTCTAAAACGCAGTAAGAGGGTTTTTACGTTTGTTGAATATTGAACTATAACAAGCACAGCCTAAGGAACATATTGGTCTAATCGATTTTTTGCTCTTACTGCGTTTTAGGGTCTGCAGAGCAGAATACGGAAATTCGGCGTAGAACTGAAGACACCGACATAGCTCAAAGAACAAATAGCCGTTCTAGGTGAGAAGGGTTCTCGAGTGGCGATCACGAATCGAAAGGCGAGCCGCTGGCAAGCCCACAATAGGTGGACTGACGACTTGTTCATTGGGGCGTTCTACTGTACAACAGTCAATATCTTTTGGCTTAAGGGTTATCCATAAAGTTCGTCACACATATAGGGGGGAGGAGGTCAAGCCATCTGTGACACAAGATCTAAATAATTGCGGTTTTCATGGTAATAAGTGTGACAAGGTGGGGCGGGGGTCCAAATTGATCGAAATAGGTGTGACGTAATTTATAGATCGCCCCTTATGAACCTTATGATATCAAAATAAAAGTGTCACAGTGTTTAACGAAAACGAGTTTCGATATTTTTACAAAAATTTACACAATGTGGCAACGTAGCGTCATCTATTGTTTTACTTGAACTTTTAATGGTCTAGTGGATAAAGTAAATCACTTTTTTTCTATTTAAACATCACATAGACTTTATCAAAGGTCACCCCTATAATTATGGCGGACTTATTAGCCTTCGAATACAATAATTAATCTAATTATCTATTTAATTACTACTTTGGTGCGAGCTGCATAATATGCAGTATTGCCTTGTCAAGGTCACATTTTTCTAATTCAAATTATAATAAAGAAAATACACCATAAATTTTTGTTGTATTTTCAACCTTAATTTATGATGTTTTAAAGTATAAAATAGTTGGTACGTGGAGGTCTAATAAAATGCAAATATTATACAACTTAGAGGTGAATTATGTAAATCGTAAACGAACAAAACTAATTAAATTTATGTTACATCTTGTTATTTTGTTAGTTTAGTTTAGACTCATTAACATCTATGTTTACTGCTTTTAAGGGTTCCGTAGTCAACCAATTTTTTTAATTCAACGCAATTGCCGAACGAAAAATTTAGTCTCGTATTTGGATTATGTCTAGCATTGCATAGCTGTAATGCGAATAGCTTTATGTTATGAGAAACAGCGCTCTGGAATAATAACTTAGGGCTCTCGCCCACGGCGACTTTTTGTAGCGATGCAGTAGTGATGCTGTCGCGCGTTCGCATCGATACAGTCGCGATGCGGTCGCTGGCTGTGTACCCTCGCCCACATAACACGATTCAGTCGCGATGCAAACGCGATACCGTCGCGCTTCTGACGCGATACCGTCGCGCTTCTGTCGCGATGCAAACGCGCGGTTCTCTACTAACGCGCCACCCTCCCTCCGTTCCCTCCCCGATGTCGTCCGACTCGGTCGCGCGTTTGCATCGATACAGTCGCGATGCTGTAGCGCGTTAGTAGCGCGTTGGCATCGCTTCTATAGCGCGTTACAAATGCGACTAACGCGCGTTAGTAGCGATGTTGTCGCGCGTTTCGTAAACGCGACAGCATCGCTACAAAAAAGTCGCAGTTGGCGAGGGCCCTTAGTGGGAATTAGCATAAGTGTAGGTACGGTCGCGTGCTTTAATTTGGGACCCATTTCGAAAAAATATCCTTTGAATTCCTATACAATAGGACAGGACTGTCAACCTTAAGTGGGTCCCAAATTAAAGCTTGTGACAGTACATACACCGAATACTATCCGTCATGGCATCGTCCAAGCTAATTCAGCGGTGCACAAAAAGGGTCATCCACTAATTATGCAAGCGATTTTTCGACCCCCCCCCCCTCCCTGTTGGTCAGATTGACGTATTTTATGAAATTTTTATTTTAGAGCTACTTTGTGGCGTTCACATAGATGCAATAATTCTGCTGTTTTATCTGTCACGCTACAGAAACAGCTAAGTAGACACGTTTCCTTAATTTTACATTTTTTTCAGATAAATAATTACGTGATAGCCCTCCCCCTTAAATACCTCGTATTAATGGATGCCCTCAAACATGACGTTTTATGCTTATGCTATAGATCTATAGCTATAGCCTCAGTAGACTGGTGCGCGACACCCCTGAGGCAGGGCTTCGGTACCGAAGGGCGTCCTGGTACACAGTTTGGAGATCCCTTATTTAGAGAATGTCGGAAAGTGATTGAGCCACTCAAATGTATTTTTAACCCCCGACACAAAAAGAGGAGTGTCTGTCTGTCTGTGGCATCATAGCTCTTAAACGAGTGAACCGATTTGGATGCGGTTTTTTTTATTTCAAAGCAGGTCTCTTGGCGATGGCTGTTTCAAAGTTATCAGCTCTTTTGCTAGCTGCGAAAGGGATCTTAGACGCATAATGGGCATTACTTTATTTTCAAACATATGTGTGACGTAATTGCAATGGGGGTTTTTAAAAATTTTAATTTATAAGTAGTTATAGGTAATCTTATTTGAGACGAAACTTAATATTGGCAATAACGAAAAATGACAATTATGATAAGAAATGTATTATGTCGGTATTAGTTTTGAATAGATTTAACGCTCGTATGCTAAAACTATGTATATTTAATTTAAATTTACAATTAATTAACTTTAACTTTTATGAGGGAAAGTGTACGAACGATCTAGTTGGTCAGAGAATAAGTCAATGCAGAGAAGAACGAAAAAAAAGTAGAAACGGATGAAAGTAGAGCTAAAATTTTATATGCAAAATTGTTGCCATATTCAAGCGTTCATCGTCAAAAATGAGTCAGTTACAAAAAATATTGCCAAAATTAAGCAATTTATGCATCTTGACTATTATAATAGAGAATTTATGTGCTTGCTAGGTAAGGGAGGTCCAACCACACTTCTTGATAATAATGTCGGTGTCTGATAAAAGTCAGGAGACAAAAACTATTCATAAGCTAGCTGAAAAAGTCGTGGTGGCCTAATAGTTTGACTTATGTCCTCTCAAGCAAATTGTCGTGGGTTCGAGCCCGGATTCGCACCTGATTTATTTATTTATTTATTTGCGAAATTACATTTGAAATTTAACCTGAGCTTTACGGTGAAGCTGGGGCCGCTTGGGAACTACGGCCCAAGCCCTCTCATTACGAGAAGAGGCATGTGCCCTGCTGTGAGACATAATATATAGGGTGGGATAATGATGAAGCATGAAGGTACCTGCTGGATACAATATTCGTAATCAACGAAATGAACAAGTGGCCAATGAATTAGTTTATGATTTGTACAAGTATTTGTAATAAATAAGTTAGCATTTATCGTTGTTTGGTGTACCTAATGTGTTTATTTTAAGGGCTAGTTTTACTTCGCAATTTGCTGTATGACTTTATTTATTATAATAATTAATAACACAGAACGATGTGCAAGATGCTATTCGTATCGTAAATTGTTATTTTCTTTTTGTACTAAAATAATGACCTATATGAAATTGGAAAGGTATAGTTTTCTGCGAACGTCGCTTGCTGTTTTTGGAATGCCGTATAAGGTAAAAAAATGAAGAAACTTCCATTCCATTAAAACATATCTTCTAAAGGTTGACGCTACGCGGATAAAGACAGATTATGGCCGCAAGAATCCGTATTGTTGGAATGCGATATGATATGGTATACTTAAGCTTTGGTTATAAGCTTCTAAAGCTTCTGCCAAAAGCTAGGATTTTCTGACGAACAATGACATCTAACCAAATATGTTACTACATACTTACTACCTCTAGATAAAACAAAGGTAGAATTAGCTTGAATTCCAGTGTATCGTCTTAAATCTGTGTTCTTTTATTTTATTATTGAATTGTAAACTCCCCGTGAGCTAATTTTGCGTCAAAACCTGTGTATTTGTATCTTAAATAACTTAAGGGTGTACCTACTTATTAATCAGTGTTTATTTCAACGAATGCCAAAAAATGTGTAATGTATTTAATGTGAATTATTCGTCATTAACAGCACCTTGTTGTTAGTAAACTTTTTAACAATGTACGTATACTAAACTGTGCTAAACTGTTGTTTAATATTATTAAATTATTTATTTAGAAATAGAAACTCTTGTATTTTATTAACACGCTTTTTAGGTCGACCTGTATGTAACTATGTAATGGAAACTTTGAACATGATTTTGACCCACTTCCTTTTTATGCGGTAAATTTTCAAAGTAAAGAAGCAAATCGCGCCAAGAAGTAGCGCTTCCAAACGCAACGCACGGTTGCACAAAGGCATATTAGTACAGAGAGATGAAAACAGATGGCGTTAGCGTGATGTATCATTCTAAGGTATCATTTCTTCAATATAAAAATGGCATCTCATTGTTCCAGTTTTTTGTTCATGTAAATACCAGCCAAATTTCTTCAATAACTTTAAATTGAACTTTATAATAGTAATAAGAGATAAGAGTTGCAAAAAACCGATAGACAATTTCTAAACGAACCGGCTTTATAGATCACAGATCGATTTCGTTTGAAAAAAAGCGGTAAATTCGACTTCGACCAATCAGATCGTAGGAAGCGGTCGTTGTGTTGTTATGTCAAACAAAACATTATAGAAAAATATTGAGCTGCCAAATTACTTCACTCACATCCTGCCTTTCTTCAGTTTAAATTTTGTAACTGTTAAACGGTGCAACAGAAGTAACAAAGTTGCTGAAAGAAATTAAGATTTAGAGAGCATCTGCCGCTTGTGCCAGGAGGACGCTACTAGAAGCCAAACCAAATATTTCTTTGTGTTTTATTTTCTTCCGGACAAAGCCATGGAAGTTGAAAACAAATGTAAGTAATTTCTTGATTTAATTTGCACACATGGTTTATTATCAACATTTTCGGAGCTTTAAGTGCAAATCTTATCTATGTTTATTATTATCTTGTTGGATTTGTCTAATAATCTACGTAATAATTTTAAGTAAGTAAATTTTTCTTTGTTCTACTTACACCAGCAGTGGACTATGAATGGTGAAATTATTCATTTAAACCAACTTTATATGGACACAATACAATGCCAACAAAAATTAGTTCAAGTTATTTAATTTTCCCTCTAGCTAATAAAATAATTGGTAAAATTTATAATAATGCACTTTTAGACATATAAAAGACGGACTTTATTTTTTCAAATTCTGACTCTCGAATATGTTAAACAATTTTTATTAGCTTCTCTAACTTTATTTATTTAATTTATATCTGGGCAAACTTCTTAAATAACTTTATTCTTGACTTTGACTAGTACAATAGATAGTATTGTTCAGTACAATAAAAAAAATATACAGGTAGGGTTGGCAGTTGAATTTGTAAAGTCTTTATTTAAGTTGTATGAAGAACTCAGGGCTGGATTTAGGGGAGGGCATCTGGGGCCACAGCCCCAAGACCTCTGCAATAGAGGGGCCCCACAATAGAGACATCCAAAATTTGTTTAATGAAATCTCAACTGAAAAAAATGGTCATTTTATTTGGAAAATAATTTGTGACCAAGGGGCCTTCACTTCTTTCATACAAATATTTTTAACACACTTGTGAAAACTTTCACCACTTTATATTCTGGCATTTTACATATTTCCTGACCTTGTGGAAATACCAAAATAAAAGAAGTCTAAATGTTATTCCAGAGTTTTTCTGCTCTTTGCTTATCAAATACATACAGTACATATTGTCCATATCCACACAGTGATTAGTGTTAAAGAAAGGATAATGAACATGCATATAAACTTGTAGCAATCATTCTGCCTGGGGCTAAATCCAGGAACGGCCTAGAAAGAAAAAATAAGACTCATCCCAATCTTAGCCCAAAGCTCTTGCAAACCAGTGATTTTTGGAGTTCCTGAACAGCAGTTCAGAATTACCACTTGCTGACCGCATGGGCTGTTCCTGAATTTAGCCCTTGATTATGTCTTTACCTTCTGTTAGGCATGGTCTGGTCTTTCCTTTTTATAGTGGACCTCTATGATTCTCAAGTTTAGATATGTCTGCCAAATTTCAAGTTCTCTAACCCCAGTGATTTATATTTAATAACTCAGAAATCAATGTTAATCAAAGAACATGTTGCTAATTTTTAACTGACTCCAAAAAAGATGTAGATTCTCTATTGAACTGTATTTTTTTTTCCTATATTTTTCATGAAGTATTTTAAATAATGACTAACATACAATATCAATTTTTTTTTCTCATTGACATGAAGACCATGATTATGTAAAAAAATATTTTTTTTTAGTGATTTTTTTATAGATAAGCTTTTGCTATAACTTTCTGCTTGCCCCAGATTTACAGGATTCCTTTATTTAATAATATATACAATTATACGAAAAGTTGGTAGTTACAATTACAATACAACCACCTTGATGCAGAGGTGCTCAAACTGTGGCTCACGAAGTTTACCAATCTCGCCCACGGTAGCTAGTGGCCAAGCTCTAGTTAAATCTTGGTCCAATCTCCTAGGGCCTAGTATTAGTCCTACCTAACCCTTGATTAGGGAGCTAGAATTTATATGGGCTAATAGATTCTAACAGCCCGGCCGACCGGCGGCAGCGGCGAGCGTTTTATCAGTTCATTGCGTGTGTCGCCAGATAATCACTGTGCGGCGAGTGTCTCGGCCGCGCAATGAATGGAGAAAACGCTCGCCGCTGCCGCCGGTCGCGCGATATCGTGGGCCATAAGCCTCTCAAAAGCCACTGGACAATATGTTTTTCATGTCACCAAAAATATTGTATTAACATATTTTAATGATTTTTTTTAGGGTTCTAAACTCAACACAACACGATACAAGTAGCGATCGAAACGTTGGGGTTTATATTCAAAATACGATCGCCAATAGTGCCTGAATGGCCGTTTGGGCGGCGTGTTACATTTCGATGTATATGTATAGGTAGTTTCGGCACAAGTACGAGTATGTATAACTTGTGACTCAAAAAGAAGGTTCATAATTTCATAAAATGCAGATATTATCGTCAAACATACGTTTTGTAAGAAACTATTATTAACTAAAGTGCTTAGTTTCACCTAAGTCTCAAGTAAGCGAACTAAGAGCTAAGCTTTGTAATCCGGTGTGATTCAACGGCTCCAGAAATAGAATAGGTATTCAGTGAGGGCTGGCCTACCTCGCTCGAAAGGACGTGGAAATAGGGCAGGGGTAAAAGCTTTTTCTTGAATATGGTTTCGTTTACCGTAAATTACTGATTAGATTAAATCCGCAGCTGGTTATAAGACTTATTTATAAACGATAAGAGCTGGGTTATAGTCTCAATCTGCATTCAGAGAATATTTAACGACCGCTTTAGCCTAGTTGGTAGTGACCCTGCCTACGAAGCAAAGAGGTCCTGGGCTCCTGGGTTCGAATCCCGGTAAGGGCATTTATTTGTGTGATGAGCACGAATATTTGTTCCTGAGTTATGGATGTTTTCTATGTATTTAAGTATTTATTTATCTATATAAGTATGTTTATCGTCGTCTAGTACCCATAGTACAAGCTTTGCTTAGTTTGGGACTAGGTCGATTTGTGTAAGATTGTCCCCTAATATTTATTTATTTATTTTAGAATACAGATGAATCCACCCATCCCATTTGCTGGTTGGTAGTTAGCTACTAATTAAATTAGCATTAAGAACAGTCAAACTCAGTAACGTATTTTGGGTATAAACAGCAATATTTCACAAACAAAAAAACAAGACGATTTGTCATCAGCGACCGTTAAACAAGTTCCTACCAGCCAATGAGAAAGTTCTTTTTTTTTCGTTCGCAGTTTAAATTTAAAATGACAACGACCGTTGGCCACAAGGCCGACTGCAACCGTTGCTAGTGACTCATCTTCCGTACTCGAGATGTTCTATACTTGATCTTGCATCTGTGTTAGCGTGGTAGGTGCCTAGGTATTTAATTATACTAAGCCATAATAGCCATAACGTCGGGATTTTGTTTCTTTGTCGATACACATGTATTTATTTACATTTCATTACATTATCTAGTCAGTCAAAATCCGATGTAGCTAAGTTCAGGTAAAGTAGGATACCCTGGGTGTCCTGAAATGTACTTACCTCCATTTCCGGTGAAATAATTCAGTTAACTACGAGGCAAATTAAGTCAAACCATTATAGGTACCTAAAAAACTACTAGGTATCCATTACTACAAATATTATAGGTAGTAGTTGATGAGGGCCTTAATTACTTTTCTGGGATTTGGGGAACGTAAGATTAAACTTTTCAATTACGTGGCTTGATGCCAAATTTGGATAGATGAAATAAAACTAAGCATTATCTGGAAATGAGTTTTAATTTAAACTTACATTTCGATCTATACATAGTTTCCAAAACATAAACCTAGTAATTTTAGGGTAATAAGTAATAACTAAAAAGTTGTTGTAATAATCCTCTTTTTCCCAAATACCTAATTCGTATTGCGTCGAAGTAACACTTTCCCAGTGTATTCATCAGGGTCCTCCATCGATTTTTCCCGAAGCCAAACTCAAGGTTGTCTGGCTCCTGAGAGCAGGCTCGCTAAACTCGCTTATTGTCAACAGATGTTTGTATGTCGACGATTTGTTATTTCTTATTTCTGATTTATTGTTTTCATCTTATTTGTCGTTTACTTTCCTTACTATAGCATATTCCCATCTTTGCATAAGGACCTAAAAATATCTGTCATGTGAACTCCAATATATTATATTACGAGTTGAAATCGGGTTTTGTTCCGCGTACCTCGATTTCAGAGAAGCCCGATATTTCGGCCCGATATTCCAATATATTTGTTAATATATACTAAAAAGGTTTTGAAATATGGCTTTGAATTTATTAACATCACCTCGCCGCGGAATAAAATTATTAGAAACATCCTGCCTGAATATCTATCTCTGCTTGCCTAAGCAAAATGTATCTCTAATGTAGACATTCAATATCTTTCTGTAATATTGAAAATGTTTTGAAAAATTATTCTTAAGAGGGTTTATACCTGCTGAGCTGGCAACGTTGCATTTTTGTTAGTTTTTCTCGATTATTCCATAAAAATTGAATGAATATTAAAAATGTTTTGAATACAAATTGTTCAACTTATATATTAGAACAATTTGTATTCAAAACATTTTTAATTTTCATTCAATTTTTATGGAATAATCGAGATAAACTAACAAAAATGCAACGTTGCCAGCTCAGCAGGTATAAACCCTCTTAATATCACCTGTCTGGCTGTCTGCGGAATATATATAACAATTGGGATTGTTCATTTTTTCTAACCCCCCATTTTTATTTTTTTTATCGAAAATATAGACCATTTTAAGAAACTAATTTGAATATTTCAGCAACTCATCACTCCAATCATTTTTTATAATTTATTGAAAATTTGAGATACGACTTCTCGTAAATTACATGCCGCGGCTGAATATAAATCACAGACACAATAAAGAAAAAAAAAGTGCCATAATCAATGGTTAGTTGTCATCTGTCAATGTCACTTTGACTTTGACTTGACTTTTTGTTTGTTTGAAACGAACGAGTCATTTTATTGCGGTTGTAAATTGGAGAGTTTGAAACATAATATTTTCGATCATGACCGACAAATTTGTTAAAACTGATGCTAGAAACCTTCCCAAATTGGATAACGGAGCTTTAATGGAGTATATTGCCTCAAACTCCAACCATAATTTGGCTGAAATCAGGGGAGCAAAAATACTGATGTAAGTATCATTATTACAAATTATTCTTTGAATTGGTGCCAGGCCAGCATGACAAGCGACAAGGTAAATCCTACCGCGTATCATCTGGATCTGGATTGGATGCATTTCACCGACTAGACAAAGTCATTGTCACATACCCAGATGCAGATGACCCTTCATTTATCACTTGAAATACAGGCCAATTTTGCTCAGTAAATGTTACTTTTTCAGGTCGTCACGTGATTCTTATTTGGACACTGCTGTGGGATACGTGCAACTTTGCAAAGAAGGTGGAGAGTGCCATGTTAAAGCCAGAATAGTACCTGAGCACAAAGTCAACAATAAACCATATACTGTAGTTAGCAAAATAAATGAAGTTGATTGTGTTGTTCTAGACTCAACTTGCGATGACTGTGCCGCTGCAAGCAGGTAGAGTATTTTATTTAAAAGTTAAATGTGTGTGTAGGTATGATAGATACAAATAGAAGAAAATGAAGTAACTTTTTGTTTGAACTAGTCTTTCCCATACATATTTTTATATTTGAAAACTAAAGGATTGCATAGGGCCTTCATGAGATGAGAGTGATTGGTCAGTCTGTTAATCTAGGTATCTGTTGTGCAGTGGCGGGGCGTGAAAATGTTTGCAAGTAAAGCTGGAGCGAAAAAAAAAACCTGAAACCCCATTTATCCTCTTTTTTTTCTAATTTTTGTCCAGGCTTTGAACACTCCAGGTGGTCATGTCAGCCTCATGGGAGTATACTCACTTCCCTATTCAAGGGACAGATCAATGAAATATGCTAACTGCCTCGCATAATAACGGCTCTGTCAGCCAACAAATTGACCCGGCTATTGTACATGGAACCCAATCCTCCAAGAACTCTTCTCAATTCCGAATTCCGAACGCACTCCAACAACACACGGGTCAAGTCATTGCACTTCTGACTATCATCACATAGTGGTAACAACTTGATTTTCAAATAAAACAACTTGTTTGTGGGAATACCACTTGTCAATTTCCAAGACTTGATTTATTTTCAGTTGTTTATTTTTGTTTGAAATACTGTGAAAACTATCTTTACTTTACACATTAATAAATTTTATATGCAGGTGGTTGCAAACGTTCCCTGTTGCTGCTATTCTGGCTGGTGAAGAAGAGTTTGGAACCGGCATCAACTTCAACAGAATGCTATTGGAAGAAGCCTACACTGTCCACAGCTCGTACAGCACATATCTTGGCCAAAGATATATCTTTCCAAAGGCAAAGAAACCAACTCTGGCTCCAAAAGATCCTTCCGTTTTGGCATATTTTTATGAAGAATGCAAGAAGAGTGTTATATATGTGCAAAGTGGGTAGATTAGTGACAGTGAACAAAAGGAGGTAGAAGGAAAAAATCGGCCCTATCATCTGGTTCTTACTACGTGGTTTATGTGCTCAACATCCAAAATCGTAAATACATTAATTAGGATACTCAGAGACATATTCGCCGAACAAGGCCTTCCGGATACCATAGTAAGCGATAATGGAAGAAGTTTTGTATCAGAGGAATTTCAGAGGTATTTGGAGTCGATGAGCATCAGACAAGTTCTGGCGGCACCATATCATCCAGCAACCAATGGCCAGGCTGAAAGAACCGTTCAGACCGTGAAATCAAAGCTAAAGAAGCTAACAGGCGGATCTTGGGATGTACGATTAGCAAATATATTATACGCATTACGTACCTCACCAAACAGTGTCAATGAAAAAACACCAGCTGAGCTTCTAAACAACAGACGGTTCCGGACAAAATTTGATAATTTAAATCCACTCTCTTTTCAATATGAGGACCGAGACAAGATAATAGACAAGAATATTAATAAGAAAATGAGAGAATTTAAGAAAGGACAGACCGTGTATATCAGAAACTACGGAAAAGGGCCTCGCTGGTTGAAAGGAGATGTAGAGAAAAGAATTGGGACCTGCAGATACCTTGTGAAGTGGGAGGATAAGTTCCTCATAAGACACATTAATCAAATTCTTAGTTGTGGGGAGGGTAGTGAGCAAAATATCACAAAGCCAATTGGACAGAGAGAGGAAAACGAAGAAGATATAAGAGTCACAATACCATCCCCTCGTCATTGGGCCAAGATAATTGGAGTGTCAGGACCACAGGATATAGCAATACATCAAAACAATGAAGACAGCCCAGCAAATAATAATAAACGTTCTCGACCAGTTTCATCACCCCAATCACCTGATTCAAAGAGGTTGGATTTAGCAGACAGCAGTGATGAACTTGAATTAACAGAGCTAATTGATACCGAGGATGAAAAAGAATAGCCTTATATTTGCCTAGTATGTTAAGTGACTGTTAGGTTATCTGTGAATGTTAGTGATGCTAAGTGAATGTTAGACTTAAGATGTGAAATTAAGTGTAAGGACTATCATTGATAAATAGACACTGATGTGAATATGCATGAACACTCTTGAGGGGAAGGCATGTTATATATGTGCAAAGTGGGTAGATTAGTGACAGTGAACAAAAGGAGGTAGAAGGAAAAAATCGGCCCTATCATCTGGTTCTTACTACGTGGTTTATGTGCTCAACATCCAAAATCGTAAGTTATAATAAAGAGGAAAATAGAAAAATCTAGATCTAGATTCTGATTATATATGTAAGTTTTCAACAAAATTTAAGTGTTAAATTAAAAATGTTCATGCTGAGAACTCAAAGGGACTGAAGGCCATCACCAAAGGCCTCGGGGGCGATTAAGTCTTGATTTTGTTAGTTATAATACTTACTTATAATGCAATAAACCAATCTGCATTCAATGCTCGAATAAACTATTGCTGCCGCCAAAAATGGCTATTACAAGTATTTATATAAAGATTATAGCTGAATAGCCTGGCTGATTATTGGTCTTTAAGAGTTATAAATAAAAAATATATATAGTGTTGTGATCTCTTGTTTAAAAGTAGGTATTAATATTTTTTTGTTACAATTTATAGGAGAATATGTTAAATTTAAGTTGATTAATATTGTAAGTAATATTATTCATAATAGAGTTCATTTTCAGTATGAGGGGGCCAGTTATTGGCGATTTATCTTATCAATATTTTTTAATAAATGCCTAAGACCATCAAAATAGTAAATTTTATTTAAATGTAATTCTAACAACACATTTAAATGCCTAGATGTTAGTAACTAGTTTATAAGAAACATTTTATTTGATAATTACAGATAAATACTGAAAGAAAATTAAAATAAATAAAGCTATATATCTTTAAGGTAAATACGTCGTCGAAAGCCGCCACAGGCATCGACCCCCAAGACCTGGCCGCATTACAGGATTTGTCACACTGGATGCGTTCTGCGGTGGCGGTCAGGTCAAATTGTACGCAGCCCGCATTATGTATGAACAACACTGTCGGTCTCTATATATTGTGTATCATATCGTATATCTATACAAAATATATAGAGACCGACAATGTTGTTCATACATAATGCGGGCTCCGCTCAATTTGACCCGACCGCGACCGCAGAACGCATCCAGTGTGGCAAATCCTTACCTCTGCACTGCTATGCCTAGCCTTTGAGCGAGGTAAGCACCAGCCCTGGGGTCACCTGAGGCGAGAACCAACTATGGGATAAAATAGAAATCATGTTTTATTTTTAACTACTCTTTATTATCTCATCTTGCAAGTTTATCAGACCGCAAGCAATAATTACTATTTCATCCAAATAAGAAACATATTTGTAGTGAACTACAGAATGTGGCTTCAAAATTGAGAATTCTCTTACGCGTCGGATTGCCCTTTCGACATGTATTCTTAAACTAGCTATTACTTTACTCTTCATAGCTTCCGCCACAGTTTGCTTTACTCCACTAAACACACTCGGAGGCCTAAGTAATTTCATTCCGCGAGCGTTCAACAGACTTTCAATTTCTTTAAACCCCCTATCAGCTAAAACAACAGCATTTGGTTCCAAAGTATCTAGTAAATTACTTCCTTCTACCATAGCCTTGTCGGAAATTCTCCCACCTACACCTTTCGAAATAAAACTTATTAATCCATCAGGGGTACAACCAATCAGATATTTTACAGTATTACACCCTTTATATTGGGACCAAGTTTGAGACTGTCTTAGTGTATCTGAAGGTTTACAAATCTGTATTTCGAAACAATCTATAATAATCTGCACATTAGAATATCTGATTTTAAAAACCGCAGGAAGGTTTCTTTTTATTGTCATTGGCTGCGGAGACAGAATAAAATTTTGGAAAAATGAACCTAGTGCTTCAATACCATTTAAAATAATTGTTGACAATTTTGTGCGGGATATCTCAAGTTCATCACTTATTCTGTCAATGGTATCATTTTGTTTTATTTTTAATAAAGTTGCTACAATACACAATGAGTCAATTTTTAGTAATGTTTTTTCTACTATGTAATCTATCAGCCAACTATATTGTTTAGGTAAACCTAAATACATTTTGGGTTTCTTAAAAATCTTTTTCAAGTTCTGTTTTCTGAAGTCGAATTTTGATTTCAAAGTTTCTGGTTCTTCTGATTCTGATGTAAAACTAAACAAAGATGGAGAATCTGACACTGGTGTTGAAGGACGTTGTTGTGAAGAATGTGCTTTAACAGGTGCCCCAGAAATAAGCTTGCCAATCTTAAATCTTGTGTTTGTGGATTTGTCCATCATGTTAACAGTAGCCTGAACTGCAACTTGTACCTGAAAATTAAAAATGAAATCTGTTTTTACAAACTAGAAGGTCTAGAATACATAGACAGACATACACAATATATTGTAGAAAATACAGCATTAAACTGTTTCAAGATCTATCAATCTTCTGTGGTCATGCATTATAATTATACATTACTAGCTGTTTGTCGCGACTTTGTCTGTGTAGAATTTGGTTAACCCTATCCCGCGGGAACAATGCTTTTTTGCGGGATAAAATATGTAGCCTATGTCTCTCTCCGACCCTTCAACTACACTCACCGGCAAAAAATTTGGCCCACCAGTCCACCTTTCATACAAATGAGGTCACTTTGATGTCTTGGTTCTCCACTAGGCGGTGCTTTGGCTGTGATCTGATGATGGCTACTCCGAGCATTGATAAAGGACATTCAGAGTTCCTAATATACCCACATGATTGCATTTGCGTTTAACACGGAAATTATACACATTTAGAAAAACAGCTAAAATGACAATAAAATGAATGAAAATCTCAGTGCTGTACAAATTCTCTTGCTGTGGTGTAAACTGGTTGTTGAATCAGTTGTGTGTGTTAGAAACTCTGGACCACCATTATCGATGCTATGGATATCCATCATCAGATCTCAACCGGGGCACTACCCTGGTGTAGAAACAAGGCATCAAAGTAGCCTCGTTTGTATGAAAGGTGGACTGTGGGCCAAATTTTTTGCCGGTGAGTATATATCCATACCAAAAAACACCGCAATCCATTGCTTACTTTCGACATGAAAGAAGGACAAAAACTAACAAAAAAACACACAAACATACTTTCACATTTAAAATATTAGTGTGGATGGAGATAATGAACTCGTGGCCTCATAGGCTCATACAAAACACATTATCTACCACAAAGAGAAAAACATAACTTTTATTAACCCCAAACACAAAAAGAGGGATTTTAACTTTGACCGCTATGTGTGTGTGTGTGTGTGTGTGTGTGTGTGTGTGTGTGTCTGTCTGTGGCATCATAACTGTTAAACGGGTGAACCGATTTTGGATGCGGTTCTTTTATTTAAAAGGAGATTTCTTGGCAATGGTTTTTAGATATGTTTCATCAAAATTGGTCCAGCCGTTTCAAAGTTATCAGCTCTTTTGCATGCTGCGGAAGGGATCTTAGACTTATTTAATTGCGTGGGGGGTGTTTAAATTTTTTAATTTATAGTTATGTTCACTCAACTGTTCAAAAAATTATCACAGGATAGACTGCCATACACATGCTATAAAGTATGACTTAAAATAAAATTATTAAATATCCAAATGCACTAGTTTAAGCGAAACAATGCTACACTCATCTCTCGCAAGAGCGGATAAATTTTTATAAAGTTATTTCATCTTTTTTTTATGGTATAGGGGGCAAACGAGCGGACGGATCGCCTGATGGTAAACGATTACCGTCGCCCATGGACACCTGCAACACCAGAAGAGTCACAAGTGCGTTGCCGGCCTTAAATCTGAATTGAATATTAAAGTTTAGGTATCATAGCATCTTACCTTAAATTGAGGGCAAGAACCAGATGTACTGGGCTTATTTATTCCCTCATATTTCCTTTTCTTAGGTTCTGGTTCCGAGAGTAATTTTGCCAAATCAGATCCACATTCATCTGATTGTAATCCACCAGGCACCTGCAATTCTTGGTTTAAAGAAACTGATATAACAAATACAAAATAATTTATTGAATCAGGCGTTACTTTGCGGAGGTCCATATTAATGAACTAAAACAATATAAATATTACAGGACATTCTTACACAAATCAAATTATTATAAGCCCCATAGTAAGCTCAATAAGTTTTGTGTTATGGGTATGGGTAGCTGACAACATATAATAGATATAAATACACAGAAAACCCCCAAGACAGAAGAATAAGTATCTGTACTCATTACACCAGTAGTTGCCATGGCCAGGATACAAAACCAAGTTGTCCAGCTTCTTAGGCAGTCCCAATAGGCTAAAACAGGGCAGCAATTATATTAATGAATAATACTAGCTGTTGCCCGCGACTTTGTCTGTGCAGAAATTTAATACTGGAAAAATGCATAGTTCTCGCGGGATAGCAATTACCCACCTATGTCACTTTCCAGTCCTTCAACTAACTATCTTCACACTAAAAATCCGTTGCTTAGTTTCAACATAAAGGAAGGACAAACAAACACACTTTCACATTTATATTATTAAAGTATGGATATCTTAAATCATAATACCTCTTCCTGTAAATTAACTCCAATATTTCTAAGTCTTGCTGTAGGTTTGAATCTTGGTTCTTGGTTTTCAGATTTAAAGTAAAAGTTTATCAAATCCTGTTTAGGCTGTAATAAGAAATTAGATTTGTATTAATTTAGCAATATCTAGAAGCTTTATTAACAGAATAGAGAAAATATTTAAATCTTAAATGTGAGAGAACACTGGGTTCAACAACATAGGTAGTTACTTATTTAAAAACAACCTACGATTCAAAAAATTCAAATTCTAATAATAATAATAATAATAATATCACGGGACAATTCACACCAATTGACCTAGTCCCAAAGTAAGCTCAGCAAAGCTTGTGTTATGGGTACTAGGCAACGGATAAACATACTTATATAGATAGATACATACTTAAATACATATTAAACACCCAAGACCCGAGAACAAACATTCGTATTTTTCATACAAATATCTGCCCCGACACGGGAATCGAACCCGGGACCTCAAGCTTCGTAGTCAGGTTCTCTAACCACTAGGCCATCTGGTCGTCTATATTCAAATATTTATTCTGCAAAAATATAATATATAATATGCAACAAAAGGCTCTTTTATATGTCTTTTTTGAGTCTACTAGCACATTCGGAAAGACCATCTGCAAAGTAGAACGGGTCGCAAGAAATTTAGCAGGAAGGCTTGGTATGAAAATAATAATGTCTCAAAAGGGATACATAACACAAAAAATGATTCATTGATTTATGTTTATATTTATTGTACTTACATCAAAGTGGTCCTCGCAGCAATATTGTGTAAAACACTGAAAATACTCCACATTGACTTGATTACACCACCTTTGGCGTAAGTCTTCCCGGATGCGAACTATTGTTTTTGAAGAATTTTTAGAATTATTCTTACACGCAGGAACAAAACATTTCCTGTATTCTTCCATTTTTTAAGAATTTTTGTGTAAAAAATCGAAAGAAAACAACGGTATAACCTAAGATTCATTTATGTCAGTGTCTCAGTGACAGTAAAGTGACAGATGAACTTTTTGGTTCGAAAGCTTTTTTATTTCATAACTAAAGTCCAAGACAGAAACAGCCCACGAGGAAAGTCAAACAAAGGTCATTTGTATATTTATGAAAATATCCTGAATCATTTAATATTTTTTCGAATCAAATGTCTGAAATTGTTTATAAACCTCATATCTCGAAATGGTTTTGGAAATAGCACTTAAGAAAAAAAATGAACAATCCCAATTGATAAAATGCTGACCGAATGTAATGAATGGAAATTACAAATTTATTTTTTGTTTTCTTTACTGATGCATATATGCTGTATAGTTTAGTTAGCGCGCTGTTAGGGAGGACGCCCTCAAAACACCAAATCACCCATTACTTTCCTACTGTTCTTGTCAAATGGTCCGTGAAAACGGAGTATTTATGGTTCAGTGATAACCCATGAACCAAACGATCATGCAAGCTGCATAAACATTAACACATGATTTTATCGTTGAATACTGAATTTCGAACGATTTAACCAATTTTGACTTATTATTCGAGGGCAGTTTGTTCTTTTTACTAGATCATATTACAGTCCGACATTAAGAAGCTAGCTACAGCCAAACCTACCCGAGGTATCATTTTTTGAAATTACAAATCTTCGCGTCGTTTGAATTCTCCCAAGTTTTCAGATTACGATATTTTATAAAAATCTTACAATACCACTTAATCTCCAAAATTACCAAGACAGCAATGTTGTCCCGTTTGAATTTAACGTTCCAAAAACGTTATTAAATTGACACTAAGAGGCTGAATTCTCGAAGGGGAGGCCTTGATTAAAAACACGGGCCGGAGAAGCAATCGAGGTAAATTCCCGTACAACGGGATAATGCAATTTCTTGAACCTCGCCGCCTAATGGGTCGTTTCGGGAACTTTATTCGTTCATTTGTGTGTAAAAAACCGGGTAGATCCATGTGCTTATGCATGAAGACTCCCTAAATATTATTGTAACAATGGCAGTGAAAATACGGTTTGATTTCAAAGATGTAAATAGGATAAAGACATGTTGCAATAGTTATTTCCAGATTCGATTGAGATGGTCTCATAGCAGTCTAAAATTCATGATTCATTTTCAAATAGACAAACAGTCAAATATAGGTAAACTGTGCAAGTGTGTGCCATAGAAGTCGGTTAATTATAACCGCAAATCCTAAAAGAGAAAAGTTTAAGAAGTCATAACTCAAAGTTAACAATAACGGTCTAATAATGTAAACGATCAGAAGGTCATGTTATGCCGAATCAAACACATTTTCAACGACCTTCGTATAAAAACTCATCGTGTTGATAGAAACTGTAGTACTGACAAAGGCTTTATAAATAAATTGCAAGTACTGGGTTCAACGTCTTTTAAACTTGATTGCCTTACACTATTCTTTGAAAATAAGAGAAGCACTAAAGCCGTCAATATAAACTCGATTGTCGCCCGCCGGCTGAAGCACTTTCTCTTGAATCTGCAGAATTGTTATCGGAATTTCAAAATTGTATTGAACGATAAGAATTTTCATAGCAATACAATATTAATCCTACCTAGGCTTTTTATTTCAGAGCTGTTCATTACTGAGCCAATTTTTATTTTGTTGTTGGTTCTGACTTTTTTTTAATTTAATAGACAATTTTATGTGATTTCTCCTCAGAATCACGAGCTTTTCGATCCTACTGCCATTTTTCCCGCTCATCTTGGGTTGATTAGCCTGTAATAAAAAAAACATCCCCTTTACGAAATCTGGAATCTGAATCTATTTTGGTTAATTAATTTTAAGTTTGAACTCAAGAAGACTCTTGCATTCTTACTCCTATTCACTTCATTCATTTATTATTTATTTTATTTACTCTTATTCTTTTCTTTTATACCGTATGTTCTGTGAATAAACATTTCACTTAATTTCGTGTTTTGGGTTTCTATGGGTAGGTCGACTTCACTCATGCATATACAAGTAGATTATTGCAATAAATTAAAACTTGATTCAAATGTTGGCAGTTTCTTAGAATTAAATCTCATTCATAAACATTGATCGATCAACATTAATTTTAATAACATTCAATACATCACTTCTATTCAGAAGAAATTGAGCGCAATAAGACACCTACACCACTTTCTATAGCTATAGATGAATCAGCAACCAGGTTCCTCGCTGCAATGAAAGCTGGTTCGAATCCAGAAAAGGCAAGACGTGGGCGAGCGGTCTTGCTGCGCCCACACGACACTTACCCACTATACTTACATATAAATCTAACATTACAAACTTGTCTTGCACAGCAGCAGCGGCGCCACCGTCTTCCTCTATAGTAATTTTATCTTTACCAGCGGTAGTTTATATTTTGTCCGCATCATCTTATTGGTGGTGGCGTACAAAGTTTTTGCATCTTTCTTTATTATGCGCTTTTGTAGCGCTGCTCAACTACGAGGTCGTAAGTCATTGAACTTTTGATACGCGTGCGGTTAAAACAGACGCAAGACATCAGAGAGTAATCAGCCGTTTTGTGAGAAATAGTATAATAAAAAAACATAAAATAAAAGTGGTCTAAGGAACCTAGCTTTATTTTTATAACGGCTTACGAATTAAACAGTTAACTTATCTGTGTATTTGCATTTATTTTTATGAGAACAAAGTTCTTGTATTTATGTGATTATTTTCAAATTCGCTCTTAAATGTTTGCTCCATTTTCACAATGTTAATCAATAAAATCATCCACACAAACTTTCACGTTTATAATATTAGTTTAAAGGGAGTCATTTAATTTTACAAAAAATACACAGTAAACTCAAACTTATTTTCTGCTAAAATTACATGTATGTAATTTATTAACACAAAGCACTCAACATTCAAAAGAAGTGTTACTAAGTATTAGGCAATGTAGGCTATTTGCTGAGGTGTGATATTTGTTACACTTCAAATCCGAAACGTAACGGTTTCCCGTGTCCATATGAGTAATCTCTGAAACAATGCCGGGTCGACCAACTGGCTCTTGCAAATACATCAACAGCTTGTTAAATTGAGGACGATATGTTACATCTTAAAATGAAACCGTGACACAACGCACACTACGCACAGCCTAAGTAAACCACTGGAGATAAGAGAAACTAAATTGGCAGACGCGTTTCCAGGATACTAGCCTATTTTATTCTTCTACGAAGTGAAATAGCGGGCATAAGCTAGTAGTTATTACCGGGCCCCAAGATACAGGCTCAGCCTAGTTTGTGGTCCACCAGATACTGCTTCATGTAAACTTTTAGTTTGTGTAATAAATATTTTCTTTCTTTCTTCTTTCTTTAGTTGATAATTAGTAAGTACCTGGGCGACCGAGCTCCGCTCGGGCTGAAACTCGGTGCTGAGCGTTTTCCCAGAGATAAGACCAAGCTAGATCAATTTTTCATCCCCGAAAACCCCCACATACCAAATTTCATCGAAATCGTTGGAGCCGTTTCAGAGATCCTGATATATATACAAGAATTGCTCGTATAAAGGTATTAGATTAGAATTGCCGAACATAGGTAAGTAAGTACCTATTATACGACAGAGACCTAGCTAGGTCACTACTCCCACTGATGAGCTTCCAACAGGTCTAACTCGCCGTCAGTGACGAAATGGCATCATTTCAGAATATAAATGAATAACAGACATTTGTATTTTATTTGTATTTTTTTACACCTGCAAGAAAAATTATGCAAGTTGCATTACATTTCGGCGTCCGACTGGCGAATTTAAATTCGTTCGCTTTACTACCCCGCAATGTAATGCAACTTGCACAATTTTTCTTGCTGATCTAAACTTGGTTACAGACACGTCGTAAATGGCGAGCATTGAGCATTATAACCATTAATAGAGTGGAAATGTAATTTAATTTATTTGAAAAAAATCTTATGAAACACTGCGGCTAGAGTCAAGCATGACAATAAGATTCAGCAAACAGATATTATTATGAATATCAAAGTTTCTCTGGTGCTAGTACGATGTTAGTGACAAAAGCCGTTAATAAGTTGAATAAGGAAGCTAGCTATCATTAAGTACCTTATCTCTGCGAGATCAAATCAAAAATGAGGAAATATACAAAACCAAATTATCGACTTACCCCGAAGAATTGCCAAACTTAAGTGGATGTGGGCGGAGCAAATTGCTCAAAGAACTGATGACCATTGAAGCCTTTGTGTTGACCGGAAGACGCAACGTGAGTAGGCCCTCCAAAAGCTGGTCTAACCTTCTAAAGGTCGCAGGACTCCGATGGATGCAGGCGGCGCAGGACCGGCCGCTGTGGTATTCTTTGGGAGACGCCTTCGTTCACCAATTGATATATTTTGGGGAGACGATGATGATGATGAAATTGATGAAGTACCTACATATTTTATTCTATCACTCGATTGCTTTACTCAAATTCAATAGCAGTCAGTCTTGTAGCGTAGCAAGTCAAGTGAATGACTCGAATTCCCTAATGCCCGAAGGATAAATAATAAATTCCTTTCCCTTCGATGTGTTACGCCCACACTCCTTGGGATTTGCAACTGGGTCATACACAACAAATTGGAAAATTGAATTGTCTGAAAGAAATGTTGGGTTATGTGTGTCAGCTTGGTTTTGTACAAGTTGGATTAAACAACAATTACGGCAGGGATCACTATATTTTTGCAATATCCGTAACGTTTCAACCGCTCTTAAAACTAATTTTAGGTCTAAGTAGGTACTTCAACTTCTCTTTGACTGTAATTATTTGATGGCTTGTCTTCCTAGTTTAATGCCATAGGTGTTCTTCCTCATGGCATGGTTGATTTTGCTTTCCACAAGTTAGTTTATTGTTGTAATAACTAGCACTCTACAGGGTTATTTGTAATTCACTAGCATCCTTTTAACCCTAAACTCTTACCACTTAAACAAATGTTTTTTATTTTACGGCTTTTGTCATAACTTAATATTTTTGGTGTAATAACGTTTTGAAAATTTGAGATTTCCTCTTATTTTTACGATACTCTGTGTATTTGTATGGGAAAAAAAGTGCTTCATTTTAAAAAGTCTTAAAACAAAAAACATTTGTTTGAGTGATAGGAATTCAGGGTTAAGAGGATGTCAGTGAATTAAAAATAACCCTGTATATTTTTCAATCGTGGTTGTTTATTAGTAGATTTATCTCATGCCTTTTACAAACAAAAGCCATATATTTTCATAAAGCAATAGCGGTCTTTAACAAATCAACTTCTCACAACAATCCGTTCTTGAATGATCGTAATTGCAGTTGGCTTCTGAAATTTTAATTGAAATGATTACGGTTTGCTGTTGTGTCTTATGACATAAGTGGGGCGTCGAGAAGCTTATTCATAACGGTTTTTAATTCAAAGATTTGACAAGTTCTCAACCCGACTTTGTTTTGAAATGCGAATTTTTGCACAGACCAACTGCAAGTTAACATATTTTTTGTGTTGCGTGATTTACGAATTAAGTTTGGTAGATGAGACGTCATCTCATCTTAACTTTCGAGATTTTCGTTCTTTTACGATAATTATTAATCTGAAACAGAAAAAAATCTGTAAGTAGTTGCGCACTTTTTTAGACACAGACACAGCAGGTGTTATGAATTACGTATAGACTAGAAGTTACGTTAGATTGCAAACGAAGTTCCATGTTATCACAGTTCTACTAATTCTTTAACCCATCATATTATTCAAGGGCGGGTCATTAATTCATACTTTATTGCCGGTATAAATCCGCCCTAGTTGCGCTTTTAGTAGTTTTTTATTGTCCTACCGAGGGTCTACCAGTCTCGTCCGCCTGTTTTATTATAATTTGACCTTCCGCTATGTCTGTCTGGCTCTGACTATGTTTTTCATTATACCATGTTCTTGTTCTCCACAAACTTGTCAATGAAGTTTTCCATTTGGATATTGCAACGAAAGTAAAAAACTTGTGCTATCCGCATTTTATTGCAATAGACTTACTTGCAGTAAATCAAAATATTACATCCCTTTCCCAATTAGTCAGAAATAATGCGTCGATATGATCACCTTGTTTTATAATAATAATAATATCATTTATTCCAGATTAAAAATTCATAGTTTGTTAGTTACAAAGTCTTATTTCTATGTTAGTACTAGCTAGCTTATGAATTAATCGCTACATGCAAGCGATTCCAGTGGTAATGGAACGGGCCGTCCAGACGCTCTGCCACCGTGCGCAAGAGGCTGTTGAAGCTGGCCCCGAGGCGGCGCAGCAGGGACGCGGCGCGCTTGCGCATGATCGCGTGGAAGCCGTCCGTGCGCGCCTCCGCGAACATTCCTGACGCGCTGCAGCGCCTGTCCAGCCCCAACAGCATCCTGAATGTGTTGTTGTATTGGACCCGTATAGCGCTGTAAGCCTTTTGAGTATAGTTGATCCATAGGGTGTCGGTGTAAAATGACTGGCAGTATGCCTTGAACAAAGTTTAGTCGACAGACAAGTAACAAAGTAAGATAGATGTCCTAGTGTTGCTAAGTATAAGCTGTATAAGCTAATGCCAAATAGATTACACCCTGCTGTCATCTTTTTTGCTAATAAAGTTATAGATAATGACTACGTCTAGATCAGTGACCAGCATTGGGACATGTACATTAAATAAATTGTTTTAGTTTTGCTGCTATTGCATGAGATCATTTTACAAACTCTAGCAGCAATTTGATTCACACATAAAAAAATCTGCTAATGGAATTCAGACTCCCGTTATGATCCAAAATTATTACATCTGTCTCTGGAGAAACACATCCAATCAGAAACGTTGGACTGTACCCAAGTCGACATTCTAAATCCTTAACGTCGTAAAGGGCTTAATATTCTTTGTCTCTTATGTCATTTTAGGTTGCTACAGTCAAATTTTTCTACGCTAAGGTTCATCGCGCATGACCTAGCGATGACTGGCAGCGGGGTGAATAATCTATAGCGTGTGTTCTGCTGCTGTAATTGTATCTGTCGAATACAACGGTGCCTTTGAGCCGGGGTTTCTACATAATAATTGGTAATACATATATACAGCATCGAACCGGAACTACACATTCAGCTGCCGTAAACTGGGGTGCCTTTGATCAAATGGGGGAAACTTTGATAGTTTTAACATTGTCCATATAAGGTATACTGTTGACATGTAGACAAAAAGAAGATCGATAAAGACAACGACAAGGTATTTGCTATTGCAATGCAAATGCTAGCAAAAATGCGAGAGTTGGTCGGTAAACTATTTATTGGGTCCATATTGGGTTCGCTAAAGTTCATCACCTGAAATTGATTTTCCTAACGATTTGTACTCCTAACCTAATGATCACTGTTCCTAATAGTGTAAAAGATGGTTATGTTGAGAAAATATAGGAAAACAAATAGTAGTATGATATGTTTATTGCAACGGACATTATGAAGTTAAATGCATAATAATGTTCAATTTTATGAATAAAAAACAAATCTACATAAAAAATATATGATGATGAATAATAGTGTATATGATGGTTATGTTGAGAAAATATAGGAAAACAAATAGTAGTATGATAGATGTTTATTGCAACGGACATTATGAAGTTGAATGATTAGGGATTCAGAACGTTAGGAACAGAGTAGTTATGAGTAGTGATTATTAGGATGTAAATTTTTAGGAACAACATATTCGGACTTCCGATAATCGACATTAAAAAATTAGTTCAACTTTAACGCACCCCTATTTATTAGTCGCCCCTGCAGAGTTCAATGTGACCCCGGTTTACGGTGCTACTTATATAAGTGTCCAAGATCTGCTGTGTAAAATTATAAACACTTCCCATGAACCACAAATGTGTGTAGATGCAGTACCTATTTGAAATATTTTTTATGACCGTCTTGTACTGAACCGTTTTCTAAATCATCAGTCATTATGTCCAACGAACTCGCGAATTCAAATAGGTAATCCTGTTTACACGAGTGACTCACTTGTAACGAACTAACGCTCACTAAGTAACTAATGATCTATTAAAGCGGTTCCGTGAACTTGTTTTGGGACGCATCATAGTTGGATCATTTGCCAAGCTTGGCTATTGTTGCAAATCTTTTGTGTGGATCGTGGGAGGCTGAAGACCGAAATCGAACCGAGAAAATAACGATAATGATGTACAAATCAGTGCAGCATTACACCTGAATTCGACTGGTAGCAAAGCTACGATAGAGACATTTCACATTTCTATTTCGTGCAATTTTTAGTGATAGCTCTCTAGTATGACAGTAAAGTATTTATTTTCTGACGAAAGTTAACCTAAGTACATATTGTCACAGTCACATGATCATCGTAAAATAAATCATTCAGAGTTAAAGTTTTCTTTACATTTTCTACGATGTCAATGTCCAATATATGTAGTTTAACACTAAATTTAAAACCATTTAACAGTTAGTAAGTATAGCCCGAAACAGTCCTCCAAATCTAGTTTAGATTTGCAAAACATACGATTTTTCACTGTATTATGGGAGCTATTTCTTACCCGAAATATGAAACGCTCTTTTATGTGTCCTTAGGGGTAGGGTAGGGGTTTAAGCCTCCATTTATTTGATTTTAGTATGGCTGAAAAGATACTAGCTAAATTCAAATTGAAAGTTTAACACCAAATTTGTGAGTAATGATGTGTAGGTAAATGCAGAAAACTTGATGTCTATGTGGCATCTGGCATTATTCAGTCATCAATTTGTTTTGTAATTCAAAAATTGTTTTACTTTAGTAGGTACATAAATGCATTACCTAGTATTAATAATTTCTTGCATCCCACTGCCAATCTTTTGAACTTTGACAAAAGTGGGTATAACTTGCATTCTTTGCACCCTTAAATATTTAATCAGTAAATAAAAACAAACCAAAGCCACTTGCAGCCTTTGTGGGGTTAATGTTAAACTAGTTTTGCATTATGCATCAAGTTCAGTACAGTATTCAAAACGGAAGTCCGTCTCCCTGTCTCTTGCTTGTACAAACCAGTAGCTCCCAGACATCCTACAGGATGTGCGCTATCTTGTTATTAAGTTACTTACCTAATAGCATCTTCTCATGACATGGAAGTAAGAATCACAAATATTTATACTCTGATAGGTTTATTTATTTTGTGTTAAATGACATGTATTTTAAAGCTTTTTTTATTATCTTGCAATGTATCTATGTAAGCTCGGGTCAAATCCTAGAAGTCTAATTTGAACCACTTCTAATGGTCGGATTCACTTAAAATTTGGTATACTTATGTAAGTTGGATGACAATGCAAGTACAGTCAAGAAAAATTACAGTCAGCTGAAAAGCTTGCACTTAAAATTAAATTTTTAACAAAAACTTATTTCAAATTGATGAGTAAAACATGATTAGATCCTAACTAATATTATAAATGCGAAAGTAACTCTGTCTGTCTGTCTCGCTTTCACGCTAAAACTACTGAACCGATTTAAATGAAATTTGGTACACAGATAGTCTAGAGCCTGAGAAAGGACATAGGCTATATATCATCACGCTAACACCAATAGGAGCGGAGCGGAAGAATGTTTCAAAATCGGGGGTTTTTGAAGTAATACTTCTATAGGCACGCTTGACTTGGGAGTACGGTGGTGATGGTGAATGTGAACGCGGGTGTGTGGGGGGGGGGGGGGTAATTTTTTTATATCAAGGAACTAAGGAGAGCCATAATTGATGAAAAAGCAAATTGGATAAAAAAAATAAGCTGCCCAAATTACTAATTCCACACGGACGGAGTCGCGGGCAAAAGCTAGTAGATTATAATTTATAAAGTACTATCCATATTATTCCATTTCTGAAATTAGCTGTAATTAACCTTACCCCTTTGCAGTCGTATTTATGTGTGACATTGCATTCAAGGGTGACTAATACAGTTCTGAGAAGCAGTGTATTGATTTAACTTGTCAGACGATATACCTAGCGTTTTAAAGCAGTTCTTGAAATTTATTCCAAAGAATATTTTGATGCAATTTCGCGGACATCTTATTAATATGAGAAGGGCCAATAATCAAGTTTAATGAATTGCTTTATGATTATGACCTAGATAATAATTGGTCCGGTCATTTACGATTGGTCATTACTTATCTTTTCTTCTATTTAGTGCTTTATAGTGACAATACTTTAGCGTTGCAGCAATTAATCTAAGGAACTTTATCTCAAATTCTTTATTGAATTTAATGTTGTGATGATAAAAACTTGTTAACAAAAAAATTAAACCGCCGAAAAAACTGAAAAGCGAAAAATAATACCTTTTTGTTTGACCTTAATCTAGGTAAAGGGTCTTCAACCTTTATTGTTTTGAATTCAAGGGCCTAGTAAACTCTGATATTGGTTCGGTGGGCCGCAACATACAGACAGACAGATATTATTATTATTCTATATCGTTTTAATTTCTATTCTTTTTAATCTGTAAATAGGTACGTATATAATTTGTAGACATGTGAATTTAATTTTGTCAATACAATGTCGGGCCGCCATGGACGCAACCGCCGGGCCGCCGGTTGAAGACCCTTGATCTAGGTACCAGTTTGAAGTCGGTGCCTCAGCACGAGCCAGGAGGAGTGATAGAAGCCCATCAGGTAGACGACTATAGGTCCACTCCTCCTGGCTAGTGCTGAGGCACCGACCGACTTCAAACTGGTACCTAGATTAAAGTCGAACAATAAGGTATTATTTTTCGCTTTTTAGTTTATTCGGCGGTTTAATTTTTTTGTTAAAAAGTTTTTATTTTATACTTTTTTCCCACCCTCGGGGTAAAGTTTTTTTCCAATTTTATATAATACCAACTTCAAGGTATACCCTATCCAATAAAAAAATAATTATGAAAATCAGACTAGGTACTCTGTAAAAAGTTATAGCTGGTCATACAGTACAATCAGTGACTGAACAATCAATAATCTCCTGTTTTCCTACCCTTAGGGTAGGAATATTTTTTCAAATTTAAATAGGACCACCTTCGGGGTATGTATACGCTTTCCAATAAAAAAAGAATCATCAAAATCGGACTTCTCTGTAAAAAGTTATGCGTGGTCATACATAAAAAAAAAATATACGCGTCGACTTGAGAACCTCCTCCGTTTTTTCGTCGGTTGAAAATCTTACAAAGTATGTACAGCTTCAACATTTACCCATTTACTTTTACATCGTTGACACGTTTCCCCTTTTATCCTAGAAAGTGCAATTAAAGCAGCAGGACAGTCACAGGACATGTTTATTCTATTTAATCCCACTTCTGCTGTTTCTGATAACGTACAATGAAAACAAGGCGATGTTGTTTTGACCGATAGCGATGATCTGACGTGAATCAGTGCTGTTATTAAACTTTGCCGTAAACATCGTCCTTTCCCCTGGTTAACTTTGTAATGTATAGGCAGGAAATCGAACAGTGGACGCGCCGACAAATTACATCCGCAATATTGTACTCGAGGATAGAACTTTTCCGTCTAGCTAGGCTTGCGTAGAAACAGTTTCCATAAGGTTTGCTTTGTTTTATAACAACCTTTATTGTAGTGTGACGCGTGCTATTATATATTAAAATGGCTTACCTATTTTAAGATCTATGAACACGAACTAGTAACTAAGCTAACAAGTTTTTTTTATTCGGGTCTATTTGAATTTAAATTTCATTCCGCGATCTTGATTTATTAAATAAAATGGGTGGAGCTCTGAAGCGTTTCAACCTCCGTATCCCGTATGATACGAAAAGCGCCTGATACTACGTCCGTCAATTAAAAAACTCAATGACCACTATCACGCGCGGTGTGGTATTGGTATGTGATCGCAGAGTTGCAGTTTGTTTTAGTTCATGGACACTCTCCTTAAAATTACGGACATCTGCATCTGCAATCTTTAGCTTCAAAATTTAAGAAATTAAGTAGACGCGTTGCCTTTCTTAATAACATTACGTTTCGAAGAACACTAGATTAAACAAAACAATATATTCACCTCTAAAGAAAGTTTATTTATTTATCCTTTCACAATAAAATTGCGAAAGCTCAAGCCAGTTTTTTTTCTTTCATTTTATCTTTTCGATAACCCAGTTCTGACGAAGTAAAGTATATCCCTAGGCAGTTAATCATATTGACAGTCCGCATCACTGCGAGAGCTATAGTAGATACGGCTTCTCGGATTTCTGCGTTTGACCTGCGGTCTTTGACTCTGACCGTATCCCGATCATATCTCTTTATGATTAATTCTTAAATTTTTTTCTTTAGTCTTATTTATTTTTTAAATGGACTTTATTTTTTGAAGTTTTAGTAAACTAAGGAAATAATGTAGCAGGGGCACTTGAAGCAGATATTAATTGTTTTTTTGCAATCGATAGTCAAAAAGCATATAAAAAAATAAGTGATATTACTAACCATTTTGATGATATACACCAGGGCCGTGCCTGAGAACGTTTATTGGCTGGGTAATGATTTTTATCCCTAAAAAGATTGTTTTTTAATACAATTAATTATTTAGATGATGTGTAATGAATAGTAATGATTAATAAAATTAAGTCGCCTGTTCAGGAGTTACCGACCATCTCAAACGTTATGTAAAATGATAACGCTTACGGAACTGACATAAAATCTCAACCGACATTGTTCTCAAGATTTTACATTAGCTAAAACCCCTTAAAAGGCCTAAAACGCCAGACGAAGTCTGGCCTTGATCGACCCGTTGCGTGTCATTCTCTTTGCGGCCTTTGTCGACAGCGCTCGTTTCCGGAATCTTTTATGGTGTACCACTAAGTCAGTTTTATTATAAGTATGCTTTTAAAATACATCTGCTTGTTTTGCCATTAAATTAAAAGGATCTCAACCAATGGAAAACTTGCTTGGGTTTGTTTTAAAAAATAGGTTCCATACATTTTAGGTCCACTACACACTGGCTCAATGTCACGTTATAAAAAAATAAATAGTGTTGAGCGTTAACAATTATGACAATACTGGTGTGAAATCTTATTAGGATTGCGTCACCCTAAGAGATTGAATCAAATAGACCAAAACAAACAACCGCAATAAAGACGTCTGCAATACAAAAGGAAAGATCATTATAATACAGCAGATATCACCCCTCAGGACGACCCCACTTGATATTGAAAGTCATATCAAATTGATGTTCTGCCGAACGTTGGGGCCGATGCCCCTTATTATGTATTTCTTTTTAATATTGATGAGATAAGCGATCGCCCTACAATCTGCCTCTGCAGTAGTAGAGAATTTATCGTCTCTATTAACTTTCTCATTGAAAGCGCCGATTTGAATAACTAAACGCTTAGAATAAATTTTTTAAGTGTTGTGCTATTAATTTTATTTTATGAGTACGTCTAATTCATTTTCTGATGGCCACCTTGCAAAGTTTTTGGATCCAGAGACGGAAAATCTTTTGCCAAGGTTGTGTATAACAAACAGCACAGCCATAATGGTGTCTTGTCTTGTCTCATTATAAATGCCACATAATTTAGTGTTCTATTATTTTTTCTTCTGAAATCTGCATATTCTCTATTTGAAATCTAAGCATCAAAGATTTGAAAAACAGGTTCGTCAGATCCCTAATGATTTTGAAATTCCTCTTCAATATTAATGACGTACCTTTCGAACTCTGCTTACTTACGACGGAACGTGATGTTCATCAAAATGAGAGTTATACCGTGGCCAAGTCCTAATTATTACAGATTTTAATAAAAAAGAATGGAATTATATATTAATAAAATTTTCCTCCTTATCAATGCATAACGCACTCCATATTATCAATATATAACGAAAGATATTTATTATCATCTCCATAAAAATGCAACGCCATGTCTCATAAATACTTAATATTCTTGGAAGTATCTCGTTCCGCAGTACACAATATGTTGTTAAAATTATTTAAATCACGTATTTTCGTGTTTTGCTTCATGTATACGTTGTTGTATCATCTCTAGAGGTACTTAATCCTAGTGGAAGTATGATTCATCAAATTCGGGATAGAGTTCGCCAGAACGAAATGGCAGGCGGCGGAATTGTTATAGGCTGTGTCTCTGTCATAACGTTGGAATGCGATGTTTAAACAAAGCCTAAAACGAAGCAAAATCGATACGGGCACCGTCGCAGGCGGACGCGCGCCGCCACCTCCAAATTATATTCTTAGCCAAATCCAGCCGGCACGTGACTTAACTTGTTGCCGCTCTTTGAGGGAACAAAGATATACATTATGCACCGCTACGTAATAATAGGCTATAAAATGGAATTATCAAAGTGAGCCCCATGTTGGGCGCCACACTCATATCTAAATAAATGGCGACCTAATTATTTTCTACTTGTGTTATTTTACTTATGTTCTTTGAAATCAGATTATTTATGTTTTATTTACATGGCTGAGTTTTATTTATAAAAAGTTAAGTTACTTATTATTGACTTGGCATTGCTTTCAGAAACTTCGTCGTTTGTGTTAGTCACCTTATTTATCCCTCGAGTATAGCGGACAAAGTTTTATTGAGGAAACTAATTTATCACTGCCCTGATATAATCTAAAAACTGATCCGAGGGGTTGACAGAAAATAGAGGAAGCCCTCGTACATTTTACTTTACTTAAAGTAAGTTCTAAGTTGTATCCGTAAAAATATTTTATTCTTCAGCTTGTATTATTTGTAATTCGATTAGTAGCTTTTGAAATTTTCTTAGATTTCAATGCATATTTGAACTTATGTGTTGTAATAACTTGCGTTTTACAATAATTTAATTGCTAAATTGTGTAATGAATTATGTTTAATTTGCAAATTACTAATTTGCTGCAATAACGTCGGGCAGTCAGTCAGGCAGACGCCTGGAGCGGTATTCCCGCGGTGCCGCGTGTATGCAACGTCTGACTGAGGCTCAGTGCTGGAATTCCCAGTTATTACCGCAGGGGGGACGCGGTCTTGGGGTTGTTGCCCGCATCGATCCGCCGCGCCAACGCCGGTGTTACCGGTGCACGAGGTTACTCTACCATCACCACTGCAGACAATCAAAAAAATAATTAAGTACGTCAAAATAGATCACTAGAAAATTTTGAAAGTCGCGCATGCCTACAAATCAACGAAGTAGTCCTATTGAAAACCCAATTGAATCTTCCAAAAGCGACTAATGGAAACGACGGTTTATGCGATATGGGTGGATAACTGACTGAGAGGGTGTTAGTGTTTTCATTGATGAATGATTTTGAGTACCGGAAATCAATCGGAAGCAATTCGAGTGGCGAAACAAATTCAGCGTGGCTTGCTGGCCGTTAATTGGCTGCGGGCGGTGGCGCCGAGACGGCGGCGGAACCTCCGCATGGTACCCCCTCTGAGCCTCCCTCCCGACAGCTCGCTGTTTTTATGAGCGAGAAAGCCCGCCGAGACCCTCGCGAGTCTGGGCGGCTCTTAAATTAGTTTGTCTTCCCCAACCTTAGGCTTCTATGGTTGCTAGGTGCGGATTCGGCTAGAATTTGTCAACCTGAACTGCAACCTCGTATTTTTGCCCCACACTGTTGATTATATAGCTTCTTCTGATTCTTGTGTGACTCCCTATTTAGTAATATTCGCTGTTACATTAATACTTCCATATCCATAAAAGAAAAAGGTGCACAAGGGTTGGTCCTTCACACCATCGTTTCAGGGGACGCGACACAACGTAATAGATGTCGTGGGTGACATTATTTTTCCATTTGGTAGGCTTATTTTCTTGCGCGGGTTATCAAGTTAGGTTAGGGGCGGCAGCGCGCATGGGGTGTCGCGGGGTGGTTCCGCAGGGCGGGGTGGCGGGGCGCGGGGTGCGCCTATCGACCGACTCCCTCCCCCCTGCCGCGACTCAGTTTCCGGGCGAGAGTCGCGCAGTCCGCCCGCGCCGCGCCGCGACTCCATTACGTTAGATAGACAATTTGAATCCTTCACCATGCTGATAGGACTCGTTCGGGACTCGGTGATGCAGTGCTTCTGTCACTCGTGCAGAGCACCGGTTCTACCTGCAGGTTGGGAGAGTTCTTCCACCGGACGCTGCTCATTTCTGGTTGATGTTTATCGGAGCCGGCGACGCCGTCTACTGTCATATCGAAGACAAACGCCCATTTGTTGACTGTGCCTTTTCCTACAATTTCTTAATATATTTTTTTTTTAGTTTCTATTCTTCTTTCAGGACTTTGTTCGTTCCTCTCGTCTATTTCTGTTGTTACAGAAGTCTACGTATTTGTCATCAGCTTGTTTTAAACGATGATGATCACGAAACTTACACTTTCTAGACGTTAAGATATCAAATAATTCTAACTTCGTTAACTAGAATCTTAAGTAATTTTCAAGCTATGCTCAATGCAGTCTTAGCTTGGAGAAAATCTTCTTTCTTTGATTTTGATAACACTCTTCGAGTTTTGTCTTCTCAAAATGTACATCTAATGTGCATTAAATCCTGGAAAGCGTATACGACACAAAAATGCCGGCCGGCGAACGTAAAGCTTGCCGGTGCCGGTTGTTTAAATGTTACTTGACAGTAAGCACGTGGTCTGTCGGTATTTTTCAGCAACCTTAAAAGGGAATGACGCGTGAACCAAAGGTGGGTTGCATGTCTCTCCCACAGAATGTAGACCAATGAATTTACCCAAAGCTTCAAACACCCCCTGTCATAATCTGTTGGTGTTATGTAAGAACTTTGTTGATGAAACCGGCAAAGTTTCATAAACTTTTCCGACGTAGTCGTCAACAAATTACGTGTCTTATTTGTTCGTTGATGCTTTTAAAAGTTAATGTAATGATTAGACGAATATCCCACTAACAAAAAGGAGCTGAATCTAGCTTCTTTAAAAAAATATGCCAGTACAGTTTCATTTCAACTCCCATATTCACATATTGGATCGTTCGTATAGGTTGCGCTGAATGACTGGAGGCTAGACTAGCCCTATTGATTTAACATAAACTTTATATCGTCCACCATTTTGGACGAAGTACCACTACATCTGACACCATTTTGTGGATATATGTACGCGTTATTATACTGGTTTTGTATTATTGTAAGATCTATCTCTTCTAATTTATTCTTTTTTGGAAGTTGTATCTAGTTAAGTAATTCAAGAGCTATTGTAAAGGAATCGTTAACATTCAATTTCATGAAATTCATCGGCATCTACTGTAAAATTTACGACTGAAACAACTTCTGTTTTATATTGCCCTTCAAAATTGAATTCGACGTCATGAAATTTTATTTTCTTTCTGCGTCGTATGGTCGAGGCACGTTTCGGAAGGGCTCTTACATAATGCAGGCTGATCGTGCTTTGGCACGCAATGCCGACGTAAACTAACGTAATCGTTCGATATCACTTGTCGCAACGCTTGAAGCAGTCGTTATACCTATGGATTTACTTAATTAAATAATACAGACCAATTTGTTCAAACGATACCTAATCGGGATTTTATTGTTATATCGTCAATTGCACTTTTGGCATATTCAGAACTACTTCGTTCCGCGTTCTTTACACTTTGAAGTTAAGCTTCTTTACCATTATTTTTCCGTCTACTTCAGAACATAGGCCTTCACATTCGATGCACGCAACGCTTTCTGAAATTAGATTAAATTTACATTGTCGTGACTCCAGTGATTTCCTTGTAATTGATATCATCGTTATCAGAATTAGAGGCTTTGTCGTAAAAAAAGACATCACTGTCAAAGTACTGCAACCAAAATGGCTGCTCAGTAACGTTACGTTAAACCTAAAATCATTAAATTATTTTTCATCCGCTACTTCAGACCATTCACACCCTTTCCTTGTGCACCTAATTACTTCTGTTAACTATACCAAACCTCAAACTGTATCAATTACAGCAAAACTCGCACATAATTCAGATCTGATGTCATCAAACGCTCGTCAAGACACTCGAAGGGTATGTCAACAGGCAATTTGTGAAGAGGCATAGGGGATAGCGATTACATAATTGTTTAGGGTGCGATTAACAGTCAAGTTTAATTAACTCAACAAGTTTAGGACCCCTTTGATCCGCGGGGAGCATCAGGAGCGGGACCGTGACAATCTATTTGAATACCGGCTCGTCCGCATTACTCTTATGGGGTGTGGAATTGTTGTTACTCTTTGCGTTTAAATTTATTTTGTTACTTCGATAGCGTTAATTGACTTCTAAACATTGTATTTAAATCCGTAACTTCATTGATTTTCATTATTTTCGCCTAATATTAGGTAGTATTCAAACATGTGTTTATATCTATCATTCATTTCATTATAATAATATTATTGATTTATGCATTCTTATCTGTATAGATTTCTTTTCCTTTGGCTTGTTCGAGAAAGCAGAAACGTACGTAAGAAAGTGGTCTACCAGTTTTGACAAAAGTTTCTGTGACATCTAAATATCCCTAAGTCACTGTTTACAGTTTACAGAGTTTCCCCTTTCATCATGTTATTGCAAGGGAAAATCGACCTCGTTGTATCATGACGTGCAAATGAACTTCGACCGTAGGGGGTAGACCATATTTTTGGCCGACTGTACTTACAAGTTTATGGTGATGCATTGCGGTCTAAGTTCGCGTGTCTGTAGTCGTTTCGCTACAAGTATCAGGCCGAAACTTGCAAAATCTTAGTGATGCCTTTTAAGTTATAGGGGTTACAGTTTACAGTTAATCGTCCATGTCGTCTCACCATCTTGTTAGAAGCCTACCTAGCTATACTGCGTTTCAATGTGGTTATTATCTTATTATTCCATTATATTTGTGATTTGTCACTTCCCTGCTTCTTGTGCAATTTCTTTCCTCTCAAAAAAAACATGAAAACATTTTACACATCAATCTACTTGACATGACTAAGAGTGCTGTTCCATCTGACAAGCACGTAGCAGCGGGCACTTTTAATTTAAAACTTCAACCACGTTCCATTCCATCACACTAATGAGACCGGCTCGTAAAGTCTTGCTACGTGTCTATAGTCTTTGCGCTTACTGTAGTCGTAGAAGACACTAGATAAGAAAACTTCATCGTGAAGCCGCATTAAAAAAGTATATAATTCAAAATTACTTTTATTATTATTATTGTTGGTACGAATTTCCGATCACGGGCCCATGGGGACCTGGTCATTGGGCATTCATGGGGCCGAAGCCAATATGAAGAGGACTTTGGTACCATATAATATAAATGAGATGGGCGCAACTATGGAGGTCTATCCACTATTACACCATGAGGAAGTGCTAGCGGACAGTCCCCCACAGTTGCCAAACTATTGCCAGACAGGAAGCGACATGGAATTGGCTATGGGGTTGCCTTTGGTACCATATAATATAAATGAGATGGGCGCAACTATGGAGGTCTATCCACTAATACATCATGAGGATGTGCTAGCGGACAGTCCTCCACAGTTGCCAAACTATTGCCAGACAGGAAGTGACATGGAATTGGCTATGGGGTTGGGTTGGGATGTTGTGGACAGGATTACCGGGCTATGGAGTGAGATAACTGACACCTACCATTGCAATATCTCATAAACTGAACTTTTGGTAGGCGGTGACTCGTGGTATTTTAAATGGGCCCCTCAAACTATTGCCCGCTCGGGGCAACGAGGCACCAACATTGGTGTGAATGGCTAAGGATGGAGAGGTGTTCCTGGACTTGAAACTTCAAAATGCCAACTCGCCACTTACGGAAACACATCCATCCTTCGAGCATTTAGCTCTTCGCTCCACTCTAGGTTGCCAACAAAGGCAAACTATAGGCGAGGTGGGTGTGTAACTGTGTGTGAGTGTGTGTACAAGCGCATATGTGTCAGGTTCACAAGCCGCCCTGACTGACTGCACTGGTGACACGACAACAACAGCGGGCGATGGGGTCGTCCGTCACATCCCTACGCCTTTATTATTATTATTACTTAAAATATGTATTATCAGGCAGGCAATTAGGGGCAACTGATAGGTGCCTGTATCTAGTTGTTCCTTTTGTCAAGTCTAGGCAAAAAAGGGTTAATTAAAGTAATGTCCATTTTTAGGGTTCTGTAGTACTACAAGGAACCCTTATAGATTCGCCATGTCTATCTGTCTGTCCGTCCGTGGCTTAGCTGAGACACTGTTAATGCTAGAAGGCCCTCAATTTTGAAGGTTTGCTAAAATTATTTTTCCATTTTGGGAATGGTCACCAAATTATTAAGCTTTAAAGTGCTATTTTTTGTTAAGCCGAGATTAGAACTGCAAGATAAAACGAGCAAATTGCATTACATTGCGAGGCAGTAAAGCGGACGAGATTGAAGTGTTCAATCCAGCGCCGCTATGTAATGCAACTTGCACGGTTATTCTTGCAGGTCTAAACTGGACATTAGAGTCAAGTGTCGGCTCCCCCTTAAAAAATCTGAAAACAAATCATAATAGTTACATAATATGTATTAAGACTTTAAAAGGAAAACTATCACAGCTTAGTAAACTTTACAAGTCCACCAGTAACGTCGAACTAAACTGAATGTTGAATATTTGTCGCATGTTAGTACGGAACCTTAGACTACGCGTGGCCCGACATGCACTTGGCCGATTTTATTCATAATTTTTAATATGAAAAATCTTTGTATTTTGCCCACATCTCACCAGCAATATCAAATCCAACAGCATTTCAACTGTCTATTTAGGTACAGTCAGCATCATATTTATAGATAGTGACAGGCAATGTTTCCAAATATACCGCTACATCCAATTTTTCGATACTTTGGATGCTAGGATACCAATGGTGTTGTGGGTGTTACGATGCCAACGGCGACTTGACAGCTACTAAGTATTTGGCGCTTTGTGTGCTCCGGTGAATTTGAACACTGGATAACCTGAACAATTTGATCACTTGGATGAGTCTGTATTAATGGCCATTTCGCATTTAGCGGTATATTTGGAGACATTGACTGTCACTATCTATATGATGCTGACTGCACATTGAAGACAGTTCATTTTGGGATGGCCTGTTGCGTTTTCTAACATCTATCCATGAGTTTTTTGAACTCCTGTAAACTGTTCCGCGGTCGCGTTTTGTATTTGTATTCCCAAAGGCTGTAAATTTACTCTCTCCCCCAGCGAGTTTAAAGCCGGCTTTAAATATTTTATCAGTTTACATGTCGTATCGTGCGGCGCCGGAGGGTCTGCCTTTCAGCTTTAACTGCCATTTCAAACATTTATATTCGATTTTCAAAAGGTTTTTTTGAGCTCTTCTGATTTGATTCCATTTATGATTAAAGACTTTTTTCTGTTTCACTTCATGCTGCCATTGCTACGTTGGATGCAAAAATAAGCTATTATTCATGAAGCTTATTTTGTCTCGTGCCTTAAGCTCGGGGCATCGTTTATCTGCAGTCTGCATCGGCTCACTGCGGTTTTACAGACTTGTTAAAAGTAATCTTAGCGTAATATTTCGTTTTACGTTTGTCTGGGTTCGTTTTTAGTAGATATTAAGAAAAATTTACGATTATTTTCGTGCACAAGGACCTGTAAAGTTGAATAAAATATTTGCTCGTCTTGATTTTTGCTATGTGGAAATGCCAGGGGATGAATAAAGAGACAGGTCAGGAACCAGACTTACCGTCGGACTATTAGTTTATTACGCACTTTATTGACAAAAATGACCGAGCAACCATGTCATAGACTTGACGGTGATCCAGACTTCAGCTGAGCTTGAGTTTGCGGGTTCAAATGCCACGACAAGCAGACATAGCTAGATGAATAATGTATTTATTGCAACATTATATCCGTTGTCCTGTGAGTACCTACAAGAAGGTTTAGCGTTTTAACCCTTTCACCGCCGCGCCTCGACAAAATGTAAACCTGCGTTGAAAAGGTTAATTGTTGCAAATACAAGTAATTTTTTAGTCACAATAGAAAATTTGATAATTCAGTATGGGTAAAAGAAAAGAACATGCGCAACTTTTATTGAAATATTAGTAGTTCGAGCAGACCAGATAATTTGACGCAATCACACAGATTTCAAAATTCATACTATAAAAAGAAAATGAAATATGATGTGCTATTAAAGGCTGAATGAACGACATTATATAAATTTGGATAGAGAGAGACTAAAAAAACATCATGTATTTTAGCAAAAATAATTTAGATTTAAATAATACTTTCGACCATCTAAAAAAGTTACTCATTACTTGTAATCCCAACACTTTCTGCAGCCTTGAGCACCGTCTCCGCATAGTCTGCCGTGTAAACCGGGGCTTAGCTGCTGTGAAGGATTATCCGAGGCCTCTCCGCCATTCCTCTCACGTACTAGCCCCCATCTTCTGTCGCCTGCCTTATTACCTCACAACTATTGCTTTCTATAGCAAGCGAACCCCGAACTGCCTAAATGACGATTTATTTTCGTAGTAAATTTTTGGAGTCACATACGTTCACTAAGTTTGGACGGGGGAAGGTTGTAAGTTGTTTCCTCATGGTGTTTCAGCCCAAAAGTTTAACAGTTTGGCCAAGAGGTTAGACGGGACAACAGCGGTGTTTGCAAAACTGTCTCGTTATAGATATTCATTTTATTATATGTTGTGATTGAGAGTCAGGGAAAAGTAAGTCGGACAGTTACAAAGCTAAACAGGCGCATGATTAATGATTCGCCAAAATAGCTACATCTTTATTTATGTATGTTGTGTCTCGATCAATACGTTCATTGTTCTGCAATTATATTCAACAAAGAAAACCAAGCTACCTTCTTCAATGCGTCAGCACGCACGGTATGGACAAAAGCAACCTTCATAAAATAGCTCAAAATGTAGTAAATCGATATTTCATCGTTTCAGGTAGTCACGCGAGCATCGATTACAATCGATTCATTAAAAGACCGAACGCTCTTTAAATAAACATCAGGCCCAAGCTGACCGCAGTAATCGCTTTTCGATTGTCGCTCAGTAAAATATGGAGTTGTTCAGTCGTTGGTCATTAAAGGGCTAGGTCGTTTTTCTTAATGAATATTTGTTGCTTTCCCTGATTGTAATAAACTGCGACGTGTTTCCTACCTCAGACTCTCTTAATAAAGAAGAATTGCGGACTGGGCAACAGCAGTATTGTTTTTCGTAAATGTGTTGCATTGCCAATAGGGAGTAGTGCTTTCGGTTTCCACAATCCATCGATTTGCGCATTGCGACTTATTTCATTGTTACACATGACAGCACATACTGTCTGTATTTGCACATGGGCTTTGTCTGCGATATGATTATGATGGCGTCGCGGACTGTGGCTCCGCTAACGTTCTGTTCCTCTGCAGCACACCGGCGCTCAGCACCAGCCAAGAAACCAGTTGGCAAGCCAAGGACTAAGCAACCAAAGAAGGTCAAATTTATAAGTAAGTGTTGGCTACGTTACAAAACAAATTGTGACACTTGCGAATATGCTTTTTGTTGACGGCTAATTAAATTATGCTCCGATGAAATAAATAAAAATAAATAAATAAATATTAGGGGACAATCTTACACAAATCGACCTAGTCCCAAACTAAGCAAAGCTTGTACTATGGGTACTAGACGACGATAAACATACTTATATAGATAAATAAATAAATAAATAAAATAAAAATAAATAGAAATTAGGGGACAATCTTACACAAATCGACCTAGTCCCAAACTAACCAAAGCTTGTACTAAGGGTACTAGACGACGATAAACATACTTACATAGATAAATAAATACTTAAATACATAGAAAACATCCATAACTCAGGAACAAATATTCGTGCTCATCACACAAATAAATGCCCTTACCGGGACTTGAACCCAGGACCTCTTGCTTCGTAGGCAGGGTCACTACCAACTAGGCTAAAGCGGTCGTTAAATAATGACTAATGATCTAACTAAGTACATAATTGTCAAAATCGATTGTTTTGATTTAGTGTCAGATAAGAAATCTCGAAGACTTCAGCTTAAAATAAAATATATAGGTGTAAGGAAGATTTCTGATGACCTTAATTGTCTAGAATTGCAAATCCATACCCAGGTCAATAATCCTTTGCCTTGCCTGTGACTTACAAGTCCTTAGATTAGATTACAATTCATTTAGTTTGAATCCCAACTTAACCCGGCGAGTACCTACATATTCTAGACTACTTTCACGAAGCAACATATTCATAGAACTATAGAACCCCACATTGTTGACACAAAAGGAAACACGTTTTCGATACGCCCTTGGCTCTGAATCGTTTTCGATGCGTCAACAAGTTAGGGTTTACCTATTTCCTTACATTCGGAGCTTACGAAACTAAGAGAATCCGATTATGTTTTTGACGCGTTATTCTACTTTGGCTTATATTTATAAGTGATGAGGTTACTAGATGATAACCGCCAAAAGTATTAAATTATCACGTATGAATCGAAATTAAACCCCTATTTTAATTGGGCATTATAACTGAATATTTAGGTTATATTTTTTGTAGTCATTCATTATATTTAATAGCCTTTGATTTCATATTCTATAATATTACTTACTTTGTTTTATGTGTTCTACTTAGTTGGAATTCAGCATGGGTAAGATTATATTTGCTGGGAAATGTCCCTATGACTCATTCGCGAGAGGGGCTGGAGTCCCCATTCTAAAGGGGCTTACACACGGATATTTCCCAAGATTGCATTAAAATATTAATAATAAAGGATGATACTGAACTTTCCAGACAGTCGTGAAAGTGAAATAGTATCCAAACACATTTAACTTTCGAATTATTTTTTTTACCAGGGGATCGAGGCGTATTTAAAAAAGAAAACATCTGCAAAACACGCTCTGAAGCATAACGATAAAAGTTGTTTAGGATCATTTAACGTAATATATCCCAAATAGACAAAGAGTTTTAAGTTATTTTAATATTACAAATCCATTTTGTATCGCTTCGATAACTTAATAATACAAACCAAAATAGATCTTCAACATTCTTACAAAGCCCACGTAATATCCTGCACCCTAATTTCGGAGTTGAAGACAATAAGTAACGGTTTCGAGACGACAGCCGACCTTGAGGATAGCGGTAATTTACGCGGCGGGAAAATTCTCCTGGCTTTTAAAATTACCACCCCTAAATTATGTCGGGGACTTAATTAAGTGGGGGATAAAAGGACGTTTAAATTGTGAAGTGTTACCGGTGGATTTTTGTATTCATGCTTAGGGTGACAAAGGTTTAAGGTATTATTAATGTAACAGTATTTAAAGTTATGTTTGAAGTACAAATAAAAGGCTTCTTAAAGAACATTTTCCCAAAATTTGAACTTTAGACGACCAGATGGCCTAGTGGTTAGAGAACCTGACTGCGAAGCTTGAGGTCCCGGGTTCGATTCCCGTTCCCGTGTCGGGGCAGATATTTGTATGAAAAATACGAATGTTTGTGCTCGAGTCTTGGATGCTTAATATGTATTTAAGTATGTATTTATCTATATAAGTATGTTTATCCGTTGTCTAGTACCCATAGTACAAGCTTTGCTTGGTTTGGGACTAGGTCAATTGGTGTGAATTGTCCAGTGATATTTATTTATTTATTTTATCAATTTCTCGGGTTTTTTTTTTCTTATATATCCATACTCCATACTAATCCTTACTTATTTTTTACAATATTACTAGCTGTTGCCCACGGCTCCCGTCTGCGAAGAATAGGGGTATCAAAAATAGCCTACGACCTATTCTCAGACCTACAAAAGTTGGAGATTTTTTTTTTATAAAATTCGGCCAAGCCGTTTCGGACGAGTTCGATAACAAACACCGACGACACGAGATTTTTACAATACTTATTAGATAAATGTGAAAGTGTGTTTGTTTGTTTATCTTTCTTTCACTTTAAAACTGAGCGACGGATTGCCGTGATTTTTTGTATGGACATAGGTGAAGGGCTGGAGAGTGACATAGGCTACTTGTTACCACGAGCAAATATCTCATTCCCACGGGAAACACTTTACGCGCACCGACGGAGTCGCGGGAAAAAGCTAGTATTATATAAACGGCCGTGTACATTTTAGGAAGTGTGCGTTTTGAAAAAATGAACTTTTTGAATAATGCACTTATTGGCAAGTGAAAGTGGGTTTTAAGACCTTAAGCCAGAGTTAACAACGTTATTCGTAGTGTTAAAAATGTATTTTCACAGTCGGAAAATGTGAACCGAAATTATTATACCCGAGAAAATATGGAAATTATTCAATAAATTTGATATTTACTCTAAACGCCCCGCGAAAGCGCCAGAAAAAAGAAATTGGCTTCTACCTACGTGAAAATATTTCAAAGAAATCTACAGACCGGACATGTTCGCTCAAGCGAAACTTACGTAGGTCATAACGATTTTCAATACAGTCGGTCCTACCCACATTTAAAAGTAACGCAGGCGTTAAGGCGCCTTCCCTGATGCCCAGGGATCTGTAAAAGCATCCCTTTCCCGGGTCTGTTAGAAATAGGTAAGTTTAATGTTATGCTTACGACCTTCCGTTCGATTTACATTATGGGTTGTTGGAAAAAGTGCTATGTATTATATTTTGAATCGCCATACGTCCGATAATGCCTACTACTCCATAATATCTCGTCGAAATTACTTTGTGCCCTAAGATCTACTTAATCAGATGGTGTGTACAGGACATACCTAATTGAACTTACTTTGACATTAAGTACCTGGTAACCTAATCTACATAAGCTGCTAGGATAAAATGAAAAAGCTGTGTTGAATTCCAATAAATTGAATAATAGATTAAGTAAGAAAAAATCACAAGAGGATCTGAAACTAAGCGAAGTTACACAAAAAGCAGTCTAGTTTCGTGCCCACTAATTAGTTTTACTGTTACGAAACGGCGACCTTCAACTATTTAAATAAAAAAGAACTAATCGAATTTCCTACAGGCTGACCAGTACATTTCTCAATTAATTAAGTAATTATTTTGTTATTTGGGTGGGTGGGACTCGGAAGCGTTTCAATCGCTGTATCCTGTGTGTTACGAAAATCTAAGGATGATGTCCATGGACTAAAGCATTGGTTTGCAATTGCAATTTTATTCAAACATTGTATTGAAACCGTATACGTCGATAGATAGTTACATGTATAAGATAATTCAATTTAAATTAAGACGATGGAGTCGAGGCTGAATATGACTTCGTTTTCAGAAGTATTATTTTAATTTGATTTGATCTGTTGTTTATTTTATCACACTATTACTACAAACTTTACAATTGAAGGTTATCAAATCAATACCACATCAGTTGATTCTTCATTTGTGTGTTATTTGATTGTTATGGGTTTTATCTTTTCAGCCTAATACAGTTGTCTTATGTTATGTATATTATATAGGTATATTTATGTTATGAAATTAAAATAAATTTAAGTATTATTTTAAATCAGTGTTTTATTCTAGAAAATGTTACGTTGATATTTTTTATATCTGTTGCAAAAAACTGTCGACTAAAATACGGTACAACAGTACCGAATACTAGACAGGCACTTAGTTACGTAACAAACAGTATGCAATATAGAAAGAGCTCTCAACTGTTACAAACGCTGTATATCCAATGCCGACAGTAAAAACCTTTTAATATTTCCTTAGCCTAGCATTCAACGATTACGAAAACCATAAAACATGTCTGACAGAATCCTGGCTGGCTACATGCCCATAACTAAGTGTAGCCAGACCCATTTGTTTCATTAATTCGTTCCCAACTTCCTACTATTTATTCAATTCACTAAAGTTTTTAACATAGATTATCTCTGAATAATGCTCCGGGTGAGGGGATTTAAAATTCACGTTTTTTGCTCCAGCTGTCCCGCCCCTTCTTATTTATTCATCTTTGTTGCAGTCTCTGGTAATTTAATTTTCTTGAGCTTATTTTTGTTGGAGGCTCATGGCTGTGTACGTAGGTAGAAATAATATTAACCCGTGGGATCTGGTTGAAAGTCCATGAATTCAGACGAAACTGTTTTATTTTGTGTGTAACTGGCAATCTAAAATGTACCTACTGACGTAACACATTTTTCTACAAACACTTGATATATTTGACAACCTCCTGCCTCACTGATTATTTCTGATATCTTCAGCTAACAACATATTAAACCTAACAAAGCAAGCCAACTACTTATAAATAGTATTTCATATAATAACAGTAATCGTAAAGAAACAATCAAGAAAAGGAACAATTTGAATACCAATAAACTTGTGTGCGGAAGATAGTTGCATTGATGTGATCACTATAACCCTCGTCGTCTGAAACTGAAACACTGAAAAAAACTCTCGCAACACTTGAGTCTTTCGTGAACGCTCCTAGACTTACTCTTAACTTTGTCCGAACAGCTACTGAAATCCGCTGCCAGGAGATGTCAAAGGGCGGTCTCGCGTACGAAGTGATCCTCGCGGAACCAGTCGGAGTGCCCGTGCCACGGCGCGCGGACTCGCCCGAGAAAACGCCCTCCGTCGAGGAAATACAGGAGAAGCTGAAGGCTGCCGAGGAGAGGAGACGTGTAAGTTTAGTTTTTAAAGTTTAAAGAGTCTTTTTCATAACTTTATTTTCTTCTGTGATACCGTATCTGTTTATTTCGTTCGAATAAACATAATCAGATCAGCCAGACAAATATCTGTTACATACGTTAGAAACTTATCAGAGAGTTGTGAAGCGGGCCCTGAATGTGTATCTAGTGATCTCTTAGGAGATCTGCTCGCTGGGCTAACGTCGGGGAACTTGTGGATACAGAAGATAAGATCCGCGTAAAAGGTCCAAACCAAGTTGTTATTTTAAATAAATGAGATAAACTATAGAACCTTTCATTCAACATCCAACGTGTTACAATATGTACTTATATCTTCTATTTTTATTAGGTTTAGGCTAATAACTCAAGAGGACAAATTTACCTGCATGTTTTCAGAATGACACAATCTCAATGAAAAATATTAAAACTGGTTGTTAAAAAGCTCTACTATTACGTCCACACTCATAATCTGATGTGGTTTAAATTTAGCACTGTCTTCAATTAACATTAAAATAAATAAATATTAGGGGACAATCTTACACAAATCGACCTAGTCCCAAACTAAGCATAGCTTGTACTATGGGTACCAGACGACGATAAACATACTTATATAGATAAATAAATACTCAAATACATAGAAAACATCCATAACTCAGGAACAAACATTCGTGCTCAACACACAAATAAATGCCCTTACCGGGATTTGAACCCAGGACCTCTTGCTTCGTAGGCAGGGTCACTACCAACTAGGCTAAAGCGGTCGTTATAAATGATAGTTTACTCTCAATCAATCAATTTATACGGTTACGAGTTTGTTGACGGGCCAGAGAAACAGACTGTTAATTTTACTCATCACTATAAATAGAATAACTATTAAAAACTCTTTAATCATCCGACACCTCCATCGTTCCAGAGCCTCGAGGCCAGCAAAATGGCCGCCATCGCCCAAAAAATGGCAAAGATCGAGGAGGCGTCCAAGTTCCGCAGTGAACAGACCAACAACTTCATCGCCACCACCAAGGAGGCGCTCGACGCTAAAATGGACTCGCATGAGGAAAAGCGCGAGGCTTACATCAACGAGTTGCGCGCCCGACTGAAGGACCATTTGGAGGGAGTCGAGAAGACTCGGTGAGTGATGTTGCTGGAATAGTGAGCAGGTCCTTATGACGGTTTCGCACGGAGGCAGAATTGGACTGCACACAACTGCTACTGTGTGCAATTGACAGTACTATGCACTGTTTTCACAAAGTTGCAGTTACAGAACTAATGGGCCAATCAACTTTTAAACCGACTATAATCTGTCCGTGACATTTTTCAAACAATTGCAGATTTTTGTAAGTAAACATGTTTTTTCTGTAATTTAATAGATGAATAGCATGAATACATGCCGTCCTACGTAAGTTTAACCTATTAAACCGTGAAATATCTTGTTGGAAGTACGATTTTTTGGTAACGCCAGAGACAATTTTGGTAACGCAGGAGACGCCAAAAACGTCGGTTTAAAAGTTGATTGGCCCTAATAATAAGAGTAGGTAAGTACATAATAAAAGTGTCACGCGAGCGGCGCCTATATGGATTAAAAGCCATATACCATGTATTTAGTTTCCCAGCTCAATCTGTAACGAAGTTGTTTGATTGAAGAATAGGTTCGAAAGGATTACGTTTTACTGATTGACTACTTTAATTTGCTAATACATATGAAAACAAAAAAATCCAGCGCAGTGACAGGAGTGTTGACATCCATTCTTGGTGGTAATGCACACTACAATTTCCATTCCTGCTGTCCACCTGTTCTGTCTCACTGTTCCTCCTCTGTGGGAAACCTTAATTTCTTACAGTGATCTAGCTCGCTATCGCAAACACAATCTATTTATATTAAGTTAATCACCATGATATACGATCGCTTTTCACTCTGTCAAAGTACATGTCCATGGTCGTGAGAAACGTCACGTTTTGGTTTAGTGACAATTGTCTAAAATAATGGAATCACTACGTGCCACGATAGCGGTAGAGAAGTATACTATAAATCAGGGAACACTAATGACACCAATTGACTTAGTCCCAAAGTAAGCAAAGCTAGTGTTATGGATACATATTAAACACTCAAGACTCGTGAACAAACATTCGTATTTTAAATACATAATATCTGCCCCGCCCGGGGATCGTACCGGTTCAAGCTTGTAGTCAGCTTCTCTAACCACCGCGCTATCCGGTCGTCGTTGTATGGAGTGACGAAGCACTGTTCGTGGCCTGCACTTAGATTTAAACCAAGTACTAAGCTACTCATAACAGTAATCTTTAAAGTAACTTTGTGCTTAGTCGTAGGCTGAACTTCCGTATTGAGTGCTTTCTAGTTTGACCTGATCATTGTTCGGATGTATCCAGGTTGACCCTGGAGCAGCAGACAGCAGAAGTGTACAAGGCGATCGAAGAGAAGATGAACACGGCGGCCGCGCAGCGCGACGAGAACATTAAGAAAATGCTCGAGCGTCTGCGCGAACATGTAAGTAATGCACAAAGTCAAATATGAGCCTGTCATTGCCCTAGGTTATACGTAAACCACAGTAAGCTTGATCTGCAGTACAACATTGAAAATGAAAATGAAAAAATGAAAAAGCGTTTATTTCAATAGTTTTCACAAAAATAGTTACAACTAAGGGTTCTGCGCTAGGATACTCTGTGTTACAGGACTTTATCAGGACATTATCTCAATGCTGCTGATTAGATTATCAATCAATATTGTCACGTGATACACGCATATCACGATCCGTATCACAGAAATATTGATGCTATATTATAGCGAATGAGTCTGCGAAGGTTGCGTTTATCGCTATCCTGCGGGAACTAGAATTTCCAGGGATTAAAAGTATTCAACATGTGAGTCAAATATCATCTCATCAGAATCGCTGATACCGTTTTATCGTGGAAGAGTAGCAAAGATCTATACATCCAACCGTACAAACTTTTTCGTTTATTATATTACGAGTAGTAAAATATTGAAGTGAATCCGGATGTTTTGAAATACACGATAATACTGTCAAAAACCTATCACGGTAATCAATCACCTCTTTGCGATGACAACACGACATCGACATCTTCCAAGCCACTAACTTTTGAGATATCACTTTGTCATCGCAAAAAATCGATTTATCTATAGTCTAATCCGCATCAGTAAGCTTCATTATTGTGCTCCAAGGAAGTCACTGGGGTATTTTTGGGAAAAGCTTGTACCGAGGGTCGAGCTTAAATGTAGCATATCAAAAAGAAAAAAAAATTGGAAATATCTGTTCACTGGGTTGCCCCATGCGGCTACTCCACACTTCGCCCCGTGTTCGCGTATTTACATAGTACCGGTAGCAAAAAGCATTCGTGGACGCACGTGTGGTATCGTTATAATTGTAGTATTGTTTACTGACACTTTCTATGACGTCAAATGGTCAAGAACACAGGTATTTCTGACCATATAAGTATCACTAATTTGGAGAAATGACACTTGAGATTGAGCACAAACTAAATATCCGAACCAAAAGCTTTGCTCTTTGGGCGGACGGCTTCAAACCGAACCCGTCCGCCACCCACCGCGCCACCCCGCGAGGCCCCGCGGGTTTGCGGTCTCAAGAGATGTCGTGAATTCTCTGTAATGCTCGAACAGACCAAACTAAATATCCGAACCAAAAGCTTTGCTCTTTGGGCGGACGGCTTCAAACCGAACCCGTCCGCCACCCACCGCGCCACCCCGCGAGGCCCCGCGGGTTTGCGGTCTCAAGAGATGTCGTGAATTCTCTGTAATGCTCGAACAGACACGCTGAGGTAATTTCCAAAATTAAGCATTTCACTTCACTCCACGGATAAGAAGTTTTATATTGTGCCTTCAATGTTGCCAGTTATTTCTACAAAGCAAAGCACTTATGACAGAAGACGTAACGCGCACTTTCGCCTTCCCCGTTGCAAAAAAAAAATATGACAAGCTAAGACAAGACAACAACATTGGTCATGCATGGTTCTCGTAAAAATCGATAGAAGTTTCAATGTGTGCAGTACTTATATATACCTCGCCCCTCGCTAAAAATGACAAGAAATGTAAAGCAACGAAAAGTCATAATTGCTTTGTGGTATTTTCCAATAGTCACTAATATCGATGTTAGAAGCGCTGTGCTAATTTGAACACCTAATTTTAGCGGCGTCCTACCCATAAGCGAAGTTCTCTGACGTTCATGCCCCAATTAGATTATCTATCGAGTTAATGTAAGCAATTTTCCGGACACTGATTTCTTAATGCAATTAATTATCTACGAAATTTGAGAGCTCCGCTTGTAGGTATGACACGATAGCGATGTTTAATTTACTGTCACTTCCATTCTGTCATCCTTAAACAAAGCAGAACTTGAATTTTAGTTGGTTTTTATCCGGAAAAATCAAATGTTGTTGGCCGATGTATGTGCATCTATCGGATCCGCGGCCTTCATCAGATCATCAGTCCACCTTTAAGCCATTTTGATTATTGAGCCAAAAGATGCTGATTCAAACTTGTGCATTCGTTAAACAAACCCCTTTAAAAGTGTCATTATTATCGATCGGTATCGGTTACCTAAAAATCATGATTCTGCTATGTTTTTACGCTCCTGTCAATACCATTGTGTGAATGTCGTGGCTTGTGCGTGCGCCAGGAGGAACAGGTCCGCAAGGTCCGGTCCGGGAACCAGGAGCGCTACCAGCAGCTCGAGACCTCAATCCAGGAGAAGCTCGCGCAGGCCGAGGAGCGCCGGCTGCAGCGCGAGGCTGGCCAGCGGGAGAAGCTGCGCAACCACGTGAGTGATGCATCCGTCATTGGTACTCCAGCAGCGAGCTCGAGGTTGATACCAGAGGTCGCTAGTTTCGACCTTTTCGGAAGACTGGACGTGCTGTATTCACGAGGGGGTGCAACCCGCTTTGCTCGACACGCGGCGTGCAAAGACGGGAGACCAAGCTTGGTACGAGGGCTGTTTGATAAGTACCCGTTTATTCAAAAAATAATCAGTTATTTTTGTATACATGCATTTATTTTTCTACATAGTCACCTTTTAACTCTATACATTTGTTCCACCGATATTCCAACTTCAATAAGCCATCCAAAAAGTGTGATTTCTGAAAGTCACTAAAATAGCCCTCTGTAGCGGCAATGACTTCGTCATTTGATCCAAAACGCTTACCACCGAGCCATTTTTTCAGGTTGGGAAACAAAAAGAAATCGCATGGGGCCAAATCTGGAGAATAGGGAGGGTGAGGCAGCAGTTCGTAGCGTAACTGTGTTAATTTAGCCACCACAACTCTGGACGAATGGGCTGGTGCGTTGTCGTGATGAAACAGTAGTTTTTTCTTTTTTAAATGGGGCCGTTTGTCCTTCAACACAGCGTCAAATTTATCCAATAAATTGGCATAGTACTGTCCTGTTATCGTTTTCCCTTTTTCTAAGTAGTCGATATATATAATACCCTGGGAATCCCAAAAAACGGTCGCCATGACCTTTCCAGCCGAAGGGACGGTTTTTGCTTTCTGTGGAGCAGGTTCGCCGGGTAAAATCCACTGCTTCGACTGATTTTTCATTTCCGGGGTGTAATGGTGAACCCACGTTTCGTCTACAGTCACGAAACGACGCAGAAACTCCTTCGGGTTACGTTTGAACACGGCCAAACACTGCTCCGAAGTAGTCAGGCGGTTCTGTTTTTGTTCCTCCGTGAGTAAACGCGGCACCCATCTCGCCGATACCTTCTTCATACCCAATTTTTCTTCCAATATGTTTTGTACCCGCTCGATTGAAATGTTTACAGCATCAACAATTTCTCGAAGTTTAATTCGGCGGTCGGCTAAAACGATATTTAAAATTTTATTAACCATATCGTCTGTAGTCACCTCAATAGGGCGGCCTGGGCGATCCTCATCAAAGACGGTTGTCCTCCCCCGCTTATATTCGTTAAACCAATATCTGATCGTTGTCATAGAAGGTGCACAGTCGCGGTAAACCGCATCCATTCTTCCTTTTATTTCATCACACGTTTTTCCTTCCAAAAACAGGAATCGAATTACAGACCGATACTGTTCTTTCTCCATTTTAACAATTTAAAGTTCTCGCTTTCACTGAATCGCTGTCAAATGAGAAAAAAACAACAGAATGCTGTTAGTTTTTTTTAAATTTTCCGCCTCTGAAAAATGGCTTAAAAAGGTTGTATACATATTTTCGGCCAGTGATATTAATAAATTCAGAAAACGGGTACTTATCAAACAACCTAGGTAAGTACGAGATATCGAATCCACCACCACATGAGTGATTCATCCACCATTGTACTCCAGAAGAGACGAGCTCGAGGCTGTATACTAGGTCGCTAGTTTCGACCTTTTCGGAAGGCCTTCAGGACGGACTGTATTCACGAGGGGGGTGCTATCCGCTCTGCTCGACACGCAGCGTGCAAAGACAGGAGAACAGGCTTGGTACTCCAGCCGGGACGAGCTCGAGGCTGCAATACTAGGTTGACACTAGAAGTCGACCTTTTCGGAAGACCTTCAGGACGGGCTGTATTCACGAGGGTATGTATTACAATACCGAAGTACGAAAGACCGAATGTATTAAAACATCGAATGGGTCAAAAGACCGACACGATTTTTTTCTGAAACCGTTTACTTTTTAAGATAAAATTAACCTAACCTAACCTAATGGGTTCTGTATGATGCCGTTTTATTAAATTCTGAGAAGTTTACGGTTTCAGAAAAAAATGGTGTCGATCTTTTGACCCATTCGATGTTTTAATACATTCGGTCTTTCGTACTTCGGTATTGTAATACATACCCTTTCACGACGGGGGTGCATCTAGCTCTGCTGGTCGCGCGGCGTGCAGACTCGTGGAGAACGAGCTCCGTAAGTACGAGATATCGAATCCACCACGTAAATAATCAATGCACCAGCGGGATTCCAGTCAAGACAACTTAATGACAAACAACAATCAGCACGCAGTCTGTTTTTTCGGATAAGTACAATTTTAAGTACCCTTGATTTAAAGTGAATAGGCATCTTCGGCCTCTTATCTTACATCTCAGAGATCAGGGGCAATTTTAAATAAAAAAAGAATCCAGGGTAAGACATTCTGCATATGATCTACTAGGACAGTGAGAGGTGGTATACGATATCACGTGAGTATAGTAGTGCGAGATCATGAGCTATTTTATAGAAGTAGAAAGAACTAAGGTGTTACCTTTGGTAGAGCCAGCGGAAGAAATCATTTAGATATTTTTTTGACAATCATTTTTAATTTTACAATAGCCTACTTTACCTCAGTATTTAATTTACTTACTCATGACTGTTTTTATTAATCATACTTATTTCACGATCCATTCGTACTGGTCTATTATCTCATCTTTTTGTTCATTTATTTTTTTATTTCACCACCTCATCAGAGCCAAAAGCTGGCGGAAGCGCGCTCGACAGTCACAGCCAAAGTTGAGGAGATCACCAAAGACATCGAGACCAAACTGACTGCCGCCGAACAGAAGAGAGAGCAGGAACTGCAGAAGAAACTAGACTTTGTCAAGAAGGAGGTAATGTGTTGGCTTAAGCTTTATGCTGTGTTGAAGTTTTGGATGCCCTTTTTCACGGCCGGTGTGACATGTTTTCACATTGTTTAATTACTTTTTCCTGCAGACTATTTTCAATAAATATCTTAATATTTTGATGCACACGCGATTTCAGGTCTTGATTGCACTCAATAGGATAACGGGTCCCGAATGCTTGTTAGTATAGTGGTAATTACTACTTCCCGCGATACGTAATTATTTCTATGATAAAGGCAGGAGACAAATTCGACTTTTAAAGTAACGATAGGAAATCGTTTTCGATTTCTAAGGGAATATGTATTGCAAGAATGATCTTCAAATCTTTAACATGAGGTTGGGAAATCCCCAACCAACTTTTTCTTAAACATCTTAAGCTCGATTCACAATGCAAAGAACCAAACGTTGAGCTGCGATAATAATTTAGTACCAACCAAATGGACGTGTTTCACCATCTGTTTCGTTCTTACGGAATATCGCCGTGTATTCGCACAAGTATCAATGCGGTCATGTGCTCTAGCACAGTCATCTCACTTAAAAAAACTTATCTTTTCAGGAGCGACGTGCGGAGTTGGTGCGACAGAACAAGAGCGCACGCGCCGACACCGATGCGGCGCCCACTTGCGGCTAAACGGCGCGCTCGCCACACGCCACACACTCGACACGGTCGCAAGAGTCACACCACAATACATACCTCAAGCTTACATACTAATGAAAAGATAAAGCAAGTGCTACGCGAGCGAGCCATTGGCCCAGTGGAAGACGTTAAGTTTAGGGTGTGTCCACTACATTGCAGCTACGATTTGTCTAAAGAGGTCACTTTTAACTAAAAACTGCTTCGTTACCACTCGTTTTGTGGAGTTCCGAAAAATACCTGATTAAATCAGTCAGTGGACACATTCATCAAATTCCTCTTGTTAGGGGCTTAAGCAACTCTTACTTTTTCAACAGTTGGCCTACCTGCGATGTAGCGGACAATTTGTGTGATCGACTTGCGATATCTATTTTATTTTTATGTCAACAATCCCAGGGACTGATCAATTGAAGTGTGAAGAATCACTTACTTATGTATTCCTGGAAGTGATTTGATTTTTTATATAACGATTTTAAATACGTAGTCATCTGAAATATGCACTTTTTATAATGAAGTATGATTGATTATCGGTTCTTAGATTTAAATATAGATACTTTTTAAATATTTTTGATAAATATTTGTGATTGAGTTACGATCAGTCCCTGGTTATTTTTAAACGCACAAATTATTTTTAGATCTGCTATGATAATAACTACTTTACTATATGTATCACACTCGAAAACTGTTAAATGTGCATAACTCAAAAATTTAGGACAAAATTTGGCATTCATTTTTTTATATAATGTATGAGTATGTAATAAGTAACCAGTATGTATAGGTGAAATACTAGTTAATTTCTTCCGCTGACAAAATCTTGCTCGTATAATCTCTTACGTCGTACTTACTGGCAACACTGTGTGCAATGGCATGTGTACTGTGATATATCAATGCTGGTCGTACCTTTCTCTGTTCACTCTGGCCTTTATGACAGGTTGCGTGGACAGACTATATTTTGACGTGTCGAGTATTGTGGCGTATTGGCAAGGCGTCGTAGCTATGTTCGGTGCATCCCGCTTAATATTATCACACCAATAATTCCCTCGTGGTCATGGTCACGCTTACAATAAAAATAACTTACTCAATTTTATTTTCCCATCATGGCAACATTGCTATCAGTCGAAGGCCTATAGACGTGATCTCACTCGGAGCCAACTTTTAGTATTTTAATTAGGTCTTACTAACGCATCTTAATTCATCTTGGAAGTATTTAAAAGTTGGCGAGTTTTTATAAGCGGGCGGAGCTCGGGAAATGAACTATCCCTAGTTAGTTATAGACTTATATCATTATTTTAAATGTTTATCATACGCAGCAGTATTTTTAGGAAAGTATAATATCGGTAATGTAATTTAAGTTTCTCACGTTCGTATCGTCGGTAATACATTGCGCTGACGGTCTGTATTGTATGAAATGGTTACTCAGGGAGTCGCGGGTTGGTTGGGCAAAGGACGCCTGCTCGGGTCACGATCGGAATCTTCGGCTCGTGTCGGGCTGGCAACACCACCGTTAACACCTGACAATAGAACAGAATAATAATGACAAGATTGTCAAAACTTTTACTTTGTAACAACAAAGAAACACAGTTTTGTATTACATATTACATATACCAGCTAGGAATTGAGAGATGGATTTTACCTATGGAGTAGGAGATTTACTACACTAATTAGTTTAACACGCCTTACTATTTAAGTGGCATAGATACCTAATAATTTCTTTGTACGCTCTTCTGTAAGACGGTTATCATTATCACCTTTCTTCCATGATAGAAGTCGCTTTATGATCTCAAAAAAATCAATACAAACAGTACGAATAGACGAAAGTGCCTCAGTATTTCGTAACCGGCTCGGATATCAATAGAGTGTAACATAAACTGCCTTTCATAGCGTTTTATATTTTTTTAAACGTAGGGCGAGCGATGTGCCGCGGCGAGATGAGCTAGAGACGCGTTTCAGACCCGACATACTCAACGCATGCGATTTGTATCTGGCTTCAACATTTTCAATAACCATACGTTGAGTAGCGTAGGCTGTCTCTAGCTATAATGTGTTGGACACAAACAGCTTCTGTGATGTTTTTGCTCTAGTGATATACGTATCGTATCTTGGGTTAGGCAAGAATTATATCGGTATTGATACGGACCTTTTCGAAGCGTTAAGTGAGAGTAATCCTGTATTTTATAATATTTTTGCCGTTCATTTAGCGTCGGTCTTTACGTGGGATATGATATGATATGATAATAATTGTATATAATGTAATTGGTATCTCGCTTGGCGTGGAGGCTTCGGGCTTGCTTCGCTCGGTGTACCCCACAGTATGGAGGAAGGAACTAGGTTGTAAGTTACTAGCTTTCTCGGTAAAGACGTGAAAACCTCTGACCAATTGCCTTGGGTATTGTGACGCCTTTTACAATCTCAAGATCGAGACGAATCATGTATAGCGATGAAACGTATAGCTTTTCATAATATTATGTTTTCGATTTCTGCGTAATGTTAGTCACTTTCCCGTACCTAACTCTTACGGTGTTATCGTCGTTTATTTTATATTTTGTCATTAAATGTGCTTCAGTTTGTGAGGTATATGGAAATGCTGTTCGAAGTGCAGGCAACTTTTGTAGTTTCATTGTCGTATTGAATAAAGTCATAAATACTAATAAATTTGTGTTTTTATTATCCACATCCTGCTATCCTTATCGATTTTCTTAATTGAATTAATTAACTTGCGAACGGTTTTACCGATTTCATTCGTCTTTTCTCTTAAAGTTTATTAATACTTTGTAGAAAGTACTTCATACAGAAAATTGATTTTATATCTATTCTAATGTAACTTAGCGCGAGTGGTTGATTGCACGTTTGACAGTCCCGGCGAAGCCGGGGCAAATCGCTAGTTCCTTAATTATCTCTATAAAATAAATCCATAATCATAGATATGAATATCGTAATGAAAATATTTTTATACGCATGTGGGTCACTTCACTACCTATGTGAGAGTTTGTTTGGAATTACTTTCGGGGATACAATTTGTAGAAATGGCAAAAGATTCATATACAGTTTCCAGTTATCTGGTAAAAGTGCAGGACCTATAATAAATAACCGAAAACGCAATCAGAATTTACGACCATTTAGTTAAAATGCTATCACGAAAGTGAAGCAGTTGCAACGCTCGACGACTCATTATATCAGTCACGGCGTGCAGACCGATATCTACTTTCATGCATTTCTGTAGGGTTCGACTTCGCGTTTGACATTCCAATGTCATGGCGTATGAGTGAGAGCTGTTTTATTTGACAGAGCGTTGAAAATGTTAACGTAGGTAGGTACGTCGCTTGATACGTCGCAATCTGTTTATGGACCTATATTATGTAAATTAACCTCAAGAGGCTCCCAGTGGTTGGCTGACAGTTGCCCAGTTAACTAAAGAAATTTACAATGAGCGTTACGGTGAAAGGAAAACATTGTGTCGAAAAAATAAATAAAACCTCCACACACCTAAGAAAAAAAATCAATGGTGTGTGTGCCTGTTGGGCCCGCGTGGGAACTACGGCCTAAGCACTTTCATTCTGAGAGGAGGCCTGTGTCCTGCAATGGGACGTTTACTTATAGGCTCGGATGATGAACGAAATAATATCTTTATCACGCATTTCGTAATGAAGATAAATTAGTCCGATGCATGGAACTACTAAAGTACCTACGATGTAAGTTACTTCAATACTTACATAGGCACTGGTCAGAAGTACTAATATTTCCGGCTGGGCTGGTTATTTGAATATACCTTACGACGGGATATCATATTAACTCTAGAACTCGGTTTTCTAGATGCAATTTCAGAGTTTCCAGATACGTTAGTATCCCTTAGTAGTTTGTGGTTTCCAGTTTTCAATTGCAGTTTCCTTCTCTTTGAGTTCCTTCCATTTGATTAGTGATTTACCGCCAAAACGAGTTTTTTTAAATGATAATCGGCCAATCTTGAATGATTTCAGTGCGGCGCACATTATTAAAATAAAATTCTGACGAAAGTAATTATGATTACTTCTTAGAAATTTAAAAATACTGAACGAGAGTATTAAATTATGTAAGATATATTTTAGGATTCTTTATTTTATAAATAATTATGCCAAGTTTTGAAATATCACATGCCTAATAACTAAGAATCCGTCTACGTTGGTACCATAGACAAAATTTTCCACAAATTAAAAAGTAAACTGTCAAAATATAAAATGGCCACGGGTTCCCTCGAATGTGCGTTTTGGAATTAATTTCGTGTTACAACTCACTACTCAATAAGATTTCTATCTACTTAAACTTAATAGTGATTAAAAGTCAGGTTTTTGCAACAAGAAATGGATGCAGATAATGATCGAAAACGAAAGAAGGACAAGAATCGTGACGATGATGTTCGTAAAGAAAAGAAGTCTAAAAGGGCTCCTTCTAGGTCCCGGGAGCCAGACGACGCTCTGGAGAAGGATTCGAGACGCAAACGAAGACATTCCAGGTCGCCGTCCCCCGCAGTCAAACGCGAGAAAGACGATCGAAAACGCGAGGGGCCTAAAGAGCCTGAAGTCAAAAAAGACGTTCCTGAAAGGAAAGCTAAGGATACAGATATGTTGAACACCAGGACTGGTGGAGCCTACATTCCCCCCGCGCGCCTACGGATGATGCAAGCACAGATCACAGATAAAGCCTCCATGGCTTACCAACGGTTGGCTTGGGAGGCTTTAAAGAAATCTATTCATGGTCACATCAACAAAATTAATGTTGGCAACATAGGCATTATAATCAAAGAGTTGTTAAAAGAGAACATTGTGCGCGGGCGCGGTTTGTTATGCCGTTCCGTGATACAGGCACAAGCGGCCTCACCAACATTCACTAACGTCTATGCTGCTTTAGTATCTGCTGTAAATTCGCGTTTCCCGAACATAGGCGAATTACTACTAAAAAGATTAGTCATCCAATTTAAAAGAGGTTTCAAGCGGAATGACAAACCCATTTGCATTTCATCAGCTTCATTTATAGCGCATTTGGTTAACCAGCGAGTAGCGCATGAGATTCTTGCGTTAGAACTGCTTACATTATTAGTGGAGACTCCGACAGATGATTCGGTTGAGGTGGCTATTGCATTTTTGAAGGAGTGCGGTCAGAAACTGACGGAGGTTTCTTCTAAAGGGGTTAATGCTATTTTTGAGATGCTACGTAACATTCTTCATGAGGGGCAGTTGGATAAGAGAGTACAGTACATGATTGAGGTTATGTTCCAAGTGTGGAAGGACGGATTCAAGGACCATCCAGCGCTGATTGATGAGTTGGAGCTGGTGCCAGAAGAAGAACAGTTCACTCATCTCCTGATGCTGGATGATGCTACGGACCCACAAGATATCCTGAGTAAGAAAGTTCACATTGTTGTATCTTTTTGTATGTCTGTTATTTATTCTAAAGGTATAGTGTCTTTTGCTAAATTTAAAAACAACTTAGAACTAACCAAAACTGAATCTGCTCTAATTGTTTGATACTTAGGATGCCCAGAAAGCTAGTAGTATTGGATTGGCCAGCCCTCTTATCATGGGATCTTCCATAGGTTGGGTTCTTTGTTGTCTTTCAGGGTTCGAAAATATTCGATATTTATTATAAATATCAAAATATCGGATATTTATGATATATATCCAATATATATCAAAAGTTTGATATATATCCATTTTGTATGAAAGCCATATTATTATTTTATTGTATTATTTATGTATACTATTTGCATATGTGTTACATTGTTTCTGCACTTTGTCAATTACTTTCTCTGTAATAAATAATAGAATAAACACAAAAAAAAATACACTTTGAGTCTTTTGTAACAAAATTTTTCTGGCATTGCCATTTATGGATTAGAACTTACTATTAGGGAGTTTTTTTTAACTCTACTCTAATGCCATCTACATTTGGGAAGTAGAAATACAGTAACAAACGCCAAAAATTACTTAATAATATAATTTTTTTAAACCAATTTTTGTATTGATATATTTCCTTATAGACTTTTATTTTATTTTTGTTTTAATTATTATTATTGTTTTCTTTTTTATTATTATTTTTCTCCTGTATTAGTCAGTGTATTTTTCTTTTTTGATGTTGAATAAAGTTATGTCTATGTCTATGTCTATCATAAAAAATCATGTATGTATGTATGTAAACTCTTTATTGCACATAAAAATAAAAATACAAATAAACAGAGAAGAGAACAAAGGCGAGCTTATCCCTAAAAAGGGATCTCTTCCAGCTAACCTAGTTAAGAGAAGACAATTTAATATATAATGGATAAGCAGACAGTTAAAAATACGTGCGGTAAAAAGAAAAAAAGAAATACTCAAAAGAAAAAAGGAAAAAAAAAAAAATCATTTGATATATATCCATTGATATATATCCTCAAACCTTGGTGTCTTTAATTAACTGTTGCTTTAATTAGCAGTTGCTCTAGTACTTTCATAACACAAGACTCTTAACCTTTCGTATGCAGGAATTAAAAAAAAAAAAAATTCGTGCATTCTAGCCTCAACAGTTTCATATAAATCCAATGATACAGATTTTAAAAAAAATACAAAAAGAAAGCCTTAAATTGGGAACGGATCCGGTACAAGGCATACGAAGGGTTAAGCCACCACACTGTTTGTAATTAGGCTAAGCACTGCGTAATGCTGGTTAGGTTTATTAATAACAATATTTCTGTACTGTGAGTATGTGTTACTTGGCAAAATTGAGAACACATACATCTTAACATTCGGCTTAACATTCTTGAAAGAAATATGTAGCTAACACAATCCATTAAAAAATTACAGATGTATTTAAACATGATGAGAAATATGAAGAAAATGAGGAGAAATACAAAACACTGAGCCGGGAGATCCTCGGCTCTGATGCAGAGTCAGGTGATGAAGATGGCTCTGGTGAAAGTGGTGATGAATCTGAAGAAGAAGATGAAAACGTGGAACAAAAAGAAGTCACCATAATTGATAACACTGAGACTAACTTAGTTGCGTTAAGAAGGACTATATACTTGACAATCAATTCAAGTTTGGACTTTGAAGAATGTGCTCACAAATTGATGAAGATGCAGCTGAAGCCAGGACAAGAAGTTGAGCTCTGCCACATGTTTCTTGACTGCTGTGCGGAGCAAAGGACTTATGAGAAGTTTTACGGTCTCCTTGCACAACGGTTTTGTAACATAAACAGAATATACATCGGCCCCTTTGAGGAGATATTCAAAGATTCTTACTCCACCGCTCACAGATTAGACACAAACAGACTGAGGAATGTTAGCAAGTTCTTTGCGCACCTTCTGTTCACGGATTCCATAAGCTGGGAGGTTCTGGAGTGTGTCAAACTCAATGAAGAGGATACAACCAGTTCCAGCCGTATTTACATCAAGATTCTCTTCCAAGAATTGGCAGAATACATGGGACTGAAGAAGCTGAATGACCGATTGAAGGACCCGTGAGTTCCGACACCGGAGGTGCTGCCATGCTTGTTTACACTGCTGTCCTTTTAACAAGAAGCCAGTTGAGCACAATACTTACTTCAGTCATTGTAATCTTGGCATGGTGGCACCTCTGTTTTGTTTTATTTTATATTAGTACTGTCTTTGATCACTAAGGTATCAGATCCCAATTCCTAATAAGTAACCTTTACTTTAGGTCAGATAGAATTAAAATTTACCGTATAACAAGGTACTCATCATAATGTTTAACCCTTAATAAGACCCCATTTATACCACAGAATCAAAAGCAGCTCTTGAATACATACCTGACAAAGGATATTTTTAAAGCTAGTAATATTTTCAATAATTACAATGGATATTGTAACTTATTACTGAAACAATATTGTTGAATTTCCAAGTCAATGCATGTGGTCGCTAAATCGCCTCTACCTTATAAAGGGTTAAGAGTAGTGAAAGCTACTATTTATCTCAAAATGTTGACTAACTATCTTCATAAACAAGCGTTTAAAATATCGGTTTAAAGACATTTATTCCCATAAGAACATACAGTTCACTTACATGAGATACAAAAAATTCTTAAGTAACAGTACATAGTCCAATTTCAAGGGTTTAATTAAGTTAGATACCTTGTTGCTTATACTTCTTTTATTCCTGTTTGGTTGTTTTTGCAATAAACTGGCCCCTATATTTGTTTCAATGTTGTTTTTTTTTCTTTTTCCAGGACATTGCAGGAGGCGTTCTCGGGAGTGTTCCCGAGGGACAACCCCAAGAACACCAGGTTTTCCATCAATTTCTTCACCAGTATCGGTTTGGGCGGTCTCACTGATGAATTGAGGGAGCATCTCAAGCAAATGCCAAAGGTAAACTATGTTATGCTACATATTATCATTTAGGGCTTTGTTGTACACAAAACATTCTGCATGCAGTTTTGTTCATATTAATTTAAATATGAAATTGTAAAATGGTCTTTTGTGTCTGATTTCTATATGTCTCAATAATATTATGTTGTCTACAGAATGTTCCTCCGGCGATAACGGAAATCAACGTGTCCAGCTCATCTAGCTCTAGTAGCTCTGATTCGGAGTCGGATTCCAGCACTTCAAGTGACTCTAGTTCCGGCGGTGAGTATAATTGCAGTAACGACTAAGCAAAACAAGTATTTTTATAACTTACTAGCTGTTGCCCGCGACTCCGTCCGCGAAGAATAGGGGTATAAAAATAGCCTACGACCTATTCTCAGACCTACTGAATACGGAGAAAAAAGTTTAATAAAAATCGGTCTAGCCCAGAGATGGGCGAACCTTTATTGGTGAAAGTGCCATTTTTTTATGAAAACAAACAATAATCTGGTTAGGACGTGCCATCAAAGATACTTAGTGATTGCATAGATGCATGATTAGTGATAGTGACGTGCCCAAATTATATCGTCGCGTGCCACAAATGGCACGCGTGCCATTCGTTCGCCATCCCTGGTCTAGCCGTTTTGGAGGAGTTTGATAACAAACACCGTGTCACGATATTTTTATATCAATACTAATATTATAAAGAGAAAAGATTTGATTGTTTGTTTGCCATTGAATAGGCTCCGAAACTACTGGACCGATTTCAAAAATTCTTTTGCCGTTAGAAAGCTACATTATCACTGAGTGACATAGGCTACTTTTTGCCGCGGGAAAATACCTTTTCCTACGGGAAAATTAATTTATCGCGGGCGAAGCTGCGGACGGAAGGCTAGTATTAGATAAAACAGTGCAAGAGGTAGGTATTTTACAGTGTCAGATTTAGATTACATTTGTTAAACCACATCTTATTAATTACAGATGAAGAAGAAAGCAATAAAGAGAAACGCAAGAAGTCCAAGAAGGATAAAAACAAGGATAAAACACCAAAGACTCCAGAGGAACCGGATAAGGACAAACCTGTAGAACGATGGGGCCACGACGGATTCTACGACACTTATGGCAAGGACGCGCGCCGCGAGCCCCAAACACGTGACGGAGACTTTGTCAGACCAAGGGACGTGCCCCGCAGAAATGATAGGAGAAACGACGACGACCGCAATCAGAGAAACAGTGATCGTGGTGATGACAGAAGAAATGATAGATACAGACAGTATGAAGATACAAGACACCAAGATAGACGCGATGATGGAAGGAGAAATGAACGAGATGACGCCGATAAAAGAAGAGATCGAGATGAGTCTAGAAGGTACCAAGGAGAAAGAGAACAAGTTGATAGAAGAAGCGGCAGAGACGATGAATCCTTGAGATACCATGACGATAGACGCAATGAACGAAATGATAGGTATGATAGAGAGAGAAGTAACAGAGATAATGAACCTGACGTAGATCGACGGCGCAATAGAGACGATGAGAGAAGAGGGGAAATTGAAAACCGCCGTGGTGAAAGAAACATTGACAAAGAACGACGCCAAACTGATGATAGAAGCAAAAATGCTGATAAAGATGATTTGTACCGCAGCAGGAGAGAAAATTATAATGATAGGAATAATAGAGAAGACGCTGAAAATCGTGACAGAAGTAACAGAGAAGACGATTCAGATAGATTTGACAAAGACAGTGAGTCTGAGGAAGACAGCAGAAAGAAAAAGAAGAAAAATCGCAAAAAGAAGAAAGACGATTCAAGTGAAGAAGAGGATCACAGGCGGAAAAAGAAAGACAAACACAGTAAATATGAGAAAGAGAATATCGAGAAAGAATCTCGTAAAAAGCGTGATAAGAGGAGAGATGAAAGCGATTCAGAATCTGACGACGAGAGTTCAAAGAGGAGGGATAAGGATGATGAGTGGGATATAAGACGAGCCAGTAGCATAAGGAAGGAAATGCCTGATCGTTATTGGGATAGCTATAAAGTCGATACAAGGACTGACCCAGAAAGCAGGTCCAAGAGTGATAGGAGAAGAGATCGTTAGGTACAGTGTTTGTACATAATGAAATTGTATCTTTAAGTAAAACCTGTCGTTCAAAAGGCGTCAAAAAACAACGCAATGATGTGGCAAGAATCTACCAATGATATTGACATTTATATTGTGTGTGACGCTTTGTGAAAGATGGGCTCAGGCCGGGGCCGCACTGGTAAGGCGACCGGCGACGCGACGCGACGGGACTAAATCAAACATAGTTCGAGTTATGTGAGCGGCCGCAGCGGCGACGGCGACTAAATCAACTATGTTTGATTTAGTCGCCGTCGCGTCGCGTCGCCGGTCGCCATACCAGTGCGGCCCCGGCCTTAGAGTAAATTATGAATTAAATGAATGTGAACAATTTTGGTGTTTTGGATTTGGCAACCATGTTGCCACAATGGCCACTTCTCAACCGAAATGTAGGCAAAGTGGGCAGCGCAAGTATGTGAACACTTCATTTCTCATGCTTCTCGTCCTTCTACTCATTTTTTCTTGATCCTACTACCGGAGTAATTCCGCCAGCCTGAGTATCCGCGGCAGGGGCTAATGTTGTCCACCAAACACTTTCACTGTCCAGTGCCCCATATAAAGGACACAGCGACAGCTCCACAGGTCTGTACCCACATATGGGGCACTAAGAAACAACCATACTTGCATCCAGATTAGTACAATATCTTGTTTACATACTGACCAGAGGCCGTATTGTCTAACGCTTCTGACGCTTGCCTTCGCTTTCACCATCTCTTTCTGTCATCAACTTATACCGTTTGACAGAAAGAAATAGTGATTGCGAAGGCAAGTGTCAGAAGCGTTAGACAATAAGGCCTCAGGACGGTACAATGATTAAACTAATTTGCTGGACTTACCAGGAATTAGAAATTTGTATGGGACTGTGAACGTGTTATATAACAAACCTTTTCAACCTGTATGTCATAATTGTCACTGTTGTCGTAATGTCATTTACTGTCATATTGACCTACTTGAATGAAGAATCGACAATATAAGTAAGACTAGTGAAGAAGAAAAGTTTAGTGTCCGTTATAAGAAATACACAAAAGCAAACAGGAAGCTATGGAGCCATGTGTGCCCTGCGAAAAACTGGACAGCAAAAAGCTAATAGACACGCATACAACGGTCGATTCGAGATCGGGTTCTCCGCCTTCGGCACCCTCAGTATCCACGCACGTTTTCGCTGCATCAGCACCCCTGGTGCCTCCTAGGATATCAGAAGAGGTCCAAGTGAAGGCCCAGACATCAGCTCCTAGTTATTTGTTCTCGTTGAAGGAGAATGACGCCCCTCCGTTTAGAAAGCCGGGAAAAGAAGCCTGGCCCCATATATTGATTGGGACGATTATGTCCGAGGCGGAGGTTATAGAGATGATTGCAGCGGCCGATTCTGAGACTAACGGATTGGGAAAGTTTATTGGTAAGTGGAAGTATTATAGAAGGCGAAGAAAGCTTTCTGCAGTACCCACTTGCTATTGGATCTGAACGAGCGAAAGCAACCAAAGTTTTCCTAACCTATGAGTACAACTAACTGAGTAAAACTCTTCTACGAGCCCTATGTCCCTAATGAGGGATAACAGGAATGCATCATCATCATCATCATGAGTACAACTTCAGACTAGCCAGTGCTGTTGCGCTTTGTAAAAATATCAACCCTGCCCATCTGGTGTGACTTTGTTAGTATTGCCTCGACTACCTGTAGGTAATGTATTAGTATTAGGGGATGCCTGGGCCAACAACTACTAACTAACTACTAAGTACTTTATAATTTCCGTGTAAGCGAACAAATCTGACTTTCGGTGCCCCGTGAGGTCGGGGGATCTGGGTGGGGGATGCCCTTATGGAAAATACGGTGCTGGCCAAGTACCCACCAAATGTAGTCTCAAGCACTCGTAGATATAGTGAGATAAAGTCGATAAAGATATAGAAGTTCTTGGGATTAAATTGCAGGCAGTTTCCTGGTCGACAAGAAAATAACAGAGAATTACAACATTTCCGAGAAACGCTTCCTTATCAGTTTGCTAACGGAGACCATAGACTACGCAGCGCAGCGGGAATTCAGTGCGTTCAAACTGGCGGCGCTGCTCACCATCTACTTGGCCACGCATTTGTACTTCAAGTGGTACTTCTGGTCGCCGCCGGCAGCCGTGTGGGCGTATTTTAAGGAGATGATGATACGGCACACCATAGAGGTAATGAAAGAACCTAAGTAGGGTCGCTTTTGGACCCTACGCATTCTAATTTCTAACCTGAACTGTCAACCGCCCATACATATAATTGCAATTGCTACCGGCGTGCAATTTAATTGCAAGGAGTTGCGAATGTCTACGGGCGGAGATTATTGTTAGATGAACCGCATTGCTCGTTTGTCCACATGTAACATTGTGGGTAGTGGGTGGTGTGCAGTTGTGGTTGGAAAGCATTCCGCCTTCAAGACTGCAGACTAGACATCAGCGGGTAGCGGGGCGGGTAACGGAGCGGCGAGCGTGTTAAGGCTAAATGTGTTTGTGTATCTGGTAATCTGGTTGGCCGCCCGGCATGAGCCACTCAACAGTGGAATCATACGGCAAACTTCCATAAATATGCTAGCCGTGTCATTGATACCAATATGTTGCTGTTTCATCCAGGACTCGCCGGACGGTGAAGAAGTGTTCGAGCCCGAGGAATGCTACGACATCCTGACTCACTTCCACACTACGTATCTGAGCAACTTGCCGCTCGTGCATCTGGTCACCTTCCGCGCTCATAGACTCAAATTTATGTGGCCTTTTAAGCCAAAGGCATAGGCACAGGGCGGCTGGTTTTTTTAAGTACCTAATGAGAATGGTTATGGAAAGGAAATACAACCTCTATACGCACCGCCGCCGAGACTGTTCGATTCAAGCATTTCACTAAAGCGTATTTCTGGTAACTGCAAGCTGCAAGAGCTTGTGTCGTGAAGTATAAAAATGTCGACAATTTGTATTGTTTCTGTTATTTGCGAAATACAAAGCACATAAATATGCCATCAAATTTTTGTTTTATTTTATTACTGATAAGAGAGTTACAAATACAGAGATTTTAACTTCATATTATAAATATAAATGAAAGTGTGTTCTCAACCAATCATAATGAAATTTGGTATGGGTGGGAAGGATATAGGGTAGCTTTTATTCTGCAAAATTGCATAGTTCCCACAAGATAATGGTAAACAAAAAAAAATTCTTCACAGAGAAAGCTGTGGGTAACTTCCAAGAGTTCCTAGGAGCTTATAAAAGCACAGAATAAGTAATAATACTTAACGTAGATACAGAAGGATCACTCTCGAACAAAAGTCAACCTTAAGTTAAAAAATTGCATTGCCTACTCTTACGAAACTTATCGTTTGATACGAGCCTTCATATTCCGTTGGGCACCGCTGATCCGAAACACAGGATTCCCTCCCACTCGCCGATATTTAGGTAGGTATATAAATCATCTGTCAAGATGTAAGAGGCCTTGTATATATATAAATCAAGAAAGATAACAGTGTGTTAATTACGTGCGACGCGGTTAGCGTGCGAACGAACCGATAGCCGGCCGAGCGACAACCTACTGCCATACGCCTGCCCGGGAGGCGCGCCGACCGAACGTACCTAAACTACCCCCTGATAAAAGTGAGGTTTTCTTTATGCTTGTTTTAATAAAACCAAGTATCTCTTAAACAACTATATTTTAACATTAACAGCACTTTTAAGTTGTTCCTTCAAGTGTTTAGGCAACTTCTTTTTCTTTCTCTTTCTAACTTTACCCTCACTCACTCCCTCAGGTTTAGTGTCTTGCTTTTTTGCCGGTTTCTTTTTCTTCTTTTTGCAGGACAAAGGGTTAGGATTATGGGGCTTTCTCTTTTTAAATACAACTTCTTTGGGTTCGTTTTCCTTGATGCCCAAAACTTCCTTCATCTTTTTAAGAGTTTCATTTTGTGGTTCACTTATGAAAGGGTTTGTTTCGAGAGTTTGCCCTGCTTTGTCATAGCTAGCTTTGGATGGCTTTTCTAATGTAGGAGATTTATTGTGTAGATATAAGAGTGGCATACCAGGCTTTAGCCTAAGCTTTTCTTGTAAGTCTCGATCTTGTGTTGCCAGTATGTAATGTTTCAAATTCTTCTTGCCAACCATAGACAAGATGCAATTAGCTCCTGATATGGCATCTTTGTGTCCACATTCATGGATCCCAAATTGTTTGAGAATAGTTAGCGCTCCATGGGTCTTTTTTGCTATCTTCTCTGTCTCAATTATGATACATCTAGTAGTTAATAGTTTAACTTGGCTGTTGAGGTATTTCGGGACTTGTTCTTTTATGTTGATGTGTTCCTGAAACATGATAAGCAAAACATGGAGTAATTTACCTTACACAGTAATTTTGAAAGTGCAGCTTCAGGAGCAGCTTAATTAGAAATTTGGTGAAATTGTCCCATTGTGCAGAAGCCATTTATTATAAAAAAAAAAATATTGAAATCCCATACTTAATATAAACTGTATGAGATATGTGTCTGCTTGAATGGAAAACATGCAGCTATTGCAGAACATCAATCCTGCAGAAGTCTATCACATCATTATCCCAGCCTATATTTATGCATCCCACAACAGGACACAGGCCTCTCAGAATGAGTGTTTGGGCCGTAGTTCCCACATGGGTCCAGTACAGATTGGGAACTTCACACACACCATTGGTTGTGTTACGAAAATCAAGTAATAAAATATGTTCATCAAAACCCAATCACCACCACCACATGAGGTGTGGTTGCCGAATTGCAACAGTGGTTCATGGACATAACCCTTAATTTGCATAACACAAGTCATAAGATAATAACATGGTGGTTGAAACGCTTCCAAAAATAACACTTATTTCAATAGCCAGGTCTCCATTGAGCGAGCCGCCTTGCGAGGCAAGCGCATGAGGCATGATTTTGTTCTACACAAAGCTCAAATAAAATCACAACGAAAATACCTGCCTCGCGAGGCGGCTTGCTCAGTGGAGACCCAGATAATCTTCAAATTCCTGCTGTAAAAGGCAAATGAAACAAGCACTTGTACTTAGCCAGCTAAGAACCACTAGCTTGAAAATATTAACTATTATATACCTAGCCTAGATTACTGCTCCGTGTTCGCGGGAGGCTCGGGATAGTTCTCCTGCCAGCGCATGCTCTGCTCTTTGAGCGTCAAGTGCGAATCAGCGCTGTCGGCCTCGGGGTCCGGCAGCTCTTCTGGCGGCACCGCGATGTCCTCGTCAGGGAGCTTTTCCAGACGCCACTCTTCGTCCACGATGTCGAGAAGACGACCGTTATGCCGGTATTTACTGTCCATTCTGAAGTATTATTCAAACTTAATAAAACGTGCATAAAAATGAGCGAAAAGATTAGGGTTTTATAAAGTTACTTGAGAGTTGAGACGGAGCAGAAATCTAAACCAGTTTTTTAATGGTGTAAGACTCACAGTGAATGCAGCAAAACAAAACGTCCCGTCAATCAACACCTGATATGGCTGGTGGAAACCAAAGTTATTGTAGTAGAATTTAAGGTATTTCTGTACTTTTTTGTATCGTGTTATCTTCATTTTTATATTTTACGAACCTGGTTTTCGAATTCAAAGGTTTAGAATCAAAAGAAGCAAAACACCACCACCCCACGATGTGAAGAATAGACAACAATCTGTCAGCCAGCTGTCATTTTTATTTTTAAACTGAAGGATAAAACAAATGGATTCTAGGTTTTTGGTGCCACCCGTCATCGTGCAAAAGCCACTTAAACTGAAAAAAGTGGACCATAGACTAATGATGTCATTTTTAAAGTGACTTAGTGACGTATCGGGTCCATAGATAACTTTTTGTGAAACGTCTCGCTCTCTCGCTTCCATGTTTGTTCGTGGTCATTTTGCATTTCAGTGCTAGATTTTCCAGATTAGCATTTAATTGATGATTTTATTCGTGTAACTGTGTAATTAATGAAATTTGTGGCATCACGGCGACCTCGTGAGGACTTGTCGCCCAGCAAAAAGCGCATATCGGCGATATAATAACAGGGAGGGTACGTCTTATTCTATGTCCTCATAATCTAGTAAATGCGTCATTTTATCGAATTTTACCTAGACCGGGTTTGTGGCAGTGGTAATAGGCTTATATTTTGGTTTCGTGATTGAGTTGGATGATTTTGAGTCGGGGAAAAACCAGGTGCAGTGTTCTTGAAGGCCTCCAGCTGATTCGGCTGAGGGCGTCACTCGGGTCAATTGGTGCCGAGACTAGTAGGATACGTATTGATACGGCCAGATATGGTTAGTCATCATCATAACAGACACGTTTTCGTGTGTGCTCGATAATAAAACTACGAAGTCTTGGTTTGTGATGTGGAAAAATGTGCCAAATAATCTGTGATAAAGTGTCAAATCCCTTTTGTTTCTTTGTGTCGAGCGTGACGATACGGCGCTAGATAATGATCTTGTTTACCGTTCTTTATTCCAGTTCACATTGTAGTCCTGTGCACACAGGCTCTGCTCTTGTTGGTTTGATCAGATTGTTTTTTTAGTCATCTGGTCTTTTCATGCTAAGGAAGTGCTCATTCAGCCATATTTTTTTAATTAATTTCATTAAGAGGTTCTCATTGGATGTTTGTGTGACATCTAAGGCCAGCAGTGTGATTAGGAACTTGTCAATGGTTTCTAATTGTGTTTTTGTTGGATTGCTAGCAGGTGAGTTTTTGTTGGATCATCATACTAAATCATACCACTTTATTTACTTTCCTAAGAAAACAGCCATCTAACTTTTCCAGACATATTTCACAGTGATAAGATGAGATAAAGGTTCACAGAAAAATAAATAACGTAAGAATAATTTACAACTATACTTGAGTAGTGGTTAGTAGAGGCTATTTTGTCTTGAAGAAACAAATTGTTCCAAAATCTAAATTTGAATGGCCACAAATTACCCTTAGATTAAAAATAATAATATAATAAAGACTTATTGGCTGATAGATTTAGTGCTAAAATAATCATTAAAATTTATAACCTGTACAATTTTTGTTTACCCATCCTCATAAATGCTTACATACTTTATAAAGTACAAATCCATCCCAAGAATAACTTGCAAATGTACTATGTGGAGTACAAATATTGCAATGAAATGGGACCTTAAATTTGAAGAAATAATTTCCAAAATCACAAAACTGGCTACTTTCCACTCAGTCAAAAAAAAAATAACAAAAGTCATGACTCTAAGAGGTTGAATTTAGCTAAACATTTATTCGCACAAAAATATATGTAGCTTGCTTGGTGAGCTTTATAACTTTTCCACAGACATTTTAACTTGATGATAACATTAATCTTGAATATGAATGTGATGTTTTGCAAATAAATAAATTTCATTTTGTTTCATTATTACAAAACCCTTAACATATGTGTGGTAGTCATGAAGTTTGTTTCCTCATGATTCAAACGTCACAGGTCTTGAAGGTTGTTAGCAAGTTAATCAACACTTAATCATTGTTTCTAACTTTAGTTTTCTTAGAACAACATAATTTTTTTAGAGCATTCTTTCTTACCTTTTCTTCCTGTTGTAGAAAAATATGTATAAAATAATTGACGGGACAATTCACACCAATTGACCTAGTCCCAAACTAAGCAAAGCTTGTACTATGGGTACTAGACAACAGATAAACATACTTATGTAGATAAATACATATGAAACATCCAAGATTCGAGCACAGACATTCATAAACATAAATATAAACTAAGTTATGTTTTTATAGATACCAAAAGCAATATAATATCCATTGCCTTATCATATTGGGGCATATTTTATTCAGAAAGTCTTTAAAAATTAAATTTATCTCAATAAAAATGATGTGATGTTGCATTATTGATCTGTTTTTAACTACTTTAACAACTATTATTAATCACGGTCAAGACACTAACAACTTCCTGTTTTTGTTGACCTCTTGATTGCTGGAACGCGGATCCGCGTCAGATCTAGGGCATTTTTTTTTATCTGTAACATCTGTACTATTTGAAACAAAAGAGACTAGAATGCAGGGTCTTTTTTTTACTTTTGGCATGCAAGAGGTTAGGTGAATCTTTTCTTTAGGTAATTCAGAGAGACAGAAGCATGAGTTGGATATGTCTTCACATTTTTTTTATTTCTAATTTTTATTGAGGCCTGGAACACTTCAGGTGATCATGTCAGGCTCTGTTAGCCAGCAATTGACCTGGCCATTGTGCATGGAACCCACACAATAATTCTTCTTCTCAAGTCTGAATTCTGGACACACTCCAACATATGGGTCAAGTCATCACACTTCTGACAGTCACAACAACAAGCACCACTGTGTGATGTCCTCAGATCCGCTGTACCATGCAGTGCAGAACAGAGATAGTACCAGTGACTTGTTCATGTAGTTTCTGACCTACATTGCTATCAGCATTTCACTGTTATCATGAGTTAATAATGTAGGTCACTCTCGGACTGTTGTGTCTGGCCCATGAGTTTATTAGTGTTGTTGCCCTGCCCTAGACTGCTGTTTAACTGGTAGTCGACTTTGTGAACTCTAGACTAATGAAGTCAGTCACACCACACTCTACTAGGGGTCAGTGGTGGCGTATGACCTAGATTTTGTGTGTGCAAGTTATATTTTGCTAGGCCCTTTGGCTTGGGCCTTTTGGTGAAGGCCGCAGGTTCAGGGTGGATGCTAATCGCTTCCAATCGTAATGATTGGGCATCAATGAGGGAGGCCTATGTCCAGCAGTGGACGTCCTACGGCTGAAATGATGATGATGATGATGAGGCCCTTTGATGACGGATTTTTAACTGACCAAAAATGCGAGAACCTTTTAAGGCGCGAGGTCCCTTAGACCGCGAAGCCATAGGCCCGCTACCCCACGCCTAGCTATGCCACTGCTTGGGGTTCTTAAATTGTTAGCTTCCCAGAAGCGTTTTTAGGGCATTTTTAAGATATGCCACGATTGTGCTCTAAGGTATTGATACATTTGCCTTCAAACAGAACTTACCTAAAGCCGATTGAAATTAGCGATAGCATTCGGTTGAATGCTCGTGTGAATGTTACCACAGTAGCACGTTTGCTACTAAACGGGATCCTGCAAAAAACCGAACCCGCAAAAAACGGGACGTTGCCCGTGTGAAAGTGCCGATATTTGACAAAAACACCGGGGGTGGGGGTGGGGGTGGTTGAGGGGGGGCGGGGGTGCGGGGGAGGGGATCCGGGGGCATCAAAGGAGGGAAGAAAATTTCCTTGATTTTGCCGTAGGATGCACCGTTTTCAAGTTATTTAAAGGGGGGATGAAAATTTCATTGATTTTGCCGTAGCATGCACCGTTTTCAAGATATTTGACAAAATACCGGTTCTCGTCCGATCACCGAAGTTAAGTAACGTCGGGCGTGGTCAGTACTTGGATGGGTGACCGCCTGGTTTTTTAATTTTTAATTTTTTATTATGTAGTTTCACTTCTTCCGCGCAGAGAGACTCTACGGACTATCTTTTTTTTGTTGCTCCATAAATGCACTCAAAAAAGTTCACAGATGCGCGCCTCAAGCGGATGGCAATCGCGCTCGAACTGGTTCCAACTGTTTCGAGATATCGTGTCTGTGAACAGTGTCTATGTGTGCGTTGCTCGAGCGCACTTTGTATGTAGATTTATTTCTGTACCTTTTTATTTTGTGTATCCGGGTTAAGATTGTTTACTAGGAACTAAATCCTTTCGGTCCGTGATGGGAACTCGTTCCTTTTAGTTATTACAGCTCTTTCACACGGCAATGTCCCAAACGTGCAGGCTACCGCAAACCGAATGTGAATGTTACCACTGTAGCACGTAGTAAACGGGATCCTGCAAAAACCGAACCCGCAAAAAACGGGACGTTGCCGTGTGAAAGAGCCGTTAGTTGATGACCGACTCAAGCCTGTAATTAGCTGTGTTTTTGTCAGGCGATGGCGACAAGCACTCGCGGTGGGTCGCGGCCGAACGGCGCGCCGCAGACCAAGGTGTGCCAGTTCAAGCTGGTGCTGCTGGGCGAGAGCGCCGTGGGGAAGTCTTCGCTGGTGCTGCGCTTCGTGAAGGGCCAGTTCCACGAGTACCAGGAGAGCACCATCGGCGCCGCCTTCCTCACGCAGACGGTCTGCCTCGATGACACCACCGTCAAGTTCGAGATATGGGACACCGCGGGACAGGAGAGGTCAGTACAGTAAAATTACATTAAGTTTACCACTGACAGATTGTTTGCCTTCATTTCAAATTCAACTTTAACGACCTACAAATAAAGCCAATTTTAGAATACTGTTACCCACGTTTGCAGATTTTGTAATAGCTACTTTATTTGTATGGTGTTAAAGTTGGAAATGAAATGAAGGCAAGCCATCTGCCAGTGGTAAACTAAAAGTAAACGTATTGTACCGTACCGCGAACTCGTTCATACAAGTTAGAATATTACAAAAGTCACTGCCACATTACATGTTTGTTATTCCATATATCCCTACTGAAATCCATTGCGGTAGGGACTTGTGGAATTTTTTCCATCTATCCATACTAGCTTGTCCCTGGTGGGGATAGGTGGAACTTATTCCACATAGCCCCAAGTACTATGGACATATTAGTATGGATAGGTGGAAACAATTCCACTTATCCCCACCAGGGGATAAGCTAGTATGGATAGATGGAAAAAAAATTAAAAATTCCACAAGTCCCTACCGCAACGGATTTTAGTAGGGATATATGGGATAATATCCCTACCGGTGGAGAAGAATGGAAAAATATTCCACATATCTCTATCAGGGGGGATATGGCGGTAGGGATAGATGGAACAGGGGAAACCGGCCATATTCTTTGTCAACTTGATAAAGAAAAAAAACGCTTCATAGCAATTAGCACAAAACGCAAATATAACCAATGGCGAAATCTACAATACGCAAAATGTACACAACGCATATTGTGAAACTCGCAGAACGTACAAAAAGCAAGAAGTAAATTAGAAAAAAAAAAAACAAAACTGAAAATTTATTTATTCATTCAATCTACAATAATTATTATTACGGAAATAACAATTGTCTCATCAAACGTGCATCAAACGTCTAAAGATGAAAACGGGTTAATTGTGACAATTAAGTACCTACCAATCAATTTTACGACCGAGGTGTAGCGCGCCCCACGGCAAACATCTTGACATCCTAAGTATTTTCTTTGTACAATTCTTATTATGTACACATACTAATGCACCAATCGAGCCAATGTTCAAAGGAGTTTAGTCCTTATTGCGTGTGCGTTATGAGATGTAATAGTGTAAGTTGTCGCTTGACGCTATCTTATCTCTCATTGAACGAAGATCGTTCAAGATGAGTCATTGTTTATCGACTTTACTAGCGAGGAACGTGTTCACTGTTCTGAGGAATTCTTATTCATGTCGCTGAAATACGAGGGGTGTATGTCACCATCGTCCCAGTTTATTTGCGTCCCACAGGTCTCCTCTCAGAATGAGAGAGCTTGGGCCGTAGTTCGCAAGCGGGCCCAGTGCGGATTAGGAACACACGATTGAAATTGAAAATTGATTGAAAAATTTCAAATGTAATTTTATAAAAAAAAAAATAATTTGCACATAAAGTCTGAAAAACTTAGAGGTGCGAGTCTGGGCTCGAACCCACGACCCTCTGCTTGAGAGGCCATAACGATACCTTAGTTCACACTCATACTAATTACAATGAACTGCAAATACAAATTAGCACTGTATGTCCTAGTAATAAAAAAAAAAAAATACAATGCTAATTTGTACGTGCAGTTCATCGTAAGGTTAAGGTATCGATAAAGTCAAACCACTATAGTCTACCACGTCTTATGTATGTAAAACCCTTCATTGTACATAAAACACATGAAATTTTAACAGATAAGAGAATCAGATGTACACAACTATTTTCAAACATTGGTCTTTGATATAAAATTGGGAGTTTTCCAACTCTGTAGTTATTCTAATAAGTGGAATTGAAATGTTATCTTTTTTCGATAATACTGTTAGTATCGTGAATCATAATGGTTGTATATTCCTAAGAAAACCGTAGTGGCCTAGTGGTTTGACCTATGGTTTCTCAAGCAGAGGGTCGTGGGTTCGAGTCCGGGCTCGCACCTCTGAGTTTTTCAAAATTTATGTGCGAAATTACATTTGTAATTTACCATGAGCTTTACGGCGAAGGAAAACATCGTGAGGAAACCTGCAGACACCTGAGAAGAATTTCAATGGTGTATGTGAAGTTCCCAATCCGAACTGCGCCCGCGTGGGAACTACGGCCCAAGCCCTCTCATTCTGAGAGGAGGCCGGTGCCCTGAGTTGGGACGTACATAGGCCGGGCTGATGATGATGATATTCCTCGAATCATGTTGTATTAGCGGAATCTCTAACGGCCGTCGCTACGTTTCTACGTATTCGGATATCCACCAATCATAATTCATTGCTGCACTAGTGGAAACTGGCTCAGCTAAGCTATGGATGGTCCCTGTACATAATGTGACCATACGTCCCGTTTTGATCGGGACTGTCCCGCTCTCAGGTACTCTGTCCCGTTGTCCCGAAAAACAAGTCGGAGACGCGAAAATGTCCCGTTTTCATAAGATTTAAAATAACTACACGTAAGCGGTAGTCTTAACATGTATTTTCTTTGATAAACAAGTTGCGGGCAATTAAAACTCAATTATGCAGATGTCTACGTAGTTTGAACTATGTTAATAGTAATTGTTAAAGATAATATTTCAATATTTTTGGAAAAAGACAAAACGATTTATGCTATATTCAGTGACAGAGATGAAAGAAACTACCGCAAAAGCTAAAGGGTCGTACACAACGTAAGAAACAAAAGTTAACAACAAATAACCACGTTAATGCCTTGATCACACTTACCGAGTAAACGGGCGAGACAGTGCTCTCGACCGAGTACTCGGTCACACGGCGGACACGACGTAAAAAATACGCGTTCTTGAATCTACATAAGCACAACGACGTCTGTACACGCGTACGCCTACATACATCGCGCGCGCACCCGACTGGATTCCGGCGGTGTCCGGCAATCTGCGCCTTGAGGGGTGGGGTAACTCAAATCGGTGCGGGGCGGAGCGTATCCATTCTGTACGTTAGTACTATTACATATTTTTCTCAAAAATATCCGTAAAAGTTGACATTATTCTTTACATATCAGAACGTGAAGTGCATAGTTTATGGTCAGTAAAAAAATTAAAAAGTTAAAAACATTGCAGGCTCGATAAACTCGACAACAATGTCGCATACAAATTTCATTATTGTCGAGTCTCAAACTTTTTAAAAAGTTAAAACGGCCATGGTAATAAGTTGGCACTATTCGTATACAGCCACCTCAAATTACCAGTATCAGTTGTTTTGTTGGAACTCCAGACTTTTTTATTGTGTTTGAAACAGCTTGTGGTGTTTTCGGTAGAAAAATACACCTGCAGTTTTTTTTAATGAAATAAGGCGGGAAAAGGTTTAATGACATTTAATTTTAAGTGATTTGCAATTCTTTGTACCGATTTAAGGTAATAAAAGTTTATTCTATTTTTTTTTCCTTCACCATTTTTGAGAAAAGCTTTATATTAGTCTCGGCTGGAATAGCAATTGCTGGCTTCGTATTAGTTAAACGGACTCGCAAGCTCGTCCGTTTAATACTCATACTCAGCCAGCAATTGCCTACTTCCAGGCCACGACAATATTGTACTACTGTGACTCGGTGCGTATAAAAACAAGGCAGCGTTTGTTTATACGCGCTGAGTACTCGGCCGAGAGCACTGTCTCGCCCGTTTACTCGGTACGTGTGATCAAGGCATAAGTTAAAATTAGCGACTTCCGAGTCAGCAAACTTAATATTTATTCAAACGGGCCGAATGTTGGTCAGGCCGGGTTGGTCCCACCCCACACACGGTGTAGACTTGACTAAAAAATATTGGCGAACAAAAAAATGTGTACAGTAAAATTGCATAAAGTTTACCACTGACAGATGGTTTGCCTTCATTTCATATTCAACTTTAACGACCTACTAATAAAGCCAATTTTAGAATACTGTTACCCACGTTTGCAGATTTTGTAATAGCTACTTTATTTGTATGGTGTTAAAGTAGGAAATGAAATGAAGGCAAGCCATCTGTTAGTGGTAAACTAAAAGTAAACGTATTGTATGACCCTAATGTACATACATAACAGATAAACAGATGAGCGTCAAATCAAGCGTTACTTTGCGGAGGTCCATATTAATGAACTGTAACAACTACTTTGCTCACCCGCAACCTTACGATAGTTACGTTTATGTAAGAAATGCGTATTCACACATATATGCGTATTTCCTCCTCCTCCACACTATACAAACACACGCAAACCCAACGATCACCGCCACCAAACTACACTGACGCGTTTCGAACTCAACCAGAGCTCATCTTCAGAGCAGAAAAAAAAGAAAAGAATAGAGATTAGGTACGTACTCTGAAGATGAGCTTTGGTTGAGTTCGAAACGTGTCAGTGTAGTTTGGTAGTGGTGATAGTTGGGTTTGTGTGATTTGTGTGTGTTCGTACAGTGTGGAGGTGGAGGAACTGCACACACATTTCTTACATAAACGTAACTATCGAAAGGTCGCGGGTGAGCAAAGTAATTGTTTCATTTTAGATAAAGATCGCGATGTTTTTTTTTTTTTATGTTAGAGAGGCCAGACAAACGAACTAGTGGGTCACCTGATGTGAAATGATCACTGTCCATAGACACCAGCAGCGCTTTACGCGATGTAGTGTGTTGTCAGCCCTAAGGAAAAAGGAGAGGGAATAGGGGAGGGGGAGAGGTATTGGGCCCCCGGCGCTCACACTGACCGTACGAAACGTAGCAGGGAGTACTGCTGCTTCACGCCGGTTTTCTTTGAGAGGGTGGTACTGCCCCGGACGAGCCGGCCCATTCGTGATGCAGCGGCTAGCTACAACATGGCTCTACCACTACTAAACTAATGTATGGATGTAATTTGAATTTCAGTTAAACTGCCAGCAATTCTATCTAGTAGTATCTAATAGTTCAAGCAAGCAAAGCAGCGTGCCTCTTATACTCCGATAAACAAAAGTTTGAGGAAGACGCGATAGCGGTGAAATTAGCATGTTTATCAGCGTCGTTATCAGTACGTTACACCCGCACTCTATTTGCATGATGTTTTTATTGCGCAAACGCTTTGTCTTGTTGCTCTTGTCTGACGTGACCTCTCGACAACCCAGAGCATTTGTAAGAGTCAATCTCTTGTTAATAAATGCTCTTTGTTTCGAGATATTAGGTTTAATCTGCATAGGCCTGCCATCCGTCCGTCTTCGGATTTGTCCTAGTAATAATAACAAAAGAAGGGAACGTCCGGGCGGGGTTTCGTTTGTAGTCCGGGTTCTGCATTTTCTAGTTTTTGGTCGCCGCTGGGCGATTGTCAAAAGTTTACTACCTACTACTACCATTTTGGAAAGGATTCTCATAACTGTAACATGATTTTGTCAGGGACTTCGATGTTTTCCCCAGTCTCAAATAGCGTATCTACCGTGTTAAAAAGTATTGTTGTGTTAAATACTTTATTATATTATTTTATTAGCCTATTCTGTCCCACTGCTGAGCAAAGGCCTCCCCCCAACATTTCCACTGCATACGAGGGCCAGTCCTCCAAGAAGAAGTCCAGTTCATCCCGCTATCGCCGTCTGGGTCTGCCAGGTCGCCTTTTCGAGGTGTTGGGTTTCCACTCGGTGGTTAAATACTTTAGATGAATGTAATTAGTAGATCTGTTTCAAAAAAATATCTTGCTAGATTCTTCTCAACAAGGTTTTTCCGAACCGGTCGTACCTATATTCTTCGACTTTTGTGCTTCTTATTGTAGTTATTTTCGCATTTTGACTTTGAGTGCTAGCTAGATTTTGTTTTGACCCCGTGCAAAATTGCATGTCTCTAGGTTTAGATCCAGGGGGAAAATCGGTATCAAAAGTAGCCTGTATGTTATTTTAGACTTTTAGCTATCTGCATACAGTAAGATTATTTCCGTTTTGACACTCAGAACGTCTCAGTTTTAACCGTAAAGGGTCGTATTTTCTCATAGAGTACTTATATAAAAACCTAGAATTTAATCACATAAAATATCCAAAGCTATTTAATGTAATTGCTAACAAAACCTCAGCCTAAGTATTGCACTTCCGATCTCTCTCGGTGTATGACGAGAATTGCCGAGTGCAAAAGTAGAAATAATCTTACATGTACCATATTTCATTCAAACCCGTTGAGCCTTGCCAGCTTGAAAGAGTAATAAACACACACGAACACATATGCTCAAAAACTTTCTCACTCGTAATATTAGTGAGATTACAAAAATAAAAGCCAAAACAGTGAGAACCAACTTCCGCTATATAAAAAATATGGTATATTATACGTACATTAATCTCTCTCGCGTCATTAAAGAATTACAAGGACATGTGTGTTTTGTGAGGCATACCTGTTTGTGATCCGGCTGGGTCAAGTTCACAGTAGTTCGGCCGATACCGAAAGCTTGTAAACACTGGCTCATTAGTCGAATAGGTTCTACACGCCACATCGGTACGGTAACTATAACGTATAAACTACTAGCGACCCGCCCCGGCTTCGCACGGGTGCAATGCTGAAACTAAATAATACTACAGAATGTCTTTATTACAACGTTCACAGCTTTTTTGTCGCTATGTCCCTGCATTTTAAATCTGTAATATCTTCGAAAACCCACGCGTACTGTTAGTTTTAGCACTTAAATAGGAATGACACCGCCGATCAACTGACGTGTCTACTTTTTCTCCCATAATAATAATCTTCCAGCCGTGTTCGGCTACGGCGACTACTTCCTACAAATGAGAGCGTCGTTGGTGTGCTCTCTTGTGACTGACGTACCCTATCTTAGCAGTGAATGTGCGTCTGCACTCGCTGCACGTCAGCACCCCTCCGACATAATTGTACAATATGGCCGCAGGTGGCCTGGCCTTCAACTCAACGCGCTTTGCATCGAGCTCACTGCATCGCTTTGCCTCAAATTCGCGCACCTTAGAGTGTACCGCTTGCCTCCACCGAGATCGGTCCCCTGCCATAGTCTCCCATCTTGACGGGTCTATGTCAACTCTCTTCATGTGACGCTTGAGCACATCCTTGTACCGCAAGATTTGGCCGCCTTGTTTCCGCTTGCCGTCTTGCAGTTCGGAATAGAAGACCCGCTTTGCGACTCTCTCTTCAGACATACGAGAGATATGCCCACACCATCGCAGCTGCCGTTTTATTAGATATGCCTCTATTCCCATGACATTAGCGCGCTTCAGGATCTCCGTATTCCTAACGCGATCGGACCAATGGATACCACGAAGGCATTTCAGGTGGAATCTATCTAATAAACGTATGTGCTTCCGATATGGACACCAAGTTTCAGAGGCGTATAGGAGACTTGGCAGGACAATCGCCAAGTACACAGCTACCTTGGTAGATAGCTTTATGTCATGCGAACGAAACACCTTGGAACGAAGCTTGCCAAAAGCTGCTGCAGCGGCTCCTACTCTGCAGTTTACTTCGCTATCAAGGTGGCATTTGGATGTCATCATGCTTCCTAGATACCTGAAATGCTCTACATGCTTAAGCGAGCTCTGCCCGAGCATAATATCAAAGTTTACATTGGCTGTTGTGTCTAAGGCCATAACTTCCGTCTTTTTGACACTTATTTTGAGACCAAATCTTTGACACGACTCATCCAGACTCAGCATAAGCTGTTGCAGAGCTTCATGAGAATCGGTCACAAAACACAAATCGTCTGCATACATCATCTCCGTGATTACAGCGTGTGACACTTTGGTGTTCGCCTTAAGCCTGGCTAAGTTAAAAACGCCACCATCAGTACGGTAACGAACACGGATACCCTCAGACAAAGTTTGCAGTGCTTCCCTGACTACTACTGCGAAGTACAAGGCAAATAGAGTGGGTGCAAGAACGCAACCCTGCTTAACACCGCAACTAACCGAGAAGAACTCTGATTGAACACCATTGACACTTACGCAGCATTGCATGTTATCATGCAGCAGTCGGATCATCCTCACAAACTTGTCCGTGCATCCCAGTTTCGCTAGGACAACCCACAAGGCCTCTCGAGGCACGCTGTCGAAGGCTTTTTCAAGGTCAACAAAACAAAGAAACATTGATTGACCTTGTTCTCTACTTTTCTCTTGTAGTTGGCGTATAGAGAAAATAGCCTCACACGTGCCTCTCTCAGGTCGGAAACCAAATTGAGTTTCAGGCAAGATGTTTTCCGATAGTGCCATTAAGCGGTTCAATAGAATTCGGGCAAAGGCTTTCCCCGGCGCAGTTAAAAGAGATATACCCCTGTAAGAGTTACAGTCAGAGCAATCTCCCTTATTTTTGTATAGAGAGCAGATGCGGGATACTCGAATTTCAACAGGTACTTGTTCGTCATTCCACATCCTCACAAACAACTTCCAGATTGCTTCGGGAAGTTGCTCTCCTCCGTACTTTAATAACTCTCCAGGGACATTATCTATGCCCACCGCTTTCTTATTTGATTGTTGCTGAATGGCAACAGTAACCTCACGCAACGACAGAGGCTCATCCAGCTTTATTTTGGTAGGCATTGCTGTCATTGAGTTAATGTGCTGCAGATCCGCTGCACGGTCGACATTTAACAAAGTGTTAAAGTGCTCTGCTCAACGTTTAAGTACATCAAGCTTGTTGGTAAGTAGTTGAATTCCATCAGATGATTTTAATGGCACTGAACCACGTTTTTTTGTACCAACAAGCTTACGAATTTCATTATAAAATTCTCCAAGCTGGTGTGTGTCGGAGAGCCACTGAATACGCGCAGCCTTGTCGCACCACCACCTGTTCTTTACTTCCCGGACCTGCCTCCGTAGCAAAGCACCACTACGCTTGACTGCATCGGTTTGGTCAGTACTATGCAAACGAAGGAGAGCACGATGCTTCTTCAACACATCAGACAACACTTCGTCGTTATCGTCAAACCAGTCCTCACGACCACTTGACTTTATACCTATTACTTGTGAGGCAGTATTGACTAAGCTTGACGAAACTATTTGCCAATTTGCAAGGGGGTCACCGCTGTCATAATCCAGACTCTCAACTGCATCACTTACCGCCCGAGCATAAATTTCTCTTGTCTCTAGAACCTGAAGTTTACCAATGTCTAGATGCTCAGATTTTACGCGATGAGATCTGCGAGGAACATGAAGACGAAGTCGCAGTTTAGTAATCACAAGCCTATGGTCACTCCAGCAGTGTGAAATGTCTTTTTGCCTCACTATAGCGTAATCTATCAGGTGCCAATGCTTTGATCGGGGGTGCATCCATGTGGTCTTATACTTAGCGGGAAGCCTAAACATAGTGTTTGTAACAGCCAGATCAAATTGCGCACAAAGTGACAGTAATAGCATCCCATTACTGTTCATATTACCAACACCATGCCTTCCTAACACACCAGGCCAAGCTTCACACTCACGTCCAACTCTCGCATTGAAGTCACCTAGCAGCAAAATCTGCTCCCTGGGACTAATCTTAGACAGAACTTGCATGAGTTCCTCATAAAACTTGTCCTTGGCTTCGTCATCTCTTTGCATTGTTGGTGCATAAATCCCGATAATGTTTAAGTGTGTATGCTTTCAAGGTGTAGACGCAGTGTAGTTAGTCGGTCCGAGATGTGAATAGGACATTCCTCCAATTTATTAACGATACTATTTTTGATCGCAAAACCAACACCAGATTGCCTTGGCTCCGACAACGGGGTGCCTTTCCAAAAGAAGGTATACCCGCTTCCGTGTTCTAACAACTCGCCCTCGTCAGCTAGATGCGTTTCACTAAGCGCAACGATGTCTACATCATAGCGTTGGAGTTCACGGGCTACAATTGCAGTCTTGCGCTCTGGGCACTGATTGCCTTCCCGATCAAGGAGGGTACGAACATTCCACGCGCCGAATGTCATGTCATATGCTTTAGTTTTAACTTTTCTATTTTTGTTTCTTCGACCACGCAAGATGTGATGCAGAAGCAGCCGTGGTTACTACTTCCGTAATGGACGGGTTAAGCCTTTTTTGGGACACCTTTTCTAGTCCCCTCCCCGGCTGAGCGGGGGAAGCAGGGCCTCCCTGAATAGCGCTGCTTCGTCACTTACGGTGCTGCCGAACCCACACTGTTAACCCAACGCAGTGCAGAAGCGACCACTCTCCCCAAGCCGCCTGTGTGCAGACATTATCCACAATCCAGTTGGCATCACAACCAGACCCCTCTGACTCTGTCCATCGCCACAGGTCTTAAGTAATATTCGGAGTCCTTTTGTTAGAAGCAGTCAGATTACGCAGGAAATATTAAAGTGCACAAGCGCTCGCGCAGACACATGTGCACTTTCTGGACCTAATGGTACGGATAGCCGCTACGATTAGAGAAGGAGTCGGATGCAGGCATCTACGGAGATGCCATTCCGGGTTTTAATTCGAAGTTTACCTTCTTCTAGGTGGTTCAAGAATAATGAGCCTAAGCTGGGAAGCCCACCAAAACATGTCAGGAAAGTTGGAATAAAGGAAAGGGATAGGGTTTATGGGATACCATCGCTATGGAGAGGAAAATTGGATAAACGATAGTAGCTTGAGTAGGCCGGGGTCGCGTACCCGTATATCCATTATCTTTTGCCGAACAGACAAAAGTAATGAATACCTCTGACCTTAAAGTCCTTTTTCTCCCATAGATATTGTACGGCGATTGCTAGTTATGACGTCACTTCTATGTCAATCCAATCGACCGACTATTTTTACTTTTTTTGCAGCTAAAAGTCTAGGTTTCCCAATCCGCAATGGGCTAGCGTGGGAACTAGTGGGAGCCCTCTCAACGTGCGAGGAGGCATGTACCGTGCAGTGGGACGTATCTAGGTTCTGGGATGATTAAAAATCCTAGTTTGCAGTTTATTGAAAATTAATCGGATTTTTAGGGCCAAAAGTGTCTTTTACTAATGTCACGTCTTGCAATGATTGTCATGGAGTCATCATCCCCATTGAAATTTCGGTATGTCCCAAAACATTCCGTGGGATTTCCCAAAAATTACATCTTGAATATCGTTGTCGCTTAATTTTACTATCAGCTTCGAAGGGATAAGGCCGCCCATTGCTTACCTTATATCTTTTTTTTCATGTACTTGTTTTTCTGTATTGTATTATTTGTGGTGTACAATTTAGAGTCATTGTATTGTATTATCGTTTCTAATCCTAGCGGTTGAAATATTGGAATTTTATCCCGGTCTAATGAGTATATCGAGATAAAAATCTGTATACCAAACTTCCTTCAAATCCGAATAACCGTTTACCGTGAAGTAACAAACACACGTACAAATTTGCGCTTTTGTATTAGTAGGATATCAAAACGCTGCCCTTGTCAAGTTCAGCGCAGGTAACGAGAAAACAGGTTTTCGGGTGTATATCGCACAGTAAAGTCCAGTTTAGATTTGCCAAAAAAACTCTTGCAAGTTGCATTACATTTATCTTCATCATCCCAGCTACGATACCCCGATGTTAACGACATTCTGATACCGGACGCGAAGGCCAGTTATACCAGTTCTGGAAAAAAAAATAAAAGAATGTGACTTAGTTAAGCAATAATAGAGTCTAATAACATTACTTTTAAGGATACGTACCCAAAGGGTGTCAACGGGACTCTATTACTGAGAATCCGCTTTCTGTCTGTCCGTTTGTCACAGGGCTATATCTTGAACCGTAATAGAACACATGGAATTTTCACCGATTGTGTATTACTGTGGCCGCTATACCAACAAATATTAAAAATATAATGAAGTAAAAAATTAAATGGGGTCGTCATACAAGCAACGTGTCTTTTTCAGCGTTTTTGACTGCGGCGCTGGTTGCTAGGCGACAGCTGACAGTTGCTAGGCAACGATACTAAAAATACAATGGAGTAAAAAATTAAACGGGGTCGTCATACAAGCAACGTGTCTTTTTCAGCGTTTTTGACTGCGGCGCTGGTTGCTAGGCGACAGTTGACAGTTGCTAGGCAACGATACTAAAAATACAATGGAGTAAAAAATTAAACGGGGCCGTCATACAAGCAACGTGTCTTTTTCAGCGTTTTTGACTACGGCGCTGGTTGCTAGGCGACAGCTGACAGTTGCTAGGCAACGATACTAAAAATACAATGGAGTAAAAAATTAAACGGGGTCGTCATACAAGCAACGTGTCTTTTTCAGCGTTTTTGACTGCGGCGCTGGTTGCTAGGCGACAGTTGACAGTTGCTAGGCAACGATACTAAAAATACAATGGAGTAAAAAATTAAACGGGGCCGTCATACAAGCAACGTGTCTTTTTCAGCGTTTTTGACTGCGGCGCTGGTTGCTAGGCGACAGCTGACAGTTGCTAGGCAACGATTAGCAGCCATAGTCATGGCCGCGCGCATACGAGCGAGCGACCCTCTATGGGCGCGCGCAGACAGAGCGGTCTGGAGTTCCGAGTTCTGCGTTCAGAGTTCTGCGTTTTGACCGCCCGAGTGTTCCAGTCTCCTGCTGTGTGCGTTATCGTAAGGGACTCTGTACATATTTAAAAGAACGCAGAACTCTGAAAGCGGAACTCCAGAACGCTCTCTGTCTGCGCGGGCTCTATGCTGTTTGGATGTTTTTCGAAAAGTTTGCTATTTTAGTGCTTACATTTCGGCGATTTTTTACTCAACTGTTTTTAAAACATTGTACGAAGGTACGGGACCCTCTATGAACGAGTCCGACTCGCATTTGGCTGGTATTTAGTATGAAAAAAAAAAAAAAAAATGAAAATGTATTTATTTCAATAGCCATAGAACATACAAGAAGGTTAGAGATCTCCTAGTAGGTATGTGAGAATACCTGTGACAGGAGATCCCGCTCCTCTAGAATAAAATGTAACTACAATGACATGACATTATATTTTCGAAAAAAATCCATTATCGCTTAAAACAGAAAACGGAAAACAGAAATATTTGTACGCCTACTGGCAAAACATAGAGATTCCTGAATGTTATACTTTTAAGACCGATTATGTACACCTATGTTCCACAAATAAACGTATTCTATTCTATTCTATTAATATGTGACGCGGATTTTTTCATTCTTTCCTTATTTTTCAACAGACCTCAAAAAAAAAGAGGAGGTTCTCAATTTGTCTGTATGTTTTTCTAGCGGACCAAATAAGTTTCTGACAGTTCCTGTAACAGAAACAGAATAAAAACTTGTTAGTGAAAATAGCCTTTGATGTTTTAAGTCGTACAGCTGACTTTGAACCTTAGGGTGCTAAAGGGATTTCTTGGCCGACTTTACTAGGTTATCGTTGAGTTTTAGGACACCTGTATATCACGAATAAACACTGACATATCGCTGGTACACAAGTCGTGTACATGAACAGGTTACTAATGAACTGGCAATCGGGTGCGCACTCGCAGCCGGTTTGGTTGGAAGGCGCGCAAGAAATGGTCCCGGCTCGGATCGCTGCGCGACGCAATAAACGACGCGCATTTGATACTTGTAAATCTTGTAATACAGCTAATTAATTTAATCAATCGTTATCGTTATTCTTTTAATCCTGTTCTTGGTGTGAGGGTATTAATTGATAAACGAGTTAAGATCTGTCAAGGATCTTGAAAGAATCATTTTATTAGCAGATCAGTAAACGCCTTGCCCATTTTCATTTTTAATGCAATTGCGTGATTTACCAACAGGGATGTTGATGCCATTAAAAAATAGTTGGAAGACACGACTCTAGTAAATAAAGCGTGTTAAAAAAACGCTTTATTTTATCTCTATATTAATCAATCTGTATTTTCTTGTCCCCAGGTACCACAGCTTAGCACCCATGTACTACCGGGGTGCGCAGGCGGCTATCGTCGTATACGACATCACCAATCAAGTACGTTCTCACCTGTCAACAACATGCATGCATCATTCAACTTGATCCTTTGTTAGTTACGCGCCGTGAATTTTGCGTATAATTTTTTTGACACATTTTTCGCGGCATCTTATGCGTAATGTTCGTGTATTCTTGCCAAGATGGAATAGTATCTACTAGGGACTAGGGCCCTGTCATCGTTATAAATGCACAATTGTCGGCAAACTTCCTAAATAGCGACCTTGGTAGCTTATTTTATTGTTGGCTTTTAAATTTGTACGAAACCCTTAGCGTGCGAGTCCGATTAGCGCTTGGCCGGTTTTTTATTTAAAATTCTGGGACTGCGATGCTGGAATTACGATGGCAAACGGCAACATGCCAACAACCTCGCAATAACCAGCATGCTGTATAGCAGCCGGGTACTCAGTCAACGTTAGTAATGCAAGGAGTACTACTTTTACGAATGAATAATCATTTTACTATTAGAATAGTAAAATGAAAAAACGAATACAATTAGCTAGTATGACTAATCTATAGCAAAAAAAAAATTGTAATGGACGTAAACTGAACTGTATTTAATAACCAGCTTTTGCTCGCAAATTCGTCCGCGCAGAATTAATCATTATCATCATCGGTATGTGTTAGTGAATATATAATCCCAGTTTTTCCTTATCCCGTGGGAATTCCCAAAATTCCTGAAATTAGTTTTTTAATGTTACAGTTGAGTCGTTTTCAAAAAATTTGTACACAATTAAGGGATTAATTAAAAACAAAATTTAATTAATTATTTTTGTGTAACGGAGTTACCCATATACTTTGTATGACTAATTTTCGTTATACAAAAATAGCGATCGTGATTTTTGTTTTGATTAAGCTGTTAACTTTGTACAATTTTTTTGAAAACGACCCAGTTATCTATTTGCAGGCCAAATTTTAAGAGTTTAGTAACCGGAGTTATAGTTGGAATTTTATAAGCTGGGGGTTTAGGACTGCAGACCTCATCTGGTAAAGATAACATTGTTCTCGTTTGTTCTATTATGGACGCACTACAACGCCGACGATCCATCCACCTGAGTACCGCTTACAATGACGAAAGGCCTTTCTTAATGAATTAAGCTTTTGCAATTTCAACCTTGTATTGTAACTTAGAGAAGACGGTAGCTATTTGTTTGCATTTTTTGTTACTTGTTCTGATTTGTTATTAGCGGTAGGCTTCAACAAACGAGAACAATGTTATCTTTACCAGATGAGTTCTGCAGTCCTAAACCCTCAGCTTATAAAATTCCAACTATACTGAGATAGGGCCTGAATCGAACATATAAATGAATAACATTTCGTTCATGATTTCTGAAAGACTGAGTGCTAGCCCAGATTTGAACCTTCGATCTGCTTGTGAGACTAGGTCATACCACTAGGCTACTACGGCTGTACGAATGCCATCATGATATTTGACGAATGCAAATAATCAACGCCCATGGCACAATGTACTCGTGAAGCACTCATTACCGTCGTTTACGATTCAAATTCAGCTCCTTACCCGTGCTAACCACTTTCACACTGTTTTGGGCGACACAGCAACCTCAAGGCCGTGACGCGGCACGCCTGCTAATGCTAAATAAAGTTACAAAAAAAAAACGAGCGAAAGAACCACAGAATTAACAAGAAGTATAGAAATGTTTCCGTGTTTATTTCCTTAAACAATCAGTGTCGACATATTTTCGCCATTCCCACCGTCAATTAAAAAACGCCCTTAAAACACGACTCTGTATTTGTGGACCACCCTTTGAACGACAATAACCTGATAATTCAAACAATTACGGCAATAACATGAGGGATTGAATTATCAGGTCGTACATTATTCTGATTAATTCCGGATCACCAATTACAGCTCAATCTGCAATTAAGTTAAGAGTAGGGCACTTTAAACATGAAACTACCGTGAGACTCACTCATAGTGAAAATAAACAGATCACTCAAGACTTAAAACTAGTATAACTCGACATCGATCACCACTATACTAAACGAATGTAAGAATTAGTTAAAAAATACGGATAACTCACGTCTATGCTCTAGTTTAGCTGGACATGTTTCGGGCTAATCCGTGGCCTTTCATCACGGAGCACACGCCACGGCGGCTGCCAAACGCGCACTGTGTGCCACCGCACGAGACTGGCAGCGACACACAACTACCCCCGATTTCATCGTCGTTTTTATTGTCTAAACTCTATCATCGACGTGACCATAGACGTGAGTTATTCGTATTTTTTTCACTATGAGTAAGTCTCACGGTAGTTTTAAGTTCAAAGAATGTAAGAAACTTTAATCAACTTATTACAAGCCGCCTTTAGTTATATAATAGTTGTCGAAGAAGGGCATCGCACCTTTTCACAACATGCGAAGTCATGAGCTCGGGAAGGTGCCGTAAACAATAGAAACCGGCGCGAAGGCCGCCGGGAGGTCGGCCATGTTTGCCGGCCGTTTAACGCGCTCACGTAACTTCGGTTGCCAATACTCAGCTGCTAAGCTACTGTTCTTCAGTACATGTGGAAAAAATGTACATTGGTTTATTGAATCAGGCGTTACTTTGCGGAGGTCCATATTAATATTAATCGACCCGCGACCTTCGCCTCTAAGCCTTCGCGGCCTTTTAAGGTCGCGGGTGAGCAAAGTAAATTGTTTTAGTTCATTTGTACAATGGTTCTCTAATTTTTCGCCAAAAATATTTTTCCCAACTGATTCATTTCCCGATTGTTTTTTTGTTCTTTCTGAAACTTTAAATACTTCAGGATTGTTATAAATTATAATATAAAACTAACCTAACCTATAGGGTTCTACTGGATAGTCCTGGAACATCTTCTGAATAGCTTACAGTTTCAGAAAAAAAAAACAGTTGGGAAATTAATCTGATGGGAAAAATATTATTGGGGATAGGGCAGGATCCCCTGTAAAAGTACAAAAAAAAAACAATTACAGCATTTTAAATGGCTATCAAATACTTGAATCTGAAAAAGTAGTTTCTGATTACGTCTCCGATATCACCGTGCATACTTAGTATGTACTTCTACAATAGTTTGTCCAAGCACAAGACTTACTAACGGCACTAAAAACATAGCAGGAACCGCTGTGACTCTGCTCGCTCTTAAAACGTAGGCAAATCTTCAAAAAAGATCCATGTGGGTCTTTACTTTCTTGCTCTTAAGTTTAGTTTAAATTAGTTAAGTTTTAGTTTCTGATTACTTCTCCTATGTCACTCTCCTTTATAGGCGTGAATCCATATTTCAATCCATACTTCATCCTAATATTATAAATGGAAAATGTGTCTGACTGTTTGTTACCTCTTACGCTTAAACCGCTGAACTGATTTAGACGACATTTGGTATGGAGATAGTTTTGAGTCCTGGGAAAGGACATAGGATAGTTTTTATCCCGGAAAATTGCATAGTTCCCGCGGGATAGCGATAAACGAATTCTTTGCAGACGGAGTCGCCGGCAACAGCTAGTAACCTATAAACCATCCGAGACTAAGAAAAAACAGACAGGCCATAGTATTCTTTCTAAATACAAACAATATGTAACTAGGTAACTTTGGAATGCGAAGTCATTATCATTACATTCAAAGCTTCATTCAGAATCACGCGCATGCCTGGCTATTATCGCACGTCCAGTGATAAACGCATTCCATGTGGCGTAGCTACAAGATGAGACTTCCGCGACACGTCACGTATCGCGGACATGTATGTTTAAAAACCTTTATTGCACAAAAAAAAAAAACACTATTGACAACAGTTGAGATACATGTACGAAGGGATCTTTACCAGTCAACCCTTGAGTGGATTAGAGGAGAATTTACAACACGATAATAGTATTAATAGTACTGCCAAAGTGGGAGTAACTTTAGTAATTTTGGGGCGTGGTGTCACTAATTCTGACCTTTTTACGTCAACCTTCAAATTCAACGTCACAGCACTTGTAATGTATAGGTAGTGGTAATTTTGCGTCGTATATGTGGTCTAATTATTGAATGTTTGCTTGCTAATTACACACATAAGGAGTACTGACTGAACAACAAAGATTTATGCGATGGGAGGAGCGGGCGAGTGCGTGTTTGGTGTGTGTGTAGATAGCTAGACGTCTAGAATAACATCGGCTACTTGTTATCTCACGGGATCTATGTAAAATCCCAAAATCTTAACAGTAAGGCCCATACTACACGGGTGGTTTCCCGCCGCGGTTTCCCGCTCGACGGAGCTGCGCAGTGTAGTTTGCACCATACAACTTCCATATAAAATTGTGTCTAGTGGCGGTTCAGAAGCGGTTTCCCGCGGCGGGAGAACCGCCCGTGTAGTATGGGCCTAAGAACCTAACATAACACTTGAAACGTAAATAAAGACCACAATGCAATTCTTGGGAATTTCCATGGGAATTTAGAAAAATCCCAGAGGTTCAATTCAACTGCAAATGAAATGATTAAAGTGAGTTATATATTTAAAAAAAAGCATACCTTGTTCTTGATCCTGATTATTCAAACTCACTGATCATTCAAACTTAAATATTTCAAATAATTACGAACGACACAAAATAACTCTTTTTTTTTTCTTTGTTCTATTGCATAATAACAAATACCCTCCATTTGTGTAAAAATTCTCCGTGCTATCTCTATCTCCAAACTTACTTACTTACTCCTCTGGCGCAACGACCCAAAGTGTGTCTTGGCCTCCAATACAAGTGCACGCCAAAGATCCCGGTCCTGTGCCGTCTCTCGCCAGTCACCAACCTCAAGCTCGCGCAGATCCGCCTCCATCACTGCTCAACGGTATCTAGGGTGACCAACGGAACGCCGCCCTGTTGGCTTACCCTGGTAGGCCCTCTTCACTGCACGACAGTCCTTCATGCGCTCGGAGTGACCAAGCTACCGAAGCCTGTCTATCTCCAAAGCACATTCCCATTCCACATAAAGTATACGTGAATGCAGCGCTGTGTGGCACACGTGCCGAGTTCTATAGTACTCTCTGTGAGTCGACACAGGCGTGGGTAAAGATGATAAACAAGAGCAATAATTAACGGCTATCTGATAATGCTACGCTATCGACGGACCTTGAGTCACTTGATATCGATTAGCAACTTTTAATTTTGATGGTGCGCCCGTGTGTGTGTATTTTTAAGATGCTCAAATAATTATAGAATAGACGGACACGTTGTTTGCTGTTTAAATGCATTAGAGCGTAACTCGTAGTTATTTCCATGCACAGAAACAAGTCGTCACGAAATGGTCCCAACTTAGAATGATTCTTCTTCGTCGTTTCACTCTTGACAGAGTGGTCGTGGTCACCATTTTCTAGGAGCTCGTAGCAAGCTTAACAATACGCCTCCATTCTTCTCTGACAGCCGCCTTCGTTATGCTTGCGTGTAGTGGTCCTATTGCAGAATGATTGACACCTTGAAATTCTGGTGGTCCCACCAGGATGGTCTCCGCAAGACGGAACTCTTCAGCGGTTAATGGCGTCGACTTAACTTGGTACGGATGTCTAGTTTGCGTGACAATGCAAGTACAGTCAAGAAGGAGTACAGAAGAAAAAAATCATCGCCGCGTTGCGGGCGCGAGTTTACGGCGTCTAATCACGGAGAGATGTCCGCCAAGTGCATGCCGCATACCCCCTCCGCCGCGAAACCGCCGCTAAAAACGCTGGTGAGTAGGGACTCTATCGTGGCCCGTGAAATCAGCGCACACATCTCGCCCTCCAGTCTCGTTCGTAGCGATTCACCGACATCGTAGTTTACAACACTCTGGAATTTTTGAACATAGACACGTTATCGGCAGCTATAAGTGTCCGACGAGTTCAAGGGCAATTGATAGCGGGTGACTCACTAGTGCTCCGCAAGGAAATCCCCCTCTGTTTTGTATTAGATTTGATAAGGTTCGTAGATCACTAATTGAGAGATCTGTTCGAGTAAATGGATCAAATGTTCACGGCCGTCGCTGTAGTCATAACAAAATAATAGTCTTCTTTTTGGTAGTAAAATTTAATCGGGCCTTGGGACTGTTATTGTAGGCTTCATTTTAGGCTACCTGCCCACTGGAGCGGAGCGAAGCAGCGAACGAGATAATAGTCCACCAATACACCTTGTTGTTTTTTATTTCCGTTAACTAAAGTTATAATCTTACCTTAAAAGGTAAGATTATTCAGGTCAATAGAGTTAATTTCTTGAAGAAAACACTATGTCTTAACTCTTACTATTTTTGAGATATTCAATAATTAAATTTATTGGCTGAACCAGTGTAAAATGTCCTTCATTACGTCCTATTATTATTTATCTTTTAAATTTCGTCAGTAAAGAATTTTCCATTCATAGCTATTCGCTACAAGAAGAGTATTGAGGAGAGTTCGTTCGACATTGAGACATTACATACTTTTTATTTTATTATGTGTCATAATTGACACTAACTTTTGTGTGACTCTAAGGGACCTTTTGCACTTTAATATTGATTTATTTATTACGTATGAATATCATATTTTTTTCATCAATCACGGTGAAAAAAAAGATTCTTAAGACCAGCTAAGAGACCTTTAGATCTCACATGGACGGATGGTCAATGAAAGTGTTTTTTATTCTTATAGTTTAATATATTCCGCTGCACGGTTCTTGGACTTGCTTCAGCGGTACAATTTCTGGCGTCGCACTGCGGTTTTCATATAAGCCTTCTTTTCACTAAGGAGGTTGCAAAGTCTTGGCAAGATGTCCAATTTGTAGTATCATACGAGGTTGTTAGGCATCATGCATAAAAGGCTCACCGTTAAAAAAATCCTAGTTATTTAATAGACACTATGACAATCCTTGGAATTATGAAATGACTACCTGTTGCCCGCGACTCCTACGAAAAATTCGTTATTTCCTGTGAATTTTCCGGGATAAAAACTATCCTATGTCCTCCCCAGGGGTTAAACCAAAATACCATACCCAATTTCATCATATCGGTTCAGCGGTTTAGAGATAACAGACAGACAGACGGATGAACATGCAGACAGTTACTTTCGCATTTGTAATATAAGTATGGATAATTAAATATGAAAATGGTCAAGAATTGTGCGTGCGGTTTACAACCTTGTAATGCACAAATAATTTATTGAATCAGGCGTTACTTTGCGGAGGTCTATATCAATGAACTGAAACATTTACTTTGCTCACCCGCAACCCTATGTTAGCTATGTTTATGCTGATGTGCTCTGGTTAAGTTCGAAACGCGTCAGTAAGTGTGGGAAGTTGGGTTTGTGTAATTTGTGTGTGCTCGTACAGTGTGGAGGTGGAGGAACTGCCATGAACACACATTTCTTGCATAAACGTAGCTACAGGTAACGCCACCAGAGCTGAGGCCACGCACACAACCACATCTCATGTAATGACAGCGAGCGGCGTTTAACGTCAACACAACGTCAAAATCCCGCTGTCATTACATGAGATGTGGTTGTGTGCGTGGCCTCAACTCTGGTGGCGTTACCTATAGCTATCTTAAGGTCGCGGGTGAGCAAAGTAACTGTTTCAGTTCACTAATAATGCACGCCCGGATAATCCATGTATTTTATACAATTGCCATAAGGGAGAACGAATTATCAGGGCGTGCATTATGAGGCCGTACATTCCGGGGCAGCAATTACTCTGTTATACATTAACCGCACCCGTATAGGAAAATCCTTGTTAATATTTTTTTTAGCATGCTCAATACAGTCGTGAGTAATATTAAACTTAACCTAGATATCTGTACGTCTGTCGGTTGCATCGTAGTGTTGGTAACTCCCAAACGAAAGGAGAAATTCGAACGTGGTTTTGGTAGAGAGCTAGTTTTATTGCTATTGTTAGTATAGTTATTCTAGTAATATTATATGACCAATTTGATCATCAATATTTGAATAAGTCTGTAATTCACCATTTGCGCATCGCCTTTAATAATTAGTGTCTGCTCAACTTCTTGATCGATCGGCATATCACGCGTTCATTTTATAAGATACACCAATGTGTATCGATCTCTGCAGACAAAATGATGGCATGACTTGCACCGCCTACTGGTGCTTTGTCTGTTCTGAATCCGTTTATCCTGTTCACTGAGCTCCATCTCCATTTTCGTATAACGGGCAAATGCCTCAGTGACATTACTTGTATTGTATCTTATTCGCCAGTTACACTAAATTACTCGCTTTGCTGCCCTATTCTAAGACGATTCTCCCGACATAGGGCCCGATTCGCACGAGAGCTTTTTTAACGTCCGGTAATGCATTTGCTGCCGGCTGTCAGACTAGAATTCTTAAGGCCCTACCTAGCTTTTGGCGCATTTATTACATTAATTTAATCTTGTGCTGTATCGCCTGTTTCATTACTACGTAGCAAAGCTTTAGTTCTGAAGTTCATGTGTAAGATATTTTAGGATTCACTCTACAGGGTTATTTGTAATTCATTAGCATCCATTTAACCCTAAACTCCTACCACTTAAACAAATGTTTTTTGTTTTACGGCTTTTGTCATAACTTAATATTTTTGGTGTAATAACGTTTTGAAAATTTGAGATTTTCTCTTATTTTTACGATACTCTGTGTATTTGTGTGGGAAAAAAAGTGCTTCATTTTAAAAAGTCGTAAAACAAAAAACATTTGTTTGAGTGATAGGAATTCAGGGTTAAGAGGATGTCAGTGAATTAAAAATAACCCTGTAATGACCAGCGTTTATCGAAACGAAACACGATTACTTGTAGTTCGCTCGATAGAAAAAAAATCCAGTCGTCTCTAAAAAATAAAATTAATCCTTAGTAAAGGTAACGCCACCAGAGTTGAGGCCACGCACACAACCACATCTCATGTAATGAGAGCGGGATTTTGACGTTGTGTTGTCGTTAAACGTCAACACAACGTCAAAATCCCGCTGTCATTACATGAGATGTGGTTGTGTGCGTGGCCTCAACTCTAGTGGCGTTACCTATACGACGTAAATACATGCACGGCCGGCAGGTCATGACTTTGGAATGTTAATAAAACAAGAGATTTTTGAATGTTAATAGATCTTTTCTAGGGCCTAGTGTTGCTACATTTTTAAAATATGTATTTGTTTTAGTAATAAGATGAAAATACCAAAATACACGCGCAGTCTAACCAACCTATCTTGAGCCATCGTGCTTCCCTCTTGTCCGATAGTTAGTTGCGTTAGTTCTCCTTCGGCCATCGGACGGGAAACTCACACATACACGAGTGCATAGAATACCTAAAATCGACCACACATCTTGTTTTAATAACATTCAAAAAGTCATGACCTGCCGTGCAGTATTTACGTCGTACTAAGGATTTATTTTATTTTTTAGAGATGACTTAGGATTTGTCTCTATCGAGCGAACTACAAGTAATCGTGTTTCGATAAACACTGGTCATTAGAGTGGATCCTCAAATATCTTACACATGAATTTCAGGACTAAAGCTTTGCTAGTTAGTAATGATACAGCACGAAATTAAATGAATGCAATAAATGCGCCAAAAGCTCAGTAGAGCCTTAAGGCATCTGGCCTGTTTTTGCATCGCATGCAAATCAATATTACCAACAGGTTATTTAATAACTGTGTATATTTTAGTCTGCCGCCCACTAGTGTCGCGCCACGTTATCGACTACCGACTTAACTAGTAAGACTTCAGTCGAGTTCAAGGGCAGCCCTATACGCAGACAGTTACAATGAACTTTATGTGTAGATAAAACATTCTGCGCCATTTGCATAATATGAACCTATTGTGCTTTTGTGAAGAGTTTTTATGTCCGTAATTTTATTTTTTGCCCAGTTTAATTATAATGGTTTTGTTTACTTTTCTGTATTATGGATCGTTTTGCACGCGTATGTTTATTTACTGATTAGCCTTCAGGTCTAGAAGTTGAATTGAAACTCCGGGATTTTATTAAATTCCCATTTGGGAATTCCCAAAAAATACTTCGTCGTTTTCATTTAAGTTGTACCTATGACGAACACCCGTGTGAAATATCATACCTTGCGGTTAATATTTTGGTATTTTACATGAATTCCGTGGGAATATCGGAATAAAAAGTAACCTGTGTTATTTCAGACACTTCCAACCGTTTTAACGTGAACAAGGAACAACATCCACACACAAAACTCACACGAACGGACTCGCGCACATACAAAATTTCGCGTTAATATTGATAGAAAATAATCGTCTTTAATAAAATTAACCTTGTTTTCAATGGTTCACCAAAAACAACCAACCGCTTTTGTTTTTAAAATGAAAAATACAATTCTTGAGACGTAATAGTCGTCACTATTTTAATTATTATTGTCCCACCGTCGAGGTATTCGTCGCTCGCATGCGAACGGCCGACGTATCGCGTGCGAAAGCTGGTGTAAAATGAGTAAGGCATGTTCAATTGGAGCCTAGGGTATTCGTAGGGTACGTACTCACTCGTACATACAGTTAATTTAAAACCTATACCTACATATAAATAACCTTGTCGCACTGGCGGCGTTGTGAATAGCACAAACAAATAACAAAAACTGAAACCTTTAAAAAAATTGTTTCACAGCTGCATTTGCATAGACCATGGTCAAAACATTTTCCTGTGAACGGTTTTTGCTTAACATTGGCGCTGTTTTGTCTGCATTATGGCTGTATTTTACTCTAGTTTATTTCCGCGGCTTTAGCCGAGGTGCACAATTTCATATCCTTTGGAAATTTCTCGAAAATTGACCTTATTCTTTATTATTACAGGATAATGTCTGGAATATGCTTTGATATGTCAGGACGTTTCTTTTTACCTGAGATGGAACGGTGAATAGTATATGCGTTTGGGTTTAATTAAAAGGTTGTGTGTTTGTATGTCTGTTACCATTTTGTATATTTTGTATTAAGATTACGCAGCGAGCGAAGCCGAAGAAGTTCGGTCAAAGTGTTAGGTCAATAATGCGTATTGCAACATCGTACGGACGTCTCTACTATACGAAACAGTTAGGTTTTCAAAATGATGGAGTTTAGTTGCGACCCTTTAAACTGGACGGACTGTACACAGCGACACTGCTTTTTTTTCCGCCAAACGTGTACCGACAGGTTCTTGGGTTGGTTTCTCTCATTTAGATTGCTTTCTCTAGTCACATTACATCACAGAACTTTTAACCGTCTTGCTCGGTAATATGGTTAAATTTTACCTTGCATCCCAGACTATACAGGGTGTCCCAGAAGTCGACGCCATCTTGTATCGGTTATCAGAAGAATATAAAAAAATATCTAACTTATGTAATTTAAAAAATATAGGCATTGTTAAAAGTCCATGATCCGACGGTATTTGTATGAAGTTCCACATTAAGATCGCCCCGTTTGTCAGGTTCTCTCGCTCGGATCGCTTTTAATTAGTCTCCTAATCATCGCAGAATTTTCAACCGTCTTGCTCGGTAATATGGTTAAGTTTTTATTGGCTCGGTGCAAATCCATGATCAAACGGCAAACGGTACGTGTATGAAGTTCCATAGACGGCCTCTGTGCTGATGCGGATGAGAGGGAGCACGAATAGCATCCTGAAAATGATAGCAGGGAGGTGGGATTCGGATATTCTCCGCCGATACACCGACCGTCATGTTTTACGAACATACTAACATAGTTTTATAAGTGCTTTCTGTTACTAACAATTTATGGATCTGAGTAATCTGTTTTTTTTTATTTTTTATTAAGTTAGTTTCGTTATTTGTACGCAGGATACATTTGGCCGCGCGCGCAACTGGGTGAAGGAGCTGCAGCGGCAGGCGTCGCCGTCCATCGTGATCGCGCTCGCCGGCAACAAGTCCGACCTGGCCGCCAAGCGCATGGTCGAGTTCGAGGAGGCGCAGGCTTACGCCGACGAGAACGGGCTGCTCTTCATGGAGACTTCTGCTAAGACCGCGATGAACGTCAACGACATATTCCTAGCTATCGGTGAGTCCGTAGTTGCACTCTGTTATTTAACCCTCTATATACGTAGTCTGTGGCAGTAACCGGCCGGATCAGATCATCAGCGCATGGTGTCAGGTTGTACTCGGTCGTTTGATCTGCTTTAGTCTGTAGTCTCGGCGCATGGGCGAGTTTGAGAAGGCGAAGACTTGCGCTGATCGTCAACGACAGTTACTAGCGATCGGTGAGTCCTCAGCATCGTACTCTAGTGTACCATCGCAGGTTTCTGGGAGGTGTATGGGCTTGCGTTGATGAGGACGGGCTGCTCTTTATAGTGACTTCTGCTAAGATATACACGATCTTCGGACTACTGACTTCTTATACCAACGCACGGCAAACGTTTCAGAATTGTTCAAAAATATCTGAACACGCTTTTGCGTGATTCCCAAAGTGGTCCACGGGAGACTCGACGGGATTTAGATTTAGATCCAATCTTCACATTTTTGTCGAGTTGGGAATATGGTACAAATGTAGCTGCAAGGGGTCCACCGGAACCAGCTAAATTTTGAAAGTGGTCCATGAGAAAAAAAAGTTTGGGAAACAATAGTCTATACGATCGTATTAATTGTGTTTATGTTATGAGCTCCTTGTCGGCTCCGACGTGTATGATTTCAACTGTACTTGATATAGCTACTATACTTTTGTTTATGTAGTTGAACAATGATGTGAGCGCTCGGTGTTTGTGTTACAGCGAACAAGTTACCAAAGAGCGAAGGCGGCGGCGCCGCGGCGGCGGGCGGCGCGCGGCGCCTGGCGGACGGCGAGCAGCCGCGCGCCTCCTCCTGCTGCAAGTGATACACGACACAGGTGACACGCACACTCCCCCTAGACCCCTCTTAGTACACGACACAGGTGACACGCACACTCCCCCTAGACCCCTCCTAGTACACGACACAGGTGACACGCACACTCCCCCTAGACCCCTCTTAGTACACGACACAGGTGACACGCACACTCCCCCTAGACCCCTCTTAGTACACGACACAGGTGACACGCACACTCCCCCTAGACCCCTCTTAGTACACGACACTGGTGACACGCACACTCCCCCTAGACCCCTCTTAGTACACGACACAGGTGACACGCACACTCCCCCTAGACCCCTCCTAGTACACGACACAGGTGACACGCACACTCCCCCTAGACCCCTCTTAGTACACGACACAGGTGACACGCACACTCCCCCTAGACCCCTCTTAGTACACGACACAGGTGACACGCACACTCCCCCTAGACCCCTCTTAGTACACGACACTGGTGACACGCACACTCCCCCTAGACCCCTCTTAGTACACGACACAGGTGACACGCACACTCCCCCTAGACCCCTCTTAGTACACGACACTGGTGACACGCACACTCCCCCTAGACCCCTCTTAGTACACGACACAGGTGACACGCACACTCCCCCTAGACCCCTCTTAGTACACGACACAGGTGACACGCACACTCCCCCTAGACCCCTCTTAGTACACGACACTGGTGACACGCACACTCCCCCTAGACCCCTCTTAGTACACGACACAGGTGACACGCACACTCCCCCTAGACCCCTCTTAGTACACGACACTGGTGACACGCACACTCCCCCTAGACCCCTCTTAGTACACGACACTGGTGACACGCACACTCCCCCTAGACCCCTCTTAGTACACGACACTGGTGACACGCACACTCCCCCTAGACCCCTCTTAGTACACGACACTGGTGACACGCACACTCCCCCTAGACCCCTCTTAGTACACGACACTGGTGACACGCACACTCCCCCTAGACCCCTCTTAGTACACGACACTGGTGACACGCACACTCCCCCTAGACCCCTCTTAGTACACGACACTGGTGACACGCACACTCCCCCTAGACCCCTCTTAGTACACGACACTGGTGACACGCACACTCCCCCTAGACCCCTCTTAGTACACGACACTGGTGATACGCACACTCCCCCTAGACCCCTCTTAGTACACGACACTGGTGACACGCACACTCCCCCTTGACCCCTCTTAGTGATACACGACACAGGTGACACGCACACTCCCCCTTGACCCCTCTTAGTGATACACGACACAGGTGACACGCACACTCCCCCTTGACCCCTCTTAGTGATACACGACACAGGTGACACGCACACTCCCCCTTGACCCCTCTTAGTGATACACGACACAGGTGATACGCACACTCCCCCTTGACCCCTCTTAGTGATACACGACACAGGTGACACGCACACTCCCCCTTGACCCCTCTTAGTGATACACGAGACAGGTGGCACGTACACTCCCCCTTGACCCCTCATAGTAATACACGACACAGGTGACACACTCCCCCTTGACTCCTCCTAGTGATACACGACACAGGTGACACGCACACTCCCCCTTGACCCCTCCTAGTGATACACGACACAGGTGGCACGTATTTTCCCCCTTGACCCCTCATAGTGATACACGACACAGGTGACACGCACACTCCCTCTTGACCCCTCTTAGTGTTACACGACACAGGTGGCAAGCACACTCCCCCTTGACCCCTCATAGTGATACACGACACAGGTGACACGCACACTCCCCCGTGACCCCTACTAGTGATACACGACACAGGTGACACGCACACTCCCCCGTGACCCCTACTAGTGATACACGACTCAGGTGACACAAACACTCCCCCAGCATCTGTTAACATTATTAAAACGCGGCACCAAATATATTTTCGACGCTATTTTGGAGCTCAATAATAATAATACCTATCGAGAAAAAACACGCTTATCGTGTTCTTCGACACGATCAATTCGCTAGAATATGCGATGAAAAATAATATATCACAGTTCAAACACATACTTTAGCAATGCTATTTACCTTCAAACGAGAAAGAGAAATTGTCAAAAAATCAATTGTCTCGTCTTAATCAAGAAACATTTATAAACCATATTAATTTCTCCATGTTCCAGATGAAATCGCATCCCGGCGCGGGCGCGTCTGCGGCGTGAGCGCCGGCGCCCTACACCTAGCTATAAACAAAATACACGTACGAGATGTAATTATTAAAAGATATATATTTAATTTGGTTCAAGTTTAGGCGGTTGGCACGTTAGGGAGCGGTTAGTTGGGGCGTGTGCGGCCGCCTTTACACGTCCCCACTGAAGACGTTACACCCGGTTTACACACGCTACGACAAAACGTGCGTTCGATAACAGCTCCACGATATAAAATCACGCATGTGTACACTGGGTTTTAGGTAGCAGTCAAGGTTTTATGACTTGGCGTCATTTGAGTCTGCGAGATGTGAACAATCCAACGACTTGGATACCAGACGGAGGTGTGGCTCAACGTTTCAAATCCCACGAACTTGGTCATTACTTGGCCAAAAGATATAAGGACGCGTTTGAACGCTTCGTTCTAATTGTTACGGTCGAATATCGTGTACTCGAGTGAAGACAGAAAAATTTGACTGCAATTAAATTTGCGTAAATGAACCCCCGAATGAGATTTTTCGAGAAAACTTAGTTCTTAATAAAATAAGTGTATTGTAATTACTGATTAATTCATAGAACCGCGGTGGGGACGGATCTTAACATGTGTATAAAAGTAGATATCTATCTAATGCCTCATAGCGGACTTGTTGAGACATTTGTTTGGATGTTGAAAAGTTGCGATAAATAGTTAGGTATTAAGAAAGTTAAAATGCATTGTATATTATTGTGGTGCGAACAAATGTTTCAGCGGGAACTAGTTAACAGTTCGATGTAGTCTCTGACAGTCTTCAGGTATGTATAGCTCGGCCTTAAATATTCAAGGGTTACATTGCGGAGTTTGAAAAGAACTGAAATTTAGATTTGACTTTTGATAGAGAGATGTACGTGACGCCACATTGCGGACCCTTCTATGTTTTTGGCTCTGTTTTCTTGGACGCCGCCACCGCACACGCCCCTTGGTTTAGTCTAATCTACAGTTTACGCAATTACTTTGGTTAGAAAACTCTTCACGGTTCTCAAACTACACTTACATTATATTTTAACCACGAAATATTACTTTTACACGCTTGTTTTGGTATCCCCAAAGTATAATTTACTCTTACTTCATTACTGTCAAAATCGTGGTGAAGGTGCATTTACATTCGTTCTCCATTCGCTCATTCATTCATTCATTCATCATCAATACTTTTAAGTGACAGCTCACAATGTTCAAATTTCCACTTAGCATTGTAAACTCAATAATAATATACGCTGTCTCTGTCCAAAGCTGCATTTGGACATACGAGGGACGGAGTATAAGCGGTATTTCTCGTAGTGGCTGTTAATGCGTTCGAAAAGTATGTAATACTTTGACGAGCTGGATTATAGGGATGTAATATTAACGTCTTATCGTATTTTAAAGCAATTTTTAGATGTCTGATGGCTTAGTGGCAGATGTCTTCAATGAAGGTAGCAAGAACTTCAACCAGTGGAACTTAAAAAATAAATTATGATTGCAGCTAGACGAGTCTTGTCAGAAGACTACGCGTGTAATGCAAGATGAGATTAAATAAAATATGTGGAACTTAGACTTCTGCCACTAAGCTGGAAGGCCCACAGTTCCCGGGTTCATCGCTCCATGTATTAGAATAAATTCCCCATTTACGTCCCGCCCTACACTCCCCGTGTCTATCAAGGTCTACAATCAAGTGATATATTAACACTTAGTAGATACAACAGCTTTATGATTTAACCCAAGAATTTTATATTTGGACATTGTTTTCTGTGGTGGTACTTATAAGTAGATATACCGTTGTACACTCCAACTTTCTTTACTCCTGAATTTACCTTAAGCCGCATCACAGATTTGTCGAAAAAAAAATCGATGAAACAACACTTGCTCGGAATAAAAAGGTACCTAAAGTTTTGAGGCCAGTTAATGTGTTAGTGGTAAAGCAACGCAAAGGTTATACCGGTATATTTACTGATCCAGGTAACTGGTACAGCAAAACTAGTGTCCGTCGGTCGTGTAGGGCGACTCGTCTCTCATCAAGCATGCGCATAGTTATGTTAAACTAGACTTACATCTCAGTTAGGAACTTATTTTATATACTTACCTAATAAAATAATCATTGGACAAATTTGTTCTATATTAATTGTATTAGTATATTTTCTGTATGATTATATATTTTTAAGAGAAGTGTATCTAGATTGGGTCGTATGTAACTGTGGCAGTTTTTAAACGTAATTATGGAGTTATGTTGGATAACTTGTTTGTTGAACCATTCCACTCGCTTGGGTTCGTCGGCCGCGGCCGGCTCTAGCGCCCGCCGCGGGCCTAGCTTCCAGTCTCAGGTGAAGCCCCAACTGACACGATCCATTTCAAATTAATATAGGGTAATACCTGTTAAAGACATCCTTCATTATAATTTACGCAGTTGATGTTCAATTATTACCTCCCAGCTTCAGTGAAATTCTAACGGCGTTTGATTGGATCTGTGTCGGTCCGTTCTTCACCGGAGCGGTCCTACACGAGATTGCGTAGTTCCGCGTCACACCTCATGTGAACGAGTCGCAGGGACGCCTCAAGCTATCGCCGAGTTGTTTTGTGATATAACCCGAACCGCGAGTAGAATCCGTGCTTTACGTAAAGCAATATTTGTTATTAAAAATCGATCCCGATTTGTATAGTCGAGTCCCGGTATAATAATTATACATAGGTTATAATATAAATGTAATACATATGTGGCGTTTGCGCGTACGCAACCATAGCGCTTGTTAGTCGGTCCCGCCGTTGGCCGGGCGGGCGGCCCGCCTCCCCGCTACAGACAAGTAAAGAGGTTCCGAGACGGTCAGGAAAATCTAAGTGCAAGTCAAGCCGCTCGACCGTCTGGGAAACTCTTAAAGACGCGCGCTGTCCTCGCGGCCAACAACTTACCTGCGATAACGTTGACCGGTGCCAGCCTATCGCGAGATCTAAATTATATTACATATTTTTATTTATGTATGTCGTATAACGCAATCAATGTTGGTTTTTTTAATGAAATTGTTTAAGTTTTACATCGCGGCTGTGTACCGCAACGTGCAATCGAGTAGCGCCGCTTCCTCGCCCGCTGGACTCCCAACTGTGGCTTTACATTACACGATGATGGTAGATTACTGAGCATTTGTGACGTTAGAGAGTTGCTATTGCTAGTGGTCGACGGCGAATTAATTGACGGAATGCGTAGTGAATAGTTTTTGACGCATTCGCTGTCGGCTGTCAGATCCAAGACTGTGTCCCAAACGCATAGGTGCGTTCAAATTACTGTTAAATTCAGACATCGGCACACGAAAGTAACTAAAACGCGTATTTGCGTTGCCAACAGTGAATGCGTCAAATATAATTCCCAGGACGTGTTACGAGCTCGCACTGATTTTTCGCAATTTTCTAGTGTTGTTCAAATGCCTGGAATTAGCCATAAATACGTAGGCATGATAGTTTCCTCGTAAAAATTATAATGGAACCCTACATGTCGAAGTAGGTAATGTACGAGTATTGTATAAATTAAACCCGGGAGGCGGGAAGCGGTAATTTTGAAAATTCAGTATAAAATAGCGTAGAGCCGCGACCAGGCGTTTCATACAGCTGTATTATGAAGCGGAGCTCCACAGACGGACGCTGACATCCCGGTCGAACTGTATGTTTTTGTATTGTGTAAATATTTTGGATTTATTAAGATTATTATATTGAATAAAAAAAATATTGTAAATGTATGGAGTGTTTTATTTTAAAAACCCGCTTTTTAGTGTTCGATGTGTACTAGAGCGAAGTCGTGAAGGAGTAAGAACTATGCCTTACCGCCCGGCCACGCCTTCGCGCGTTTGGCGGCGCGATAAGCGTTTTATCAGTTCATTGCGTGTGCCGCCAGGTAACCACTGTACGGCGAGCGTCTCGGCCGCGTAATGAACACAGAAAACGCTTGCCGCGCCACCAAACGCGCGAATTTGTGGCCGGGCGGTTACGTCGTTACTTTAAAAATAGCCCGTATCACAAAATCGATAATCTGGTCAAGTGAACTTTACGAAGGGTGCATTAAGGTTCAGATTGGTTTACATATAGACAGTGGCACTGTCGATATTGATTTGGGATACGAGCTTGTTTTCAAAGTAGGGACGATTAGTTGTTAGTAAGGGTACGCTTGCATTGAAGAAGAGCGGTGCGGAGATTTGTTTTTTGTTGAAATTCTCATCTTGCGCTGCTCTCAATGTAATTAATTGGTCGTCAATTCTGCACGTCTTTGCTCTGTCCCAGTGGCACCCTGGGGGTCTCCCCATCTATCAACGAGAAATCGGTTTCAGCTGATCGGAAAAACCTTTGTCAACGCAATAAGAGCGAAAAAGACGTCGATCAGCTCTGCTTCATTCGGCTCGCGTAGCCGAGCCGATTGACGTCTTTTTCGCTCTTATTGCGTTGACATAAGTATAGCCGATGCCGCGTCGATGAATTTGGGGAGACCCTAAGGGCCCGTTGTTTGATCAATAATTAAATAAACTGATAGTTAAAATGTATGGCAAACAACAATAGTTAACGCATTTCAAAGGCAATTTGACTATTAGTTAGTTTAACTATTGATCAAACAACGGGCCGTTAGGCTCTCATCAATAAATAAGAACATTGAATCATAATCTTTACGGATTTGCTGCCGGCCGTCGGGCTCCAGATTTCTTCAGGTGCCACAAACGCACATGTGCGTTCAAATAACTACCAAACTATGACAGCTGCACTAGTCGAAAGTAACGAAAACGCATATATGCGTTCCCGGCAGTAAACGCGAACCCATTTACTACTACCGGTCCTACCTATTTAGACATTAGACTACAAAATAAATCAGTTTTGTATTGTTCACCAACAAATTCAATTGATTTTGCATCATATTGTAAAGAGGGCAAGGTCGAATCTTTATGTAGATTTGAGGTTGACATAAGCACTATGCCCGGAAAAGATTAAAAATATAGTCGTTCTGCAATATTTCAAAAATCTGGGTAGGTCCGATTTTGATTCTATAGAACCGATAAAGGTACTATTTCACTGTTCTATAGGACAATGGGATCGACCCAAAAATCTCGAACATAATGACAGTCGCCTTAAGAAAAGAATCATCAATAATAAATATGAATTTATTTTTTATCCAAGGACTTTCACAACGATAAAATATAGTGACAATAAGTACATAAAACAACGCAGCACATGGCACTCGATTAAAATATAACTTTACAAATAAGTACCACACAATTCCAATGCCCAAAGAAGCTTAAAACAAGTTGAACGCAGTCTGAAGAGTTGTATACATAATTTTTAACGTACTTACATTACAATTGTAATACTAAAAAATATTTAGGCCCTGAAATGTAAACACAAAGTAAATTACAAAAGTATGGCTCTATGAGTATATAAAAAAAAAACATAATAAAATGTATTTCACCTAAGAAGTAAATAACAAAGACTGTTGTTTTTGTGTGTAAGTGCGACTTTACACAGGATGCCCCAAAACTCAACGATAAGCTGGTAGGGCAAGAGATCAAGCTATACCTGTTTTGGAAAAAAAATCATCAAAATAAATAAAAAATATATAAATGTCACTTACTTAAGCGGTAATAGTCACAACGGCAGTTTTAGCGTTAGACATTAAAAAAAATGTATATCGCCTACAGGGCCGGATTTAGAGGTCTGGAGGCTTTGGGGCATAAAAGGAGTGGAGGTTCCTTAGCCACAAATTATTTTCCAAATACTCGTCGGAATTAGAAAGATTTTTTTTATCGATGTCTTTTATGGGGGCCCCTATTGTGGAGGCCCCGGGGCTGGGGCCCCGGAATTCCTCCCCTAAATCCGGCCCTGATCGCTTAACGTCACATGGATTTTTTCTTATTTTTCCAGGACTTTCATAATAACTTGTGCCTTTCGTCCGGTGCCAGGTTATGGTTGAGTTTTGTGACACCCTGCATAAGTTTCGGTTAGTAATCATTTACTTCTTAATTGTTTAAGTAGCTATATGACTAGTCAGCTGGTAGCTGTTATTTGTGAACAAGATCGTTTCCATTACCTATATGCTGCATTAAAAGCAGTGAGAAAAAAATGTCGCCATTAATTGGGAACTTTCCGCTATGTCATTTCATTACATTGCCCTAATATTAGGATAAATACTTGAAATTAGGTAGTAACGGGAGTGGTTATTAATGTTGAAATATGTGCCATGATCAGTACAAAACCAAACTGAAATGAATAAAATCGTAAAATATAGAATTTACAATAAAAATGGCTTACAAATACTATCTAAAAGGGAAAGTACGTAAATAATTAAACTTATTTAACCAAAAACATAAAATTTAATTTTAAAATACACAGAAAATATTTCACAAAATTTCATATCATTAAATTTATGATATTACTAATTTTCAAAAAGGACTCTACCCCACTGCATAAGTTGTGTCTGGAACGGCTGTTTCTAAAGTCTAGTTAGTATAGTGAAGACGAAAAAAAAAATTGAAATAAAATTAAGAGCGATTGGTTGGATCAATATTTGAAATGGTCGCAATACCTTGTACCATTGTCAAAATTACTCAAGAAACCTGGCGCGGAACTTTTGAACGCCACACATCGTTATTCTTACGAACAAAATTGATTCTTAAATTTTTGTACTACCGTTTTGTCGTCTATACACGACGCTGGCGTTCAAAAGGTTAAAGACAAAAACCAGTTTAAAATATAATTGTAACATTAGATTTTTAGTTGCTTTGAAATAAATATTCAATTCAGAATAAAGACTTCCACAGACCACGCGACGCCGGCTGAGCGTGCGGAGCGCGATGTATAACACTGAATCTTATATACGGTGACACACACCGACCGTGGCACAGCGTATATGATTCAGGTGATATACAATGCGCTGGGCCCGCTCCATCGGCGCCCCGCTCAACGGTGTGTGGTAGCCATAAGACATCGCAGCTCAGTGTTGCGATACAAAATGTGTTACCTACCCTATGTGCTTCTATTTAGAGGTGTCACTAAACTGACCATCCATTTTATGCGGCAATTTGTCCAGAAATATACATAAAGCGCTCGACTTGGTTAGTTACTTGTCCCCAGAACGTAGATAGAATACAAATATTTCCGAACGAAAAAAAGTTTGGGGTTTTTTATTTGCCTTTCATGTATTTAATCGTTGTAAATGTGCTTTAAGTAACTTTGGCATTAGTAAATTAAATACACACTTAACTATAATACGCAGAATTATATAGGAAAATAGTTTTAGGGGAGACCGAGGACAGTTGTGACAGAGGAGAGTTACGTAGTGACAACGCCGATTTTTTAGAACTTATTAACTGCTAGCGAGCTCGCAACAGCGCGCGTTTTTTAGTTCAAGTCTCGAGCTATCAAACACGCGCTGTTGCGAGCTTGCTAGCAGTAAATAAGTTCCCAAAAATCGACGATGTCACAACTCTCCTCGGTCTCCCCTACCTAACCAGTAGGTACTTAGTGTAGAACAAACATTGGTGTAAATGGGAATTGTACAAATTTGAACCAGACCGTGACATGTATAAATTAAACAAACTTTAGAATTGTAAGAGCCTTGTTTTGTAAATAGGCTTTTTAAGTTTGGATACATATTTTGTAAACGCAATGAGTTCGTTCTTCGGTTCCACATCAGATCTCAAAAAATCGTAAAACATTGCTGTTATAGTTTAAAACTATTATAAAAAAATCTAAGTCAAAGAAATACATTTTCGTTGACATGTCGATTTATAATGACAATTTTTGTAAAGAAACATGTAAAATCATTGTTAATATGATATTTTAACCTATATCACTTTACGAATAAGTATCAAGAAACTCATTTGAAATGCAGATAATTAAAATTTTAGATTCAGATAAATCTCGCTTAAATTTTATAAAATACACTTCACACTCATAAGGACAGTTTAAGCCCATAGGTTACATTAATTTCGTTCGAATAAAGACACGTATCTGACAGACAGACCTGAAGAAAATACTCCACTCTACGGTCAATACATAATTTTCTTTACCCATCCCATTCTAAATTGTCTGTTTGAAACTCTTCAAAGCCCCACCAAAAAAAACTACCTACTGCACAAAAAACGGGTTGTTCAAAAATTATTACATTCAACAAAAAAACTTGTGCTAACTGACATAAAAATCTCCAGTACGCAGCACGAACAATAAGGACCACTAACAACTGGGGATAACGTCACTACTTTGAAAAATCTCTTATCTCAAATCAATATGTATACCAAAACTGAACTTCATTGCACACTCAATAAAGTTCACTTAGGCAGATTATCTATTTTGAGATACGAGCTTTTTTCAAAGTAGTGACGATATCCCACGTAAAACCCCTACGGCTTTTCCAACCTCTTTCTTCTATTCCATGCTTAATACTACACATAAGCTTATCTCGCGAGAGAATAGGCCTCACACCTCACAACTCGTCGTCAAAGTGCTCCCCCATGAGGTCGTTTCCGTAGTCCGTCGCCTCGGAACCCACGAACTGTTGGTGGTGCCGAAGGATCTCCTCGAACTCGAGCCTGCCGTCGTCGTCGTCGTCGGCCGATGCGAACAGGTGTTCCACCTCCTCGGTCGCTATCTCGCTGCGAGGCAAATCAACATCATCATTATCAACTAGATAGCTTACTGGTTAGTGGTCTATGAAGCTGGACGCAGCGGGTTCGAAGGCCGGTAGGGGTAGATATTTGTGTGATGAATGTTATATTCGAGCTATGGATGTTATAATGTACAGTCGAGGTAACTCAATTGGGTACCAGGATGGAACCTTTTTGTTGCAAATGTCATGTTGACATTCACTACATCTGCCAAAGGAATCATCGGGAGATTGAATGTGAAGAGGTTCCACTCATTCACTTGCCTCGACTGTATGTATTTAAGTATGTTTGAAAATAATTTAATACTGTCAACGTTTATACATGACACGATAGCAGTTTTATTCTTATTCCGTCGATGAAACTGCAATACCGCGTAACTAGATATATATTAGGGGACAATCTCACACAAATCGACCTAGTCCCAAACTAAGCAAAGCTTGTACTATGGGTACCTACTAGACGACGATAGACATACTTAGGGCCTACGCTAGCTGACGCGGATTACCCGGAACGGACGCCCGTCGTGCGCGCGTCTAATAAGAAATTGTATGAACAGCGCTAAGTGGCGCGGGCACGTGCGACGGATTTTCACACGGTCTTTTCACTTAGTACATTTCTGATTTGTATGGAGAAACCAACTAAGGTTTTAGTTTCATCTTTCCTCAACAGATGGCGCAAGTATACTCTTGGAATATGTTTAAACATATATAATAAATACACTCTCAAAATTATAATTTTTTCCTGAATAAGCACATGCCGATAGCATTTAAATTTTATGATAACCATTAGCATTTAAATTTTATGATAACCATAATCAAATACAATAAAAAGCAAATTGCTTGAGACGTTATTATTGCAACACTGAAAAAAATAATAATGTGCTAACACGTTTCATTTAACGCATTTATAAACATGATCATTATGTATGTCTCAATTTCTTAATGAAACTATTCATGATTTTAACCATAGAAAAAGTCTTAAAATGTTCAAGTTTATGTTGAATCGATTTCTTATTTACTGTGAATTCGGTTACAGAATTTTTTATACGAATAAACTGTGGGCGTGCCATGCTAAGAAAGAAACAAGTGTTTGGCTATGGAACGTCAACGTCACTTTCAGAAGTTACTTACTTTTTTGACATTTCTTTCATTTATTTACCCCCGTGCGTCCGTTGTTGTTGCGTTTTGGATTTATTGTTTTTAACTTACGACTCTCGGCTTTGTTTTATGGATTCTTGTGACTGTGCTTTATTCTGTTTACCCACGCTCTAACCTGGACTTTGGCGAACGTATATTTTGTGAACCCAGGACTCCGAATTTCCGCTATGACATCAGAAAAGAAGTGCTGTGTACCGAACTGTGTATACAACAACAATTTTAACGTTGTTTTACATTGCTATCATTGCTTGCTGTAAAGCAAATGGACTGTACCTCCATAGTTCAGGTTGTACTTTCTTTCCGTGCCATGTAATGTTATCATATTTAATAATACAACTTTGTAATAACTTTGTTATAGTCGTGTGTGTTTTTATTTAAATAAAAAGTTTTAAAGACGAATGTGTGTTTAATTTTAATTTCACGAATAATAATAAAAAGTTAAATGGGCATCCAACAGTACTGCGTAGTCGTATAGTATTTATGTAGGTATGCATATGTAGGTACATAGTAGGAAATAGTTTCATCTTTAGACACTGGGGGGCGCTTACATGGGAAGCAAACTGACAACTCTATCTCCCAATGTATAAGTTACTCTATGGATTTTCAGTACATTTTAGACCCGCGAGCGGGCGCACGCGGCGGGCGTCCGCGTCAGCTAGCGTAGGCCCTTATATAGATAAATAAATACTTAAATACATAGAAAACATCCATAACTCAGGAACAAATATTCGTGCTCATCACACAAATAAATGCCCTTACCGGGATTTGAACCCAGGACCTCTTGCTTCGTAGGCAGGGTCACTACCAATTAGGCTAAAGCGGTCTAGGCTAAAGATTTTTCCATAAGGCTCAACTTGAAATGAAATAACAGTTGAAATTAGATCTTATGGAAAAAGCTAGTTACGCAGTATTGCAGTTTCACCGACTATTCCTTTTATTTTTAACTCTATTCATTATTAAAGTTTAGACGTTTCAACTTTGGTCATTCCATCACGCAAAAACGGATTTGGATGAAATTTGCCACACAGATAGTTTATAACCTGGATTAACACATAGGATACTTTTATCCCGATAAATTCCGTAGGATAGTAATAAGCCAATTCTTTGAAGACGTAGTCACGGGGAACGGCTACTTAAAGGTAAAGGAAAATATTTTCTTTTTTCTATATTATTTCGTACCTTTGTGTCGCTACAATTGCTAAAATTTAACAAACAAATTTTAAATACTAATATTCGTTTTATACTATTATTTTATACTGACAACCCGTAAAATTTAAATTTGTCATGTCAAGTATTCAATTTAGAATTTACAGCACAACAAGCCACAAAAACACGTCTACAGCATTTATAGGGTTTTTTTTTTTAAAAGCCTGTTATGCCTCCGTATTTTTTTTTTGCTGATTCCTCAGCAGCATGCATTTCTCAACAAGCTGGGCGGATATAAGAGCTTTTGGGTTACAGCCCAGAAACCCATGGATATAAAAGGACCCAAGAGTCCAGATGAAGACAGAAGACAGTTTTTTTTTCACAAAATGGCAATCATTTGATTGATTAGGCAAGCTCTTAAGTCCCCACAATCTGATGGTCCTACCCCAAACATGTGTCTCAGTTGTTCAATTTAAAGGGGTAAACTATACACACACATTCATGATGGTAGGGGAGCCCAAGAGGGGATTTTTGAAGTTACTCGAGCGCGGCAGATTAATATACGGGGGGATACCTTATACCCTCTAGAGTACCCATTGAATATGAGTACTTCATGTGGGGGGGTTTGCCTGGGGCACCCCGTCAAAAAACTTAAAAAAAAATAAAAAATCTTTGAAATATTCGAGCGCGTCAGATTTTGATAATTTTATACTCCAGCGTGCCACTGATAATAAATGTATGATAATCTGCCACTTTGCATGGTGGGGGTGGCCATACGGAAGGGCGCGCGTCAGGTTTTCATACTACTACACTGGCTCAACGACCCAAAGAGGATCTTGGCCTCCGACACCAGAGAGCGCCACTCTTCCCTATTTTCCACCACCTCGCGCCAATTGGCTGCGCCGAGGGCGGTCACGTCCTTCTGCACTTCGTCCAGCCAGCGGTATCTAGGGCGACCCACCGGACGTTTTCCGCTCGGTCGCCCCATAAACGCTCTCTTCACTGCCCGATCCTCTCCCATCCTCTCTAGGTGGCCGAGCCAGCGCAATCTCGCCGCCTTGGCTTCTCCAATTACATTGGGCTCAGACACCAGGTCTTCCAGCTCCCGGTTCTTTCTCCTCCTCCACTTGCCATCTTCCTCTTGAATCGGCCCTAGCATCTTCCTCCAGATCTTTCTTTCAGCCACTAAGAGCTCGCCCTCTTCTTTTTTCGTTAGTGTCCAAGCCTCGCACCCATACAACAAAATTGGTCTAATGACAGTCTTATAGATACGAATCTTGGTAGCTCTACTGATCAGCTTGGACACCAGCACTTTGTGGAGCGCTGCAGAGCATCTTAGGGCGTTCTGGATGCGCATGGTAATCTCTTCCTCACGTTGGTTGGTGTCAGTCACGGTGCACCCGAGATACTTAAAACGGTCCACCCCTTTATAGGCGGTACCTCCGACCAATAGATCAGCTCTCTTGGCCCTGACGTTCCCATACCTCTTCATGAGAAGATATTCCGTCTTTTGGTGGTTGATTCCAAGGCCGATTTTATTCCCTTCCTGTTCCACAATCCTCGCCATGGCTTCCAGGTCTGTTCCATTTTCCGCCAGTAAAGCCAGATCGTCAGCATAGCCAATTACTTTGTGCTTCCCATTTAACTCAACCCCTCCACCATAATTTAATAATTTCCTGATGACGTATTCAAGGGCTAAATTAAAGAGCGTTGGCGATAGCGCGTCCCCTTGTTTCAAGCCAGTGACTACCTCGAACTCGTCTGACAGCTCTCCACTCACTCTAACTCTCATCCTACTAATACTAGTGGCGACCATGACCATCAAAGTCAACTTGTTGGGTATTCCAAATGATCGCATAACGTTGTACAGAGATCCCCTGTCGACACTATCATAGGCCTTGGCGAAGTCCACAAATAGAGCATGGATATTTTGCGCGTATTCCCACTTTTTCTCCATTAGATTTTTTAGGAGGAATATCTGATCCACAGTGCTACGGTTACGGCGAAAGCCGCACTGGTAATCTCCCAAGATGTTCTCCGCATAAGGTTGTAGCCGCTCCAGTAAGATATAGGACAAGATCTTGTATGCTGTTGGTAGTAACGCAATTCCTCTATAATTCGAACACTTCCTTTTGGATCCTTTTTTATGTATGGGACATATCACACCAGTGTTCCATTCGTCCGGTTGGTGCTCTTCATTCCAGATTTTCAGAATGAGTTCGTACAGCCGTGATTGCACCGCACCTCCGCCATATTTCCACAACTCGCCCTGAACGCCGTCTATCCCTGGGGCTTTATTGTTTTTGAGCCTCATGATGGCTTTCCTTACTTCGTCAAAGCTAGGCGGTTCCTCTGTGTCGGCCTCACAATCACCCGGGCTCTCCCTTTCTATTTGATTCCTCAGAGGCTCGCAGTTCAAAAGCCCCTGGAAATACTGTCTCCACTCACCTTTCAGTGCTTCTGAGTCGGTGATTAGGTCTCCGTCTTCATTTTCGAGAATCTGTGCAGTAGGTTGGTAGCCCTTCTTTAAAGATGTTATTTCTTGGTAGAACTTCCTGCTCTCACCAGCCCGTACAAGTGTCTCTACATCTCTAAGCCGGTTTTCCATGTGCTGCCTTTTCAGGTTTCTGATTAAATTCCTCAGCCTATTCCGAGCCTCACGGTGTTTCTCGCTCCATCTACTATCTTGTTCAGCCAGAATCTTAAATTGACGTCTTTCAGCCATGGCAATATCACACTCATCCGTCCACCATTTTCTTCTCTTCTTCTTTCTTTTACCCAGGACCCTCCTTCCCACGTCCAAAACTATGTCCCTTGTATTTTCCCAAAATGCATTTATATCATCCTGAATTTCAAGCCCCTCAAATCTATTGCCTAACTCTGTCCGAAACTGTTCAAGGGTGTCTTTATCTTTAAACTTATCTGTGTCTAGGGTTTGTGTCTCCTCCCTCAGTCGTCGTCCAGCTACTACCCTGATTTTGACCTTTAGTTTCACCCCAAGCAGGTAGTGGTCACTATCACAATCCGCTCCTCGGTATGTTCTTATCTCCTCCACGATACTCTTATGACGGTTATCAACTAAGACGTGATCAATCTGGTTGACCGTTACTCCGTTCGGATGCTTCCAGGTCCCTTTATGGATATCTTTGTGGGGAAACATTGTGCTCTTAACTACCATCGACTTGGAGGCCGCAAAGCTTATCACCCGCAACCCATTGTCATTAGTTTTTGAGTGCTTGCTATGTTTTCCAATGGTAGGGGAAAATATGTCTTCGCGTCCTACTTGGGCATTTAGGTCCCCCACAACAATTTTCACATCGTATTCCGGTATCCGGTCATACACTTCTTCTAATTCTTCATAGAAGATATCCTTGGTTTCGTCATCTGCAAGTTCTGTCGGAGCATATGCGTTAATGATTGTGATGTTGAAGAACGCACTCTTTAAACGCAAAAGGCTAATTCTGTCAGATATGGCGTCGAATCTGATCACATTTCCCAACGACTGCTTTTTCACCATGAAGCCTGTTCCTCTTTCATGTTTACCAGGTTCCCCGCCCCCACTGTAAAATAGAACAGCTTCATTATCAATATTACTTTCCCCATTCCCGGGCCACCTCACCTCTTGCAGTGCTGCAATCGGGATATTATAACGGCGTAGTTCCTTGTTTACTTGGTAAACAGCACCCGGCCTATACAGACTACGTACATTCCATGAGGCAAATCGGAGTTCCTTTAAGCCGCGCCGTGAGTCGCTGTTAGGATCGGATCGTATTTCTCTGTGTGTCGGTTTCGTAACAATAGGTTTTTCCATGGAAGGGTTGTTAACCCTTCGCACAACCCCCAAAATGCTGGAGGACCACACCTGCCGTTGGTCAGCGGATCCACCGGATCTAGCCGGATAGCGTAGCCAGGCTGTGCTACCGACCATTCCCCCATCCGCCACCCGGGGGACGCTCCTCTACGCCAGACAGGACAGCGCGGGGTCAGGTGTCAGGTTTTCATAGGGGATGTTAATTCCAAAGACTGACGATTTGGAAGTGAAATGTGCATTGTTCTGCTAATAATTAACCCACCTTATCTTAATCTGACGCGCTCGAGTATTTTAAAGAATCAATTTTTTTTACTAAATTTTTTGACGGGGTGCCCTAGGCAAACCCCCCCACATGAAGTGCTCATATTCAATGGGGGTACTCTAGAGGGTATAAGGTATCCCCCCGTATATTAATCTGACGCGCTCGAGTAACTTCAAAAATCCCCTCTTGGGCTCCCCTACTATGAGTGTTATGATGGTACGAGTGTGTGTGTGTGTGTGTGTTTGTACTTACTCGTTGTCAGGCACCACCCAGCGCCGCAGCTCGGCGTTGTCGAGGCGGCCGTCGCCGTCGGAGTCGAGGTCGTGGTCGAACTTGTCCCTCTCCGCCACCATCCACGACTGGTCTTGTTGCATCCCTGCAACCAATATACTCACCATTGAAACCAGTTGAATTTAAATTCCGTATTCTACAAAATTCCCACAGGAATTCCCAAAAAATAAATCGTGATCTTCATTTTTTTTCACTTTTTTAGGTTTCCGTACCCAAAGGGCTCTATCTCTTAAACCGTAATAGCTATAAACGCTTGAAATTTTTACCGATTGTGTATTACTGCGGACACTATAACAACAAACACTAAAAATAAAATAAAGTTAAAAATTAAAGGGGTTCGTCATACAAAAAACATGTATTTTGCAGCGTTTTTTGGTTGCTAGGCGACCTAGGCGACAGCCGTTAGTTCCTAGGCAACGCGAGCGACCTCATGCCGTTCGGATGTTAACCTACTTTGATATTATTATTGGTCAAGTTTTTGAGGAGAAAACAAGGGACTACGAAACGCTGTTTTGACCAAATTTATGTTCCTATTAAAGGTATGAACTCCAGTTGTCCCTTTCTTGCTGTATCGATGCGGAGGGGTTGCGGCGAGACAGCGATATTTAATTCAAATAGCTATTTTTCAAAAGTCTCTCAGGCATCGTATCCTCTTAAGATGGAGATTTATGCCTCTAGACAGCCACATTTACTTGACACCATTTGACTTGGCAAACAAGGTCCAGTCATCAATCTACATTTTCTTTTTCAACGTATCAATTGACAAAAGCAAATAAAACGTCTTCACACAAAAGTCACCGTCACGGCCGACTGAGGGTCACCTTCATTTGAATAATAAACGTTTATAGACGCCTGTGAGCACAAAGGCCAGCCCCTTTGTCAAAGGGGCTGTTCATTTTATTATTAACAGCCTTTACCAGCGGTTTTGCACGTCAACGATTAGATCTGGGAGCTGAATTGGGCAGTGTCTGGTCTGGGTAAAAAAAACCGTCAATCAACAATAAAAATTACAAAGCAGAGTGTTAGTAGAGACAAGGCGTGACGTCACCCGAAACTTTAACGGGTTAAATCTTCATTTTTTTGTTTAATTGATAAAATGCAATATCGATTCGAGTAATAAAACTCATAGTAATAAATTTAAAGTTACACTTCACATTGTTCCCTATCATAGTCAAAAAAATAAGTGTCCAATATATTTTGATAACCTAACTGATGGACTAATCATATTTTTTTAGGAATCTACCGTAACGGCTCATGCGATCGAAAATGAAGGCTATTTTTTACTAATTGTACCTACCTACTTCAGAACTACGTGACATGTTAGTGGTATGTTTCAACGTAAGAAGCATTTCTATTAATTTTTTCAAATTAATGGTTCGCTTTCACCTGATTTGAGATAACGCGCGCCACGTTGATAACAGCGCGCATGTATGTTTTCATTCACGTCGCGATGGGCGTCGCCTATCAGTCACATAAATACAAAGGTTTTTTTGGTACGATACCTTATTTTTGCTTACGTACTACCCTAGCATATTGGCTTTGGTATTTACTGTACGAATGTAAATTGTACTCTGTTATAGAATTTATATAATTTTAGGCATGTTGGACCGAACATCCCCAAAATCTTGCCCACTTCTGACCGTGACCACCTCTCCAAATCGTGGCCACTTCTGACCGTGACCACCTCTCCAAATCTTGGCCACTTCTGACCGTGAGCACCCCTCCAAATCTTGGCCACTTCTGACCGTGACCACCCCCAAAATCTTGGCCACTTCTGATCGTGACAACTCCCAAATTCTTGGCCACATTTGAACGTGTTCACTAAAAAAATCTTCGCCATTTCTAACCGTGACCACTATCAAAATCTTCGCCACTTCTTACTACGAGTATGACCTCTCCTCTAAATCTTGGCCAATCTGACTGAGCTATGACCACCCCTCAAAATCTTAGCCTTTCTGTGACCACCGCTCCAAATCTCGACTACTACAGTCTACAAGGAACGCATTAGTTTGATTATTAGTAACATAACTTACCCCTGTCGCCGATGAACTCGTTGAAGTCAATGAACCCGTCTTGATTCTGGTCCTTTTCTCGCAGCGTCTGGTTCAGCAGGAACCCGTGCATCTGTTCGTGCTCTTCAGGATTGGAGAACAGCTGCCGGCAACGCACACAGTCACACACATACACAATGGCCATTCACAAATTATGTCACTCCAATTTTGGGATTGGGACACCCCCAACGTTTCAAATGGCAAATATTTTGTGCCGAAAAACCGTTACCCCCTGCCCCCTTAAGCGTGTGACGTAATTTATGGCTGGCCCACAAGCGGCATAATGCTAATAATATTAATTACTAGAGTCTAAATGTATAACAAAATTTGTAATAGAAAATAAGCCTAGTATTAAGGACATTGTACAAAGGTCCAAGTCCAATTAAGATCCAATTGTAACCTAGGTGTAAGAAAACAAAATGAACAAAAATGATTCCACCTTCTATTATTTCTTAAAATAAAAATCACCTTGTATACTCATTGACCTGGAACATTAGTGAATAGGTAGTTAGTCGGGAGTCCCACCCGTAAAAGCAATGAAAGATGATGAATGTTAGAATGAAAATGTAGGCAGGATAAAAGTGCGAGAGGAATAATTGCGAGAACTGGTATGAATGTGAATTAAATATATAAAGGCCTTGAGACATGTCGAGGGCACCAGTGTAAAAAAAAAAAAATGTATCGTCAATCTTAAACATGGTGTCCCAAAAGTCAAGTTAGTATACAGTATTATTTAACGTTTGCGTTCTCTTTCAACAATTACCTATTTCACCATTGTTCTTTAATTACAATCACGTCGAAAATTAGCCACGCATTGTTATTGTAAAGCAATCAGGTTGTACACGCGCGGGTCAATAAAGTTGATTAGCAACACCCAAAAAATATAAAAAGCAACAACTTTTTATTGTGTTGGATGGATGGGTGCGGTTAAAACAAAACCCCGCACTACTTTCAAAAAGCTCGTATCTTAAATCGATGTGTAAACTAAAGTGAACCCTAAAGTCAACCACGTAAAGTTCACTCAGTAAGTCATTAGTTTTGAGACACGAGCTTTTTTTGAAGTAGTGACGATTTGTCGACCTTGGACAAACGACAATTATGCACGACCTGTAACTCAGACCCTTATGGCCAGAGTTCGGAATTCTCACGGCAAAACATAAGACTGTCGCAATCAAGCTAGTGATAGAATCGTTTTTTATCGATATCGAGTATTATTATATACTAGCTTTTGCCCGCGACTCCGTCCGCGTGGAATTAGTAATTTGGGCAGCTTATTTTTTATCCAATTTGCTTTTTCATCAATTATGGCTCTCCTTAGTTCCTCGATATAAAAAAAAATTACCCGCCCCCAATTCTGTATTAAATATGTTTTTTTATTTAGTGGACCGTTTTTTTCGTCTATTGCACAACTATCGATATCGATAAAAAATTAGTTCTATTCTAACACTCACTAGCTTGATTGCGACAGTCTTATATTTTGCCGTGAAAATTCCGATCTCTGCTTATGGCAATTACATTGGGGTAATAGATAGAATGAAGGAACAGGAAGCAAACAGTGAGTGGAAACAAGCTGTAGGGTGCAGACAATCGAAGATGATGCTGGATGGTATCAACCACAGAAGAACTAGGTATCTCCTAAATCTAGGTAAGAGTAGCTGTGTTAAATAGACACTTAAGCGTGATAGGTATAAAAAGTGATCCTTCCTGTCCACATTGTGGGAAGGAGGAAACGAGTGAGCACGTCCTAGCCGAGTGCGTCATGTACGCGGCAGCGCGGCGTGATGTATTCGGGAGTGATGAGCTGAGGGAGGAGGAGCTAAAGGATGTCAGTCTCAAAGATGTCCTTTTGTCCAGCAGGAGAACGAGGAGATTTGAGGAGAGATGCTGTGTGGGAGCGCTGCTGGGACAGTAACCGATGGCTCCAACCACGGGGAACTGGGCTGAATGATTGTACAAAACGATCGACAGCCCGCCTGGCTCAGCGAGGCGTCCCCATACATCATCATCATGGCAATTACATGAGGGTTTGAATATCAGAGGCCGCATTGTGTAACACGCGAACGACGCTTTCCACCGGTTTCACAGTCTCTTTCTGTCACCGTCGAACCCACGACCAAATAAAGAAGATAAAAACTAAAACCGTGTTTATTTTAGCTTGGGGAACTCACCTCGAACTCGTTCAGGTCGAGATTCCCGTCGCCGTTGAGGTCGGCCGCGTGCCACATCACCTTTTCTTCTTGTACCAGCTGTGAACAATGGTACCGCGTTAGCATACCCTCATATTTGTAGTGGTAGACCCATGTTGTAGCGGGCCGCTGCATCACGAATGGGCCGGCTCGTCCGGGGCAGTAGTACCACCCTCTCACAGAGCACCGGCGTGAAGTAGCTGTCCTCCTGCTGCGTTTCGTACGGTCAGTGAGAGCGCCGGGGGCCCAATACGTCTCCTCCTCCCCCCTCCCCTGTTCCCGCTCCTTTTTTAAAGGCCGGCAACAGATCAGTGACTGTTTGAGTTGGGTTGGGGAATCATTTTTTTAGTGCCACTCGTTGCTATGGTTACACAAATTCTGTCCTTTGGACAACCTAAGCATAACTGAGTGAAGTCATTAGTCAGTGTCATCATTATTATTGCAAGGGAAAATTGACCTCGTTGTATCATGACATGACGTGCAAATGAACTTCAACCGTTGGGTGGTAGAGTGGTAGACCATATTTTTGGCAGACTGTATATACCATGACTGTATTAAACAAACAAACAAATAAACAAATAAATATTAGGGGACAATCTTACACAAATCGACCTAGTCCCAAACTAAGCAAAGCTTGTACTATGGGTACTAGACGACGATAAACATACTTATATAAATAAATAAATACTTAAATACATAGAAAACATCCATAACTCAGGAACAAATATTCGTGCTCATCACACAAATAAATGCCCTTACCGGGATTTGAACCCAGGACCTCTTGCTTCGTAGGCAGGGTCACTACCAACTAGGCTAAAGCGGTCGTTAAATTTGAAATTTACCGTTAGCATTACGGTGAAGGCAAAACATCTTGAAGAAACCTATTGGCTACGTGCACGACGGTGGTGGCGCCGCGTAGCGTTGGCAACAATGTTCCCCATTTACTTCCAATTTTTGCCATGTTGTGCGCTGCGATCGTTTTCTGTACCCCACCACCCGCTTCGCACATAGCCAATATACACCTGCGAAGAAGTTCAATAGTGTGTGTGAAGTTCCCAATCTGCACTGGGCCCCCATAGGAAATACTTCCCAACCCCTCTTATTCTGAGAGGAAGCCTGTGCCTTGCAGTGGGACGTATATTACGTATATAGGCTGGGATGATATACCATGCCGGTGTCCCCGGTGTCTTCGGGCGCGATCTCTTCCTCGGCGTCGACCCCGAAGGCGTCCTGCAGGTACTCTGCCCACGTGACGACGCCGTCGCGGTTGTCGTCCGCCTCGCCCATGCGTTCCTCTGCTTCCTCACGCGACAACTTGCTGGATAGACAACACATTATGAAAGAAATTAAATTAAAAAAAATAATGAAAGAATGAATGATGAATTAATGAAAGTCTTATTGATGCAGAAAAAATAACATAAATACAGTATATTTCATACTAAATACAAACTGAAATATGGATGCACAGAAAAAACCCAGAAAAAAAAGAGAGAAAAAGACCAGCGCTGGGTATCAAACCCAGGTCCTCAGCATTCCGTGCCGTGTGCCATTCCCCTACACCACCACTGGTCAGGAGTCTAGACACGAATTTTTCCTATACATTAATATCTCACCTTGTTAGATCATCACTTGCGTGATACAGCGCCATCTATGTTATACCCTCATCAAGAGATTTCAACACTCTTTCGGAACTACCCACTCACCCGGACAAGAGATGTCGCTACCTGTCCAAACTTTAACAAGTTTGATATGAAGTAACTTTTTGTATTTTTATTTTTCAACTTCATTTTTATTACTTTTACGGTCATCCATACGTCCATACGGTGAAAACCATATTTATTTAAAAAGCGAATATAAGTACATATATTTAAATACAGCGGGCCCCAAACTAGGTATGTAGGTTGGTATTCCAAACAAAAACGAATTGCAGTGTTTTGATCTAGGTGCATAGTGATTTAAAAGATATATTGACAGTTATATAGAGAAGAGAAAGAGAAATATATAAACGGTGACTTTGACTTAGTAGTAGAATTATACATTAGACAAGACAAATACCATTAGTAGGATTTTAAATAAAACTTCCAAAATTTCCCAAAGTATAGGCATTATAATATTCTATAAAGTTTTGATAAAAAATTGGACATTGTAAAAACAATTCTTTCAGTAAGTTAAAAAACTGGAGGAAGGGTATATAGAAGAATGAAAGAAAACATTTATTTATGACAATTACAAACAGGATAATAGTTAGAAAAAAACATACAAAAACAAATTAATAAAGAAATGGTCCTAACTCAGAATGATTCCAGTGCTATCCAATTCAACCATATGGTAACTCTACATCTTCTTCTATCTATCTTCTAGTAGTCTAATAAATAAATAAATCTAGTATTGGGTCTTCATTATCAAACTCCTCCTAAATGGCATCACCGGTTTTTTATGAAAAGTTAAGGTTAGGTAAAGGTAAGTAGGTCTGAGAATAGGTTGTAGGCTATTTTTTACATCCTATTCTTTACAGACGGAGTCGCAGGCAATAGCTAGTAATAATATAATATCCAAATAATAGTATAAGTTTTGCTGAAAGGAAGAGATTTACACTAAATACTTCATAAAAGAAGCTAGATTGTATTTACGTACCTACAAAACTCTAAATCATTCTAAACGTGGAATGTGGGTGAAAATCATTTTTATAAATTTGTCCCTCAATCTCAGTACTTCTGCTTGTTTAATTAAATCACTGTGTTATAGTATTTAAATAGTTTGTACCACTAGAACAAATTACAGACTATAAAAAATAAAATTGTAAAAAAAAATATGAATTACCCGACACAGTTTTCTTCCCATATGTACGTAAAAGGCATGGTTAAAGTGTTTAAATATTAAATATGCTGTAACACGGCCAGTAAAAAATCACAATGAAGGCAATAAGAGACTTTACTTCAGATAAAGCATTATCATGTATTGCACATTTTACAAAATCGTTATTTCACAAAGTGTGATAGCCACAAAAGTAAAAATAACTACCTATACTATTATACAAGTTATTGCCCCCGCATTGCTTACTTTTATATTTGGGGTGAAAAGGTTGACATTTGGTATTAAGTCAAAATTGCTACAAAATTGGTGCAGGTGCCTAAAATTGATTTGTACGGCAAATTAAGTCAACATGTAACTAATTAAAAAAAAAAAAAATTATTAGTATCATTCTTTGACACGTCCTGCAACCTAAACGGCTCAATGGATTTAGAAGTGTGAGGTGTCATTAGATTTGTCTCAGTTCCGCGAGTGACATAGGATATATATTTTCCCGGAATTTCCATGGGAATGGCAATCATACAAGCAGGTTTTTTCATCTAGTATTGGAATTAAAGTTATTACTAACAAGTCATTGTGACATTCAGCCTTATGGTTTTTCACTTTACTTTCTTGGTCAACTGTAGCTGTATAAGCCTTGTTAAAATATAAAAAAAAATAATCTTTAGATAACATCCGTTTTTATGCATGTAATGAAACAAAGCATTAAGCAATTCTATTTAATAAATTCACATATGAAATTTCTCAATAAGCTTCGACATCTAGTTATCATTTTCTTATCAACATTTCTCAGTAACCCATTCTCATTACATTACCATATTCAAATGTTATCTGCATTGCCTTATTCAGTACTTATTCAAACCTTAAAGCATGAATAAGAATTACAATATGATAAGTACTAGCTAGAGTAGAGTATCAGTCAGTAGTAAAAAAAGGAACTCACCGGAAGGAGTTCAGTATCCACTCTTTGAGCTCAATCCGGTCAATGAACTGATCACCATTCACGTCCATTTTCGGTAGCAGCAGCGCCAGCCGCCTCTTAGACTCCTCGGGACTAAGCTTGTCATATTCTTCAGCTTCCTTCACACTTCCTATTGAATAATAATAAGTCACAACCAGCACAACAGGTATGAAAACCACTAGCGCGCGTCTCATCGACATCGCGACTGGCTTATCAGGCTATTAAACCCAAGACATTGCAAAATTTAGCGGCAAACCACTCGACGCATAAAAAAAAGTAAACAATGCACCTAAGATGGCTTCGTGATCGAACTCCGAGTTGTGTCCGGAGTCCCCGTAATGGTCGAAGTCCCGCGCCCGGTAGCTCCCGTCGCCTTCCCGCTCCTGGGTGTCCAAGCTATGGGAGTGCACCGCTGCAGAAGCACAGTTCAATAACAAATTCTGGATCAGCAGGAACATAAAAGACAGGATGAACGCCGAAGCCATTTTATCACGATCCGATTTCCGGTTTTTTGATTCTGTTCGTTAACGGCTTTATTATGCAAATCTCATTATATTAGGTTTATTTTCAGAAATAGCGTTTCGTCATTGAAGCACAATATTAAGAGCTGCTGACAGACACGGGTTGACTGTCCGCTTGACAGTTGAGGACTCGTGGGTGGGTTTTCATTCGGGAGAGATAATGATTTACGATTGGTTCTAGCGATAATAAATCCTACGGGTTCTAGTCTATCATTGGCCGGGGGAACATTTTGGATGTCACGCCTAATGGTAGCGTCACGAATTTGACTTAACTTTAAATTGACCGTGAAATCTCGTAAAATGTAATTATTTTTAACCGAGTTTAAAAAAAAACGAGGTTTTCTATTCTTTTTATTAAGTTTGCTCAGCTTTATTAATTTAATATCGAACTCGTCCGAAACGGCTTAGCGGCTATTTTTTGTAACTCTATTCTCCGCAGACGGAGTCGCGGGCAACAGCTAGTTTCTTAATAATTGTTTGTCGTCTTTTATGCCTTACATGTGGTGGTCTGGTGGTATCCATTCACTGTAAGATTCAGGTCAGGACACAACTTGCAAAATTTTAAGTCTGTTTTATTTTAAGTTCCTATATAGGTATGTACTTATTAGTTAGATAATAATTGTCTGGGTAAAAAGGTAATGTTGAAATGAAATTGAATTGCGTACCAGGGTGTAGGTAAACTATATAACATTGATTGTGAAAGATTCCACATTGGTACAATACTCCAGTTTCACGTACCTATTTACCTACCTAAGGCTTAGATAGAGGTGGTGCTAGGTGCCACAGGCAGAACGTTGGACCCTATTTTAGTTGGGATCATTTTTAATCAGCAAATGAAAAACAAGAAATTCATTGATAACTTTAATACCCATTAAAATTAGAAGAAAAAATAAAGATGCATATAATATAAATTTAACAGGCAAAAAAACACAAATACATAGTTTACCTACTTAAAATTAATTCACAATAAATTACGTGCAGTAACGATAATTTGCGTTATTCTATGGAAGAGTGCGTGGTGCGGGTAGTTGAGGCAGAACTTCGTTAGGTGCGTGTTTAGTTCTCCGACGAGGAAAGGCAAATGGGTACTTGTGACTGGATCCCGGCAGTTCAGGTTCTGGAGAGCGTATTCTATATAGCTGCCGAAAAAAAAAACATTATAATGTAGTAGTATATTATTATTATTTATTTAAAATATCAAATTTATACTTCAACTAGCCAAAGAAACAGAAATACCAAAATTATACACTGTCTACATCCGCCATGTTCGAATGCTACAAATCGAATCAACGTCTACAAGTGATCACTTTTATACCTTGTCACTTTAACGTCATGTTTGAAAAGTCATATGAAGTCATATAACGACTGAAAGCGACAAAGTACATAAATGACCACTTACTTATTTATGATGTTGACTGTACTTGGTTACAGTCACGGACCTATATTGAAGTGGATGGCGCATGATTTTAACGAGGACCGAACGTGTCAATTTTTGAAGGGACATTTCAATCGAAAATATTTACTTTCTGGCGGCTAGTTTGTATTATTCAAGATTCACACAATGTACTATTTTCATTTCTGTTAAAATTAACGTAACCGCCGCGCAGCAATCAAAAATCTAAATTCATGCCACGCAAGATAAAGTCTATTTTTTTTAAATATAAAACTTCGTTCTTTTATTAATACAATAATTAAAGCTATGTAAGTAGTAAGTAAGTAAGTAGAAGTAGGTAAGTAGTAGACAGCATGGATCTTGAACGATGATTCAGTGAGTGCTTCCACCTACCGAAAGGACCCATACAAGGTTCGACTCTTTGTGCATACAAGGTCGCCGTCTATAAACCATGTCAGTAGGAACCGTATCTATCGCCCATTGGAAATACCTGTGACTAATTAACGACATAGAAAGTGGAGGCAGTAAACAATAAACAATAGCGAAACAAATGTATACAACAACATGTATATAGGGAATACGGAGGGAAGGCCAGGGGGGCTACTACAAAATTCGAGTTTCGTATCATATCGTCTTTTTCGCTCTTCTGTTTCACACTATTAGCGTGAAGGGAATGGCGCGATATAAAGTTCTAAAGTAGTAGGTATAAGGCCAGTGCGGGAAACGAATTTTCAGCGAGCGACATGCAATACATGTAAGTTACCTATATTTCCCACGGGATTTAAATATACAGTCATATGAAGGTTTAGTAACAGTAATTGCAGTCTACGTCCCTAAAAAAATCGGGTCTATAATGACTCCCATAAAATTTTTGTTCCGAATTTTCAAGACCATAACGTTTTCTGTCATAATTTTTCTTTGTCATATTATCGGAAGTCATAATATTAAACAACATAAATTGGAGCTACGATTTTCTTAAGTCATAATTATTGTAAGGACTAATAAGTAAACTCATATCATTCAGTGTCAAGAAGCATCACACTTCATAATATTAAAGGTACTAAAGTCACTCGTAATAATTATTGAAAGGTCTTTTTTCGCAGGTCATAATTATTTTAAGGCACAATATTACTTTGTAATAACATTCAATGTCATGGTTGTATGACATTTCATAATATTAAAGGTAACAATCCTTTTCTGTGCTGTCATAAAAAAAATACCTAACATCGAAGGCTAAGGCGCCCGCCTTAGCCTTCTGAACCTAACCTGTCCGAGTCGCTTCTGCCCTGAAAGTCTTGCTCGCTCGCTTCGCTCGCTCGCTGCCAGCGATATGTCTTACAATGTTTCTGAATAATTATCAATGTTCCTTTGGATGTTATAGAAATCAATGTAGATGGTTAGTGCATTTTAGGTAATGAAAAATTATGACTAAAAACAATTATTACTTTAAGATATATGCCCTATAACGTTTCTGAATAATCAACGATATTCCCTTAAATATTATTGATATCAATATTACGACTTTTTAAAGTTATGATCAATGGGATTATGGCTCATTGCAGTTAGAACTATTAAGCGATATGCTTTACAAAAATTATGACCATCGATATTTATGAGCAAGAATATTATGGACATATATATTTATGACTTTCAAAATTCGGATAAAAAAGATTATGGGAGAAAAGGGGCACCCAAAAAAATGTCATTGCTAGTAAGCGTTCACTAAATCTAGTTCAGTTTAAAGTTATCGAGTTTAGAGACACTTCTAAGGTTGCAACAAGTTGTATGGGAATTATTGTCGCGCTCGGAACGCGCAAATTCGTGGTAGACGCAAAAACTTCACTTTTAATATTCTTATTTCATCATAAGTAGTTCATTCATAATGAAAATAGACGGATCACTAACGCCTTAAAACGAGTTTAAGACATGTTTCGGGCTAATCCGTAGCCCTTCTTCTTGGAGTCAGACGTCACGGCGGCTGCCAAACGCGCACAACGCGCCGCGCGCCGTGACACCTGACTCCGGGAAGAAGGGCTACAGATTAGCCCGAAACATGTCAAATTAAACTCGTTTTAAGACGTTCCCAGTCCGCACTGGGCCCGCGTGCGAACTACGACCCAAGCCCTCTCATTCTGAGAGAAGGCCTTGCCCTGCAATTGGACTTATATAGTCTGGGATGATGACGATGATCCAAATAATTACTCGTCGGAATTTGACAATTTTTTTGCGAACTTTCTATTATGTGGGGGCCCGTCTATTGTGGAGGCCCCGGGGCTGTTGCCCCGGTTGCCCTCCCTAAATCCGGCCCTGGTGATTGTGCACAACCAACCTGCACTTCAGTTTCGTGTCGACCACTAAGTCCGTGGCCAATTGCTGCAAGAGTGACAGCAGTACAGGCTGCGCCAGCGCGCCCCGCGCGATCAGCGCCGGCGCCCCGGCGCGACACGCCGCCACCACCAGCGATAAATCCATCGCTAGCAGCGCTTTTGTGAAGGCCCCGTTTAGGTCGCCGTCTTTGATGAGCTTGTTTATTTCTGCTGTTATCATCTGCAAAAACATTATGATGGATAGAAATGTGAAACAACAAAAAATAGTCTACAAAGATATTGCTTTACCACTCTAAGCTTTGATAACATTTGTAGAGTTCAAAACATCAAAGCCTTACATTAATTAATTTCACTTACTATCAACAACTCTTATTGTTTTTTTTTAAGTACCTACCTACATTGAAATGGTGACTAATGCAATTTGAAGTGAAGCCGTGCATGCGTAGCTCAGTAGTATAACTTATGTTTATGTCCTATCAAACTAATGGTTCAGAGTTCTTCGGAATTCAAAATCGATTTTTTTTTATTATTATGAGATTTAAGAGACACCAACTTCAAACTGATCAGTAGAAAGATACTTTCGTGGTTTTTTGGAGTTCAATTTTTTGTACTGACGTTGTATCGAAGAACGCCGGCTGCACGCACGAAAAAGGATGACGCAATGTAATGTACCTACGTACGTTAAATTGCGTTATCGCGCGTTATAGCGCGCGCCAGGATGTACAATCTTAGTACTAGCGCTCGGGTATTTTTTAATGGGGGGAGGGGGGTGCGGGGGGATGAAAATTTCATTGATTTTGCCTTAGGATGTAGCGTTGTTAAGATATTTGGCAAAACACCGGTTCTCGTCCGATCACCGAGGTTAAGCAACGTCGGGCGCGGTCAGTACTTGGAAGGGCGACCGCCTGGTTTCATTTTTGTTTTTTGAATGTTTTGTTATGACGTTGTCACGTTAAACTATCGTCCGTAAACCGACTTTACAGACAACCGGTTTTTTATTGTGGTTGACAAATGTTTCCATACATCGTTCGATACTAAAAGTGTACGGCGTTAAAAGAATAACTAAGTAAATTCCATCCATTCCATACAACCATCCGCTGAAATATTCCAGATTCATTTTAAAACACGTCGACAGTCTTACCATGCGATCAACAGCAGAAAGTGAGGGCGCAGTAACATTGCTCATAATACTAGTATGCCGTGAGGTCTCTGGACTTGCGCACGCTGAGTGATCGGAACTGGGCGAGTCCTCACGTCCAGAATCGGAGTCCGACATTAGGGGAAGCACGCTGGTGAACTCTTCACGCCAATGCTTCAGCTCACGTTCTAGGACCCTGAGGACGTTAGTTAATTGATGAATAAATATTATTGACGACTGGATTGCCAAAAAACTACAGTCAGCGACATGGCTCAAAGAATTGTAAGTTGAAGTGCCGAAGGCGGGCTTCATCGGTCGAGGAACAGATAACCTGCAGGCAATGGTGTGTAGTGGGTGAAATTTAGGGCAGGCAGTTGCAATACCTCTACCAGCAGTAGGGTATACAGCACTGCCAACTGCCTATCCTGGAATTGATCCACTGCACGCCATTGCCTGTAAGAATAGGTTCTCGTCCTACCATGGTTCAACTTACTTCTCCGTGGTGGAAGCGACCACGTCCAACATCCGCTCAGCATCGGTGCAGGCTTGTTGCAACAGGGTGTGGTGACGTTGCAGCTCCACTTGTAAGCCCTGTGAGGTCTGCTGCAGGGCATCCGCGGTGCACGCTGTGTTCTCTTCCACTGCAATTTGGTAGGTAGGTACCGATTGAATCATCTAAAGGCATGCGTGGTCTGGTCTGTCAGGTTATCATGCAGCGTTAAGGCATAACAGAAACAAGAATGATGAATGTCAACAAAAAATAAATATTTCCAGTTGAAATTTTTTACAACTTAAACCCAAAAACACGCGTTTTCCCAGAGGGAAGACCAAGTCGCATCGACTGTTGACTCTCGAAAACCCCCACTTAGCAAATTTCATCGAAATCGTTAGAACCGTTTTTGAGATCCCGAAATAAATAAATAAATATATATATATAAATTGCTCGTTTAACCTTTTCGACGCCAACGACACATATATCAGCACCGCAGGTTCTACGCCAACAACTTATATATCAGTCATGCAGAGCGATATCTATCTACATGCATTTCTGTAGGGTTCAACTTCGCTTTTGACATTCCGATGTCATGGCGTATGAGTGAGTGCTGTTGTATTTGACAGAGCGTTGAAAAGGTTAAAGATAACATGGATAAAAATAGACACGTCCTGGTTTTCGTGCATTTCAGAATACTAGGTACTTCATATCATTCATCCACCCCAATATAGGGCTGTGTACATTATATTCTGTTAACAATATAAATGCGAAAATTGGTGAGCAAATGTGTGTATGTGCGTGCGTGCATGTCTCAAGATACAGCTGCTCTATTTCCATACCAACCTTCCTTCAAATCTGTACATTTTGCTTTCCCAAACAATCGAATTTACAATATCAGTAAGTTTAGCATGGAATTGCATTCAGAGGCGTCTCTAGCCAATGTAGCGCCCGTGTGCAATCATTACTTATAACGCCCGGCGTCATAACACGGGCGCAGGTTCATAGAATGTGCCGGCGCCCCTACCACCGCTGCGGCCGTGTGCAACCGCACACCCTGCACCATAGGTAAAGCCGCCTCTGATTGCACTGTCTTACGATCGCTGAAGGCCGTGGCGACGAGCTTGGTGACGTGTTTGAGCAACTGGCGGTGCGCGCGCTCCATGATAGGCACGTACAGCGACGACACCTCCACGCTGAAGAGGGACCGGACCAGTTCCCGCATCGACGCCGTCGTCGCTGACACTATACTCTGCTTCAAATCCTGGAATATTTCCAATTTGTAGCATTGGTAGTTTGTGACAAAAAATAAGGTAGCATGCCATATTCGACACCATTGATATCGCCTACTGCCAACTATCATGATCATGATGGGTATGTATTACAATACCGAAGTACGAAAGACCGAATGTATTAAAACATCGAATGGGTCAAAAGACTGACACGATTTTTTTCTGAAACCGTTAACTTTTTAAGATTGTTATAAAACAAACCTAACCTAAACTAATGGGTTCTGTATGATGCCGTTTTAATAAATTCTGAGAAGTTTACGGTTTCAGAAAAAAATCGTGTCGGTCTTTTGACCCATTCGATGTTTTAATACATTCGGTTTTTCGTACTTCGGTATTGTAATACATACACATCATGATGGGCAAAATAGCCGGAAAGCGTAAGATTGGGAGACGCAAAAAGTCATGGCTCCGTATCGTAAGAGAATGGACCGGCATCAAGACTGTAGAACAGCTATTTAAGTTGGCTATGGACAGGACGAGATTTAAAGAGCTGACTGTAAACCTTCAGCAATGAAGTGGCACTATAAGAAGAAGGCAGTATGATTAGCATAGCACGATTCTACGGAGGATGGGTCATGTGCTGGTATAAGATGCAACTTGTTCTGACACGCTGGCTCCTTCCCATCTTCCCATCTTCTCAGCTTCCCATCTTGCAATAGAGCTGGTGCAGCTACTAAAGCGGCTGAAAAAGGGAAAGCACACAAATACAGAGGTCTAGGCAATGAATACGACTTTGTCCAATTCGGTGTCGGGACCCTTGGTCCTTGGGGTCCTAGCGCTACGATAGGCTCTCTAAGGAAATGTAAAGAGGTTAGGCGACGTCGCAGGAGCTGGCAGCTATTTCGGACAAAGAATTTGCTTAGATATTCGAAGGGTAATGCTGCCAGTATCTTCGGAACCTTGATAAGAGGCCCCTTTTCATAATAAGTTGTATAGTTATTCTTTTTCTTAATGTATCTAAATCTACTTTTAATTCAGTATAGGTATAATAAGTATACATAATAGTAGATTGTTCAACAAGGGACTAAAACAAGCCATAATGACACGAGATATTTAGTCACCCGAGCGATAGCGAGGGAGGCTATAATTCGAGTTGTCATTATGGTAGTTTAGTCCCGCGTTAAACACTCTACTTTTCACTTTGAATGCGAGGAAAAAAACGACGTACAAAATTACTTTTTTGCTCAATACGAGCAATGGACATCTGTTCAAAATTCAAATAGCAAAAAAAAATTCCGCTGTCTTTTCTTTTCTTTTATATTTTTTTGTAAAGTGACGCTTTAAATGCTTGCATAATTAGCCAACAGATTCTAACTTAAAGACTATGTTAAAACTAATTGGACTATACATGCATGTAAGAATGATAATTGTTCATTCATTAGAATCGGCAAATAAATTAACCTAATTGATCTAACTAAGTTCACACACAAAATATATTGTTAACTGAAACACCCGTGAATAAAGAAACGACATTTTAAGTTTGTTTTCTATATGCCAATTCTTTGTTAATTTATATCTAATTATACTTTCTATTTACTATTAAATGCAACTAACTGACATCGCATTATTTTGAAGTCACGCCATATTAACTTTCAAACGTAACTGCTCTATCTACCGTACACTCCATCCAGCACTGCTTTGCCGACAGTGCGGATTGCTATTTTATTGACAGAGCAGGGAACTGCTTTTAAAAAAAAACAAAATAAAAACACCTAAGCTAAAGGAAATCTTTCTTTACATGCAGAATAAAATGAATTCATCTTTAATATTTTATAATTAAATAGATAAATATTCGTAATTATTCATCGTGTTTCACGAAATTATTATTTTTTAAATATTTTTTATACAGTTGTCATTTTGAGGTTATTTCCACGCCCTAAAGGCTTCCACAGACCGAAGCGCAGGGCGCTACGGAGCGTCCGCAGCGCGCTTCGGTCTGTGGAAAGCTTTAAAATTGTCTATACCCAGTCACTGAAAATGGCGATAATCCTTCATTCACAAACACCGTGATTGGCAGTTTAGGGGTTTCCATAGTCAATTAAAAAAAATTTACTTTAATCCCTAGAGATCAAAAAAGAGCTTTAGTCCCGATATGCAGAGACTAAAGTAACATTTTAAGAGCATGAGAAGTGAAAAAGTATGTATACAACGTGCCCACCTGGTTTCCGCGCGAGTCTGACCACGCATTCTTGAGGCCATATGGAGTAATAAATGTTATATGGACCTAGGTCGAATTATGCTTTTTAACTTTTTCATTTTTTCATACATAATAAATACGCAATCCTAGCACCTCCACCACTTTCATAGTAAAATTTAAACATAAAAATGGAAATATCTCAAAAACTAAGCATATTTCGTCCTAGGTTCAGATATTACTCCATAATAATATGGCCTCAGGAATGCTTAGGTAAGTTGGATGACAATGTAAGTACAGTCAACAAAGTCAGCGAAAAAGCTTGCATTAAAAATGAAATTTTGAACAAAACATTATTTTCTTTTGTCCCTTACCGTTGATTTATGGCACCACGGGCAGCGAGTCTGTCATTAGTACCTACGGTTATTTTGTGTGGTGAGCTCACCTCGCTCTGCAGCAGATCAGTGACGGCTGCGCAGATGCGGCGCTCCAGCGAGGGTCGGGCTTCGATGGCACTTAGCAAGCTCTGCGCGCCTCCTTCCACTCCTTCGCTGTTTTCTCTAATTTAAAAGATGACGTTTTGAATTCGTCAATGAATCTTCAGGCGGGTAGATTATCGCTACTAGTAGTCTATAGTGGCGGCGCAGAACCTAAATTTAGTGTGGGCAATATATATTTTGCGAGGCCCTATGATGGCACACCACACATTAGATGAGATCATGAGATGACTGATGTTTAAATGAGCAAAAAAACTAGAAACTTTCGAGGCGCGAGCAGAGCTTGGAATCGGTAGGTTCTGAAAATTCCTCTAACATACCGGTAATTATGGGTTCTCTTCGTTTCGGTTCCAGAGAACCTTCAAAGGAAAAATGCGGGTATTTAGCACCGAAAAATACCAGTTCTCTATACTTAATAGTTCTTACACGTGTACTTATGTGTCGTTGCCGTTTAGCGCGGTGCGATGCGAGTGAGCACTTCCAGTTCCCACGGGAAAACTCGTGATGTGAGTAGAAGATAGGTAATTTATTGTCTTTATCCCTCATTCCCTCCACGCGCACTTTCGAGTACCGGGATTTGTACTTCTTAAAACCGGTAAATTAGCGGTATTTCGAGCCGTGGGCGCGAGGCTCCTCAGACCGCGAAGTCGTAGGCGGTGGCCCACGTCGCCTACACCTAATGCCGCCTCTGTAAAGGCCACCACAAACCGGGAGCGCAGCGCGACCACAGAGCGTGCCCAGCGCGCTCTAAAACACTGAATCAAATATACGATGACACACACCACACCGCAGCAGCACACCGTAGGTACCTTTTGATTCAGTGTTATAGACCGCGCTGGGTACGCTCCGTAGGCGCCCCGCGCTCCCGGTTTGATGTGGCCTTCAGTTATACCTACCTACGGCAGTCCTGTGCACAAACCTTTGCTGCACGAGTTTCTGCATCAGTTCTCCGAGTGCGTCCATCAGCTTGTCGTCGAGGGCCGGCCGGGCGCTCCGGAGCTGTTCCACCAGCTCGGTAAGCACCCGGTTTTGTTCCACGCACATATCTACGGAGCGTTGGATTGTTGAAATACAAGTGATATATAGGTATTTTTCTGTTTAGCTCTCTGCTGTAGACATGGCTAAAGTTAAGGGTTAGCAACGGTCGGCAACGCGCGGCCCGAGACCTAACTCCATGCGGCCCGCGACTGTTTTGTAAATGATAGTCTACTATTAAATTTAAAAATAAAAATGATATATTTCAGGCAGGGGTAAGTTATATTTTTTGTTTTCGTCTTTTAAAAAAAAATAACGTTAATCTCAGTAATACACATAAAAAGTATTCTACAAGTAACTGAACTGTACCTCTACCATGAGTTACCCCAAGCAACAAAATTATCCTATAGTGCACGCTTTATAAGCCTACAGTACTAATAGCGGTCTCTTATTAGTTCTAGAATTTGCTGCCCCGCTTATTATAGCATGCACGGAGTCTATTTATTCTTGTAGGACATCCTTCCTTATAAGTTAATTTATTACCGCTTACTTATAGACCCAAATTAACAGCACAGTATAAGCTGAGATGTCCTATAAAAGTACTGCGAAGGTGTAAACACGCTTGAGTATACTTGCTCTGGTAAGCTATACTTATAATTGCCTACAAGAATAATTATAAGTCCATTGTAAGCAAAGTATGCTTATAAGAGTATCAATTAGAACTAAATGTACTGGAAACCATTTGCACTTATTACTTGAGTTTATAAGGGTTTATAAGTTCACAATGTTGATCAATAATAAGTAAATTAGTTCTATAACGGCTTATTCCAAGAGTAATTATACTTGGTTCTATTGTGGATATGTCGAACGCTGTTATAATCTTAACACGATTATAAGGGTTCCGTGTAATATAATTACTATTCAAAATGGTCTTCGTGAAGTCCAGTAAAAGTGTACAATTGCTTTTAATGGTCGCAGTAATACTGTTATAGTCTCATCGCAGCTATTTTTTTGTGTCGTGCGTGGCTCGTGGTTATAAATTTTAGGCAAAGAAGGTATCGTAGAAGTTAGCGAGGGTTCCGGACAAAATAGTAAATTTGTAAATTGTACACAAAATGTTAATATTGATAGTTCTGGACAAAACAACAACATCGATGTCCATAAGCACTACCATGATAGATTCAAAGGATGACACATAAACAGTGATCGGAACTCTGGGTGCAGAACTTTGGCAAAGCTTGTAAAGCTGACATTAAGGAGAATTTACAACCAAGAAAAATAAGAATATTATTGGCAGATTAGTGTTCAATTTAATTCTATATCGAAATCTCAGATTTTCAGTAGTTTATTAATATTTTCATGTCTGTAAGCACTGTTTCATGACCGCTTGGCAAGTTTTGTTAGGGTTTTGCACCCATAGTTCCGATCACTGCACATAAACCTAAAAATATTAAAAATACAACCCATACCCAACACCATCTACACATGGTGAAATATTAAACCTGATACAAAATATGTGCACAGCTCTAAATAAAAAAAAATTGTTCTAAAAGACTGCAACAGATGGCGTTCATAAATAATTAAGTACATTATCGAGTTCGAGTTTATTATTACAAAGAAATAGGTAGTTATTTGAAAAAGAATCAATAAAATTCCTTAATGACCATAATAATATTTATCACGTTTTGAAGTAATTTTCGGTGCAATTTTATGTTTAAACTTCATATTTTCTTATTGAAGGTTTTTCAACAGGCGAAGTGTCGCTGGATGGCTTTAGTATCGTGAGGTCCATTTAACGTTCAGTCTTGCTTGCGATTGGCTCATTTAGTTATTTAACCAGTCACGAGCGCGACGCAAATGTCAAACAGACCTCACGATACTAACGCCGTCTGGCGATGTTTCGCCTGTTGAAAAACCCTCATAACAACACTACCGTTAATACATCTTTGGCCACTTCATTATTTTTAAATGCCATCTATCGATCACTAAGGAGCTATTTTATTTTTAAATCGTAGCCGAAAATACACCATTTAAAAAATCGTTCGGTCCTTAAAATAATTATGGAACCCTAATTCCTAACAGTATGGCGATGGTTTGGTTCTAATGCAAACCATTTTAAAACCAAGAACGTCTATAACAGTTCTGTAATGAACTTAGGAAGGCTAATTGTAAAAAATGGCAACTTTTCATTGTATGCTTTATTAAAATGAATATTATTTTCAAATGCAACTTATTATATACACTAATTTCAAGAAGCGAGTAAAAATTTAGATATAAAACATAATATACTTCATCGAAAATACTCGTTTGCCACACAAACACAAGTAACACGTTTATTATTATGCCATACTGTAGATAATACATTATTAAGGAAAAATAACTTTCCTTTTTATCAAATATCAAATACTTATTTGTATATTTTTTTCAATATGCGCTCCAACGACCACGTTTACTTTATAATTCCCAACTGTTTTTGAAAGAGCTTGTAACAGAAGCAAGGAGTACGTTAAAGTCGTGTGTGGTTCTGTAAGACGCTAATAGTTGACTTCGCGGGGAGCAGTTAGTTCTGCGTAGTTCGACTATAGGGATATTAGTGGTCTAAGTGGTAGCCACCAAATCTCTTATGGGTGTCTTAGAAGAAAAAGTATGCCTATAAATTGGGCCCTTTTCCGTTGTTATAAGACCTTACTATCCCGTTATAGTCCTGATAAAACGGTGGTTCCAGGATAATTATAAAACCAATTTTTGCTGCTTGGGACACTAGTTCACAGTGACCGTACTCGCTAGCGACGGCGTAAATGATTTGTATGGAGAATCGTGTACAGCGCCTCTAGCAGTCACTTACAGAAGTACAATTCTCCATACAAATCATTTACGCTGTCGCTAGCGAGTACGGTCACTGTAAAATAGTGTAACTCATGGTAGAGGTACTGAACTCGGCAGGGTTGATCGTGCTCACGGCTCCCGAAGCAAACTATGCTATGCAGTTTGGCAGATGTATTTTAGCATAAGTATTTCTGTACTTCTTTTGTTTGTTTTTGTGTAAATAAATTAAAAAAAAAAAAAAAGCAAGTTAAGTGCCAACCCATGCAGTTAAGTAGTGTCAAAGTGTATGGAGCTGTCATCCATAACCTAGGGTTAACGATTTCATTTTTTAAACTGTCCAAGCAGCCCTAAGTGCGAGTTAAGATATTTTTGAGCGCCTAGACAGCTCCGATATTTAGATGGCGACGGTACTACATGTAAAAAATCGAATAAATTCACTTACCACTCAAGTTATCGACTTTCCTCTCCAAAGTAATAAAACCATCGTTTGACTGCTGCGCGTTGCTTTCCATGAACCTCTTTGCACCTGATTCCACACTTTCGCCATTTTTGTACAATCTCATATCAATTACAATATGCGACAACGAGTTGAGAGATTTCGAACGTTTCATTTTATTTATTGGAATATCGGTATGAAACTTCGTTTCGGAGAACTGAACTGCGCATTGAGTGAGATCGGTTGAATTTGTGATGCATATCTACCCGCTTTAGAAATATTTGGTGTCAGTACGGTTAAATCTACCCCCATTTTAGATTTAATGTCAATTTCTGACGCCGCTTGTCTAATGCTGGCACTACACTAGCACTACACGATGGTCTATGATGAGCCAGCGTGTAAAGGGCGTATCGTATAGTGGTGTCGGATGGCTGGCGCGTGCGATGGTCGTGGGATGGATGGCGTCGGTCTCGGTTTTTGGACACACATCAAAATAATCAAAAGATCACAACTGAACGTCGCCATCGTGTAGATGCGTTAGAGCCATCGCACCGACCACTTAATGGGCCATCGTGTAGAGGAGCTATAAGTAACATACAAAATAAATGATAGACCAGGATAGACCTCTCTGTAGCAAAAATAGCCACAACAGGTTTATTATTTATTAGGAACGCGACATCGTGTTTACTTCGTTTTTTTTAGCATTAGAAAGAAATAAGGTAAACAATCTTGAAGAGTATTTTTATTGAAACACGCTTTAAAAAAAATAGTAACAATTACTTATGAAACCAAAAGAGTGTAAAATGACCATATTTCCTTTCAAATTGTTACATATTTGCCGTGACTTATTTTTCATAAGTGTTTTTCAATAAAAAAACACGTCAAGATCACTTACCTTCTTTCTAATGCTAAAAAATACGAAGTATAGATTTTGGTATTAGGTACCTACTCTTGATTTTATTCAGGTAGTGGTAAACGCTTCTATGATGATTACGAAAATTTGTATCAAGATCATGTATTGGTTACTCGTATGTATTTAGCAATTCAAGTAGGTTTGTTTATCCATTGTTTAAGTACCTATAGCAAAAGCTTTGCTCACTTTATGATTGACGTTGGTGTCAATTGTTCCTTGTATTTTTATTCACGCTAACATACAGCAACTCAGGGGGGCTACTCCGAAATTCGAAAATCGATGTTCGTATCGCATCGTCTTGCTTGCTCTTGTATTAAATACTATTAGCGTGAGAGGAACGGCACGATACGAAGTTCGAATTTTGCACTTCGTAGTATAAGGCTAGACTATTTTAAATCGAATAAATTAAACGCGACAAGTTAAAAATGAAATATCTTTTATTTTTACATTTCTTATAATTTACAATACTTACCTAAATTACAGTAATGACAAGTACATAACAATAATCATGTTAAGAGTAACAAATCGTAAAAAAAATATCGCTCATCTTTTAAGACGGCAAATAAAAGAAAACATTAACAATTCGCAAATCTTCGCAAAACAATACGACAGCCGTAAATTATAGTATAGTACAATTACAAATGAACTTGACCACTTTTTCTTAAATACACGAAATGTGTAATTTTGATGAATACTCGAAAAAAAAATCAATATCAGCCAAATCGAGTGTATGACATTGGTGTTGAGATTCAGTCATTGTAAAACCCGATTTGTTGTACAATTGTTTTAAAGACAAATCAGCTGACACTTTCGTACGCTTTAACAGGCGTTGAGGTGTCGAGTAATGGTACGTTTACCTTATATAGCGGACGTTGGGTAAAAGACTGTTAAGCTAAGCTAAAATGGGACTGGGCTGGGCAAGTCTGTTACTTGCATCCACAGAGGTGGGCTCTCAGTCACTTGGTGGGTGCCGGAGAACGGCCAGCGACAATAAGGCAGACCAAGGCGATGGCGGGACGATTTGGACGTGTACGCGCTTTTGACGTTCGGTAGACCATTCCTGGATATGACCAGCCTTAGATAAAATATTCAAATTATTATTGTAATTACTTATGTCTTTGGGCCATTCTACTTTTAAGTAACCATTAATCTTTTGTGAAATATAAGGCATACCTGGTGATTTTTTTTCAAGTGTAAATAACTTATATACAAACTGAAACACCTAAATTTAATGTTTTAAAGCAATAAAACTATAAATTCTAAGAAATTTTGTGGAAAAAATTGGTAACTCAGCGGAAAATACATCAATTTCCATACAAATGGCGGGGACATGCATGTCCACTGCGTTACCTACTTTATAGATAATAATGATTACTTTTTATACGTAGTGATAATTTTAAATGTAAGCTTAATTATGTGCCTATTCAAATCTTAAATGATTTAAACTGAGCACTTTACCGTTTTTGTAAAAAAAATATTTGAAGAGCACAGTACAAAAAATTACTGGTCAACGAAAAGTAGAATGGCCCCTTTAACGTCTGTGTTGTTTTTTTATTCACTGTACAAAGGTCATACCCAGAAGTGGTCACCGACCGTCAAAAGGGTGTACGCAAAGAACTGGCCTGACATTGCACCAGACCGGGAGCTGTGGAAGTCGAGAGGGGAGCCCTTTTCCCAGCAGTGGCACACTATAACAAGCTAATAAAAAAAAACAGTTTGTAAAAAAACAGTTTTTAACAAACTAGTTTCACCAAGCGACCAAGTACAAAAGTGTATATTTATTTTTGAAGCGCACTTTTTCCTGCAAGTTCCAAACACAATAAGGTCCACTTTCCCGCGGCCTATCAACAATGTTCATTTTGTCCATCTGCATTTGTCAACTGTAACATTTACCCCCTGTTTCACTATCCATTGATCAAATTTATTTGACGGATAAATGTGATGCCGTCTCTGTTTGTTTTGTTCGAATAGACGGAGGCGGCATCACATTTATCCGTCAGTTAAAATTAATCAATGGGTGGTGAAAGAACCCCTTAATTAAGGTTATAATTTAACTATTTCACCAGTTTAAATAGCTACCTATCTATATTAACGTCCAGTCTTTTTAAGCATAAGGAACATCTATACATACTTAACGCGTTGAATGCCACCGGTTACTTAATTTCCGTAAACGCATATGTGCGTCCAATCAGTGCAACGGTATTATGAGCACTGAGTAAAAAAGCGGATAGCATAATGCGTTCATGTACGCGTTAAGTCAGGTATTTATTAAACAATGCTGCTTAAAATATATTCCCAGACTTATTTGTGTGTATGTATGTACTATATAGAGTACAACACTGTCATAAATCTAAGGCTTACACGTATAGGCAGTATTTTCATTAGCAATTGTGATATACAAGGCGCTTGTAAGAACAGCAGGGCCCAACTCATTAAGTTAACATGCGTTTTGAATGCGTCTTATGTCTGAATCACACAAGTCTTAGTCAATGAAATAAAACAGCCAAGGAAATATCAGGGCGGAACCTTTTCACGATCAATTTCACGATGACTGCTTAGGTAGATGTAATTGATCAACATAAAATTTGGAGCGAAAAGGTTCCGCTCTGATTTTGATGCAGTTTCTTCGTCTGTAAATACAATAAAAGCTTTATAGAGTCCTATGAACTATAATGTTAGCTTGCGATGAAACTAACTACTGCTATGTACGGTCAAGTGCAAAAATAAGTATCGATTTATCGTCCCATCGTTACATACCTACACCTTAATTCGACGACTTAAGAGCTATGGGACATATTTATGAGCAAGTTGTGTGCACCCATATTTTTACACTTGACTGTACATCACAGACCTTTTGGTCAGAGTCAAGTATTAGTGATGTGCAGGATATTCGTATCCGCAGGTATCCATGGGGAGATAAACATCCGTATTCTTAAAGAATTTGTCACACTGAATGCGTTCTGCGGTCGCGGTCATGTCAAATTGAACGCAGCCCGTATTGTGTATGAAAAACTTTGATCAATTATAACTGTAGATCCACAGTCGCGCGCCCGAAAATGTCCGCGCCAAATGAGCGCCACTTTGATAAAAGTGGCCTTCTTTTTTCTCAGTACGTTGCGTGAAATTGTCAAGTTTAGCTGTCAAGTGTCAACCGAAATTCGACTGTAATGAAGTAAAGACTAGGTTCAAATTTCTGTGTAGCTGATTATTTTAATTGTTACGCAAACAAATAAAAAAGTTCGGACATTCTTTGAAGGGGATTTTGTTCGGCAATGTGTATCTTCAGTTATAATTGATCAAAGATGAACAACATTGTCGGTCTCTATTATATTGCGCGTGCGTGCGATCGCATATCTGTACAAAATATATAGAGTAATTCAGTCGTAGAAATACATTACATGCTACAAAGCGACATGTTTCTGGCAATCCTTTTTGTAGCAGGCAATGTAATCTCTCTAAAGTTGGAGAAGCAACATTCTTCTGTGAGATTAAAATATATTAAAAATAAAATATTATAATGATACAAAACTACGGAGTTTACGCATAAATTTCGACTTCAAGTTTTTTAGTGGACATCTAAGTAGGATCAGCAGTCATTTAAAAGATGTTTTACGAACATTTTATGAATGAATTGTGTTCGTAACAGATGGTTTTTGTTAAAACTAAGCTCGTTGTAGACAAAACTTCTACAAAAATGTTTCGGTGTTTTTGAAAACGTCTCGTTTGAAATACCTGCGTATCCCGCTTAAGATTTACAGTATCTCGAAATAACATGGAAAAATCCAAGTACTGTACAAATAGACATACACACCTCTATATTTCCAGGTGAAATAAGAGCTAGAATAGACATTTTTGAGGCCTTAATATCAATTCTTACCAATATAACAAAAAAAAAATAGATAAAACAACTTTTATCTCGCCGAAATATTATTCGGAATTGACGAGATCTTAGTTAGACTCATAGTTATGAGTCTATGCACCCGTGACCATTACGATCCGAACGCGACTACTACGCACATTGTGGTCTGTTCATTGCGCGTTGTCAAGTGACCGCTCAGCAGTGGCGGAGCGTGAAAAATTTTGCAAGTAAAGCCGAAGCAAATAAAAAAACCTTGAAACATAAATACCAGTTTATCATATTCTTAAAAAGCAGTGTAGTAATAGAAGAGAAGCGTTTGGTTACTTCGAAAGTTTAGTCAACCCGGGGGGAATCGGGTTGTTACTACCTTTCGCTACTGCCGCTCAGCGGAAAGCGTCTCGGCCGCACAATGAACAGGCCTCATACTACGAAAATTCGATTTTCGAACTTTGTATCGTGCCATTTCGTTCACGCTAATAGTATTAAACAGATGTGTGAAAGGATCGGCACGATACGAACTTTTAATTTGTGATACGCGAATAAAGGAGTCTCGGCACGGCATCGGTCGCGTCGTAGCCAGGTCATTGGAAGACCCGTAGAGGGTATATACATTACAATTTGTTACGTCAATTAGTGTTGTCATATATAAAAAGTCCGTCATATAAATGGTAAAGCTATCTCACGGCACTAGCGACAAGTCCGGAGCTCGCAGCCGCGGCAGTGGCAGGCGCAGCGTCAGCCCTGTAAACAATACAACTTTTAAATGTGATTTTCTCAAACATGCTATGAAATATTGACGTAATGTTCCTTATAATACGCCACGAAGTGTCACGTTGCAGGTATCGTTAACACTCGGCCATCTATAACTACTCGGCCGGCAATCCCCTATTTCGCGGCCGCTGCAGTAATGTACTATTGTTGGAGACTCTAGTCGGAGATGAAGAGAAAAAAATATCACTAGTGATTTTAATAGGGTGTTTGACACTATTAACCAGCAGGCTAATTGTCTAACTCCCTCGCAATCGCCATCGCGTTCATTTTGATAGTTCTTGTATGGACTGACAATTAGTTTCGGAAACAGCCAGCTGTCACAGCCATACAAAACTCTCATTTCAATCCGATGTCAAGTGTCAAAAAATTTACACAATTACTCTGCAGAGATGTTACGTAAGTGGTTCTATCGGAACCGAAGTCGGAGTCGGAACCAGAATTAGAGTCGGAGGTGATGGCGGAGGCGGAGGCAGAAGATAGGGATAGAGAGGTAGGGAGAGAGGGAGAAGGAAAGGAGAGAGATAGGAGGAAGAGAGAAGGAGAATTAGAAATGACGTTAGAAATAGAGAAAGGAAGCAAGAAGATGGAGAGAGGGGGGGAGACGGAGGCGAAATCTTCAGCTGATCGCCCGTGAACGTTACCTGCGTGTTGGCCAGCGAGTCTGCTGCCAGCAACAGCATGCGGAACTTGCGCGCGAGCGCGTGCGCCGGGTGCGGCCAGGGACGTACCTGCGTGTTGGCCAGCGAGTCTGCTGCCAGCAACAGCATGCGGAACTTGCGCGCGAGCGCGTGCGCCGGGTGCGGCCAGGGACGTACCTGCGTGTTGGCCAGCGAGTCTGCTGCCAGCAACAGCATGCGGAACTTGCGCGCGAGCGCGTGCGCCGGGTGCGGCCAGGGACGTACCTGCGTGTTGGCCAGCGAGTCTGCTGCCAGCAACAGCATGCGGAACTTGCGCGCGAGCGCGTGCGCCGGGTGCGGCCAGGGACGTACCTGCGTGTTGGCCAGCGAGTCTGCTGCCAGCAACAGCATGCGGAACTTGCGCGCGAGCGCGTGCGCCGGGTGCGGCCAGGGACGTACCTGCGTGTTGGCCAGCGAGTCTGCTGCCAGCAACAGCATGCGGAACTTGCGCGCGAGCGCGTGCGCCGGGTGCGCGCCCAGGAAGGCCACCACCTGCTTGTGCAGTTCGCGAACCACCACCGGCAGGTGCTCGCGCGTCACCGCGTTTGAAGTGTCCAGGTTCATTATCGCCTCCTCCAGGTATCTGTCCACAATTAACATAGTTATTACGTCGGTTTTGGTCAAAGCTTTTTAAATGAAGAGCTGATAGCTGGCTTAGCTGTTCCACGACAGCACGTATTGCAGGAAGGCTATCAAAGTCCTCACTGTTTAAGGTGGTCTCCTAGGTGAGCGAATCCCACGCGGATGAGAAGCAGCGCGGCGCGGCGCCAAAGAAACAATCAGTCGACATCTTTTGAAGTGTCCTACGTGACCTATATAGATGCGGCGTGCAGGCGGCGCGGCGCGAAGCGACCGCAATCAGTTGGCTTGATTATATTCGCGCGGCGACTGGGGTCGGTTGTCCGAGTATAGTCTTGCGGCGGGCGATTTGCGTGCGCTTCGTTACCGCATTCTGTTAGCATTGAACCGCCTACGTAGGACGCTGCCCTTGTTCCAACTGGTTTGAGGTCTCACCTGTGTTTGAGCGCGGTGTCGCGCGGCATGTCCGCGGCCAGTTGCTGCACGAGAGACAGCAACACGTGCTGTCGCAGCTGGCAGGGCGGCGCGAACACGCGCGCGGGGTCGGCGGCGCGGCACGCGGCCATCACCAGCGCCAGGTCAGACGCCGACAGCGCCAGCTGGAACGCGCCGTTCACGTCCCCGCTGCTTATCAACGACTGGATCTGAGCCACTTGCATCTGCGGTATAGCAAATTGTATTTTTAAATTTATATATTTCATACTAAATACAAACTGAAAAATAGATGCACAGAAAAAAGACCAATGCTGGGAATTGAATTCAGGTCCTTGGCATTCCGTGCCGCGTGCTAAACCCCACACACAAATTTTTCCTATGCATCATACGTTCCAGCCAGCCTGCTATCACCACTTTTGCAGTGATACAGCGCCAATTATGATCAGTTCCCATCGAGAAACATCAACACTCCTTCGGAACTAACCGCTCACCCGGACTAAGAGATGTCGCTACTAGGCCATACTAATATTTTTAAATTTCAAGGTAATTTATTCTCAGAACCACACCCCGGAATGACGGAAGCAAAAATTGTACCAGTGCTAGTGGTTCATTAAATATCGACTAAAGCGTTATCGACATCGATAAAAAGCAATTATTATAACTAATGGCCAGGATTGAATATCATTTAATTATGTGCAAATCTATTTTATTTATACTTATCGCAACTATAAACAACCGATATCTGACACTACACACAAGTTTTTTTTAATGCGATTACATATTTTTATCGATATCAATTAATAACCATTAGTTTAATTTGTCTTCGCGTCAGTAAAGATTTGCTGCCGTCAATTTGGGGTATGCTAACATTAACATGGTCCAGTCGCCAACATAAATATCGGAACAGTCAAGGCATACAAAAACCACACGAACACGCACATACGCGATTTAAAATGCACTCGTGTTCAGATATCTTTGACCACCTTGAACGCTCCAATGTTTATGATGGCGGCTGTACCGGGCAAGAAGTGTTATACCAGTTCTGGAAGAAATGAGAAAAAAATGCATATCACTCAGTTAATCTACAATAATAAGAGTCACAGATACGTGTGCTAACTTAGGGCTCGAATACTAGTGATGTAGCCAAACTCTTTTGCGACAAAAAATATATCGATGTTAGTAATTTATTGAATCAGGCGTTAAGCGTTCGTAGTTATCTTAAGGACGCGGGTGAGCAAAGTAATTGTTTCAGTTCATTGATTAAGACCAAGACGTTATTCAAAATTAATAAATGTTACTTATTGCTTTCTCAACATTTTAAAATAAAAAAATAAAAAACTTTTTTTTACTTTGAAGTAGTTTTCATAGTAAAAAAACGATTGGTAATAACGATTGCTATCTTAATGAAAGCCGCATCAAAAACCGTTGCGTTGTTTCGGATTGGTTAACGGATAAATGACAGACAGACGCAGAGAGCGACTTTGTTTTATAACTTTTATACTATGTAATGATCGTTATCGTGTCGACATCTTATTTATCGATATCAAATCCCTAGAACGTGCCCCGAGTTAGCCCACGTCATAAAACATATCACTATTAGTGTTAGAAATTAAAAAAAAATCTATTATCGCCTTTATTTTTTCCAGAATTTTTATAACTTGGCCTCCCACCCAGTACATCACTTAGGATAAGCATAAGGTTAAACATTAATTACTTTTACATGTACTTATAATTACTAAGGCATACTGGTTTTTTAACTATGAAGTATTAATACTGTGAAGTGTGTGTGGGCTTGCAGAGACCGGTGTTAAATACATAACTCCGAGTTAAGTGCTAAGTACATATTAAATTACAATCAAAATAGTACGTATTAGGGGAACATGAACGGCGATTCAAAATGATAAAAATGATTAGGACTACGGAAATTGATGGAAATAAGGACATGGTACTTGTACTAGGAATGGTAAGGATTCTTGCACACAGTTTCTCGTCATGTGCCTTTGCGGCTTCTGAAAAAGAGATTAAAGAGTACCTTTTTTTATGCACATTTCTCTAGTGTACTTGCCAAGTGGCTCTAAACAACTAACTCTAGCCAGGGTGTTTACTAGACAATTTTATTAGCTTCATTTTAGATCTCACCTTCGTCTATTTCGCTCGAAATACAAACTGAAACATGGATGCACAGAAAAAGAGACGAGCGCTGGGAATCGAACCCAGGTCCTCAGCATTCCGTGCTGCATGCTAAACCCCTACACCACCACTGGTCAGGAGTTTAGACACAAAATTTTCCTATGGATCGCACATCTCAGCTTGTTTGTTTAGTCACTTAAGCAGCGACACTAGCGACATCTATGTTAGCTCTCTCATCGAGAGACGTTAACACTCCTTCGGAACTAACCGCTCACCCGGACCAAGAGATGTCGCTTTTTCATTATTATTTTGGTCGTTTAATATTTAGAAACATTCGTATTATTCATACAAATATCTTCTTACTCGTACCAAATTTCATTAGTACAGTAAGCGGATTTCATAGTATTAAGTGTGCCAAAGGGGGGGGGGGGGGTCCAAATTGATCGAAATTGGTGTGACGTAATTTATGGATGGCCCGGCCCCTCTTGATCGCGTGAATTGAAACTTTCGCTTGTACATACAGGATGTTTGGTAGCTACGTGCAAAGCTTTAAGGGGGTGATAGCCAAGGTATTTTTGAACATTTTTAGCCATATATGTCTTAGCCGAAATTTGTTTTTTTTTTTTTTTAAATTGAAGACTTAGAAATTTTAGGAAAATACCCATAATTTGATAGTCACGAGTCAATATTGCCCCAATGAGCGTTAATTTGGAAATTTTAAATATGGCACAGAAAAATGACGTGTTTTTCACATGTTATTTATTTACTAGTAAAATTTCAAGACTAGTGCATTCTTAGCGAGTGCTCCCTGAGTTAGGTTTTTACTTTTTATCTCAGATTTAGCAAGCAATGTCAATGAGTGATACCTTAAAAGAAAGAACAATAAACAGGCATGTTTCTAAAAATGTTTGAACATATCAAGGATTTTTTTTTATTTTTTTTATGGCACAGAAAAATGACTGTTCCAACCTAAGACATTTTTAGTAATTTCGAATGCCTCCATTTTGTTTTTTTGGCAAGAAAGATACTTAAAAATTATTTCATTTGGTCCAATACACATTAAACTATCCGAAATAAAAGATTTGGTTTCCAAATTAACGCTCATTGGGGCAATATTGACTCGTGACTATCAAATTCTGGGTATTTTCCTAAAATATTTAAGTCTTCAATTTAAAAAAAAAATATCAAATTTCGGCTAAGACATATATTGCTAAAAATGTTCAAAAATACCTCGGCTATCACGCCCTTAAAGCCTTGCACGTAGCTACCAAACACCCTGTATAATATTAGACGTAGAGTGGTGTACCGACCTGCCTGTCATGCGCGGACGTGTGCGAGGCGGCGGGCGTGACGGGCGAGTGCGCGCGCGACATCTGCACGCTGCGCGCCTGACGCACCCACCACTCCACTTCTTTCTCCAGCACCCTGCAATGTTCCATACGTTAATAAGATTCAAAAAGGTTTGGGCGGAAAATGTCTCACTCGCACAACGTGCCACTTGAATTAAGTCTCTTTCGCAAAACGTCATCTTTGCAAACGGCTCATTGCGCAAAATATCCCACTCGCATTACGTCGCTTTCTCAAAAGGTCTCATCCCTTTCGCATATCCCTAATAGCTCTTTCGCGAAACGTCCCGTGGGCGGAATGTCACAGAAACGTTTCAATTGTGTGTTTCTTCGCAAAAGATAAAATGAACTACTGAACCGATTTGTTTTTTTTTTTTGTTCTATCCCGGGAACGCGTGTAACAATTAACTACCATGGGACTTAGACAAACTTGCAAGCACCAACTAGTTTAATATACAAATGCTTAACGTAGACAATTTCCAAACTTTTTCAGCTGAAAACTCTCGCCACGCTCGTGCCTCGCAGTGCCGCGCTCGTGCCGCGCGAACTGTGTACAGGCAACACTCACGGGTGCACGGTCTCCCGCAGCATGGCGGCCAGGTGCTGGTGGTCGAGCGGCGGCGGCGCGGCACACAGCGCCTCGCAGTGCCGCGTGATTGCCGCGCGCAGAGAGTTGGCCGCGCTCGCGCTCCCCCGCTCGACCGCCGCGCGCGCCGTCGCCTCCGTGTTCGCCGAGACTGTCGACAACACACCACATTTAAAGTTGTCGCACACGTAACCGCTAGGCACCGGATCGGCGCCGCCTCAACTCGAGCCGTCCAGTAATCTTTGTAAGAAATTCCATACTGTAACGCACTCTAATATATGTTGGTGGATGTCTTGTTCAGGAGATAGGTGAGAAGATCAAACACTTGTTATGTCCATGATTGTCGTATAATGAATGTCTATCATCTAATACAATTATGCTTAATGTTACTTAAAGCTACGTCACTATTATATGCCTAAATGCGGAGTAAGCGGGCCGTTCGTTGCCCTAATTGCAGCGTTATTTCGTAATACTAACTACATACTACAACTCCCCTTAAAACTCTACTTCACCTTCCCTTTTTTTTAAAAAAAAAAGAAAAAACTCTGCTATAGTTCTCAAGGAAATAATAACAACTAGCTTAAACTTATTCATCATATTTAGTACTATATAATTACTTAATACAAAGCAAGAATTTGGTACGAAAACATTGCTACACATAAATTAGTAGGTACTTAAACTAATTACTAATAACAAAATAATAAATTTGCTATAAAAAAAATAATTTTGTATTGTTTTTATGCACAATAATTTCTTTACCATTTTTCGAAATTTTTACGTTTGGTGAGATATCTTTAATTACTTTATAAGGACCATTATAAATGTTATCTAGTTTATCTCCTATTTGGTTTCGCAATAATACAAAATCATCTTTTTTGTACATAATTGGATTCATTTTCTTATCATATATCTCTTTTCTTTGCACTTTATTTACAATTAAATTATTTCTTGCATCGGACTGTGCCTTTTGTAATCTAAATCTAAGTTCCTGAGGGTAACTATCATAATTATACAAAGGGTCAACAGACGAATTTAAATTACTAGGTAAGTTGCAAACTTTTCCGAAAACTAATTCAAATGGAGTGTATTTGGTCTCAGTATGTACAGATGTGTTAAAAGAAAAACACCAGTATGGGAGCCAACTGCTCCAGTTTGTTCTGTTGTTTTGACATTGTATTCTGAGATAAGCACCGAGTGATTTGTGAGTGTTTTCAAGACCTCCTAGAGTTTCATGGTGATACGCAGTTGAGTTTAGTTTTTTAATTTTTAGTAAACTACATAATTCAGTCATAACAGAGGACATGAACTCAGTGCCTTGGTCGGTTATAATTTCCTTTGGAATGCCGAATCGTAAGATAAAATTGTCTACAAATGCTCGTGCAACTGAAACCGTATCTTTAGTTTGTAGTGGATAAGCTTCTACGAATTTGCTTAGGTCGCACTGTAAAGTTAAAACGTATCTACTATTACTATCGTCTATATCTATTGGACCCATAATATCTAAGCTTACTCTTTCAAAAGCCGAGGTGGCTGTCGACGTTATAGTCATTGGCTCCTTTATTTGCCTATTTGTATACTTTTGTATCTGACATTGTTTACACTTTTTAACGTACTGAGTAACATCATTACTTATACCTGGCCAGAAGTAATATTTTTTGATGTTATTTAGCATACGATTAATACCTGCATGACCGCTGGTTGGTAGCAAGTGAAAGTCATTTAAAATTACTGTCTTTTCGTCTCTATCAGTGACTCTAATAATATTTTTCGTAATCAATAAACGTGGTGCACCTATCTTTAGAGATTTCATAGCTCGCACAAGGCTTTTCATGTAACCTTCAATGCTTTTATTCTTAGCAATTATAAGCTCTGTAATATTTAATCTGTTACATAAACTTTCTAAGTCTCTCGCTAACACCTCTGGGGTAGATAACGATCGAGAGTTTAGATAAATTGCTGACTGCGCTGGCGCATATACACAATCGCCGTTATTAGATATATTATCTTTTCTATAACCATAAATAATTTTATCAAAGTTATGAAGAACAAATAAAAGTTCTATTACGTCATTTGGTCTTTTGAGAATCTCTACAGCCACAGGTTGATCAGGCCTGGAAGAAGTAGGGATCTCAGTTGTCACGTCAGTATTTGTCGTAGTTCGGTTTTGCTTAAGTTGTCTAGTTTGTGCGCGCGTAAGGACCGAAACTACTTGTTCTCTTATAGACTTTAAATCGGTACTAGTCATCGGTAATCGACTCAACGCGTCTGCAGCTGCATTGTTTCGACCCGGGACATATTCGATTTCAAAGTCGTACTCCTCAAGGTAAAGTCTAAATTTCGTTAATCGACTTGATGGATCTTTTAAACTAAATAAATAAACTAAAGGCTTATGATCCGTAAGGATTTTGAATTTTCTTCCGTACAAATAAGGTCGAAAATGTCGTACACCCCAAACTATAGCTAAAAGTTCTAGGTCAATTATTGGATATCTGGTTTCGGCTGGCTTTAAATTTCGACTGGCATACGCTATAACCTGGCCATTTTTGTTTGAAATGATAGCAGCTATTCCTGTCCTACTTGCGTCTGTCTGTAATTGAAAAACGTTATCATCTGAAAAATCTGGGTACTGAAGAACTGGTGGTTTCATTAGAGCGGTTTTCAACGTATGAAAAGCTGTTTCACATTCGTCAGTCCATTCAAATTTTACATTCTTTTTACTAAGTTTATTTAATGGGTACGCAATACTTGCAAAATTATGTATGAAACGTCTATAATAATTTGCGAATGCGACAAAACGTTTGACTTCGTCGGAGTTCATCGGCACTGGATACTTTCGCAACGTTTCAATTTTGCTGTCGTCAGGTAATATACCTTGTGAAGTTATTCTATGGCCTAAATAAACAATTTCTGTGCGTAAAAAATCACATTTTATAGGATTTAATTTTAAGTTAACTTGCCTAAGTCTCTCTAAAACTGATATTAAATTTTTATTGTGGTTTTCTATGGACGATCCTATGACGATACAGTCATCCAAATAAATAAATGCTTGTTTATAATTTAAACCAGACATGGCTATAGTCATAAGTCGTGAAAATACACTGGGTGATGTTTTGAGACCCATGGGACAGCGTTTCATTTGGTACATTTTTGCGTCGGTAGTGAATGCTGTGTACTTTCTGGATTTTTTATCTAAATTTAACTGATAATAACTTTGCGAGAGGTCTAATTTTGAGAAATAAATACTATTGGATAGTGAATCTAATATATCTGTGATATTAGGCAAAGGGAACTTATCGTCTTGAATGCAATTATTTAACTGTCTGTAATCAATGACTAGCCTCCATTTTTTCTCACTAGATCTGTCTGTCTTTTTAGGTACTAACAGTACTGGACTAGACCACTCTGATGTTGCTTCCTCTATGATATCATTTGCTAACATATCATCTATCTGCTTTTGGACTTCTTGTTTCATAGCATGTGGGATCCTATATGGCTTAACGTAGACTGGTGCAGTGTTATCTTTCAAAGTGATGTTATGCGACATTAAGTTCGTTACTGATAACTTGTCGCCGGGCAGATGAAACACATCTGCATACTTAGCGCATATACTCTCAATACTCAAACGTTCCTCTTTATTTAGTGAGGATACATTCAGTAAGTCAAATAAAGTTTTAACTCGATCAGCTGTAGCCTTCTGTGGCTCGAAACGACATGTATTAAAACTACAAAGACTATGAATTTGCAGATCGTAACAATCAATAGTTATCTCATTATCAGTAGTATTTAAAATTCTTATCGGGATGCGACCTTCTTTAGGTTTCGCAATTAATCCCGCAACAAAAACTCCTTGTTGAATTTCGTTCGACAATACTACGCAATCTTCTCGTAAGGAGGTAGGTATGTATTTTATCACTTCACACCGAGGTGGGACAATATGCCTGTACCTATACCTATCCTGACAGTTGATATATATGTTAACTCTATCATTATTGTTAGTTAATCGTAGGGTATTATTTTCATAATTAATAATAGCTTGATATTTACTTAAGAAGTTATCACCTAAAATTCCGTTCACTGAACAAGACAGATTCTTAAAAACGTAAAATTTTTCTCTAAATATTATTCCATCATACATTAAATCTAAATAAATCGATCCTATTGATTGTAATTTACCACTAACACCTTTTATAATAATCTGATCTTTACTTAGCGAGCTCAGTAAATGAGGGTTCTCTTGTAGTAGCCACTCATATTTCAAAACACAAAGACTGGCTCCGCTATCGACTAAAAGGTTAATGTCGCTACTATCTAAGTTAAAAGTTACGGTACTACTGTTATTATAATTCAAAATAAAATTCTCATTGGGAACGAAAAAATTCTCTAGGCTCATTGTTAATGTCGCTAGATTGGTTAGTGCTAGAACTAGCTTGTGGTGCGGCATTCCATGAGGCCATTGAATTCATGTCATTGTACCTTGTATGCTGAATTCGTGGAAAATATGTGCGAGTACCGCGAAATCTATGTGCGCGACCGCGGGCTGCGCCGCGCCGCGGGTCGTGTCCACGCAGCGGTTCACGTGACGCATGCGCTGGTGTCATGTCGCCACGACTATAGGTATGCTGTCGTTTATATGTATGCGGCTGATTGAAGCGGCTATTGTTTTGACGATAGTTATGATGCATCTGATTAGATGGGTTAAAACGCCTAATTTTCATAACTTCCTGGTGATTTGAAGACAGGTTCTGTTCATCGATAGCGCATCTAATCGCTTCAGGCAAGGACTCGAATGTTCTAGATGCTATGATTGTACTCAATCTCGCGTTTTCTAAACCGTCGGCGAACCGTTTGATTGCTACCTTCTCATTAATCGGCCGTAAAATATCAAACTTGGCAGCATCATTATCTGCTTGAGCTATTGTTAAATTAACAAAAAGATTCTCCAACTCGGATCCGTATGACTCAATTGACCGGTTTTTCCCTTGGCAAGTGTTAAGTAGTTTTGATTGCAAGGAAACAGCAGATTTTTTCTGTATAAGGTACTTATTCATATCTCTTAATAAGTCTTGAACCACGTCATACTTTTGTTTAAGACGCAGTTTGGCGCTCGATGACAACCTAGTCTTCAAAACAAAATTTATTAACTGTTTATGGGAGTCAGTATCAATCATTGAGCTATATAATTCTATTCCGTCTATCAATGCCTTAGTAGTGGATTCATGTCCTGTCATGACAGGTAACAAGGCGATAGCGGTTTTTAAATCAAATTTATTGTCTGACCCCATTTTCAGTTCTGTTGGCGAGTCAGTTTTCTTAACAGTTTCCACACAAGTTAATGTTTTAATCTTACCGTAAATTAAATCTATTTCTTTAAGTAATGTCTGAATTACAGCATAGTCATCGGTGTTTATCTGTGACTTTACGATTTGATTATTTATCTGAGACAAAATACCCTCCAATTTCGAATATGCTAAATTTGCCTCTTCAAGTTTATTTTTACCGAGGTGCTGTGACCTTCTTTCTGGACCTAGCTTAGTTAAATACTCTAGAATATATTTTAAGTTATCGCGCAAGCTTTGTAAACTATCTATCTCATCTGTCATAATACGGTCATGAAAAAGGTCAATTAATTTCTAAAAAAAAAATAAAGGCAATATATTAACTTACTATTACGTTGACATAAGTACATTACGCGCTGCGGAACTAAACAGCTGGAGGTGGCGCGATGACACACTGATAGGAGCGTTGAACTCGTACTGCTGACGCGTCGGCTGCAAGTTACTGCATACTGTAGAACTTGGTGGGCCGGGCTATCCCTGGACTCCCCGGAACATGGGCCGGGCTTTCCCTGGACACCTCTTGAGATGGGCCGGGCTTACCCTGGACACCTCTTGAATTGCGAGCCGGGATATCCCTGGACAACGCTCTTCTTTCTTGAGTCCTCTATCTTCTTACTTGAGTTATTTCAATTTTAAAAACATTTGTTTCTTGCTCTTCTATTATTGTAATTTCTTTTTCTGAATTTGCATTTCTTCTTTCTTCGCGTAATATACAAGTAATGTAGCTTGATGTCTGTGTTTCATATCATAATTATTTGCTTGATATCTTCATATTCGATTTTACATCTTCTTTTCGCGGTGTTTTTTCTTCATTTCTTCTTTTTTCCTTATTTATTTCTTCATAATTTCTTAATAGTCGATTTTTTTCCAATTTTCTGGTATTGAGTATTTCATGCTTCTTGGCTCTTAGGCAGGGTCGCCATCTAATATATGTTGGTGGATGTCTTGTTCAGGAGATAGGTGAGAAGATCAAACACTTGTTATGTCCATGATTGTCGTATAATGAATGTCTATCATCTAATACAATTATGCTTAATGTTACTTAAAGCTACGTCACTATTATATGCCTAAATGCGGAGTAAGCGGGCCGTTCGTTGCCCTAATTGCAGCGTTATTTCGTAATACTAACTACATACTACAGCACACATAATAGTCATCGGAACAGCATCGCCCCGCCTCGGCACAAGCTAGTAATCCGCAAGCGACGCGCGGGCAACTCAGTCATCGAGCTTACGTCGGGCCGTCGCTGCGCTTGCGTCTCGCCACCGGAACGGGGACGGCGCGCACCCTGCCGATGCCCCACCGCTTGTCTCACTCGCAGATTCAGCTCTAGCCGCCGCCTCGCTTTACGCGCGCTGTCGCCTAGCCGTCCTCGTCGTCGTAACCTCGGAGGTGTTGAGCCGTTTCCGTTACGTGCTTGCGTATGGTTGACGCCTGATGGACGGCGAGCCGATGAGGTGAGGCGGCGCCGATCCGGTGGCGAGCGGTTACGTGCGCGACAACCTATAGCCTCTCCAAATCACGGGGCGAAACTGCCAGTCCCAAAAATCGCACGTATATTAAACCTTTGCTTGCGATGTTTTTATCGCGAGACAAAAACCGATAATAAACGGAAACGAAGTGAGAACGCGACACAAAGCGCTCAGCCGCTCCGTCACGGACTGTGACAAAAATGGTCACATTCAACCTGTAGCGGGTATACTCACACTCCCGCAGCCCCTGGTGGAACGTCTGGTTGAGCTGTCGGAACATGTCGTGGTGCGCGCGCTCGACGGCGGGCACCACGCTGTCGCGGACGGCGTCGCGGAACGCGTCGCGCACCGCCGCGGACACTGCCTGCGCGACGGACGCGCTCAGCCGCTCCGTTACGGACTGCGACACAAATGGTAACATTTAATGAACGCTTATGAATTACGGAAAACCCTTTCTAGTGCACGTCTATGATACTCTAGGTCTATGTTCTTTAATTAGGTCTACTGAAATTTTAAAATGGATGATTTATCACATAAAATGAATAACAGTAAAAAGAATATTATTTTTGTTCCTCCGCGAAACGGCTGCATTTGCGTTGGATATACTTTTCATGCAATTTCCCACCCTTTCTTCGCATAAAAAAAAATCAGCGTAAACGGAACTAAAACCAAAAGCTAGAGAATAACAACCACGATCAACAAAAATCAGGGCACGTGTTTTGCCTCTCCGAAGCATCATCAGCGGCTGTCGATCTTACGACTACTATTTCTTTGATCGACCGTCGTCGTCGTTATTAGTGGTGGCGCTGCAGCGCGGCGGCTCCGGCTCCAGGGCTCTGGCGGCCCCATGCCCCCCTGCCCCCTACCTTGCTGGCGACCAGCTTCTGTATGTTGTCCCGCAGCAGCGCGTCCGTGGCGCTGAGCTTGGCCGCCAGCTCGTGCTGCAGCGCGGCGGCTCCGGCTCCAGGGCTCTGGCGGCCCCATGCCCCCCTGCCCCCTACCTTGCTGGCGACCAGCTTCTGTATGTTGTCCCGCAGCAGCGCGTCCGTGGCGCTGAGCTTGGCCGCCAGCTCGTGCTGCAGCGCGGCGGCTCCGGCTCCAGGGCTCTGGCGGCCCCATGCCCCCCTGCCCCCTACCTTGCTGGCGACCAGCTTCTGTATGTTGTCCCGCAGCAGCGCGTCCGTGGCGCTGAGCTTGGCCGCCAGCTCGTGCTGCAGCGCGGCGGCTCCGGCTCCAGGGCTCTGGCGGCCCCATGCCCCCCTGCCCCCTACCTTGCTGGCGACCAGCTTCTGTATGTTGTCCCGCAGCAGCGCGTCCGTGGCGCTGAGCTTGGCCGCCAGCTCGTGCTGCAGCGCGGCGGCTCCGGCTCCAGGGCTCTGGCGGCCCCATGCCCCCCTGCCCCCTACCTTGCTGGCGACCAGCTTCTGTATGTTGTCCCGCAGCAGCGCGTCCGTGGCGCTGAGCTTGGCCGCCAGCTCGTGCTGCAGCGCGGCGGCTCCGGCTCCAGGGCTCTGGCGGCCCCATGCCCCCCTGCCCCCTACCTTGCTGGCGACCAGCTTCTGTATGTTGTCCCGCAGCAGCGCGTCCGTGGCGCTGAGCTTGGCCGCCAGCTCGTGCTGCAGCGCGGCGGCTCCGGCTCCAGGGCTCTGGCGGCCCCATGCCCCCCTGCCCCCTACCTTGCTGGCGACCAGCTTCTGTATGTTGTCCCGCAGCAGCGCGTCCGTGGCGCTGAGCTTGGCCGCCAGCTCGTGCTGCAGCGCGGCGGCTCCGGCTCCAGGGCTCTGGCGGCCCCATGCCCCCCTGCCCCCTACCTTGCTGGCGACCAGCTTCTGTATGTTGTCCCGCAGCAGCGCGTCCGTGGCGCTGAGCTTGGCCGCCAGCTCGTGCTGCAGCGCGGCGGCTCCGGCTCCAGGGCTCTGGCGGCCCCATGCCCCCCTGCCCCCTACCTTGCTGGCGACCAGCTTCTGTATGTTGTCCCGCAGCAGCGCGTCCGTGGCGCTGAGCTTGGCCGCCAGCTCGTGCTGCAGCGCGGCGGCGAGCGGCTCCAGGGCTCTGGCGGCCCCATGCCCCCCTGCCCCCTACCTTGCTGGCGACCAGCTTCTGTATGTTGTCCCGCAGCAGCGCGTCCGTGGCGCTGAGCTTGGCCGCCAGCTCGTGCTGCAGCGCGGCGGCTCCGGCTCCAGGGCTCTGGCGGCCCCATGCCCCCCTGCCCCCTACCTTGCTGGCGACCAGCTTCTGTATGTTGTCCCGCAGCAGCGCGTCCGTGGCGCTGAGCTTGGCCGCCAGCTCGTGCTGCAGCGCGGCGGCTCCGGCTCCAGGGCTCTGGCGGCCCCATGCCCCCCTGCCCCCTACCTTGCTGGCGACCAGCTTCTGTATGTTGTCCCGCAGCAGCGCGTCCGTGGCGCTGAGCTTGGCCGCCAGCTCGTGCTGCAGCGCGGCGGCTCCGGCTCCAGGGCTCTGGCGGCCCCATGCCCCCTGCCCCCTACCTTGCTGGCGACCAGCTTCTGTATGTTGTCCCGCAGCAGCGCGTCCGTGGCGCTGAGCTTGGCCGCCAGCTCGTGCTGCAGCGCGGCGGCTCCGGCTCCAGGGCTCTGGCGGCCCCATGCCCCCTGCCCCCTACCTTGCTGGCGACCAGCTTCTGTATGTTGTCCCGCAGCAGCGCGTCCGTGGCGCTGAGCTTGGCCGCCAGCTCGTGCTGCAGCGCGGCGGCGAGCGGCTCCAGGGCTCTGGCGGCCCCATGCCCCCCTGCCCCCTACCTTGCTGGCGACCAGCTTCTGTATGTTGTCCCGCAGCAGCGCGTCCGTGGCGCTGAGCTTGGCCGCCAGCTCGTGCTGCAGCGCGGCGGCTCCGGCTCCAGGGCTCTGGCGGCCCCATGCCCCCCTGCCCCCTACCTTGCTGGCGACCAGCTTCTGTATGTTGTCCCGCAGCAGCGCGTCCGTGGCGCTGAGCTTGGCCGCCAGCTCGTGCTGCAGCGCGGCGGCGAGCGGCTCCAGGCCTCTGGCGGCCCCATGCCCCCCTGCCCCCTACCTTGCTGGCGACCAGCTTCTGTATGTTGTCCCGCAGCAGCGCGTCCGTGGCGCTGAGCTTGGCCGCCAGCTCGTGCTGCAGCGCGGCGGCTCCGGCTCCAGGGCTCTGGCGGCCCCATGCCCCCCTGCCCCCTACCTTGCTGGCGACCAGCTTCTGTATGTTGTCCCGCAGCAGCGCGTCCGTGGCGCTGAGCTTGGCCGCCAGCTCGTGCTGCAGCGCGGCGGCGAGCGGCTCCAGGGCTCTGGCGGCCCCATGCCCCCCTGCCCCCTACCTTGCTGGCGACCAGCTTCTGTATGTTGTCCCGCAGCAGCGCGTCCGTGGCGCTGAGCTTGGCCGCCAGCTCGTGCTGCAGCGCGGCGGCTCCGGCTCCAGGGCTCTGGCGGCCCCATGCCCCCCTGCCCCCTACCTTGCTGGCGACCAGCTTCTGTATGTTGTCCCGCAGCAGCGCGTCCGTGGCGCTGAGCTTGGCCGCCAGCTCGTGCTGCAGCGCGGCGGCTCCGGCTCCAGGGCTCTGGCGGCCCCATGCCCCCCTGCCCCCTACCTTGCTGGCGACCAGCTTCTGTATGTTGTCCCGCAGCAGCGCGTCCGTGGCGCTGAGCTTGGCCGCCAGCTCGTGCTGCAGCGCGGCGGCTCCGGCTCCAGGGCTCTGGCGGCCCCATGCCCCCCTGCCCCCTACCTTGCTGGCGACCAGCTTCTGTATGTTGTCCCGCAGCAGCGCGTCCGTGGCGCTGAGCTTGGCCGCCAGCTCGTGCTGCAGCGCGGCGGCGAGCGGCTCCAGGGCTCTGGCGGCGCCCATGCCGGCCGCCTGCGCCGCGCGCGCGCTGGCCGTCTCGCCCACGCGCGCTATGCGCTCCCATCTTTAAACAGAAAACATATCTAGTTAATTTCATTATAAAGGTCGAGTTAACGTTAAAAAAAAAAGTCGATTTTGCCCAAATAAACATTAAGAGCGCGCGCAGTCAGAGCGCGGTCTGGAGTCCCGCGTTCCGCGTTCAGAGTTCTGCGTTCTTTCGAATGTACTGAGTCCCTTACAACAACGCACACAGCAGGCTGTCAGACCGCGGCGTTCAAACCGGAACGCCGCGTTCTTGCGTTTTTTTGCCGCCGAGACAGAGAACGCCGCGTTCACCACGATGTCTGAAGTTACAAATACAGAAAAACTGATCAAACTGGTTAGAAAAAGGAGATTATTATATGATTTAAGTCATGTACACTACAAAAATCGTGACAAAAAAGCAGAAACTTGGCTTGAAATGGTCGCGTCAAGGGATTCTTCTCGTGTTGTGTTAATTATATGCACCCAATGTTTTCTACTTTTTTAGAAGTTTCTGGGCTCCACAAAATCAATGCTTCTTCTTCGAAAGATGAACTTTCAAGCGACATAAGTTACACATACAAAAACATGGAACGCATGAATTTGACCGCCTCTCGTGTGCGTTGGAACTCTCGAGCGTTCAGAACGCAGAACTCTGGACACGGAACGCGGAACTCCAGACCGCGCTCTGTCTGCGCGCGCTCTAAACATTCGAAAGAACGCAAAACTCTGTACGCGGAACTCAGTAGTGTAGACCGGTCTCTGTGGGCGCGCGCTCTTACCCGTGCGTGAGCGCAGTCTCGACGGCGGCGGCGGTGGTGGGCGCGTGCGCCTGCAGCGCCTCGTCGGCGGCCGCGCGCACGAGCCCCGGCACGCTCACCGACAGCGCGCTGCGCAGGCTCAGTAGTGTAGACCGGTCTCTGTGGGCGCGCGCTCTTACCCGTGCGTGAGCGCAGTCTCGACGGCGGCGGCGGTGGTGGGCGCGTGCGCCTGCAGCGCCTCGTCGGCGGCCGCGCGCACGAGCCCCGGCACGCTCACCGACAGCGCGCTGCGCAGGCTCAGTAGTGTAGACCGGTCTCTGTGGGCGCGCGCTCTTACCCGTGCGTGAGCGCAGTCTCGACGGCGGCGGCGGTGGTGGGCGCGTGCGCCTGCAGCGCCTCGTCGGCGGCCGCGCGCACGAGCCCCGGCACGCTCACCGACAGCGCGCTGCGCAGGCTCGTCACCGACCGCGACAGCGCGGCCACTTGCTCTGGAACCAACAGATGTTCAACAGTTGTTGCGGGCATTGAGCGTTACCTTACCGTAGATTAAGTTTGGACTGGACAGATCGTTTCACCAAAATCGTAATTGGCAATCGATGAAAATTTTAAATGTGCTTGAATATTTTTATACCGGTAGGAATAACGTTCCTTATTAACAGGAAAAAATTACAGATTTTTTGGTTGCGTCATATAATTATAAAAAATAAAAACAATTTATTAAATCTGGGACAGCTTAATACGGGCACGAACCTTAGTCCGTCGCATATTGAAAAAAAAAACCAGATGTGACATTGACAAACTGAGATAAACACGCGATTAGGTTGAGTACAGTACTTACATTAAAGCTTTAGCACCTCTAATTTTAGCGACATTATACTTGTCACTACTCTTCATAAACTCCATGAGTATAATCATTATCTACTTTTGGAAGATTTGATGAGTCCGCTCTAACAAAATCAGTGTTTCTATTCATATTTCACAGTTTTCAAATTCGAGTTAATCAGTATATCAGTTCCAAGTCGTCGTAGCAGCTATAAAGGTCAGGTCCAGGGTACAAAGCAAGAGTTATCGTCGTAGCAGGCAATATCAATGGTCCGGTGTGGGTAAGCAGTCGAAAAATTAAAAGATATCCAGGGAAAATACCGAAAACTAGCAGGCGCAAAATCGCAAGCTAAGGTTATGTACGTTTGTTTATGACAAGCTGTCAATGTCACATCTGGTTTTTTTTTCAATATGCGACGGACTAAGGTTCGTGCCCATATTGAGCTGTCCCAGATTTAATAAATTGTTTTTATTTTTTATAATTATATGACGCAACCAAAAAATCTGTAATTTTTTCCTGTTAATAAGGAACGTTATTCCTACCGGTATAAAAATATTCAAGCACATTTAAAATTTTCATCGATTGCCAATTTCCCTGTAGCTAAATTTCCGTTCGCAGATTTTCCTAAATGCTTTTTTCTCACCAAAGTTTTTTACTGAAGCTTATTTTCACAGTAGCGTTTTTTCTCAATTTGAATTGACACAGAAACAGTGTGTGTTCTGTGTGCTTTTGGCCCTTCGGCCCGATGAAAACTTAACATAACCTAAACCTAACTACGAGTATGTTTCTGTGTCGATTAACCCTTTCACCGCCGCACCTCGACAAAACGTAAACCTGCTTTGAATCTTATGTCATTGTGTCAAGATCACTTTGACACTGTACTTTGTGACCTATATATGTGTCGTTGGCGTTGAAAAGGTTAAAGTTGGGAAAAAACGCGATTGTGATAATAAGCTTCAGTAAAAACCAAAGTGAAAAAAAAGCATTTGGGAAAAAATGCGAACTTAAATTCTGCTACAAGGAAATTACGATTTTGGTAAATTGCTCTAACCAAAAGTTAAGTCAAAGGCCAAAGGTTAAGTTAAGTTAAGTCTAAGTTTGTTAAGTTAGACTTACAATGTTTTTTTTCTCCGCCGCTAAAATAGTGCTGAATTGTTTGTCACTAAGTAGTTATTTTCTCTTTTTTCTTTTTTGTGTGTCAGGACTCTATGTGGGCATACTGCCTTATTTTTACATTTTAACTGTCGGCGAGAACCTGTAATTGGCTTGCTGTATTTACTGTAATTTCTAAGATGTTTTTACAAGCTGTTGGTTCTCCATAAATAAATAAATTAATAAACAGGGGGTCTACGTGATTCGAAGTTAGTATCGTAGTGTTCCTTTCACCTGCTCCTTTCTTCTACAGGTCGACCAGAAGCAGGCGGGGTCTCCACCCTTACGTTGTCAGTATTCCCAGAATCCGCACAAAGCGTTTTCGATCTTCCTTCATCAACCGTACAGCTAAGGAGAGGAATTCCCAACCTGCGACTGTTTTCCCTGAACACACAATCTCACGCACACGATGCAAAGTTCGAAAATAGAATTTCGTGGTATAAGGCATGGTATCAATAAGGACGTCGTACACGGGCGATTGTGAGGTGTTTTTGGAGAAACGATTTGTTAACGAGCTTGCAGCGACCTCGCTGCATGTGAGTGAATTGACTAACGGAGTGTGTGGTGTGTGTTGCGGAGTGAGTGGTATGTGTGTGCGCGCGCGTGTGTCGAATGTAAGTAGTGTGTGTTGAGTGTAAGTAATACGTGTTGAGTGAAAGTAGTGTGTGTTGAGTGTGAGTAATGTGTTTTGAGTGTAAGTAATTGTAACGGTACACGTACATATATTATTATTGTTAAAATATAATGGCAAATAAGTCATTAATTTAATTTATATTTAATTATAAAAACAATAATAATAACAATAAAACACTTAAAATCTTAAATATAATCTTATAATTTAAAATAATAACTTATAAACTAACTAAAATACTAATCTACATAATACTATTTAACATTAATTAAACCTAAAAAAAATAATAATATTACTAAAACATAATAATCAAATCAACACCCTATTTTAACACTTGTCCGCGCGGCTATAAACTACCTCCAGAGTACGGAGCACGGATTTTCGATGCACCCGCCCGCGCTCCGCATTATGAGCTATCGCCCTGTCTACGACAAACCTGTGCCGGCTGCGTTCACTAGCTTCGCTACGTGTCGTCATACGCGCTGACATTTAATAATATTTAATTTAATTGTCGTTCTTCCAACGTAATTGGAACTAAATATTATAATTTTAAAAAGTTAATAAAATCTGTGAAGTGTCGTCTCGCGCCCCAATGTAGGGTAAGTGTTGAACAAGTATTAAGTGTATTCAGTGCTTAGTTATAATTCATTTCAAACCCTAGTGCTTTAGTTTTTTATCTTTTCTCATCTCATTGCATTCGATTCCGCCTGGTAAATAACTCATGTTACCGTAGGTAATTTCACATGGCTTAAATCACCAGCGGAATGTTTACGAAACTTTGCTTATTATCGTTGCCGTTGTGGTGCACGGAACATCATATACTTAGCTCTGTTTAAGCCATGTACTAAGTGCTAGGTCAAACAGTAATAAAGCCTATCTTTTATTTTTTTAATGCATTGTAAAAGCCGTCCATATGTAGTGCTACCTTCATATTAAAAAAATAAATAACTTTATATACAATTTCCTTCTAAAACATGTAACTCCGTTCTGATAGTGAACACCTACACCAACTGCTTTCGGCACTCCTCAATCTTAGGTAGAATATCATCACGGGGTTCACTATCAGCGGAGGAGCTCGGATAAATATTAACTAACTGTGGACGTTGATCTACAGGGTGCTACCTTACGGGTAAAGAAATTACACCGGTCCCGCAACTCAAACCCACACACACGTCTGCTGCCCCGGCGCTCCCCGGGCCGTACTTCATCAGCCTTGCCCATCCGTGGCTGCCTTCGCCGACGCCGTCAGGGGAGTACCCATCTACGGAGGCTAGACCAGACGGCATAGAACCCTATATTAATTTTAAAATAAATTATTTCATTTTTGTTGTTGACTTCGGTTGTTTTTTTTTTATTATCTCTCGAAAACCACATCCTGGGATCGAACGTCACACTGGCGCCTCAAACGTGGTTTTTTTTTAAAGGTCTGGTTTAGCTTCGTAGAAGTAGTTGTGTGTTTTGTGTTTTTATTTTTGTGAAACGTTTTTATTATTTTTGGTTGCCTGTAACTTAGGTGTATCTTTATAATATTATTTGGTTTTGACATTTTTTTTTATCATTAAAAAAAAAATTGTTCAAAAAAAATTGTTATAATAATAAACTAATGATGTCAAAGTAATAAATTATAATCAATAATGTATTTATAATCTTAAACTGTTTGTTAATTAATGAACACTCTGTACGCGCAAAGTGCAATCTTATCACAAACCAGTTACTTGAGTTACAATCGCGTACAAAAGTGCTAATTTTATTTAATATTTTTATTGATATTTTTTTTGAAATGCGTATTATTTTCGCAAAGTGATACACATAAGTTACAATTATTTTAACGCTTCTTTTATTTTATTTTGGTGATTGTTGTTTGTTTTTTCTCTCTTTATTTTTGCTTCATCGCATCAACCATAACGTTACTTTTAGTCTGCTTTGTAACAGAACGGAGTAGATTAGTTAATCTTGTTCAACACTCCCGTCATTGTAGTGCGTTATATTTTTTTTTTGTCGCAAATTATTATTTTTTTTTACTTTTTACTTTTTGAAAATTAATATGGCACATCCTGTGAAATTTTTATCGCTGCAAAAGACAGAGCTGGAGTACGAAGTTCAAATTAGAGGTAGTACTCCTGCTGCCACTGTCCAGGATTTACGGAGGCAAATTGCCAAACTGGGTCTTACATTTCCTTCCGAGGATATCCTGGAGAGTCCACTTGGAATTAGCGATGACTTGAAAGGCGTCACTGATGTATTCACTAAGATCAAAACCTTACTTGATTCCCCTTTGGACAGGAATGCATTGATTCGTGCTGAAAATTATTTACATCACCTTTATCACAGACTTAATCGTATGATCTTTGATGATAAGACGCAGAACGCACATGAAACTTGTGTGAAGGAGTTTCAAACTCTGTTTGATCGCTTTAACTCTGTTAAAAACACGTCTGTTGTAGATAGGTTAATTGCGCCTGTTGATAATAGTACTACCGAGCAGCTGTCAACCGTGCCGCCCTTAAATATTAGCGTGTCTTGCGACCGTGGCGTGGTTGGTGAGCTTACCAGGATCAGGTTTGACGGAAAGTCGTGCGTGCGCTCCTTTATTCAGCGCATAAATGAGTTTAGCAGGGCCAGGAATATCTCGTCATCAAAGCTGCTTTCATTCGCTACGGAGATCTTCACTGGTGATGCCTTACACTGGTACCGTGGTATCCAAGACCATGATCAGGTGTTAGATTGGGATGCATTAGTTACGCAACTTAAGAAAGACTTCGATCAAGCGGGTTAAGACTATCGACTGCTCTCGGAGATACGTGCCAGGACTCAGGGTGAATCAGAGAATATAACCATTTATTTGGCGATAATGTCTGGTCTGTTCTCGCGTTTATCAGAACCTTTATCTAGCAAGGACAAATTAGAAATACTGCTTCATAACATCAGACCATGTTACGCGAGCACCTTAGCTTCAGCCACAGATATTCCTGACCTTGACACTTTGAGAATTTTGTGCCGTAATTACGAAAACATCCAGGCACGTCTTGCTGGCTTTCGTGAACCCCCCAAAAAGACGTCTGATACCATGGCGCCAGAATTTGCTTACAGTGGTCAGTCATCATCATCATCACATAGGTCGTACAACTTCAATCACAATCATGTCCATAATTCTTACAGTGGCAATTACAATAAAAATAGATCTTACACTAATAACAACGCAAACCCAAATAAAACTAATCAATCTAATCAAACATATAATTTGTACAATAATAATTACAACAGAAATAAATATTATCCTAATAACAACTTGAATGCAAATAAAACTAATAACAATAATAAAAGATATGTACATGCAATGCAAATTTCCAGTCCTAAACCGTTATTTTGCCCCCGGTGTCGTGTCAACACCCATAATCTACGTCAGTGCAAAGCGAACAAGGACAAGATATTTTGTTTCATTTGTGGACATGAGGATGTTAAAACTCCACAATGTCCTAACTGTAATAAAAATAACTCGGGTCTATCAAAAAACTAGTTGACCCGCGGAATTGTGATACGGCTAAACAAAATAGTAAATTCCATAACGAAGACTGGGCTAATTGGTTACAAACCATAAAATTCTATTTTAATTCGTATAAAATCGGCACAATTCTGCGGAATCAACCCGTTAATGACCCTCGACCTTACGCATCCATACTCATCTATAACACATCAATGTTGGGTCTTTTAGATTCTGGATCAGCGGTCACCATTCTAGGAAATAATACTCATCGTACTTTAGAACAGCAAGGCCTAGTAGTTCAACAGGAACATAATATCACTGTCACAGCTGCTGGAGGACAAATAATGACCAGCATTGGCTATATGAACCTGCCTATAAAATTTGAAGACACTTTTCATGTCATTAAAGCTTTTATAGTGCCAGATATTAACATAGATCTCGTGTTAGGTATCGATTTTTGGCACAAATTTAATATTTTCCCGAAACACCTTTCTAGCATTACTTTTTCTAATGTCGGGATTTCTAACGCTAGTCTTGATATAGACCGTCCTTCTGTTATACAGGCCTATGATCACTTAAATATCTCAGAAAGATCACTTGCTGATAACATTATCGCTCAATTTTCCGACATCTCTGCCGAGACGAAGGGTTTAGGTGAGACTAAGTTGATCGCTCACCGAATTGATACTGGAGACGCCTTGCCTATTCGACAACGCTACTACCGTATGTCCCCGGAAAAACAACGCATTCTTGTCGAACAGGTAGACGAGATGTTAGGTCTCGACGTGATCGAGCCATGTGAGAGCGCTTGGTCGTCACCAAGAAGAATGGCCAGCCCCGTTTTTGCCTCGATAGTCGGAAACTAAACTCCGTTACAAAACGCGACGCGTACAGTTTGCCCTACGTGTCTGAAATTTTGGACAATCTTCGGGATGCTCGCTACCTCTCTAGCATAGATTTGTCCAAGGCGTTTTGGCAAATCCCAATAGTTTCCGAAGATCGAGACAAGACGGCGTTCTACGTGCCGGGACGTGGCACGTTTCGTTTTAAACGTACCGCGTTCGGCCTGACTAACGCGCCTGCAACTCAGCAGAGATTAGTAGATCTGCTTTTTAGGGAATTCGACCTCAAAGTCTTCGCTTATCTCGATGACATTATCATCGTCTCGAATGACTTCAATTCCCATGTCTCCCTTTTACTCCGCGTGTTGGATAAATTAAAGCAGGCCAACCTTACTATAAATTTGGAAAAATGCCGTTTCTTTCGGAGTCAGCTTAGGTACTTGGGCTATGTTGTTGACAGTTGCGGACTTCGTACCGATCCAGAGAAAGTGCAAGCTATTCTCGATTATCCGACACCTACTTGTCGCAAAGATATTAAGCGCTTTCTCGGGACCGCTACATGGTATCGTCGTTTCGTCCCCAATTTCAGCACTATAGCAGGCCCTCTTAATAGGCTGACTTCGAACAAAAAGGGTGGACCGCCGTTTTTCTGGTCTCCGGAAGCCGACACTGCGTTCCGAAGACTGAAGGAATGTTTGGTCTCTGCTCCTGTTCTTTCCTGCCCTGACTACGACAAGTCATTTGAGGTGCACACCGATGCCAGTAACTACGGTGTGGGTGGTATGCTCACCCAGATCGTAGATGGTAAGGAGCACCCTATAGCTTACATGAGCAAGTCGTTGTCAGCAGCGGAAAAGAACTACAGCATAACAGAGCGCGAAACTTTGGCTGTTGTTATAGCTTTAGAGCATTGGCGGTGTTATTTGGAGAACGGAAAGCCCTTCACTGTCTATACAGACCACAGTGCGTTAAAATGGTTCCTGTCTCTAAATAACCCGACCGGTAGGCTGGCTCGTTGGGGTGTCAGATTGTCAGCGTTTCATTTTGAACTGAAACATCGTCGAGGCGTTGATAATGTCATTCCAGATGCCCTTTCAAGAGCGGTTCCAGTTAACGCAATTAGTACTTCAGACTATTTCTCAAAGACTACTGATCCTTGGTATAGAAATGTCTATAATTCTTGTCTGACGAAACCTCAAAATTTCCCCAATTTCTTAATAAAAAACAACTCCCTTTATAGACTGACAAAGAATAAACACGACTTGACTGACTTAAATTCAGAATTTTCTTGGAAAGAGGTTGTACCGCGTGAGCTACGTGACCAGGTAATTAACGAGAATCACGCTGAGCCTACAGCCGGACATCTTGGTGTTTTTAAAACGTACCGTCGTCTTGCATTACGCTATTTCTGGCCAGGTATGCACCAGGACGTCGTGAATTTCGTTGGCTCATGTTCCAAATGTCTCTCGTACAAAGCTCAGAACCACCAAGTCTTGGGTGAAATGGGACGCCCGAAGCACTGTAGTCGCCCATTTCAAACAATTTCAATTGACCTTATGGGTCCCTTGCCTATAACTAGGAAGCAAAACAGCTACATTCTAGTTGTTACTTGCTGCTTTGCCAAATTTTGCCTAATTAACCCTTTGCGAGCTGCTACATCTACTGCTGTGTGTAAATTTTTGGAGGATTCAGTCTTTTTAGTACATGGAACTCCTCAAACTATTTTCTTAGACAATGGTAGCCAATTTATCAGTAAAATCACAGAATCTCTCTTTAAGCAATACAACGTTCCTAATGTTTTTTTCTCGCCTAAGTATACACCACAAGTCAACCTCGTGGAACGTTACAATCGCACAATTATAACATGTCTTTCAACATACGTCGAAGACGACCATAGAACATGGGATATTTTTATTCCGAAGGTACAGTTCGCCATTAATAATTCGGTGAACGAGGCGACTGGCTTTACGCCTTCATTCTTGGTATACGGCAGGGAGATCGTAACGTGTGGCACACACTATGTTGATAATGACTTGGGCGATGACGTCATTTTCCTCCCACGTGACATTTATGCTGAAAATCTGGGTTGTCTTTCTGAGATATTTAATAAAGTTCAAGCAAAACTATGGCATGCTCATACTAAAAACACGGCTCATTACAATCTCCGTCGTAAAAATATGGAATTTAAAGTTGGTGACATTGTAATGAAGCGAGCATATGTGTTGAGCAACAAAGACAAATATTTTAGCAAGAAACTAGCTCCTAAGTACATAAAGTGTCGCGTCATAGAAAAGAAGTCTCCATTAGTCTATGTGTTGGAAGACATGTCAAGAAAAAACATTGGCAAGTGGCACATAAAAGATTTAAAATTAATTGGCCTAAATAAATAGTTAGAATAACATGAAACATCCTGTACATTCCTCTAGCTCACATTATTCCATCTAGTATTTACAATTTTCGTATGGGTCACTATTTTAACTAAATATAATAATAGTAACCTAAATAATTGCTCGGTTGCGTTAGGAACCTTTAATTTGGTCACTATGGCTTGTTTGTTTGCGTGAAGTATGAAAGATTGAAATTTGAAAGGAGAAAATACGAGAATAGAACATAAAATGCGGATTTTATTTTTTTAATACAATAAAATCCTTTTGTGACGCGCGGGGTAATGTAACGGTACACGTACATATATTATTATTGTTAAAATATAATGGCAAATAAGTCATTAATTTAATTTATATTTAATTATAAAAACAATAATAATAACAATAAAACACTTAAAATCTTAAATATAATCTTATAATTTAAAATAATAACTTATAAACTAACTAAAATACTAATCTACATAATACTATTTAACATTAATTAAACCTAAAAAAAATAATAATATTACTAAAACATAATAATCAAATCAACACCCTATTTTAACACTTGTCCGCGCGGCTATAAACTACCTCCAGAGTACGGAGCACGGATTTTCGATGCACCCGCCCGCGCTCCGCATTATGAGCTATCGCCCTGTCTACGACAAACCTGTGCCGGCTGCGTTCACTAGCTTCGCTACGTGTCGTCATACGCGCTGACATTTAATAATATTTAATTTAATTGTTGTTCTTCCAACGTAATTGGAACTAAATATTATAATTTTAAAAAGTTAATAAAATCTGTGAAGTGTCGTCTCGCGCCCCAATGTAGGGTAAGTGTTGAACAAGTATTAAGTGTATTCAGTGCTTAGTTATAATTCATTTCAAACCCTAGTGCTTTAGTTTTTTATCTTTTCTCATCTCATTGCATTCGATTCCGCCTGGTAAATAACTCATGTTACCGTAGGTAATTTCACATGGCTTAAATCACCAGCGGAATGTTTACGAAACTTTGCTTATTATCGTTGCCGTTGTGGTGCACGGAACATCATATACTTAGCTCTGTTTAAGCCATGTACTAAGTGCTAGGTCAAACAGTAATAAAGCCTATCTTTTATTTTTTTAATGCATTGTAAAAGCCGTCCATATGTAGTGCTACCTTCATATTAAAAAAATAAATAACTTTATATACAATTTCCTTCTAAAACATGTAACTCCGTTCTGATAGTGAACACCTACACCAACTGCTTTCGGCACTCCTCAATCTTAGGTAGAATATCATCACGGGGTTCACTATCAGCGGAGGAGCTCGGATAAATATTAACTAACTGTGGACGTTGATCTACAGGGTGCTACCTTACGGGTAAAGAAATTACACCGGTCCCGCAACTCAAACCCACACACACGTCTGCTGCCCCGGCGCTCCCCGGGCCGTACTTCATCAGCCTTGCCCATCCGTGGCTGCCTTCGCCGACGCCGTCAGGGGAGTACCCATCTACGGAGGCTAGACCAGACGGCATAGAACCCTATATTAATTTTAAAATAAATTATTTCATTTTTGTTGTTGACTTCGGTTGTTTTTTTTTTTTATTATCTCTCGAAAACCACATCCTGGGATCGAACGTCACATAATGAGTGTTAAGTGAGAATAGAGTGTATTGGGTGTGACCAATGCGTGTTGAGTGAAAGTAGAGTGTGTGTTGAGTGTGAGTAATGCGTGTCGAGTGAGAGTAATTCGTGTTGAGTGAGACTAGATTGTGTGTTGAGTGTAAGTAATGCGTGTTAAGTGAGAGTAGTGTGTGTTGAGTGTAAGTAATGTATGTCGTGAGACTTGTGTATAACAAGTACGTATTGTGCATGTAATAAGAATAAATAATAACAGAGTAGAAGGGAAACTCCCGCTCCGGCCGGACTCAAGGTCACGATATTAGAGTACTCTCTAAGAGAGAACTCAGGGTGTCACGGCCGGCGTCGCCGCACGCGCGTTTGGCTGTTAATTGTTTGCGCGTTCGTTTTATTGGAAACTAAAATAACAATGACGTCAAGTTATTGTGGTGTATTTGGGTGTATAAACAATTCAAAAACGATGCCAAATCACCTTAAATGGCTTCATTTGGTATGGCACTTGTAATAACTTAGAAGTACCTACCTACAATATGTAGGTACGTACAGGCAAGGATTTTAATTGTTAGGCCACTTGCCACTGTTCGTATTTTAGCCGTGTAATGTAAATCAGCAAATACGAGTAAGTATAAGCGGCTTCACCCGAACAGTGGCAAGTGGCCTAACAATTAAAATCCTTGACTGTACAGTCAACAGCATAAATAAGTGATCATTATGTACCTTGTCACTTTAACGTCATGTTTGAAATGTCATACAAAATTGTCAAACGATTGAAAACGACAAGGTACAGAAATGACCACTTATTTATGCTGTTGACTGTACCTAATGATTTATAAATCTCATATTTTGTAAAACTAGAATAAAATAATGATTTCAAAGTAAATAAAAACTTATATTTTAGCGATATTATCTTTAAACGTAAGTAATATTTAACAGTAAGCAACCCTAGCAACACGCCTGGGCGACAGAGGGGTGTAACGAGGTGAGGGGGGATGTAGGTATATAAATGGCGACGTTTTGGACGCGGTCAAAAGAGATTCCCTTCTACTCTGTTATTATTTATTCTTATGTGCGTGTATCGAGTGTAAGTAGTACGTATGTCTTCACAAAACATCGTACTCTTGAATATTATTGCGTGACGAGCTACCATTTCTAGTTTGGCATCCATTTCTTCTGCTGCACTCACTGCTAACGGCGCGCTCGGGCACGAGTGGCTAAGCGACTAGTTCTCGACTGGTCGGCCGACGCATCTGCCTGCACTCACCGGTCAGCTGGTCTAGTTTATTCTCGAGCGCCTCCCGCCGTTGCGGGGACACGCTGGCGGCGCGCTCGGCGGCCGAGTTGTTGAGCGACTGGCTGCCCGATTTATCGGACGATGCCTTCCTCTGGTTGGCTTCTGTTATCTGGGCCAGCGATATCTGCGGCCACGTCGTTTCGTTGTCTGTGGAATGGGAAGAAGTCAGTGCCGATGACAATCAGTTTTCGATCGTTAGGTTATCAGCCTCCCTGTTCTAAATTTGTAGAAGTGGAATATACGAGTATATAGGGTGTCCCGATACTGAACGACGACTTGGTACCGGGCGAGAGGAAGTCATACAATTTCTGGAAAAAATAAGAAAATATCTAATACTAAAAGTGATATTATGTAACTCTATTATCGCTTAAGAAAGTGACATGGATTTTTTGTTTTTTTTTTTCCAGAACTGGTATAACTTGATCTGAACAGTGACGTCCTTGTTGTCCTTACTTACTAAGAAATAAATAATATTGATTTCATTCACTTAAAAGATAGTTTTATTACATTGTTAGGTTAATAACAGTTTCCATAAATATCAGTAAGCTTATAAAATAATATAATAAATATTAAAATAAGGAAACTAAAACCTTTCTACTAATCTCGTACTAAATGCATGGGAGGGGAGAGTTTGATGACAAAATTTTGGATATTTCTCGTTTATATTTAATTCAACAAATTATTGATGTCATCTACTCATTAGACAACTTTCGATATCGTTTAGTTTTTGATATCTGTAAGGGAGTGTACTCACTGAGAGCATTCCTACCCGAGCATTTGTAAACGAGCAATCACCGATTTGTAAGCTCTATACGCTCGGCTTAACGTCCACACCACTCGAATATTCGACGGCTTGGGTAAAAACTCTGTGTGGACGCTCCTTAATAGTTACGGAATATTCGCCTATGCACACTTAAGAGCGTTTATACCTGCTGAGCTGGCAACGTTGCATTTTTGTTGGTTTTTCTCGATTGTTCCATAAAAATTGAATGAAAATTAAAAATGTGGTGTTCTAATATATAAGTTAATGTGTCTACTGCAATAATTATTCTTGATAAGACTTTTATTTTCTTTAAAAACCGTTAGGTAATAATTTGTTCGTTTTTAAAGAAAATGAAAGTCTATCACGAATAATTATTGCAGTAGACACATTAACTTATATCGACGATACTCTGACTCAACCTCGTATATGAAATTTTACGAATTTGGAATAACCACTTTAAGCCTTGTGTCTAAAGTGGTTATTCCAAATTAGTTAGATTATATACGAGGTTGAGTCAGAGTACTGTCGATATATTAGAATAATTCGTATACACCACATTTTTAATTTCCATTCAATTTTTATGGAATAATCGAGAAAAATTAACAAAAATGCAACGTTGCCACCTCAGCAGGTATAAACGTTCTTAACGATTACACCCTGTATTGTATAGGCCTGGGATGGTGGTGCTTACTGGGCAGCGGGGGCAGCTGAGGCAGGCTGGGCAGGTCCGGCAGCGCGGGCGGCGCCGGCAGCTGCGGGTAGGGCTCGGGGCCCGGCTCGCTGTCCGCCGCCGCGGTGCGGGACGACGCTTCTTCCTCCTCTTCCTCCTCCTAACAAAATTATTCACCTTTTGAACGCCAGCGTCGTCTATATACACGACAATAGGGGGCCGTTCAATAGTCATACAAACTTTTAGCATAATTCATCATTTGTCAGAAATTATCGTTTCGCATAACTTTTTTTTCTCAGAAACCATTGATTATTCAGGAATTTTGAAATGATTATCCTGTAGGACTCTATAGGTTAGGTTAGGTCTGTTTTATAACAATTCTGTACAATTGATGGATTCAGAGCAAAAAGAGTTATGCGAAATGATAATTTCTGACAAACGATAAATACGGACAATAGTTCTTATGACGATTATTACACACCCACGACAATACGGTAATACACAAATTAACTTACGCGCATCCGCATAAGAATCAATTTTGTTCGTAACGAAAATGATGTGTAGCGTTTAAAAGGTTGAATTCGGGCACTACCTTCATAAGTACGGGGCCACACTTGTCGTTACAACAGGTATATACTATTTCTAGCTTATTTGCCCTTGGAGCTTCTATAGATACCTGCCTGCCTACCTCCTACCTACTTTTGCGGAATAAAAATGATTCCTGGCGCATTTCCGAAGACAGCGAAAGGATGAGTCTTTATAGTGATGTGACCACGAGTCTGCCCTTAAAAGTACAAGCGTCCAACTCCAACGGTTTAACCCCTTGACCGCATCCAGTCATGACAGCCAGTCAAAGGCCTCGCTCGCCACCGTCATCAACATTGCTCGGGCAGGTCATCGAAAAACAATCGCAACACGGTAGTAGAACAAGATTAATAGAGTCGTACTATGTACACTATTCAATTAATTATATTTTTCAATTAAATTTGTTTACTTTTTGGTGGTAGTAACTTCTCTGTGATTTTTTGAAGTAACATTTTTGCAAATGTTTGATACGAATATGTCACGTTATCACGTACTGTACACAAGTGTATAGTCGACCAAGAAATCCCTTAACCATCCTAAGGTTCAACGTCAGTTGCACGGCTTAATACATCAAAGGCTATATTCACTGTGACAAGTCAATGTGAAAATCAGCCTTATTGTTTTTATTCTGACGTAGGAACTGTCATAACGGGTATGTATTACAATACCGAAGTACGAAAGACCGAATGTATTAAAACATCGAATGGGTCAAAAGACCGACACGATTTTTTTCTGAGACCGTTAATTTTTTAAGATTGTTATAAAACAAACCTAACCTAACCTAATGGGTTCTGTATGATGCCGTTTTAATAAATTCTGAAAAGTTTACGGTTTCAGAAAAAAATCGTGTCGGTCTTTTGACCCATTCGATGTTTTAATACATTCGGTCTTTCGTACTTCGGTATTGTAAAACACACCCGTCATAACAAATGGTAAAGCATTTACTTGGCCTAAATACAGGGTAATTTTTTAATAAGTGCACAAATTTTAATGTGATTCAGTGTCGTTAAAATAACAAATTTCAGTATTTTTTGTTATAATATTAATCACTTTTTTTTTGTTTTTCATAGTAACTCCACCAATTATTGGATGATACTATGAACAACCCAAATTTCAAAATTTAAAAAAAAAAATCTTAACACAATCGTGATCTATCAACGTTACTGAATCACGTATCAAAATTTGTGCACTGATTAAAAAATTACCCTGTATACACGATATTTATGAACTGAAACAATTACTTTGCTCACCCGCGACCCGATAGCTACGTTTATGTAAAAAATGCGTGTTCATGCAGTTCCTCCACATCCACACTGCATGAACACACACAAATCACACAAACCCAACTATCACCACCACCAAACTGCACTGACGCGTTTCAAACTCAACCATAGCTCATCGTCAGAGTACCGCAACCGTTCACTGTGCTACCAAATGTTAGACTAACAAACCAAAACAAATGTTTTAATTTGTCACAGTAACTTCTCAAGTACCCACTTAATTTTTCTCAAACTACCCCACAAAAATGAATGAACTTTTATCATAAAACTACCCTGAATTTTTATTAATACTAACTGTTATTGCTCAAATTAGACCCAAGCCGCAGTACGGGAGAAGATACTAAATTTACCTGTTCATTAATAATAGACCCCATACTGTTGTACCTATTATTTCCATGCATTGCAGTATGTATAACAGGAACTGCATGAACACGCATTTTTTACTTACACCATTACCAAATACAAATTAAGACATACACCTTGAAAATTTCTACAAATAATTAAACAAAAGTTCCGCATTCAACGAAGAGCCGTTCGAATTGTCAACGATCGGGAATTTTCTGGCCGGCTTGATCCGTTATCCGTGCGGAGGTATGTTGCACCCCTATGTATAGGTAACGCCACGAGGGTTGAGGTGAATGTTTTGACACACACAGCTACATAAAATACTGATTGCAAAAAGGATAGTGAATGAGTGAAATGAGTGAGTGAATGAAAATGTGAGTTATATGATCTTATGATGAAACAGTTACGCAATACTTCGCATATTATAATTTTTCTTTTTTCATATTACCTATTTTTCAAATAAAACAATTTGAAACTGATAAGAAATATTCGCAAGAAAAAAATCGCGAAAAATATGCTTATCTGATTTAAATAAAACAGATCAAAATATTTCATTTTCTGTTTTGTTTGAACTAGATGTATTTTCCTAAATTGTTCTTAAAGAAACAGGTTGAAGAAATCTTTAGTCAATCTTGTAATTCTATGTTGAGTCTGTTGAACTTGCTATCGGTGCGAATAAATGTCAAAATCCTGCTGTCATTGCATGACGTGTTGTTGTGTGCGGGACCTCAACTCTGATGGCGTTAACTATATCTTGTACCGCATTTATCATGGAGAGTGCTTGGAGGAGTTGTTCGATCTATTGCCTGCTGTTAATTTATTTCATCGCACTACTCGCAACCGACTTTCTTTCCACCCTAATCACCTGGATAGCTGTCAGTCCACTACGGTCCGTTCCTCGGCGAACTTTTTGCCTCGCACGGTGAAACTTTGGAACCAAAATGACGCGGTAGTATTTCCGGAGCTGTACATCTTCAAAAAACGACCCTACTCTTTTCTCAAGGGGCCGACAAAGCATCCATAACTCAATTTGTGTTGCGGCTGACCATGGGCTGCGGTGTTTACTTTTCATCAGGTGACTCGCCTGCTCGTTTGCCCCCTATCATTATATAAAAAAGTGATTTTATTTTCTTTTATGGTTTTTTATTTTTTAATACAACGTTCCTAATTTATAAATAACCTTAAACATTTATTAGCAATGTAAATAAACTTAATGAGTATAGTTTGTAAGACTAACTTTCGTTACACAAAGGAAGCCCTTAACTACATAGTAAGAATGTACATACATTTTTTTTAAATTACCCAAAAGACAGTTCGTGATAGTGCTTTATCCACTTCTTAATTTCACCATATTTAAAATATTTATAATAATTTTACTAAATTTGAATTGTCGTAAAACTGTTTCAGGAATGCCACTTTGACAAACAATAAAAAAAATGCAACTAAAAAGGTCAAATATTAATTGCGGATAATATCCATGTTACATAATCATAATCTTAGGCGTACTGTTACTACTCTATTGAATCTTATTCTATTTCAGTATCCGTTTTGCGATGACCTGTCCGAGCTATGGTCTTCGACATCAATACATGACCAACATTCAACTCGAAACAAATCCTTCTGCAATGGAAATAAATCCTTAAATACTTATTTATCGACTAGACGGTTTGTTCCGTGGCGTACAGAGCATGTTACTTCGTTTGTTCTGTGGCGGTCAAGAGGTTATGTGCCGGATAATCGACTGCCGCAACGAACAGTATTGAATCTGAAAAATGTATTTTGAAGTTTCGATACTGTTCGTTGTTATAGTCGAAATGTACGAATATGGTCGCTTTGTATCTCAGCGAGCTTTTTTGCTCATGTTGTTAAATCAAGTTCACGAACTCGAGTGACACACGCGCGAATAAACCCCGCTGATAAGTATTCAACTAGCTGTTGCCAGTCTGCGAAGAATTGGCTCTGTATGTTAGTATATATCCAGTATCCTATATGTTAATCCAGGTAATAAAATACACTCACGGTCAAAAAACTCGGCCCACAGTCCACCTTTCATTCATACAAACGAAGCCACTTTGATGTCTTAATTCTCCACCAGGGCGGTGCTCCGGTTGAGATCTGATGATGGATATCCAGAGCATCGATAATGGAGGTCCAGAGTTCCCAACATACACAACTGATTCAACAAGCAGTTCACACCACATCACAATTTGTATCAGCACTTAGATTTTCATTCGTTTTTATTGCCATTTTAGATTTTTTTTTACGAACTTGTGTAATTTCCGTGATAGACAACGCAGATTCAATCAGGTGGACCCATCTTAGGAACTCTGAATGTCCTTTATCAATGCTCGGAGTAGCCATCATCAGATCACAGCCAAAGCACCGCCTAGTGTAGAACCAAGACATCAAAGTGACCTCGTTTGTATGGAGGGTGAACTATGGGGTAAATTTTTTGACCGTGAGTGTATCTGTGTGCCAAATCTCATCAGCATCTTTCTGTCAATTCAGCGTGAACGAGTAACAAACCACATCCATCCCTCCACCCATAAAAAATTTCGCATTTGCAATAATTGTTGTATTTAGGCTATAATCAAGCACTTATAAATGTCGAAGAATCTTCTACAATGTCATTTAATTACATACATCTAAAATACTTCACACAACCAAACTTTTTAACACACTTGAAATTAGCGATCGCCAGAGCCCGTACATTTGATGCCGACGTCATCACATCGAGTACAGGCGTATCACGTTGCATTTTAAGTAGTTGTGATAATCAATCATTAAAAATTAACCAAATGTGCGACACATCAAGCAAAAATACGATTACAAAACAAGTCATTTTACGAATATCGCATTACGTATGAACACGAAGATGACTTAGATTTTCTCTACGTGGGAATTAATGCAAGAAGGATGGCGTACTTCAAGTTAGAGAGAAATTCCATTTTCCAAGTAATTATTGAAATGTGGTAACAATACCATTGAATAAAATGTATGTTTAAAAACAAAACAAACAGTTTCATTTACGTTTCACGTATCAAGTAGGTATTTATTATTCCACGTGTGAATAGATTACTTTCGAAGACATTTTTGTACATGATTAGCTTAAAATGATTGACGACTAATGATCAATAATTACAATAAAACTATTTGGAATCATCCTATATGCAGCGTGACGTCAAATTGATGTCATCGGCATGAAAAGTACGGGCCTTGGGATCGCCAATGCGGATCGGAATTATTTCCAAACATCCCTGTTCAACTTCCTAGTATCATACGGACCTTTCAGCCGTCTGTCTGTCAATCACGGCACCGCTTAATAGGTATAAATCAGTGGTTCCCATCCAGTGGTCCGTGGACCACCAGTGGTCCGCAGAAGCCAAAATATGGTCCGCAAATGATTTTAAATTTCTTTTTATGTAATTTCCCATTGAGTTTTTATTAAATTTTCAGTTTCATTATTACAGTTTATTATTTTTATTAAGTATACACCTACATAGTGATCCCTGCTAACAAGAATAATATAAAAGGTTGGGAACCCCTGGTATAAATGGATAAAACAGACGAACTCAGACACATAATAAAGCGTTTTTTTAAACTGCCGCTTACCATATTCTCCTTGTAATATGTGTCGTCGTCGTTATGCGACATGATTTCCTGCACCTGAAATATGAAACATGGTCCTTATATTTTTCTAAACACAATGATTTTTAAACGGTGATCAGGAACCAACTTTTCTAGAGCAGTATTCGTTGGCGACCACGTTTAAGTCGCAGTTACATAAAAACAATACTTTTTTTTAATAATGATTATTTGGAAATAAATAAATTTAAGGAAATTTCTAAGAGGTTAATCGACGTCACAGGGGACCGAAGAGCTGGCAGCTTCCTCGGACAAAGAATTAGCTTAGCTCTTCAAAGAGGAAACGCTGCCAGTATCTTCGGCACCTTGCCTAAGGGGACTAGCTTTCAGAATATGTTTTAGTTCTAATTATCATTATTTTATATTTTTGTTTTCTTTATTCTTATTGTACATATTTTTAGTTAAAATCATTGTCGCCCTACACCTGGCTTAGTCTATGAACGTAAAACCTCTTTGACAATTCAGTTTCTTAAACAAACTTTGACGTGGGACCCGTCAAATTCCCCGCCAAAGCGATGACACTTGTCTTGACGAAACTACTTAACTTTAACAAATTTAGGATGCCTACCGGTCATTTGACATCACAGCGCCTGACAACTTGAGTAACCTGTAAACATTTGTAGCTCTCAACCTTGACGCTGGCAAGATTATACAGAGACTTAATTGGGAATGTCTAAAAAAAAATACCAGTGGTTTTAATATTTTTTTTTGTATAGAAAAGTCAATTATAAGAAACTAATTTCAATATTTTGTCATTTAGTTCACTACTTTTTTCAAAATTAATTATTTAAACTATTTTGGTTGATGACGTCTGATTATAATTGAGGGCTGCCACACTGTCAAATTTCTGAATCTATCTAAATGCGTACGATAAGGCAACCCCTTTAATTATTTTTTGCGTAGTGGTACACTGTAACTAGTGTCGCTTTACTGGCACTGTCAAAGTGCTACATGTCAGGCAGCGGGTCCAAATCAAACTCCGTAGTACAATCCACGCGTAAATTTTAAAGCATTCTAATCACACAGAATAAAGTACGACTTAGACCGGTCACGCAATTTACACCAATGTCAAATGAAGGTCAACGCTTCTTCGTTACGTAATAAATTCATTACATAATATTAAAATTAAATAACTACAGAAAACGAGTTAAAAAGCATTTATCTCGAAATGGTTTTCGATTTACTATACATTGCAAAAAAATAGACATCCCCAATTGCTTGAGACCTAATCTATTAAATTCTATTTTGGCTAGGGGGTTAATATTTTTCAACTCCTGACCGCTGATTAAAAATCACCGTGTAGACTATAGCTAACTAAACCTTTTAAATGAGTCCTCGCTCGCGGAGTACAGAGGTGCGGGAATAGACGACAAAGGGGGTCGGGAGAGGTGCGGGCGGCAGGCACACGAGGCTCGCGCGCCGCCCGCACCTCTCCCGACCCCCTTTGTCGTCCTACCCCCCAGCCCCTGTACCGCGAGGGCGAGGGCTCATTTAAACGGTCTAGCTATAGTTATCTTATCACTCGGTAACTTAAAGTTTTCAGTGAGTTTGAAACACGACATATAATTGTCGACCCAGAACGAATGACAATTCAAACCCTCATGCTATTGTTATAAGTTTGAATTATCGGGTAGTGCATTATTGTAAATTATTATCGTAAACAGCAGTACAACTTAGACCTTATGTATCCTATGTCTCAATCCAAATATTTGTCTATTAGTACACCAAGTTTAATCTAAATCCGTTCAGCCGTTATTGCGTGATTGACTAACAAACATTCAAATATTCAAACATCTTCCCATTCTCTTTTATATTGTTAGTAGGAAAGTTAAAATATTCCACGGGAACTCATTACCGGGCTATAGCCCAGTTTAGACCTATAGGAAAAATCGTGCAAGCTGCATTGCATTGCGGCGCTTGATTGACTACTTCAAAGTCGTTTGCTTTACGACCGTGCAATGTAACTTGCACAATTTTTCTTGCTAGTCTAAACTTGGCTTATTAAGTATCCTATGTCTCAATACAACTCTTTGTCTATCTGTACGCCAAGTTTCATCTAAATCCCAACAAACAAACATCCAAACATCTAAACATCTTCACAAACTTTCTCGTTAATAATTATAAGTAGGATAGGGTCATACACATTTTTTGTTCGCGTCACTCCTGTGAATATGGCAAAAGTTAAATAACATAAAATTGCTGGGAATATTACAAAAAATAAGAGTGCCATTTTTTTTTGAGAAATGCTCCCTTACGGTGTGTATGACCCGATATGGAAGGTTACCTCTCGGCTGGGACTGGAGCCCCCCGAAGTGAACTTCGCGGCCGCCTCTGCCGCGCCGCCCTCCGCCGTCATACCTGATACGAAAAAGTATCCTATTTTATTTTGTGATTTTCCGCATGAATCCAATAAGTTTGTGCGTCTGTTCACAAATTCAAATTTCAAAAACATTTTTTGGTAAAATGATCTTAAAATAAATTTAGCACGTGTGTTTCGCATGCAAGCAAGCGTACAAATATTTAGTTTTAAGACACTAAGATTAATTTACAAATTTTCGTCAATATTTTTTATGCCCAAATTTTTTTATATCCGGGTTACTACCTATTTAAGTGCAGTTGTTATTTAACAGACGTCTAAAAAGTTTTTAGGGTTGTGCGGATATCGATTTGCCATATTCGAGCTACCTTACAAACATTACAAATATAAAACCTTATGTGGTATATTAAAAAAAGTGTACCCTTTTCTTAAAAAATATTCCTAATTTTCCATACAAAATTTTGTGCCAGTTTAGTGACGGGCCATGTAAACTGTATGAAAAAACCGGCCAAGAACGTGTCGGACACGCCCAGTATAAGGTTCCGCAGCCATTACGACGTGTACTGTCTGTATTCAATAAGTTATATTATTCTAAGTATTTTGTATTTACGGAACTTCCCAAGTAGGTATATTTTTTAGGTCAGGATGCTATTTACTCTTAAACTACTAATAATTCTCAAGCAAACTTAGGCGTTATAGTTTTCCTTGTTAATTTCATATATTTCCTCCCATCCTGATTTTTTTTAATATACCAACATTTTAGATTTTAGAGAGGGGGGGGGGGGACGCTGTATCGAAAAATCGTCTTCACAACCCCGTAATGATTTTAAAAGACCTATCCAACGATACCCCACACTAAAAAGTTACATGAGAATAAAAATCACCCCCAATTAACATCTATGGGAGGTACCCTAAAAAAAATTATTTTTACATTTTATTTTATCACTTTCTCGGGGTCATTGCTATATATGGCCATGCAAAATAACAGCTTTCTAGCACTAATAGTCACTGCACTAAGCCGCGGACAGAGAGACGGACGGACGGACACTCAGGACAGACAGATGACGAAACTACAAGGGTTCCATTTTGGCCCCGAAACCCTAAAAACGTCACAAATATGACACAAAAATTTGGGACATTTCTTTTTATCAACAAAATCAATAGCGCAATTCGAAAAAAAAAGTGAAAAGTACACTTGAAAATGCCCCTACAATAGCATCACAAATCACAAACAATACAACTAACCATGAATCGTTCTGAAATAATTAAAAACTGTAATAATCACTTCAATTCCGTTACACATACCGCCTTTTTCGCTCAAAACTAGCACTGATTCAAAACTTTTCAAACGTGAGGGACATTCTTTTTGCCAACGAAAAAAGGTCCAAACAGAAGCAATTATAAATTTTTAATAACTCACAAAGAAATATACAATAAAAATACTTCGTTAATCTGGCATACTATCGAATGACAGTTAAAGAATAAAAATTGAAATACCCTCACAAATTACTAACGTTCATTCATTGTTGTTGTTTTTAAATTTCTTTCCGCTAGGGAAAAGGCAAAGGTTTAGAAACCATACAGCCCTACATTCATTTTATTAAAAATAAATGCCACTGATACCATGCTTTCAGTAGGTAATTGCATAACAGTAGAAAAAAAAACATTACATGGATTTTTATGAACAGAGCGAGTGTGAAGCTTTGTTTCATTATCATCATCATCATCCCAGCCTATATGAGTCTCACCGCACGAGACAGGCCTCCTCTCAGAATGAGAGGGCTCAGGCCGTAGTTCCCACGCGGGCCCAGTTGCGGATTGGAAACTTCTCAAACACCATTGAAATTCTTGCCAGGTGTGTGCAGATTTTCTTATAGTATTTTATGCAACGGTATCATAATAAGGGCCATTGAGACACGAGTGCGAGTGCGAGTTGCGCATAATAGATACGCATGAGGTGTCTCAATTGCCGATTATGAATAGTTGCATACATTACTTTTTCTACGAGTTCAAAATAAACAATTATTAAATTATGAATACTTACATAACGGACAATAAATAAACACACTAGAGGCCACTAGGTCACCACGGCTTTGTTTTGCCTCGGGAAAATGCTTTCGTATGTTTGTCCGTCTGTTTTTTCTACAGGTCGCATTTCTCAACAGTTTCGCTAATTATATGGAGTACTAGCTGACCCGGCAAACGTTGTTCTGCCATATAAATTATCAAAAAATGTTTAATGTTTATTTGGGCAAAAAACGGCACAATATAATGAGTGAACTTAAAGAAAAACTTAAGTAATACATAGGCCAGCAATTATGCCACAGTTAATAAGAAATCGAATTTAACTGTGGTGGGCTTGTAAAAAATACTTTATGACCTATTCTCATACATAACTACCAAAAAAAAAAACGAATAAATCGGTCGAGCCATTCTAAAATCTTTTTAACTAGATTAAAAAATCTGCAAATCCTCTTAACTGGCTTATCTGACGAATTTAGCTAATTTCCAAAATTCACTCTAAATTCGTTGAAATAAAACAAACATACAGTTAAAACGATCCCCTGCACATGTAGTGCAGATACGCGGTATTTACTGTAGATAAGCGGATTTGCACTATCCCGACGGGCGACGATATAGTTTTTGGAAATCTTTCAAAACGGCGGAGCCATGGAGGACAACAACTTAAATACTTAACTATAAATTAAAAATTATAAAAACCCGCAGGTTACAAAAGAGCTGATAACTTTGAAACGGCTGAACCAATTTTAATGAAACGTATAGTCGACCAAGTAAGTGCTTTACCATTTTTAATGACAGTTCCTACATCAGAATAAAAACAATAAGGCTGATTGTCACACTGACTTGTAAGTGAAAATAGCCTTTGACGTTTTAAGCCATACAACTGACATTGACCCTTAGGGTGGTAAAGGAATTTCTTGGTCGACTATACATATATAAGAACCATCGCCAAGAAAACCCCTTTCAAATAAAAAAAAACTGCATCCAAATCGGTTCACCCGTTTAAGAGCTATGATGCCACAGACAGACACACACACACACAAACACACACAGCGGTCAAACTTTTAACACCCCTCCTTTTGTGTTGGGGGTTAAAAATATAATATTTCAGCCATTTCGAGAAACGCACTAGGTCTAGGTATAGTCAGCCACTAGTAATAAGATTTAGAACAAATGTATAGCCTTACTTCCTGTGGACATGCGCGGCTTGCCGCTAACGTCAGGTGTGGCCGACAGCGGTGGATCGTCTTCGTCTCTTTTGCCTGGTGAACTGAAGGAAAAAAAAATTTTAATCATTTCCTACTAACATTATAAATGTGAAAGTTTGTATGGATGCATGTGTGGATGCTAATTACTGTTTCACGCTAAAACGGTTCAATGGATTCTGGTGAAATTTGGCACACATATAGTTTATAACCTGGATTAACATCTAGGACACTTTTTATCCCGGGAAATTGGACAGTTACCGCGGGATAGCAATAAAAAAATTCTTCGCACAAAAAGTCGCGGGCAACAGCTAGTTCCTAATACAAGCTTTTTTTAATGACTACACATTTTGCTGTTGTATCTATACAATTGTCAATGGTGAACAATAAAGGGGCTAAATACATATGTAGGAGGGGATTTCCTCAATACATATCGAGAAGCGCACTAACGTCCTTCCTTTGAAATAGGTCCAAACAGTTCGGTCGTCCTAAAGGTAAGGCCGTGGTCGCTTTCACCCGCCGCACGCGGCCGACAGCGGCCCGCCGCCCGCGGCGTCTGAATGGTGTGTTCGGGAATGCTTGGGAGTGGTCGTTTTCGCCCGCCGCGTTCGGGATGTCGCACGCGGCGGGCGAAAACGACCACTCCCGAGCATTCCCGAACACACCATTCAGACGCCGCGGGCGGCGGGCCGCTGTCGGCCGCGTGCGGCGGGTGAAAGCGACCACGGCCTAAGGTACTGTACTGGCCGTCAAACTAAACTAACCTAATGTTAGTTCAACTTCTGTACTTTTATATATTTTTACATGGTCGCGAACAATTAAATAAGAACATAGATAATATGACTTCAGAAGTCTATACTCCGTCTCTATTCCCCATAACAGCACTTGTGTCGTAATGTCGTTATTACGATACAACTAGCTGCCAAAGATTATTAAATGTAGGTTACACTCAACACTAAAGCCCAGTTTAGAAGTTTCTAAGATAAGATAAGATGAGATGAGATAATCATTTATCGTATGTATTTTTTAATATCGAAAGTCAATTAAAACAAAATTTACCAAATTACAATCACATCTGTCAAATATATGTCAAACATTTTTATATTTTTCACTGGCTTCGCTCGTCCGCTTTTGCTTTAATTAAAGTTAATAGAAGAAAACATGGGAGAAGTAGAAAAAATATTGTATGAAACAGTGTATAATTTGGTCTTAACGGTTCGTGCCGTCTTCCATTGCGATACTCACATTCGTTCGTATTGCAACACACGTCACTCGCCTTTTAAGACCTCACTTATACCTTATACCTACAAACGTTGCATAAAATAATGTTGCGTCATTTCCAAGGTGCTTAAAAATGTGTGAATTTCACTAACCTGAAAGCGTCTGGAGTCATGAGATTGAGCGGTTGCGGGATGGAGGGCGGAGACTCCGGCCGTTGACTGATCAGGCTCCCGGGCTGCGTCTGACAAAACATTACATCATAGGGACCGGATGATTGAGAGCAAATGACATAAGGCAGTGTTCCGCTAACTTTTTGTGGGAAAACGAAAACTTTTGGAGGTACACCATAAATGAAAAATCACGTGAATCAGCGTGATTTACATCTGTTTAAGTATTTTTCTTCCATCCGTCTATTTAGGTTTATGAGATAACCTTATTTTTCCGCGGTCGCACCATTTCGAGTACAAATGTGTCACCAAAACGCATTGTAGACGAAACATAACGCAAATTTCAATCGTAATGTCTCGCGTCAAAGTTTCTTTGACAATAGACGTCATGACCACTATAAGCGTCGGTGGCGTGGCAGGCACGGCAAAACACAACCTACTTAGGCGACAAAAGTTAGATGCATTGATTGGTGCTATCCAGCCTAATCTTGGGGGGGGGGGGGGGGGCAAACCGGGGCACCCGTTATCGCTCTTATCACCGTCGAGTTGTGAGACGTTGGAGAAATCTTTAAACATGAAACTACCGTGAGACTCACTCATAGTGAAAATAAACGGATCACTCACGTCTTAAAACGAGTTTAACTCGACATGTTTCGGGCCAATTCGTAGCCCTTCCTCTCGGAGTCGCACGTCACGGCGGCTGCCTAACGCGCACATATTGGCCCGAAACATGTCGAGTTAAACTCGTTTTAAGACGTGAGTGATCCGTTTATTTTTTTGGGGGTAGTTGCAATAGAGAGATCTCTCTCCAGGCAGATGTTATGCCTGGGGACCGAAGTCCAATGGATGAAAGTGGGAAGTTGTATTTATGCAGCCGAGTTGAGAAACTTCGATAGCGTGATGTAGGATTGTAGTAGTTAGTTCCTTATGTGATGACTAGATGGCGCTAGTAGTCGCTACATCAGCCCCCCCTTTGAGACCGGAGGTCGATACGAACTGCATTGGATTGCAGTCTGTGCGTCATGTGGGCGCTTGCAAGGGCCAGTCGCTCAGAGCCTCGTCGGCGAGCATTGTTGTTCCTCTGCTACTTGTGGATGCATGCCTGTTGCGTGATTGCTCGGAGCCTTGTTGGCGGGCGAGCGTTGGTTGATTGATTGATTGGCAAGTGGAAGTAGTGGGAGGAGGATTTGCGAACTGTAGACACCAGGCAGATAATAGATACATGCTAATGGTGCACAGTGCGGTGAGTATGGCTTGCTGTGAGACTGCGTCATCGTTTTTGTGTGTCTGAAGGTTGCGATTTTGTCTAATGTCGTGGGTCACCAATTTGGGGGTAGTTGCAATAGAGAGATCTCTCTCCAGGCAGATGTTATGCCTGGGGACCGAAGTCCAATGGATGAAAGTGGGAAGTTGTATTTATGCAACCGAGTTGAGAAAACTTCGATAGCGTGATGTAGGATTGTAGTAGTTAGTTCCTTATGTGATGACTAGATGGCGCTAGTAGTCGCTACATTTTCACTACGTTGGAGAAATGTTGGTGAATCGACTGTTTCCGTTGCTATGGTTACACAAATTTTGTCTCCTGGATAACCTGTCAGTATACAGACCTGGCTGCGCATGAGCAGGTTCTTGAGCTGCTGGCTCTGCTGCTGCAGGATGCTGGACGCGAGCGCCGGCGCCGCAGATTCCTCTTGCAACACCAGTTCGGACACGCCTGCCGAACACCAACCGTATTACAACACGTTTACTTTTAGTTTACCACTGACAGATGGCTTGCCTTCATTTCATTTCCAACTTTAACACCATACAGATAAAGTAGCTATTACAAAATCTGCAAACGTGGGTAACAGTATTCTAATATTGGCTTTATTTGTAGGTCGTTAAAGTTGAATATGAAATGAAGGCAAACCATCTGTCAGTGGTAAACTTTACGTAATTTTACTGCACAACATGGATATCATCATCATCATCATCTTCCCAGTGCATTCCACTGCAAGGCAGCTTCCTCTCAGAACGAGAGGTCTTGGAACGTTGTTCCCACGGGCACTCAGTCCGGATTGGAAACTTTATACACCATTTTCCAAGGGCGTCACAGTAACAAACTTTGGGAGCCCCTGCTTTAAGGTTCGGCCATACCGCTGCTTAAAATACGGAGAAGTTACGCAATCGCAGTGACGTGCCGTTAACGTCAGACTTTACCGCATACTCTCCATAGTAAAGTCGTGACGATTACAATGCGTGACTGCGATTCCGCACCATCGCCGTATTTTAAGCAGCGTTTTGGCCCAGTAGAATGTCTCCATACAAACGGCCGGAACGCGCGTTATACCTACGCGTCACGAAATCTCAGCATACCTCAGCAACCATCAGTCAGGGGTGCTGCGCGGTTACGTTCGGCCGGCGCGGGACTCACGCGCATTTATTACGTACCTATTAACTATGTCACGACGATACGAACAGTATTGTTCGGTGTACGGATGTTTTAAATTCATCTAGGTATATCGTAACCGGATTTTTTAGATTACCAACTCAGTCGGAATTTATACTCTTAAATTCAACAATAAAGCTTTTCGCACATCCCAGAAGAGGCGCAAATACTTCTCCGTGGCTAATTTGTAGGTAGCAAATATACGTAGCGATGAAACAATAAAACCGTTCAAAAACATATTTCGTTTTGTGGTTTATTAAAATAACGTAAAATGCGTTTTTGTTAAACATCACTTACTTCATTCCTTCCATAATTTCCTAAAGCTCCTAATCCTTTCCCTACTTTAAATTTCATGTGACATTATCAAAACATAACTGAAGAGTGGCAGCCCTATCGCAAGTTTGTGTACCGAGCCGTAAGTAATTATAGTCAAGGACGCTGCCGAGACGTTCTACTGCTCCTTTTTTCTTTTCTGTGCTTTAGATGACGCGACAAAGCAGAGTCTCCACCGAGTGTCGTGGTGGGCACTGACCGTGCGCGGGGCTGGGCGGCTGCGCGAGGGCCCGCGGCGGCGGCTCGTACACCAGCTCGGCCTCCTGGAGCCCCTTGGGTTGCACCACGTACAGGCGCAGCCGCGCGCGCCGCCCCACGCCGCACCCGCCGCTGTCCACCTCCTGGTAACAGAACGTTTATAAAAAAACCGACCAAAAGCGTGTCGGACACGCCCAAGATAGGGTTCCGTAGCAGGTACGAAAAAATCTTTGCATACTTTATTTTAATTATTATATTAATGTGGTTGTTTTGGTCCCAACTCACACCGCGCGCAGAATACCAACGTCGGCGGTACAGCACCATCTATCGGCGAATTGGGTAACTAATCTAATTGCACTCTACTAGAACTAGTATTTTTTATGTATGTTGATGGTTTTTCAGATGTAATTCTGAACCGATTTCAATTTTATTTTTTTTATTTGAAAGAAGATACTGTTAGCGTGATCTTATAGGTACTTAAAGAAAAAAAATGCTTGATATGGCGGTTAAATTACAATCATAGTTTAAAAATAAATTTTTAAAAAAACTTAAAAACTGCTCTACTTATTAAGTTGAAAATAATTTTCCTAGAAAGTTTTTATTAAGTTTAATTTACATGATTTTTTTCATATTTTTTAGACTTGCTGTTCAAAAGTTAGAGGGGGGGGACACATTATTTTGAAATTTCGGAGTGAATATCTCTGAAAATATTCACTTTATCAAAAAATGGTTTCAGCAAACCCCTATTTATTTTCAAATACCTATCCAATGATATCCCACACTAAAGGGTTAATCGAGAAAAAAAAAATCACCCCCACTTTACGTCTATGAGAGGTATCCTAAAAAAAACTTTTTTAGCTTTTTTTATTTAACCACTTTGTCGGCGTGACTAATATATATATTCATGCCAAATTACAGCTTTCTAGTACTAACAGTCTCTGAGCTAAGCCGCGGACAGACAGACAGACGGACAGACATGGCGAAACTATAAGGGTTCCTAGTTGACTACGGAACCCTAAAAAGATGATATCACACGTGTTCATTATTCTTTCATTTTGCATCTATTTTATTTATTTATTTATTTTATTTTATTTTATTAGGAAAACTAACAGCTTAAAATTAATGACTCCAAATGACACGTCTGAACGCAAAGTAAAACAAAAATGCAAATGAAACTTCTCCTCATTTTAGATGAATAGCCATTTTTTTCAGCTTTCGAATGGTATTTACTGTTTACAATATAATTATAACATATTAGCACAATTTCGTAATTTCAAGCGCCGGTCGGTGCAAATTTTTCTCGGCGAAATTGCTTGATCACTATGCGAATCTGTGACTGTGTGAGGGTGATCGCGTGACGGGATCTTTTCATTCGGCATCTTTGACTCCGAATGAACGAAAAATGAACTGAACTATCTGAACGCAGAATGAACTTCGGATTCAGCCATAGCCTTACGTTTGGCTAGGTTGAAAAGTTTAAGAGGAATACATAATACTAGCCTTCCGTCCGCAGCTTCGCCTGCGATAAATTAATTTTCCCGTAGAAGAAGGTATTTTCCCGTGTGATAGCTTTCTAACGGCAAAAGAGTTTTTGAAATCGGTCCAGTAGTTTTTATGTTTATTTGTTACATACAAAAATACAAATCTTTCCTCTTTATAATATTAGTGTAGATGTAGATTGTAAATCGCAATACATACATCATGATGCAAGTCGAATTCGTCAGGTGAGTGGCCCACATCGCCTCCCGAGCCGTTTCTATGGAACGGGTCGTCGCAGCTCGACTCGCACTTGGCTTGCACCTCTTCTGCAAGAAGACAATATCCGTCAACAAAGCTTTCTTTCCTTTAGATAAAAATATACTAAACTTCCGAAATTCTGAAGGTGGAAAATGAATAAATAAATAGGTCGTCAGCTATTTTTTATACCCCTAAGTGATATTACAGAGGTCGGCGGGGGTGAGCTGTTTTCAGTTTTTGCATAACATGGACTTACCTTTTCATTCAATGGTAAATGCCCCATGTGTAATTACAAATTAATGAAATAATTTTATTTAGGATGCCATATTATGCCATGCCGAATTTACAAAATAAACTAAAATATATTGTTAAGAATTTTCACATAATTGAATATGCCTTAAAGAAATTCCAAGAATCTAAACTTTCTATTGTAGATGCATTTTTAACTTTAGATCAATTGAGAGCGGTTATAAACTGGTGTTCATCTGCTTCTGTTAGTCACAAATTAGAAGACGTCATCTCTAGAAACCCAGACTTAGATTTTTTTAGGGAGTATGCCAACTTTCGGAAATGTACAATTTCACTCCACTCACTTCAGTGGATGTAGAAAGACCTTTTTCTATCTATAAATGGATATTAAACTCAAGGCGAAACTCATTAAAAATTGAAAATATAGAAAAACTTATGGTTAAAAAAGAATAGAATTAAAAAGCTCAACACTCGTTTTACATTTTCCTTTTAGTTTAATCATTTCAGTTTTGTCTTCTTTTAATATTTCTTTATAGATACACCTTATCCATATTAATATCTACAAGACACAACTACATGACATTATTGAACAGCTCACTCCCGCCGACCTCTGTGATATATGACAAATCAACGTTTGCGGGGTCAGCTAGTCTTTCCAATATATAAAACCTCGTGTCACGGGTATTTGTTATCGAACTTCTCCGGACCGGCTACACCGATTTTTATGAAATTTTTTCTCTATGTTTGGTAGGTCTGAGAATAGATTGTAGGCTATTTTTTATACCCCAAGGTAATAAGAAATAATTTAAATGGCAAAACAGCCAGCCAACCATACCAGTAACCATATAAAAAACTGTATCAACTCACCAGCATCAAATATGTAGAAACTCAGCACCGGATAGGGAAGCAGGAACTCCGATATGCTCTTGCAATAGGCCATCGTGTCGTCCTTGTCGCGCGCCATATTCAAAACGTACAGGCTTCTCGTTTTGAAGTCCGAGAGCAGGAGGTAATTCGCGCTGGCGTCGAGCATTGCCTTGAGGCCGAACGCGCTCGGCTCCGCGCCGAGGCTCGGGGTGAACGTGATGGTCTGGAGACAGTTCCAGGACTTGCAGGACCAGATCTTGATTATGGTGTTGTTTTCTGCTCCGGTCATGGCGAATTTCCAGAATTGGATGCTGTAAGGGTATTGAGTAGCTTAATTTGACTTTAGTAGTAGACTAGTGGTTGAAAATACAGTTTAATATTTCGCCCATAAATTCCAAAAACCTCAGAGGTGCGAGCCGAGGTACGAAATCAACGACCCTCTGCTTGAGAGGCCATACGCCACCACGGCTAATTAAACATAGCAAGCAGTAGGGAAGTATTACCAGTACCAGTTCAAGGTCGCTCAGCGAGCTATGGAACGAGCTATGCTCGGAGTTTCTCTGAAAGATAGAATCCGCAACGAGGATATCCGACACAGAACTAAGGTCATCGACATAGCTCAGAGAATTAACAAGTTGAAGTGGCAGTGGGCTGGTCATATCTGTCGAAGAACCGACAAACGTTGGAGTAAACGAGTTCTTGAGTGGAGACCGCGTCTTGGCAAACGTAGTGTAGGACGCCCTCCGGCCAGGTGGAGTGACGATCTGCGAAAGGCTGCTGGTGGAAGCTGGATGCGTCTAGCCGAGGACAGGGCGCAATGGCGCTCATTGGGGGAGGCCTATGTCCAGCAGTGGACTGTTATAGGCTGATGATGATGATGATGATGAAGCAGTAGGGAAGTATTATATTGTATATAGTATGGAGAACTCCTAAAGAAGTACAACTGTTCATTTTGTAGCACTTTTGAGCTAGGAAACGAGCCTTACCTTGTGCAAAACCGTCTCAGAAACTGGTTAAGCACCTACCGAGCTTTTGGCGCTAATCAATTTTAGATATTCCGTGCTTTCGTAAATGTGCGCGTGAGAGCGGCTAGAATCAAAGCCGTGCGGAAGCGCAAGCGACAAAAGTTCCCCGTCCGATGGCCCCTGATTGACCACTGATGGCCCACAACTGACCCGTGATTGACCACTATATCTCACCTGATGAAAAGTGTAGATGAGGCCAAAGGTGTACCTCGCTGGTTCAGTAACAGCCTATTCACTCTAGCCTTGAAGATACCTAGGTTGTATTTATCAGGAAATACAGACGACGGGAGCGAATTCCATTCTTTAGCAGTTCGCATTAGGAAGGATAACGCGAAGCGCTTCGTACGGGCTACTGGAATACTAACCACATAACGATGAAGACGCTCCCCCCGCCTGGATGTCCGTTGGTGAAATGGAGATGGAGGAATTAAATCATGTAATTCCTGCGCACACTCTCCAAAATGTATCCGATAAAAAACAGACAGACAAGCAACTCGACGACGGTGCTCGAGGCTCTGTAGCCTACCACCGATTGACGGACTATTACCAATGAGTCTTCGGGCTCGATGCTCCACCGAATCCAACGCCGCCAACTGATACTTGGCAGAACCGTCCCAAAGGTGGCAAAGGTTCGGCCAAACCGCTACTTAAAATACGCTGACGGTACGGAATCGCAGTGAAACATCGTAAACGTCACGACTTTACTATGGAGAGCATGCGGTAAAGTCTGACGTTTACGGCGCGTCACTGCGATTCCGTAACGTCTCCGTGTTTTAAAGCAGCGGTATGGCCGAAACTTAACACTGGGTTTCTTTATCTAACATACACAATCACGTACAGTGAGACAGGACAGTGTGACTTACTCAGTGTCAGTGTTGTTGTGATTGTCGAGGAAGGCAAGGCAGGAGAGAGGGGCGCCGCCGTGGGGCTGCCACTTGTGCAGGCAGCGGGGACTGCTCTCGCTGTGTGTGTACACCTGGACACACAGACACGTTAGCACACAAAGATATAAATCATTAAGACTCTTCTCGATGTAGCTACAGTCATGTTAAAAAAATTGCCTACATAATTTTCTTTGATATGCTTGGAAAAGTCAGCTTGCTTAAAAAAAAAAATGTGTACTTATTCTATAAGTAAGCAAGGGATTTTTTATATCTTACTTGTTTATACTATTAGCGCTTTCAGAATGACTATCAGTGGCAAGAAAAATGCGCCGCAAGAAACTTGGGACTCCTCAGATTGATATGACCTGATGGTACTTATCAAATCCGTCAATCCTGGTGTTAATTTAATTGAACCACTTAGTAGAACATGCCCAGTCCTTCAGCGGCGGCTGTGGCGAGCGCGGTGCCTTCTAGTTAGAAGGCCGTGTCCTCAATGGCAGCTCCGCATCTATCCGCCACCCGCGCCCGTCCACAGCCGACTGCCAACTCCGGGGGCTTTACTTGCCGCTAGTGATGCCACCACAGACCTATGATTTATGGACATCCTTCTGTTGATACAGCGAGGATGCTGTAAGGTTATTAACCTGGTAGAACATGACGAGGTCGTCTGCAGTGGAAGTGGCGAGCGCGGTGCCTTCTAGTGAGAGGGCCGTATCCTCAATGGCAGCTCCGCATTTGTCCGCTGCCACCGCACCCACGCTCATCTTCCATTTATCTAGAATCTCCAGGGGCTTCACTCGCCGTTACGGATGCCACCACAGTGCCTCTGCTTCATGACGAATAGGGGACATCCTCCGGTTCATCATCATTTCAGCCGAAAGTCGTCCACTGCTGAACATAGCCCCTCCCCAAGGCTCGCCAAACAGATCGGTCCCACGCCATCGGGCCGTTCTTTTTTGGACTCTGCCATCGGGGGGTATTTGCCATAGTCGCCACGCTTAACAGGAGGGTTGGCGACCGCAGTGGGGTACCGAAAATATAGAGGACGCTGCTGCCCGTCCATATTACTGGCCGGCTGGCTGGTTATATTACTGGCCGCAGTTTTAGGACGCGGCCGGGTCCCCCTGTGTGTGTCTGACCTGGTAGAACATGACGAGTCCGTCGGCGGCGGCGGTGGCGAGCGCGGTGCCGTCGGGCGAGAAGGCCGCGTCCACGATGGCGGCGCCGTGCTCGCCCGCCGCCACCGCGCCCGCGCCCGCCGTCAGCTGGCTGGCCGCGCCGCGCCCCTCGCTGCCCGCCAGGGACGCCACCACAGTGCTGATGCTCCACATGCGAGCTGGGGGCGGAGCCAATCAAAAATACAATGGAGAAAAACCGATTGTCTGTAAAGTCGGTTTACGGACGATAGTTTAACGTGACAACGTCATAACAAAACATTCAAAACCCCGCCTCCCCCCACACCCCGCATTGTACAGTCAAGGAATTTAATTCCCTACCCTTTCGTAAAAATGTCGTGTAATATTCGCAATGCATCAAGGTCGAAATGTCAATTGGAACACGTCAAAACAACATCGTTGCTAGCTCTTATGGTGACAGTTTGCCGTACGATATTCAAACTTAGGTGGGTAGGAAATTAAATTCCTTGACTGTACATCCTGGCGTTCGCCGCTCTCTTGCAACTGGCCCTCTCCGCTCCCTTGCAACTGGCCTGCTTCGTTACGTAACGTTACATGTACGTTACAATGAGCCATGTTTTTTCGTGAATGCAGCCGGCGTTCATCGATTTATTAGACGTTGTCACGTCAAAAAAAGAAGACACCCTAAAAGCCTGTCCACACGAAGTTTTCAATTTATAGTGCGTCCAGATGCCGTGTCTTACGTGCTACGCATCAAAAATGTAGTATCACGCTCCATTTCGAAGAAAATAGGATAAATCGCCAATAACTGGCCCCCTCATACTGAAAATGAACTCTGTTCCCCTACAAACAGAATTCAATTTAGTACAACGTGGCCATGTATGTGGGTAAGTATTACAATACCGAAGTACGAAAGACCGAATGTATTAAAACATCGAATGGGTCAAAAGACCGACACGATTTTTTTCTGAGACCGTTAATTTTTTAAGATTGTTATAAAACAAACCTAACCTAACCTAATGGGTTCTGTATGATGCCGTTTTAATAAATTCTGAAAAGTTTACGGTTTCAGAAAAAAATCGTGTCGGTCTTTTGACCCATTCGATGTTTTAATACATTCGGTCTTTCGTACTTCGGTATTGTAAAACACACCCGTTATTGAAGGGTGGCCAATAATTAACACCTTATACTAAAAATGAATTCTTAACCTATGGGTGCTCTTGGCAAATTGTCGTTCATTGTGGCGTAGGAAGGCCTATGCTCAACAGTAGTCTTCCAGCTAATGATGGATCATAACCTACCTTTGAACTAACCTACCGTGAGACACACTCGTAGTGAAAAACGAATTACCTTTAATCCGTATTTCACCTGTCCCGTTGTCTGTGTCATCAAATCTTGCAAGTTAAATTTGACCCACTTCCCGATTTCCGATTAAGTTGAAATATTGCACGCATGTGTAAATAGGACGACAACGCAATATTATTATAACATGGAGCTAATCTAATGATGGAGCTGGAAGGCGGCCATAAGAACTCTGTAATAAAACGACACGAGCCCGTCGAGTTTGGCCTTGGCCTCGTTTGATCCGTCTTGACGAGTACCTAATTTGGTCCTAGATGGTAACTAGGGGCAAAAAGTACATCAGCAAAAAAGCTTGTATTAAAAATGGAATTTTAAACAAAACCTTATTTTCTCTATAACCTACCTTTGTTGTTGTGCGTGGTGAGCAAAAGCCGCGCCACATCGTCGGGGTCCGCGTCATGGTCGTCGGGGATGTAGGGACACCACACGACGCGGTGCGAGCCCCCAGTCATCGTGTCTTCGCGTATCTCACACGCTAGAGTGCATCTGTTAATGTTAAAAAGAATTAAGTCGCCTGCATAAAGGCGCGTCGTAATGAATGAAACTGTAAGAAAGATAGCGCACCATCTAGTGCGCCATGTTTCTTACAGTTTCATTTGTTACAACTGGTCTGCGCCGGCCTTAAGTGCTACACCGATGATACCCCAAGTGGTCTATATATCCACCCGCAGAGGTCAACGAAAGGCCTACGGATGATGTCCTCATCCCTATTTTAAGGCCCTTATATTATTATCTGTGATCCAGCCATTTGAAAAATAAGCAAAGCAATACTTGCAAAGAGTGTTTTAGTATTACCTCAAGCCACTGTCGGTCAATTCAATTTCATGGACATAAAAGTTGCCATGTTCGTCAATACAGGCCAGCACTACTTGGTTATGGATGTGAGCAAAGGCCAAGTCTTGCACCTGGAAAAAAAAGAAAAAGTTTAAAAATGACTCATTGGGGCCAAATACATTAACAGCTCTGTGCGGAATGACGTTTTGCACTGGCTTAGAAAAACATTGTTACATTGCTCTTTTTTAGGGTTCCGTAGTCAACTAGGAACCCTTATAGTTTCACTATGTCTGTCCGTCTGTCTGTCTGTCTGTCTGTCCGCGGCTAAGCTCAGAGACTGTTAGTCCTAGAAAACTGTAATTTGGCATGAATATATATATTAGTCAAGCCGACAAAGTGGTTAAATAAAAAAAATCAAAAAAAATCTTTTAGGGTACAGTCACGAGCATTAATATATATACGTTTCCTAATTTGCAAAATAATATATCTATGTAAGATTTCCTAACTAAATACACATACATAACGTTCAAAATATTGTATCCAAAAAACCCACCACAGTAATGTACACGATATTTGTAGCAAAATTAAGTCGACAACCTCGATCACAATATTGTATACGCCATTGCTCCCTTTTTGAAATATACGTTATAATTTCAAAATAATGTCTACAACGCAGTGCCATTAATATGTAAACAATTATGTTTGCTCAATATTTCATAACAATGTATACCAATACAATGATTGGAACATTTTTGTTCATTTCTTAAGTCATTATACAAACCGGTCAAGTGCGAGTCGGATTCGTCTGTGAAGGGTTTCTTACCTCCGTACAGAGTTTTTTTAAATCATCATCATCATCATCCCAGCCTATTATACGTCCCACTGCAGGGCACAGGCCTCCTCTCAGGATGAGAGGGCTTGGGCCGTATTTCCCACGCGGAAAAAAAAATACTGTTCAGTAAAAAATCGAAAAATGTAAGCATCAAAATCGTAAACTTAAAGCTAGGCAAACGTAGGTACGTCGCCGGAGTTAAAAACGCTGAAAAAACACGATCCGATTTGAAAAATTCTTTCAGTGTTAGATAGCCCATTTATCGAGGAAGGCTATATAGGCTATATATCATCACGCTACACGGTTGAGAGCGAGTTGGGGGCGGGTTGGGTGCGGGTTGGGAGTGGGTTGGGGGCGGATTGGGAGCGGGTTGGGAGCGGGTTGGGGGCGGGGTGAGAGCGAGTTGGGGGCGGGTTGGGGGTGGGTTGGGAGCGGGTTGGGGGCGGGTTGGACAGTTGGGAGCGGGTTGAAAGCGGGTTGGGGGCGGGTTGGGAGCGAGTTGAGGGCGGGTTGGGGGCGGGTTAGGAGCAGGCTGGGAGCGGATTGGGAGCGGGTTGGTTTATTAGGAAGTTTCAGTTCTTCCGTAAGGAACTAAGGAGAGCCATAATTGATGAAAAAGAAAATTGCATAAAAAAATAAGCTGCCCAAATTACTAATTCCACGCGGACGGAGTCGCGGGCAAAAGCTAGTTAATTATAAATGCAAAAGTGTGTCTGTCTCTTAACGCTTAAACCGCTTTACCGTTTTAGATGAAATTTGGTATACAGATAATTTGAATGCCAGGAAAGGACAAAGGAGGTTTTTATTTCAGAAATCACCCTTGAAGGGGGCAAAAAGGGAGGTGAATGTTTGTATGGGGATATATACCTAACCGCTGAACCGATTTAAATGAAATTTGGTATATAGACAGTTTGAGTCCGGGGAAAGGATATAGAATGGTTTTCCTAACATTTAAATTCCCGCGGGACAAAAGTAATTAATTCAATTTCGAAACTGATTTAAAAAAAATCTTTCACTAATAGAAAGATGTATACACTGCCTTTGATTGTCATTTAAGAATTTTCAAAATACGTAGGTCAAAACAGTTATAATCCCGCGGGAACCTTATACTTTCTCGGGATAAAAGCAGCTTACGTCAATCAAAAACAGTGCAGCTTTCTATGAGTGAAAGCTTTTTGATTTGTCTAAATGTAGAATTCTCTTATTTCTGTGCCCCGGGAATTTTGCGTTTTCCCGGGGGAAAAGTAGTTATCCAATGTCAGTCAAGAACTGTAGCTTTTCTATTAGTGAAAGTTTTTTATATCGATCTAAAAAAAATATTTCTATCCCGCGGGAACTTTGCACTTTCCCGGGAAAAAATAAGCCTATTTCATTCAGGGACAATTTAACTTTCTATAGAATTTACTTATTCCTATCGCGCGGGAATTTCACATTTTCCCGAATTTATCCTATGTGTTAATCCACATATTACATCTATTCTGTGTGACACATCCAAACAAACGTGACGTAGACAAATTTGAAATATTTGATCTGCATCTATCTCTTATACTTCATTCATTTGAGGGTAGATTCACAAAAAAATAAAAATGACTGTCGCCTTTCCTTGCAAATTACGAGCAACGCTAAGACCACGCGTATACATTGTTACGAAAAATGAACCAAACTTAATTGTATACATATTAATGATACTGCGTTGTAGACATTATTTAGAAACTGTCACGTATATTTCAAAAAGGGAGCAATGGCGTATACAATATTGTGATCGAGGTTGTTGACTTAATTTTGCTACAAATATCGTGTACATTACTGTGGTGGGTTTTTTGGATACATTATTTTGAACGTTATGTATGTGTATTTAGTTAAGAAATCTTACATAGATATATTATTTTGCAAATTAGGAAACGTATATATATTAATGCTCGTGACTGTACCTCCCATAGATGTAAAGTGGGGGTGATTTTTTTTTTCTCGACTAACCCTATAGTGTGGGGTATCGTTGGATAGGTCTTTTAAAACCATTGAGGGGTTGCTTTCATGATTTTTGTATTCAGCGATTTGTTTGCGATATATTCAACTTTAAAGTGAAAATTTTCATTAATATCGACCATCCCCCCCCCCCCCCTCTAAAATCTAAACTGTTGGGTGGAAAAATATAAAAAAAATCAAAATGGTAGTAAATATATTAAATTTACAAGCAAAATTATAGCGGCTAAGATTGCTTGGGATTTATTTGTAGTTAAGAGTAAATAGTAGCCTAAGGTATTAAACATACCGTCACTACTTTGAAAAACTCGTATCTCAAATCAGCATGTAAACAAAACTGAACCTTGATACGCGCGTAATAAAGTTCACTTTGCCAGATTAACGATTTTGAGATACTAGCTTTTTTCAAAGTATTGACGATACCTAACTTTAAAGATTCCGTACACATACGAAATCCTTAGAAAAATATTACTTGATTTTTTTCGTAATGGCTACGGAACCCTATCTTGGGCGTGTCCGACACGCTCTTGGCCGGTTTTTTATTTAAGCTTTTTTTTAACTTCAACATTTGTATGTACGCTTGTAGTTTCAAAATTGTGGACAGGCTAGGATTGTCCCAGCAGAATGGAACTCTTCAACAGTTAATGGCATAAAGTTCAAACTTGGTATGGATTAGTTTTGATAGGAATGCAAGTAAAGCTTGTTTTAACCTCCCGAGGTCCAATGTCCTATTATTAGGACTTATTCTAATGTGACATTGAACTCAACTCATTAGTGAAAAAGTTTATATTTCATTGAACAAAATTTGATGTGGGCGGCAGGAGGTTAAAAATGTTTTTTTTTAACAAAAACTTTATACATAAGTTATTTTAAGGGCCAGATGAACAAGAAAAGTCACGCACTTCTATCAGGCACGTTAGTGTGCTTCCTTACCTCTCCTTTCATTCCCTTGATGAGGGCTCGTCGGTCATTGCCCATCTCAGGGTTGTACACCACTCGCACCATGCCCGTCCAGGTTCCAGGATTAATTGTATTTGGAGCTGTAAAATATCTTAAAATCAGTCATCTATTTGTTTATTTATTTATTTATTTTTGGAGAACCAACAGCTACAAATTACAGAGTAGGTTAAACATGTAATAACATAGGAGCCAATTATAGGATCTCACAAACAGAACCAAGAAAAAAAAAAAAGAAAGAAAGTACGCGAACAATCGCAAAGTTGTGCCACACAAATTTTGATACAAAAAGATATCAGAACTAATCTCTATACAAAAATAAAACATATTAGTAAAAAGCAGTCGCTACCTAGTACCTAAGCACGCTCAATCAAACCACCCCCCCACCAACCGCCGCCTCACCGTAGAAAGATTACAGTTGAATATATCGATATCCAGCTCTTCCGCAACGCCGTTCACACTACGACAAGCTCGCCTCAAAAAACTATTCCTCCTGTATTTAGTTGTGCCAAACTTAAGGGAAATAAGTGGATAGTATCTTTTTGACCTATTAGGGGTATTAAAAGATATACTGGACAGCAGTTCGGGACAATCAACCTTACCGTTGGTGATACTAAGGGCATAGATGATGTCCGCTATCTCACGACGCTTGTGCAACGGGATAAGGTGATGCCTCTTACAAAGGGTGCAGTAATCAGATGAACTATATGGGATCTTTAACTTAAAACAGAGAAACTTTATAAACTTTTTCTGTACACACTCGATCCTATCAATATATGTTTGATAGCAGGGATTCCAAATTTGGGACGCATATTCAAGTTTGCTTCTGACATATAATTTTCAAATAAATAAATAAATAAATAAATATGAACAGTATAAAATCTTAAGAGTTTTAGCTCTAGTAAAATTCACTTTTGTAACTAGGGCAAGGAAGGAGGTATTGGATATTACGCTGGCATCGAAGGGTGTAAGTGAGAAGATTAGTAGCTGGAGGGTAGATACAGAGGACAGTATGTCTGATCACAGGAGGCTACTCTTCAGCATAGACTATCTAGTGGAGAAAACAAGGATAAGGAACCCCAGGAAAACAGACTGGGTGAAGTATGAGGAGGAACTGAGCAAGAATGTGACCATGACTGGGAGGTATGAGAGTATACAAGACCTGGAAAGGGGCGCATTGAAACTCAAGACAGATATAATGGAGGCATTCTACAAGGCATGTCCTGAGAGGGAGGTAAGGTCTGGTAAGGGGCAACCTTGGTGGAATAAAGAGCTGCAGAAGGTAAGGAAAGAAACAAGGAAGGCGATGAGGGTTGCCATTAAGAAGAATGATACCCGAAGCTGGGACATGTACAGGGTTAAGAGGAACAGGTACACCAGGATGAGGGAACAGTCGAGTCTCAAGCGCTGGAGAACCTACACAGAAGAGATACAAACTTACTCTGAGGGGGCACGGTTAATGAAGCTGCTAGCCGGTGAACGAACGTGTCAACTAGGAAGTCTGAGGGTGGGTGAGGACATGGTCACTGAGCCTGATAAGGTTCTGGAGATCATACTTAAGGCGCATTTCCCAGACTGTGTAGATGATGAGATAGAGGATGAGGAAGCAGAGGGAGGCATACAGGACTGGGTACAGGCCGAGGAGGTGGTAACAGAGGAGAGATTGGAATGGGCAATCAGATCCTTTGCCCCTTTCAAAGCGGCGGGCCCAGATGGTGTAATCCCGGTGCTTCTTCAGAAAGGCTATAAGTTTATTAGAGACAGTATGATAGCACTATATCAGGGAAGCTTAGCAATGGGGTATATTCCGAAGGAATGGAGAGAGGTTAGGGCAGTCTTTTTGCCAAAACCGGGTAAGAAAACATACCAGGATGCGAAGGCGTTCAGAAGCATTAGTCTATCATCCTTTGTGTTAAAAACACTGGAAAAGGTGATAGACACACACATAAGAAAAGGAATAGAAGGTAGCGATAGACCGCTACATGGTAATCAACATGCCTATGTAGCAGGGAAGTCAACGGAGACGGCTCTGCACAACTTAACGGTGAGAGTGGAAAGAGCCCTGGAAGCCAAGCAATACATGCTAGGATGCTTCTTCGATGTAGAGGGGGCGTTTGATAAAGCAACGTATACCGCGGTTGAAGAAAGTCTAGTGAGAGAAGGAATTAGTCAGATCATAGGAAGATGGATCTCGAGGATGCTCAGGGGAAGGGCAGTAATGGCCCAACTGGATGGATCCACGAAAAGAATCAGACCTCGTAGGGGATTCCCACAGGGGGGATGTCTGTCCCCCCTTATGTGGTGTCTATTGCTGGACTCGCTGATTAAGAAGTTAAACAAAGGAGGACTCTACATGCAAGCATACTCTGATGATGGAGTGCTATTGGTACAATGCATGGTTCTTAACATCGTCAGAGACATAATGGTAAAAGGACTGTCACAGATGCTAGAGTGGTGCAGGGAGAGAGGACTAGATCTAAATCCTACAAAGACGAAGTTGATATTATTTACCAACAAAAGGAAGATAGGAGATATGAGGCCTATAAGCATAAGAGGTGAGAATCTTGAATTGGTTAAAGAAATGAAGTATCTGGGGGTGACAATAGACACAAACCTTAGGTACAAAACACACATAAAGGAACAGGCTGCAAAGGCAGTAAGAACACTGTGTCAGTGCAGAAGAGCGGTTGGGAAGAAGTGGGGACTAAAACCCCGGATGATAAACTGGATGTACAAGGCGGTCATATTACCAAGGCTGCTGTATGGAGCTGTGATATGGTGGCATAGGGCACGTATTAAGGAGTATCAAAAGGAGCTGAATAAGGTTCAAAGACTGGCATGTTTGATGATAACAGGGGCAATGAGAACAACCCCAACGCATGCAATGGAAGTCATGTTAGGATTTAAGACACTTCATTTGGAAATAGAGAAGAGGGCCATGGAACAATGGCTGAGAATGAGGGCATGTGAGGAGTGGAGGGGAAACTTCACAGACAAGAAGCATGCACTTATACAAAAGGAGGCGTTATTAAAGCTAGGAATGCTGGCACAGAATAACGACCTAATTAAGAAACAGAGGGTTTTTGACAAGAAATATAGAATTCATATAGGAGAGAGAGATAGTTGGAAAGTAGACCTTGAGCATCCGACTACAATTTGTTTTACGGATGGGTCAAGGAAGAAAACGTCTCAACTTGCGGGAGCAGGCATAATAATACCCAAGATGAATGTTCGAGAGGCTATACCATTAGGCAGATATGCCAGTGTGTTTCAGGCTGAAGTGTGCGCAGTGTTGAAGTGCGCTCAGATTATACAAACGAAACTGAGTGACTATCGTGGTGTAGGAACAGTGGTGATTTACTCTGATAGTCAAGCAGCGCTGAAGGCATTAAACAAGCCGACAGTTAACTCCTCTTTGGTAAGAGAGTGTAGAAATGCACTCAATAGACTAGGGGAGAGTACGATGGTTACGGTGGCCTGGGTCCCGGGACATCAGGGAGTGACAGGTAATGAGAAAGCTGACGAGCTAGCAAGGAAGGGAGCGGATACGGGATTTATAGGTCCTGAGCCGGTACTTCCAATATCTGCAGACGTCACCAAGGGGGTAATAGATAGATTGAAGGAACAGGAAGCAAACAGTGATTGAAGACAGGCTGTTGGGTGCAGACAATCGAAGATGATGCTGGATGGTATCAACCACAGAAGAACTAGGTATCTCCTAAATCTAGGTAAGAGTAGCTTGAGAACTATAACTGGCATAATTACGGGCCATAATTTGTTAAATAGACACTTAAGTATAATAGGTATAAAAAGTGACCCCTCCTGTCCACATTGTGGGAAGGAGGAAACGAGTGAGCACATCCTAGCCGTGTGTCATGTATGCGGCAGCGCGGCGTGATGTATTCGGGAGTGACGAGCTGAGGGAGGAGGAGCTAAAGGATGTCAGTCTCAAAGATGTCCTTATGTTCAGCAGGAGAACGAGAAGATTCGAGGAGAGATGCTGTGTGGGAGCGCTGCTGGGACAGTAACCGTCGGCTCCAACCTCGGGGAACTGGGCTGAATGACTGTGCAAAACGGTCGACAGCCCGCCTGGCTCAGCGAGGCGTCCCCATACATCATCATCATCATCTAGTGAAATTCAATGAGCTGCGCATAATAAACCCAAGTTATCTTCAAAGCACTATCAACAATACCATCAATATGTACATCGAACAATAGCTTCGAATCATGAACAACACCTAGATCTTTCATAAAAGGCAATCTTTGCAGCACAATACCCTTTAAACTATATACCGTTGGAATTAAATTACGCTGCCGAGAAAAGGTCACTGTAAAGCACTTAGATGGATTCAAATCTAGCTTGTTAATGCGGCAATATTCATCAAGGCGCGCAAGGTCAGACTGGATAAGCTAGGAGTCAGCTTTAGACTTAATTTTGGCATAAATCTTCATGTCATCAGCGAAACATAGTAAATTCGAAAATATGCAGCACTTGTTAATATCATCAACAAAGATATTAAACAGCAGGGGCCCGAGCAAGGAGCCCATATTGTTACCATACTGTATAGCTTCAGGCGTTACTTTGCGGAGTTCCATGTTAAAATAAATGGAATACTTATCTTGCTCCTCCACTAAGGGTGCGTTCAAGTATTACGTAACGTAACGCATTTGAAAACGTTACGATGCGTTACAAGGGCGGGAGGGGGATTTTGATTTGAACTAATGCGGCAATTACTTTAAGTCGACGACCGCATGCCACATGCGGTGGCCGCAACAGTGTAAAGAACACTAGTCGGCCGCATTCGGCGAGCGACAGCTGCCACCGCCTAGATATGGCCACCGCATTAGGCGGACAGACTAATGTGAAGACGACGTTCGTTCGCCGAAGTAGTTCGAAACAAGTTCGGCGACCGCATTAGGCGAACGAAGTAGTGTAATTGTCGCATAAGCGTTACGTAACATTGTTTTTTTTTAACCGTTCTAAAGGTCATAGAGGGATTCTCTCACGCAGTTTTTAAAACGTTTTTTATTTTCTTTCTCAAAATTTTTAGACGAAAATGGTCACTTGGTGGTTACGTAACATTTTACTAGGGGAGGGGGGTACAGAAAAACGTTACGGCGCGTTACATGGGGGTCAAAAATCTCCTAAATTGCGTTAAGTAATACTTGAACGCTCCCTAAGTAGTGAGGTCAAGTCATGCGAAATAGCTATGTTTGCTTTGAAAAAATTCTCATCCATGCAATTTTCCTCCCTGCCTTTCGTCTTTTAAGACGAAAATAACGAACGCATACGCCCCGACATTATTCTTAAGACATAAAGGGAGAAAGCCGAAAAATTAAAAAAAAAAATTGAAGATTAATGCAACACACAACTACAAAAGGAGCAGAATATGACGAAATATACCTTTAATGCAATAAGCCAAGTATTTTCCACTCATATGAACGGCAAGGAGGTTCCCGGAGTAGAACTTCGGCTCCCAGTTGTAATCCACCAGGTTCTTCAGCTTCACCTTGGAGCTGCCGTGGTTGTGGTTGCCAGCGTTAGTGGTGACCACCACATCGCTGGCAAACACTTCTGAGCTGCAGACTCCATCCCCCTCTGAAAACGATCTAACAAAAAAAAAAACAAAAATCTATATTTATATCACTAGTTTACACTACCAGCTCTTTCTATACCAGTAGTGGCCTAATTGATTAGACCCAAGATCTACTGTTTACTCATGACATAAACACAGCAGTTGGTGATTGACATAGCTTGGACAGGTCATAGCAAAAACAGATACGGAAACAGAAAAAGATTCAATAGAATTGTAATAGTGCACCTAAGATTATGATTATCTAAAGCAAATATTATCGCAATTAACATTTGAACTTTTTTGGTTGCATTTCTCTCATAGTTTTGTCAAATTGGCGTGAACCAGTTTTATGACAAATAAAATTAGTAGATTATGCCGATAGATGTGCAGGTGAGATAGATGTGCTGATTATGACTTTAGCCGACTAGCCGATTAGTTGGTTGTACAGAGGCTGACTAGTCGGCCAAGCTAATCACGGTTTCGGGGATTTCCGTAAAGCTTTGTTTACATTTGCTTCGCGCGAAAGTCGCAAAAGCCGGCGCGGCGCCGCCTGCGACCATGTTGGAACCGGAAAAATATTAATAAATATTTGCCCAGCAGTGAGGCACAAAAGTAAGCAATCTAAAAAATAAAAGATTATAATTCACTCAACTATGAATATAAGCAAGAAAAATAAATTAAAGCAAGAGTTATGTGGACATGGAAACATATTATCATTACATCTTATTTTTTTTTACAGGGATTTATGAGGTCTTAGTTAAGTACCTAATTCAAAACAAGTTAGAAGATTTTCATCCAATCATGACAAAATTTGGTAAACAATCTATTTTCAGTGGAGGTATAAAATGCTTCCACCTTCAAATAAATAATTTGGATATGTATTTTAGTGATGGGCAACTCGAGTTATAAACTCGAGTTAACTCGAGTTGGGCTTAACTCAAATCAACTTGACTTGAATTCTCTCAAACTCGAGTTCAAAAGCAATGAAAAATGATACGAAAAATAATTCGATCTCAAACAATAATTCCCTTTTTACACGCTTTATATTAGCTTCACCTGTATGTTTATATGTTTGTATGTATGTTTGTAACAGACTCCTTAGGGCGCGATTTTGACCCACTTCCCGGTTTCCGATTGAGCTGAAATTTTGCACATATGTGTAAATTGGATGACAATGCAATATTATTGTAACATGGAGCTGATCTGATGATGGAGCTGGATGGTGGCCATAGGAACTATGTAATAAAACAACACAATCCCGTCGAGTTTGGGCTCGTTTGATTTGTCTTGACGAGCACTTTGATCTCAGATGGTAACCAGGGTCTGATGATGGAGCTGGAAGATGGCCAAAGGCACTCCACAATAAAACGACACAACCCCGTCGAGTTTGGGCTCGTTTGATTGGTCTTGACGAGTACTTTGATCACAGTCGTTAACCAGGGTCTGATGATGGAGCTGGAAGATGGCCAAAGGCACTCCACAGTAAAACGACGCAACCCCATCGAGTTTGGGCTCGTTTGATTGGTCTTGACGAGTACTTTGATCCCATATGTTAACCAGGGTCTGATGATGGAGCTGGAAGGGGGAGTAGGTGGCGTGGTGGGGGAAGGGGTGGGGGAGGGGGGTAAGGGTGTGGGGGGGGTTTGGGGGGTTTAGGGGAAATAGGGTGGGGATGTTGGGAGTTGGGGAGGTTGGGGGGGCTGTGGGAAATGGGGAGAGGTAAGGGGCCTAGATGGTAACAAGGGGGGAAATGGGGGGTGGGGTTTGAGGGGAAATGCGGAGAGGGGTAAGGGGGTTGGGGTCGGGGTTTGAGGGGGTTGGGGTCGGGGTTTGAGGGTAAGGGTGTGGGGGTTAGTGGGTTTGGGGGTTAGGGGGTGGGAGTTGGGGTTTGGGGGGAAGTTTAAGGAAATGGGGTGAGGGTCCGGGGTTAGGGGGGACGGGTTTAGGTGGTTGGGAAAATGGGGGGGTAAAGGGGTTTTAGGGGGTTGGGAGTAAGGGTGTTGGGGTTGGGGTTTGGGGGAGATTGGGGAAATGGGGTGGGGGATGTTGGGGTTGGGGAGTTGTAGGTAAGGGGGACAAAAATAGAAAGAGCGAGGTTTACGTTTAGTAGTGTAGAGCAGTGCGCGCGCACCAAAGACCAAGTATAAGATGGACCGATTCTATTTAAGACGAGCAAAAAACCGTTTTGTGTCTCTTTTTAGCACATGGAAACTCTCACTGTGAATAAAGTGCAACTAAAAAATAGAAAATAAATAATAGTTAAAAAAAAACTAAAAAACACGCTTTCAAAAAAAAACAACTAAAAATTAAAAAATAAATTTTAATACATTTGAATTCACTATTCTTATAGTGCAAAAAAAATCTTAATAAGCAATTATTATATTGTTATATCCAGATCAAAATTTGTAAACAATACTAAATATTGATAAAAAAAAATAATAGTTTAAAATATTTTATTGTAAAAAAAGCGTGGGGTGCTTTTTAAGATGTTATCAAAATGATAATCCTTGTCAATGGACACCATGCGCCCCACGCTTTTTTTACAATAAAATATTTTAAACTATTATTTTTTTTTTATCAATATTTAGTTTTGTTTACAAATTTTGATTTGGATATAACAATATAATAATTGCTTTTTAAGATTTTTTTGCACTATAATTACTTTAGTTAGTATAACTCTCCCAATACATTATAAATAAATAATATAAAAAATGAAAGAATTGAAACATAAAAATATCATTTGTTTGCCTGCTCCATTTTTTTTAAACTATTAGTGTAAAATAAAGTTTATTAGATTCGCGGATGACATAGCAGCAGTTGCAGAAACACACCAAGATTTGCAGGAATTACTCAGTATAATGAACAACACATTTAAGGATTTCTCGCTAAAAATAAATGTAGGCAAGACCAAAGTACTTACAGCCTCTAAAATAGGAACCACGCTGCAGCAAAAATATTCATAGACAATATTCCACTTGAAAATGTTAAGAGCTTCAAATATTTAGGCAGTGTCATTACGACAGATTCAAGATGTGCACCAGATATAAAGGCAAGAATAGGTATGGCAAAACAGGCATTTAACACAAAAAAACACTTACATCAAATATTTCAAAGAACAGTAAGAAAAAATTCATCAGAGCATTTATATGGAGTATAGCCTTATATGGATGTGAGACCTGGACCATGACACAGAAGGATAGGCAAAGGTTGGAGGCATTCGAAATGTGGTGCTGGAGAAGTATGGAGAAAATTAGTTGGACGGAAAGAGTCACCAATGAAGAGGTTCTGGAAAGAGTGAAAGAGAAGAGAACATTAATGAAAACAATAGAGAATCGGAGAGGGAAAATGATTGGTCATCTTATAAGACATGATGAGTTCATAAATGTCATCTTGGAAGGAAAAGTAGAAGGGAAGCGAAAAAGAGGGAGGCCGAGAATTGATTATGTAAATCAAATAAAGGAGAAGGTAGCCGTCATGTCGTATAAGGAGGTCAAGGAGGCAGCTTTGAGGAGAGAGAAGTGGAGAGCCATTCATCGACTACACCAACAAGAGTTTAACTCTTAAATAAGGAGTGTGAATGTGAGGGAATAAATTGGTAAAAACTTTGAAAAATCTCTCTGTCTCATCCAGTTAACTCGAGTTACGTAACTCGAGTTCAACCCGAGTTACTTGAATTTTAACTCGAGTTAAATCGAGTCCTTTTTTCCCGAGTTGACACATCACTAATGTATTTATCTTAATGTCAGTAATATATAGTTCTAAAAATATATTTCAGGAGAAGTAATGAGTATGCTTTTGGTTTCCGAAAGCAAGATAACTAAAAGGCATTGTGCTTTATAGATCCAGTACTGTTTTGCATGTTCTACAATATATTGAAATTTCACAATGAAATAAAGAATAATCCTAGGAAATATTTTGTATAATTATTCATTTCCTGGCAACAATCCTTAACCTCCTTCCTTAGGACTAATAACTAACTGTACTTTAACTTAGTATTAAAGCTTGTTTACATATCTAATTCAATTTAACTAGACAAAACTTCTTTCCTAATGAAATACAATTTTGATAACAGTGCATGAATTTCATTGAAATATTCTCATGACTCCTAAAGACAACTATGGTGCTATTAAGCCTTCTTATCAAACATGGTTTAGACTAAGTTGCAAATGCTTATTGGACAGTTTTGCTATACTGGCCAGTTCCATTCAGTGATATAAAGTAAGATACCTAGTGAACGAGTTTTATTTTTTTTAACCATAATTATTCAACAGGTTACAAAACAGGTGTCCTAGAAAACAGAAGCGTATGATATTGGAAACGAACATTGAATGTGCTAATTACTTATTTTCATTCGAAAATGATACAAAGTTTTACATGCCACTCGTTCTAAGGAAAATTCAAGCGTACACTTACATAGTTTGCGTTGAATCTGTCAACTTTGGAAGCATTGTCGTGGGTTGCATTTTGACTTTAGTCAAAGTCCCTCATGAATTCGTAAAAGAATTCCTAAATTATAAGGCAACTGTTACTTCTAGAGAAAATTAGCAATTTGCAAAATTACAAACGACATCCGCTAAAGCCGACGGACATTGAATTCTTTTTTAAAAGCGTTTTGTTCACTTTGACAAAAAAAAGTCGCATTTGATTCAAGATTTCAGTTAAATCTTCGTAAGGTCCATAATTAGAAAATATCCGGTGAAATGTGAGTTAATAATGTATAAAATGTGTTCATTGGTATTTAAATGTTATAGAATATAGCAGCATTAAATAATAATTGTTAATTTTAAACCACTTGTGTCGAACTATTGGTTTCTTTCTAGATTAATCGAAACGCATGTTTGTTTTCTTTGGTACTTCAATATTTTAATTTTATTATTATGTATTATTTTAAGCTAAATTACAATGTGGTGTACATTTTTAAAAGATTCTTGCTAGATGAGACAAATTTTTCTGTTTTACCCATAACATGGATTTTATAACGAAACATCTTAAATTCAAGCCATTTATATACAATTTAATGAGAACGCACTGCTGGTTGTCTTTGCTTTTGCTTAGTTTATTGTTGTCTGTATGTATCCTTGAGTGACAGGTGACAAGGCAGTGAGACAGTGAATTGATTTTTCGAAAATGGTAAGAAAGAAATTAAGCGTAAATTAAATAATAATCAATTTACAAGTGCTGTGAAGAATTGTGAACAATGTGCGTTTTGATTGCAGTCGCTGACAGACAAGATTACGATGCTTATGGCCCGGCCGGGCGGCGACAATGTCCAGAAGGACGATGTGTCTTGGTGGATGCGATACGCTGGTCGAGGCTTAGGCACAGTTGGCAGTTTCAGTACGTAATATTATAACTAGTAACTTGTATAATTAAGCCCGTCCAACACCTTTCACGCGCGCTGAACAATGAGAACAACGAGTTTTAATTGTTTCTCATTATCTTATCAGGGGTACGTTTGTCTTGCTAAAATAGAGTTGGTTGGTGTAATCACTGCTGTTACCCCTTTAGTGTCATAGTATCTGATAAGGTCAGAAACATAAATATCACCAAATAGAAAAAAAAGTTCATGTATTTCAGAATAATAATAAAATCTTATTTGCTAGGCTTAACTAGGATTAAAATTTAGGACAAAACAATAAATTAGTATTATAAATAATTAGGCGGTACCTACTTCAACTTAATACGTAACATGTAAATTAAATCCATAGGCAAATTAACATTTTAATTTGATTTTCACCTTCTTTGATCATAAATATCACAATAAATGTTCTCAATGTTTATTTTTTCATATTACTCTGAAGTTTGTGTCATGTGGCTGGTCAGTCCTTAGTTGGCAATAAGACAAAATTATTGCTTTTATAGAATAAGAAATTATTCAGTAAAATATCTTTTTAACACTGACTTTACAAAGTTTATTAACGCTATTTGAATGTAATTGCTTTGACTACAACACAGTATTGCTTTCACAAAGAAGGTTGCATAAAAACTTAACTTGCAACCCTGCTGCACAGTACACTGTGGTTGTGCCAGTAGTAGATGGCGTGCAACAAGGAGACTGTTTATGTTTATTGATATAGGCCTCCACAAATAAATACCTAACTCAGGGATCACCAATTACTTTTTTCTGGGGTTTGATTTTTAAAATAAAATTACTATTGTGGTCCGTTCCCACTTGAATTTATTAAATAAGCAAGTGTAATGTACAAAAGTAACAAGGATTTTTTTACATAGCAATGGGAAAAAATATTTTTTTTTGCCTATTTGTCTGAAGTTTGGAGTAAAGTTGGTGCAAGCTATCTAAGCTATTGTCATTAACCTTTTGAACAAAATTGATTCTTATGCGGATGCGGGTAAGTTTGATTTTGTATTACCATACTGTCATCTACAGGGTTATTTGTAATTCACTAGCATCCTTTTAACCCTAAACTCCTACCACTTAAACAAATGTTTTTTGTTATACAACTTTTTAAAATGGAGTACATTTTTTTTCCATACACAACACAGAGTATTGTAAAAATACAGGTAATCTCAAATTTTCAAAACGTTATTACACCAAAAATATAAAGTTATGACAAAAGTCGTAAAACAAAAAAGATTTATTTAAGTGGTAGGAGTTTAGGGTTAAAAGGATGCTAGTGAATTACAAATAACCCTGTATAGCCAATGCTGGCATTTAAAAGGTTAAATCCTGGAAATGTTCATCAGTAAGTCGAATTGGTGGCAGCAAAGACAAAGAGCGAAATACATTTTATTAAATTACATACTCAGTATAAATTACTAATTACTTAAGGTCTGCATAAAACAGGTTGGCAGTCTGGATCTGGACCGTGGTCCGCCATTTGGTGATCCTCACCCTTGATCCCAATCAATTAGTTAAAAGAAATACTTCTTATATTTTTAATCCAGTTACATATGTCAGCAAATTCAAATATTAGATGTCAACTATGACATAGATTTAGCAGGTTTACTCTTTAAGCCAACAGTTTGTAAAGAGTTCAACTTCTCTTGAATTTAATATACATGTGCCATTTAATTTCACATTGTGGCTTTACAATATGACATGGTGTGCTATTTTCTCTAATAATTACACCAACCCATAATTTTAACCATTTTTAAAACTTTTTAAGTTCATAATTGACAACCAGATGGCCTAGTGGTTAGAGACCCTGACTATGAAGCTTGAGGTCCCGGGTTCGATTCCCGTGTTGCGGCAGATACTTGTATGAAAAATACGAATGTTTGTTCTCGGGTCTTGGGTGTTTAATATGTATTTAAGTATGTATCTATCTATATAAGTATGTTTATCCGTTGCCTAGTACCCATAACACAAGCTTTGCCTAGCTTACTTTGGGACTAGGTCAATTGGTGTGAATTGTCCCGTGATATTTATTTATTTATTTATTTATAATTACTTACATCCTAAAACAGCTCACCTCGTGAGTTTATCGGAATTTATGTGCGAAATTACGTTTAACCATGAGCTTTACAGTGAAGAAAAACATTGAGGAAACCTGCATACAACTGTCAAGAAATTCAGTGGTGTGTGTGATGTTCGCAATTCACACTGGGCCCGCGTGGGAACTATGCCCCAATCCCTCTCATTCTGAGAGGAGGCCTGTGCCCTGCAGTGGGCCCTATATAGGCTGGGTTGATGATGATGAATAAAAACAAACTGAATGGTGGTAAGAATGACCATGCAGACAAAAAATTAGGAAAAAATCAACATTATACTGTCACAAGCTTTGAATAAACATGTTTTGACATTGATTAAAGAATCAACATAATGTACTAAACAATTTTCACAAAACATTTATCTGTTACATTGGACAGTTGGTGATTCACACAAGATTGATAAGAGTTGATAGTGATACAAAGAAAACCAGAAATGTAAACATGTATTTTGTTTTTAGGGTTCCGTACACAAAGGGTAAAAACCCCTATTACTGAGACTTTGCTGTTCGTTCATCTGTCTGTCCGTCTGTCACCAGGCTGTATCTCAAAAACCGTGATAGTCGTGACAGTTGAAATTATCACAGATAATGTATTTTGGTTTCCGCTATAGTAACAAATACTAAAAAACAGAATAAAATAAATATTTAATGGAACTCCCATACAACAAACATGATTTTTTTGATTGTTTTTGCTCGATATTGATAACGGCAACAGGTAGATGCTTGAAATATTCACAGAGTATTTAGTTATATATTCACTTTAAAAATAAATAGATGACATTTAGAGCAGTTTTATGAAAAAAAAAACGATTTTAGAAATTTTGGATGTTACGTTCATCTGGCTTTTACACCGAGAAAATGTAAGACGACACTTGCAAATGTGTCGATATTTTGACGCAAATCAAAGCGTGCCAACCTGGAACATTCGCATAGTTCCCGGCAATTTTTATTTCCAGTTACTACTTGTTGTAAAACCTCCCCAATACTATTGACACAGAATAAGTAATTGTTGGTATTGATATTGATTACTAGCTTTTATCTGCGGAATTCGTGGATTTTTGCTCCCCAAAGCGATTTGTTCCTGATTCGTCATATTCCTAATTGGTCATAATCCTAACTCGTCATATTCCTGATTCGCCATCCGCTCCGCTTTAAGTAAAGTACTGTCTAATAACTTATAACAATAACCATATTACAAAGAATAACTAGTGTCCTAATACTTATTAATCCTGTAAGGACGTGTTCACGATTTCATTTGACTGTACAATGACGAGTTAGGATACGACGAATCAGGAATTATGTATGACGAGTTAGGAATAGGACCAATTAGCAATATGACGAATCAGGAACAAATCCCCAAAACGCCTAGCATACGGAAGACTGGTTGGCGCACCGATAACTTGAAAGACTTATACGCGCCATTATCAAGTTTCTGCCCTGGTTCACAAAAATCGTAGATCCGGGGCCGCCTAGAAGGTGATTTCGCCCTAGTGTACAAGGGGAAGCAAGCACCACGCTCCACCCAAAAATCAAGAAGTCAAAATTTTGAAGGTTGATAGTGTTCGCAGTGTAGGTAGGCCTCCATCAAGATGGAGTGACGACCTGGCCCTATACTACGAAGCACGAAATTCGAACTTCGTTTCATGCCGTTCCGCTCACGCTAATGGTATTTATTACGAGAGTGAGAGGGACCGCACGATCCGAACTTCGAACTTCGAATTTCGTAGTAACCCCCCTGGTTAAGGTTGCGGCGGGATCGCGTTGGATACGGGTGGCGTAGCACCGACCGGTTTGGCGTAGGTATAGGTGAAAAATTTAAGAAGATGACCTGTTGTATGTAGTAGTAACGTGTCCGTATAAACAAATTGACGTTCCTAATTAGAAAAATGACTTAAGCTCCATATCAATTTTGTGCCTACTACACTGACGAGCAAAAATAAAGGGTTGGTTACAAAAATGACGATAACTACAAAACCCGCTGTGATAGCTTCTTCGAGTAAAATGAGTTTAGTAAAGAGTTTTATTCTCAATTAAACTTTTTCTTGTTAAGAATAATGTACAGTCAACGTATAAATAAGTGACCATTTATGTACCTTGTCGCTTTTAGTCGTTACGTAATTTCGTATGGCTTTTCAAACATGACGTTAAAGTGACAAGGTACAAAAGTAATCACTTATTTATGACGTTGACCCTACAACATCATCTTCTTAAGTTTTTCACCTACACCTTCGCGTACTCGACTGAAATGATAATGATAGTGATGCTTGTGGTTCAAGTTTCCCATTGGTTCCAGTCGCCATAATCCTCGGGCTGTTCAACTGCCTCGGCATCATCCTCCTGGACGTCCAGTGCCTGATTGCCGGCATCTGGCAGATGTTGGCCGGCTTCATAGTGATAGTCTGCGAAGCGCCGTGCTGCTGCTTCTTCATAGACTACGTGCAGACGCTGTCCGACAAAGTGGAGTCGCGGCCCTACTGGAACAAGGCCGCCGCTTATGTTGGGTGAGTCATTGATTACTTAACTTTCCTTTTATATTCCAGTTGTTTTTACATAAAACTGATTCGTGACTGACTATTCAGTGTTCCGCAAACCACTACCAGAATTTGATCAGTTGAATGAAACGCTGAGCCCACCCACGTATGTATCTGTGTTTCGAAGAGTCGTTCTACCGTAAAAAATTAATTCTCCCAACCATCACGTCAAAACAGTCAACATTTGCTTTAGCCGGGCGTGACGAGAATCGCCTCGCGCTGATAAAGCGATGTCACGGATGATTATAATTACTCCACATTGTGTTAATTCTTTTGATAATGCTAACGACACGGTAATTAGGGGGCGCAGACAGTCGCCGCGGCGTTATTGTATTGTTTTGCGTGTCAGAAAACGAGTAAACTTGCAGGAATTAGGTAGATGGTTCTGCCAGCGTTCTTATATGCTACAGAATCCTTTCTATCTAATATTATAACGCGAAAGATTGAGTGTGAGCGTGTGTGGGTTTTTACAAAATGGTTGGGCGGATTTTGAAATTTGGTATGTAGATAACTGGACGTCTGGAATGGTACATAGGCTACTTTTTACCCCGATATTTTCGCACTCCTAGTTGAAGAGTCAACTTACTCCAAATAATACCCCATTCTAATTTAGACTTTATTTACTTTCAAGAGGGTCTAAATTAAAATACTGGATTATTTTGAGTTAGTTGACTTTTATCATCTAAGAGTGCGTATGTGTGATATAAAATCCTAAAATTTTAGCCGTTATTTAGAGGCGATATTTAGCACGGATGTTTGTTATACAACGTAAATTGAACAAAAAGTGAACTAAAAAAACTGAATTTTCGCAGTCGTATTACTGCGTTTGTTCGTTACATAGTTTGTTGTAGGTAAACTGTAACACGGGAAATTTAAATATTTGTTAACATATAGCTATAGCTAGTGCTAGTGCCATTCACGAAAACTCGTGAATTTGTGAAAATTAGACATTAATGACATTGCAATAAGAGCCACGGCACGTGTCATTATGATTGACTCGATCTATACCTTCTGACGCAGTTGGGCAAAAACAGTAGATCTCCTGTAAACACAGACGGCCTGGGCAACCGGTGCCCCTTTTCTCCCATAACATTTTAAGTCATAATGTATCATTAGTCATAATCAACGTTAGTCATACAGTGACTTATTTCTGAAACGGTATTTTTTTCAGGACTTTTTTAAATGCCATCTTATAGAATGCAGTAGGTTAGGTTAGGTTTGTTTTATATTATAACAATTCCGAAAAATAAATTGTTTCAGAAGTAAATCACTGTATGACTAACGTTGATGATACATTATGAGTTAAAATTTTATGGGAGTCAGTATAGACCCCCTGGCAACACTGCCAGAGATCACCAATGCGGAGCAGTATTATTTCCGAACGCCACGTCCATGATGTATGCTTTATGTTTTTTTATGTCTGGTATGTTACAGGCTAGCGCTGCCTCCATTCTTCCTGTGCTTCCTCAGCCTGAGCACCTGGTTCGGCTCGGGGCTGATTTTCGCGACCGGCGTCATATACGGCATGATGGCGCTCGGAAAGAAGTGAGTCGCTTTTTTATTTATATTTTTCCTACAGTCAAGTTCCTCGTGTAAAGGTTTTACCACACCGCTACTCAAAAACGCTGACGCAAAACGCAAGGACGTGACTCATGCGTCACGTTTTTATCACGTATTGTCCACACCGCTGCTCAAAAAGACTGGGACGCCGTAAATGCAATGACGTGACTCACACATCACTCCTTTGGCGCATATCTTCCAAACCGGCACCGTAATATCGGTTTACTTTGAACCTGAAGGATAAGTTTGGTCATTGGGATTAACTAGTTCCTCAGGCCAAATACGGACGTACGTAGTCTAACGCACGCGTGCTCTTGAACGCATTCACCATCTCTTTCCATTCACATTCTATACCCTCTATATCTTCTATATTCTCTTTCCATTTACATTTATGTGGATTCAAAAAAAAAAAAAAAATATATATATATATATCTATGTACTTATATATATTTTAGCTTGATAGCTTGATTTGTAAACTTGTTGTATCTGTGTTAGTATAAAGTATGTTTCGCTTAACTGTATGCCTGTGGACATCTGTTATTGGCTTTTTGTCTAGTACTTAAGTCTCATTATAATGTATTGTATTGCTGTTGATGCCCCAAATAAATAAAATAAATAAATAAAATAAATACCGTGGGACAGAAAGAAGCGATGAAAACAATTCTGAATCATAGCGCGTTCGACAATAAAGTCCCTTGGTTTTATTATTGAAATACGCATAGTTTTACGGTACACCATTTATTTGGGTATGTATTAAAATACCCAAGTACGAAAGACCGAATGTATTAAAACATCGAATGGGTCAAAAGACCGACACGATTTTTTTCAGAAACCGTTAACTTTTAAAGATTGTTAGAAAACAAACCTAACCTAACTTAATGGGTTTTGTAGAAACGGGCGAGGGTCGGTCAAGGAAGTAACCAACGGGTAAAAACATAAAAGACCAACCTAAGCACCCCCAGTGCCCAGCGGGAGAATGCATGCTCCTCTCCCGGCCTTCCAGCAAATGGCTGAGGCAGGACACTGTGGGTAGATTAAGTCCCCTCCCTACCCCTCCCCTCCTCAAAATTTTAAAGCACACGTTTTTGTTTTGATAACCAATAGAGAAGGGGACTTGTGACCGGGTTTTTTAGTCCGTGCAAGTCGGACACTGTCTGGGCCCTCCATTCCCAGTTCGTCCGAAGGGATTTTTCCCGAGCACAAGTCACCCTTCCAATCCTTAAAGTAAAAAACAGCAAAGACTTCGCGTCTTTGGCCCCTCTGGCGACTCATTCAAAAAAAAAAAATGGGTTTTGTATGATGCCGTTTTAATAAATTCTGAGAAGTTTACGGTTTCAGAAAAAAATCGTGTCGGTCTTTTGACCCATTCGATGTTTTAATACATTCGGTCTTTCGTACTTCGGTATTGTAATACATACCCATTTATTTATGAGCAGCGGTGTAGATGGTACGCGATGGAAATGCGGCGCATAAGTCACGTTACTGCGTTTACGGTTCGTCTGCGTATTTTGAGCACTGGTGTGGTCGATGTCGATCCTTAAAGAAATAGAGAAAGATTCGGCTTCGAAAAAACTACTGAAGTAGGTTCATGCTACACGAAAGAGCTGTTAGTGCGGCAATGCTGTATAGAATAGAACCTATGGTGCGGTTATTTTTCGCTCGAAATGTACGACCTAATAATGGGCGCCCTGATAATTTGTGTATTATAGGTATACGAATTCAATTGGGGACGCGTACTATCAGGGCGTGCTTTATTTTTGGGTCGTACAGTCGAGAAATGAAAAGATTCGTCATATTAAAGTCGACTTGCTTGTGCACAGCGTTGGCCACAGCGCCGATTTTAATAAGCCCAAGATTATATTAATTAAAAAAGTGGTCAAATTAATAACGTGTATTTTGAATATTTATACTTTTTATATGAACTGTATAATATCCTAACATTGGTGAATTAACATAGTGTCGTTTGTTAACTAACGATTGTGGGTTAACGGTTTTAACTGCTTTGTTATTTGTGTTTATAACATACATTATGTAAATAACACTGTGTGGTTTGTGTGAGAACTATAGACTTGGTACTTATAGGTAACGCCACCAGAGTTGAGGCCACGCACACAACCACATCTCATGTAATGACAGCGGGATTTTGACGTTGTGTTGTCGTTAAACGTCAACACAACGTCAAAATCCCGCTGTCATTACATGAGATGTGGTTGTGTGCGTGGCCTCAACTCTGGTGGCGTTACCTATATCATCTTTTTAACTGCCGCTAGAAATTTAACAAAAAGTCGCCACTGTGAAAAAATCGCTGAAATGAAACGCTTGAGAAAATCGCTGATGACTGATCACTCAAAAGTTGCTACATTTAGCGGCTAAGTCCCTAAATTGGCAACACTTGGCGACTTGTTTTGGCGCTAAAGCGTCTGGTTTTGCTATAAGAATGCGCTGTTTATTTTCGTCCATTGTATTCGTAGGTGGTAATCTCCGTCCTCGCCGCTTCCGGCGCTTTTTATTGGCCACGCTCTATTGGGCATTATGGCTGCTTCCTTTAAATCTTTTGATAAAGACGTTCTTGTGGAGCTATTTATAGTCAATGTTGTGGGTTAATAAAAAATGACCTATAAGTTGAGCTTTAAAAAAAAGCCGTGGTAGCCTAGTGGTTTGAGGTATGGCTTCTCAAGCAGAGGGTCGTGGGTTCAAGCCCCAGTTTTTACCTAGTTTTTCAGAATATACGTGCGAAATTACATTTGGAGTTTACAATTTTTTTTTTGACAATTCACACCAATTGACCTAGTCCCAAAGTAAGCTAAACAAAGCTTGTGTTATGGGTACTAAGCAAAGGATAAACATACTTATTAGTCATATAGATAGATACATACTTAAATACATATTAAACACCCAAGACTCGAGCACAAACATTCGTATTTTTCACACAAATATCTGCCCCGATCGGGAATCGAACCCGGGACCTCAAGCTTCGTAGTCAGGTCCTCTAACAACTAGGCTATCCGGCCGTCAAAAATGCCGGAAATGCTGGGATGATGATATTAATTATTTAATTTGCGGCTGTATCCACGCAGTAGCGTAGGGCTCTCGATCTTGTGGTGGTAACGCGGTGTGCCCGCAGAGGCACGCGCGACGACATGGCCGCGATGGCGGCGGGCGGCGCGACGCCGCCGGGCCCGCTCCCGCAGGACCACCACGCCACTCTCATGGAGGACCCGGACGTGTGGCGCCCTAACTAAACGAGGCAACTGACTTGTAGACGCTACGCGCTGGACACACCTTGTAGCTGCTTTTATGGCACTTATCTACTAATAACTGGGTACCCACTGAACGCTAGGCTAGCGCATGAGGCATAATTTTGTTCGGCACAAGGTTCAAAATCGCGCCAAAAAAGACTGCCTCGCGAGGCAGTTCGTTCAGTGGAGACCCGGCTAATGAGATGCTTCCTGGGCCGTCGTGGAACGTTCTCACAGTAAAAGCCACCGGTATCCTATTATCTCGCCTCATTCGTTTTTCGTTTAATTCATACTTCGTCTCATTCTTTATTCGTCTTGTTCGCCATCCGTCATTATCTTATTTAGTCGAATTCTGTAACTTGTCTCTCTCTCAATAAGTCTTATTCGTTTTTCGTCACGGTCTTCTTTAAACTCATTCGTTGTTCTTCCCTTTCGTTTTTTGTCTCACTTACTAACATTTATTTACCAGCATTTGGCGAATAAGTAAATGAGGCAAAACACGAAAGGGAAAAACGACGAATGAGTCCAGGGAAGATCGTGACGAGAAACGAATAGACAAGTATAGACAAGTTATAGACAAGTTGCAGAATTTGACCAAAAAAGATAGTGACGAACAAGACGAAGACGAATACAGAATGAGACGAAGTAAGAATTGCACGAAAAACGAATGAGGCGAGATAATAGGATACACCGCACCGCAGAGAAAGTCTGCGGTCTGCGGGGGCTCTAAGCGTCAATGATTTTCCTTGACAGACAATGCGATACGATTTTGTAAAAAGGTTCCATAGTGACGATTCATACATACTCACGGCGAGATCTGAGTAATCCAGGGAACCGAAAATCTAATAGAAACCTGTTTTTTTTGCACTTTTAGCTGTTATCCTTGTAAAGCTCTGCAGACTAATTGTGTAACTTTTTTGACACAGGCATCGGATTAAAATTACAGTTTTTGTATGGCTGTGACAGCTGGCTGTTTCCGATACCAATTGTCAGCCCATACAAGAACTGTCAAAATGAACGCGGTGGCGATTGCGAGGGAGTTAGACAATAAGCCCGCTGGTCAGGTTTTAACTATCATGTATTGAAAGTTATGGCCAAGAAAAGTATGACGAGGTTGCAGTATATTTTTATAGTGTATTTTTATTTATGTAAGATTAAAAAGAGCTTTTCGGGCGCAAAGAAAGTTCGGTTCCGAGCGTAAAAATTAAAGTTTCGACGAATCTTCTCGCCGTGAGTTTGTAGTGTAGGAGCTATTGTAATTCGTTGTGGAACGGCAGAATGAATGAGTGAAATTTACTATGAAATTTTTGTCGAATTCTAATTTAGTTTACTTCTAACTTCGCGTAATTTTTATGTTCCATGAAGTTTGCCGTGAAATGCGAACTATATTAGCGTCCTAAGGTCGCTGTACATACTTTAATTTTTAACTAATAGAGTACTAGGATATAGGAGTTCAGCGACAATGCCTGGTTTTTTTGTTACTTAATGGTAATAAGACGCGAAAACTGTCTCCTAGATCTTATAGTTCATAAAAGGCTGAGTAACTTTTATCCAAGACTCTTTTATTTTATAACTTTACGTCGCTGTCACATTTACTTGTGATGGAAAACCATGTCAAGAATAAAGGTTACGTAGTTCTGTTTCATTTCTAACGCAATCAAAATTAAACATTAAAAAACATTTTGTCTGACTATCAGAATTTGAAACATATAAATCTAGAATAGTTGCTTAAACGTATCTCCTAAGGTGGTACACTGAGCCTTAAAATTGCTAAAGAAATGGAACATTTTTTTTATTGCTGATCCAGCAAACCGTAGTTAGCGCAAAGCATGCTAAGCGCTGTGTTTAATGCTATTAAATAACAGCTTACTTTAATTAACATTAGTTTTATGAATCCGGTTCGAAGGACCAATTAGTTTTGCATGATCTACTTTTATTGGACATTCTTTTTTCAGGTTATAATTTTTATCATGTTAATTATGTTCTTTTTTAGCAGATTTAGTAAAGAATTTTAATTGTTTTGTAATTTAATGCTTGTTATTCTTAATGTAATTTATTTCTTAAGATATTGCTATGTAACACACCACTACACTTAGCGGTTTGATAGAATGAGAAACACATATTGAACTGGTCACTCTAAACAAAGATAGAATGTTTAGCACGCTACTACACACCCACACACGCCCACTCATAAAGTCTCCAACAGCACTCATTTGTAATTCTCTTTAAGACTCCCATCATTGAAATTACGGCATGCTTAAAAGTATACCTTTAAATGTCAACAGATATTTAACGTTAATTTTTTAAGTTGCCAACATTGTTGATTAGTTTTTTTAAACTTAGTTTTGATTTTTCATATCTAGCCAATGTTTTCGAGCATCATACCAATTTTTGAGGCCCTATCTCACTGTGGCGCCGAGGCGATGTTTCCAGCCTTGAGTCTGTGTAAATTTGATATTTTCAAACTATCGACAAGTCAGTTAGTTGCCTTGGGGTACAGTTAAAATACGAACTCTGAATGAACGACACTAATGAACGACATTCAAATCGTTATGGGAATAGCTCTTCCCATTGCAGTCTTTAAAGCGCAACATAGGTCGGCCTATGGACCTTTTTGCGTCTGCGACCTGTCCTAGCAGAAATTACCTAGACAAACGAGTCCGCTCCATACGGTGCACATGCCCAATGGGAAGAGCTAGCTGAAAATTGTGGCAAGTGGCGACACAAGGCCAATCAAATCACGGCTACGCCTGGTTTGATTCACTGAGGGGAAAACGCATAAAGCGCCACAACCGGTCCACCAACCCTCGACCATCTGGGGCTGCGTACACTTGTCGCGAGTGCGCCCGAGGGAACGAGCGCTAGTGTCGCCAGGGTGCTACTTAAATCATGTGTCACAGATGTAAAGGCCTATTATTAATATGGGAATAACATGAGGTTTTGAATTATTAGGTCGTGCATTATTATTATTTATTCATAATCAAGACAGCAAAAAGTCCAATAGTTAGTAAACAAGCAAGCTCCTTACAGCCATGTGGTGCAATGAAAAACAAATCTTAAAAATAAACAAGAATGGATACGTATCCATAGGAGACATCATCAATTCCAGGTCGATAAATTCAAGTCGTGTTTTAACTGCACCCCTGTCATAAATGTCCATATAAATATTTAAACATGGTTGGGCCAATCAACTTTTAAACCGACTATAATCTGTCCGCGACATTTTTCAAACAATTGCAGATTTTTGTAAGTAAACATGTTTTTTCTGTAATTTAATAGATGAATAGCATGAATACATGCCGTCCTACGTAAGTTTAACCTATTAAACCGTGAAATATCTTGTTGGAAGTACGATTTTTTGGTAACGCCAGAGACAATTTTGGTAACGCAGGAGACGCCAAAAACGTCGGTTTAAAAGTTGATTGGCCCGGTTGTTGACATGAATCCGCTCACAGATGCTGGATCGTGTTTGTGGCGTCGTGGTGGGTAATCAATCACCCTTTAGACGGGTTCTCATTATGCGATTTTAGTTGGACAACCCAAATCGGTTTCCTGATTTAATGATACAAGTTGATCAAACTTTTATTGAAGAACGAAAAGTTGACAATTTCTGTGTTCGCATTGTGACTGAAGCAACTGCTGGGTCGGCACGATTATCGGTATGAATAATGCAATCAGTTTTCGATTTCATCGATCAATTACAGTTAAAAGTTGACTGACTGAATCGCTCCATGAGGACGCGGCTTGCGTTATCCTCACCAGTACAAAAAAACTTATTAACATCATCGTCATAAGCCGGAAGACGTCTACTGTCGGACAAAGGCATCCTTAGCACGCCACCATGAACAACTGCCGCTAATCTGGCGATGTCAGTCTATAGACAAACCGTTATGCTCGACCTGCACTAGAATCTTTTTACAATAAACGTCCCAGTGGCTTTCTTGATGAAAACAATGTTGGCACAAGGTTGTAGTGCAGCTCGAGCTTATAGCGGTTTACAAGTCAGAGTTCACCAATATCTGTACAGCCAACCGTTCATACCATAAATATCTATACATAGACCTTATTGCCGTAATATAAGGTTCATAAAACTACCATGAGACTCACTCATAGCGAAAAAGTACAGATCACTCACGTCTTTGATCGAGTTTAGCTCGACATGTTTAAACTCGATCATAGACCGTGCGTCACCTACCTTACCCTTACTTACCCTACCCTGGCGTGGGCCTGTTGCCTATAGAAGCCATTCTGGAGGAAGGGTCTGAGCAGTTGTGCAGTGCTTGGGGGCGCGCGCAACACCTCGCTCAACTGCCTTCTTAGTGCTTATTCCCCTCAATTCAAGTCGAGGGTGAATGAGCATTTACTAGGCAAGCGTGCCCCATCGTAGGCCTCATCTTCGCTTTCCATCAGGCGTGATTGTGGTCAAACGCAAGTCTATCTATATTGTATAAAAAAAAAGATTTGAGTGATCCGTACTTTTTCGCTAAAAGGTCCATGTTTAGATATTTATGAACGGATGGCTGTACATATATTGGAGGACTCGATTGTAACAGTGGGAGCCCTGCCAACGCTGCGTCTTCCGGTACCGTTAAAAACATGAATTAACAATAATTATTTCCACCAGAGCGTCAGCTGACGAGATGCGGACGTCGGCGGCGAACATCGAGGCGGGCGTGAGCACCGCGCCTCGCGCCGGTCTCGTCACCAACGAACAACCCGTCTCCTTCACCGGCGTGCCCATCAAATAGCCCGCTTCCCGCTATGCTCCCCTGGTACTTCTCGTAACAAACGACTGCAGTTAACGCCGTACGCAGAGAGATTAATTGCTATTTAGAAAATGCGAAAGAAAATGAATTTTATTCATAAACGGCACGTGACAATTAAACAAAAGAAACAAACAATCTACCTACTTATATGTATAAGTAAAAATCTATTGGGATTTAAAAAAATATTACCAATGGTTTTTATATTTTTGCTGTACAGAAAGGCTAAATTACCTATATGAAACCAATTTCATATTTTACATTTAGTTTGCCACTTTTTATAAAATTAAAATTATGGGAACTATTTTGGTTGGTGACGTCAGAGTTTATTGACGTTAGACCTTTTTCTATAGCTTACATTGAAAAGTACAAATCTATCGTAAGAATAACTATCCAATGTATAGTAGCGGAATGAAAGGTTCGTCAATTTTCGACCTTAACTCGTTGACATAAGAGTCGAAATGTGACGAACCGATTCTGCGACTGTACCTACTATGTGGCGTCAAAAATTTCAATGAAATTTGAACATGAAATTTATAAAAATAATATCCAAAATCACAAAACAAGTCGGGACTTACGACGTGAACACTATCTACAGATGAGTTGATAAATATCAAATTCCAATATGTCCGCAATAAACAACATGGAGATATGATCCTTGAAATGATGAAAATAAGGATCATATCTCCATATCACTTATCGTGGACATGTAGGATTATGATATTAATCAACTCAAATATAAATAGCGTATTTGCATTAACTGCAGTCACTTATTACGGGTCTTAGATTGCGATCTCAAGCTACGCCCGTGATAGTTATTTGCTTGGGTATTCTTTTTAAGATACTCAATACATCCCCTTGGTTAGCATTAGTTTATAACAATAGATTCTGTAGAACATTTCGCACTCCCGGATGAACAGAACATCAACTCGAAATACCATACCATTTAATTTAGTCCTTCCAAAAATTGACTGAAGTCTTAATTAAAATGGTACATTATTTTTAGTTGATTTGTCCATATAAAATCGGCGTTCAATGGCGTATGTTGACTTATAGCCTCGGCGATTATGCTTCGCTGGTACTTCTGCGATCTCGAGCTTCTTAAAACACGCTGTATTTGATGCACTTTTTTTATAGAGCATCTTGTCCATGAAGTAGGAAAATTTTTACTCAGTTCTCTATCATTGAGGTAGTAAGTTTCATAGGAAATTTTGCATCATTCTGAGCAAGAATCGTTTCGCTACAGCTCAGTCAGTAAACTTTTAAGTAGTATGAGATCGCACACTCATTAAAAATCCATTAATTTAAAAATAATGTTACCAAGCTAAGTTTTTAATCTTTTTAATGTCCATTATGGCCTCTTGAGTTGTTAAAAGGAGAGCTGAACGTATTTTATTAGGTTATTTACATAATTGCAATATTTCCAATAGCCCATTACATTTTGGGGTTGCCAGAACACTGTCCTCCAACAGAGTGTTGCCAAAATGAAATACTTGGGGAAGGTTGCCGGGAATTGTCAAGTTTAATCTTTTGAGCACGAGTATTTTATGATCGCGCCTGAACGCGTCGTTAAAATCAAAAATTAGTGTACAGTTTTCTTTGATCAATTATAACAAATAAATAGTTCGGACATTCTTTGAAGGGGATTTTGTTCGGCAATGTGTATCTTCAGTTATAATTGATCGAAGACAGTTTTGTTTTTTTTTCATTTGTTTTATCACTGAACTGTCACAGTATTTGATGGTTACAGATGCAAAGTAGGTATTAAAGTATCGCTGATTTTGGTGATGAGATAACTAAGAATTAGCGAATCATAAAATACGTTTGGTGGTCGAAGGATTATAATTGATTTTGTTGCCTTCTCCATCTCGCTTGTAGATACAATGTAAACACAGACGAGATTGTTTTAATAGTGTTACAATTTTGATGCATGTATTCGGTATGACGTAAATTATGTCAAAATAAAAAATAGTAAATTAAATATATATAGGGAATTCGAACACGATAGGAGAGTTGCAATTGAATTACTGTTATGTGTAAACTAATAGAATAATTATTTATTAAGTATGTTGGTCAATAAAATACTAGAATACGTCAGAGAATGATTCGACATTAGAAAAGTGCATCCTTTTTTTACTATGTTAGCAAAAAAGGGATACACTGAACGACTAACTAACGAGCGTGAAGGTAACTAGGTTTGCTAGCCGTTCCGTTCTGATGCGGGTCATCGACCTTTGTTGCTAGTGACTTGCGGTGACTTACCCGCAAGCCCTCGTAGCAAAAGTCTGATCTTTTCTGAACTAGTGTCACTTCTAGTATTTTGATACACGCATAATTCGATGTGGAAATGTATTGATTTCGTAACGTTCGCGATAATTCTAGACGGACCAAATAGCGAGTCATTTACAATTTTGCCAACAAATTGCATCGAACGTTCACAAATATAATAAATATGTATATTACGGTATCGTGCATTCGTTATGTAAATGATAGATAACTAGAAATAATTTGCGCTATAATTATTCGTTGCTCCGTCTGTTAATCAGGTACTTAAAGGCATCATTAATTAAAATGGTTTCTTATCCAGTCTTCAGCTTTTTGTATGATGCTCACCGCCATGAAAATAAAATCATATTTTATTAAAGTTGTCAAGACGTTCGGATAGTTTGTTGCTTTCTATGACGTTTTACTTTTATAGTGATGATAACACAGATATGGTGTTCCAATATTTCATGTACAATCGCCCAATGCATCCTCCAAATTATTATCAGGGACTACTAACTAAGCAAGGGCTGTTAATAGTCTAATTAATGTTTATATCGTATTTTATTCATAAATAAATAATGTTACACCTGTCAACTAAATGTGTTGACCCTTGTATACTTCGTTGATTTTGTGTGGATTTGTAAAAAGAGTCAATTCAATATGACGAGGTGGAGCGTGTGTCGCCTCGATTTAACCTTTTCAACATCGACCACAGACTATCCGTTACCGTTGGTTGATTATCGTTGATAAACGACGGTTGAATATTCGTCAATATTGGTTTAACGCCAACGATGGATATATCCGTCATCATTGATTGAAAATCAATGACGGATATATCCATTACCATTAGTTGAACGTCAACTACAGATATATCCGTGAACATAGGTTGAATATTCATCTCTTTGGTGGAACGCCAACGTCGGTTATATCTGTTAACATTGGTTGAACGCCAAAGATGGATATATCCATCATCACGCGATGATCCTAAGTAAAGGTTGGCGCAGGATCGGGACTAGGGTAGAGCGAGTGGAGCAGCCTCTTTCGGCGTCAGCTAACGAAGGGCGCCAGAATCTTGTGGCAAGAAACAACAATGGCGGTTTTTGAGAGGCGCGCTGCCAGCGGAATATAAATCGTGCTCTACCCTGATTATAAAGGCAAGTGCCGGCTTGGAGTGGCCAACGTATATTCAGAAAAGTTACAACTTAATATGCGTGATAAATTTTGTATTTGACGTTGAAAAGGTTAAAGTTATAATCGTACCCGTCGTTGTCATGGTAACTGTCGTTAGCTAGGAAAATCTGGACATTGATATTGTTAGCTTGTTTCTAAGCTTCGCTGTGTAACGCATTGTATCTTATTAATGTTTTGAACAATGCAATCCAAGAATACTGGAGTCAAAACTATCGCATCTACCTTTTTAATAATTCTAAAGCGTTAAAGACTTCCTATATTGGATGGAATCTATACATTCCGAGTTGTACTGAAAATAGGTCTCATTTTGATGTTTTTTTTTCTAACTTAACCGTGCCTTCCATCTTATTCCGTTGGCTATATAGAATTCCCAAAACTATAATTTCCATAGTTACTTCCTCGTAGCGTAGTGCTAGTGTTCTTTTCGTACCTATCGTGTATTTGTTAGATATGTATTAATGAAATAACTCGAGTTCAATCAGAGTTATAGATAAATTAGCGAGAGCGTGGAATTGCATATATATAGTGGTATTGTCTGTTTAAATACACAATACCTACCACTACATATGCAATTCCATGCTCTAGGTAATTTGGTCATGTTTTTTCCGCGCGGGCACATCTCTAGCTAAACCTATCCGATAGTAAAAAAAGTAAAGACAGCTTGTTGGATAGTTGGTAACGTAACCTATCACTGGGTTACGCGTCCAAACACAGATTAATTTCTAGCTGATAGACGAATAGCTGGTTTAGTACTAAGCTTGTTAACACACTTGCATTTCGTAGCAGTAGGACTGGTTTTTAGATGCGTGTAGCAAAACTTGGTCGCCAATGTGGGGTTAACACATCTACGATTATTACGCGAGCGCAGTTGCAATCGCAATTTATTTTCGTCGTTTCGTTCGGAAGCGGGTCGAGTCGGGAGTACGGCGGGCCTGTTTACGTGGCTGTATTTGAACACACCGCCCTGCGCCCGACCCGCATCCGCCATCAGCAAAAGGCGGAATTTTCATGGCTAAATTCAAATAAATGTGGAATCGAGGTCTATTTATGTTAATAAATAAAGATACGCAAATATAACTCGACGATAGTCGATAAAATTCAACGTTCCAACTCTATTGAAGTTTGATTTTTGACGTGACAACGTCTAATAAATCGATGAACGCCAGCTGCATACACGAAAAAGGATGACGCAATGTAACGTTGCGTGTAAGTACATGCACCTACTTACAGAGCGGCGAGGGCCAGTTGCAATAGAGCGGCGTAGGCCAGTTGCAATAGAGCGGCGAAGGCCAGTTGCAATATTACGTTACAATCTTAGCGCTCGGGTAATTTTTATTGAATGTATTGTTTTGTTATGTCGTTGTCACGTTAAACTATCGTCCGTAAACCGACTTTACAGACAACCGGTTTTTTGCCATGAAAATTTCACCCTCTTGTCATCAGTGTGATGTTGTTCATAATATACAGCCACGTTCATAATATACAAATCCACTTGAAAAGATGACTCCTAGATTTAGAAATGATCGAAGATTTTGATTATGCTGATAGTTTTCATCTTGTTTTATGCAAAAGGGACCCTTCCCATTGGCTGATCTACTTTGCTGTATATCGCACGCTCATATCATACAAATATATAAATAGATGTACAATAACATGTATAACCCCTAGAGAATTGTTCCACACAAATGTATCGTAAACGAATATCACTGTTACTGTATTTGCAGATATTTTTGTAATATATGTATTTAGGTAAAGGGCCGACGTATTATCTTGGTTAAGACCCTAGTCTTTAGGTAGCGATTGTTTATAATCCCAAGTGAACTGGAGTGAGCTGCGTAAAAGCAATTTGGGCCAATGGTGTGCCCGCATTCCTAACGTCGTGCGACGCGTTATCCAATCAGGAAACAACGAACAACCTATTGGCTGTATTAAATTGGTAGCTAACTTCACGCTGCTCACTCGCTGTTCGCTTTAGTTAAATTAGGTTAAACTTTGCTCACACCGCCAATTTTGTGATTGTAAGTTTATGCTTGCGGTGTTGCCATGAATTGTTAAGATTTTAATGAACTTTAAAGCGGTTCCAACGCATTATTTTTCTGGCAACACACGTCTGACTGACGAATGGTTTTTTTACGTGCTTCCTTTTTATGAGTGTATAATTTAAAATTATTATTTATTAATCTTATGATTGTATTGAAATCATTCATTTATTTTATTAATGATTAAGAACACGGTGTTAATTTAATACTGAATCAATTGTCCGTGATGTTAAGTTATTCTATAACGTACAGAAAGACCGGCGGTAATGGTAAACTAGAATATAGTGTTGCCACACTATCGATAGTTTTTATCTACAAGGCACATCGATAGTATCTATACTAAATTGTTTTTAGAACTTCAAAACTGTCGACAGTATTGCACTCTGTCAATAATGTCGTAAGATTTCTATAAACAAATAACAGTTTGCGGGAGCGTCGGACGAGATTCGAACCTGCATCTTCTGACTATATACGCCAAGTGTTCTTCCAACTACACTACGTCGCCCCGCGCTCCCGGTTTGTTGTGGCCTTAATTCCCGGGTGTAATAATAACTAAAAACAATTGTGTTGTCTCATTCGAGCTGTCAATAGCATTATATACTATTGACATGTCTATCGATAAACTATCGATGGATAATCGATACTCTACCATCGAGTAGCAACACTACTAGAATTTGTCAGGAGTTCAGGGGTGCTTTGTGAGCACCTAGCACGAATTTCATTTTTGATATAGATTTTTTGTTATCAAGCGACATAGTATGTTTCCGCCACGGTCGCATCCTGTACGCTGTTTAGATATTACGGTTGTATTGTATAGTGGGTTACACAGTTGTTTCTTGTGTAGCTATGTTACTGTTAGGACGGCATATCTGTAATAAATGTGTGTATATTGGAGTTTGGTCTTTTATTTTTAGCCGCCCTTGCTCGTTGACAGAAGCCAGAGTTCAAAAACTACAAGAAAAAAGTAGTGGTTGCACGCGACTCTGTCTGCGTCTCGTATATCGCTACCTAGTGGAAACTGCAATTTTTCGCATAACAACTATATAGTATAAATCTTACCAGGTGAATTTTTCGCTTTGAGCCATTACATTAAATTTGAACCTTAATACTATGACGATACCGTTTGTTTTGAGAGATAAGGGCTCAAAGCGAAAAGTTCACCTGGGAAGATTTATACTATACCATATCCTACCTTACAATTTCATCTAAATCAGTCCAGCTAGTAGTGTAGAGGTAACAGTGTCAGGTTAGAGCAGGTGAGACCCTAGGGGTTTAGATTGAGTTAAACAAAATGAAGGTTTAAGACGTATATTTAGCTCCTAGGGCTTAACTGACAGAAAATTTATATCTCGAGGATCGCGGATTCGAGAGTTGAGTGGGAAAGCGTTTCTTGGCAAGGCTTCCCTGGATTAGTATCCGAAGCGTAGACTGCCGGTGCTGGACGAAGGCTGGAGACAGGTAGTGGCCCCAGGGTCAGCAAGCGGCAGGAGTAGGTCTTGTCATAGGAGCAAGGAGAGGTCTTCGGTTCCAGGCAGCCAGCCGTAGAAAGAGCGCAAGAGGAGATGTGCGGCTGTTGGAGTGGTACCCAGATTCCAATCCGTACTGTGCCGCCCTGAAATTAGGTCTTGTTTAAACAAGGGGTTCAGGTGGCCTTTTTCTGCCATCCATCCAACCGGCGTGAAGAGAAGCTTCCTAACCAAGTCAGCCGTAATCGTTGGAGGTGGTAGAAAAATATCGTTCGAAGATTACAAAAGAAAAATTAAGCTAAATAAATTTGGAAGACAGTACGTTACAATTTGAAAAAGGTTCGTTATAAATTTGAATCTAAAAGGCCCAACGGTAAAAAAAAATAAAAATGTAGTACAATAGTAAGTTAACATAATTTTGATAAAAGATCTTAGGGCCAAAAGAAATTAATTAAAACAGACTGCTAGCACTTTTGAAAGCACAGAATAACTTGAGAAAACATGAAATCTAGCTATGTTACAAAATAAAAATCTGAAAGAAAACACAAGTTCACAAAATACACAGTTAAAATTCATATTTGCCAATGACTTACCAAATTTTGGGCAGAGTGACACTGAATTTATTTTATTTAAAATATTAAAAAGAAAGTAGAAAGACTGGAGTTGTTTCCTATTTAAATGAGCGTATGATGATTTGCAGAATGCCGAATTTTGACCGTGCGCAGCTTTTTATGCCAATTTTAAGCGCATTATTCAATCTCAGCTGTTCAAGTAAAACACCGTCAAAATTCGACAAATCCACTCACATACCCTCTAGTAAAAAAAATCACTCATAAACAATGTAGAATTTGTCTATGGCAAAATCAAAACGTTTATTCTGCAAGTAGGCCGCAAAGAGCTCTTTTATATGTCAATTTTTTTAAACTACCAGCGCTTTCGTAAGAACCAATAAGAACCATCATTGCCAAGAAGAATGCGCCGCAAGACACTTGGCAGAAAGTCATCTTTTCAAATTAAAATATAATAAATTACAAATTAAAAAAATCATACAAATATAGAATTAAGTAAATAAAAAAAAAATTATATAAAAAACAATACAGGGATGTATTGGGTCTCTCAGTTAAAAAAAACTAAAACAATACCTACATCTTAACTATATCTACGTTAAGTGGAATTGTAGAATGCTTCCACCGTCAAAAAAAAAAAAAAAATTAAAAAGGAAAAAATAAAAATATTGGAGACGTCTTCCAATGTCACAATAATTAAAAATGATTGTGTTAAAAACACATTTCAGGTCAAGTAACCATTAAACTTTTGGATTCCAAAGGCAAACGCTTACGCCTGCCGCCCCCAAAGTTGGCCAAAGTTATACGGATCAGATTTCTATTGTAAATAATTTGTTATTCTTAAAATGCTCATTCAAAACGCAACAGTTTATCTCAACTAAATAAATTAAGAAACATAAAATGTTTTTAATATAATGCACCACTAGCGCCATCTAGCAATCATTAGGGAAAATAATCTATTATTTAAAACAGCGCCATCTAGAGGCGTAAGGGAACACTGCATTGTGACAACAGAGAGACAGTTACTTTAGCATTTATTTGGGCATTTTTGCTACATTAATTGGGCCATACTGAAAGTTCCTGAAATTTCAAAAATTAAATTAAAAATATTATAATTAATAAAAGTATAGTAGTTTTATTGGTATCGGAAAGTTACGGGTGTTTTTTGACTTTGAGAGTTTAAATTGTTTTTATAATCAAAATGATGAGGACTTCGATCCCCAGGCATAACTTCTGCCTAGAGAGAGATCCCTATTGAGGCCTATCTCCACAATAATGATACTGTAACGTTCCGTCTTCCTGCAGTAAAATTTTCTATCTACAATACTTATTTAAGATGCTTTCCCTCCATGGTATAACCGTGGGACGCTCTGTATGTACTTATCTGTTGTTCGTTTCTTGAGCGAGAAAATACTCTATAGCTTTAGCTTCCTCAACAGCAGTGGAACAAGTGCCTAAAGAAGCCAATGCTTGCCATATCATTTGTATTAGCTAATATTTTCACACTTCATCATCATCAGCCTATGTTCGTCCACTGCTGGGCATAGGCCTCTCCCATGGCACGCCACTGAACACGATCCTCGGCCACTCTCATCTAGCTCTTCGGCCGCCTTGCGAAGATCATCGCTCCACCGAGTCTGAGGACGTCCCACGCTACGTTTTCACACTTAGACGAAGTAATAATAATAACGCAATGAGGTTAACTTACATAAACTTTATTTAAAAGTAATATTTCACACGTGATAGCTAACATTATAAAGTAACTAAAATATGAAATAAGTATGGCATCGTAAGTAGTTTTTTCCACCATTGTTACAAAAATCCAAAACTTAACTAGATTACAATGTTATTTATTACTTATTAGATAAGAAAGAGCCAATTAATTTAATTAAAATTGAACTGTCAAATCAAATACAAAGGACAGTATGCATACCTACTGTGGAACACAATGAAAGAATCACAAACTGAAAAAAGTTACAGTGACTTTCAATTTATTCCCTAACTAGAGATATATAGGTAGCTTTTATTATTATTAGGGATCGTATCGGCCTTATTTTCGGGAAATTCACGGAATTATACATTATAATTCAAGTCTAGGGTGAATGAGCATCTATTAGGCAAGCATGCTCCATCGTAGGCCTCATCTTTGCTTTCCATCAGGCGTGATTGTGAAAAAAAAAAACAAAAGTAAAATTATAAATTTTACCAAAATTAGATCTGATCTTTTTCCATTGTTCAAAGTGTTGATCTAAGAAAGGGTTAATGGCTCATAGATTTATTGTTATATTGTTTTTCCACTAGCTTAAAAATAAACATTCTGATTGCTTGCTTTTAGATTACATTAAGCTAGTGTTCAGGGAACATGGTCGCAGGCAGGGATCTAACAAATTTAACCTTTTGAACGCCAGCGACGGCTATAGACGACAATGCGGTAGTACAAAAATTAACCTACCCGTATCCGCATAAGAATCAATTTTGTTCGTAACAAAAACGATGTGTGGCGTTCAAAAGGTATATAATATAAGTGCAGTCTACATCAAAGCCGGTCAGGCTAGGCACCAGTGGCGAAGGGTACCAACGACCCGATTCCCCCCGGGTTGACTAAACTTTTGAAGTTACCAAACGCTTCTCTTCCTTTACTGCACTTTCAAAAAGAGGATAATAAGGGTTTTTAGGATTTTTTGCTCCGGCTTTACTTGCAAAAATTTTCACGCTCCGCCAATGCTAGGCACCAAACAGGGTTTCTGCGACAAGTTAGCTGGCGCTAGTATTGTGAGGACCATTTGACAAGTTTGACCTTTGTATCACGTTTGGGATTGGTTTAAAACTAAGGGCCGTTACAAACGGACTGCATTCTGACTGCAACATAATTGCAACTGCCCAATGGATACATTTCAGTCACAGCTAGCGTGCAGTTTTGCAGACTGCAATGCACGTGCCAAATTGATGCGTTGCGTCGTCGCACGCGACGTTACAACGTGTCTGCCGTCAAGAGACGAAGCGAGGGGGGGAAGGGTGATGCCGCTGCGCTGTCTCCAGCGCAGGTGTGACAATGTGTTGATTCGTTGCGATAACTAACTTCACGATACTGACGCCATCTAGGGATTTTAGAAGTAAGAAGACCCTCATTGGCAAAAGGTCCCAAGTTATGTTGTAAGGGGCGCGAAAAACAATTTGTGATAGCTGTTTTTGAGATGTGCACTCTGCTAGGGTGGAGGTGGTGTACAAATTGTTGATCATAGTGCACCAAAAGTTCATCAAAGGCTAGGCCGGGAACTGCTCTTAATGTCCTGTAACAATATAAAAATAAATTGATTAGTACGAGTGATTTTTGTACAGTAAAATATAACTAACATGACCTGTTAACTGTTTAACAAATAAATGATTTTTGAACTTGAATTTAAGTTTAGAGCAAGTAAAGATGTGGTCAAATTAATCAGTAGAGTGAGAGGTATCCCAGGAGATCACAAACTATGCGTTACGGCGCCCCTGTCTTAGGCGCGTCGCGAAACAGTATTAGTGGACAATCTTACACAAATCGATCTAGTCCCAAACTAAGCAAAGCTTGTACTATGGATACTAGACAACGATAAACATACTTATATAGATAAATAAATACTTAAATACATAGAAAACATCCATAACTCAGGAACAAATTTCGTGCTCATCACACAAATAAATGCCCTTACCGGGATTCAAACCCAGGACCTCTTGCTTCGTAGGCAGGGTCACTACCAACTAGGCTAAAGCGGTACTTCTTGTACACAGTAAATTAACGTCAAAACCGTTTACAACAACATTCAAGGGACAGCAATATTTGGTTGTTAAACACAGTACAAACAAGTATTACTTTGGTATAAAGATTGTGTTGGGTTTATTTCTTGGTTGTTACATCCGATATGTTGTTGTAATTGGTGTCGCTATAAACGGTTTTGACTGTACCTATTTCTTGAAATTGGGGCAACTTTGACAGTTTCAATAACCCTATAAAGTCAACATTTTCCATATGAGGTAAATGATTAACATGTAGACAAAAAGAAGCTTGATAAAGACATCAACAACAACAAGGAATAGTAAATGCTAACGAAAATTTGTGAGTTGGTTGGCAATAGTACATTATTGTTGTGGCCTGGAGTTAGGCAATTGCTGGCTGAGTATGAGTATTAAAGGGACGAGCTTGAGAGTCTGTTTAACTAATATGAAGCCAGCAGTCACTATTCCAGCCAAGACTAATATAAATCTTTTCTCAAAAAGAAGGTGGTTTTGGTGAAGGAAAAAAAATTAGAATAAACTTTTATTAACTTAAATAGGTATAAAGAATTCTGTATACAAATAATGCCAACTTATTACCATGCCATTTTAACTTTTTAAAAAGTTTGAGACTCAACTATAATGGAATTTGCATGTGACATTGTTGTTGAGTTTATTGAGCGTGCAATGTTTTTAATTTTTTACTAACCATAAACTTTGTACTTCGCGCATTCTGATATGAATCAGAATCAGAACAATTTATTGTATAACTGTGTCACATACAATTAGGTGGTAGTACATTTTATATTAAAGGTAGTTTCAACAGTTACCCGTTCCGGGCGTACAATATTGTTAGTAATATACTTAATGTAATTTGGTACCTAAAAGTTAAGCCTAATTTTAATACTTAATGGCTATTTACAATTAACTAGTTCTATAATATTCTTTTATGTTATAAAATGCTTTATCTAAAAGCCAGTTTTTGAGCCTTCGCTTAAATATATCCCCTTCCATAACCTTTAGATCAACTGGGAGATTGTTAAAAACACTAATAGCTGTTACATAGGTACTCTTTTTGTATATAGAACTATTTACTTTCGGTAGCTGTAAATTATACTTATATTGCGTCCGTACATTTAATTTCAGTGAATTATTTTTTGTAAAATAATGGGATTGATTTTTAACGAATAAGCATAATTCCAATATGTAAATGCCGCATAGCGTCATGAAGCGCTTTTCACTAAAAACTTTTCGAAGAGATTGTTCAGAATGCATACGGTAAATGGTTCTCAAACATCTCTTCTGGAGTAAAAACGTTTTATGCACATCAACTGAATTCCCCCAATAAATAACGCCATATGTTAGTAGAGGATAGACGCTTCCATAATATGCACTTTTTGTAATAGCTTCTGAGCAAGTTTCAGACAGTATCGACAGAGCGTAGCAGCAGCTAGAAATCCTATTATTTATTTGCTCAATGTGGGCTTTCCAATTTAGATGTGAATCTATTTTAATACCTAGAAAGCTTGCTTCTTTTACTTCTTCTAGACTAATACCTGCTGCTGACACATCAAGCGCCATTTGCGCAGTTCTATAATGTCTGAATTGAATGAGCTTAGTTTTATTAAGATTTACTTTAAGGTTAATTGTACTAAGCCATTTTAATATCTTGGTTAATGCACAATTTATGTTGACTTGCAGATTGTCACTATAAGTCTGCCCTGTAAATAGAACCGTAGCATCATCAGCAAACAACACACATGGTTCGTCAACCACATTCGGCATTTCATTAACATAAATTAGGAACAGGAGTGGTCCAAGGACACTTCCCTGTGGTACCCCTATTGCTACTTTCTGATAGTCTGACTTTATCTGCTCTATGATTTTATTTTTCTCCTCGTACATTTCTATTAAAACTGCCTGCATTCTGTTGGATAAGTAGCTTTTAAATAATTTAAGGGCAGTTCCTCTAATTCCGATCTGTTCTAACTGTTGTAGAAGTATGTCATGCACAACGCAATCAAATGCCTTCGACATATCAAGTAATAGAGAGACACAGGGTTTTTTATCATTAACGTTTTCCCATATGGTTTTAAATATTTTAAAAATTGCTAGTGAAGTAGATTTACTTTTTTGAAAACCGAATTGTGAGGTACTTAAGATATTGTTTTTATTAAGAAAGCTCATAAGTTTGTTGTGTATAACTTTTTCAAATATCTTAGAGAAGCTAGGCAATAAGGCAATGGGTCTATAATTCCCCATATCCGTTTTTTCTCCCTTTTTATGCAATGGTTTAATAAGGGCTATTTTTAAATCGTCGGGAAATATTCCTGTTTCCAGCGCTAAATTTATGATGTAGACAAGTGGTTCCGCAAGATGATCAATACTGGCTTTGATGACTTGCATTGGAATATTGTCATACCCAGCACTTTTTTTATTTTTTAAACTTTTAACTATTTTTTTGATTTCAAATGTATTAACAGGGGCTAAAAAGATACTATTACAGACATGCTGTGCTGTAGATTTATAATCAGCAATACTAGGTACGTCTACTTTATTTCGATTTACATAATAACTATTGAACGCCTTACTTATGTCATGGGCATTTGTATAACTTTTATCTTCGATATCTATTCTTGAAATTTTTGTAGTCAACAAATTAGTTGCTGAAGTATTTTGTTTTATAAGTCCCCATGTAGCTTTGCTTTTATTAGTACTATTATTTATATATTTATCATTTGATATTACTTTTGACTGTCTAATTACCTTTCTTAAAACTTTACAATATTTTTTATATGTGTAGAGATTTTTTATTTTAAATTTTCCTTTCTGTATACTTAAATGCATTTTACGCTTATTTTTACTAGATTTGAGAATACCTTTTGATTTCCAGTTGGGTTTTTTAATATGTGTAACTTTTACCCTTTCCAGCGGAATGCATAAGTTAAAAATTAGTGTGACGATGGATATAAATTCACTATAGGCAGTATTTGCATCAGTTTCATTATAAATATCCACAAAACTGATTTGAGACATATATTTTTTAAAAATATCTAAATAATAATCAATTCTTCTCCTTTTTACATACCAGTACTTTTGATTATAACTGAAACTTGTTGGTAATTTAAATAGTTGTCCTGTATGATCAGATATTCCTAAATTCAAAACGCTAGAAGCATATTTCTTGGTGTTAGTTAAAATGTTATCGATGCAAGTCTCTGATTTTGGCGTTATTCTGGTAGGCTCATTTATAGTATGAGTTATTTTATATTTAGCTAAAGTGGTAATAAAATTGCTCTTTTTGACATCATTACCTAAAACGTTAATGTTAAAATCACCCGCAATGATGACTTTCCGCTTTAAGTATCGTGATCTAAGTGTTAAATTACTTAGAAGTAGCTCGAACTGTTTAAAGAACAAATCACAGTCACCATCAGGCGTCCGATACATACACACAACTACACAGTTTAGTTCAGGTAACATTATTCCACAAGTCTCAAAATGTGATTCTATAGACATATTAGATATCCACTCAATATTACGACAATTTAACGATTTTTTTACATAAATGCAGACTCCGCCTCGGGATTTACGAGTCCTACAAAAGTATGCAGCCATTTTATATTTATCGACCTGTATTATGGACGCCTCATTGTTCTTTAAAAATGTTTCAGTAAAGCAGAAAACATCAATTTTGGTTGTGCACGATAACATTTCAATCTGGCTGGATTTTGTTTTTAAACCTTGTACATTTTGGTGAAAAATAGACAAGTTACTGTCATTGCTCTCAGAAAGAGAATGAGCGCTGTTTTTGGAGTTGCAGGGTGAACATGTTGACGAATTAATTTTTTTTGTCTTAGGCTCGAAAAAAGTAATAGGGTATTGTACCCTTTGCCGAAGGCGATTTTTTCGCCATTCCACATTGGTTGGACAAAATGCTTGTTTCATTCCCTGGTTTTTGAATTGAATTAATTGGTAAATCTGTAGATATACGTTTATCGTTATTATTATGAACAAAATTATAATAAAAGTCTTTATAGTCCACTTGATCAATACATAAGTTTAAATTTCTACAAATATTCTTTAAATATACCTTTTCTTTATTATATCTATTTATTTTGTTTATGTTATCTACAAATTTTACATTTGCCATTTTTATACAGCTCTGTCGTAACATATAATTTAGAACATTTACATCAAAGTCCCTATTCTCCTTAATAGCTAGAACAAAGACTGACCATTTATCTAAGGATTCTAAAGCTTTATGCAAACTAGTGAGAATATTCATTGGGTTTGAGTCATGTTCTCCAACTGAAAGGACAATCTTATCACCTTCTGAGAACTTTTCTTTCTTAACTAGCTGTAAAATGGTTTCAGTGTCCGCATAGGGCTTGATGTTTGCTTTAACTTGATATTTCTTGCAGTCTCCGTTCTGCTGTATGTCTTGCCGCATGTGCAGAAGCAACGAACCTACCCCTGCACACTGTTTCCCTCCAAACACAAATATTTTTCCATCATGTTGTGCATCTTGGGTGAAGGTTTCGGTTAAATCTAAATCCTGTATTGGTGTACGAATTTTAGGTACGCGTATGTTGTCAGGCGTTTGTGAATTGGCTTCATTCTTTCTTGTTAAGAGCGATGCCAACTTATCTCCCATTGTATTTTTAGGTATGGATTTATTAACATCCTGGCCCGATTTATTTTTACTTGGACTTTGTGTGTTACGTTTTTTTTTCTCAACTTTAGGTGTTGATTTATCACGAGATTCTGAAATATCCTCTTCTAGAAGTTTTTTATACATTTGACATTGACTTTCCAGTTCAGACTTGCCTTTCCTTAAGCTTGTAATCTCTGCGTTGAGGATTTCAATTTCCTTATGGGCGGTATTGAGTTGTGTATTGAGGACAGTAATCTCATCCTTGAGTTCAAAAATTTGAGAAACGTCAGTCAAGTTTATGTAAAGAATAATGTCAACTTTTATGGATATTTTTGAGAAAAATACTTTTTAAAGTTGCCCCGCAGTTCAAGGTCACCCTGGTTTACAATATTTGTAAATATTTATGGTTACCTATCAAAATTTAGAAATATTTTTATCCGAATATTTAAAATCCAATTTTCTGAAACTGTAAATATTTCAGGATTTTTATAAAACAACCCTAACCTAACCTAAAGGGTGGTCCTGAAATAAATCCTGAAATATTTACAGTTTCAGAAAAAAATGCTTTCGGAAAAAAAAGTTTTCGGGATTCTAAACCTTCGGAAATATAATTTTCTAAACATCAATAGGTTTCCATATTTATAATCATATCTGCCAAAAGATGAGTACTGCTGGGTAAAGCCCTCCCCCAAAGAATTCCACAAGGATTAAAAGTGTTTTTCAATAAAAATACACGTCAAGATCGCGTACCTTCTTTCTAATGCTAAAAAAACGAAGTATAGGGTTAGGCACTTCCCACGCCGCGTCTTCCGGTTTACTAGTCCATTGGCCGTAAATATTGTGTGTAAATACAGAAATTTGCCTTTGTTATCAGTACACAAACTTTCAAGGACTCAACAAAGTTACTTACTCGTTAAGATTTCTGCTTAAATATGGCCCCAGTTATGGTTCCGTGTCGCTGTATCAAGCACTGCTTCGTGTCCGTCTCTAAGCACACAGTTGGAGGCTTCAAGTTTGGTTGAATTTTGCAAGCCTGCTCCGAAATAGCGACGATCATGCCCGCCGAGTCGACGTGGGCTGTGCCTTTCGAAGCCAAACAAAGCCCTTGATGGTCCGCAACCAAGCATCCATTGACGTTAGGCGTCGACATGATCTCTTCAATAACTCGGTCCAGTTCTTTCTCCATTATTATTCGTGTTATTTAAAATTATACGTGTATTAATAAAGATGCAATGAACAAAAACAAGACCAAAGTAGGATAGGTTGGAAATGACACTGACGTTTATGACAGTTACTTTGCGTTCAGGAAATAACATGTGACTCGCTTGTAAAACTGAAAAAGAATGTTCTAACCTGTTGCCGTTTTCAATATCGAGCAAAAACGAGCATAAAAAAAAATCATGTTTGTTGTATGGGAGCCCCTTAAATTTTTTTTTTCTTTTTAACGCTTCGTATGCCTTGTACCGGATCCGTACCCAATTTAAGGCTTTCTTTTTGTATTTTTTTTAAAATCTGTATCATTGGATTTATATGAAACTGTTGAGGCTAGAATGCACGACTTTTTTTTTTTTTTAAATTCCGGCATACGAAAGGTTAATATTTATTTTTGTAGTGGTAGAGCCATGTTGTTAGCTAGCCGCTGCATCACGAATAGGCCGGCTCGTCCGGGGCAGTACCACCCTCTCACAGAACACCGGCGTGAAGCAGCAGTAATCCTGCTTGCGTTTCGTACGGTCAGTGAGAGTGCCGGGGGCCCAATACCTCACCCCTTCCCTCTCCCCCTCCCTCTCCCCCTTCCCCTATTCCCTCTCCTTTAGGGCCGACAACGCACTGGCATCGTGTAAAGCGCTGTGGGTGTCTATGGACAGTGGTGTTCATTTAACATCAGGTGACCCACTAGTTCGTTTGTCTGGCCTACCTAACATAAAAAAAAAAAATATTCTTTTTTTAGTATTTGTTGTTATAGCGGCAACCGAAATACATCATCTGTGAAAATTTCAACTGTCGTATCACGGTTCATGAGATACAGCCTGATGACAGACGGACATACAGACAGATAGGCGGACGGACAGCGAAGTCTCAGTAATAGGGTCCTGTTTTTACCCTTTGTGTACCTACGGAACCCTAAAAAAAAGATGACAGATAGTATGTAACCTCAAATGCGTAGGATACAGTGCCACTCCGATGGCGGAGTATATATTTCCATCACGATGATGGCCACAGTGAAGATAGCGAGAGCAAGAAGACGCTCCCGATCGCCTTGGGCACCAGGTTCATTATAATGCCAGCCAGACCAGTCACTGCAGCCACCCCCATCGCTGCGTACCGGTTGCCGAAAGTCAACAATCTGGAAATAAAAATGATAAGATAAAGTTTACCCATTAGTATGGTTACATACTATAGGAAGAGCTCTGACCGCTGATATTTAATTGTCCTTAAAACAATATTATTTATTAGGTATACAATCCACAGACGTACAAGTACAGTACTTACAAGTACAGTACTTGAATTGGCAAATTGACGTCCACCAACGAGATGGACGGACGATTTGGTGAAGGCCGCAGGTTCAGGGTGGATGCAAGTCGCTTTCAACCGTAATGAGGGAGGCATACCTATGTCCAGCAGTGGACATCCTACGGCTGAAATGATGATGATGATGGCAAGGTATATAAAAAAATCGGTCAAGTGCGAGTCGGACTCGTGCATGAAGGGTTCCGTACCTCCGTACAATGTTTTATAAACAGTTCAGTAATATTTTGTTCTTAAAAGTTATATTTTTAATACAAGCTTTTTTTTCTGACTTTACTTTTTGCTCTTGGTTACCAAAGGAGGTACCTACTCGTCAAGACTAATCAAATGAGCCCAAATTCGATGCGGTCGTGTCGTTTTGTTACAAAGTTCATATTATGGCCATCCTCTAGCTTCATCGTCAGATTAGCGCCACGTCATAATAATATTGCATTGTCATCAGTTCATCTCATTTTATAAGTACATGCATGTAAAATTTTCAGCTCAATCGATTGAAGATCTACAATACAATACAATACAATACAATGACTCTTTATTGTACACCAGGAATAGTAAGCAATACAGAAAACAGGTACACAGAAAGTTACAAGGTAAGCAATAGGCGGCCTTATCGCTTAAGAGCGATCTCTTCCAGGCAACCCTTTAACAGAAAGAAGGAAGGACTAGTTTACAGCAGGTGGTGCATCAACAGTGGATCTACTTCAAATTTGAGTTGAAAAATTCCACCCGTACAAAAACAAGTAGTTACCTATATTGTAAGTTAATAAGAAGCTTGTAAACAAATTGCCAAAATGTATACTTAAGCACTTATAAAAGTATTTTGAATAAAGAACAATTTTTTTTCATCCTCTTTTGCTGTCGGTGGCTGATGACGCTAAAACATGCTAGCAACTGCCACCTGTCACCTTGGACACCTAATAACGGTAACGCCTAACAACGACTAGCGACCTAAAAACGCTGAAAAAAAACACGTTTCTTGTGTGACGACGTCCTTTAATTTTTAACTTTATTTTATTATTAATACCTACCTATTTGTTGTTACAGCGGGCACAGTATTATTTCGCTTCGCTAGTGCTTAGGATGCGGAACAGCCCCAACGCTATTTTGACTGTGTTTGCTTGCAAACCTGATTCCCCCATGTTCTCCCATGTTAATAATTTAATGGTAGTGAATCGGCAAACATGTATGAAGGAAGTAAATTATTATAATTGTATTCATAATTTGTAATGTGTAAATTCTAACTCACATTAGCACGTAAGTTAATTTTGTATTTACTAACCAATGGATCTACGTTATCTGCAATAAATTATTATTATTATGTTGGTACGGGTTTCCGATCACGGGCCCGTGGGGACCCGGTCATTTGAAAGGCATTCATGGGGCCGAAGCCAACATGAAGAGGCCTTTGGTACCATATAATATAAATGAGATGGGCGCAACTACGGAGGTCTATCCCCTAATACACCATGGGGATGTGCTAGCGGACAGTCCTCCACAGTTGCCAATCTATTGCCAGGTAGGAAGCGACGTGGAATTGGCTATGGGGTTGGGATGTTGTGGACAGGATTACCGGGCTATGGAGTGAGATAACGGACACCTACCATTTCAATATCTCATAAACTGAACTTTTGGTAGGCGGTGACTCGCCATTCACTAAATGGGCCCCTCAAACTATTGCCCGCTCGGGGCAACGAGGCGGCAACATTGGTGTGAACGGCTAAGGATGGAGAGGTGTCCCTGGACTTTAAACTTCAAAATGCCAACTCGCCACTTACGGCCAAACACATCCATCCTTCGAGCATTTAGCTCTTGCGCTCCACTCTAGGCAGCCAACAAAGGCAAACTAGAGGCGGGGTGGGTGTGTAACTGTGTGTGAGTGTGTGTATAAGCGCATGTGTGTATGTGTACCCCTGGAGGTCTCGGGTTCGTGGTGTCGCTACGCACCAACAGCTCGCCACAAGCCGCCCTGCGATGACTGACTGCACTGGTGACACGACAACACCAGCGGGCGATGGGGTCGTCACATCCCTACGCCTTTTGACTGACTGCGCTGGTGACACCACAATACCAGCGGGCGATGGGGTCGTCACATCCCTACGCCTTTTGACTGACTGCGCTGGTGACACCACAACAACAGCGGGCGATGGGGTCGTCACATCCCTACGCCTTTTGACTGACTGCGCTGGTGACACCACAACACCAGCGGGCGATGGGGTCGTCACATCCCTACGCCTTTTGACTGACTGCGCTGGTGACACCACAACAACAGCGGGCGATGGGGTCGTCACATCCCTACGCCTTTTGACTGACTGCGCTGGTGACACCACAACAACAGCGGGCGATGGGGTCGTCACATCCCTACGCCTTTTGACTGACTGCGCTGGTGACACCACAACACCAGCGGGCGATGGGGTCGTCACATCCCTACGCCTTTATTATTATTACGGCGCAATGGATAAAGCCCTGTGACAGACGAACGGATATACAGACAGACAGAATGCGGAGTCTCAGTAATAGGGTCCCGTTGGCACCCTTTCGGCACGGAACCCTAAAATACTAAATTGTTGCATTGTAATGTACCTAGTACTTATACATAAAGCCTGAGTCTAAAGTATAGTATTAAGCCCATCACACACAGCGCAGATGCGGTAAGATATCTGTATCTGAACAGATATCTGTCAATATCGCTCCCTATACAATTCAATGGAGGACCACACACAGCGCTGATGCGGTAGATTTTTATCTGCGTATCTGTGAGCACCGACATATATCGACAGAATCCGACAGATGTGAAGATTATATCTGCAGATAAATACAGGTGGATGCGCAAAAGCGCACTTTCATCGTCATCATCATCATCCCAGTCTATATTACGTCACACTGCAGGGCACAGGCTTCTTCTCAGAATAAGATGGTTTGGGTCGTAGTTTCCACGCGGGCCCAGTGCGGATTGGGAACTTCAGTGTATAATAATATAAATATAAAATTACTACTTAAGCAAACAACAAGTCATCCTTGCGTAGAAATGCTTTTTCGCATTTTTTTACATTTTGTCGTGAAGAGAAATAAAGAAAGTGTAACGCGCTTTTATTGAAAATTCATTGTAGCATATCTATCTCTCAAAGGGCCGGCAATGCACCTGTGACACCCTTAATGTTGCGGGTGTCCATGGGCGGCGGTGATTGCTCCCCATCAGGTGGCCCGCATGCTCGTTTACCCCCTTTTATATAAAAAAAAACACCCTGTATAAGCCATCCGCACCACAAAACACGTCTACTCAGCTCCGAAATTTTAGAGTGAATGTAAAACCTCGCATCTGCGCTGTGTGTGATACCTGCAGACGGATAAGTTTTTATACGCAGATAAAATCTTACCGCATCTGCGCTGTGTGTGACAGGCTTAAATCTTCCCAGGTGAATGTTTCGCTTCAAGCCCTTATCTTTCAAAACAAACGGTATCGTCATAGTATTAAGGTTCAAATTTAATGTAATGGCTCGAAGCGAAAAATTCACCTGGTAAGATTTATACTACCTATAGCTTGAGGCTTGTGGCCTGCTGTGGGAGGTAGACAGGGTAATTTTTAGGGTTCCGTACCCAAAGGGTAAAAACGGGACCCTATTACTGAGGCTCTGCTGTCCGTCTGTCCGTTTGTCCGTCTGCCGTCTGTCACCAGGCTGTATCTCACGAACATATCTATAGCTATATCTCTCGGTTGCCGCTATAACAACAAATACTAAAAACCAGAATAAAATAAATAATGTTACATCTCCATACAACAAACGTGATTTTTTGCTCGTTTTTGCTCGATATTGATAACGGCAACAGGTAGACGCTTGAAATATTCACAGAATATTTTAATTATATATTCACTTTAAAAATAAATAATTAAATTAAAATAAAAAAATATTTGAGGGGGCTCCCATACAAAAAACGTGTGTTTTTTTGCCGTTTTTATAGATAATGGTACGGAACCCTTCGTGCGCGAGTCCGACTCGCACTTGGCCGGTTTTTTTATCAGTGCACAAAATTATGTAATTCAGTATCGTTAAAATAACAAATTTCATTATTTTTCATTATATGTAATATTTATTACATAAATTTTATGTTTTTCATAGTAACTTGACCAATTATTGGATAAATAAATATGAACAAACCAAATTTGAAAAGTAAAAAACAAATCTCAAACAGATAATCGTGATCTATCAACGATACTGAATCATATACCTATCATTTGCCCTCATGAGCAGGTTACCAAATTCTCAACTCACCACATTCTCATCTCACCACATTCTCAACTCACCACATTCTTATCTCACCACATTCTCATCTCACCAGATTATCGTCTCACCACATTCTCAACTCACCACATTCGTACACACATACGTGCTTAGGTACGAATACTGGTCAATCGCTAGAAAATAAATAAATCTCGGTTTAACCAACCAACGATTTTCAAATTCAGAGCCCATAGCCCATAGCGAACCACGCTACCGCGGCTTTGTAATATGTAGTACTTAAAAAGCACATTAATCATGCACTGCAAAAATCATTTTCGCACACATGTAAAGTCGACTACAAAGATATCGATACGGCGAAAGTTACAAAAATATGTATACCCGACTTTATTGGCTTAGCATTAAGGTCGTGTATAAATATTCTTGCATCTTTGGCCGTATCGATATATTTGTAGTACACTGTTCAGTACAACCATAAAAAAATAAGACAATGTATGCGCTCAACAAATAATTTAAGACCGGCTTTTCGACCACATCGTGTTGAAAAACTTTAAACGACATTCACCACTCGAGTCGAGTCAACGCGCCAAATTTTTCTTTGCTAATAATCCACAAATATTTCCACGCAATGCTAACTGTTATGATTATTAGTGTTTTAGCGGTGGTGATCGTGATTTCGATCTTGGAATTAATATATTTATTGACAAATAAAAATTCCCAGACCAGATTATTAAAAATGGGTACGTATTTACATATTTTTACAAGTTTTTCTTTTAACTTACAATGTTCGAAAAATTTTCGTAAGTTGTATTTAAATTTTGCAAGTCTCATTTCACCCACCTCTATTGATCAGATTGACATGAAATTATGTTAGGTAGGATATTGTAGTTTAGATGACAAAGCTAGTGCAGTCAGCAAAAAATGCAAGTATTGGTTTTTTTAACGAGAACCTATTGACACCAAAGCTTGTTTTTTATACCGTGGGGTATTTACGTGTATAAGGGTTACTTCTTAGTAAATCGTAACTATTTAAATGTTTTCGGCAACAGGTTCATTATAGAATGTTTTTTTTTAAAGTGAAAACTTCTTTAGGCGCGTTGGGCTTTTTTTGAGATGAGGACCTCTACCATGAGTTACACTAGTTTGACCGTACTCGCTAGCGACGGCGTAAATGATTTGTATGGAGAATTGTGCACAGTACGCTTAGTATAAGTTTTACTTCACCAAAATACTTCTCGATCGCGTTTACGTAAAAATTTCAATTCTATGGAAACATTGACGCGCGCGCGCGGAGGCGCTGTCCATGTTTCCATAGTAATTGATTTTTTTACGTAAACGCGATCGAGAAGTATTTTGGTGAAGTAAAACTTATACTAAGCGTACTGCGCCTCTAGCGGTCACTTACGAAAGTACAATTCTCCATACAAATCATTTACGCCGTCGCTAGCGAGTACGGTCTCTCAGCCGTGTCATGACAAAACACTGTATCTAAAAAACACCTGTTTTTCAGAAATCGCAAAAAACTTTTGCTTTCTTTAATTGGCTACAGAACAGTGAATATTGATCTGATTGCAATAAAATTTGGACAAATCACAGATAATATGCTACTATTAGTGGACAAAGAAAAATAATATTAAAATTTTTACTATTTTCATGAATGTTCAAGCAAAAACGTGTTATGTCGTAATGTCCTTTATCAATAATATATGAGAGTCGCTATTACAAAACACTGTAACGTGATACTTAATAACTGTAGGAGCAGCTCGGTCTCCGCTCAGAGGTTCTAGCGTGGATCAGAAGCAAGTGAAGAAAAACATGTAAAGCTCTTTATAAATCGTTATATTCTGATATTGCAGTGCACTTTACAATGTTAGGAACAGCAGATCTTATCACTATATTCTGATGAATTAGGATTAATAAATTATAGCTAAACAAGCAGCAGTGAGTCGACATACGGCGAGAGACGGAAAGGGAAGAAGACAAAACCATGGTGTTGTCACATTAAAAATATACTAGAGGCATGCCATTCAATAAGAGTTAATGCATACATACATGCCCATTCAATATCAAACTTAATACTTCCCCTTATGCATTATAATCTTATTCAATACAAGACAAATTGCATGCCTTATGACTCTACATTAGCTCTACAATGACTCTACATGAGCTCTACATCGACTCTATATGAGCTCTACATTTACCTCACATTGACTCTACATTCACTATACATGACTCTACATTTACTATATACAATACAATGACTCTATACATTACAAAACTCAAGTATATAGTCCAAAATGAAATAACTTATCATGCCAGCATAGCATAAATAATACAAACAATAATTCAAGATGCATGTTTACATATAACTAGCATGGCTTTACACACATTTTACTCATCAATAAGCTATTTCGCCTAGCACTCAAGGCTTTAGTTAGAGCATCGGCTATCATATATTCAGTATTTAGGTACTTTACAACCATAAACCCTTTTTGCACTAAATCTTTAATAAAATGAAATCTAACATCAATATGTTTGGTGCGCTTATGACACAATTCTTTATTCTCAATTAATTTATGCGCACTCTGATTATCATTATAAACAATAATGCTCATATGGGTATCTGGAAGTATTTCTGACATAAAGTGGCTTACAAAACATAAGTCCCTAGATACATCCGCTATAGCCATGTATTCAGCTTCAGTACTACTCAACGCTAGTAGGTAGATATTAGGGTATCTAGATACAAATGAGATATCTAGATCCCCTAATATCCACTATTCAAGAAGTGAATTACCTACATCTATTCAAAAACTGATTTTACAGTTACCTATTCAAATGCCCAATATCCACTATTCAAAAATTCATTACAAATTCTCATCTTCAAAGCGGTCTGGCAAATGAATAGATATTCATAAGAGATATCTTGTTAATTTAAAGACTCATTCTAAATCCCTTTAATTATAAGCAGTTCAAACGGCTCTATTCATAGTGAACTAAGTTGTTCTGTAAGAGTATGAGGGGAAGTAGCAACGTACGATTTTGTTACCTGATTATAATAAAACAATAATTATAATGTCCACAGTTATATAAATGGTTTCCTTGCAAATTGCCATAATTATAATGAATGTGTGGTCCCACATAATTTATAAATTCTTTCGGTGGTTTTAAGTTACCGTAACTATCAAAATATTCAATATAATCTTTAATTTTTCCATAAGCTACCCAGTGAGTGCCAGAATTTTTAGAAGAATCTAAATTGATCACACCACATTCTATCGACCATGGTGCGTCTGGTAATTCATCTCTCATAAATACACCACGAAAATGGGGAATTTTTTCGAGTGCTTTGTAATATCGATATTAGTTAATGCTCTATTAAGTAGCCCGCTATCTAGTTTTTTTTATTTGAAACATAAATTCCCAAACCACTCTTGTACGGTTTAAGATGTAATCCTTTTCCAATACACATTGGCTCTATTTTCATATTACGTCTTTTTAATTGTGCTAGTCGGTTTTTGGCTGACTTGTAATTATTGATAACTTTGGTAATACCAGCAATACCTCCGGCTAGACTTCCTGTGGCAGACAATCCAGCAAAAAGAGGAATCAATGGCAGAAATCCGCCGGTTTTAGGTACAGGTATCACTCTCGGTAATGGTACGGGTAACTCAGAAGCCAATTCTTGAGCAGCTGCGTATGCTAATTCAATTAACATTTTCTTGCATTTTGGTTTCAGATTACGGATTTGTTTTTTAGTATGCGAAATAATATTGCTGAAGGTTTTTTTCAAACCAGCTCCGCTTTTCTGAACGGTTGGTAATTCGCCTTTTCTCTTCGCACTGGCCTTGCCGGCATGATCTTGTGTGTGTTTCATTTTCAGTAATATTGGTGAAGCAAATACTTTATTAAAAGCGGTATTTGTTGGGTAAACATCTAAATGCAAATGATGACATGAAATGTAAATAGCTTATTTATAGGCACAGTATCTTACGATTACAAACGATTTGATTTATCAATCCAGCTGTTTTCACTTGACGGAAGACCTAGCCACTTAACATATACTCTGTTGCCTTTGCTTTTCAAAACTTTTTCAACAAGATATACCTCAGGGTGTGCAGTTTTCTGAATTTCTTGCCCATAGAATGCTCCTAAAATTGGTCTTGACTTTGCGTCTTCTAATAAATATGTAGTAGGGTTAGTATGCTGAACTTTTGTTATTTTGAATATTTCAGTAGACCAATTAGGTGTAAACCCTTTTTCAAAACATCCTTTAAATTTACTTATTCTTACAAAATCTCCAACTACAAATCTGTTGCGAGTCAATACTTTCTTACATAGTGAATTGTTAACGTATCTTTGTAATATAATTTTTTTATTGTTATGATTAATTGCTGCCGGGGGTTTTCCTACTGTTCTATGAAAGGTGTGATTATATTTAAAAACTTTATCTTCAAGGGTTCCATCAATCCATTTATAATTCCCTTTTAAACTAAACTCTTTGTATAAGCTAGTTTTGAGAGTTCTTATAAGTCTTTCTACAATTGAGGCTTTTTTTGTAGAATATGTAGAGTAATGATTAATTTTATACTTTTCAATTTCTTTTTTAAATACATTATTATAAAATTCTTTACCCATATCTGTTTGTAAATTCTTCGGATAACGCCCCTTCGTGAACAATGTTTGAAATTCTTTACAAACGATTTCTTTAGTTTTTTGTTTGAGTGGAAATGCCCAAGCATATTTTGAGAAACAATCGATAATCACCAATATGTATTTGTATCCCGCGTTAAATTTAGATAAAGCCTGCATATCTATCAAATCTGCTTGCCAAAGGTCATCTATATCTTTTAACAATACACTTCTCCGGGGGAAGTTCAGTCTAACGTTCTTATGAATTTCATTAACGACGTCGGCTTTGCTCATAATGCTTGTTCAAATTTCCTTCGAGTTCCTTTAAAGCAATTATTTTTTCAATAATTTTTATACGATTAATTAAGGTTAGAAACAGCTTTTCTAAATCTACTAGTTTGTCAGAATTCTTCTGAACATTTTTATCAACATACTCTCTACTAAAAAGTTCAAATAACTCTGGTTTACCTGTGACTTTGTTTGCTCCTACTTTACAACTATCAATATTAGTATTTTCTTTTTTCTCGAGATTCATGTCTTACGTTTCTTACATTACAAAGCATAATGATTATATTACACGGATTTCATTATTTTATAATACCAGCTTCCTTTAACTCTTCAATAATTGATATAATTTCATTATCATGATTGTTGTTGCCAGCGTTTTTAGATGCAATTAAGAGTTTCAGTCTTTCAATCAGTTCATTTGGATCGTCCCAATAAATATAATCAGTGTTTTTTTTTATACTGTTTTAACTCAGGCAAGTGTCCCCCGATTTTTAGTTCCGGTAACTGTTGCAGCACATCTTTGTTATTGTTATTTATTTGCGAAAAGAAAGGTTTGATGATTGTGCAGTATTTTAATCCTTTGTCACCTTTTAATTGCCCGTTCGGGTCAAAATCCCGTTTGTGTGCATTAGTGTCCATTAACATTTCTTTGTAATCAGTTTTGTCTTCTTCAGTTACAATGTTAAGATTGGGTTTGTTGCGCATTAAAAGCTCTTTCAACCCAGCGGTTAATTCATATGTTTTATTGTTAATGGTAATCATGTATTTTTTTCCTGTTTGAGAAGCATTATTTGTCGAAGATAAACATACAACACAATTTCCCATCATGAGTTTATTATTTTTACAATAATTCCCGAATGGTACATTAAAATCTTCATATATGTTCATCATGTCTTCCTTGTGCAGAGATAAAAGAGTATCGCGACTGTCAATTTCATTTAGAGAACTTTTACGGTTATCATTTGCATATTCATAATATTCTGAATGCAGATTAGAATCTGCGTTAATTATGTCTATAAAATTTTCATAGTCTTTAGAGGAGTTCAAGTCAGCATTAGTTTTATCTGTTTTGGCTGTCATGTTAAAAGCAGGGATAGCCTTTTGCGGTTTAGAATCTGCGTTAATAATTAAATCTTTAAATTGTTTATCGTCTTTAGAGGAGTTCAAGTCATCATTTGCATTAGTTTTATCCGTTTTGGTTGTCATGTTAAAATCCATGTTAATAGCCTTTCGATTGTTGATCAATGTTTCTAGAGGATCTGTAATAGGTTTAAATACTTTTTTTGTATTTAAGATTAGCTTCATCTTCATCACATTGAATCATTTTTATTTTTTTCTTTATATTATTCACTGATTTAATGAGTTGTTCTTTTAAATCCATTTCCATTGTACTAACGTATTGCAACGTCCACCGTTTGATGTGAACACTCGACTTCAAGTGAGATATTGAAAATAGTAATTTGCTTTAAATATAAAAATTAAAAGTGAATAAATGTGTCAAATCCTCGTCTATATCTTCCATTATTTATCGCACAATCTTTATTAATTAATAAAAAACTGAATTGATCTCGCCATATACCAGCACAAAGCTGCTTAAATTTAAGCCAATCTAAATCTGTGTTTACATGTTCATTGTATATATGTCTTAAATTTGTGTCATCTTGTTTGAAAATAATTAACACATTGACATTATCTCTGAGCAATTGTTTCGGTATTTTCGAATAAGTTTGTGATAAATAAAAACAGTCTATCTGCCCATGTCTCCCCATTGCAAAATAATTACGAATATTAATTTGGTTTTCACATGCGACATCATCGAAAATCATAACGGAATTTGTCAAAGCTTCGTTCGGATGAAGAACTTCTTTGCTTTCATTAAATAAAAACAGTCCTCCTCCCGGAACACCTTCCATAACTTGTCTTAAAAAAATATACTTTGGTTGAAATGCTGTCTTAGAGTACAAATAAATATATTTAAACTTTAAACCATTTTCATGTAACAATAAATTTAACATAACGTTTGTTTTACCGCAATTAGAAGGACCGCATATTATGCAGCGGATTGTATTTGGCAACAGCAAGCTATGCTTTACTTTTTCAGTGTCGTTTGTTTACTTTAATATTATTTACTTCTAAAGTTTGAGTTTGTTTAACGAACTTCATCGTGAACTGAGAAGGAGTGGCATATTTCTAGCCTTTATATAGTCGTCTATCTGACAGGAACTTAAAACGATTAACACAAAACAAAGAAGATTACATAAGTGTAGAAATTTCTTTATTTTCTTTAGTACAAATTATAATATTAATCATCTTAGAAATAACGCAAACACACTTTACATATAAGAATAATTAAATGTATTAATACATATTATTTTTTGAATAATAATAATGATGCCCGCACTGGCAATAATGTATAAATACCGCAAAGATGCGATTAACAACTAATTAAAACATTGTTTTGTAATGGCCCCAAGGTAATGTATTGATTTTATTTGGAAGAATTTGCCTTTTATCATCAGCACTATTTAATACAGTCTTATTAAGCTCCTGAGAGTATAGTACATGTTTGATTGACTTAATTAAATTCATTTTACATTTTAAATGTTTGGCATTGAATAATGAGTCTTTATATTGTGTTAAAGTAAGGTTCTTAGTTATGCATTTAGAAACACCTTTAGCTTTATTGAGTCGTGTTTTAACACTATTCAAGGAATACAGCTTTGCTCTAAGACCTGCAAATTCTGTAATGACTTCACCTCCAAGTTCGTCTTTAAATAAGCCGGGGATTTTTGCATTCACCCTTTCAATGCTGTAAGGATTATTTAAATCAAAGTTACTAGTATCAAATTCACTCAAATTATTTTTAATATCTCGGTAAACATCCTCCGTGAATATTAAATAAAGAAGGCTATCAGTGTCTGTGTAACAAAGTTTTGCATTCTGACTATATATCTTTTTCATAAAGTCGTAATGAAATTTGTATAGATGCTCTTTTGCGTATTCTAAAACTGAAAATCCAATATAGATAGGTCTGTCGAGCACAATCTTTTCTGGAGTAAATTGAGCAGCTAGAAAATTCTCGGAGAACACTGAAATATTTTTTAGATTAGGGCGAGAGATAAGTGTTTCGGCACCAATTCTCTTTTTTGTAGCATTATCTGTATCGTTCCAAATTGTGATCAGTTTAACATCTACTTGTTTGCGTCGGTTTTCAATAGTTTTACCAAAAATAGCATTATTCATGAGCTTAAAAAAGTCTTTTTCAAAAACAGACACGGAGGCTTGCCGAAGATTCGTATTCAAATCGATGTATTTCTGTAGAAAATTCGACTGTCTAAAGCTTAGTATACGATGAATTTTTCTTAAGATTAAGCCGTTTCTCAAAATTTCTTTCAAGTGAACAAAGTGAATAACATAGTTATATTTATCATACAAACTTGCTATTAATTTCGGAGATTTCCCTCCAGGAGGAATAAATTTCTCCGGAGCGAAGGGTAAATCACAGTGTAAGTCGTGCAAGTTTTCAGGATATTCTAGATCTACTTCCAAAATAAAACCAGTGTCTCCATTTTCAGATACTGTGAAAATATTAAACTTTTCAATTTCATATTTATTTAAAAATTTAAATTCTGAATAAGGTAAGCTTTTAGTCATCGCATGCCCGTACAAATTATTACAATCTAAATATATCAAATACGATGACGGCTTGAAATCATCAAATTCTGGTAAATATTTGTTATTGGCTTTAGCATATCGCTGTGAACACTGAACTAACCCTCCACGTATTCCTCTTTCTAACATTTGATATATTTCCAAATCATCTATTAAGTCAAGTTTAATGCCTGTCGAAAGTAACATAGCGTCCCAACTCAAGCTGGGTGATGTTATGTAATAGGCCGGATCTAGTTTGTAAAATTTTAAGCTCAAGTTTCTGAAATTTTCAAATACATCACATAGCAATAAAACATCACATTTAAGGTACAAGTCGGTATATTCACCGAGATTATTAATATTAAATGTATTCCAAATCGATTGCGCATGATGAAATTCCGCATCACTTATGTCCTCCATTTTCAAATTATTGAAAAAATGTTTTTTAAAAGGTAGTGCAGTTTCTCCGTATTTTTCCCAAGAGTCCATGTAATCATACGGATAAATACCTTTAGATTTTAATAAATGCAGATGCGTGTTTTCAAAATTCTCAGATAAATGTATAAAATCTCTATCAGACAAATTTTTACTTAACAAGTCTAAACTTGTGCTCAAAAACTGAAATGAATCTATAAATTTAATTTGCAGTGGACGTGTACAGCCTTTTATGTCTATGTATTTGGTAATTGTGAGGTATTTTTCTTTAGTTTTTGGTATAATTGTAACTGGACCATTGTATTTCGCTAATTCTCTAATAAACAAGTGCGAGTCATAGTTAGTTAAATTATGAAAGACCACAGGTATGAATGGACACACTCGTAGCATTAAATTACAATGTGAATGAGCGGGGCCTCTATATTCTGAAGAAACGTGGTCGTGATCGCGAACCTTGTCATCGAATAATAGATGACCACAAATATAACACATTGTGGCATTCTGATAACTAATTTCTTGTTCTTTGGTTAAAGGCATCATAGGATTCTTGACATTTAATATCTTATGAATACATTTCGCATCTTCAATCAATCTTTCAATAAACACTTCAACACAATCCGAACCCCTGTAGGAAACGAACTTGTTTAAGCTCGGGTCATGTGAACAGCAAACATAATATGCAAAACATGAAGGTTGATGAACTTTTAATTTTCGAGTATTTCCAGTACTATTCTCTGTACAATTAACTAATAAGCTTTCGAAATCAGCGTATATAACGAAATTGATTTTTTGTCGTCTCTCAAAATGCTTAAATCCGATTGTACTATTTTTTTCAGGTAAGACTGTCAAAACTTGGGAGCAATCATGTGCTGTATATTTAATTTCGGAAGAGAAAAACCGAAGACATTTCTCGCACATGTACATTTTTCCTTTAGATTTACTAATCTGACGTCGTACTAATCTTAAGAGATCTTTAATGAGGCAGTAATGACCTTTAATCCCATTTTCAAAGTATAATAAATTGATGTGATTATTTTTCTGATTTTTAGATAAATATAATGGACCAGTTACTGTACTCTGTTTGCTTAATCCATAAATGTTAATACTGATATCATTAGAAGCCTCAAACAATTGAATATCTTTGCACGATGGAGGAAAAGTCATACCGTCTGTTTTAAGGACAGTTGAATAGTGAGGATATGAACTTGTTTTGCATACATTACTCTTGGAAGGAAACAATGCTGCAACAATACTCCATAAAAAGCAGTGCTCGTCTTTATTCTGTATATTCAAACAACTTTTACTATTTTTGACAACTGATGGCAGCTCTATGAATGTACCACCTCTCATGGGACAATATTTATTTATATTTAATTCTAAATGGCTTACTGAATGCAGAGACCACCCAGATTCGCAATGTTCAAATTCTGAAAGTTTTTGTTTAAATGTTTCTAAAGCATTCAAATATAACTCATTAATATCAGTATTGTTAAAGATACAATCAAACTTTGTACTGAACGATTTTAACTGTTGTGTTTCTGACTGCGGTAACACAAAATAAGCAAACAGTTCCAAATTCAATTTTAAGCAGGTGTGTTTTTGTAATGATAAATTTATAACTTTAAAAACATCACTTTTGCAGTGGCACAGGAACGCCTCGGGTGTGAGGTTCTCGACTTCCTGTTCGGGGTTTATGCGATAAGCCACAATTCTGTTCTTAAATGCAGTTGCAATAATGTCAATATTTCTAAATTCAGTCTTTAACAAACAATTCTTTTTATGTATATTTGTTCTCATATGATATTGATACTTTTTTTCTGGAACTTCAACATTACATGTTTCACACCGAATCACCTGGGGCTCACAGGATATAGCTGTAAAGTAAAATGAAGGCAAATAAAGTTATAAGTACTTATTTATTTATTCATATACTTTGGTATGCGGTTACAGTTTAACATTAAATATGAATTCAGTTATTAAAACATTTTTTAATAATTATACCAAGAAACTCAAATACTTACTAAACGTTTACTAAACTGAATTAAATGTAGGTAATAAGAATAAGTAATACATTTTGGAATGGCTCAATAATAATTACTAGTAAAAGTTGGTGGGCAAAGCTTGAACTCTTTTCGCGTGGCAGCAATAAACTCAGTGAGATGGGACCAAGCCTCAGTACCAGTGTTAGTTCTATTTTTAATAGTCACGATGCTATGCCGCCACCTATTCATGGGTTGTACATTTTGAATCTCATTACACGAATAGACTTTAAGCTCTATGTAATGAGATCCTGTTTTGGTTTCGTTTGATTGACGAGAAGTACCGTTTGCTAGCCTTCTTGTCATATAAGAGTAAATAGGTGTACCCTTCTTTGGTTCGGATGGAACCGTGCCGTCGTCTTCGTCACTATCACTTCCAAACAAGTCTAACATCGATGGCTTCATAACATCAGAGATGGGTTTGATAACGGTGGTCTTATTTTTCTTGGGGGCACGTGCCTCGCTGGTCTTCCCGCCTGAAGTCGAAGCCGTAGGCGCGCAACGCTCAGTACTCACGGCCCTCATACGCTTGCTGGATGATTTCTTGGGCTTGGGCTGCACTGCTTCAAACTCGCTGTCAGAAGCGAAAAGCTCAGCATTCGACCTGAAAATGAAATATTTATTAAATTAGCACACATACAAAAGAAACTTTACAAGCTACATTTTAACTAATAATAAAAAATGCATGAATAATGCATTACAATAATTAAAATAGGTAGGATGCTTTTGAACTAACCAAAACGTTTAAATGACTTATCGGCTATCTGAGATGTCATACTTAATCACTAAATTCAATCACCTCGAGTAAATGACGAGACGACCAATTACAATACAATACAATACAATGACACTTTATTGTACGCCATATAGCCATATAGTAGTGTAGGAATGGGATGTACGGACCAAGTCTTCTCCTTACGGTGCATAATTGAGAAGTGTTTGGCGAAACACCAAAAGGTCTACTGCGCATTCGTGGATTTGGAGAAGGCCTATGATAGAGTAGTTAGGAGTGAGTTGTGGCCAGCGTTGTCCATGCATGGAGTGAGTAGCGATCTGATACGAGCACTGAAATCTCTTTATGAAGATTCTAGTGCTTGCGTCAGAATACACGGGGCTTACACGGAATGGTTTAGCATCCAAAAAGGTGTTAGGCAGGGATGTGTAGCGTCTCCGTGGCTGTTCAATTTATTTATGGATAACTGTTTGACTGAGCTGAAAGAGAGTGATTGTGGACTAAGAATGAATGAGTTACTCGTCAAATGTCTCCTTTATGCTGATGATCAGGTCTTGCTCGCTTCGTCGGCCGAAGAGTTGCAGGCGATGGTAAATATTATGATTTGTGCTTTGGAAAGGAAAGGAATGAAAATTAATGTAAGTAAGACAAAGGTTATGGTTTTTGAGAGAGAAGAATGCATGACAGATATTTGTGTGCGGATAGGAATAAAAGAGTTAGAACAAGTGAAGCAATTTGTGTATTTGGGTACTTTGTTTTCTAGGGATGGGAAGTGTGATAGTGATATTGAAAGGAGAGTAAATGCAGGTAATATGGTAAATGGAGCGCTGCATGCCTTTTTGAACAGCCAGAGGGTCTCTCAGAAGGCTCGTCTGGCTGTGCATAGGGGGGTGTTAGTTCCGACACTTATGTATGGAAGTGAAAGTTGGGTTTGGCAGAAAAAACATGAAAGTAGGATAAATGCTGTGGAAATGAGAGCATTAAGGAGTGTGATTGGTGTGAACTTGAGTGACCGAATGAGGAATAGTCTAATAAGGGAACGTTGTGGCATGAAAGATGATGTTGTGACTCGTATAGAGAAAGGGATGTTAAGTTGGTTTGGACATGTGGAGAGGATGGACGAAGGAAGAATTACGAAAGAGATATATAATGCGAGTGTAGATGGAAATATTGGAAGAGGGAGACCAAGAAGGACATTTCATGATCAGATTGGGGATGTCTTGAAGAAGGGTCAGGTCAAGAGTACCCGAAACCGGCGAGCATGTATGAAAAGACTAATGAGTGTTGCTGAAGCGAAAGATGTATGTCAGGATCGTAGCAGGTGGAAACAAATAGTCTCTGCCTATCCCCTTGCTGGGAAGAAGGCGTGATTGTATGTATGTATGTATGTATGTATATAGTAAGTAACACAGAAAACAAGTACCTACATAGGGAACATTTTTCAAGGAAAACAATCGGTGGCCTTATCGCTTCAGACCGATCTCTTCCAGGCAACTTTTTAAGACCATTATAAGAATATGATTGCTAGCTTATATTTTAAGCTAAATGGTGATTACAGTTAAAGTACTTATTAATCAATCGAAGATCTATTTGAGTGGGAAAAGTTCTAAATTGCTGAATAAAACACATAGTTATCCGTAAGACTGCTCGTAGTTAGTGCAAATAGGATTATATACCCTTTATTATGAATGAGTGCAACGTGAGACTACGACATAATACAGATCATAAACATCTGTGATTCGGGTAACAAACATTTGTATAGGTTCTCTACTGCGGGGTAATACTTACATACATACATTAATTGAATGAATAGATGATTATTAATTTAAATACATGTTTAATATAGAATAAAGCCTGGATGAGGGCGGTTGAGGCCCTATGCTCCACGAGGAGTTAAAGGATCAATCATCATCATCATCATCATCATCATCATCATCATAGAATGAATAATTTCACTCAGCACAAACTAATTGTCTGAACTAAATGAAATAATGTATTAATCGAATAAAACATTAATTGAATTTATAGATGATCATTATTGTTAATAGATGTTCAATATAGAATAAATGATCAGTAATTTAAAAAAAAAGAGTCAGCATTTATCACTAATGTCTTGAAGTAAAGGATCTATTCGAATCGATCAGTGGTTTCAAATCAAAGAATAAGATAAATTTACTTACATGTCAGTAGAATGGGTTTTCCTGGGTAGATTCTGGAGTTAGCTTGTTAGTGTCCCGTAGGATGGAGATCTGTGTAATGGTGTTGAATCCCGAATGCTAGTTTATATAGAGCCCAATCCACGTCACGAACTTCCATATTTGTGTTGAAGGTACAATGCGAAGAAGCACTGTCAGCATACATCCAGAAAAGAAACGCTGTGTAATGAAAATTCCATAACACTATTTTGTGTTATTTTCAAATCTATTTCCTAGTGCATAAGACATCACATATACGCCAGAGCCATATTTATTACTTTGTGCTTCAAGTAAGAGCCCGTTCACACAGAGACATTCGATTCTTTACGGGAACCGTTCTGTAGGATCCGATTTAGTGGTAACAGTATTTCAATGCACGCGTTCACACAAGCATACGGTTAGATCCGGCAATAAAACGGATCCTAAAAATGTGTCATCCGATTTGCGGCCACAAATCGGTCCGGTCGTTCGATAAAATTGCGGATCCGATTTAGTGGTAACAGTATTTTAATACTTGTGTCCGGGGCGAAGGATCCTACAAACCGGACAGTCATGTGAACACGCTATCCGGTTTTGCAGTCCGATAGTTAGTAGATCCGACAAAACTTGAAGCTGTGTGTACGGGCTCTAAGCATACTAGCATTTTCCTGTGTCTCCGCTTAGTAATATTATTTAACACTTAGTATCGGGCTTATTTGTTATGGAATAAGACCCACTCGTATACATATGTACGCCCTAATATTTTATTGAACGGACAGACAAACCTTATAATTTTATGTGTGAATGTAAACACAGACGGAATCAACTTACTACTGTCGTGCAACGCTCCATATGACTTTCCTTATTTGAATTATTGACTTCATATCCCATAAATAATCTATTTTGAACTTTAACAACACAATTCTGGTCAAATATATAAACCCCTGATTTAAGGGTCAAATCAGTCTTAAAATCATTTTAAAAGTGAGCAGTCTTCTTACGAAATGTCAGTAAGTACCTAAATAATTTCTGTTTAAAATTATACTTGTTTAAATTCAATAGTTTATAAATTGCTCCAAGTAAATATATAATTCTATTTATTAAAGTGTTTATAATTATAATTTTAATTCTATTAGAATACACATAGAAGCAATAAGCCACTAGCGTAGCTTATGCGCGCGGCTTCGCCTCGTGAAATAAAATGCTAGTTCTCTAGTTAGTAGGGTATTTACCTCAATGATACGCGAGGTATATGTCTACCAAATTTCAAGTCTCTATCTAGCTCCAGTGGTTTAGGATGTGCGTTGTCAGTGAGTCAGTCAGGCACGGTGCTGTTTTAGAGGAATAAATAGATTCTTATTAGGTTATCCCCAACTGACGAATTAATGGACATTTCCTAACCATTATTTTATCAGAGATTTCATTAAAGAAAGGTGTTTATTAATTAAAATGATTTCTTTCCATTTTAGGATACATCGGAACATCTTTTCAACTTTATACCGGACGCTGCAGCACAAAGAAAACCTGCAGCTGAACGCCGCCTGGGACTTAAAAGAAGAGCAGAGCCCCCAGTCTACTCATTTATCAAAAAACCGCATCGGGATGGTGCCTCAAAAATAATAAAAATCGAGATATTTAATGGTGACCGAATAGAAAATGGGGACCAAATGTGTAATTGTAATGCAGAGCTATGCGCACAATACGTCGTGAAAAATATGCTTTTAGACAATGTGTACGAGGCAACACGTGACGTTTTAGATAAGATTGAGAGCTCCATATCGGCGGGCTCGACCAATAATTATACAATATTGTAATAGTAAATTGTATTAGTTTGCCGTACCTAATCAATAGAACCTATGATTGTATAAATAGATTACAGTAAGGTAATTATTTGTATACCTAATATATTTACTATGCATAAATTTGATAACTTTTAACTATTTTTCTTTCTGTAAATAAATAATATCTGACATATAATTTTTGTTCATTTATTCATATCCTTAACCACAGAAGCTCATAATTAATTAATATGTCATATCATATTCGGCCATATCAAATTTGGGTGCCGGCCGGAATCGAACCGGGACTCATAGGCACAGGCACTCGTTAAACATGCGTAGTTAATCTATCGCTGTATCAATAGCTCAACAAAACCTTTTAACATACTGGCTCTATAGGTACCTACAATGGTGCTATAATTAAACAATGATAAGGAATGCAGCACGCTTCCAAACGTGGAATGCTTACATTGCATTTTATACCTACATAACAACAAGACTTTAGTCTCTGATGTGTATTTATCATCAAGTGCTGATGTGAAACACAAGCAATACGATTTCTTATTGCGATGCATTACAATTTACAATTTTAATAATTGTTGATTAAGATTCTTAAATAGATAATATGAAAGACGAGTTGTACAAATATATTCTTTATAATTCATTAACATCAATATCATCATCATGTCAGTCGAGAGACGTCCACTGCTGGACATAGGCCTCACCCAAGGCTCTCCACTTAATTATACTTAAGTAGGTAACTGTAATAAAATTAATAGATAACACGAACATACTAATCAAATTCTCTAAACGTATTTAGTATAAAGTTAAGTTGGTAATGACTTTTCGCATAGATATGGAATTACTTTTCAATATAAAAAAATGAGATGAATAATCGAATAAAATATAAGTTTTCGCATTTGAATACATGTAAGATCAGTTTTTAAATAGATGTAATTGACTTCTTTAATGGTAGATATTGGGCATTTGAATGACTGTAAAATCAGTGTTTGAATAGATACTTATAGGTAATTCACTTCTTGAATAGTGGATATTAGGGGATCTAGATATCTCATTTGTATCTAGATACCCTAATATCTACCTACTAACGCTACCGACCTTTGCTTTCTGGACTCCCAATTGACTACATTATTTCCTAACTTAATAATGAAACCAGTATAGGACTTTCTATCAAGAGAGTCGTTCCCCCAGTCAGCATCACTATATGCACGTAATAACAATTTCTTACTTCTTATATACAATAAACCGTAATTAATTGTACCTGCTAAATATCGTAGCAAACGCTTAGCAGCTGACCAGTGAGACTTTCCAAAGCAGTTATTGTATTGACTAAGTTGGCTACAAGCGAAAGCAATATCAGGTCGTGTACAGACAGACAAATACATTAATGAACCAACAAGCTGTCTGTACTTGAATGTATCATCATTCAAACATTCACTTTTATTAACCAACTCTAGCTTAGTACACTGAAGCATAGGTGTATATACGGGCTTACAATTAGACATATTGAACCTATCCAAAATATTCCTTATATACACAGTCTGGTCCAAGGATAAAGTCCCGTTTTTCCTATCTCTAGTAACACGGATACCCAAATAGCTTTTTATGGGGCCTAGATTTTTAATACTAAATTCTTTCTCTAATGTTTGCAAGAGTTTTACTTTACACAGGCTGTCTTTTTTTATAAAATAAATAAAAGTCATCAACATACAATGCTAGGATAACAAAATCATTTTTCGACCTTATATAGTACACACAAGGTTCACTTTTACTTTGAACCAAACCATTGTTACACAAAACATTATGAATTTTTAAATTCCACATGCAACTCGACTGTTTCAGCCCATATAAACTCTTTTGAAGCAAACATACCTTACTACTATCAGAGCTATAACCTTTGGGTTGTTCCATATAAATAGTCTCTTCTAAATTTCCATTTAGAAAAGCAGTAGTTACATCAATGTGATCAATATTTAAATCAAATTCATTTGCTAAACTAAACAATATCCTCATTGTAGAGTGACGCACGACAGGCGAGAATGTATCATTGTAATCAATCCCCTCCTGCTGAGTGAATCCCCTCGCGACAAGTCGTGCTTTGTGACAAATAAAATTACCAGAGGAATCGTTTTTAATTTTATATATCCACTTACTTTTTACTATATTAACATTCTTGGGTCTATCTACCAGTTTCCAAACCTTATTTTCAATTAGAGAATTGTATTCCTGACTCATGGCAGCTCGCCAGTCATCAGCATCAGGGCTGGATATGGCCTCTTCATATGTAACTGGCTCAAACGCATGACCATGACCATCCGCTATCAAACTTAAATCATAATCATCATACCTTTTAGGCAAAACAGAACGCGTACTACGCACTGGACGTTCCGTAGAGGTTGATGGCCGGGCATTGACCTCTGCTGAGACTTCCCCTCCAGCAGGACTGCCTGTGCCCGGTGACCGCTCCATCTGTCCCACCGAACCATCGGAGAAAGAGTCACTCTCACTCACAGAGCAATACTCTTCATCATCTCCGTCTGGAAAATTTAATGAGTAATTATGATCACGTTTAATACTCTCTACAATGCTACTATCATTCACAATTTTCCTATCAGTACTATCATTCTTGATATTATTTAAACCCGCAGTACTATCATTCCCGCTATTGATTGCTACAGTACTTTCATTCCTGTTACAACTCCCAGATGCAGTACTATCATTCCTGCTAATAAACTCTATTGGAATAGTACTCTCATTCCTATTCCCAATCCCTATGCTACTCTCATTCGCATGTGATACAATAGTACTCTCATTCCTATTGCTAGGGTAAATGCTACTCTCATTCACATTTGTGACAATAGTACTCTCTTTCCTATTGCTAAAACTAATGCTACTCTCCTTCACATTACCTGACAACAATTCATTACCATTATTAATGTCATTTATAAAACAATTAATAAAATCCAAATTATAATTATTGCCATTATCATTATTCTGTCGAAAATTATAAAACTCATTTTCTAAAAATTCTACATCCCTCGACAATACAACTCTCCTCGGGTCTAAACAGTCAGCCAACCTATACCCTTTACTTGTGTCTGAATAGCCCACAAACACATATGGCTTTGACTTTGCATCTAATTTAACACGTTTAACATCTGGTACCTTCACATATGCCACACAACCAAAAACCCGGAGTTGACCAAGGTCTACCCTTGACCCAGTCCACACCTCCTCCGGAATGCGTCCACCTAATGCCGCTGTTGGAGACCTGTTCTTCAAGTATATGGCGGCCATCACCGCTTCACCCCAAAAGCGACGGTCCAGACCTGAATGTTGCAGCATACACCTGACTTTATTGAATAAAGTACGGTTAAGCCTCTCTGCAACAGAATTCTGTTGAGGACAATATGGTACTGTTGTTTGATGCACTATACCCTTACTTTTCATAAAACTAGAGAGTTGTTTGTTACAATACTCTCCGCCGTTGTCCGAACGTAGACACTTAACGGGCAAACCTGTCTGTCTTTCTAACATACTAACTAACTCAATAAAACGGTCACATACCTCAGATTTCCTTTTCAATAGGAACCCAAACGATTTCCTTGTGCAATCGTCTGTAAAGGTGAGCAGATATTTCGCGCCACCCCAGCTACTAGGCAGCGGGCCACAGACATCAGAGTGTATCAGAACTAGCGGCTTATCGGCCAGCACGCTTTCTCCACTGGGAAAAGGCTTTGAGGGTAACTTCCCCTCAAGGCAAGGAACACATGTACTGTCTTGCTGTCCTTGGTTCTGAAACATGAAATTATTAGACAACCTATCCCCAAGTATTCTTAAATCCCTCTGATTGAGATGCCCTAACCTCTGGTGCCACAATTGATGGGCGTCCTGAGTAGCAACTGCGGAACTAACCAACTCTCGCCCCTGCGAAGATTCATAGTTCACCACATTGCACGAATTCTCACCTATGCTCAATCTATACATACCGTTTTGTATAAAAGCAGACGCAACCCTGTTAAATTTCCTGTCTACAATGACACATCCTTTACTGTCGAACCTCACGCTATAACCACGACTAATAAGTCGACTAACTGACATTAAATTTGTTGAAAGACCCGGTACATACAACACGCTACTTAATTTCCTTACTTTGCCATTTAAATTTAAAAATACATCACCTATACCTTCACAACAAATATATTCATTATTTGCAACCGTCACTTTGTTATTATAAGTCCTTAAATTAACAAAAGAGTCTAAAGAATTACACATGTGCGACGTACAACCAGAGTCCACGAACCACACGTCCCGGTGCACTTCAAAACCTGCAGCCATGGCCTGGTCTTCGCTACTCTTGTTCTTGCTTTGTTTGAATTTATAACAATTCGCCTTAATGTGACCAACCTTCTTACAGAAATGACACCTTCTCTTAAATGTTGTGTTTTTCAAAAGAAATGCAGTATTGTTCTCAGAGTCAGATTTTCGATATTCTTCCTGTAGCAAACGGGCTCGAACAACCTCACTAGATAGTTTCTTCGTCATATTTGCAGTCTCCAGATTTGATACAAGAGAATCATACTCCACAGGTAATCCACTCAACAACACTTCTGCAACCTCCGTGTCTTCAATGACTTTACCTATATCAGCCAATTGTTGCACATTTGTCATGATTGCTTCAATGTAATCCGACATACATTTGAAATTGCAGAACTCTATTCGGTGCAATTGTCGCAATAAGAGTACTCTGCGCACCAATCCCGAATCTTCAAACACGTCAGCAAGACATTGCCATGCTTCCTTAGCGGTTTTTGCATTCCTTACATATTGGTATAGGTTAGATTTCGTAGCTAAACAAATTCTTGCTAGGGCACGCTGATCACGCGCATCTCCCTCAGCATTCGTACCGTCTTCCACAATGTCCCATAATCCATCATGCATCAACGACATTTTAAGAGCAAACTTCCACGAGTAATAATTGCGAGCGCCCTCCAATTTTTCAATATTGACGTATGAGCTCGCGGCATGCATCACAGAACCTTGTGAGCTCCCGGCAGACATATTAGTGCCACAAGGTGCCGATGTCACGTCATCACCATCATTCGGCATATCGCTCCAATAAAAAATTAAATGCTCGGCTTACTTGTATTGTCAGATGATGCTCATCCATCCACTGTCCACTTATTTCTTCAACTGGGCGAACATAACCTGTAGGAGCAGCTCGGTCTCCGCTCAGAGGTTCTAGCGTGGATCAGAAGCAAGTGAAGAAAAACATGTAAAGCTCTTTATAAATCGTTATATTCTGATATTGCAGTGCACTTTACAATGTTAGGAACAGCAGATCTTATCACTATATTCTGATGAATTAGGATTAATAAATTATAGCTAAACAAGCAGCAGTGAGTCGACATACGGCGAGAGACGGAAAGGGAAGAAGACAAAACCATGGTGTTGTCACATTAAAAATATACTAGAGGCATGCCATTCAATAAGAGTTAATGCATACATACATGCCCATTCAATATCAAACTTAATAATAACATTATACTCATATGAAAATGCTACTTTAAATGTAATTTAGTAATATATTGCTAACATCACAATTCATAAATCTAAAATTCTCATCTTAATATATATTTTATTCTTTAGAAAGGATGATTACCTTGAAGAAGTCTCGACTTTATAATAAACAAGGACTTGGACTAATTTCTCGTGTGATTGTTGCGACAAAACACTGTAACTCTTGATACTATACTAGGAAAATGGTAGTTTGTTTTGGCAAGACACGGTATATGGAGGTAATACAGTGTTTAGTAGAATCAAGACCTTACGTTTTAAGAGTTACAGTATAAATTGCAATGACGTTTTTCAATGTTTTTGATAGAAAATCAGTTACTCTAAGCATGCATATATAGATTAGGGTCCGAATAGTTAATTTAACGGTGTTAGCACAAAACACTGTAACTCGAGTTACAGTGTTTTGTCATGACACGGTAGCTCTGTACCTCCACCTACGCTTAGTATAAGTTTTGCTTCACCAAAATACTTCTCGATCGCGTTTACGTAAAAAATTCAATTCTATGGAAACATGGACGCGTGCGCGCGGAGGCGCTGTCCATGTTTCCCTAGTAATTGATTTTTTTACGAAAACGCGATCGAGAAGTATTTCGTGAAGTAAAAACTTATACTAAGCATACATGAGTTACACTAGTTTGCAGTGACCGTACTCGCTAGCGACGGCGTAAATGATTTGTATGGAGAATTGTACTTCCGTAAGTGACCGCTAGAGGCGCTGTACACAATTATCTATACAAATCATTTACGCCGTCGCTAGCGAGTACGGTCACTGTAAACTAGTGTAACTCATGGTAGAGGTACTGTAAACTAGTGTAACTCATGGTATAGGTAGAGGTACAACCATTGAACTCGCTACACCACTGTTACCGTTACCGTAACCGACACGACACCCTGTGTAATGTTACACATGCATGTTGGCATTTTTTGAGATGGGAAAAAAACCATTGTACCTACCTAATAATAATCTATTGTGTATGTACGTCATAGATACACATGCATGTAGTTTTCACTTCTGTCGGTAGGTACTCCCGGAGTGCACTGTTTTTAGGGTTCCGGAGCCAAAATGGCAAAAACGGAACCCTTATAGTTTGGCCATGTCAGTCTGTCCGTCCGTCCGTCCGCGGCCTAGCTCAGAGACTATTTTAGGGCTAGAAAGCTGTAATCTTGCATGGACATGTGTAGAAATTATCCGGACAAAGTGAAAAAATAAAATGTGGAAAGAAGTTTTTTTAGGGTACCTCCCATAGATTTAAAGTGGGGGTGAATTTTGTTCTCGTCTAACTTTATAGTGTGCGGTGTCGTTGGATAGGTCTTTTAAAATATTTTAAAGGTGTGTAGACTTTGATCAATTATAACTGTAGATCCACAGTCGCGCGCCCGAAAATGTCCGAGCCAAATGAGCGCCACTTTGATAAAAGTGGCCTTCTTTTTTCTCAGAACGTTGCGTGAAATTGTCAAGTTTAGCTGTCAAGTGTCAACCGAAATTCGACTGTAATGAAGTAAAGACTAGGTTCAATTTTCTGTGTAGGTGATGATTTTAATTGTTATGCAAACAAATAAAAAAGTTCGGACATTCTTTGAAGGGTATTTTGTTCGTCAATGTGTATCTTCAGTTATAATTGATCAAAGTGTGTAGACGACTTTTCAATACAGGGTTATTTTTAATTCACTGACATCCTCTTAACCCTGAATTCCTATCACTCAAACAAATGTTTTTTGTTTTATGACTTTTTAAAATGAAGCACTTTTTTTTCCCATACAAATACACAGAGTATCGTAAAAATAAGAGGCAGAATCAAATTTTCAGAACGTTATTACACCAAAAATATTAAGTTATGACAAAAGCCGTAAAACAAAAAACATTTGTTTAAGTGGTAGGAGTTTAGGGTTAAAAGGATGCTAGTGAATTACAAATAACCCTGTATAGCGATTCGTTTGCGAAATATTCAACTTAAAAAGTGAAATTTTTTGTTAAAATCGAGCTCGATGCTCGATTGAGTATGGACGCCCCAAATTTAATAAAACTAATTAAAACAAATGAGTCAGTGCATTACATTGTCCAGCATTAACTGAGTACGAAACACTAATTGTGTATCGCCAAATTTGATTTCTCCCTGTATTTTTTCTACATTTTATTTTACTACTTGGTCGGCATGATTGCTACATTATATCCCTGCCAAATTACAGTTTTCTGGCACTAATAGACTCTAAGCGGGTATGTATTACAATACCGAAGTACGAAAGACCGAATGTATTAAAACATCGAATGGGTCAAAAGACCGACACGATTTTTTTCTGAAACCGTAAACTTTTCAGAATTTATTAAAACGGCATCATACAGAACCCATTAGGTTAGGTTAGGTTTGTTTTATAACAATCTTAAAAAGTTAACGGTTTCAGAAATAAATCGTGTCGGTCTTTTGACCCATTCGATGTTTTAATACATTCGGTCTTTCGTACTTCGGTATTGTAATACATACCCCAGCTGCCGTGTCATGACAAAACACTGTATCTAAAAAACACCTGTTTTTCAGAAATCGCAAAAAACTTTTGCTTTCTTTAATTGGCTACAGAACAGTGAATATTGATCTGATTGCAATAAAATTTGGACAAATCACAGATAATATGCTACTATTAGTGGACAAAGAAAAATAATATTAAAATTTTTACTATTTTCATGAATGTTCAAGCAAAAACGTGTTATGTCGTAATGTCCTTTATCAATAATATATGAGAGTCGCTATTACAAAACACTGTAACGTGATACTTAATAACATTATACTCATATGAAAATGCTACTTTAAATGTAATTTAGTAATATATTGCTAACATCACAATTCATAAATCTAAAATTCTCATCTTAATATATATTTTATTCTTTAGAAAGGATGATTACCTTGAAGAAGTCTCGACTTTATAATAAACAAGGACTTGGACTAATTTCTCGTGTGATTGTTGCGACAAAACACTGTAACTCTTGATACTATACTAGGAAAATGGTAGTTTGTTTTGGCAAGACACGGTATATGGAGGTAATACAGTGTTTAGTAGAATCAAGACCTTACGTTTTAAGAGTTACAGTATAAATTGCAATGACGTTTTTCAATGTTTTTGATAGAAAATCAGTTACTCTAAGCATGCATATATAGATTAGGGTCCGAATAGTTAATTTAACGGTGTTAGCACAAAACACTGTAACTCGAGTTACAGTGTTTTGTCATGACACGGTAGCCCTCTAAGCAGTACATTATATATAGGAGGATAGAGATATCACTCTATTCAACGGCACAACGCCATCTAACGCAAATTCCCGTAACTACTATTAGGAACCATACCTATAATATCAAGGGCCAATAATCACACGTTCCAATACCAGCCCTGCTGTGCCACTGCCCATGGGCCACTGCCACAGCTTTTTTGAAACTAGAATTTAAAGTTGTTTTCATCTATTTTCTACATGATTTGATAAATAATATCGCCATCTAGTGCAAATTGACGGAACTAAAAATAGACATTGTTGGAAGTGAAAGGACCGGGTCTAAGCTAAGCCGCGGACAGACGGACAGACAGACATGGCGAAACTGTAAAATTAAATAAACAAGTATCTTTTGTTTCTGTTTGTCGATTTTGATGAAATAAACACTAAATAAATATGATTCCAAAACGCCCACAATACATTAGTGAAAACCGCATTGAAATCGGTAAATCATGGTTTTTTTTAAATCGCCGAAGTTTTCCTCAAACCTTTATTTTTACACCGACCCGTAGTGTTATTATTACGAGTAGGTACGTAGTAAATTAATAACAATGGGAAAAATAGTACGTCAAATTGTCAAATTTGGATTGAACTGTGTTTACTAACGGTTACAAAGGTCATAAAGCTAAAGAGGCTGTGAGCTAATGTTGCGTATGTATGTACACATAGTAAATAAATATTGATTTTTCCTTGTTTTGGCTCAACCAAGGATGAATTAATCAAGAGGATTAGACAACCGATAGCCTAGTTGTTAGACCTAGTCTCAAACTAAGCAAAGCTTGTACCTACCTACTATGAATACTAGACAACGGATAAACATTACCCCCGTACACCCGTATTTAGGGTCTATAATGACTCCCATAAAATTTCAAGTCATAATGTATCATTAGTCATAATCAACGTTAGTAATACAGTGATTTATTTCTGAAACAATTTATTTTTCGGAATTGTTATAAAACAAACCCCTTACCTACTGCATTCTATAAGATGGCATTTAAAAAAGTCCTGAAAAAATACAGTTTCAGAAATAAATCACTGTATGACTAACGTTGATTATGATGACTAATGATACATTATGATTTAAAATTTAAAAGGGGCACCGAGATAAATACATACTTAACTACATAATTAAACATCAAAGACTCGAGTAGGGTCAACGTCATAAATAAGTGATACTTTTTGTACCTTCTCACTTTAATGTCTTGTTTGAAAAGCCACATGGAATTATGTACCGACTGAAAGCGACAAGGTACAAAAGTGATCACTTATTTATGACGTTGACTGTACAAACATTCGTATTTTTCACACAAATATCTGCCCCGACCGGGAATCGAACCCGGGACCTCAAGCTTCGTAGTCAGGTTCTCTAACCACTGGGCCATCCGGTCGTCATCGTTTCGAGGTGTCGATTAACCTTCCCGTAGTCCTCATGCATCGTACTGAGTTCCTCCATCGATTTTGCCATGACCACGATATCGATATTTTGGGAGTTACCGGTATAAAAACAAAAGGTATATTGTCTTGTTTCAGTGTCACTGGTAACTTGGAGGAATAACCTGAGGGGAATTAAGAATTTAAAAGAAGAACCAACGGAAAACACAAACAGCAGCAATCAGCAGGCAGTGACAGTGTGATGGCCCAATGAAAGGTCACGCTGTCAAAAAAATACTTAAAAATTATAAGAAAACATAGTTAATTTCTATGCGACAACAGAACTTTTTTGAGCCAGTCGCTTTGTATGAACAAGGGTCGTTTACACCGAGACGTGTAGCGGTCGCGGCGCATTGCATTGAGAGAGGTCAACAAATGCTTACTTAAAAAAAAACAGTAGAACAAAAATAATACGAGTACATGAACTTTCGAAGGCCTTCGATTGTGTTCTTCATAATATATTGCTCGATATCCTAAACCGTTACGGTGTTAGAGGGATTACCAATAAATGGTTTGAATCATATCTCTCAGAACGCTTACAACGTGTTACTGTCTCCTCCTTAGAACACAAAACGCATACAATTGTAAATTTGGAATCACGCACCACTCCAACTATTATCGGTGTACCCCAAGGGAGTATACTAGGGCCAATTCTTTTTTTACTATATGTTAACTTTTTACCAAACATATCACAAAATCGAATAATTATGTTTGCGGATGATGTCTGTGTACTTTTTAGATTCAAAAGAAACGTAACGGAAAATCTTGCTCCGTCAATAGAAGAATCTTTGTCAAATATTGTAAATTGGCTTAAAGCTATAAATCTGTCTACAAATGTAAGTAAAACGAAAATGATCCATTTTAGAAATATTAAAACTAATGCAGTTAATCTAGACATAAAACTTAATAATACACCTATTATGGTTGTAAAAGAGACTAAATTTTTGGGTATCCTGGTAGATGAAAATTTTAATTGGAAAAAACATGTTGATTATCTTTGCAATAAGCTTAGTAGTTTCACTTTTGCGTTACGAGGTTTATGTAAATAGTTGTGCAGATATGGAGCGATTGTTTAGACTACAAAAGAAATGTTTGTGTATTCTAAATGGATTAAAATCCAGCCGGGACTCATGCAGGAGATCCTTCAAGGAATTAGAGTTGCTAATTTTGCTAGCACTCTATATCCTAGAACTTTGCAAACTTGTAAGGAGATTCCCAGTCAGGTTCCCCCGTAAGGCCAATTTTAATAGTGAGAGACTCAATACTTTATTCGAGCATGACGTTAGAGCCCCTTTAGGTAAAACAGCGTTGTACCGTAGATGCCCTAGCTATGTCGCTGCTAAGGTTTATAACGCTTTGCCATGTGAATTGAAGTGCCTGCCTTATGCTAAATTCGTGACTTCTCTAAAGAAATACCTTATTGACCTGTGTCCATACGATCTAAATGAATATTATAGGTAAAATGTTGCATTGTACTTTAAATACTATTATTCGTATCTTCTGCTTTGTATTACTTGCTACGCCGTATTGGCAAAATTGTGTTGAGACTATTTTATATTTTTGTACCATCCTTGTGTATCACACTCAATTTATTGCAAATAAAGAACTGAACTGAACTGAACATCTCGACTTAGTAATTATGTGCTATAATAAATAAATAAATAAATATTATGGGACAATTCACACCAATTGACATAGTCCCAAACTAAGCAAAGCTTGTACTATGGGTACTAGACAACGGATAAACATACTTATATAGATAAATACATACTTATATACATATTAAACACCCAAGACCCGAGAGCAAACATTCGTAGGTATTTTTCATACAAGTCAACGTTACGCGTTACTTTTTACAAGTCATAATTAAAGATTTGTTTGACATTATTGTGCTACAAACTTTGTATCAAAGATTATAATAATTATTTTTGATTGATTGATAGATAACAAGCTCTTATTCATAGAATGATTAAGAAACAATAACAATAATTAAACTTAACTATAAACTAAATATCTAACTTAAAAACTACTAGACAGTCTAAAAAAGGCCCCCGTGGCATAAGAATAAATAATAATAATAATAATAATGTTTATTGACAAAAACTTACATAGTTAATAGTTCCAACATGAGATTTACACACAAAGAAAAAATATACGACACCCTAAATAATAACAGAGTAGAAGGGAAACTCCCGCTCCGGCCGGACTCAAGGTCACGATATTAGAGTACTCGCTAAGCGAGAACTTAGTCAGGGTGTCACGGCCGGCGTCGCCGCACGCGCGTTTGGCTGTTAACTGTTTGCGCGTTCGTTTTATTGGAAACAAATAACAATGACGTCAAGTTATTGTGGTGTATTTGGGTATAAACAATTCAAAAACGATGCCAAATGGCTTCATTTGGTATGGCACTTGTAATAACTTCTTACTTAAAAGTACCTACCTATAATATGTAGGTATAGTCGGGGTAAAAAAAGGTTCGTCACTTTTCGACCTTAATTCGTTGACATAGAGTCCAAAAGTGACGAACCTTTTCTTACCCCGACTATACGTACAGTCAATGATTTTAATTGTTAGGCCACTTGCCACTGTTCGTATTTTAGCCGTGTAATGCAAATCAGCATATACGAGTACAAATACAAATCATTTACGCCGTCGCTAGCGAGTACGGTCACTGTGAACTAGTGTAACTCATGGTATAGGTCCAGTAAAATAGTGTAACTCATGGTAGAGGTACTGGTTAACCCATCACGCCTCCTAGGGACTACGTTAGTCTCTAACTTTTTTTTGCGGGAAATGTGCTAGAGACTACTACTGAAGTCTCTAGGACATATCCCGCACAAAAAAGTTAAGGGACTAATTTTAGTATGGTGGACGCGTGACGTGAAATAGCTTAAGATTAAGTAGGTAATGACACCGGATTAAGGATAGCTTCATTTCTACAAGAAACGGAACTCTAAACACTATCAAGATAGCAAGTAATCAATCAAATGTACTATGAACTTTTTTTATCCACAGGCGCTTGAATTTAAAAGACAGAATATCCGTCCATTCATTCATTCAGTACGCATCGATCCGCGATGCTAAAGTGACGCGGTCACTAGTGCTCTTCGTAAACAAACTTCAAAACATTCTTCATTCGAAATTTCGAAGACTTTCGCTGCATTTGTGTGTGTGGTTTTTAGCAATTTAGTTAACTTTTTTTCTTTGACGTTTAACTGCGTTTACGAAGTTAGTCATGTCATTAATAATTTTATTAGCGATATTCGGAGCTGTAGTGCTTTTCCTATCTTTACTTAATATGTTATGGACTCCTTTGGAATTAATATCGTCGTATTTGATGCCGTTTTTCCTTCCTGCTGAAGTTAAGCCCCTGTCACAGCGATTTGGACCTTGGGCGGGTGAGTTAAGTTATAAATTTACTTTCTAGGTTCTATTAATGATATTAAGGTTGTTAGGTTAGCTTAGCTTCCGGAAATTATTAACTTGTCAGCGCAGTTAAAGCGTTAGTTTATATTTGATCCAAAACATAAATATTTAGCGAGAGATTGCTAAAGATAATTTTTCTTAGTTAAATGATTACGTTTCTATTACAAGGACATCGACATCCTGAAAAATGATGACCTTCTCTATATCTTTAAATCAGCTACTTTGGTTATGAACTTATTTATAATTATTCATTGATCAATAAGTATTATTGAGATAATTTATTAGGTACTTATTTAAGTACAAATAACGAAACAGTCTAAGGTTGACTAGATGGGCAATTTCATTTCAAAGTACGCAGAATACCCAATACTTTTTTTTATAAATGTGGAAATTTTGGTGATTTTTAGGGTTCCTTACCTAAAGGTTTCAAACGGGACCCTATTACTGAGGCTTCGCTGTCCGTCCGTCTGTCACTAGGCTGTATATCATGAACCGTGATAGCTAGACAGTTGAAATTTTCACAGATGATGTATTTCGGTCGCCGCTATAACAAAAAATAATAAAAACCAGAATAAAATAAATATTTAAGGGGGCTCCCATACAACAAACGTGATTTTTTTGATCGTTTTTGCTCGATATTGATAACGATAATAGGTAAACGCTTGAAATATTCACAGAATATTTAGTTATATATGAACTTTAAAAATAAATAATTAAATTAAAATAAAACAAATATTTAACCTTTTCAACGCCAACGACACATATATAGGTCACAAAGTACAGAGTCTAAGTGACCTTGACACAATGACATAAGATTCAAAGCAGGTTTACGTTTTGTCGAGGCGCAGCGGTGAAAGGGTTAAGGGGGGTTCACATACAAAAAACGTGTTTTTTTTGCCGTTTTTATAGATATTGGTACGGAACCCTTCGTAGGTACGCGAGGGTCCGACTCGCACTTGGCCGGTTTTTTATTCAGAACCAAGAGCGCCGCTATTTTGATGATAAAAGTGCCTAATTTTCCATACAATTTTTTATTATTGTTCTTTTCGTAGGTAACGAAGACCCATACAAACTATAGTTCGGTTATTATGGGAAGAGCTCTCACAGTTATAATAAAATCCATTATAAAAAATACTTTTATAAACCTACAAACTTCAACCTTAAAACTTCAAAAAATAAAATACCAAACCTTTTTTTAATTTAATATCAGTACTGTACATACCAACCTACTTGTTGATATAGCAGAGAGCGTTTAGCGTTAATGGAACGTAGGTATCATCAGTCTAAGAATAAAATAATTGTACCTATTTACGAAACGACTTTATATTTTCCGTATAGTTAATAAGTGACATAACTATCAACACCACTGTTGCACAGAATATATAATAGTACTAACGTACAGAATGGACACGCTCCGCCCCGCACCGATTCGAGTTACCCCTCCCCCCAAGGCGCAGATTGCCGGACACCGCCGGAATCCAGTCGGGTGCGCGCGCGATGTTTGTAGGCGTACGCGTGTACAGACGTCGTCGTGCTTATGTAGATTCAAGAACGCGTATTTTGTACGTCGTGGCCGCCGTGTGACTGTTGCTAAGCTACAACTCTTGTTCGAGTACGTCTGTGGATTGTACAGGGTAATTTTTTTAATAAGTGCACAAATTTTAATATGTCATTCAGTATCGTTAAAATAACAAATTTCAGAATTGTTCATTATATATAATGTTTATTACTTAATTTTTTTGTTTTTCATAGTAACTCGAACAATTATCCAACCCAAATTTCAAAATGTAAAAAAATAAATTCTCGAACAGATAATCGTGATCTAGGTATAACCACGCGGTGGACACGACGTACAAATACGCGTTCTTGAATCTACATAAGCACGACGACGTCTGTACACGCGTACGCCTACATACATCGCGCGCGCACTCTTCTGGTTTCTGGCGGTTTCCGGCTATCTGCGCCTTGAGGGGTGGGGTAATTCGAATCGGTGCGGGGCGGACCGTTTCCATTCTGTACGCCAGTACTATTATATATTCTGTGGTATAACGATACTACTACGATCAAATATCAAATTTAGTGCACTGACTAAAAAATTACCCTGTATAATGTTTTAAGCGCAATTGCGCAAAGCCCTATTAATACACATAATTACATGCAAATTATATTAAAATACCTGGGCAACCGAGCTCCGCTCGGGCTGAAACTCCATACCAAGTGTTTTCCCAGAGATAAGACCAAGCTAGATCAATTTTTCATCCCCGAAAACCCCCACATATCAAATTTCATCGAAATCGTTGGAGCCGATTCCGAGATCCTGATTATATATATATAATCAGGATAATCAGGATCTATACAAGAACTGCTCGTTTAAAGGTATTAGATATTAGATAGATATACCTACGCGTGTGTTGACCATGAAATACTACAATTGTTACGCCAAGAGTGACACAGCTTTAATCTCATATCAAGATTTACCGACAAATCTACAAATTATGTCGAGTACAAAAAAATATTCTCGTTTCACAAAATAATAGTCATTATTAGTGCCAATAACCCGCTAGTGGTACAATAGTTTCTTGACATATGTCACTGACAATTGTCACGTTGGTGAATTATGGCCCAGCTGTCAGAGCTCTTCCTGTAGTATTTACTACCGGAATTACTACTGTACTTAGTATTTATTACTTACTGCTTGCAATTCTGAATAAGAAAACAATTAAATTTCCTCATTAATAGTTATTTGCGCACTTTAAAACGAAAATGCCCAGATGACCTCCTCTAGAGCAGAGGCCCCAAACTTGTTGTCTCGTAGACCCCCATACATATTTTTATGTTTAAGGTAGGCCTTCTGCTCACTTACCCTTATATTGTTTTTTTTTTCAAATTAATCGACTTCAAATGTGGTTTCTTTTTTGGCGAACGTAGCCCTCCGCAAGACTTCAATGTCTCCTGGATGCAAAGTGGCAGATTATCATACATTTATTATCAGTGGCACGCTGGAGTATCAAATTATCAAAATCTGACACGCTATGCATTGTTTGTCATTGTCAGCGATATGTATTGTCTGGTTGTCCAAAAATACAATCTGTGACGGCCTGAGGAGCCCACGACATTGGACGTAGCATCTAAACTTATATTAATGAATATAAACGTAGCCATCGTAAGGTCGCGGGTGGGCAAAGTAATTGTTTCAGTACAGGTAATTATAATTAATGAACACGATTATCAGCACTTGGCTTCGTCCTATAGGAACACACTCATTGTAATTGTTACGTGCATGCAAATTAGAAACAAACTAACGATACGAGGTAGTTTGCTAAAATCTCACTGAAATGAGCTAGGACCTAGCTAGGTAGATAGGTACTGCCAGCTTGATAACATTTTAGTACTTTGTTGACTATTCCATAAATATGAATGAATACCTAGATGAAAAGTTATTGTTGTATATGTTGTTTTAACGACCGCCTTAGCCTAGTTGGTAGTGACCCTGCCTACGAAGCAAGAGGTCCTGGGTTCGAATCCCGGTAAGGGCATTTATTTGTGTGATGAGCACGAATATTTGTTCCTGAGTTATGGATGTTTTCTATGTATTTAAGTATTATATTTATCTATATAAGTATGTTTATTGTCGTCTAGTACCCATAGTACAAGCTTTGCTTAGTTTGGGACTAGGTCGATTTGTGTAAGATTGTCCCCAAATATTTATTTATTTATTATTTTATTTGTATAGCCTGTGGTATTACCCTATCTGTAGAAGGAGCCGATGGCCGATGGCTTGTGGTGTTAGTTAAGTTGATACCGTGTAATAGAAACAAGTGTTAAATCAATTGAATTAAACAAGGAATTGGTTTAATTGTGTTAAAACAGTTATAATGTAAAACAGATATACTTAAATAAAAAAACTTAAACTAAAAACTTAACTTGCTTAACTTAACTTTAACTTAACTTTTTACTTAACTTAAGTAAAAATAAAAATTAGTTATGCACATTATAAATTATGTACAAAATCTAGCTATAATTAAGGATGCCCTCTCGTCACTCGTCACATGTTTGTTGTGCCCAACAGGGTCCATGATGATCAAAATTGTATTCTAATAATATAACACCAGTAACATACATTGTGGAAGAGCAATAAAAAATTGAGTATTGAGTATTCGTTACTTGGTAATTTATTAAAACTCACACTTACCTACTTAGTCATCAAATTGCAGTGTGAAAAGGTTATGGATGTGCTTGTGTTGCTTACCTATTATGTGCTCGTAAGTTGTAGAATGTGCCATAAGATTATTCCAGAATACCTATAAATGTAAAAAATAAAAATAAATGTTCAACGTATTTAACGTACAATACATACACATTCAATCTCATATACCTACACGTTTAACGTTTGCCCTAACCACACATAACAAAGGATTCATTAACTCAAAATAATTATAAACTTATTTGCCTTCGAGTGTTTACGCATAAACAACTATTTTAGACTAAAAGTAGGTAGAAAAAACCGGCCAAATGCGAGTCGGACTCGCGCACCGAGGGTTCCGTACAAATTTATATGTATCTCTATGAACATCCAGTCTTAGCACACCCCTGCTCCTAAGCAAAATGTGCGCAGTGTGGGATCATTGTAGATTGGTTACTGATATAGACAGACAGACAAAAAAATTTATGCTTTTCGCAATTTTTCCTTTATCTGTGCGTCTCTGTGAGTTCACGGGAAGTACCCTGTAGGTTTTGATTTTGATTTGACTTTTGATTGCGTTGGCTTAGAAGTTTGGTTTTTTCACAGCTCCAAGGGACAGTAGACTTGAGTATTTGATATGAATTTCAGCTTGATACCTTTACGCGTTCCTGAGAAAAAGGTTCTTGACAGACGGACAACAAAGTGATCCTATAAGGGTTCCGTTTTTTCCTTTAAAGTAAACCCTAAAAATAGCTTAACTTATTATTTAACAAAATGTTTCCATAGGTACATAGACCGATGTATGTTCAAAATACCGCGTCAAAGGCGTGACTACATTTTGAATGAAAAAAACCGGCCAAGTGCGAGTCGGACTCACTCACGAAGGGTTCCGTACCATTATCTACAAAATCAGCCAAAAAATCACGTTTGTTGTATGGCTCCCCCTTAAATATTTGTTTTATTTTAATTTAATTATTTATTTTTAGAGTGAATATATAACTAAATATTCTGTGAACATTTCAAGCGGCTATCTGTTGCCGTTATCAATATCAAGCAAAATTGAGAAAAAAAATCACTTTTGTTGCATGGGAGCCCCCTTAAATATTTATTTTATTCTGTTTTTTAGTATTTGTTGTTATAGCGGCAACCGAAATACATCATCTGTGGAAATTTCAACTGTCTAGCTATCACGGTTCATGAGATACAATACCTACAGCCTGGTGACAGAAGGACGGACGGACTGACGTACAGAAGAACAGACGGACGAACGGACGGACAGCGAAGTCTCAGTAATAGGGTCCCGTTTTTACCATTTGAGTACGGAACCCTAAAAAATCAATCAATTTATCAATTAAAATATGAACTCCTTTGACAAAAAAACGCTAACATAAACACAAACAATGGTTTGCTAAATTTGAAATTTCGTGTTACTTTTAACATACGAACATTGCAAGTTAAATAAGTTTTGTTAAAAGAATCATTTTAAACATAAAAAAGGTAAAAACTGATCCCTAAGTGAAAGAATATTACTTATAAGAGGAATATTTGTAAATTCCCATAACCTAATGAAACAATAGTAGATTGTACACCAAGGGGATAAAGCACTGCATTATGTCACGGGCGCGATATTGAATCCTGAGCGTATCGAGGGACTCCAGATTTAACTCCCGAGCGTAGCGAGGGGGTTTTTAGTTGATTCCCGAGCGAAGCGAGGAAATTAAGATGGAGTCCTGAGAGCAGTGAAGGATTTAAGTGCGCCCAAGGCAAAATCAGTTTTATTCCCGAGGAGTATACTCTACTTTTCTCACCTTTTGCGAGACAATAAAAACCAAGGCTACTAGAAAAATACTCGAAATAGACCCAGAAGCACTGATTCTGACACTGACTTTGCGCCTTTCGCAGTTTTCCATTTGTCGAAATCTTTGTAGTATTTTTCCTTCGAATTCTCTGGGAGTACATTATTAACAATTTCTAAGGCTGGCTTGCGCAGACCTGGGTTAGCTACTTAACTCCGAGCGAGGTAACTGTTAACCCAGGGTTAACAAGTGTCAAAATGTATGGAACTGTCATTCTTAACCCAGGGTTACCGATTTAATTTTTTTACCCTGAACTGTGCAAGTGGTCCTAAGGCGTCTAATTTAATGGAATCAGGAGTCAAATCACTTTCGTCACTCGATATTTTCTTAATGTTTTATCTTCTTTTGCAGTTTTGATACTTAAAATTGCAGCGTATTGAAACACTCGCGGCTTTTGTTTAAGTATTTGACTTTGTTTTCGTTCGGCCGCGGAACTGCAAATAAATGAGGCGCGGCGCGGCCCCCGCGGAGCTGGCCACGTTGAGCACCAGCACCAGCACGAGCTGCGCGCTGGCCTGCACGCCGGCCGATTTTGAAATTAGACTTTAAGTGCATACCAATAAGAACTACGAGAAGTGAGAATTACATTACTGCCCGGCGGGTTATAATGAAATTCAGTACAACATTACGCCCCGGCGAATGCCAAGGGCTATAATGATTAACTTTGAGAGAGGTTTGCATGATATATAATAAGGCATTGTCGAGCAGGTGGTGTGAAAATATTCTTATAGAACCAATTTTGTATATGAAGTCTATCAAGTTTTACAAATCAATGTCAACAAAACACAATATCTGATGGCCAGTAAAATAAGGTTTCAACAATATGCAAGCTTGCTTGCTTCGCTGACTGTACAAAAGTACAATAAAAAATTATAATAAAAAAATAAAACCGCCTTCAAAAAACACCTAAAAAAAACTTGGAAATAAAAATTGAACCGACCACAATAAGCATGAAAATATTTTTCTATTAATCTGTTTGAAGTCGGTGCCTCAGCTCGAGCCAGCAGGAGTGAACCTAGTAATTTAACTTACCTACATAGTAGGTACTATCTATAGGGCTTCTACCACTCCTGCTGGCTCCTGCCACACGGCGGACACGACGTACAAAATACGCGTTCTTGAATCTACATAAGCACGACGACGTCTGTACACGCGTACGCCTACATTCATCGCGCGCGCCCTCTTCTGGATTCCGGCGGTGTCCGGCAATCTGCGCCTTGAGGGGTGGGGTAACTCGAATCGGTGCGGGGCGGAGCGTGTCCATTCTGTACGTTAGTACTATTATATATTCTGTGCTCCTGCTGCTCCGGCTGCTGGTCCTGAGGCACCGACTTCAAACAGATTAATAGAAAAATATTTCCATGCTTATTGTGGTCGGTTCAATTTTTATTTCCAAGTTTTTTTTGGGTGTTTTTAGAAGGCGGTTTTATTTTTTAATTAAATTTTTTTATTTTTTGCTTTTTAGTTGTTTCTAATGACTAATGGCCTGGACTGGCACTCTTTACTGACTGTACTTTTTGCCTCTGGTTACCAAAGTACTCATCAAGACGAATCAAACGAGACCAAATTTCGTTTTACTACGGAGTTCTTATGGTCATCATCCAACTTCATTGTCGTCTGACAACCATCGTCTGGTTACCATCTAGGAACAAAGTACTCATTGAGACGAGTCAAATGAGTCCGTACTCGATGGGGTTGTTTCGTTTTATTACAGAGTTCCTATGGCCACCTTCCAACTCCATCATCAGATCAGCTCCATGTCACAATAATATTGCATTGTCACCTGATTTACACATGCATGTAAAATATGAACTTAATCAGAAACCGGAAAGTGAGTCAAATTCAACTTGCAAGATTTGACCAGTTGAGGGGTTCCGTTGGCCATCTGCGGTCTTCTTCATCAGATCTAGTTTACCAAATGACACTTTCTGAATGCAAATGCTCGATTTGTCACCGAAAATACTAAAATCGCTTTACATTTCCCTTGAACTTTTGAAGAGTTCCTTCAATTCCTCATAGATACCATCATCAGAATTGGATTCTGGTAACAACGGGACCAACCTTGAAGCATATGCTTTCAAGCAACTAAAGAATTTTCCAAATCGGTTCATAAATGACGGAGTTCTGAGGTAACACACGTTAAAAAAAAAACAAAAAAAAAGAACATAACCGAATTGAGAACCTCCTCCTTTTTTTGAAGTCGGTTAAAAATGGGTCATAAAGGTTGACTGTATTTGCATTGTCATCCAAATTACATAAGTATACCGAAGTTCAAGTGATTCCGACCCCCGGAAGTGGGTTTAAATCCACTTTCAAGATAAGTTAATAAAAAGCCTGCAATAAAAGCTTGTAAAAAAGCTAATTAAGCTTATGTGTAGTATTATTTATTATTCATTAAACAAATATTAAATAAAAACAGTAAAAACTTAGGACTAACTTAAATCTAACTAAAACTAACTAAAGCTAAAGGTAAAAAATCTGTCCCAAGTCGCCGCCAATGGGGAGAGTGCCCAGAAGGCTGGCAGCATTGCCACGTTGGATGGCAATGCTGATTCGCTGAGCGAAGTATTGGCCAGCCCTCTAGTCACGGGAGGCCTCTATAAGGCGCGCCGAAAGATCTTTATATAGACGGCGCGCGCTTGGCCCCCAAGGCCCCAGAGTTTCGACCCCAAACGCCTCAAATATATAACTGGCTCCAAGGCAGCTATATTTGCGGCGTTTGAAGTTTTCCGCTGAGGCCGCGGCAGAGCCAGCAATATTTTGGGTCCTTGAAAGATGGGTCGGTGCAAGGGTATCCACACATGTGGCGTCCCAAACTAAGGGCCGACCCAACCGCCAAGGAACCAGTGTCATACCGTCAGGCCTCTTGCCATCGTCTCTAGCCAAGCCGTTAGGTTCCAAAACGGCAGGCACTTGGACGCTGACAAGGGCCCTACGGATGTCGTCATTTAAGCTGGCGTGGCGCGGTATACGTCCCGCGCTTCTGCCGCATGATAGGCCATGGTGTCCATGCCTATCAGTCATTTTACCACATTGCCATTTTATTTATTAAGTTTCTGAGATTAACCAAGTACCTAGTATGTAACACCTAGAAAAATGTGACCCATTATAAGCTTAGCTTGCAAATTATTCCATCATCAACATCATTTCAGCCGAAACACGTCCCCTGCTGAACATAGGCCTCCCTCAAGGCTCGCCAAACAGATCGGTCCCTTGCCATCCGCATCCAACGCGTTCCCGCAACCTTAACCAGGTCGTCACTCCAGCTTGTTGGAGGCCTACCTACACTGCGTCTTCCGGTCCGTGGACGCAACTAGAAAATCTTTTTGCCCCATCCGCCAGTTCTACGAGCGATGTGCGCTGCCCACTGCCACTTGAGTCCGGCGATTCTTCGAGCTATGTCGGTGACTGTAGATCTTGCGCGGATTTCATCATTTCTAATGCGATCCCGCGAATTATTTCACCAGGACATATTTATTTTAATTGATTTCATTTGCTTCTAACAGATCTTGGGAAATCAGTTAGTATTTATTAGCTTTTTGTTTAAATTATCTAAGTAGGTGATGAGGTCTCGAGGAATGGATATATATTTAGTAAGAATCATACTTCTGCTATTTAGATGGATGCTTTAGTTACGTAACGGCTGTGCACTCTGTAAGTACTTCGTATGCACTTCGTGTCGTCGCACGCTCTTTGTGTTAAGCAATTCTTTAGCTGTCTTCGACATTTCAACACGAGTCGTAAAAGGGACCTGCTAATGTTAGGTCATCATCATCATCATCTCGGTCTATATTTATATTATGTCCACTGCAGGCGGCCTCCTCTCAGAAGGACAGAATGAGAGGGCTTGGGCCATAGTTCCCACGCGGGCCCAGTGCAGATTGGGAACTTCACACACACCATTGAATTTCTTCACATGTGTTTCCTCACGATATTTACCTTCACCGTAAAGGTCGTGTAAATTTCAAAAGTAGGTACCTAATTTCGCTCATAAATTCCGAAAAAGCTAGACCCCGGGTTCGAACCAAGGACCCTCTGCTTGAGACTCCATGGGTCAGCTGATGCTAAATATGAACTCAAAAACTGGGGTCAAATTGACTTTGTACTCAAAAGCAGGAATTGGGATTGTTCATTTTTTCTAACCCCCCTTTTTATTTTTTTTTATCGGAAATATAGAGCATTTTAAGAAACTAATTTGAATATTTCAGCAATTCATCACTCCAATATTTTTTTATAATTTATTGAAAATTCGAGATACGACTTCTCGTAAATTACATGCCGCGGCTGAATCTGTGTATAAACCACAGACATAATGACAAAAAAAATGTGTCACAATCGATGGTTAGTTGTCATCTGACAATGTCACTTTACATTACAATAACAATAACACTAAAGTTGCCGATTCTTCCAAGAGAATAGGTAAAAAAAAAACGATTTACGGCTATAGTATTTTTTGTACGTATAAAATAAAATGGTCAGAAGTGTTCCCTTGAAAGTTCTTTGGCGGATTTAATCCATACTTACATTAACATGATCCTCGCAACAATAAGTACATCTTGTAAACTTTGAATTAACTTTGCGGCACCACTTCTCTTGTAAATCTTCTCTAATGCGAACAATTAATTTGTTTGGGCTATTGACAGAATCATTTCCACAAGTAGGAATGAAACACTTCCTGTATAAATCCCTTATTAAAATATGAAAAACGCGAAGAATGTTTTTCAAAATAGTATCGTTAAACTGGCAGATGACTACGTCGAAGTGACAGAGAATAGTATAGAGAAACTAGACGGACGGCTTTTTTTTTCTTGTTGCAAAGAATTTATAAGTTAATGCCCACAGAAAGGTCAAATAAAGGTCAAACATTATTTTGCAAAAATACACACGATCATTTAATATTTTTTTACTACAATGTTATAAAATGATTTAATAAACCTATTCCTCAAAATGGTTTTGGAATTAGACCACATTGTAAAAAAGTGATCAATGCCAATTACAGAACTAGGTATTTTACGTAATAGAGCTAGGTATAATAATAAGAAATAGGTAATGGAAATAAATATAATAATATCAAAGAACATTATTATGTTATGATACTTATGATATATATAGCCGAGAAAAGAAAAGGTTCGTCACTTTTCAATCTTAACTCGTTGACATAGAGTCGAAAAGTGACAAACCTTTTCATTCCTTGACTGTCCTATAAGTTAAGAAGGTGTCAAAAAAATCTATTAAATGTCATTATTATTATATATATAGACGACCAGATGGCCTAGTGGTTAGAGAACCTGACTATGAAGCTTGAGGTCTCGGGTTCGATTCCCGTGTCGGGGCAGATATTTGTATGAAAAATACGAATGTTTGTTCTCGGGTCTTGGGTGTTTAATATGTATTTAAGTATGTATCTATATATTTAAGTATGTTTATCCGTTGCCTAGTACCCATAACACAAGCTTTGCCTAGCTTACTTTGGGACTAGGTCAATTGGTGTGAATTGTTCCGTGATATTTTATAGTCGCGGAACTCGCGGAATTAAAAGGTTCGTCACTTTTCAATCTTAAATCGTTGACATAGAGTCGAAAAGTGACAAACCTTTTCATTCCGCGACTGACATATAAGTTAAGAAGGTGTCAAAAATATCTCTTACATATCATTAACCGTGAGGTTGACGTTTACATATTTTGACCTATAAAAATATGTGCGACCGTCTCGCAAACGGTTCTAACAGTTTGGATGAAACTCTAGGTTTAGGGGTGGTTTGGGTTAAGAAATTGATCTTTTATGGTCTAATCTTTACAGATTCTAATAATGTTTTAATGTTTTAATGTTTTAATAATAATAATAATAAATTATTTTAACAAAACATCGTTAAAATGTTCCTTAAAAACTAGAACTCCACTCCCTATATTGGTATTAACTTGTGCTTTAGGATAAGCAGCGCTCGAGATTATTATTATGGTAAAATTTAACTCTATTACCACAGAATATACAGGGTTATTTTTAATTCACTGACATCCTCTTAACCCTGAATTCCTATCACTCAAGCAAATGTTTTTTGTTTTACGACTTTTTAAAATGAAGCACTTTTTTTCCCATACAAATACACAGAGTATCGTAAAAATAAGAGGAAATCTCAAATTTTCAAAACGTTATTACACCAAAAATATTAAGTTATGACAAAAGCCGTAAAACAAAAAACATTTGTTTAAGTGGTAGGAGTTTAGGGTTAAAAGGATGCTAGTGAATTACAAATAACCCTGTATAATTGTGCATTGTATGGGTGTTTACTGTGGTGTTTGGCATCAACCAAAGACAAGGAAAGGAGTTTTTTTCGATTTTCGAAGGACGAAAGAAGGTAGATAACCTACTTTAATTAGCAACATGTAACATTAGTAACTAGGGAAAGTAGGTTTAAAAGTTTGTTACCTATAATATATAAATAGACGTCTTATATTAATTTGTTAATTATTTCCTATCAATATCTACAATTACATTCTCTAATTGTCTTTACAAAATGAATTAGGTATACACTCATTCACTTATTTTTAAACACTAAGTTTAATTATAAGTACTACGATAATTAGATTACCTACTCATTTTATTTTACATTACAATGTTGCTCGCGCTCAACGAACGGCGCGGCATTCACTTTCCGCAGCTATCTCTTTTTGCGATAGTCAGCCCTGTGCATCTTACGCACACATTGACGCGTGTACAGACGTCGTCGTGCTTGTGTGGATTCAGGAACGCGTGTTTTGTGCGTCGTGTCCGCCGTGTGCTATTACTTAAGTATAAAGTACCTGGGGACCGAGCTCTGCTCGGGCAGAAACTCGGTACCAAGCGTTTTCCCAGAGATAAGACCAAGCTAGATCAATTTTTCATCCCCGAAAACCCCCAAATACCAAATTTCATCGAAATCGTTGGAGCCGTTTCCGAGATCAAAACACCGGAGGGGTGGGGGGTGAGAGGGGGGAGGGGATGCGGGGGAGGGAACGCGGGAGTATTAAAGGGGGGATGAAAATTTCATTGATTTTGCCGTAGGATGCACCGTTTTCAAGATATTTGACAAAAACACCGGAGGGGGTGGGGGGGGGGGGGGGGTTATGAGTCACGTTAAACTATCGTCCGTAAACCGACTTTACAGACAACCGGCTTTTCCTGTTCTGTGCTCCCAATAGGAAACGTGCACATAGACGGTGCTGCCAACTGGTGCCATAAGGGTGCCATCAATTTGAAAGTTTTACCTTGATAAGTTTGTTTTACTGTCCGCATAGTGTCTCTTCTGTCGCATTAGTGCTGCCGCCTATAGTTACTGCACGTTCCCTATAATACTTTTTCTAACAAAAAAGTAACTTTTTCTCACAAAAAGTAACTTTTTCTCACAAAAGAAGAAACTTGACGTGTTTTCATGAAAAATAAACTTAAAAAAAAAACTAAAAATCTTGAAAAAAAACGTGGATTCGAACCGAGGTTGGCTGGATCCGCGACCACCCGATTTCTAATGTGCCATTATGATCTGCTCGAAGTTGGCGAAATTTAGCTTTATAATCTAATGCAAACAAAAATAGCCGGAAAACACGAGTAAAAGCGATTTTCTGAAAATGAAACATAGCTAGATCAGTTTTTCATCCCCGAAAACCCCCACATACCAAATTTCATCGAAATCGTTGGAGCCGTTTCCGAGATCCTGATTATATATATACATATATATATATACAAGAATTGCTCGTTTAAAGGTATTAGATTTTGCGTGCGTGGATAATAAATTAATAAATTAGTGTGACGTTAAATACTATTATTTATGTACATATAAAAAGATAACTACCTAATACCACATACGATTGACTTTTGAGAACTTCTAAATGTTAAAAAAATTTGGAGGGATTCCTGTTTGAGACAAAAGAGTTCACTCACAGTAATTTAGCCAGGCACGTGACACTGATTTTAAACATTTAATTTATGCGTCATTTAAATTTATTAATGCCATCCGTTTATTTCGTCATTTTTAAGACAAAGATCATGAACCTTGGATTTGGATAGTTGGTGATTTAACGTGACTTGAAATGAAGCTTCAATCGAAGTACAAAATATTTTGATTAGCTTGTTACAACCTTTGGTAATTTCAGATACCTACTTAAGATGTGATGACGATATCCAATGTTTATTCAGGTTCCATCGATCGAAGATAATTCTAAAGTAAGATACAGCTACTTATCATAATGTATTTATGCAGCAAGCTCGAATTTCCCTTAACTTAAGGCAAAAAAGACCTTTTGGTAGATTCTTTACCGTAGTTCCTTTGGCTGTTCCTACGAAGGAACTATATTCTTTTTTTTTGCACTAGTTCCTTCACAAGGGATAAAGGAGGAACTGCGTTTATTTTTTTGCCTCTGTTCCTTGTCGTAGTTGCACCTTCAGTTCTAGCAAAGGGATCCCTTGGTTTCACATAATTTAATAAGTCAACGTTAATCATATAGTAATTTATTTCTGAAAAAGTATATTTTTCAGGACTTTTTTAAATGCCATCTTATACAATGCAGTAGGTAAGGTTAGGTTTGTTTTAAAACAATATCGAAAAAAAATCTGTTTCAGAAATTAATCACTTTATGATTTATATGGACTTCCACAAAGTAACGCCTGATTCAATTAATTATTTAGAATATCTAGAGTAATCTAGAGTTCACTGTACCTAAACAATTTGTCAAAACCATTCACAATGATGTAGGTATTATTAAGTTAGTAAAAGTGAACGACCTTCAAGTTCTGCATATGATCTAGCTAGACTCGCATCGTCTGGATAAACGTAAGAGACTAATAAATACAGGAACTATACCTAAGTTATAAAAAGTTATGTCAGTTACGCTATGCAAGGATAGATAGAGTCCGATGACAAACAAGACGTGTTTGTACTATAAATAAAGCAAATATTATTCTCACACATTTGTTCTACCTGATCAACTTACGGAAGACGGTTTATTTATAGGTATAAACCCGTACTATGAGCGGTGAATTTTTGATGGACTGGTGAGATCAATTCACCAAAATCGTTATTTCGTAGTAGCAAAATTTCTATTCGCATTTGTTCCCGGATGCTTTTTTTCTCACTATGGTTTTTTACTGAAGCTTATTATCACACTCTCGTTTTTTCCGAACTTTAATTGACACAGAAACAAGGTAGGTTTAGGTTATGTTAAGTTTGCAAAGGCCCGAAGGGCCAAAAGAACGCAGAAGAAGGAGCTCCGCGGTAGCGGAGCTCCGTCGAAACTGTTTCTATGTCAATTCAAATTGGGAAAAAATGCTACTGTGAAAATAAGCTTCAGTAAAAAACTATAAAGAGAAAAAATCATTTGGGAAAAAATGCGAATTGGGGATGTCTATTTTTTTGCAATGTTATAGTAAATCGAAAACCATTTCGAGATAAATGCTTTTTAACTCGTTTTCTGTAGTTATTTAATTTTAATATTATGTAATGAATTTATTATATAACAAATAAGCAATGAGCTTCATTTGACATTGGTGTAAATTGCGTGACCGGTTCAAGTCGTACTTTATTCTATGTGGTTAGAATTCTTCACAATTTACGCGTGGATTATACTACGGAGTTTGATTTGGACCCGCTGTCTGACATCTAGCACTTTGACAGTGCCAGTAAAGTGATACAGTGTATAGTGTACCACTACGCAAAAACTAATTAAAGGGGTTGCCTTATCGTACGCATTTAGATAGATTTAGAAATTTGGCATTGTGGGAGCCCTCAATTATAATCTGACGTCAATCAACTAAAATAGTTTCAATAATTAATTTTGAAAAAAGTAGAGAACTAAATGACAAAATATTGAAATCAGTTCCTTATAATTGACTTTTCTATACAAAAAAAATATAAAACCACTGGTAATTTTTTTTAGACATTCCCAATTGAAATTTTGCTACTAGGAAATAACGATTTTGCTAAATTGATCTAACCCTAACCAGTCGATGTTATATAGTCAAGTCAACATCGGCGTGCGGGACGCCTGGCCAACTTTTGGTCCATTTAAAGAAATCTTAAGTTTGCTGACTGGGAGTCACTAATTTTATGACCACAGGAGAGACAACTTTTGTTTCTTACGGTGTGTATGACCCAGCTCCATCGATATGATCGATAATTCCACCTAAATTGAGATTGAAAAATCTAAATCGAAAACCAAAATTCCAAGTTTGATATATGTATATATGTATTCAATCTCTTCATTGAACAGTCGTCAAAGGTGGTTAATAGCTTTAATTTCAATACAAAAACTGAATTTAAAACTTAATGTAAGAACCCGCCTGTATAATTCCCATTCTCATGGGAATTCCGGGCAAATATTATACCCTATGTCACTCTCGAAACTGAGACGATTCTAATGACACCTCACACTTCAAAATCCATTGAGGCGTTTAGGCTGCAGGGCGTGCCAAAGAATGATACATAAATACATAAATTACATAAGCTCGAAAAACATAATCGTCCTTCGACAGTCGGGTGAAAAGATCTTAACTAACACGACCGTATCGTCAATCGCGTACGTTTACTTTTTTTTTTTAAATGGCGTCTTTCCGCGTACAATGTTCAGATATGAAAACTCCGCGGAAAAAAGATAAATGTCACTTTTTTTGTGAAACTGACCTTTATTTCCACCAATAAGCTGTTAGATGGCATTAAAAGGCCAGTTTCACAAAAAAGTGACATTCATCGTTTTTTTTCGTGCAGTCTTCATATAGGTATTTGAGCAACTTGACTGCGACGATGTTTTTGATGGCGACTGTACAGAAATAAAGAACGAAACGCAATTGGGATGCACCAAAAAAATAGGTAACATAGTTTTTATATTTTTTTGGAAAGAATAGGATATTTTATGATACCATTTTCATCTATTTTGAATTTGGTTGAGTATTTAATTTTTTATAATTTTTTTAAGAAATACTTACGTTGGATGACGTCACAGTGCGAGAGCCACGTTCCATTGCCTAGAAAAATTCAAGTCCCCCCTGATTTGTCTTGTCACTGTCAATAATACAAGCACGGCTTAGGGTCCTAAAAGAACCATTATGACAAATAGTTTTATTTATTTCTCTTCTTTTAGCTTCGATTATTCCTGTTTGTTTAATGGTGTGATAGTAAATAGATATCTTTTATTAAAATCTGTTATTTAAATTCTTTTATATTTAACTTGCAACGTAGTAATTTAATAATTAAATTTGTAAAAATACATTGGAAATACTCGTATATATTTCGGACTTTACGATAAATGACAACTGTTTAAAGCCAGGTGCGCATCATGTGATTAAAGTTCTGTCTTTGTCACTCTTTGCTATTATAAGCAGGACAGCAACATTTCAAACTGTCAATTTGCTTTAGAGTGTAGACCTTCTTTATATCTGCCTCTGTGATGATTTACTGCAGGGGTCAAATGAAGGTCATTACTTAAAATTTCTTTATTTAATTCAGTTTACCATATTTTTGGAATCTGATTTCTGAAAACGCTTCACAAAGCCTATTTCTCCAAACGGTTTTCGATTTATTATACGTTGTCAAAAATTGGGACATCCCAATTGAGAAACTTTAGATATTAACTACATGTACAGTCGACAAAAGCGAGGCCTGCCCAGTTTCAAAACAAATTTGCTTGCAGCCGTTGAAGTTCATTGGTATGGATTGGTATGGTCTAGCCACTGCAAGCAAAATGGACATTTAAGGTGTCTAGGCGACCTTTTGTTCGACTGTACAAAGGGGAACTTAACCCAACCATACACAATTTTAACCACGCATTCCTGAGGCCATATGGAGTTATAAATGTTATATGATCCTAGGTCGAATTATGCTTTTTAACTTTTTTATTTTTTCGTACATAATAAATACATAATGTTTGCACCTCCACCACTTTCAAAGCAACTTTTTTACATAAAAATGGAAATATCTCAAAAACAAAGCATAATTCGTCCTAGGTTCATTTAACATTTATTACTCCATATGGCCTCAGGAACGCGTCGTTAAAATCTGTCGGGTTACTCTTTTCCCACTATAGTACCTAATCATAAAGTAGTGTTAATTTTCCTTTAAAGTTTTGAACGGTGGCATCCTCATTAAACTTCTACTCTTTGTTGCACTCTATTTGCATTTGACTGCACTGCGCGGTGCGCATGCCTAATTAGTTATGCGTGTTATGTAAAATTTCTTAGTGAAAGTTAAAATCTATTGTATTTATCCAACTCTAACCACTAACTGCCGCATTTTGTGTAAAACAATAGGGTATTTTGACATCACAAGAAGACACGAGACTCATGACCGCGGCTGCGGCTGCCGCCACTCGCAAGCTCGTCCGTTTAATACTCAATACTCAGCCAGCATTGCCTACTTCCAGGCCACGACAATAATATACTATTTCTTTCTTCTTAAGTTTGCTGACACGGAGTCGCTATTTTTATGTCCACAGGAAACAGTTTTTGTTTCTTACTCTAAATATGTATGACCCAGGGCTGAGTTGAATTCGAACTTGCTAGCAAACATCACACACTTTCACAATAATTATAATTAATGGTATAACCTAAAGAAAAAATAATCGTCGGTGTTGCAACACTGCGCAGGCGATTGCGATGCTGCGTGACCGCAAGACTCATGTCATGCGATGCACTTAGCGCATCATGTTCCCAGAACGCACTAATTGACAGCTAGAAACCGTTGCTCCTTGTCAACGCCAACGACGGCTGTATGCGTTTTGCATAAAGGAGAGGAGGAGCGGAGATTTTATGCAATTCTATTGGTGGATTTTTACCTCGCTCACCGCTCCGCTGCCTCGCTCCGCTCCAGTGGACGGGCAGCCTTAGACCTTTTTCGAAGAAAAACGATACAAAAACAGTGAAAAGGAAGTTTCCGTTTTTTCCTTTTGAGGTACGCAACCCTAAAAATGGTGAAAAATAGTAAAAGCGTTTAATCATTGAAAAAAAAGTATTAAAATTCTAATCTGAAGATTTTAAAAACATCTCCAAATTGATGAGAAAACTGTAAATAAAAACAACTTGGGCGACCTGCGCAGGTACCAGCACACACGCACAGGTAGCACAGGTTTATCGTAAGGGAACGTTCACATTGACGGTGCTGCCATCTATCTGAATGTTTTACCCTGATAAGTTTCTTTTACTGTCCGCATAGTGTCTCTCCTGTCGCATTAGTGCTGCCGCCTATAGTTCTGCACGTTCCCTATTAGGAAAAGTTCACATAGACGGTGCTGTCAACTGGTGCCATCATGTTGAATGTTTTACCCTGATAAGTTTCTTTTACTGTCCGCATAGTGTCTCTTCTGTCGCATTAGTGCTACCGCCTATAGTTTCTACACGTTCCCTGCAAAATGCCACGGGCCCCGACCCCAGAGGGCCCCGGCCCAAGAGGCCGCGAGCTCCAAAGTAACATTAATTGATTATTTTAACTGGCAGGGACCTAGCCAAAGATTTTGCCATGGGCATCAGATGATATAGTTACGCCACTACCGTACGGCGTTACTTGAACTCCAGTCGCCTGCACAGGTGAAAAAAACTGTGATAAAACTGTACAGGTCGGTTACCTAAAAGCTACCTAGTGATTTCAAAAATCGGCTTCATAGTTCGCTTGGGGCAGTTGGCCGGTCCGTTGCATACAGAGCTATTAAATCATCAGGCTGTAAACCGCTAGTTTGCTCCAACAAACGACACAAAACCACATCGTTGTCTGAGGGGCGTAATGACAGAAGATTGTTATTGAGACCGCCAGCTTGCGAAAGCATGTACAGTCGAGTTCTCCAATAACTGTACAGCCAACCGTTCATAAATATCTAAACATGAACCTTATGTTACGGTAATAAGGTCTATGTAAAGATGTTTATGAACGGTTGGCTGTACAGTTAGGTACCTACTGGAGACCTCGACTATAACCTACAGTGTTCAGAACACAGGTCCTTCATCTTTAGCCAATACTCAGTACAGACAGGGCGTCTGTATTCCTATTCCGAAAGTCCCAAGTGTACAGTCGGGGTACGAAAACCTTTGTCAATTAAAATTGTATCCTTTATCAAGCCTTAGACTCTTAGTACCTTTTGCAAAATGGGAAACGTCAATACGATATTCTATTGCGTTTGAAATAAAATGATGATAGGGCTGACAATTGCTTTTGCTTTGGTGCAAGCAAATGACAAGGCAACAAACCTTTTTTTTAACCCGACTGTACAGCCAAACTCATACCTGGGTAAGGGGTGAAGTTCCATACATTTCCACAGTACTTAACCCTGTGTTTACACTTAACTATCTCACGGACCAAATGGACCAATGTATCGTTTTCGTTTTATTCATACATATACCTAATATCTGCCTTGAGCGGGGATCGAACCCGAGACCTGAAGCTTTGTAGTCAGGATATGGAACTACTGGGCTATCTGGTTATCTAAACTTATTAACCATAACTGTTATTATGCAAATAATTGTTAGTTACGCCATATCTATAGTAACAGTTATGGTAGAATCATTGTAGTTTTCTGTCACTAACATAATAATATTATTATGTCTTATGTTGTTACAGATAAGGTCACTGTTACAATAGAAACTATACTATAGTACGGTCACTATATGAAGAGCCCTGACAGCTGATCTTTAATGACCTTAAAACAATACATATTTAAACAATCAACAGACGTACAAGTACAGTGTATTAAATTAAAAAATGGTTTGGTATTTTATTTTTCACCCGCGACACAAAAAGAGGGGTCTTATAAGTTTGACCGCTATGTATGTGAGTGTGTCTGTCTGTCTTCTGTCTGTGGCATCACAGCTCTGAAACGAGTGAACCGATTCGAATGGTTTTTTTTTCATTTGTAAGCAGGTTTCCTGGCGATGGTTCTTAGATATGTTTCATCAAAATATATGTTTAACAGTTTTAAAGTTATCAGCCGTTTTTTTAGTTGCAGAAGGGATCTTAGACGCATAATGGGCATTTATTTTATTTTCAAACATATGTGTGACCTAATTCCTTTGGGGGTTTTATAGTTATTCAAGTTTGAAGTGTCAAGAGTTAGAAGTGTTTAGTCAGAGCTCTTCCTACAATAACCGAACTATACGAGTATGTAAGGACATTAAACAGTATGTATCCCGGAAAATTTCATAGTTCACGCCAGATATTCGCAGACGAAGTCACGGGCAACAGCCAACTATTGATATACAAATTATGTAACACAGTTAAGTCGCAGTGACTCTTGAGGTCAAGTTTACTGACGAAAATAGTTAAATATAACTTTACGCCATAACCGGTTCCCTTCCAAACAATACTGCAAGCCTTGATCATGAACCGAGTCGGAGCGTGACTCAGAAGCAGAAAAATAAACTATAAGGGCCAATGTTTTTGTTTTTCATGTGTACTGTAGACACTGGCACTGGCTGGTAGAGCTCGAAGAATGGCCAGACTTAAGTGGCTGTGGGCAGTGCACATCGCTCGTAGAACTGATGGCCGATGGGGCAAAAAGGTTCTCGAGTGGCGTCCACGGACCGGAAGACGCAGTGTAGGTAGGCCTCCAACAAGATGGAGCGACGACCTGGTTAAGGTTGCGAGATTGCGTTGGATGCGGATGGCACGGGACCGATCTGTTTGGCGAGCCTTAGGGGAGGCCTATGTTCAGCAGTGGACGTCTTTCGGCTAAAATGATGATGATGATGTAGACACTGGCCACCGAAACCGTGACGCTGTTTCGTAAATTTGAATTTCTATCTTCTAGAATTTGAATCAAGTAACGAACAGCGGACAGCAGATGGTCTGGGGAGCCATTCTTCGATAGGCTGTGACAATGTGTGGTTGTAATTTACACTGATACGTGAAATAAATCTATTAGTCTAGTCAACATGTACCTTTTTGCATGAAATTTTTGTATAGTCACCGAAAATTACGATCAAGGTGTCATTCGATTCGGAATATTATGTAGAAAGTTTAAGGAAAGGTCCCAAAAGGGGCCGATAAAAATTGTAAAAGTTATAAACAATCTAATAAAAAAAAGTCAGGGTTTGGTTTTTTCGATTATCTCAGAAACTATCAAAGATAACTATAGTAAAGTATACGTAAACTATAAAAGAGAAAGAATTCCAGGAAAATTTCTGTGGCTCTAGTGAAAAAGGGGTTAAGTCTGCAGAAATTAAACAGCTATTTTCTGTTTTATGTGTAAAGGAGGCTAAGTCGAAATCAGTTGTTCAACTTCTGAAGACTTGACCCCTTTTTCACTTGAGCCACAGATTTATACCCTATGTTACACTCGCAGCTGAGACGAAACTAATGACACCTCACACTTTAAAATCCATTCAGCGTTTTAGACTGCAGTGCGGGTCAAAGAATGCTACACACTGCTACGGTAAATACATAACGGTCGAAACATAACCCTCCTTCGACAGTCGGGTGACAAATACTAAAAATAAAATAAAGTTAAAAATTAAAGGGAGTGTCGTCAATCATCCATCATAGAAGAAATGTAACAATTTTGGTATGAAGTATTTTTATTTGTATTTTCATTTTTCAACTCCATTTTTAATCTTACGGTCATTCCGTGAAATCCATATATTTTACTAAATACAAACTGAAACATGGATGCACAGGAAATTCCCAGAAAAAAGACCAGCGCTGGGAATCGAACCCAGGTCCTCAGCATTTCGTGCCGCGTTAAAACGCGCTAAACTCCTGACCAGTGGTGGTGTAGGGGTTTAGCACGCGGCACGGAATTCTGAGGACCTGGGTTCGATTCCCAGCGCAGGTCTTTTTCTGGGGTTTTTTCTGTGCATCCATGTTTCAGTTTGTAATGTTTTTTTTTCCAGCGTTTTTAACTCGATCTTTATAGTGGCATTGACTAGAGACTTGTGTTTACTTTCAGTGGTGACGGGCTCCACCGACGGCATCGGGAAGCACTACGCACTGGAGTTGGCGAAGCGTGGCCTGAACATAGTTCTCATCAGCCGTAATCCCGACAAGCTGCGTAACGTCGCCACCGAGATAGGTGAGCTATCAACCCGTCGTCTTGTCGCTAAGCAGCAGTGTTCTGGCGGGCGTGGAGAATACTCAAGTGTCTAAAGCTCATTAGCGTGCTTTTCCACCAGAGATGTGCCATGCAGCCAAGCTGCGGAGATGTGAAAGCACATAGCGAAAGTACGTGACCGTTTACACTAATGTTAAGCCCAGTTACGATTTGCAAGAAAAATTGTGCAAGTTGCATTACATTGCCAGGCTCTATAAGACCTATTACTAAGTATATCTGACTTAAAAACGAATTGCGTTTCTGGCTGAGAGAAATGTCTTTTTACTCCGTTAAGGATTATTTGAGCTATGACACCAAAGTATTCACCTAATAGATAATTATTATGCGGAAACCATTCTTAAAATATTTCCATTATTCAAATATTATTTATTTTTTATTAGCAGTACGGCTGCTCACCGAATCTAAGATTATTTAAAAGCGAAAAACAATAAAAGTAGGTACAAAAACAGAGACTAATATTAAAATTAACATAAATAAAACTAACTTAAAATACTAAACAAAAATTAAAACTAAAAATTACAATCTAAATTTGGCCCCTTAGGTAGGGTGCCCATCACGCAGGCAGCATTCCCACGTTGAATTGCTATAGCAAGTCTTTGTGCGAGAAAGCTGCCTGCGCGAGGGTCACCTGTTGCCTCTCTCAGGCGCTTGCTTATAGCTCCGTGGAGCCCTCGTGCGCCCTTGCCCCACGAACCGAGTGTCTCGACACCGAATGCGACGAACTCGTACTGGGCGCCGAGACACTCGTATTTAATGGCCTTGAGCCGTTCTCGGGTGTCCGCCACTGCACCGGCACGTCTGCTCGTTGTTGGGAGGTAGGACGCTGCCAAGGTGTCGGCGCAAGTGGCGTCCCACACCAGTGCACGGCCCATCCTCCATGGAATTAACGACATCCCGTCAGGGCGCTTGCCATCACTCCGCACGATCTGGGGCTCCAGAGCAGCAGGAACGTTGGCACTGACGAGCGCTCTTCTGAGGATGTCGTTTAGGGCGGCATGGCGGGACAGGCGGCCGGCACCCGAGGAGCAAGCGAGTCCGTGGTGGCCGAGGCCATCTACGGGGGCCCCACAAGAGGCACAACTGTGGTCCACGCAAACCTCAACACCAAGCCGGAGTCCGACGGCTATTCGGAGTGTGCATGGGTCAAAGCGAAAAAGTTTTTAATATTTGAATAAATAGATGTGGTACATCATTTCTTACGCATTTCCAATGTAATTTGGATCGTAGGAGTCGTAGCTTCTAATAGTTGCGATAGATGTTACCACACGCCACTGTTGGCGTATGTAAGCGATTAAGAATTTCGGGGGAGTCGGTTGGATGCGACGTGGTTCAATTGGTAGAACACCCGTTGGGGCGCATACCCAGGAGACGTGGGTTCGAATCCCACCGGCGCACCCGAAAAACTTTTTCGCTTTTAAATAATCTTGTGTTTCTATTGGTTCATGACAGACACATACCTCGCAACGCATCCTCGCACATCTCTGGTGGAAACGCAGCCTAAGTGCGGAAATTTCGCAACAGAAATTCAGAATGATTACTAAACTCATTTTACTCGAAGAAGCTATCACAGCGGGTTTTGTAGTTATCGTCATTTTTGTAACCGACCCTTTATTTTTGCTCGTCAGTGTATTTTCGAAAAAATGTGTAAGTGGCATGGATTTTTTTGCTTATTTTTGCGAGAACTGTTATTTAAATATAGCTTGACCTGTCGCCCAGTACCAGGATATCGATGAGCTTAGATCACCTGTACAAAAACAACCATACAAACACATCATGTGCATAAAAAACTACAATAAATAGATGCACAGCAGTAGGTATCGCACAATATCTCATGTCAATCAATCAATGACCAACTATGACTATGACGATCCTGAGAGGAGAAAAAATTTAATTGTAATTGTTTTATTGTTATTTATTATTTTATTCAAGTTTAACATTTTGTGACATCCATTTGATTCATTAATTTAATTTAATTTGTGTGCTTTTGACGACTTCAATATAAATTCGCGTGACTTGACTTCGTACAATTTATGATGCAATCTTATATTGAAGGAATAAATAATCTAATCTAATCTATCTAATCAATGCCTCATATTTTTCGTTACCTAAATTTTTAATGCAAAAAATGCGTTGTTTACGACTACATCTACCTGGGACATACAGTCCAAATAGGTAGGTCCAATTTTGAGAAAGAAGTCAATCGACGAATCCGACTCGGCTGGACAGCGTTTGGGAAGCTCCGCAATATCTTGTCATCCAATATACCGCAGTGTCTCAAGTCAAAAGTCTTTGACCAGTGTGTGTTGCCAGTAATGACTTATGTCACTGAGACGTGGCCGCTAGTGATGGGCCTCATCAGAAAGCTCAAGGTCACTCAGAGGGCGATGGAGAAGGCTATGCTCGGAGTTTCTCTGCGGGATCGCATTAGAAATGATGAAATCCGCGGAAGAACTAAAGTCACCGACATAGCTCGAAGAATCGCCAGCGTCATGTGGCAGTGGACAGAACACATCTCTCGAAAATCTGATGGCCGATAGGGCCGAAAGGTTCTCAAGTGGCGTCTACGGACCTGAAGACGCAGTGTAGGTAGCCCTCCAACTAGATGGAGCGATGATTTGGTTAAGGTTGCGGGAACGCGTTGGATGTGGATGGCACAGGACCGATCTATTTGGCGAGCCTTGGGAGAGGCCTACGTTTAACAGTGGAAATGATGATGATGATGATGAGATTTTTAATACCAAATAATGGCAAAATGCACTAGACAATGGCCAAATTATTTTCTGAAGGACACATTAAAAAAAAGCGACTAAGGTATTCAAATAATTTTTATTCCGTCTGTATTTAATAACTTCCTACTTGAGTAAGAACATAAAAACCTTACGTTACTTAATTGTATAATTGTGCACACATACAGAGGTTTTTATTAACATTAGCGTGATACCTACATACATTATATTAGTATTCATGCACTTCCTAGATCCAACAAATTCAAGTTTATAGACACTTTTTCGAATACATACATCTAGCACTAAAAGCGATATGTTATGTGACTCTCTTATTATTATATAGCTTAACGAACTGATATTATGAAGGTTGCACGGCAAGAACATATTATTATACTTACAATATAGAGCACCGCGGGAATGGAAGGTAATGAAAGGGCTGACCAACTGGCAAAGGAGGCTGCTCTGGGCTTGAAGAGACGACCGGACTATGATCTGTGTCCGGTTTCATATGTCAGGCGAACCATCTGAATGGGAACGCTTGAGGTATGGAACCGGAGATACGAAACCGGTAGCACAGCTTCTACCACCAAAATTTTCTTCCCCGATGCAGTGGCGGCGTATCGGATGGTTAGGAAGATCGTGCCTCGTGGCGTAACAACGCAAGTCATGACGGGGCACGGTGGGTTCTCCGAGTACTTGAGCCGATTCAAGTGCAAGGAGGACCCATCGTGCTCCTGTGAACCCGGAGTGCCGGAGAGCGTGGTTCATCTCATCTGTGATTGCCCGGTGTATGGTGTCGAGAGGCTTAACCTAGAACAGGAATTAGGAATAAAATTAGCATCAGTAAATATTAAGGATATAATTAAAAGTAAAGACAGAGACAAGTTTATACATTATTGTATTAAAATAGCTAATAGAGTAATAGCAAGGAACAAAAATAGATGATAAAAGTATGCTAGGATGATATAATGCAGTATATTATTGTTTAGCATACGTAAAATTTGTATAAAATGTAAAATAGATAAAATTGTAGCTAAGATACTGTAAAGTAAATAGAATTATATAAGTTAAATGTATGATAGAGTAAGCATATGTAATCTACCTTCATTTTGGCCATGTACCTATTAATAAAAGAAACTGTGTTTTGGCGAAACCCACCCATTCCCGAACTATTATATAAGTTGTAAATAAGAAAGATGATGAGTGACAAAGAGGACGGCAAAACAAATGATGGAAATAGAATGACAAAGAGAAAAAGAATGAACGGATTAAGTAGTATAAGTATAGTTAGATTAGCTGGAATAGTATAGGGGCAATGACCCGAAGAGACTAAAAGAGGAAGGAAGCAAGAAAGATATCGTATGTAGCATGGCAGTACGAGCAGTAGCACATGATAGAACTGGACTGAAAGATGTAGCTAGCAAAGGCAGGACTTCGATTATGTTGGAGGTAGACGATAGGGGAAAAAAAAAAATATAGAGCACGCACAAACTATAACTTAAACCACTCAGTTAAAGATGGAAATAATTATGTAAATTCCTTTTTTACCATTTTGAAAAAACATGTATACCAAAATTATATGGTTAACTAGCTGACCCGGCAAACGATATTTTGCCATATAAGAGGTATGAAAAATATAGCCTACGATCGATTCTCTGACCTACTAAATATAGAAAAAAAAGTTTCGGAGGAGTTCGATAGCAAACACCGTGACACGAGATTTTTATATATCAGACTAGCTGTTGCCCCGCGAATCCGTCTGCGGTTCTATAGGGTTACCTATAAAAAATAGCCTACAACCTGGGGCCTTTTTTTTATGTTAGATAGGCCAGACAAACGAACTAGTGGGTCACCTGATGTTAAATGAACACCACTGTCCATAGACACCCGCAGCGCTTTACACGATGCCAGTGCGTTGTCGGCCCTAAAGGAGAGGGAATAGGGGGAGAGGGAAGGGGTGAGGTATTGGGCCCCCGGCACTCTCACTGACCGTACGAAACGCATGCGGGATTACTGCTGCTTCACGCCGGTGTTCTGTGGGCCTGTTGCATAACAAAGTACCTACAACTTATATTACAAGCGGAACTCCCTTTCTAGTTAATATAACTGAAGCGAGAGTTCCGCTTGTAATATTAGTTGTACTTTGTTTTGCAACAGGCCACAGTTCTCAGACCTACCAAATATAGAGAAAAAAATTGATAAAAATCGATCAAGTCTTTTCGGAGGAGTTCGATAAAAAACACCGTGACACGAGATTTTTATATATTAGAAGAAGAAGATTAGGTATAGTCGGGGTAAGAAAAGGTTCGTCACTTTTCGACTCTATGTCAACGAATTAAGGTCGAAAAGTGACGAACCTTTTTTTACCCCGACTATACATCGTTCCCAACTTTCAAATCGCGATAACTCAAAAAGTAGACAATGTGACTACACGTGTTCTTTCCGAGTGTTCTTCATATGTTTTTTTATTGTTAAGTTTTTTCTTGTACAAGAGCTTGTAAAAATGTTTTTTTTTTTTCTAACGGTCGCTAACTAGTTTCACACACATTTCAGAACAAACTCACCGTATGAAGACGAAAATAATAGTAGCAGACTTTTCAAACGGGGCTGAGATATACCCGAACATCGAGAAGGAGCTCAAGGACTTGGACATTGGAATTTTAGGTATTTTAATTTGTTTCCTTGCATACTTTTATTAACCCCCGACACAAAAAGAGGGTGTTTAAGATTGACCGCTATGTGTATGTCTGTCTGTAGCATCATACCTTTTAATTGGATTTACCGATTTTAATGCGGTTTTTATTTAAAAAGCAGGTTTTTCGGCGATTTTTCTTAGACATATTTCATCAAAATTGGTTCAGCCGTTTCAAAGTTATCAGCTCTTTTGTTAGCTGCGGCACTGAATAAATAATAGTAGTTAAGAGGGTTTATACCTGCTGGGCTGGCAACGTTGCATTTTTGTTAGTTTTTCTCGATTATTCCATAAAAATTGAATGAAAATTAACCGTTAGTTTTTCGGTAAATATTGGACTGATTAATAATAATAAATAAATAAATAATATTAGGGGACACTCTCACACAAATCGATCTAGTCCCAAACTAAGCAAAGCTTGTACTATATGGGTACTAGACGACGATAGATATACTTATATATGTCGGATCGTGGTCAGGAGGAGGCAAATTGTCAGGATTTGGAGTACCCATTTCGAGGGTATTATGAAAATAGCTACTTTGATTAAACTCGAAACAATAATTTATTGACACATAAACACAACACAGACAATATTATAATAAGCAAACAGTGATTACAATAAGTACACGCTAAGATAGGTCTATGGACCGAGAGGCAGAGTAACAGTGTATTATGATATACACCTAGGTAGGTAGGTGTAGCTACAGAGAGGCAGAGTAACAGTATACAAAGCATCGATCTGTAGTACGTTGAGGGTGTATTAAACCCTTTTAGTAAACCGACAGGTTTGTCGGGAGCTACTGCTCTTGAGTCAAGACTGCGCAAGACTGACAATGCTGCTGTTACATGGCCTTATATAGGCTTTCCCCCACCAGCATTAACTCCACAACAACTCTGTCCAATGGCGCACGGAAGTACGTCACGTGTTTACTAGAAATGAATTACAAAATAGAACTTAAAACTATTGTGAATTTACTTCATAAACCATTAAATATTCCAACATTAATTATGGCAAACAAATCATAATGTTTTAGAGGCTATAACAAGAACTAGCATACAAAATAATCAACGGTTAGGTTTTGCATTAGACCAACCGACTACCCGCTAAATCTGAATCGAAACTAGATTGTCAAATCTAATTCGTAAATACCTCTTAAATTAAAAGATCAACACGTAATAATATTAGCTTAAATCTGAATTTTTACAATAATCCAAGTCTGTTGGATACATTACGCTTGAAGCGAGAACCGACTCCGACATATAGATAAATAAATACTTAAATACATAGAAAACATCCATAACTCAGGAACAAATATTCGTGCTCATCACACAAATAAATGCCCTTACCAGGATTTGAACCCAGGACCTCTTGCTTCGTAGGCAGGGTCACTACCAACTAGGCTAAAGCGGTCGTTAAACGATTGTTACGATACTTTGCAGTTTGGTTTTAAATATCTTGCTAAACCAGTAGTATTAGTATTTGTCCAGAGACTAAGGCCACCCAGTATATATATGACATAATTGCGTTGAGGGTTTTTTAAATTTTAAATTTATTGTTATCTATCTTCCAGTAAACAACGTGGGGCTGAACTACGATTCCCCGGTGGAACTCTGCGACGCGCCCCTGTCCCGGAGTTGGGACATCCTCCTGGTGAACACGGGCGCCGTGACGGCGCTGTGCCGGCTCGTGCTGCCGGGCATGGTGGCGCGCGGCCGCGGCTCCGTCGTCAACATATCCTCGGGGACTGAGCTGCAGCCGTTCCCTCTCATGTCTGTCTATGGGGCAACCAAGGTATAACATCTGAAGGATACGCGGAAGGGTGTTTAGTCACTTTTTTTTGAAAAATGAGATTTTAATCTCAAAATGTAGAGCTCGCAAAGTAAAAGTTACAATTGGATTAAATAATAATAATAGATACCTGAAAATAATACCTATACTGAATTGAAACAATTACTTTACTCACCCGCGATTTTACGATAGTTACGTTTATGTAAGAAATGCGTGTTCATACAGTTCCTCCACCTCCACACTGTACGAACACACACAAATCACACAAACCCAACTATCACCACCACCAAACTACACTGACGCGTTTCGAACTCAACCAGAGCTCATATTCAGAGTTGGTACCACAACCGTACGCTATGTTAGACACGCATTTCTTACATAAACGTAACTATCGTAAGGTCGCGGGTGAGCAAAGTAATTGTTTCAGTTCATTAATATGGAATTCGGGAAGCTCCTCAATATCTTGTCATCCGATATACCGCAGTGTCTCAAGTCAAAAGTCTTTGGCCAGTGAAGACTTTTGGCACTGAGACGTGGCCGCTAACGATGGGTCTTATAAGGAAGCTCAAGGTCACTCAGAGAGCAATGGAGAGGGCTATGCTTTGAGTTTCTCTGCGGGATCGCATTAGAAATGATGAAATCCACGCGAGAACTAAAGTCACGGACATAGCTCGAAGAATCGCTAGACTTAAGTGGCAGTGGGCAGGGCACATCGCCCGTAGAACTGACGGCCGATGGGGCCGAAAGGTTCTCGAGTGGCGTCCGCGAACCGGAAGACGCAGTGTAGGTAGGCCTCCAACAAGATGGAGCGACGACCTGGTGAGGGTAGCGGGAACGCATTGGATGCGGATGGCGCAGGGCCGATCTGTTTGGCGAGCCTTGGGGGAGGCCTATGTTCAGCAGTGGACGTCTTTCGGCTGAAATGATGATTAATATGGACCTCCACAAAGTAACGCCAGTATGCTACCAAATGTTAGATCTAACAATAGTGGTGGGTTATGGTCCAACCAAACCCTACAATGATACAGGTTCACGGTGGATGCAAACCGCTTGTAACCGTAATGATTGGCTAAAAATGAGAGAGGCCTATGTCCAGCAGTAAACGTCCAACGGTTGAAATGATAATGATGATGATATTTTATTTATATTTAACTCTTAGTACCTTTTTAGAAATGGGAAACGTCAATGCGATATTCTGTTTCGTTTGAAATAATATATTGACAGGATATTGAAGGTGACGAACCTTTTTTACCCCGACTGTAGGTATAGTCGGGGTAAGAAAAGGTTCGTCACTTTTCGACCTTAACTCGTTGACATAGAGTCGAAAAGTGACGATACTTTTCTTACCCCGACTATACTTATTTAATGACATCTTAATCGTTATTTATTATTCTACAGGCCTACGTCAGAAGCTTTACCCATGCAATTCGCGAAGAGTACGCTCCGAAAGGCATCTTCGTGCAGCACGTGGCTCCCTTCTTCGTGGCTACAAACATGAACTCCTTCTCAGAGCGGGTCATGGCCGGAGGGCCCTTGATAGCAACAGCGGAGTCCTACGCCAAATATGCCGTGGCTATGATTGGGAGAGTGCACAATACTAATGGCTATTGGGTTCATGGGATACAGGTACGTATTTTGTATCGGTGGATTTAGTATTTAGAGCTAAAGGAGACTGAGGCTGCGTTTCCACCAGAGATGTGCGAGGATGTGTTTGTCATGAACCAATAGAAACACTTCGTTCACTTAGGACCTTTTAAATGAAGTGTTTCTATTGGTTCATGTCAAACATATCCCTCGCAACGCATCCTCGCACAGCTCCGGTGGATACGCAGCCTAAGAAGCTATCGGGTGTGGTTTGTAGACGACCCCGTATTTTGTCGCCTGGAATTAGGGACAGTAATGCACGACCTGATAATTAAATATGGTAATAACATGAGGTTATGAATTATCAGATACAGTTAGGCTCATAAGTCGCTGAACACTTAGATACCTTGGCGCATTAACTAGTTGTACTGTGCAGTTTGAAATATGTCACGTTAGTGAAATTGACAAAGTACTAAAATGTTCAGCGACTTCTGAGGCCGACCGTACATATTGTTAGTACAGTAGAACCACTGAATCGTGACCCACTGTGACCCAGCTTTCAGAAAATGTCACAGTGACATCGCATTGCTTGACAAGGAAAATCATTATGATTATGACGCTTACTGTGAGAACGTTCTACGATGGGTCATAAATCAAATGGTTCTACTGTACATTATTGTCGTTAATTCCGGATCGATAATTACAGGTCGTGTATTAACGGTACACTGACTATAAAGCTCATGAAAGCCGGAGTTCAGTTGTGTCCTTTGATCAATTATAACTGTAGATCCACAGTCGCGCGCCCGAAAATGTCCGAGCCAAATGAGCGCCACTTTGATAAAAGTGGCCTTCTTTTTTCTCAGTACGTTGCGTGAAATTGTCAAGTTTAGCTGTCAAGTGTCAACCGAAATTCAACTGTAATGAAGTAAAGACTAGGTTCAAATTTCTGTGTAGGTGATGATTTTAATTGTTATGCAAACAAATAAAAAAGTTCGGACATTTTTTGAAGGGGATTTTGTTCGGCAATGTGTATCTTCAGTTATAATTGATCAAAGGTTGTGTCAAATGCTTGAATGTTGAAATCTCTAGCAGACATTATTTGAACTTTAGCCAATGACAGGCTCGTTTTAGGGAAGATTTGACACTACTCTAATATACAATATAGTCTAGATTGTTTTTGAGGATGATCAGATACCTAGTAGAAAAAATATGATACTTATAATAAGGTGAGCTCTGCTGGAGCGGGTATGTATTACACAGTGGCGTGCCTAGGGTATCAAGCTATGGCAAGCCGAGAGATATGTTTTAGTATTTTTTTAAATTTAATGTAGGTAAATCCATCTTGTTGCCGCTTTACTCAGTTTGGCCAAGCTTACCAAAGCACACTGCATTCTATTACTAGACAGAATTTTAAATTTTACAGACTCATTCTCACACGCAACGCACTAAAACAAGAATACCTATTTATTATGTAATTACATAAATTCACGCATTTTACAACGCCTTGCATGGTATGGCCCACGATTCGATTTAAACAATCGTGAAGTTATTCATCTCGCCCGCGCACTCGCGTTCTAAACCAAACGCAGCAAACTTCACACCGTAAGCAAGATTCTAAATTGCAAAGAAAGCGCTATATATGCAGCTATACATAGATATTTGCAAAACTAACGTTTTCCTAAGTATGAAGAGAGCGTTTGGAAGCCCCGTAAAAGCCCACAAGAGCGAGCGAGATGTCATGCTATTTATAACGTCGCTACTATCGCCTATTGCCGCGTCGGCCGCCGTTCAGCGCCGCTGGGCCGCGCAGCGTATTTGTTATGCAATTCTTGGTATTTTACGTAAAATAAAGCGCGTTATTATGAAAGTGATTTTATTAGAACTTTTTTCGTTTGGACGTGGTTTGGTTTTTATTTTTAATCTTGATTTGAGATTTATAAGGCAAGCCTGGCTTTTGGGCTTCTATGTAAGGATCGCCACTGGTATTACAATACCGAAGTACGAAAGACCGAATGTATTAAAACATCGAATGGGTCAAAAGACCGACACGATTTTTTTCTGAAACCTTTATCTTTTTAAGATTGTTATAAAACAAACCTAACCTAACCTAATGGGTTCTGTATGATGCCGTTTTAATAAATTCTGATAATTTTACGGTTTCAGAAAAAAATCGTGTCGGTCTTTTGACCCATTCGATATTTTGATACATTCGGTCTTTCGTACTTCGGTATTCGGTATTGTATTGTCATTTAAACACCACCTAATTTTTTTTTAAAAGACCCGTTTCCTATAATATTGGGGTCCTCGAATACTGAATGTTAATATTTGTAATACCTTTTTTATTTCAGGCCTTCTTCACGCATTTGGCACCCGTATGGGTGCGCACCAAGATCGGCCACTGGCTGAACCAAAATCTACGAGACGAATACCTACGGAACCTCAATAAAGCAAAGTAGACTTATCTTTCGTTCACATCAGCAGCAGTGCTTTAATTAAAACTTCTCACATTCTTTCTACTAGCCCAATAGATTAAGGAACACTGAGCGAAAAAATATTAGTTTAATTTTAGTTTGTAGATCAGTATGTATTTTATTTTCATTTAGCTAGAAAGAGATAAACGTATTGATATGGTAGAATTGAAGTGTGGTGTAAAAAGGGCTGTGACTGGAATTGAAATATTGACCTTACGAAAGCTGTCTGTGTTGGTAAAAGTACCTGAAAATGGAACACACAAACACCATGTATGATCAATTATTGCTTGAAAGACCGTAGTGACGGTACAGTGGTTATCAAATTTACTTTCTTTATTAGTTCTAGAAGAAAGAGTGATGCTATAAAATCCAAATGAACATTAGTCGGGTCTCCACTGAGCGAACTGCCTCGCGAGGCAGCCATTTTCGGCGCGATTTTGAACCTTGTGTCGAACAAAATTATGCCTTATGTGCTAGCCTCGCGAGGCAGCTCGCTCAGTGGGGACCCAGCTATTGATGTGCCACAAACTTTTCTTACCTAGTGCCACATTGGTGTGAACGAGCCATTAGTACAAATTTAGTGTATACCGGGCCATAATGTGATTGTAATTATAATTATATTTTAAAATATGAAGTACGCCTTGTTATTTCCTTCTCCTTGTAGTTAGTGTTCCTAGTCTCATTTATATTTGCGTGGTTGATAGATTTTTAACCCGACTGCAAGGACAGGGTTATTTACGATGTTTATCGTGCGTGTCATAAAAAATTCAAATGGTTCCTAACCAAAATGATTATCTTAGTAGTTTAACGACCGCTTTAGCCTAGTTGGTAGTGACCCTGCCTACGAAGCAAGAGGTCCTGGGTTCAAATCCCGGTAAGGGCATTTATTTGTGTGATGAGCACGAATATATGTTCCTGAGTTATGGATGTTTTCTATGTATTTAAGTATTTATTTATCTATATAAGTATGTTTATCGTCGTCTAGTACCCATAGTACAAGCTTTGCTTAGTTTGGGACTAGGTCGATTTGTGTAAGATTGTCCCCTAATATTTATATTTATTTATATTTTTATAAACTAAAACCTTTACAGAGATTGAAACTAGAAAGGAAGTCAGCTTCCTTTCTACTTTCAAAGCTGTCAAAGTCAACTAGAAGCATGGACTAGAAGTTCGACATGAGTTTGTCAGGTTCCAAAACTTTATGTAATCTGTGTACGGAATACGTACAGCTACGTCTGAGCTACTTTCCAGAAATGTGTTATTGAAGAGAAGATTATTAAACTTTAATCAACAGATAACAATTTAATTAATCAATATTGTAATAAGCACTAGCTATGTTACCTGACAAAACGGACAAGTTCATCGAGAGCCCGTCGATTGATAAAACTGCAGCATTGGAGATCGAAGAGGTATACTTTATTTCATGATACTTTTGTATGAGCGATAGCAAGTTTTTTAAACTGAATTTCAAAAGAATTAGTAGTAGGTTGTTAAATTGCTGCGTGACAAAGAGAAACCTGCGAAACTACAAACAAAGGCAAAGTTTGCACTATAAATTTCAAACAGTGGAGATTTTGAAACAAAAGATATTTGGTTTGGTATACATACATTTTCAGCTTGACCACAACGACTGGGTCTGGAGCGGGACTTGTAGAAGAATTACCGAACTAAAGTAAAGAATATTCGCCTTTTTTACTTACCTCCTTCTAAAAGCGCCTTCAAACTTTGTACACATAATATAATTGTCTGCAAAATTATAAGTCGGCACTTAATTAGGTAGTTGCTCTTTCACGTAAGATCCGATTGCCTGTACAGTGTCAGTAATAAACAAATAATCAACACGTCTTTCCTTCAAGTCGGAATACCCTAACTGGTACACGAAAGAGTTCTTCATCAACTACTTCTGCTCGATGCCCGAAGAGTTTGTCTGGAACGTAATGATATGCATCATAGTGCTTACAATGGTCGTCGAAGCTATCATGGAGACTGATGTCTCGGGGACGTCGCCTCTGGATATAATCTACAACGTCGTGTATTTCGTGCATGTGGCCAGCATTGCTGCTGTCACCATTCGCCGGTCGCATAGTGAAGACATCACCCTGTCTATGAAAGGTTCACTTTATTTTAATGCATAATTCGCAATTACAAGCTTTTATTTAGTTTCACCTGTCCCGATGTCAATTAGATCTGTCGAATCAAATGTTGCAAGTCAAATTTGACCCATTTCCCGATTACCGATTGAGTTGAAATTTTGCATGCATGTGTAAATCGGGTCTATAATGACTCCCACAAAATCATCAGTGGTGTATGAAGTGTGGCCAGCGAACAAACTCCGCGGACTGTGACGCGCTCCCGTCCCATGTTTGCATGGACAGCTCATAAACAGTGATACCAAAAAGTTGTTTTTTTTCCTGTAAATTTACATTCTGTCATAGGCGTTATCGTGACTATAATTGGAGTTTTATCGTTCCTCAGTGGGTTTCCTAATGGACTTGGTGTCGTACCTACACTACGCTCTTAATGTGCAGCGACAGGCTTTGCTGAAGCTTGTCTGTTACTACATGCGTCTTCACCGCCCTTTCCGATATATTGGTAAGTGTTACTCTGAAATTATCAATAAAAGCTTTGATCAATTATAACTGTAGATCCACAGTCGCGCGCCCGAAAATGTCCGAGCCAAATGAGCGCCACTTTGATAAAAGTGGCCTTCTTTTTCTCAGTACGTTGCGTGAAATTGTCAAGTTTAGCTGTCAAGTGTCAACCGAAATTCGACTGTAATGAAGTAAAGACTAGGTTCAAATTTCTGTGTAGGTGATGATTTTAATTGTTATGCAAACAAATAAAAAAGTTCGGACATTCTTTGAAGGGGATTTTGTTCGGCAATGTGTATCTTCAGTTATAATTGATCAAAGAATAAAAGGAATAGAAATAATTCGTCTCTTTCCTGTCCTAGCTATTACAGCAATACATTTTTGTGTTTTCATGGATTTTACTAAAACTAGTACCAATAAAACGCACTTTTCGAAGCGTAATCGGTGCAGCAAGCAGCAACCCTTTTTAACTTCAGAAAAAAGAAGGTTATCAATTCGGTTGTATATATTTTTAGGGTTCCGTACCCAAAGGGTATAAACGGGATCCAATTACTAAGACTCGACTGTCCGTCTGTCTGTCAGTCTGTCACCAGGCTGTAACTCATGAACCGTGATAGCTACACAGTTTAACATTTTCACAGACGATGTATGTCTGTTGCCGCTATAACAAACAATACTAAAAATTAAATAAAGTTAAAAATTAAAAAAGTCACGCTAGACTCGCCTTTTCGTGAATTTTTTACTTTCTATCTATCGACACTGGACATAATCACTAGATCCAATAACTGTAACATATTTTTGAAAATAGATCTAAGCAATAAAAAAAATCTCATCGGATCCAGCTTCGTGAAAAATACTTAAATCTACCAAGAAGAAAATATCTCACTAGATCCATAATGGGTCTGGTCTAACGTAAGATTGACAATGACGATGGAGAGAGAACTGTTAATTTGAGTCGGTCTACTTCTAGGGACGGTTGAGGACAACAACATGCGGGGCAGCCTCATCGTCACCACGCTCAAGTTCATCTATGTCTGCCTCGTGTTGCGAGCTACCTGCGCCTACATGTGGCTCCACGTTGATTCTGTTAGTCTCCTCGTCTATCTTACAATTAGCTTAGTAAAATTAACGATTGACCAAGAACTGCAAGACAGAATTCTAATATTAAAAACAAAACCAGCAAAGTGCATGGCAGGCCAAACCCAATTAGAAACTAAAGTATAAAACCCTTTTATTCCGTATCTTACGGGAATTTAACTTAGTCCTCGTCAAAGCTAGAGTGGTTCACTAAACAGGTTGAGGTTTTTGATCAAATTAATTTTTCCAGGGAAATGATAAAATGAATTCCCCTTTTTAACATCCCGCGCGATTTGGTCATATCCCTTAGAGATTTGTTCAAATTTCTGTTTTGGCTATTTCCTTGCGACAGATAGACTGTTACTGAACCAGTGAGATACACTTTTGGCGTCATCTGCACTTTGCATCAGGTGAGATAGGGGTTAGTTACGAAACACTTTTAAATTTAAAAAAAAATGAAAAATCCCTTCTCGTTGCACCTAATAGCATTATAGGCCTTCGAGGAATGCCAAGTGTCAAGTCTCTACATCAACTAGGTAGTTTTAACATTTAAAAATTCTCTTTTATACTCTATCGTGTGGAAATTTTGCAAAATCCCTTTTTAGTGCATCTCTATGACACTCAAGAAATCATGTCGGTCTATATACGTGTGTGTGATGTTCCCGGTCCGCATCGGGCCCGCCTGGGAAATACGGCCCAAGCCCTCCAATTCCGAGAGGCGGCCTGTACCCTGCAGACTTGATGATGTTCTTCCCAGAGTGTTAAACCTGCTGGCCTGCATATTCAATACGAACCGCATGCATACCAAGTGAAAGCTAGTTATCTAAGCTTAATTTAATAAGCTTCGAAAACCATGGAGAAGCGAGTTATCAGCCTGCAAATATGTGAGCTTACAAGGCATTTCTTTGTTTTTTTTTAGTGTGTTGCGTCTAAAACTATGTCGATTCTCCCAGCCTTCACAGTCTAGTTGGAATAATAACAATTATAGCAAATGGTAGGATTGATAAGGAACTAAAACAATTACTTTGCTCACCCGCGACCTTACAATAGTTACGTTTATGCAAGAAATGTGTGTTTCCGAGGATGAGCTCTGGTTGAGTTCGAAACGCGTCAGTGTAGCTTGGTGGTGGTGATTGTTGTGTTTATGTGATTTGTGTGTGTTCGTACAGTGTGGAGGTGGAGGAACTGCATGAACACACATTTCTTGCATAAACGTAACTATTGTAAGGTCGCGGGTGAGCAAAGTAATTGTTTTAGTTCATTAATATGGACCTCCGCAAAGTAACGCCTGATTCAATAAAAAGGATTGATAAGTTTATACATACATTATAATTCTATTGGTGATCAGGCTGAGTTCCATACATATCTGCCCATCATTCTTTGAAATAAAATTTACTTAGCTCTTCCATCCATCCGACTGTTTGGTTTTTGGTTGTTGGACTAGCTTGCGGAGAAGTTCGAGTCAGATGACATCGCTCCTCCCGGCCAGCGGCTGCTGCTGGCGGCGTTGCAGCAATCTAATGAGTCGGAGCTGTTCTTCAACGAGGCGAGCAAACGGTTCTTCGTGGCGCTATACGTCATCAACAAGATGTTTATCCCTATCGGGTAAGGATAGAGAGATATTTAAGGGGATAAATCGCCTTTTCAACCGACGAAAAAAACGGAGGAGGTTCTCAAGTCAACGCGTATATTTGTTTTTTTTTTTTTATGTATGACCACGCATAGCTTTTTATTGGAATGCGTATACCCCGAGGGTGGTCCCATTTAAATTTGGAAATAATATTCCTACCCTAAGGGTAGGAAAACAGGGGATGATTGATTGTTCAGTCACTGGTTGTACTGTATGACCACGCATAACTTTTTACAGAGTAGCCCGATTTTAATGATTCTTTTTTTATTGGAAAGCGTATACCCCGAGGGTGGTTCTATTTAAATTTGGAAATAATATTCCTACCCTAATTGTAGAAAGCAGGGGATGATTGAATGAACAGTCACTGATTGTACTGTATGACCAGGCATAACTTTTTACAGAGTAGTCTGCCTTTCATAATTCTTTTTTATTGGATAGGGTATACCTTGAAGTTGGTAATAAGTTTGGAAAAAAAATTACCCCAAGGATGGGAAAAAAGTATAAAATAAAAACTTTTTAACAAAAAAATTAAACCGCCGAAAAAACTGAAAAGCAAAAATAATACCTTTTTTGTTTGATCTTAATCTAGGTACCAGTTTGAAGTCGGTGCCTCACCTCTAGCCAGGAGGAGTGGACCTATAATCGTCTACCTGATTGGCTTCTATCACTCCTCCTAGCTCGTGCTGAAGCACCGACTTCAAACTGGTACCTAGATTAAGATCAAACAAAAAAGGTATTATTTTTTGCTTTTCAGTAAAAAGTACCTGGGCGACCGAGCTCTGCTCGGGCAGAAACTCGGTACCAAGCGTTTTCCCAGAGATAAGACCAAGCTAGATCAATTTTTCATCCCCGAAAACCCCCAAATACCAAATTTCATCGAAATCGTTGGAGCCGTTTCCGAGATCAAAACACCGGAGGGGGGGGAGGGGTTGAGAAGGGGGGAGGGGATGCGGGGGAGGGAGCGCGGGGGAATTAAAGGGGGGATGAAAATTTCATTGATTTTGCCGTAGGATGCACCGTTTTTAAGATATTTGACAAAAACACCGGAGGGGGTGGGGGGGGGGGGGGGGTGAGTCACGTTAAACTATCGTCCGTAAACCGACTTTACAGACAACCGGCTTTTCCTGTTCTGTGCTCCCAATAGGGAACGTACACATAGACGGTGCTGCCAACTGGTGCCATAAGGGTGCCATCAATTTGAATGTTTTACCTTGATAAGTTTGTTTTACTGTCCGCATAGTGTCTCTTCTGTCGCATTAGTGCTGCTGCCTATAGTTACTGCACGTTCCCTATAATACTTTTTCTAACAAAAAAGTAACTTTTTTTCAAAAAAAGTAACTTTTTCTCACAAAAGAAGAAACTTGACGTTTTCTCATGAAAAATAAACTTAAAAAAAAAACAAAAAATCTTGAAAAAAACGTGGAAACGAACCGAGGTCGGCTGGATCCGCGACCACCCGATTCCTAATGTGCCATTATGGTCTGCTCGAAGTTGGCGAAATTTAGCTTTATATTCTAATGCAAACAAAAATAGCCGGAAAACACGAGTAAAAGCGATTTTCTGAAAATGAAACATAGCTAGATCAGTTTTTCATCCCCGAAAACCCCCACATACCAAATTTCATCGAAATCGTTGGAGCCGTTTCCGAGATCCTGATTATATATATATATATATATATGTCGCAGACCCACGTACACGACACTGGCAGTTTGCGGAATGCCCAAGCCTTATCTAGTTTAAAACAAAAGAAAAAGAGATTGTCTATGCTTGAGTGAGTTTGACTGCGATGGCGGGTAGTTTTGTATTGTCATTCTTGTTTGGAGAGCGAAAGGGAAGGACGTGAACCGTCAACGCAGTCAACCTCACTGCGTTCCGTTGTAATTCTTAATCTTTAATTATCCAAATCATCTTAGAGTATTGTGAGTTTATTCGTTTAGATCTTTAATAAATCGTAGTGAGTTGAACTTCGAGTGTTCTTATTTGATGGACTATCGTATCGAGAATAAATATGGCGAACGGTGAGAGTGACGACGGCGATCGAGCGCAACCGACCCGCCCTTCGACATCAGAAGCGGGATATCGATCAACGTGTCCACCAGAACAACAAGGAGACGGTGAAGAAAAATGGCGTATGATTTTGGAACAACAAAACCAAAATTTTCTTGCTTTGTTACAAGCGATGAAAACGCCCCAGTCTAAAGAGAATATTCAACTACCGTATTTTGATCCCGATAAACAAAGTATGGATGCACGTGCCTGGGTATGTACAGCAGACATGTGTATGGCCGATTCTTACCTACAAGGTGCACCGCTTATGATAGCTTTAAGCCGTGCGTTAAAAGGTCAGGCATCGGCATGGCTGTCACAGGTTTCGTTCCCTGGAATGACGTGGATGGAGTTTAAGGAGATTTTCATCGCGAGGTATGACTGCCCCGAGACACCAGCTGCATCTCTTATAAACCTAAATAACGGTACACCAAAAGAAGGTGAGTGTCTCGCTGCTTATGCGTCGCGGGTGCTAACGTCACTAATGTCACGATGGAAAAATCTAACTACAGAACAGATTGCTATTTCGGCTGTTTTGGCTCATTTGTCACATGTGGATGCACGTGACATTTGTCAAAGATTGGCGTTTACCACTGAAATCGGTACTAGAAATAAATTACAGCAAGAGTTACGTGCCATGTCATTTTTAAAAAGGAAATCTACGTCACATGAAGCTGATTCAGATGTCAAACGGTTTAAATTCAACCCTACGACCGTTACACCAAAATGTTTCAAGTGTGGGCAATTAGGTCATAAAGCACCTATGTGTCGGTCAAAGGGAGACTTCAAAGCTGATGTAAGATCTCAATCTTCAAGTTTTTCATCAGCCACAGCGTCGAACACTATGACGAAGAATAGAGATTCCCATTATATCACCTGCTATAAGTGCAAAAATCCCGGCCACTACGCAAACAAGTGCCCAGCATCAAGCGGCCCTGGGCGTCCCGGCGGCAGCAGCGGCGCGGGTGGCAGCGGCGGCAGCAGCGGCGCAGCTGCGGCACCGGAGACGCGGCGCGTGGATATGTGCGTGATTAACGCGCCCATTGGAACGCTACAACACTCTGGTGAGTCATTTGTATTCTGTTATGACTCTGGAGCTGAGTGTTCACTCATTAAAGAATCTGTTGTGCCTAAATTTATTGGTGAGCGTATTTGTACTGTGGTTACAATGACTGGCATTGGTCAAACTTCAGTTAACAGCAATTTGAAACTTTCGACTTGTGTTGAAATTAATGGCTTGTCTTTAAACATAATTTTTCATGCTTTACCTGATGAATACTTACAGCATGATATTGTAATTGGTCGTGATATTTTGGCTAAGGGTATAGTTGTAACCATGACCTCGGATTACGTTACTTTCAGAAATGTTGAGTCACAGATAGAGCCTCAAGTAGAGTCACAGATAGAGTCACATGTAGAGTCACAGATAGAGTCAAATGTAGAGTCACATATAGAGTCAAATGTAGAGTCAAAAGTAGAGTCAAAAGTAGAGTCAAAAGCACAGTCAAAAGTAGAGTCAAAAGTAGAGTCAGTCAAAAATGTAGAGTCGCGTACAATTGTACACGTAGAGCAAGACCAAAATTTTGAGAACATTAATACGGACATAACATCAGACTACAAGCCCAAACTCATTTCAACTTTAAACGAATTTAAAGAGCGGTTTATTAGTGGAACACCCAGTACTGCTGCGAAAACAGAGCCAATGCAAATAAGACTTAAAGATCCTAATAAAACTGTATGTCGTCGTCCCTATCGTTTGAGTCCTGACGAAAGACAAGTGGTACGTAATAAAGTTGATGAATTGCTTACCTCCAACGTGATTCGCCCTAGCTCGTCCCCCTTTGCGAGCCCTATTCTCCTCATTAAAAAGAAGGACGGGTCTGACCATATGTGTGTCGATTACAGAGAACTGAACGACAACACCGTGCCTGATAGATTTCCTCTTCCGATTATTTCCGATCAAATAAATAGACTCCATGGTGCTCATTATTTCACGACGCTTGACATGGCCAGCGGTTTTCATCAAATTCCCGTACACGCCGACTCTATCGAACGTACTGCATTCGTAACACCAGACGGGAAATACGAATATTTGACGATGCCCTTTGGGTTACGTAACGCTCCATCGGTTTTTCAGCGTGCAGTGATCAAAGCATTAGGAGAACTTGCCAATTCGTATGCCGTAGTGTATATGGATGATATTATGATTGTAGCGTCAGAGGTAGAGCAAGCTCTTGAAAGGTTACATAACGTTTTGGATGTCTTAACAAAAGCTGGGTTCTCTTTTAATCTTAAAAAGTGCTCGTTTCTTAAACGGAAGGTAGAGTACTTAGGTTTTGAGGTGAGTTGCGGCGAAATTAGACCAAACCCGAAGCTCTAGTTGATTTGCCTCCTCCAGGCACAGTAACACAATTGCGACAATTCATCGGGCTTGCGTCCTATTTCCGCCAATTCATCCCCAAATTTTCACAGATGATGGCACCCTTGTATGCCTTGACTAATATCTCAAAAGGTAACATTAAATGGGAAGCATCGCACGAAGTTATTAGGCAAAATGTCATCTCTATTTTGACCAACAATCCGGTTTTGACTATTTTCGATCCGAACTGCCCTATCGAGCTACACACGGATGCGAGTTCAGTGGGTTATGGCGCAATTTTAATGCAGAAAAAGGACGGCAAACGATGCGTAATTGCTTACTTTAGTAAACGCACCACTCCTGCAGAGTCAAAGTACCACTCATACGAGTTGGAAACTCTCGCAGTTGTGAATGCAGTTAGGCATTTCCGTCATTATTTACACGGACAGAAATTCACTGTTATGACAGATTGCCATGCTTTACAGTTTACACGAAAGAAGCTAGATCTCACACCTAGAGTCCATAGGTGGTGGGCATTTTTGCAGTCGTTTGACTTCGACATCGTTCATGTCGATGGAAAGCGAATGCAACACGCCGATTTCTTTTCGCGAAATCCTGTCCCTGTACGTAATGAAAAATCTCCGGTTAATAAGGTAGAGCGGAAACTGATTAATGTTGCTAATCTTACTGACAATTGGTTACTAGCTGAACAGCAAAGAGACGAGGAAATTTCAAATCTAATCACGAAACTAAATGAGGGAAATCTTGATGATCATGTTGCTAAAACTTACGAATTTAGATCTGGTATATTACATCGCAAGGTACAGCGCAAAAATAGAACTCGTTGTCTTCCTATTTTACCTAGAGCTTTGCGGTGGTCTGTAGTAAATACGACGCACGAGTCCCTAATGCACCTCGGATGGGAGAAAACTCTGGATAAAATCTGTAATCATTACTGGTTCGAAAACATGACTAAATTTGTTCGGAAGTTTATTGACAATTGTGTCACTTGTAAAATTTCTAAATCCCATTCAGGCAAAGTTTCGGCACACCCTATCCCAAAAGTCGCGATACCCTTCATATTGACGCCACCGGCAAGTTAAGCGGTAAAAACGCGAAAAAGGAGTATGTTTTTGTTATCATTGACGCGTTCACAAAATTTGTTCTGCTACGTCATACCACGAACATTGATACCAATAGTAGTATTAAAGCTCTAAAAAGTTGTGTTTCATTATTTGGTGCTCCTACACGTGTGATTGCTGACCAAGGACGTTGCTTTGCAAGCACTGATTTCAGAGAGTTCTGTACCTCTCACAATATTTCCTTGCATTTAATCGCTACCGGAAGTTCTCGCGCTAATGGACAGGTAGAGCGGGTCATGAGTACGCTCAAGAGCATGCTTACGGCAGTAGAGACGAGTAAAGACCGCTCATGGCAAGATTCACTTTTAGACGTCCAGCTAGCTTTAAATTGTACGGTTAATAGAGTTACCAAATATAGCCCCTTAGAGCTCATGATAGGTAGAGTCGCACGTCCGCTTGATTTAATGTTTGCAGACGAAGTTGAAATTGACATTGACGACGTAAGAGCTGATGCTGTAGTTAACATGACTCAAAATGCAAATTATGACAAGTTAAGATTTGATTCTAATAAGGCCAAATTTACTCGATTTTCTGAAGGTGATTTCGTTCTTCTAAAAAATGAAGAAAGGAATCAGACCAAACTTGATCCGAAGTATAAAGGACCTTTTAAGGTCGTTGAAGTTCTAGATGGTGACAGGTACAATTTAAAATCACTCACTGGTAATCGACATTACAAATATGCTCACGATCGTTTACGTAAAGTACCCGATTTAAATGCTTCATATGAGCTCGATGATGACATAGAGCCTACGGGCTCTGAAGCAGGTACAAGTTCACAGCCATAATGTTTTATTTCTTTTGCTCTATTGTTTTTAAGCGCTATTTAGTTTTTATCGCTGGTTAAGCGATAAAATGCAGAGTGCTGGTAAAGCACTGTTATTTGATTTTTGCTATTGCTGGTTAAGCATTAGCTGCAGAGTGCTGGTTAGGCACTATTGGATGCTATTTTGCTATTGCTGGTTAGGCATTAGCTGCAGAGTGCTGGTTAGGCACTATTGGTTGTTATTTTTGCTATTGTTGGTTAAGCGATAGTAGCAGAGTACTGGTTAAGTACTAAGTTCATTTTCACTGTTGGTTAGACAGTGATGCAGAGCGCTTGTTTATCTTACACTTATGATAGAGCGACAGAAATAATGTAATCACTGTATTGATGTTACTTATTTTGAGTTGTTTGTTGTTTGGTTGTTTCATAGTGAATTAAACTGTCATTGTTTTAAAACGTGTAGAGTAGCGACTACTGACCAACTCTTGCTTGTTGGTCAGGATAGCCGAGCGAACATGTTACTCCCGTAGGACTATTTCTTATTATTTCAGATACTTCATCCCACGAGGACGTGTGAAAAGTCAGAATGGCCGTGTCGCAGACCCACGTACACGACACTGGCAGTTTGCAGAATGCCCAAGCCTTATCTAGTTTAAAACAAAAGAAAAAGAGATTGTCTATGCTTGAGTGAGTTTGACTGCGATGGCGGGTAGTTTTGTATTGTCATTCTTGTTTGGAGAGCGAAAGGGAAGGACGTGAACCGTCAACGCAGTCAACCTCACTGCGTTCCGTTGTAATTCTTAATCTTTAATTATCCAAATCATCTTAGAGTATTGTGAGTTTATTCGTTTAGATCTTTAATAAATCGTAGTGAGTTGAACTTCGAGTGTTCTTATTTGATGGACTATCGTATCGAGAATAAATATGGCGAACGGTGAGAGTGACGACGGCGATCGAGCGCAACCGACCCGCCCTTCGACATATATATATATATATATATATATATATAATATATACATATATACAAGAATTGCTCGTTTAAAGGTATTAGATTAGATTCAGCGGTTTAATTTTTTTGTTAAAAAGTTTTTATGTACATGCTTTTCAACGGTTGTCAATAATTTTTTTTCCCTTATTTTTGTACAATAAAGAGTTGACATTCATACATACAAATTTTAGCACATAATTACAATGCCTTTTTACTTAACTGTCCTCATGGCATTCCTTTATTCTAAAATATACTTAATCCACTCTCAAGGCCGTCTATGACTCCCGACAATGACTTGGAGCGGCTGTCGTTCCTGCTGGTGATGATGATTGGCTGCCTGGTGGTGACGGGGGCGACCGTGGCCTCCCTCTCGTCCGTCATCAGCATTTACATGAGGCCGGAGGAGAACTTCAGAACTCGGTACCGGCTGATCATACAGGAGATGGTATGGATTACTTTGGTGGCAATTGGACTTATGACAGTTATGACCTTTATCGTAACAGCAATACAAATTAATATAGTTAGCGCATCTAAAACCGGTTTTTATTACACGAAGAAAACCGAAAACACCGGTTTTCTCCTTACAACTTAACATTGTGTCATTCTTCCGCTACACTTGCAATGCAACCATGAAAATCAAATCCATTGGCGCATTTTGATATGAACTGTGTACCTACTATATGCATGCAGGACATCTGAAACCGGTTTACTTATATAAAGAAAACCGGTCTTTTTCGGTTTTCTCCTTAGAATTAAAATTATATTTGGATAAACGAGGCAATGCAACCTATTCGCTTACGATGATTATAAATAAATACAAACAGCTTCTGTCTATAATATCATCATTGCAATTTCGTGTGATCCCTTAACGTCAACAACTTGTCTACAAGCTGAAGTCGACTTTAAGACGATGAACCTTTTCATTCCGTGACTGTACAAATCTTGAGAACGACCGGTTTTAAATTTGACTAGCAGAAATCTCTCCTCAGACCAATTCCCGGATACCGCCAAGCCTTCGCGACAAGGTCGAGACATTCTACAAGATGTACTGGCACAAGCAGCGAGCTGTGTCCGAAACTAAGCTTCTGCCCAGTTTCCCGCCCGTGCTGCCGAAAAGTGTACACATTGACATATACTTCGAAGCTACGCAGAGGGTACAGTATTGGAGTTATGCTAAGGTTTGCTCCAAAATGCGGCTCTGCATTTTGACGTTACAGTGTTCAAAACAGCGTCCATAGGAAACACGAAATAGAAAAAACTAGTTTTTTATGTTCTGTGGTAGGAAACCATGTCGTCTCCATTACATAGTTAATGTTTTAATTGTTTCATTCTAATTATATTCTCCTGTTGGGGAGCTTATGTACTTAGATGAAATGGTCACTTTTTAGGCTATATTTCTGGTTCTTGAGATGCTAAGGTCGTAGAGGCGAAGCGGACTCCAGAGCTCAGAGAGATACCATTATCCTAGGGTGGGCACTTGATCATTCTCGAGTGGACATGGCCCACCCAGTCGTTCTCTACGTTGTATACTTATACGCTTCTGATTAGTACTCCTATAGTCATGAAATAATTTTGAGTTTGAGGGATAAAAGGTTCACCTTTGGTCTTGCCAATTGTTAAAAGTTGTTAGTTATATCTTTATTAAAAAAAAACAAAAATACTGTAGAGATATCAAGATGTCTTTCAAACTTACAATCGTCATAATCATAACCGTTAATCCTTCCATCTCTTCTACCTTTCAAAAAACCTTTTTTTGATCCTACTGCAAAACAGCGGTGCACGCGCTGCTGTGTTCCCGCGTAGAGACACCAGAAAAACTTGACGGTCTTGAGACTTATTTTATCTTAGTCTACGCAGGCAAGCTGTCTATGCAGGCAAGCTGACTATGACTTGAAATCAGATGATTATATGTATATAGTCATAGTCACAAAATAGCAATTCCTTCTACTTCTCCTTTTCTATACCTAAGTCTAACACATCTTGAGCAGAATTTTCATTATCATTTCTGTATGTTTCAGAGCCGTATCCTCCGTGATCTATCTTACGAGTACCTGTCAGAGCTGGCGCAGAAGATGGAGACCATCCACTATATCCCTGGCGATTCCATTATCAAGCGAAATTCCACCAAGGATTCCATTATTTACATTGCTTATGGAGACATAGAGGTCAGAAAAGCAGTAGTCTTTAGCCTGTGGGTACTTAGCCCACGGATAATTATATTACCTAGATAAAAATAATTCATGACGCAAGTACAAACCTTCGTATTCATTGTATTCTCGCAAAGCCTCAATTTGCCTTTTCAGATGCTAACAGCAGAAGACGACATCTCCCCGATGCTGCGTTTCACCCGCGGCACGATCCTCACCCCCTACGGCGTCTGTCCAGCGGGGGGAGGCAGGGCGTATGTTGAGATCAGGGCTGCCACCTTCTGCACGGCGCACGTGCTGCGAGCGGCGGACATGTGGCGCACAGCCCTGAAGTACGGGCGCGAGAACGGACAGAATTACATGTTGCAGTCTGAGTTCCAAGTTAGGGTCCATTATTCTCTAAAATTTTAAAAGAGTCTAAAATAAGTATACGCTTTCAGCATGCTTGCGATTATTCTTTGCTCGTGAAAGCAAAACTTCTTGAAGCTTCTATTTCGCTTGCGTGCACTGGGGAGTTTACTATATTACGTCCTGCGTATCCTCCAAATCCTACTAATAATAATAGTATATAGTATATTGTTGAGTGTTTGGATATTTCTTAGTCAATTGCGCAATAACAAACAGTTAAACTGATTTGGATGGAACTAGGATTGTAGGATAACTAACTGGGTCCAGCGACTTACCGCTTCAATCTTCCCACAACCACGCCGTAGGTACGGGTCCTGGTACAATTGGGGTTCGTCGGCACACCACACAAGAAGCTCCAGCTGGTTTAATCCTTACATATGTAAATCCAATAGGTCACTAACACTATCTTCCAAGTTTGTATCGTAAATTTAACACAATAACACAAGTCAGACGAATATATACACGTGAGTTGCGACGGAGCGTTATTTTTGCTGCATTTCGGAAGCGTCCGCGATTGGCAACTGTTTTCTCAAGCCGCGTTAGCGGCGTAGGTGGCGGCCGTTGGTGGCGCTAGTATCGCCCGAAAGGCCGTTTCCCATTGGTGGGTGGTGCGTTCCGATGTCGGCAGCTTGTCGCAAACCCAGTCAAAATAAATACTTTTAAATAAAACGAAAACCACCAATATTTAACAAATTGCGTCACCTTGTTAACACAAACTAAAATATTAAAATAAAATTAAATAATATACTGTTCCGGTACGGAACATGCCGCTCACCTTAAAAGCACGTAGCTGATTTTAACACAAAAGTTAAAACTAATATTAAAATGAAGTAACTGAAGTATTTACACTAAGATTCGTAAGGACTCTAATTACTCTAAAGGTAGAGGACAGACCTTAACGACGGGTCGTTTAAAGAGGGAATTTCCCCTTTTAAGAGTCACTACGCGCGTGACATTATCGGAACCGGGGTGAAGAGCATGGATGCGCGCCAACTTCCATTGTAACGGAGGTAAGTGGTCATCGCATATCACTACAACAGTGCCTTCACGAAGAGCGGTGCCTCTGTCTTGAAGCCACTTGCTACTTTGTTGGAGCTCGTGGAGATATTCTTTGCTCCATCTTTTCCAAAAGTGTTGGACCGTTTGTTGAATCCAACGCCAACGAGTGAGACGACTCGGCGTCTCATCGATTAAGGAAATATCGGGTAAAGCAGTCATGGGTTCTCCGATTAAAAAGTGAGACGGTGTTAAAGGAAGAGGATCCGAAGAATCCGCACTTAATACGCAAAGTGGACGTGAGTTTAAAACTGCTTCGACCTGACATAAGAATGTATGCATCTCGTCATAAGTTTGAGTGCGAGTACCGATCACACGATGAAAATGGTGCTTAAAAATACGGACCCCCGATTCATGGAGGCCTCCGAAATGGCTCGCATACGGAGGTTGAAAGTGCCACGTGATCCCCTGTTTAAGGGTTTGTTGGTTAAGCGCACTCTGCACCGAATCGTTACGTAAAAACGTGTAAAGTTCCTTTAAGTAATTATCACAACCGATAAAATTAGTTCCACAATCTGAATAAATGTCTGTACATAAGCCACGACGGGACGTGAAACGTCGCAGGGCTGCCAAGAAGGCTTCTGTAGACAGTTCCGAAACTAATTCGAGATGTATAGCCTTAACACTCATACATACGAAAACTGACACATAACATTTAATAATTTTCGCGTTACGCACTTTATTTGCGCGTACGTAAAATGGACCGGCAAAATCTACTGCGGTTTTTATGAACGGTCGCGCGGGACGGAGTCGCACGGCTGGGAGCGGTCCCATGCGCGGTTGGTTGCGAGTGGGTCGCGCGCGGAAGCACGGCACGCAGCGATGAATGCGTTGACGAACGATGTCACGACTAGACAAGATCCAATATCGCTGTAAGAGCGTGTGGCGCACAGACTGCGGCCCGGCATGCAAAGTAGATAAATGTGCATCATCAATGATCAGATGAGTTAAAGGGTGTTTTTTAGGTAAAATCAGTTGGTGTTTAGACGCAAATGGTAAAAATGATTTGTGGATTCGCCCACCAACTTTAAATAGTTCGTCCGAATTATCCAGAAATGGCGTTAAACGTCGTAAACGCGTGGACGGTAATTTACCCTGTGCTATGTTGGTTATGTCTTCGTTAAAGACGGATCGTTGAGTTATTTTAATAAGTCGCGTTAACGCGAAGTTATATTCCGGCACAGTAATATACTGCGGAAACTCTTGTTTTGTTTTCTTGCACTTGTTAAGAAAACGAAAAATAAGTGCTGTTACGCGAACAAGTTTACCTAGCGACGAAAATCGCGTAATAAAATCAACATCCTGTATAGGCGGCGTCGTAGACGCGCTAGAGCAAACCGTTAAGTTTCGTTTTTCTTCGCACGTATCTTCTACCAAAGTTTGAACAGGCCATGAGTCGGTATCTTGACGTAGCCATGAGGGACCATGGTACCACAAATCGTGGTTCACCAGCGCAGCGGGCAGTAGGCCACGAGACGCAGCATCGGCGGGGTTGTCGGCCGACGGGACGTGGTGCCAACGGTCCGCGGGCAGGCGGGAGACGACATCACTGACACGGTTCGAAACAAACGTCTTCCATTCGTGCGGACTTGAACGGAGCCAGGCAAGCACGATGGAGGCATCGGACCAAGCGTATACCTGGTCGAGGCGGACACGATTTCCGTAGGTAAGTATTACCTTTTCGAGCAGTTTAGATAGAAGAACGGCGGCCATTAGTTCGAGGCGCGGGATGGTAAGACATACACTCAACGGCGCTACGCGGGTTTTTGCCATAATCAGGTGAGTTTGGATGTTACCATCATTATCCAGATAGCGAATGTAAACACATGCTCCAAAAGCTTTACTAGATGCGTCAGCGAAACCATGAATTTGTACTGGCTCTAAATTATTATTTTTAAATATGTGTCGCGGAAACGAAATCTCGGATATGAGTGGTAGCTCGTTAACGAATGAAGTCCACGAATTAACTATGTCCACAGGCGGTGCCTCGTCCCAGTCTACCTTGGCTATCCACAAAAGTTGGATCAAATGTTTGGCAAACAATGTGACCGGTGATAGTAAACCAAGAGGGTCGTAAATTTTGGCTATCTCAGAAAGAATGACACGTTTTGTACATTTTTGAGATGAAATTTGGACTTTGAAATTGAATGAATCGGATTTAGGATTCCACTGTAGACCAAGGACTTTGACCTTTTTATCATTTTCCATTTCAGCAAACGGAACGTTCTCCGGCCGCTCACCATGAGACTCTGGCGGCAGCACCGCAGCGAGTAACGCTGGCGAGTTGCTGTGCCACTTACGCAGTTCAAACCCAGCCGTCCTACAAATACCTACTAACTCTTGTTGCAGAGCGAGTGCTCTGGCTACTGAGTCTTCGCCGGAGACGACGTCATCGACGAAGACATCGTTCAATAAAACAGGCGAGGCGAGTTTGAACCGGTCAGCCTCATCGTGAGCTAGCTGTTTGATAGTTCGCAAAGCGAGATAGGGCGATGAATTTACACCGAATGTGACTGTACGTAAGCGGTAGTCACGTAGAGGATCGTCGGGTGATTGACGCCACACGATACGCTGAAAATCCCTATCAGATTCACGAATAAGTATGTTGCGATACATTTGTTTTATGTCGGCTGTAAGAGCCACGGAATGAACACGAAATTTTAAAAGTACGTCGACTATGTCCAGGTGAAGCTTAGGACCCGTTAGCAAGACGTCATTTAGTGAGTACCCACTCGTCGAACGACACCCGGCGTCGTACACTACGCGCGTCGGCGTCGTACTTGATTCTTTGACCACGCAGTGGTGCGGAATGTAATAGCTTTTTTCAGCTAAAGGTTGATCATCGACGGGTTCCATGTGGTTGAGATCCACGTACTCCTGGAGACACGCGTGATAGTCATCCTTCAGCGTAGGGTTACGCTCTAGCCGGTATTCGAGTTTACGGAACCGCGCTAGCGCAATAGGCCGCGACTCGCCGAGAGGCGGTGCATCGGGCTTAAACGGGAGAGCGACCACATATCGCCCGTCCGCATCACGAGTATGCGTCTTTTGAAAAAAGGATTCGCATATTTCCTCTTCGGGAGTGTATCTCCGCTTCTCTGGAACGGACTCCAGCTCCCAGAACCTTTGAAGATTGTCGTTGTCAAACGAGCTAAAACACACTTGGAGTGGAGGCGTCCCAACACTATCGCAATTTATTTTTCCTAGAAGTAAATAACCTAACACACTATTCATCGCGATCGGAGTGCCCGGCGGGCCAGTGATAGTGTTGCCTAGTAACACGTGGGATAGAATATCCGCTCCTAGTAACATCTCAACCGGCTGAGGCGTATGAAATTCCGGATCGGCTAAGGTTAAGTTTTTCAAATGTGACCACCCTGTATAAGGTAATGGTACACTTGGCATTTTTGAAATTAATTCGGGCAAAATTAAGGCATTTACCGGAATGACGGGTTGTTGTTTGCCTTTCGGTGTAATTGAACACGAAATTAAACCTTTTGGATGCACTGGTTCCGTGTCACCAATACCGAAAACCGGTACATCACTATGCCTACGCACTAAGCCTAAGCGTTGAACACAAGCTTCCGTAATGAACGATGCTTGGCTACCGGTATCTACCATACATCGCACCGATGATACTTTCGCGTTACCTACACATACATCGATCAGCGCAGTTGACAACAACACTGTTCCCGCGCGAGCGACGGGCATGTTAGATGCGCAATTTCCATGCACCGCGACGGGAATAGATCGCTCCTCCGTAGGAGTGAGCGGGACAGCTACAGGTGGCTCGGCTTCGTTTACAACCGGGAAGGCTTGCGTCGAAAAATGAATCAAGCTATGGTGTCGTTTGTGACACGTTCTACACACAAAATTCGATTTGCAGTTTTTTACGTCGTGCCCGACGTTCAAACAATTGAAACACACATTTTTGTTTTGCACAAGGTTATACCTATCTTGCGGAGAAAGATTTAAAAACTCGGAACATTTTGTCAAGAAGTGTGACCCGTTACACTGCGAGCAAGATCGCACCTTATTACTATCGACCGTAGGTCGATTTTGGTCTGACGACGCTTGAACTTTGGCAGCGAAAGAACGTTTAGCTGCCGCAATGTTATTCGGTGCGCTGTTGCTACGGTCGCGGTTGAACAGCTGATTCGTGGTACCTACCCGAAAAGAAGCTTGCATATTAGCGTGCGGCGAAGATATAACAACGGAACTCGATGCAATTTCTTCCGCGGTTATTTCGCGTTGCAAATATGAAATCAACGTATTTACATCGGGAATTTCGGATGGATTATTTAGCGAACGTTCGAACCCTTTTCTCAAACTGTTAGGTATTTTACGTAGTAAAATGTGTAAGAGAACGAAGCTCCACTGATCAGTCGGAAATCTCATGACTTCTAATGCGCGAATGTTTTCCTGATAGGCGTTTAGTAACTTTCGCACACTATACGAAGATTTTTCGGTACACTGTTCGATATCTAAAATCCGATCTAAATGTTTTGATGCGATTACTCGTTTGTTTTCGTAGCGAGTTTGCAAAATGTCTAAGGCAATCGTGTAGTTATCGTCCGTGATAGGTATGGATTTTATGAGGTTAAACGGCTCGTTTTTAACTACAAGAAGTAGGTATCTAAGTTTCTCCGCGTTCGTATAGGCACTGTTGCTATGCACTAGCGATGTGAATAAATCATAGAACGATGGCCAATCCGTAGGATCGCCTTTGAACTCTGGTAAGGGTAAAGTAGGTAAATTCCTTCTGTCGTTACTAATCATATCGAAAGACACATTGTTACTAGACCGATTTGAACGGCGTTGGCGCTCATCGGATGCTTTCAACGCGTTCAAGTGGCCGACTATGTCGTAGTACAAGTCGTTAAAATCATTACGAATTTTGATGTTTTCGTCTTTGTTGAACGATTTGGATTTAATTAGCGTCTTTTCAATTTTAGCCTGAACTTTGGTGAACTTTCTTTGGTGAGCTATTAAATCTGTAGTTCGCGAGCGAAATTGTTGCTCGTTTGATTTAGCGAGTAAAATGATACGCTTTAACTCGTCTAATATTAAGTCTCTTTCAAAAATATCTTGGTCGCAAGGCGACGCTTCATCGTCCGACATTGTGTTACAAGATGGCGCGGAGGCACGCAAATGCAATTGAAAATGAGTACGTAATACTGCTTAATTGCACTAACACAAGATGACGCAAATTGGAAGATATTAATCCGGTTCGTAGGAACAAACAATTATGTAGGATAACTAACTGGGTCCAGCGACTTACCGCTTCAATCTTCCCACAACCACGCCGTAGGTACGGGTCCTGGTACAATTGGGGTTCGTCGGCACACCACACAAGAAGCTCCAGCTGGTTTAATCCTTACATATGTAAATCCAATAGGTCACTAACACTATCTTCCAAGTTTGTATCGTAAATTTAACACAATAACACAAGTCAGACGAATATATACACGTGAGTTGCGACGGAGCGTTATTTTTGCTGCATTTCGGAAGCGTCCGCGATTGGCAACTGTTTTCTCAAGCCGCGTTAGCGGCGTAGGTGGCGGCCGTTGGTGGCGCTAGTATCGCCCGAAAGGCCGTTTCCCATTGGTGGGTGGTGCGTTCCGATGTCGGCAGCTTGTCGCAAACCCAGTCAAAATAAATACTTTTAAATAAAACGAAAACCACCAATATTTAACAAATTGCGTCACCTTGTTAACACAAACTAAAATATTAAAATAAAATTAAATAATATACTGTTCCGGTACGGAACAAGGATTATAGGTAGACAAAAATCTGGATTTTTCATTCGTTATCTTCCTAGTGAATAGTGAAAATAAACGGATCACTCACGTCTTTAAATGAGTTTAACTCGACATGTTTCGGGCTAATTCTTAGCCCTTCCTCTCGGAGTCGCACGTCACGGCGGCTGCCAAAGTGAGTCAGTGAGTGAGTCTCACGGTAGTTTCATTATCTTCCTACAACCGGTTTGTTAGTTTTTTTATGAATAAGGGTATTGCCCTTTAACCCTCACGTAATAAAGAAATAGAAAGTACTACCCATACTTAGGTGTTTCATAAAGTTTACCAAAAATGGAATCTTCTATAGCTAGACCGTTTAAACCAGTCCTCGCCCGCGCGACAGGGGCTGGGGGGGGGGGTTAGACTAGACGACAAAGGAGACCAGGAGAGGCCCGGGCGGCGGGAGAGGTGCGGCGGGTGCGGGAGAGTAACGCAGAAATAAAGTACCGAATCTGAAATTGGGAACAATTAACCTTTTGACCGCCAGCGTCGGATATAGACGACAGTACGGTAATACAAAATTAAACCTACCTGCATCCGCATAAGAATCAATTTTGTTCCTAACAAAAACGATGCGTGGCGTTTAAAAGGTTAAAATATGTTCATTACCTTGACGACCGCTGTAGCCTAGTTTGTAGTGTCCCTGCCTACGAAGCAAGAGGTCCTGGGTTCGAATCCCGGTAAGGACATTCATTTGTGTGATGAGAATCCTGAGTCATGAATGTTTTCTATGTATTTATTTATCTATATAAGTATGTTTATCGTCGTCTAGTACACATAATACAAGCTTTGCTTAGTTTGGGACTAGGTCGTTTTGTGTAAGATTGTCCCCTAATATTTATTTATTTATTTGGCAATCATTTCTAAAATAAAATGAAGGATGATATTTATTTTATTCCAGAGCCACATGAACAGAGTGAAAAGGCATTATGCTCTCGAAAGGAAACATGAACCAACAAAGTAAATTTTCTTTTTACTAACATTTTTCGTTTGTTATTTCTTGGGGATAATCAGTGAGCTTACAAATACTAGAGAAGTAACGTCTTACAAACAAATCTCAAAAATGCGTAACCACTTGAGACTTCAAAAGACGTAGCTTTGAAACCGACACATTATGTCAAAGTAAACTATATTTGTCTTGTTTCTTCCAATATCCAACTTATAACCGTTGAAGTGAGATAAAACTTTGCTAGCTTGAAAACGGACAGAGTTCCCAGTGGTCAGAAATTTTCCCCAAAATGAATGAATGTATTTTTTAATTGCTTTAGCGTGGTTAATGGTGTATATCCTGAAAAGAATTTAATACAACTTTCAATCTTTACTATTATTATAAAACTGTAATAGAAACGTGTTTATACATTGAAAATATTTAGAAAAAACTATTAGTACTTAGGTAGTAAATGGATTTTGATATGAAAAAATGACCGAGGATTTCATTTAAAAAGCTAGTAAATAATAAAGATCTAAGACACTGACAAAGTATGTTGATAGAAATTTAAAAAAAAACGGTGCGTAAAAGTATAATTTATTATTTAAAAAAAATTTTTAGAGTTGAAAAAATCATTTCTTCATTAATATTTAACTGCATTTCTTCTTCTTCACTTAAGTAGCGTTGCTTTTTAATTCTTTTATTATGTCCGACAATTTCTTATTTTTAATCTGAAGTCTTTTATTTTTTTGTCTTAAATTCTTTTTACATTTTAAGCGTTTAATAATTTTTCTCATTTTTTGTTTTCGTGGTGATTCCAATATTTCGAGCATTTCTTCATCAGTTTCCTTATTTAAATCAACTTCCATTTCTAAAGGTGATTTGGATTCATCCTAAAAAAAAAAACTGAAAAAAACACACGTTGACGAACAGACCACAAACTACTTTCACATAGTGAAATAAGTACTTACAATGACCATTGGAACTGCTTTGTTTGACAATTTAAAATGACCTTTATCATGCTTTGGTGGAATCTTATCTTCATCTCTAAAGTGCTTCGAGCATATGACGGTAGCTGTAGATGGTAACCAGTCGGTTTCTTTGCGTAATAGCCTTATATTTTTTATCCATTCTTCCTTGCGCTTTTGATCTTTAGGTACTCTAAAAAACAAATAAGGCACAAATATATATATGTATATATATAAAAAAAAAACAAATAATGGTGGACGCTTCCACCATTCATTCCTTCATTAACTAAACTCCCAAAAATGTGGGAAAATCATAACCGCTTTACTGGCAACACCGATGGCAAAAACAACGGACGATATATTTATTTTATTTTATAATATTATTTTACACAGCATGATCAAAATTATGCAAACTTACTTGTGAAAAGTAACGCCATTCGCTTTGTGATTCTTTTCGGACCGTGATACACAACTTTTAACAGCACATTTCACCATATTTAAAAACTTTAACGGGTGCGTCACGCTGACTTAATGTCAAACAGCCAACTGAAGCCAGATAAGCCTGCAGGCATCTTCGAAGTATCAACGTGTCGGTGCCGTAAACTGCCAATCTAGTTACGATAGTAACATATAAGATCATTGGGGATAATAGTGAAAAATAGCATATAAAGTCAAAGTTAATTTATTTGCATAAAATGTGGTACAAAATGGTTCTTAGTTAATTAAGCGATCGCACACATTTTGCCAACTATTGGCATACAAACGGAGAGTGCTATTATACTAGGAAGGGCATGCTCTACAAAATTTTATCAAAGTCTCCTTTCCAATATTATAAATTGCTTTCGCTATACTTAACTCTCTCTGTCTGTCTGTTACCATTTCACGCTTTAATCGCTGAATTTCTTTAATTTCAATTTAGTATGGAGATAGTTAGTTGGACTAGCCAATAGGGAGTTATTGCCATAGTCACCACGCTTGGCAGGCGGGTTGGCGGCCGCAGTGGGATACCGAAAGATATCGAGGACGCTGCTGCCCGTCCTCCGGTATTCCTTTATACTGATACGTGCTGATGGCACGGGACCGATCTGTTTGGCAAGCCTTGGAGGAGGCCTAGGTCGAATACTGTCCTATGTGGACGTCTTTCGGCTGAAATGATGATGATGTTGATGATGGAGATAGTTTCAGACACGGGGTAGTTTGTATCCCGTAAAATACCATGCAGTGAAAACACTTTAAATTCAAATGTCGATTTATTGGATTTGACCACCTAAACCTCGCCCAGCCAGTAGATGTGGCTTAATTTGATCGATAGATTGAACTTACGCTCACAAGAAATCAACAAATCGTCTATGCCAATGAGCTATTCGAGTTGTTTTTGAATCACACGTTTTTTTTCACAGATTCAAAAGCAGTATATTGCATTTCAAGAGAAGCCTGATGGCGCTGAAAGAGGCGAGAGATGAGGACGGGGAGCTTCTCCTCGCTCGCACCGACTACCTCCTGGAGATTGCTGGGTGCTACAACATGAGGAACGTAAGTGTAGTAGCTGCTGCTTATCAACGATAACCTGATAGCGGATGATATGTTAAGTTACACCAATTGGCTTATTGTGATTACCCTTCTGACGCTTGCCTTCGCAATCACTATTTTAAAATGATGACAGAAAGAGATGGTGAAAGCGAAGGCAAGCGTTAGAATAAATAATAAATAAATAAATAATAATAAATATTAGGGGACAATCTTACACAAATCGATCTAGTCCCAAACTAAGCAAAGCTTGTACTATGGGTACTAGACGACGATAAACATACTTATATAGATAAATAAATACTTAAATACATAGAAAACATCCATAACTCAGAAACAAATATTCGTGCTCATCACACGAATAAATACCCTTACCGGGATTTGAACCCAGGACCTCTTGCTTCGTAGGCAGGGTCACTACCAACTAGGCTAAGCGGTCGTTAAACAATACGGCTAAGCGTTAGACAATACGGCTTCAGGTAGTTGTGTTAGTCTAACATTTGGCTGCTTAGTGAACAGTTGCGGTACTCAGAAGATGAGCTTTGGTCGAGTTCGAAACGTGTCAGTGTAGTTTGGTGATGGTGATAGTTGGGTTTGTTGATTTGTGTGTGTTCGGACAGTGTGGAGGTGGAAGAACTGCATGAACACGCATTTCTTCCATAAACGTAACTATCGTAAGGTCGTGATTAATATGGAGCTCTGCAAAGTTACGCCTGACTCAATAAATTTCTAGGTTATTGTTGAGTTTCGGGACAGCCTGTATATAAAACACAAAAATCTACCTATGTCCGTTATAGACTTTGAAACTATCCAACCGATATGCCCGTACCGGTTTCATTTGACAGGCAATAATGCGAAAATGGTTAAAGACCACTAAAACAATGCATTGCACATTCGGTCCATTCATGAATCGATTGCGAGATCGAAGTCGCGGACTAGAGCTGTATACAAACTTCATCATTTCAGCCGAAAGACGTCCACTGCTGAACATAGGCCTCCCCCAAGGCTCGCCACACAGATCGGCCCTACGCCATCCGCATCCAATGCGTTCCCGCTACCTTCACCAGGTCGTCGCTCCATCTTGTTGGAGGCCTACCTACACCGCGTCTTCCGGTCCGCGGACGCCACTCGAGAACCTTTCGGCCCCATCGACCGTCAGTTCTACGGGACTTAAGTGGCAGTGGGCAGGGCACATCGCCCGTAGATACAAACTTAATTAATAAAAAAAAAAAAATCCAAAAATTCCACTACCGCACTTCGAGGAACCGTTTGTCTTTCCATCCTCACCATCTTGATGATTGGCAGTCTAGTACCGTGCGTTTTAAGCGAAACTTCTTTCCTCGCACGACAAAGATCTGGAATCAGCTTACTGCAGCAGCATTCCCGGAGCGTTACAACTTAGGGATCTTTAAAAAACGAGCGTACCAATTCCTAAAAGGGTCGGCAACGCACCTGTGATGCCCCCCGTGTTGCGGGGCATGGGCGTCGGTGATCGCTCTCCATCAGGTGCTCGTTTGCCACCTCTTATATAAAAAAAAAAAAAAAATACAGAGCGTTCATTAACACGCATATGCTGTTACTACCCTAAAGGTTGATTCATATCTACATACAAAATATTCTTTTTATCTACCGACAAAATATTCTTTCGGTGCATACTGCATACTGGCCGGGCACGGCCCGCGTCTTTCGGTGTCTTCGCGGTCGTGTTACGATAGATATAATATTTCTATTTCCATTTCTGTTTCTGTTTCTGCTTCTGCTTCTGTCTCTGCCTCTGCCTCTGCCTGTGCCTCTGCCTCTGCTTCTGCTTCTGATTCTGCTTCTGTTTCTGTTTCTATTTCTATTTCGTTAATAGAAACTGTATAGAAGAATATTATTTTATCTACCACGGTTCGTGTATGGCACGCTCGGTGTCTGTAGATAAGAATCTAACTTTATTAGTGACTGTTTACCAGTTGCTGTGTCCGTTTTTTCTAGCGCGCTGACGCATCGTTAGCAGACGACGCTGATCCCATCTGTCTACGGCAGACGTTCCCTTGCATCCTGCAACCATCGTCTTCCTTGCTGACTGCTTGGAACTGGCTCGTGGCTTGTCTCATTGTCATTATCTGCTTCGTAAGTGTCTTATATATCCATCGACTTTATAAATATATCCCTCTACAAAACTTCAATCACTACACAACTTGTACTATGTATGTTGATAATTTAATTATTTATTTATTTATGGAGAACCGACAGCTTGTACAGTATACATCATAGAAATTACAGTAAATACAGCAAGCCAATTGCAGGTTCTCGCCAACAATTTACACTGTAACAATATAGCAGTATGCCCACACAGAGTCCATTCGAACACACAAAAAAGATCTATCGTATCGTATCTGTATCTCCTTTCTGTCTTCAAAGATTGTCTGGAAGAGAATGCTCTGTAGCGATAAGGCCACCCGTTACTTACCGAGTATTTTTTCTTAATTTACTAGTGCTTTAAACTGCTTATTATGTGGTGCACAATAAAGATGTATTGTATCTACCAGACATACCCGTACTACCTGGTCTTCAAGAAGACTATTCCGCTGGAGTTTCGGTTCTTCGACGGGGTTATGACCATCGTCTACGTGCTTGACATCTTCGCCTATCTCTCCACTGGTGCTAACGTCGAAGAAGGTTTGGACGTTTCTGATGTCATTTTGTATTTTGCTTCGGATACTAAAAGTCAGTTGACACCGAATTAAAAGGATTACTCCTCCCTTGCAAAACGGTGAACTTAAAATGATGATGTGATATGATGGCAGTTCAGATACTATCACTGACGTTGCTATAATGTCGATGAAAACAATGATGGTAAAGCCACACCGGTAAAAAGTTGTGGTAAGATAGAGGTTTGACCTTTGGAATTTATGAGTGAAATTACATTCTTGAAATTTACCATGAGCTTTTTGTTGAAGAAAAACGTCGCGTAGTACGCGCATACGCCTCCGAAGCAATTCAATGGTGTTGGAGTTAACAATATGCAGCGTACTTCCGTGGGAACTGCTGCCCAAGCCAAGACCTCATTCTCAACAGTGGAACTTATATAAGGCGAAGATGAAGTCATCACTAATGATGATAATATCTTACCAATTTATCATATTTCCAGGGGTACCGATCACGTTCGTACAGACGTCGTCGCAGCAGATGCGGAACTATTGGTTTGCTCTGGACGTGTTCGCCACTGTGCCCTTCTTCGGGATAATTGCGGAGGGTGAATTCGTGGGGATCAACAAGATCCTCAGGTTACCCAAGGTATGCTGCAAGCTATCGAGATTATACGGAAAGATAACCGATTAAATTGGAACAAACTGGAGAATACTTTTCTGTTTGCATAAGTACTTAACAAATCAAGTAGGTATACCTAGTAGTGTGTAATTCTTTATTTCGTGCATAGTTCTTCCAGATGATGAAGACTCTGGAGGCAAAGTGTGTGTACCACAGCAACATCATTCGCTTCTTCACATACCTCCTGTTGTTGGTGGTCGCGTGCTATCTGGTCGCCGCGGTGCAACAAGGATTCATGTGCTACCAGTTAGTTACTTTTAACTTTTACTCTGTAAGTAAAATTAAAAATTAGAGCATAATTGCAATGAATTTGAAAAAGAAAGTAATGGGGAAAGCGTGCCCGTCCACCTGCTCGCGCTAAATCTGACATAAGTCATCTAGTGTTGCATATCGATAGTCCAACATCGATAGACTATCGATAGACTATCGATAGTATCGCCACGTGTCGATGTATCGATAATGCTTTATAAGCAATTCCATCGATATTATAATTAGTATAGATAGATTGTTTTTTGGCCACTACTATACTATCGATAGTATTGCCATTATCAATAGTATTGCTTATAAAGCACTATTGATACTATCGACACGTGGTGATGCTTTTTGATAGTTCTCCAACACTGCCGTCATCTACGTGCGGACTGCCAACATGGCGCGCGCGCATTTGACCAACCATTGTAGACTTGCGGTTCAATCCTTTATCAACGAGCCGGGGGTCTACCTCGGTTTGCTCTAGGAGGGAGCCTGGCAAAAACCATGTCATCGTCCCAGTCACGCGCTATAGATTGTTTTTTTAGTAAAAACTCCTTATATTTCTAGTTTTGGCCACTGCCTGGTAACCAACTTCACACAGCCGCCATACTGGACCGAGGGACCTCTGGATGATGAATCAGTCAGCAGTCGGCTGACATTCGGTCTTTACTGGGCCACCTCCATGATTACATTCACGAGTAAGTTGCTGAGCCAATAATCCTAGAAGGTAGAAGGAAGGATAAATTGTTCTGATTCACAGATTTTCCATAAGAAAAAATCAAGCTGGCTTGTTGAAAAGCCATTTATGCCGTACGTGCACACTGTTGCTGTAACTTGAAAAGACACGGCCAAGCCACATAAATATTTTGAATAAGGTGTAGAGTTTATGAAGCATGGGCTTGTAGCGTTAGGGCGTGTAGAGTTAGAAGCTTAGCTCTACATGAGATCTGATAACGTTTTGACAGTGCCAGGTATATGGTCTCATCTTGCCAACATTTTACTTGAAAATATATTTGGAGTGATTCTTCTATTCATTCTTAGACTTCAAAAACATGCACTGTCGAAGTAAGACTAACTAAGTAATCATTGAACTAATTTCACGGACCTTTTCACAGTTCATTTCCCAATTATCCCTATGACCCTAGCCTAGCAGGATCTTATAAACTAAGGCAGCTAGAAGTAAAGTTGAATCCTTTACATTTTCCGTTTCATTTCCAGCGCATATGGAGACGTGGGGCGTTCAGAAGTTGACTAATGCGTTCTACACGATGCTGGTGCTGGAAGTATCCATCATCCTACACATTTTTATCGAAGCCGTTTACTCCGCCACCATCATGGTCACCACCGCTTTCAGGTTAGTCGTACTTTGCAGAAAATTATCAATCCAAACGGTTTAGTAGGGAGAAATCAGAAATAGTATTATTAAGGTAAGATTGGTAAGTCATTTAAATAGGAACCGGATACTAAATCTGAGACAGTTCGGATATCAAAGGGGAGTTGGAACGGCGGATGCTATAGATTCTTTAATCGGAGATGTCATAACGAAGCTCAATGACAAAAAGAAAGTGGCAGGTCTGTTTTTGGACCTTAGCTCAGCTTTTGATATGGTTAACCATAAACTACTTATCGAAAAGCTAAATTTCTATGGCGTGAAGGGAAAAATACTACAGTTGTTTCAATCATATTTAAGAAACAGGTATCAGTTTGTGGAAGTGAGGAGAATCGAGGATAGATATGAAAAAACATACAAATCCAAAATGATTAGAATAACAAGAGGTGTTCCACAAGGTTCAATACTGGGCCCGATTTTCTTTATTGTATTTGTTAATGATATGATTAACTCAATAACTAACTCGCTGCGAGATACGACTTTGGTCGTATTTGCCGACGACACAAATGCGATAGTATGGGCCGACAATGCAGAACAGCTCAGTATCAAAGTGAATGATGCCTTGAAAGAGTTTCACACTTGGTTTGAAGCAAACAATTTAAAACTCAATACAAGTAAAACAGGAGCTATAATGTTCAAAACAACCGCACGAAATACCGAGCGTATTTATCCGAACTTAAATAATGAGAATATTGCCCTGGTTGACGTGGTTAAGTTCCTTGGAGTGCATATTGACTGTCATTTGAATTGGAGGCATGAATTAAACTCAATTGAAGCCTCTCTAAGCTCTGCATGCTATGCCATTAAGAGCCTAAGGGATGAGTTAACATTAAATCAACTCAAATCGGTTTATTTCGCTTTAGTAGAATCGAAATTGAGGTACAGCATAAAGTTGTGGGGTAACAGTTATGACTATAATGTCAAAAAGGCCTTTATTATACAAAAAAGAGCAATAAGAACAATGGTGCGCATTCCACAATGGGAATCTTGTAGAAATCATTTTGCTAACCTAGGAATATTGACCGTACCATCCCTATATATAATGGTGTTGCTCGCGGATTTCAAAAAAAACATAAATGATACAGAAACCGACAGTGAGAGGTTGATACGGGAAAGCACCAGACGCATGGCATTACCATCAACAATTCGACCTAGCTTAAGAGTTGTTCGGCACAGTGCAAAATACCAGGCGACGAGGTTATTCAATAAATTACCCACTGAGTTAAAAACTATAACTAGCTGTCATAAATTTAAACATGCATTGAAGCATTTTTTGTTAAAAAAGTGTTTTTACAGTGTTGACGAGTACATAGCTTAGGTATATTTGTATTGGACATTGTTTGATTTTATTTTTTAATTCTTTTTCTATTTTGTCGTGTAAATATTTTTTTTTTTTTTGTAGATAATTAATATACATTTTAACCAATATTAATAAGAAAATTTATTCAATTTATTTTTAAGTTATTAATCTGTTTTGTTTTTATTTGTGTTTGTGATTTTAAATATTATTGACATTTTTTTTTTGTACTATTGACATAATAATTATTATATACTGTAATTAATTTCATACACAATGTAAATTGTTTTTGATTAAATAAACTGAAACTGAACTGAACTAGTAAAAGATAGGTAATTCTGTTCTTCTTTTAGAATCTGTAAGATTGCTTCCAAAGATAATAAATTTTGGATTTGGCGATAAATCCAAACATAAACTTCTAAACAACAGTCCGTAGTATTATTTAGTATGATACGAATAAGAAGTTTAGTGATTAATACCTCAACTCTACCATTATTTCCAGGGAGGACTATAGTGCATGCATCGCCAACGTACGTAGCTTCCTCATCAGGAACAACGTGGACCCTCAGTTGCGGCAGAGGTTCATCACCTACCTGGAACTCTGCTGGTACACTGACAAGGTTACTCGTATGTTCTTATTGATCACACCGGAGTTGCTGATCGTTTGGCTGTGTTTAAGATCGTGATGTCAAGTATTATCACAGTTTTTTATTTGTGTAGGGTTGTATTTTTCGTTAAAGGATTATACCAATTGACTGTACTTCATCCACATTCGTCACCTTTCCTACTCGTCCACAATATCATGTCGTCAGCGTACAAAAATGTATGTGTAAATGTAATGTAAATGGTCACCTTTCGAACTCATCCACATTTATATAGTTTGTGATTACGTAATAACTAATGATTGTTCTGTGTTTTTTTTAACATTCTCTAGATTTGTGCATTCCACCTAAACAAACCGTCGGCTTTTTTTAAGAAAAGCAACGCGTTCATCAGACAGAGCACCTAAATCTGCATAATTCTCCTATACCAGCCACCAATTACAACATTCAATAATAGAAATAGAGTAAACCTTTGAGTCTAGTAAACATGTACAAGGGTGGTACACCTATAATTAATACCATTTCTAGATTTCAAGATCGGTACGACACATTCACAGGCTTACTCGATGACCTCGAAGCAAAGTTCCGTGTTCTACGACCTGCCCCCGCACGTGTACCAAGACATACTGGCCCGGCAGCGCAGCAAATACATCCTGTGTATTCCCTTCATGAAGGTATATCTTAGACAAAGCATTATTTTGACAGGGTACCATTACCCACTAGCTGATGCCCGCATATTCATTTGCTATAATTTGTTTATTGCTATCCCGCGGGAACGGTCTGTTTCTCCGGGATAATATGATCCTTAAGTGTTAATTTAGGTCGTAAATTATCTGTGCGTCACATTTTATCCAAATCCGTCCAGCCAATTTGGCATGAAAGAGCAACAAACATACTAACTTTCGCATTTTTAATATAAGTAGCATTTATAATATTTTGAAAAAAAATGCATTATTACAATATAGGGATGTTGACATCACCAACCAACTGATGTACTTTTTGCTGCATCAAAACTTGTTCTAGTTGCATTACATTGCCGCGCTCAGCCACTTGAACAAGTTTTCTTCTAGGTTATTTTCCCTTAAATTAAATAAATTCGAATTCGTAGGCATATTATGTAGACTTTACAAATTAAACCCCAAAATTAACTGAACTTCATCTAATTATAATTTTCAAGCAGAAAAATACAACCAAATTCGAATTCCTTTTCTTTCCGCCATTCATCTCCATCCCCTCTCTCTGCTGCTTTCATAGACTAGGTACTTCAGACGATATCACCTTTTGAAAGTTTTCCTACACTTACATGTTTATTAATTTAGAGAGATTTCCGACACCCTATAACATACTAGATATTAACTATAATCCGATGCTAGCAATGGGCTGTGTCATCTAAAAGTTTTGTGACAATCCGTACCTTATTTGCCATAAGGGGACAACCCAACTCAACATTACGAGCGCCCCAAAAATCAGATGTAGTTTTTGTTGTCAGTGATATTCACTTTAAGATTTTCTAATGGGGTGAAATATTGTTTGGTGCCCACCATGCCCAAAGACGACTCTAGTGGTAATCCATTTCGCTAGCTTTCCAGAGATATTGATAGTATTATCTCGTAGCTGCTGCATAAAGAAGACTTAAAGAACATATCTTCGAACGCGCGCATGTTCTACACGTCACCCAATGAGATCCTCCTCAACACCGGCGACATCAGCACGGAGATGTATGTCATCAAGCAGGGCATGTGTCAGGTGAGGAGACTTCACAGAATATAATATGATACAGAATATTTCGCCGTGTCCCGGCGTGACCACAATCACGCCTGATGAAAAGCGAAGATGAAGCCTATGATGATCATTCACCCTAGACTTGAATTTAGGGGAATAAGCAGGAAGAAGGCAGTTGAGGGCAGCGTTGCGCACGCCCCCATGCAGTGCAAACCGTAAAAAAATTACTGTAACCGGTACGCGCGCGCTGCACAACTGCTCAGACCCTTCCTCCAGAATGGTTTCTATAGACAACAGGCCAGAACACGACGAGAGTCGCAGGCGGCTTGGCTCAACTTGTAGGGCGGTGACCAGCCACGGCCGAAGCCTACCACCGGAGTTGTATCGCTCGTTTGGCACCACCAAGGGGTCACGTGTAGGATCTCGAGGGTAAACCTACGAACACGAGTGAAACCGCCCAAAAACGACGTATGAAGAAATTCATTGGTGTATGTGAAGTTCCCAATCCACACTGGGCTCGGGTGGGAACTACAGCTTAAGCCCTTATTCTGACGGGAGGGCTGTGCCCTGCAGTAGGACGATACAAGTAGAGATGATGATGAAACAATAAACTCAAACTTAATCACAGAATGACCAGGGAAGATAAGTATTTGGCATTTTAGTCCATAACTCTTGTGGCATTTCTGTTATTTTCTTATTATTAGTTCTATGGGAGAAAAACTCTCGTTATGCAAAGTTTAATGGTTTCCATGCACGAAAAATATATTCACTCTCTTTTTCAGATTCTTAATCCTGATACTAAAGAAGTAGTTGGATTTCTGTTAGCTAAAAACCATTTTGGAGTTCTCGAATGCTTGTTGCGTAAGTAAATACGTTTCAGATTGTTATAAAAAGATGTTGGAAAAGCGGCCGCTAAGCTTAAATGAGACTGTGCTGGGCATGTCTGCTGGATGCACCCACAAAGATGGACGCACTCAGGCACGTGGTGGGTACTGCTCGACGGGTATTTGACGGCAAGGCCATGACGTAGATGGGGAGACAACCTGGATGCGGAGGATTATTCCCGGTAGTTCTTTTGAAGGGACTACTGCGACTAATCTATACTGGAGTACAAAAAAAACCGCAATTGTTCCTTCAGAGGGTGGTCTAATATAGTTCTGGATATTGGATATGATGAAGATGCCTTTGCCTAGATGTGAAATTATATTTTAAACTTACCACGAGCTTTACGGTGAAGAAAAACTTCGTGAGGAAATCTGGACACACTAGCGAAGAAATTCAATGGTGTGCGTGAAGTTTCCAATAGCACTGGGGCCGTGTTTCCCAAGCGCTCATTCTGGTAGGATCTGTGCCTTTCTGTGGGACGTACCTAGTACACAGGCTAGGGTGTATGTGTATATAACGGTTCTACCACAGTGTTACCTTCTACAAACGATATTGTTTTTTCAGGACTGCCAGCATTTTATACCGTACGAGCGTGTACCCACGTGCAGGTGTTCTCGATACCCAGGAAACACCTCGTGAACGCCGTGGAGATACCACAGATCAAGGATGCTATAGAATTTGCGAAGGAGCAGCAGGTAAAGTTGAAGTTAACAACGGATAAAGTTCATAATTACTTAATTACTGGCCTAAAGATGGCCAACTTTTGAACTCCACCTTAGCATTATATTTTTATTTTTGTAATGTCACTGTACTGTTTTTTCGGTGTTCAGTAAAGAGTTTGATTTTGAGATTTGCTTTTGTTGTATATTTCCAGGAGTACCATCGTCTCCTAATTCGCCGAGAGCCGTTTGTATACTACCACCCCCCTCCACCCGTCCCCACCAAGGAGACATTCAAACTACCAAGGAAACACGAGAAAGATCTCGCTTTCCTCCAACCCTTCAGGAAACTTGGGTTCTTCTCAGTTTTGAGGTACGTCTAGGGCAACAAAGACCATTTCTGTTCGAAACCTGAAAAATCACATTTGGAACTTTTGAAACTTATCCTTACGTCGGGTCCCAAATTATCATGTTTTTTTTCAACTTTGATGAATCGTTGAATTAATAGTTTTATCATGGCACTTGTTTAAGTTGCTTTTGGAGCATTTGAAATAAAGACAAAAGAAACGAAGAAAGAAACTAAGAAAGTTACGCTCGATAGGCTAAATTAGCATGCACAACTAGTTATGCGGTCGGACATGACAATCTAACATCCTTTCCCATGGTACAACCAGTTGTGTAGTTTTCCATTTTTATTAAAATAATATGATACCTATGTTACTAAATCCCCATCGACGAATCACTCAATGAAATGTACCTCATACAAAATACTTTTGACTTGACAACGTCTAATAAATCGATGAACGCCGGCTGCACGCACGAAAAAGGATGACGCAATGTCACGTACATAACGCATTGTCCCGTTACGCGTCCCGTGCGCTCGAGCCGATGAACGATCGGAGCGAGAGCGCGGTACGAGCGAGCGAAAGGCACAATCGGCTTGAGCGTTCGACATCAATGTTTTGTTATGTATGACGTGTCACGTTAAACTATCGTCCGTAAACTGACTTTATTTAACCCTTTCAAAGCCAAGCCTCGACAAAACGTAAGCCTGCTTTGAATCTTATGTCATTGTGTTAAGATCACTTTGACAATGTACTTTGTGACACCTATATGTGTCGCTGGCGTTGAAAAGGTTAATTTATTTATTTTACTTCTGTAACGTTTTTATCCTAGTATTTTGTGACTCTTACCTCATCTTATCTTATTAACACGCTAGCTGCCCACAGTGTTGGGCAAAATTTAATTGCAAGGTACAATTAAAAATAACAATTGATTAGTTGTTAATTGCGAAATATCAATTAACAATTGATTAATTGTTAACTGTGACTGTGACGTTTCAATTAGCAATTAATTAATTGTTAACTGCTAGTTTTTCAATTAACAATTAATCGTAAATTATTCCTACAATTAAACTTTAATCAAATTTAAATGATGTAAATAGAAATAATATAAGAAATTTTATATTGTGTGGATGCAGTGAAGCATGGTTATTAATTGTTAGTTTTAATTGTTTCTTACAACAATTAAAAATATTAGTTGCATTATTTTAATTGTATCTTGCAATTAACATGAGTAAATTAAATAAATTAATTGCAATATGCAACTAACAGATTAATTGTAATTGAATTGATTGTGATTAAATTAACAGGCACGAGGTAAGTTGCCGACCTCGGAGCTATCTAGAATTAGAAGTCAGGATGGAAGTATTATAAAAGGAGAAGAAGGTGTGCTGAAGAGATGGAAGGAATATTTTGAAAGTCTGTTTGAAAGGGAAGAGTCGCCAGTACAAGTACAGGTGCCTCAGTTCGAAGTAAGTGAAAGCGATTCTGGTGGAGAAATAAGCATGGAGGAGATTACGAATGCCTTGAAGGGCATGAAAGCAGGTAAGGCTGCGGGATATGACAGGGTTTCGGTTGAAATGCTGAAGGCTGGTCAGGGTATAGCAGCAAAGCACTTGTACCGCCTTTTCAATTTGTGTTGGGAGTCAGGCCGTGTGCCAGGTGACTGGTGTAAGGCCGTGATCGTACCGTTGTACAAGGGAAAAGGGTCACAACAAGACTGCAAAAATTACCGGGGAATCAGCCTTCTCAGTGTGGTGGGCAAATTGTATGCTAAGGTGGTGATTGAAAGAGTCATGAGAGAGACGGATGGAAAAATATGGGATGTGCAAGCAGGATTCAGAAAAGGAATGGGATGTACGGACCAAGTCTTCTCCTTACGGTGCATAATTGAGAAGTGTTTGGCGAAACACCAAAAGGTCTACTGCGCATTCGTGGATTTGGAGAAGGCCTATGATAGAGTGGTTAGGAGTGAGTTGTGGTCAGCGTTGTCCATGCATGGAGTGAGTAGCGATCTGATACGAGCACTGAAATCTCTTTATGAAGATTCTAGTGCTTGCGTCAGAATACACGGGGCTTACACGGAATGGTTTAGCATCCAAAAAGGTGTTAGGCAGGGATGTGTAGCGTCTCCGTGGCTGTTCAATTTATTTATGGATAACTGTTTGACTGAGCTGAAAGAGAGTGATTGTGGACTAAGAATGAATGAGTTACTCGTCAAATGTCTCCTTTATGCTGATGATCAGGTTTTGCTCGCTTCGTCGGCCGAAGAGTTGCAGGCGATGGTAAATATTATGAATTGTGCTTTGGAAAGGAAAGGAATGAAAATTAATGTAAGTAAGACAAAGGTTATGGTTTTTGAGAGAGAAGAATGCATGACAGATATTTGTGTGCGGATAGGAATAAAAGAGTTAGAACAAGTGAAGCAATTTGTGTATTTGGGTACTTTGTTTTCTAGGGATGGGAAGTGTGATAGTGATATTGAAAGGAGAGTAAATGCAGGTAATATGGTAAATGGAGCGCTGCATGCCTTTTTGAACAGCCAGAGGGTCTCTCAGAAGGCTCGTCTGGCTGTGCATAGGGGGGTGTTAGTTCCGACACTTATGTATGGAAGTGAAAGTTGGGTTTGGCAGAAAAAACATGAAAGTAGGATAAATGCTGTGGAAATGAGAGCATTAAGGAGTGTGATTGGTGTGAACTTGAGTGACCGAATGAGGAATAGTCTAATAAGGGAACGTTGTGGCATGAAAGATGATGTTGTGACTCGTATAGAGAAAGGGATGTTAAGTTGGTTTGGACATGTGGAGAGGATGGACGAAGGAAGAATTACGAAAGAGATATATAATGCGAGTGTAGATGGAAATATTGGAAGAGGGAGACCAAGAAGGACATTTCATGATCAGATTGGGGATGTCTTGAAGAAGGGTCAGGTCAAGAGTACCCGAAACCGGCGAGCATGTATGAAAAGACTAATGAGTGTTGCTGAAGCGAAAGACGTATGTCAGGATCGTAGCAGGTGGAAACAAATAGTCTCTGCCTATCCCCTTGCTGGGAAGAAGGCGTGATTGTATGTATGTATGTATGTAAATTAATTGCAATTAAATTTTCAATCAATTACTAAGATGATTAAAATATTAATTGATTAATGTCCAACACTGCTGCCCACCATACTTCACCAAAAGTCTTGCTCCCACGCTTCACACAAATTTAGTGATCCCAGAGCTGATATCTAACGACACACCGCCATTCATACTCTACCTTTCCACTGCGATCTACGCGCAAGTACCAAAGTCCTGTGATATTTGGAACTCCTAGCCTGAATTCTAGAAACTCCTTTGTCTCATTTGATCTCATCTAGATGGGAAATTCTATTTCAAGTTTACCCACCCAGGTATACCTTCCCCCGCTACACCTTTCGTCCCGACAGCGTGTTTCTGACCCGCTACGAGCTGTTCCGCGCACTGTGCGCCCTTGCATCCGCCATGCTGTTCCCGAGTTACTCCTACATGGTGCTGCAGTTTCCGAGTCTTCGCTGGATCACGCTGCTGTTGGACTTTCTCGCCCTTGCGGATACGTGAGTTGCTAAAGATTTTTTTGTTTATTATGAGAGGGAGGCGAGCGAACAAGCAGGTCATCTGATGGGAAATGATGACCACCGCCCATGAATATCAACAACTCAGAATGAGAGGGCTTGGGCCGTAGTTCCCACGCGGGCCCAGTGCGGATTGGGAACAACGGCTAAATGTACAGAAAGATGTCAATCTCAGTTAAATAATCGTGATAAACTTTAATAAGGGTATTCAGTAGAGCTTACATAGCTACTGCCAAAAATATTTCAGAATCATTTAGATTTGCGCAGTAGTACCTAGGCATACCAAATTTTTGATCAATCCAGCCCATGTATCAATCCATCGACTGATTCCCTCAGATTCTTCCGCATGCTGATTGGCTATTTCGACGAGAACGGCATTCTGGTGTACCACCCCGCCAGCACGGCTGCGCATTACTTACGAGGCGCCTACCTCGTTGACATTTTCAGCTGCCTGCCTCTTGAGATCCTGGAGACTGACAGGAGGTATCTTTACGGTAAGCCTTTTAAAAACATACATTCTTAAAGAAATCTATGAATATAAATCAAGCCCTGAAAAAAAAATTATAAAAAGTCTCCGACATAGCTCGAAGAATCGCCAGACTCAAGTGGCAATGAGCAGGGCACATCGCCCGTAGAACTGATGGCCGATGGGGCAAAAAGGTTCTTGAGTGGCGTCCACGGACCGGAAGACGCAGTGTAGGTAGGCCTCCAACAAGATTTAAATTATACTTTACACAAATATGAAAATGCTTCAAATACAGCACTGAAGACATTCTGCTCATTTGTTTCCATGCTAATCGTCCAGCTCTTCCCAATTCCAGGTGATTTCTACCAGGTGACGATGACGAAGCAGGTGCTGATGATGAACCGGCTCCTGCAGCTGTACCGGCTGCCGGGCGCGCTGGTCGTGCTGACAGGTCACATGGAGCGCCAAGACTTTAGGCTGGTGTAAGTGGAAGGCTTAATGTAGCTCTGGCTTAGACCTGAGAAGAAGATTTTTTTTTTAGGGGAATGAAAACGAGCAAGCGGGTCATCTGATGGAAAATGATCACCACCGCCCATAAATATCAACAATTCAAAAAGAGCCACTGATCTGTTGCCAGCCTTTAAAAAAGGAGAGGAAATAGCGGAGGGGGAGAGGTATTGGGCCCCCGGCGCTCTCACTGAACGCACGTAACGTAGCAGGAGTACTATTGCTTCACGCCGGTGTTCTATGAGAGGGTGGTACTGCCCCAGACGAGCCGGCCCATTCGTGATGCAGCGGCTAGCTACAACATGGCTCGCATATCTACCACTACAAAACACATGCATGTTAGCAGTGGTTACAAGGAAATGATAATAATAATAGTAAAAAATAGTGGTAAAAACGAGCCTACCAATTCCTAAAAGGGTCGGCAACGCACCTGAGATTCCCCGCGTGTTGCGGGTGTCCATGGGTGACGGTGATCGCTCTCAATCAGGTGACCCGTCTGCTCGTTTACCCCCTCTAATGTAAAACTTTTGCATTTATAATGTATTAGTATGGATAAGTTCTTATTTAACTTGCAATGTTTGTTTGCATTTTTGTTATTCATTTTTTTAAGAATTTCACCTTTTATTATGCTCAGATTGACTTGCAGTTTGGTATTGATGACAATGCAAGTTTAGTCAGTAAAAAAGCTTGTACTAAAAATTCAAGTTTTATAAAAACATAGAGTGCAGTTAAAGTACTTCCTGTAATAATCGTGCCATAAGGGTTTGAATTATCCGTTCGTGCATTGTTGTCGTTCATTCTGGGTCAATACACTTTGTAACCAGGCTGCAAGCTCTGCCCTTGTTCCTCATGATGCTGAATGTGCTGACGAGCCTACTGGTGTTTTGCTCCGTGAGAATCTACCACTCCAGCGACGAGCTCTACTGGGCCATCGTGCCCAGCGAAGACAAGGGGGGATCCTGGATAGATCTGTTTCGGAACTCCTGTTAGTATTAAATTGTCGAAAGTCAACCTCTAAGCTCCCTCACTAGTCGTTAAAATCGCTCGTTCCCTAAATATCAGAATTGCAAAATACTAGATAAGCCGACTTTTTTTTTTTCTAAAATACCAAATTCCCAGAAAACAGACTTTCCTGTCACCGTGTTTTTCTCTATATCGGATTGCCAAAAAAGCTTGTTTTCTATATACCATGTTCCATTCAAAACAGAATTCCCTAATACCAGATAGTGAAATCACCAGGCTCGTCAGGCAGCTCGTGGTCGTCGTGGGGAGGCTAGGGGGTCGTGTTTTATGAGCCTGGTGATTTCACTATCTGGTATTATGGCAATCCGGAAAACATTTTTGGCAATCCATTATAGAGAAAAAAACGGTGACAGGAAAGTCTGGTATTCTGGGAATTTAGTATTTTAGAAATAGGGTAAGTCAGCTATCTAGTATTTTGCAATTCTGATATTTAGGGAACGAGCGGTTATAATTACTCTATGCCGTTATACCTACCACTAACTAGACTATCGGGATTTTATTCAAGCGTTTCATCGGTCTCATTTGTGTGGTCACATTCTTTAAGAAATAGCAGAAGCTTCTTATACAGTTTCCAGTTATATGGTAGACGTTACAGGACCTGTAAAATATAACCGAAAGCCCCATCAAAATCTACAGCCACCCACAACGCTCGAATAAATGTCCTAGCGTTGCTTTTTTCAAGTCGATTCTATGGTATTAACCACTTAAGTGAAGCCGTGGTAGCTTATTGGTTTGATTTATGGCATCTCAAGCAGAAGATAATACGTTCAAACCGAGGGTCGCACTTCTAAGTTTTTCGGAAGTCATGTGCAAAACTACATTTGAAATTTACCACAACCTATAGGAAGGAAAATGCCGTGAGAAAACCGATACACTCCTCATCCTGAGAGACAATTCAATGGTGCGTGTGTAAAGTTCTCAATCAGCGCTAGGCCCGCATGGGGACAACAGTCCAAGCCCACTCATTCTAGGCCCAGCAGAGGCACGTATACAATAAAGGCCAAGATGATGAGATGGCAACTACTTGATTATGACAATGATGTCTTGTTACCGAGCAGTCCGCTTCAACCTGACCTCGTCTCCCTGGAACCTACACCTATCCTGCTCGTTCTGGATCGTGTACGAGTCCACCACCACTGGCTACAACAACTTCAACCCCAGCAACCTCGAGATCATGAATGTGCTGTTCCTCGCCATGGTATTAGGTAAGGTTATAGCAACGATGGTTTTCTGACAGGTGGAATTTATAGATTGCGTTAATATCGTGATGCCAAAACAATTTTTTCTTCCATTAAATCTAACTTACAGCCTCCATTTGGTATGTACTCCCTAGCATTGTCTTACGCAAATACCTTATGTAATCATTAATCAAGGTGCATTTCCTCCGTTGTTGTTAACTTATTTTTAATCAAACCGAAAATATGCAACTTTTAGGCTCCTGTAGCCGTTCCAAGAAGTTCTTCTAATTTTCAGGTGCGATGACGATGACATACGTGAGTGTGCGCATCATCAGCATCCGCGCGAACGTGAACACGGTGCAGGCGACCTTCCGGGAGCACATGAAGGACTTGCAGCAGTTCATGCATCAAGAGAGGCTCTCGAAGACTCTGCAGAAGTAATACCTCACCTAGTTATGCTGCCCTAATACCTACTTAGTCCATAAAATGACAAAACGCCTTCGATTAATTAATGACTTTTGATAGATAAATTTAAAAGAAACAAATATAATAGGATCTTGTACAGGATCAGCATTTTATGTAAAAGCGCGCTCTTGCAAAAAAATCTAAGAATTACGGATTTTTAGGTAAAGATGGATAATTATCATTGATTCAGGTGAACTTCCATATCGTTAAGGGGTTTGCTTGCGGTTGTGAAGTTTCCCCTGTAGCATAGCATGAGTAGAATCATTTTGCAATGAGGTCTTCACTGGCAGTGATAGCTCTTTTAAAATAATTGCAAATGCGTTGCTGTTTTGACGAGGGTTTGCATGCTATTAAAGGGATGTCGTAAACGAGTCTACCTTAGATCGTTTATAGCAATTATAGCTAATTGTTACTAAGGAAGAAAACGAAATTGCATCATTTAAATAAATGATGACATTAGTGCCAGGACTAAAGGTAGCTAATAGTCATGATGATTAGCATGATGTTAATATTAAACATTTTCTCTATGGGATGTAGATTGCGATTATCTTTAATGAGCTTCCAATATACTAGGTAACTAGTGTCTTTAAAGCTGATTGCGATCTAAAACTCTCGGAAAACATATCTGATGCAATTAACCATGAATCATATAAAAATGCTAACATTGGTGATGATAGCGTAGATATAATAACAATGTTTCAGAGAGTTAATAGATTACTACGAGTACAGCTGGGACAAGACAGGTGGCGTGGAGTATCGCAACGTGTTGAAGCTCTGCGACCAGATTACTTTACGCACGGATGCTATACTGCACCTTTACGGACCAGCATTTGCTAAAGTAATTCACAAGGATACCCTTTATTATAAAGACTTCTTCCGCGCAGAATTCCAAAGAATTCCAAAGTGGTAAGTAAAGCTTCTCTTTCATCGAAAAAGTGAAAATCCGGCAAAGTAACATCCGAAAATCTATTATCATATTTATCGATATAATTATTTATATCGGAAGTCGATATATGAGGAGTCCCTATGACAGCCTCAAAAGTGCCACGAGAATTCTGGCATCTATAGATAAATTACCGAGAGCGTGGAATTGCATATGTAGTGGTATTCTGCCGTGTCACGCCTAAGTAACGTAACTTGAGATACGTTAGTTACGCTTAACAGTGCTACATCAACATTTTAGATGCTATACTATCTGATACATATCGAAGATTTTCATTTTATGCCATAATTCAATAAAAACACCGATAGCCGAACTAACGTATTTGGGATTTTTGTACGCACTTGTAATAGATCCCGTATTTCAAAATACGTTAGATAGGTCATACAGAACTCGCCCGCAGAATCGAAATTGAAAAATCTTTTGGTGCAGTTTAATTCAAATCAGGTTGTTGTATATGTTATAATAGGCATTTTAATTATATTTCATAATACGTACCACCTTCTGAAACCAAGGAGAGCTATTGATTATAATTTTATTAAGGGTATGTTTAACTAGAGGGGAGGGAGGGGGAGAGAAGATAATAATATTTTGTTATAAGTATTATTTAGTAAAAAAAAGATACCTTAAAGTTAAAAATACAAATCCTGTCGCTGTGATAAAATTCAATTAAAAGTTTTTTAGCTTCCACTTTACTTATTATTAACCTTCTTACCTATTTGTATATCTATAAAATAAAATAACGGAACTAGATAAAAAAGCCTATTCATACTTTTAATTTACTTAATGTTCTGTTTCTAGGTTCCAAAAAGTAATGTAAGTAAAGATACAGGTCATAGCCATAACACGGTTTTGGATAATAAAAAGAACATGGTCACGCTTAACTAACGTATATGCAGATTCGCAACTTCGCGTTACAGAATTTTGTATGAAAAGCAAGGCCGTGTAAACTTTAAAAACCGTCTTTTTTCAAATTGATTCGTGGCACAGTGTTAAAATTAAAAATACATAATCACAATAATATTTCTAACCTACTGTGCAAATTTCGAATTTTAAACTTCATTTTTTAGTAGATTGCACGAATAAAAAAAAACGGCAATTTTGAGTTTCGATGATTTACGTAGGGGCCATCGATTTGTGACTATTGCTGATTTTAATTTGATTTGTTTTGTAAACTATGTAATTAACTATGGATGTAAGAATCTGAAATAATGGTTTATTATTATTATTATTTTCTTGTTGGTAACAACATCCTCCTACTTAGGAGGTAAAATATTGCACGGGCCTAAGCCAAGTGCGTATTTTTTTTAAATGTTAATTTATGGCAAGGATAAAATTTTACGTACTATTCGGCATGTGTTAAGGATGACTGCTTTCTGTAGGAGTATGTATGTGGATGGGTGTATGTCTAAAGTCCGGAGGCTTGTGTGGAGAGTTTTTGGGATGACGCCTGTTGTGGAGAGGATGATAGGTACAGTTTTTACGGAACGGGCTTGCCACTGTGTTTTAATCTCAATTGATAGGTCTGTGTATTTGGTCATTTTGTCTGTGTGTGTGGTTAACAAGTTGTGAGTGTTACAGATAGCAATGTCTATAAGGAATACTGTTTTGCTATGTTTATCTAATATCGTTATGTCTGGTCTATTATTATTATTAGTAAACTAGCAATGAGATGAGGATAAACAAAAACTTTGAACGCGTTTTTCTCTAATCTTCGTTTTTGGAGATACGTTACTTAGGTGTGACACGGCAGTATTGTGTGTTTATAGGCATTGCAGAGACAGATCTCTATATTGTTGTCTTTCTCTCACTAAAGTGGAATGCCTATAAACACACAATACCACTACATATGCAATTCCACGCTCTCGGTAATTTATTTACACTTATTACGATCCGTATCACAACATTATTGACGAGTATCGCAGTATCGTAAAAATTCTGAAGTAATTTTATGGATGTTTTGAATGCCGCGATTACATATATTATCATTATACCAGTAACACGATAGTATTGACAGTCTAATCCGCGCTAATGCATCAGTAAAATATCCTCAGTGTCCAATCCTGTCTCACTGCGACGTGTCCCTGCTTCGTATCCTCGGGCGCGCGGTCCGCAGCGTCTACCTCCTGAAGAACGCCACAGTCGTGGAAAAGAACGACGTCGTCCAAAACCTGTACTTCGTGGACAGCGGAACACTCCATGTCCGGACTACTTTAGAGGACTTCAGCACCATAAGGCGTTTAGCTATTGGGAGGTATCTCAAGCTTGTTTTTATTACGGTTGGCTTATGGGTTTGGGCTGGAAAGTGTATTGAAGGGGTTCGGGAGTTAAGCGGTTTGACGTCAAGGACGTAGATTTACGACATAGCTTGAAGAATCCCCACACTCAAGTGGCAGTGGGCAGGGCATATCGCTCACAGAACTGATAGCCGATGGGGTCAAAATAATGGAACGACGACCCAAGAATGATTTAACGCGCAGGCGCTTGCCATCTCTTTCACCATGTCTTTCTGTCACCATGGGGGGTGGTTGAGGGGAGGGGGGTGAGGGGGCTTCGTAAGACGGCACAACGTTATTAATGTTCAAGTTTTCACTTCTGCCGGCACGACCCGTTTTTTTTTTGTTTTGATTAAGCCGTTAACTATGTACAAATTTTTTGAAATCGATCCATAAATAACTATGTCAAAGTCAAAGTCAAAGTCAAAACTCTTTATTCAATTTAGGCATCAATTGATGCTCCTATGTACGTCGAAGAATCTACCACCGGTTCGGAAAAACCCTGTTGAGAAGAAACCGGCAAGAAACTCAACAAGGTATATTTTTTTCAATCAGATCTACATTGTTATTAAATTACATACATCTAAAGTATTTAATACAATTAAAATTTTTTAACACAGTAGATACGCTATTTGAGACTAGGGATCGCCAATGCGGATCGGAATTGTTTCCAAACATCCCTGTCCATGATATAGTCATTAATTTTATAGTACGCCTTAGATATTAATGTCTTCTTCACAATGGATTTGAATTTTGTATCAGATTGTTCGGTTATTGTTTTCGGAATTTTATTATAAAAAACGTATGCATCTTCCCAGAAACGACTTTTTAGTTATTATTATTATGGTTGCACTTCCACAGTGTATTCGGCAACCTGGAGGTTTCACCGACGCGTCTGCCCGCGGTCGTGGTGGCCAAGACTAACGTACATCTACTGCTGGTGGGTTATTTATATAGTAACATCAATGTGAAGAAAATTTGATAGTTGAAATTGTCGGAAATGTCTGTGCACCTACATATTTGTCCTCATATTAAGTAATTGATTGATTCAAGCGCTACTTCGCGAAGTTACAGTTGCGGAATGAAATGGTTCGTCACTTTTCGACTCTATGTCAACGAGGTAAGGTCGTAAAGTGACGGACCTTTTCATTCCGTTACTATACATATCAATAATATACCTAGTACAACCATGTTCCTTTAAACATCAGAACATTTTCACAGTTTTTTTTATATTCAAATTCAAATTCAAATGCTTTATTGCAGACCGGAGTCCATAGGTTGTTAGTAATACATACGTCTTACTTTCTAAGGATTAGTGTTACATTATATTAAATAACTAGCAGCCCGTCCCGGCTTCGCACGGGGTAGACAATTATTTATTTTTGGAAATTTGGATATAAAACACTTTTTTACACAAATATTTTTATTTATTAAAAAATTATTATTAATTATATATTAAAAAAAATCCCACAGTTATATTTGTATGTAAGTCTATTTATGTTCAATTTCTTTGATGGTTTAAGTGGCGGGCACTTAAATAAGTAATATTTACATATTAAGGTTTTGAAAATAACTCCTAATCGATAGAAAGAAAATGTGCTCTATCTGAAATGTGTTCTATGGAAAAATCTAAATGTTCAATATCGGTAGCGTCCGCTGCGTAAGGAGCCGGATCTTACAGACGAGCACGCACCACTCCTGTATTTCAGTGCCCCCTCCACCCCGCCCGCCGCGATGCCCGGCGCGCTTTTCAGACTGCATCGCAAACAACGGCCACGGCGCTATGGCGGTTTTGTTTACTGTTTGAATTTTTTAATTCGTAATATCTTTTGAATGGAAAGTCCAATTTAAATAATTTAAAAACTATTTTATAGGTAGTTAAATGGTCTTGACCATAAAATAATTTATTTGGATAAGGATTAATATAAACACATAAATAGCATGGTTTGAATTTGGTTAGCATTTTCATTAATGTTTAAAATGAAAAAAGTTGTTGTAGTGACATAACTACAATAGTTGGACATATGCTACCGCAGAGTTTTTTGTAGACATTATGATGTTCTTCAATATTGTTGTCCATTATTTTGTTCTATCGCTAATAGTTTCGGCAGCGCATTCGACGAAAGACATTTTAAGACTCATTTTTCTACACCTTCGGTTACATTGTTCAAATTTTACCAAGGATCCCTAACTTTTTCAAAATAAAATGTAGCCTATGTCAAATTGGAAGAATGTAGCATTCTATTGGTGAAAGAATTTTTTAAATCGGCCCGGTACTTTTTGAGCCTATTCATTACAAACATACAAACATACAAAAATAGGTACAAATCTTTCCTGTTTATAATATTAGTATAGATATAGATAAAATAGAGTCTATTTGTGAATCACCTCTGCGCCATTCCATTCGAAATCGCACAGCAGTGAATCACAATAGGACAGTCAAGCCTGTTCGAAATCATCTTTAGGATACTGTTGGTGCTGCCTCTCACGCGGCGCACCAGGGACGCACACCTTTTACGCATCGTTGCATAAAAGCAATCGACGCATTATTAGTAGTAGGATCGTAAGTTAATAAGATACGAAGAGGTAGTGCAGGCAGAGCCAGGTCGATCGCTGTGGAACTCTTTGAGGGAGCTTTGGTAGGTCTTTATCCAGTGGACGTCTTTTGGCCGATATGATGCTGAGGATGATAAGGAGGACTCATTTTTCGGTATTTAACTTGCTTACTCAGTATTACATCTGTAAGCTAATTCACTGGAACATTCAATTTAAACCTTTGAACACAGGAAATAAAAACATAAAATTATATATTGAAGAAATAAGTAACAATCCACTTCCATCCAATCGCCTCAGAGAACCCCAGACATGTGCGACAGACTTCGGGCCCTCGACTTGCAAAGAGGTCAGATTCGGGTGCTGATGGCAGAAGCGAGTTGAGGCACGTTAGTGCCAAATGGCAGGGGAATTACGGTGTGATACAGTACGAATCTTTGGTACCGCTAGCAAACTATAGTTACGCAGTCTGAGAAAAATTTTCAATGAGGGTTCTATAATGCCTTCTATAACAGCATCTTCTCTAATATCTCAACGTTATCTCCAGGTAAATTCTCACGCCTTCCACCACGTGATAAACGACTGCGATTTCCCCTCCGTGCACCGGCTCATGGCCAAGTACCGACCCAATAACGAGGTAAGAATCAAGAATTATTTAGAATATCTATGATAAGCAGTGATCGTACTTTTTGTAGCATTTTTGGTGCAGTGCTAGGGTTGTCAGTAGTGCCCAATATTAAATTGTTTGAACCAAGGATCAAATAAAATCAAAGGCATTTAGAACTAAGTAATAACTTAAAAATTAATAATGTAGAGATGGTTGGTTGGTAATTAAATAAAAAAAAAGATTCAAATCTCGTCTTGAAGAACGCCTGTTATCTAACTCTATTTTTATTAAGTTTTATTTTCTGTATTCTGTATTGTTTGTGTTTTTTGAGGTGTGCAGTAGAAATCGAAAACACAGAAAATTTTCATAGAACATGTAAAGCCCAACCCAATATGCATAATGAAATGAAGGGTTAATTTACTATTATGAGAAAATGTGTTGCAATAAATCCTTATCTGAGGTTATAGTTATTATTTATGATTAGAAATTGATATACTAACTTTTCTGCTGATATTTGCATTGACAGTATAATGCGTAATGGCAGTCCAAAAATACATATAGAAGTCATTTGATTTCTTCAATGACGTCCCGTCAAGTGATAAAAAACAGTTGCGTTGATTTTGTGTGTGAAAATAAGCAATAATTATTAACTGATTAAACACAATGGAGAAACTGTTAAGTAAGCACAGTTTTTTTTAAGGAAAATTCTTCGATATTTATTGTGTTAAGAAAATGACACGATTGAAACATGTTTTGACGAGAAACATTATAAGTATTAAAACATATATAATTCTAACGAAATGATGTTAATCAAAAGATTAAGTAAAAAATTTAGCGTTTTATTTTCAACGACAACATAATATTACATTATTTTAAACGTCAATCATATTATACACGTCGACAACCATAGGTGAAGTAAATCCTGACACATGGCACAACTATGATATTTCTGACTATTGTCAATGTGAACCGTAGAGAAATAAATACTATAGGTAGATACATACTCGTAACTATACAAATTAATAGAGACCGACTATGTTGTTCATACATAATGCGGGCTGCGTCCAATTTGACCTGACCGCAGACCGCAGAACGCATCCAGTGTAATGTAGGTAGATAAGAACTATGCAGGTGGCGGGTAGAATTAAGTCCTTCAGTTTGCAATATACGTCAGATCGGTAAACGGGTGTTTTATTGTGCTCCTAAAGTATTGAGTTTCCTGAAACCTTCCTGAACATTACAGTGGCGACGAGGACTAAAATAAACTAATTGTAGTGTGTGCAAAACAAGAGAACTTGACAATGTCGATCGGGAAGTTATGCGAGTTCGATATTAAGTGCGGGGTGTGGTCGTCATACGTCGATAGGTTAAAAATGTACTACAAAGTGAATAAAATTGCGGATGACATGAAATTACCTATTCTTATTGCTTCGATCGGAGATGAGGCATACGAATTATTAGTGAATTTGTCGAGCCCCACAAATCCGTCCGAATTGACATTCGATCAAGCTGTCAAGTACATGAGTCAGCATTTACAACCGGCGCCATCGGCGCTTACAGAAAGATATCAATTTAGACAAAGGAGGCAGTTAGCAGGGGAGAACATAGCAAGTTACGTAGCGGAGTTAAGAAGACTATCAAGGTATTGCAAATTCGGAGAAAAGCTGAGTGAAAACCTAAGAGACCAATTCGTTTGCGGTATAAAGAGCGATATCATTCGTCAGCGACTGTTTGCCGAAAATGATGACGTAACCTTGGTGGACGCGGTCAAGGTCGCGGCCGCACTCGAAGCGGCGGAGAGGGATGCTGCCGCGGTAGAGGTTCGGGCTGCGCGGGAGCCGGCGAGCAGCGGAGCGGGCGGGGAGGCGAGCGCGGTGCATGCGCTGGCGCCGACCGCGAGCGGGGCGCGGCGGGGGCGCGCGGCTGGCGGAGCGGCGGGCTCGGCGCGAGCGGGCCAGCAACGCACGGCCGGCGGACCAAATTCGGGGCGCCCTAACGTACAGCGCGCGGGCGGCGCGCAACAATACAATGATGCTTATTGCGGAGCTTGCGGGGCGCGCAACCACGACTATGGGAGCTGTCGCTATCGCAATTTTGTATGCAGCAAATGTCAACGCACGGGACATCTGCGTCGGGTATGCCCAGAGTGGAGGGCGGCCGCAGGAGGACGGCTGCATTTCGGGCAGGCGCAGGACGACGGCGAGGAAGCAGAGGATAGCGCAGTGGAGTATGACATGGAACAGGAGTTGAATCACTTGTGTTTGAACGACTACAGACCAGTAAGTGTTTCCGTGCATATAGACAATAAACTTATTCCTATGGAAATTGACACGGGAACGGCGATCTCGTGCATAAGCCAAGTCACTTTCGATAAATATTTTAGTAACTTAACTTTAGAACCTAATAATACGATATTAAAATTTATTGATGGAAGCAAGATTAAACCTATGGGAATCATTAAACCAATTGTAAGATATAGAAATATTGAGAAAGTTCTGGAATTATTTGTCATAGAAGGCGGTACGACTTCCCTACTGGGAAGACATTGGTTGTCTGAGTTAAATATTGAGGTGCCTCAATTTAGTTGTAATTTGTTGTATGACAATACAACAAAGCCAGTCAGTGACATGATTGTTAATTTACTCGACAGATATAAGGATCTATTCGATGGCAGTCTGGGGCGGTACGCGGGCGGAGCGGCAGCGTTGCGGGTGCGAGAGGGCGCGGTCCCGGTGTTCCATCGCGCGCGGCCACTGCCCTACGCGCTGCGCGAGCGCGTCGACGCAGAGCTGGACGCTATGCTGCGCGCCGGCGTCATCCAGCCCGTGGAGCACTCCGACTGGGCCTCACCACTGGTACCTATTAATAAGCCTGACGGGACCCTACGCCTTTGTGCGGACTACAAGTGTACTCTGAATCCGGCCTTACTGATCGATCGTTACCCTTTACCGAGAATAGAGGATGTGTTGGTTAATTTAAACGGCAATCAATATTTTAGTAAAATAGATTTATCGCAGGCCTACAATCAAATAGAGCTCGATGAATCTAAAAGATATACAGTGATTAACACGCATCGTGGTTTATTTCAGTATAATAGACTGGTATATGGGCTAGCTTCCAGCGTGGGCATTTTTCAGCGAATCATGATACAACTATTTAAGGGCATACCGAACGTTCAAGTTTTTTTAGACGATGTTATAATAGGAGGTAAATCGGAGAAGGAACACATACAAGCTCTGGAGATTGTTTTTCAACGGCTCAAAGAGAGTGGGTTAAAATTAAAAAAGAGCAAATGCGTGTTTCTGGCGAAAGAAATAACGTATTTAGGCTACGTCGTATCCAAGGAGGGTATAAAAGCAGATAAGTCGAAAATCGAAGCAATTTTACATATGCGATCCCCCAGCAATTTAAGTGAACTGCGTTCATTTTTAGGTATGGTGAATTTCTTTGCAAAGTTTATTAAAAACATCAGTTCACTATTATCACCGTTGTATAATCTTTTACGGAAAAACGTTCATTGGCAGTGGAACAAAGAGTGTGAGCGTTCTTTCCGGAAGGTGAAGGAGATGTTGACGAGCGCAGAAATCCTTTCACACTACGAGCCAAGTCGGCCCGTCGTGCTGACGTGCGATGCCAGCGCGCGCGGCGTCGGCGCCGTGCTGGCCCAGCCCGGCGGCGCGCGCGGCGAGCGCCCCGTCGCATACGCTTCGAGGACGCTTACTGACGCTGAGAAAAATTATTCTCAAATTCATAGAGAAGCTTTAGCTATCATATTTGGACTAAAGAAGTTCCATCAATATTTATATGGTCGGAGGTTTACGTTGCGAACGGACCATAAGCCCCTGGTTTCCATTTTTGGGCCGGAAAAGGGCATTCCGCAGATGACGGCCAGTCGTATGCAACGCTGGGCAGTCATTTTATCGGCATACGATTACGAAATTGAGTATGTGAAGACTGGCGATAACTGCGCGGACGGCTTGTCGCGTTTGCCGCGGGAAGGTCTCGCCGAAAAGGTTGCTCTGCCGGAACAGACGTACTTGCATTTCGCGCAGGATGCTTTACTGTTAGACTACAACGATGTAAAGCGGATGACGGTTAACGACGCCATATTAAGTAGGATTTTAAGTTACGTTCGGGACGGTTGGCCAACGGAATGCGAAGTAACTAATTTAAAACCTTATTTCAATCGGAAACAGGAATTGTACGAGGAGCTCGGCTGCTTAATGTGGGGGCATCGAGTGGTGATACCGGAGGGCTGTAGAAAAAGGGTATTGGATATGATTCATGAACCTCATATGGGCATAGTGAAATCCAAAGCTTTAGCGCGTAGCTACGTCTGGTGGCCAGGCTTGGACGAGGCGGTGGAGGTGGCGTGTCGTACGTGCGGCGTCTGCGCAGCGCATGCCGACCAGCCACCGCGACACGCGCCATGCTCCTGGCCCTGGCCGGCGCGCCCATGGTCTAGGATACACTTGGATTTTATGGGTCCCATTGGCGGCAAAACGTATCTAATTGTTTTGGATGCCATGTCTAAATGGCTGGAGGTATACGTTGTTCCAAGTACGGCTGCTAATTTCACCCTAGACGTACTAAGAGAACTATTTAGCAGATTTGGGCTACCGAAACAGTTGGTGACTGACAATGGCCCACCTTTCACCAGTCGAGAATTTAAGGAGTACTTGAACTTCAATACAATAGAACACATTTTTACGGCTCCATATCATCCAGCGTCAAATGGCGCCGCAGAAAATGGCGTAAAAACTATCAAAAGAGTAGTTAAGAAGGCCATTTCTCAAGGAAAATCTGTTATGGAGTTCATACATACGTTTCTTATGTACTATCGTAACACCGCGCATTGTTCGACGGGAGAAAGTCCCTCTATGTTATTTATGAACCGACGCTTACGTACGCGTTTAGACGCTTTGAAACCGGACAGGGGACAAAAAGCCTGTGCAGCGCAGAGGAAACAGACAGAAGCCGCGGGAGGGGGGTCTAGGAGCGTAGAGACGGGGGACCAGGTCTGGTATAGGCAGTACTTACAAGGAGAAAAATGGGGTCCAGGAACAGTCTTACAGCAGGTAGGTAGGACCAATTTTAAAATAGTAGATAGCCAAGGTAAAGAAGTACATAGGCACATTGATCAGTTAAGGCGAAGGTGTAGTAGGAGTTCACTCGTTTGTCCAAATAGTCCCAAGAGGCAAAACCCAGAAACAGCAGACGGTAGTGAAGTATCAGGGGGGAGGCCGGAGGGAGGAGTGTTAGGGTCGGGGGAAGATGAGCCGGAGCAGCATGCTGAGCTCGGGCAGCCGCCGCCGAGCAGCGCGCCCGCGTCCGCTGCCGCCTCGCCCGCGTCGCCCCAGGCTCGCTCGGAACGACTCTTACGTCAGTGTCGCCTAGATAAGCCACCTAAATATAAGTTTTAGTAGTAAGTTTAAAATGGCCATCTGCGGCATATTACAGCGAAGAAGTTAAGTTAATTTAAGATAGCAATAAGGTTTAACGGTACAAATTAATACATAGCGTTGTCAGGTTCTATAGAATAAGTGTGGAGGAGTGTAATGTAGGTAGATAAGAACTATGCAGGTGGCGGGTAGAATTAAGTCCTTCAGTTTGCAATATACGTCAGATCGGTAAACGGGTGTTTTATTGTGCTCCTGAAGTATTGAGTTTCCTGAAACCTTCCTGAACATTACAGTTTTGACGAGAAACATTATAAGTATTAAAACATATATAATTCTAACGAAATGATGTTAATCAAAAGATTAAGTAAAAAATTTAGCGTTTTATTTTCAACGACAACATAATATTACATTATTTTAAACGTCAATCATATTATACACGTCGACAACCATAGGTGAAGTAAATCCTGACACATGGCACAACTATGATATTTCTGAATATTGTCAATGTGAACCGTAGAGAAATAAATACTATAGGTAGATACATACTCGTAACTATACAAATTAATAGAGACCGACTATGTTGTTCATACATAATGCGGGCTGCGTCCAATTTGACCTGACCGCAGACCGCAGAACGCATCCAGTGTGGCAAATCCTTCAATATTACATTTGAATTTTAAGCTGAGTTTTACGGTGACGTAATAATCGCGAGGAAATACGCATTCACCTGCGAAGAAATTCAATTCTTCTGTTAGTTCTGGGCCCGCGTGAGAGCTAAGTGGGACCTACGGCCCAAGTCCTCACATTCTAACAGGAAGCCCGTGCCCTAAAGTAGGATAATTAGGTCGAGATGATGGTAATGATTAGTTCTGTGCTTGTAGATGTACATTCAAGGCGGCGTGCGCGAGTCGGCGGCGCCGGAAACACGCGAGCGCGGGCTCAGCTCGCCGATCATACTGCGCAGCCGCCGCAGACTCGTCAAGTACCTGCATCTCCAGAACACCGCCGTACAGGTGCTTCCTTGATTCCAGTTGCTGTATTTTCTAAGGCGCAAGCCACACAGAAGGAACGTGGTAAAAAGGCGCGTCGCAATGGCGGCGACCCTTGAATCAGTTTTCATACTAAATGTATAGAAGCGTCGCGATCCAAAGCAGATAGAAGAGACGGGGCGGAGACGCGGCCTGCGAACAAACGACGCGGAATGCGACGCGCCCCCGTCCCTCGTCTCTTATGTACGCTTAGTATAAGTTTTCCTTCACTTCAATACTTCTCGATCGCGTTTACGTAAAAAAATCAATTCTATGGAAACATGGACGCGCGCGCGCGGAGACGCTGTCCATGTTTCCCTAGTAATTGATTTTTTTACGTAAACGCGATCGAGAAGTATTGAAGTGAAGGAAAACTTATACTACGCATACTGTTTTGTGTGGCTTGCGCGTAACGCGCCGACATTCGCGATCGCATCCAGGGTCATCTTTAACTTATTGGTGCCCTTGAGCGCTTTAGGATACTTAAGAGGCCCTCAGGGGCTAATATCAACAAATGAAGTAGATAAAACCAAAGTCTGCATTTGTAATTTTTTTTAATTTTAAAAATTGTAATTTTTTATAGCCACTTGGGAGTCCCATCGCCAACGGGGCCACATGGTCGTAGTTTATTTGCACCATTTTGACTGGCACCATTACGACATATAGTAGTACCGTAATGGTGCTAGTCAATGGTACAAATAAAACTAGGGCGGCATGTGCCCATAGTGCTCAGTGGGAAAAAGGACCGTAATCGTTTCCTCCATCACTTTCTACCCTCATCCTTCTACCGAATTGCATTACTATACATTTTAATAATTTACCCCGATTTTAAAGCTATCAACAAGCAACAAGGATTTACTTCATAGAAGCCGTTGATTGTAATGTATCTTGATCTGCATCGACAGCAATACTCCCCACAGGTCTACCTGATCGTAATCTGCCTGCTCTGCATCTACACTGACGTGTACAACACGGGGTTCCAAGTAAACAGCGTGCCCATGATCATCTCTTTGTACACGTTTGACATCGGTTTCGCTTTCAAGATTCTTCTCCACTACAGCCTTCCATACATCGTTGAAGACAGGACAGATGTCAAAATTCTGTTGATGAAGGTCAAAAGAAAGTAAGTTTGGTTTTATGACAGCAACGAGTAAGTGGGTCATCTTATAATAAGTGATATCCAGCACCAAATTGTTGTGTGGTTACTACTACTCATCATCATCATCATCATTTCAGCCGAACGTCCACTGCTTCTGCCTCCCCCAAGGCTCGCCAAACAGATCGGCCCTGAGGCATCCGCATCCAATGCGTTCCCGCCACCTTCAACAGGTCGTCGCTCCATCTAGTTGGAGGTCTACGTACACTGCGTCTTCCGGTCCTTACCTTCCTTATCCTGTTACTACTACTATTATATTGTATATTGCTATGCTCTTACAGGGTAAATATTGAACCTGTATATACTTTTAAAGATTTTCATGACAACATTTGATGTAATAAAAAGTTTGAGTTTGATGGAGTCGGACTTTTTTGAAGCACTTTGTTCTGATGAATGTTAGCAATCATATTTTAAAATAAAACAGTATAAGTCTGAAGGAGAAGTCCACTTTGACAAGACTCTGACTGGCGACGATTCTGTCAAGAGTGTAACGAAGAAGAAGATAAATATATCTTTTAGGTAAACAATAGGTCAGTTCAAAGAAGCATTGAGTTAAGTTGTCATTAATTTGTAAATAGATATTTAAATTGATGCTTAAATACAAGAGTATATTTAACAAATCAGCCACAGTTTATCGACTGCAGTTAGTTATTTCCGTACTACAGCCCACCACTGTTTGATTCATGGTATCCATAATTTCTGGTTTGTTAGTAATAGTATATTTTTCATTCTCTATAAATTCTGCAGCATTGTAGTGTAGATCACAGGATTTTTCCCGATGCGTCGAATGTCATCGTAAATAATACTGTGGCAATAAAACAAATTTTGTGTTTCCGCTGTACCCTTGCCAAACAACGTCAATGAATCAAATTTAATGTAATATTACATCATTGTGAGACAAAGACAATATTCTTAATGTAATGCCATGCTAATAATGTAATTTTGTCTCGGTTGATTATAAAAGTTGGTGCTTTCTGCTCTCATAATCATGAATAACCTTTGCAATCCACCAATCCTTAATAATGTGTATTAATTAGCATTTAACAATATTCGAGGTAAAAGCTGCTTATCGAAAAGATGAGAAATAGAATAGAAAATATAACATTAAGAGTTGTCTAATAAATGTGGTTAGAGCAGTCATAATCTATTTCGGATAGCTAACAAAAGCCTGCTATTGTAACAAAAACAGCACCAAAAGTTTCGAACTTTTTTACCTGGTAGACTTTTACAAGGTGGGCCAACGTTCTGGTAAAGATCGCAGGAACACTTTATGAGCAGCGGAGGACCGATCGTTGCGGAACTCTTTGGGTAGGCATAATATTTGTCCAGCAATGTTCTTTTGGCTGATATGATTGATCATAATGATGACTTCAACCTAAGTAATGCCAATAATCACAACAATTCACTGGTATTATGATTGGTTTCGATACAGGTATTATAAAAGCGAGTTCAAGTTTGACGTAGCATCTTGCCTTCCCATCGAGCTGTTCAGCTTCCTCAGCTCTCGCCGGCCCTGGGTACTGTTCTCCTGGCTGCGGCTTAACAGGATGCTGAGAATAGTACGTACACCTAATCTCAATATTTTGATATACCTACTTAATTAATGCAATTTTCTTGGAAATTCGCAACTTTACAGGATTTTCATAAAATAAACCTAACCTAACCTAAATCAATCTGTAGATTACACGATTGAAAAAGTTAATTTACCCCCTGTTTCACCATCCATTGATCAAATTTATTTGACGGATAAATGTGATGCCATCTCTGTTTGTTTTGATTGAATAGACGGAGACGGCATCACATTTATCCGTCAGTTAAAATTAATCAATGGGTGGTGAAACAGCCCCTTAATTAATAATTTTATAGAACATTTTGGCAGGTACAGTCACGAGCTTTAATTTGGGACCCACTTAAGGTTGACAGTCCTATCATATTGTATAGGAATTCAAAGGATTTAATACGTTCCCGCTGGAGCTTTTTGGGCGAGAGACCGTCCCCTCATTAGGATTAAATGTGATTGTATTATCCACCCGCTTGTGGGGCCATAGGTCAAACTCAAACCACGGGCTACCCTACCACAGCTTCTTTACAGACGCACGACGTATTTCAGATCACAGTCCACTCCTGCATGAAGCATTTCAAGGACCACGTGACCGGCAACCTTATATCGAGCGTGACCGTGCTATTCGTCTGGTTCACCCTGTTTGTGCACGCCGCGACCTGCCTCTGGTACTTTATTGGGCTCATGGAGGACGGAGAAGAACCGGGGACCTCGTGGTTTTATGACGGTAAGTTTGGAGAACAGGTTTAGCAGCTTTACAGCATATAACTGTCACGAGACCCTTGACGCCATAATATAATATTTCCAAGACGCGACTTATCTTACCTGATGAAAAATTTAGATGGGGGTTTTCAGAAAAAAATGTACTTACCCGTTTTGCCTTAATTATAATTTTTCCATTTAAAATTTATTAGTCAGTTTTGTGACAGTCCATACAACATGTATGATTAACAGCGTCCCAAAACTGACAATTAAAAGTGGGACACTTTTTATTGCTTAAATCGATAGTGCTTGTGATTCTGAGTAGAAATAACCCAAAATTTGTTAGGTTTTTAAAAAGTACAGGGTACACTTTTTTCTGAAAATGCCCAGATGAGGCCGAAGGTGTATCTCACTGGTTCAGTAACAGCCTATTCACTCTTAGCCTTGAAAAGCCCTATATGTGGGAATACAGACGACGGGAGCGAATTCCTTTCCTCTATCGTTTTTGATGCACAATTTTTAGAGAACTTAACCCGAGCGGCGCTTTTACACTTTTTCCAGTCACTTCTTTACAGTCATTCCAAAAGCGCTGGTTTGATGTTTCTATATGTACCTATATCTATATAGAGCTATTTTCTGTGTTATTTTTTTCAAACTATTAGGCCGAGTAGTTTCCGGTTCGTTTTTGATTTCGAGTTTGATAAACTAAGGAGTAAAGTATTTTACAGACGCAGGCAAAGAACTGATTGGCAACAAGTATATATCCAGCCTCTACTTCGTGTTGACCACCTTCTCTCAGAACGGCGCCGGGGACATCATGCCGAAGAAGCAATCCGAAGTAAGTCGACGATTTCCACTGTCAAAAATGCCATTCCTACTTATATAAAAAGTCGTCTCATCTCATTTAAGTCGACTTCATATAGGTAAATAAGTCGTGAAATTAAAATACCTACCAGTGGTAGAAAATTAGAGCATTGTCAACCTTTTCTAATATTCCAAACTTAATTTGGACTATAGTTTTCTAACAATACACAGATTTTTGAGTTTTCAGTTACATGATTTTTTGAAAAATCGTTCTACATATTGAAAAAATACGAGATTTTACGTCATGCAATTTGAAGTACCTACCTGCGATATCTATACGGTAATAAATAACATTTTGTTCACGTAACGCGTTCGCTGAACTTATTTCAAATTAATTCAGCCAACGAATATCTTCTTCACATTTAGTCTGTCCGCCTACTGCGGCGGCCATATTATGCCGGTTGCTGTCACTCGCCGAATGAGGCATATCGTGTTCTTTACACTGTTGCGATCACCGCACGTCGCATGCTCGACCTAATGTAATTCCCTCGTTACTACTGAAATTTTCACGGTCCGAACAATACACACGTAAAATGCTAATCGTTCGTGAAATATTGTGCTAATTCTGAACTGTCTGAAGCCACAATGTAAACAAGGATCACTTGAGATCGGCGGGTTGTGTAATTTGGCAAGCGTTCAACGCGCAAGGATCGGTTATGTGGAACGACTGGAACGAGGGCCATTACACGACGGCTGCTTGCTGTAAAACTGGGGACACATCTAGTACCTACAATTATAAAATCAAGGATAGATTCGCTTTTGGTACGGCCATTTGGTTCTAAAAAAAGAATCGAACTTGATAGCGTTCGTGTAGTTTTCAAAATAAGTTAAAAGGTTAACACACTTTACTTACTACTTACTACTGCATTTAGTTAGGGGGACTGCCAGGGGGCAGTTAGGGAACTAAATGCTCCTTCCATCAATTTAAACTTAAACTGGGTTTTAAAGGGATAAGATCGCTTTTAAGCATTATATGTTATCGTTCGCAATTTTATTCTGTTTGATTCTTCACTACATGTTCCCGTGGCGTTCACAATGGCAAGGAGATTCGTGTGGTTTTTAGTTGTACCTATGCCCCTTGTGGGAGAGCCCCACATATCTACTCTGTTTCCCCGAACAGAGCTGAATGTCGATCTGTTTGGCGAATATTGGGGGACACCTGTCCTTGGGCTCACCTTGGTTTCCCATAATTTAATAAGTCATAATGCATCAGTCTCCATAATCAACGTCAGTCATAAAGTGTTTTGTTTTTTATTTCTGAATTTTCTTTAGGATTTTTTAAATGCCAGTTTTTGTAATCCAGTAGGTTAGGTTAGGTTTGTTTTATATTATAACAATTCCGAAGAAAATACTGTTTCAGAAATATAACACTTTTTGAGTAACATTGATTATGGAGAGTGATACATTATGACTTATGAAATTACCTATAGATTTTCCTGTCCTTGTCCTGTTCAGCAGTGGAAGTCTTTCGGCTGTAATGATGATTGATGGTACTTGGTGTAACTCTTAATTGTTTATTTCCAGGTGCTATTTGTGTCGGTCCTCCAGGTGCTAACTACGATGGTGTACATGGTGTACGTGGGAGAGTTCTCCAACATCATCCAGTACACCTCGTTCCGTTCCTTCAGCTACTACAGTAAATATTTGGAGCTGCAGGTGGGTTTGTTTAAAAGTAAACGTAGACCAACGATGTATTGCATACTTTATTTAAATCAATAAATACCATGTCATCATCATCATCATCATCCCAGCTTATAATAAGTTGCTGAGCGAGCACATACCTCTTCTCACAATGAGAAGCTTTGGGCCGCAGTTCTCACGCGGGCCCTGTGCGGATTTGGAATTTCACACCATTTAATTTCTACTAAGGTGTACGTAGGCCGAAATATAAATTTTCAATTTAATTACGAGTAATTCAATTCAGGCTTAATTTATTTTATGACGAAAAGAAATTTGGCTATATTTAATTATTTTTAAAACAATTACATTTTTAGCGGTATTATTTTTGTCAAAACATAAAATGGTCAGTTCAAGTGGATAATTTTCCATTTGTTCTTAATGAGTAAAGACCGTAAATACGTACAGCACGGTGAATGAATACATCATGAGGAAATCTCTACACACCTGCGAAGAAAATTCAATGGTGTGTGAGAAGTTCCCAATCCGCACTGGGCCCGCGTGGGAACTACGGCCCAAGCCCTCTCATTTTGAGAGGAGGCTTGTACCCTGCAGTACGTATGTATAATAATATAGGATGATGATGATGGCAGTAAATCCACGTATATTCACCGAAGAGTAAACCTCCTTCGCCCAGGAGTTCCTAAAGAACAACAGAGTATCAACGACGCTGGTTAAGCTGGTGAACAAGTACTCGGTGCACCTGTGGCGGGAGGCGCGGGGGGAGCAGATGCCGCACTTCCTCATCACCGCGCCGCGCTGCCTCAAGCTGAAGGTCATGTCGGCTGCTTATCTAGATGAGCTCAGTCAGGTACGGCCCACTTAGTATATTTTAGGCGCAAGCCACACAAGAGACATGAGACGGGAGCACGTCGCAGTTGCGGCGCCTCTTGATTCGGCTTTCATACTAAATATATAGAAGCGTCGCGATCCAAAGCAGACGGAAAAGACGGGGCGGAGACGCGGCCTGCGAACAAACGACGCGGACTGCGACGCGCCCCCGTCCCATGTCTCGTTTGTGTGGCTTGCGCCTAAGGCGTGCTAAACTATGCCTGTTTTTAACCAGCTTCAATAAAAAGGTGGAGGTTCTCAATTTGTCGCAGTCTTTATCTTTTATATGTCGCAGACCCACGTACACGACACTGGCAGTTTGCGGAATGCCCAAGCCTTATCTAGTTTAAAACAAAAGAAAAAGAGATTGTCTATGCTTGAGTGAGTTTGACTGCGATGGCGGGTAGTTTTGGATTGTCATTCTTGTTTGGGGAGCGAAAGGGGAGGACGTGAACCGTCAACGCAGTCAACCTCACTGCGTTCCGTTGTAATTCTTAATCTTTAATTATCCAAATCATCTTAGAGTATTGTGAGTTCATTCGTTTAGATCTTTAATAAATCGTAGTGAGTTGAACTTCGAGTGTTCTTATTTGATGGACTATCGTATCGAGAATAAATATGGCGAACGGTGAGAGTGACGACGGCGATCGAGCGCAACCGACCCGCCCTTCGACATATATATTATGTTCCTCGATTATTCGAAGATGGCTGAACCGATTTGGAATATTCTTTTTATGTTTGAAGGGGTTTACTTTCCAGATGATCCCATTGTCGTCAAGTCAGGATCTAATGCTGGAATCCTAGGGAAATCGAGGTCAACCCTCAAATTTTATAGACTCACCTATGGTGATTTTGGGCATTTTAAGCATCAAATCAAGCATTTACATTAAAAAAATATCATTTGGTAAACTGGACTTGATGAAGAAGATCGCAGATGGCCAACGGAATTCGTCAAAGCTAAGTTATACTCACGCGGCTATATTTAAGTGTTCTCGACTAAGAAGCATTAAGTTAATGATTCTTTCGAACTGATCTGATGCTGAAGCCGGGAGGTAGGCACCTGAACTCTGATATAAAACGAAGTAACTAAGCCGTGTTTGAACTCAAGACAATTGTCACGAGATGAAATTATCAGTTTAATGGAGGTAGGTACTTATCTTACGTAAGGCTTTACAAGAGTAGGTACCGGTTCGTCGATGTTTCTGATGATGACCTGCATGAAAATGCAGATGATATTTTAGAAGTTTCTTTTCAGCACCCTGTCTTCATGAAATGCGAGCCTGATCTACTGCGGCAGCTTGTTGGCTACTTCCGACAGTATTACTACGATGAAGGTATCATACCTCATATCAGGATGCTATGTGATTGTAGTTTTCGTTAGTATATAGTATATACTTAAGTAAATTTCATTAAATGTCTTTGTGCTTATACCCACCCTCATTCCTTAAGGTACGGTCGTGGTCAGTATGCTTGGAGATCAACTGGTACAGAGTTTGAAAGGGTTTTGTGTGATGCGGGAGATAGTTGGATCTGTGTGATATATCTTGATTTATGTGGATGGAGGGTCGGTCTTAGCAGCAAAGTAATAGGTAACTGACACCATAAAACAATAATTCCAAGACGGGACTCTAGTAAATAACACTTTATTTTCGCCTTAAAAACTAGACCAATTTTCAATTAACTACAAAATTAGAGTTAGTTGCTTAATAGGCAATTGAGTTGGCAAATAAGTGACGTTATAACTAGCTATTACCACACGGCGGACACGACGCACAAAATACGCGTTCTTGAATCTACATAAGCACGACGACGTCTGTACACACGTACGCCTACATACATCGCGCGCGCACCAAACTGGTGAACAGCGGCGACAAACAATGGCGCCTTGGGGGGAGGGGTAACTCGAATCGGTGCGGGGCGGAGCGTGGCCATTCTGTACGTTATTAGCACTATTATTATATTCTGTGCTATTACTTAGTTTACGAACAGTTGTGTTTTGACAGCTCATAAAAAGTAGGTACGCCAACATTGGTGGTGTCATCATTCGTATTGATTTTAGTTTATGGACATACTCGTAGATCTTTACAAAGTAACCACTGATTTAATGAACTGTGTGTTAAGCTATACTTAAATATTCTTTCAGATATGTACGTGGTGAAAGAGAGTGAAATAACAGACTCGATGTATCTGGTCCACACAGGGAAGGTCGAGGAGAGGAGCGAGGATCACAGCGATACCGAAATTTTAAAGATATACACTCCTGGAGAGTACATTGGCGTGGTAAGACTTTAGCATAAAACTAGTTTGCAGCTTTATCCAAGTGTTGATTGGTAATACATAACTTGTTATTTGTGAGTCGGATCTAGAGAGATTTGTGAGGCAGTCATGGCACTTTTACAAAAATATCCGTTTATAGAACAGACCCACCCAAACTAGTAAGGTGGCTTATTGACAGACATCACACAGCCTAATTCGCAGGAGCTAGTTTTTAAATTTGGCTAGTATATAGGGGTGGACTTAATAATATATGGGATGGGATTTGTTTATTCTTCTGCGAACACTAGCTTATGTCGGTGATATCACCCGATGTCACCGACATAAGCTAGCACTTAACGAAGTGTACATGTAATACATTTAATAGACCAAGTAAGGCCCAGTTCTTTTTTTTCAGTATCAGGGCCTAGTCCGGAACCAGCCATTCCCCTACTCCTACCGCACTCTTGTTAAGTCCCAAGTTCTGACGCTGCGGCTCGAAGACTGGGAGTATCTGTTAGAGCATTTTCCAGCAAGTAAAGCTGCTATTAACAAATATCAAACGCTCAGTGGTGACGACAGTGATAGCTCCGACCGGAAAGCTAACAGAGATTGGAAGTCACCTTCGGATAGGTCTACGTATGGTCCGACAGGAGGACTGCCAGATGGGATACCAAGTAGCTCGGTCCGTGGATCGCAGCCATCGCAGGTTCAATACCTGAGGGGATCACCGAAAGAATCACTGGGAGGCGCATCAAGAGGGCTAGTAGGAGATAATCTGGATCCACTTCTATCTTCACCGAATCCAAGCACTTCTGGCAAGTCTAGTACCCGCAGAGTAAACTCAATTTCAGATAGCTCCTACCAGCACCTTTCATCTGTTGTAAAAGAAAGCAGTTCAACTATGCTATTCGAACAATTAAGAAAAGCTGCAATATCGATTCCCGACAAAGAAACCCAGCCAAGTGCAGAATCAGTAAAATCCACTGCATCAATAAAGAGTGTCGAAGGATACTTGTCTGACAAGTACAATTTGACTGAGAACTACCCCATAGTACCGTTCGGGTCTATACCGAGTGCTAATGAAAATGATGATAGCTACAAGTCAGCTTCGCATCTAGCAAGTCGAGGCATCCACGTGAGATATCAAGATGACAATGACGAGCGGACGCAAGATACCATTAAAAATCTTTCAGATAACCAAGATGCCGCCACGGATGATCAATCAACCTACACAATCAAGGAGATTTCACCAGAATTAGGCGAAACTTATGTGCATGAACTAGACAACAAAACTCGTGCAAAGAGCAGAATTTCCCTTGTATCTGAGAACTTAAAACGAGATTATCTGGCATTGGAGCATGTTGCATTTGAGGAATCGTCGGATGCATCTCAAGCGATATCGGTAGACTAAAAGGATTCGTCACCACAAAATCAGAACACCGAACGTCAGTCTAAAGACGAAAATAATCAAACGCTGTTAGATTCCCGTAAAGCAAAGCAGACTACCTTCGACAGGCGTGTTTCAGAAGTTTATATACCATTGGACAACGCATCTAAGTCACCCAGCTTGAAATCGGTCGCTGAGAAAATTTTGGCTTCATTGGATAGCGATGTTATGGCTAAAGATTCACCACCATCAAGACAAACTTCTAATATTTCTAAATCGTCTAAATCTTCGATTGCTTCGAGCAGATCGGATGTCAACAAGCCATCTACTTCGAAGAAACATAGGAGGAAGAAGAAAAAAACACTAAAGTAAAAACGAGAAGAGATTATTTATGGCATGAAATAGAAAAGGAGCCAGATACTAATAAAATGTATCAGACAAAGATGAGGCTTTACTTTAAAATAGTCAATACGAAAATAGTGAGATAGCTTACTTACTTTAGTCATCATATCAGCCTAAATATGCCCACAGCTGGATAAAGGCCTCCTCTAGAGAGTTCCACGACGTTTGGACCTGCGCTGCCTATACTTTGCTTGTAGAACTGACGAACTATGGAGCAGTAAGGTTGCCGACCGTGAACTGGAAGATGTGGCGTGGGAAGGCTGCCAACAAGATGGACCGACGATCTGGTAAATGTTGTAGGAGCCACTTGGGCTTACTTTAGCAGGTATAGGTAGGTAGGTAGGTAGGTAGGTAGGTCATTTACATTAATTTAGATGACGACTGGTTTGGACTAGTTTTCCAATAGTACCTTATACTTACTATTGACAACCGTTGAAATGCATGTACAAAGGCGAACTTATCCCTTTAAGGGATCTCTACCAGTCAACCTTTGTTATAGTTATTATCTTTTTATTTTTCACCATCAAGTTCTTATCTTTTCCATTATTTTTGCAATTTGTGAAATAAATATTTATTTAATTAACTCTACTCACTTTATTAATGACAGTTAGGTAAAGTGTTCAAGAAATTACAATCGTTTTTTTTGTTAGTTTATTTAGGACACAGGAGTACATAGATACATGCGTGGAAATGCCAAGAATTCGTCCGTGGGCCTATCTCAAAATAAACCACGGTTCACTCAATATGTACATCGGTTCGCATTCATTCAGTTTTGGTTCATCAATAACTGATTCGCTTGGACGCCAGCCAAGTGGGTTATTTCAAAGCTTTCAGGCTACGTATCGGTTTATATGTAATTCATACGACAGCGTTCGTGTTTAATTTAGTGAATCTTTTAAATAGGTAAGCTGGGGGAAGATCGAATGGCTTAGATTCTAGAACTGTTTAGTTCTTTCAAAATATACATTGGAACATTCATCTGCGGACTTGAGTGTGTTGTGAACTCTACGACGTCATTGCCAGTGCTTTTTGGCAAAGATACTTTTAGACAGCTTACTGGACGTAATTACGTTAGAACATGGTGATGAGTGAGACAAACAGGAGGTGTGGCTCGGATCATTGTTTATTTTATATCCAGCGAGTACGCGCTTCCTAATCCGCACTGGGCCCGCGTGGGAACTACGGACCAACCCCTCTCGTTCTGAGAGGAGGCCTGTGCCCTGCAGTGGAACGTTAGGCTGGGATGAAGAGTACGCGCTAAAACTTCGCGAACCAAACTTGCAGAGCGACTCCTAAAACGATTTTACGCTGTAAAATCCATCATGGGCTTCCAGTAACAGTTTAAAAAAACAATCCTCTGGTGCAGAATACAGGGTTATTTTTAATTCACTGACATCCTCTTAACCATGAATTCCTATCACTCAAACAAATGTTTTTTGTTTTACGACTTTTTAAAATGAAGCACTTTTTTTCCCATACAAATACACAGAGTATCGTAAAAAAATAAGAGGAAATCTCAAATTTTCAAAACGTTATTACACCAAAAATATTAAGTTATGACAAAAGCCGTAGAACAAAAAAAAATGTCCAGCAGTGGATGATTTTCGGCTGAAATGATGATGATGATTATTATTAAGTAAAGATTAGTGTGTGTGTGTGTGTGTGTGTGTGTTAGGCCTTTGCTTAGCAGTGGGACAGAATAGGTTAATAATAATAATAATAAGATTAGTGTTAACTGCCCTTATTCGGAACGACTTCTGAGCTGCGTTACTAGTGATATAGGCAGGGCATTGAAGTAAGATGTAAATTTTATGTCTTACTCCAACGCATAGCTTCATTATCCTACGCCTAAAAGCATCAATAGGTACTTTGATCAATTATAACTGAAGATACACATTGCCGAACAAAATCCCCTTCAAAAAATGTCCGAACTTTTTTATTTGTGTGCATAACAATTAAAATCATCACCTACACAGAAATTTGAACCTAGTCTTTACTTCATTACAGTCGAATTTCGGTTGACACTTGACAGCTAAACTTGACAATTTCACGCAACGTACTGAGAAAAAAGAAGGCCACTTTTATCAAAGTGGCGCTCATTTGTCTCGGACATTTTCGGGCGCGCGACTGTGGATCTACAGTTATAATTGATCAAAGAATAGGTACATCATTATCATTAGCATCAGATACATCAAACGCTATCAATCAAACCTTAAGAGAAACGACACTTACATTTTCTTACAAAAACTTTATTATAAAACTCTTACAGCTCTTAACATCGACAAAATCTTAATAGAAATGATTGCTACTAGTTGTTCTTTGGTACGTTCGAAGGTCAGATGTCTTTCTCATTCAGCTTTAACGTATTATTTTATTGGAATGCCCAGCACTGATTCCTTTCCTGGTGCTCCTGCCGTCCCCATGATTTTTTTATACAAACTTCTGTGCCATCGCGGACTTACATGATTTCTAAATGCTCATTAACGACATTAGCTTAACATTAACTTAGCTATTATAATTACGGTTTCTTAAATTACATCTGCGTTTTGACTTCTCCCGGCTTCATGTTCGGAGTTGACTCGGCTCGGCCATCTGCAACGACGAAAATATCTTGTTGAAATTGTGGATAAACAGTTATAATTGTAGCGTGATTTGTGTGTTTATGTGTATCTTTACGATGGTTATAGTTCGTTAGAACAGAATTTACAAGCTAGGGCTTTAGCACGTTGATTGCTGTGATAATTTGTGTATCGAGTTTGAAGCCCAGTTTAGATTTGCAAGAAAACTCGCGCAAGTTGTATTGCATTGCGGCGTTCGATTGAACACTTCGAACTTGTTCGCCCTATGGTCCCGCAATGTAATGGGACGTGTATATTTTTTCTTGCAGCTAAACCGGACTTTACGATGATTTTTTCTTATTAATTGTATCTAGTATGTTTTCGTAATTCGCTAAATCTAATCGTTTAAGGTGTGATTTTGTTGTGTGATCTTTATTGAAATTAAAACTCATTGCTCACAATGTCTTAACCAGAATATTTCAGCTGTGTGATTCTACAAGGTAAGTAAGTAAGCAAAAAAATTCAACCGAATTTTAACCTCCTCCTTTTTTGAAGTCGGTTAATAAATAAAGACTATTGTCATCCAATTGTTAATTAAGTCGAAATGAATAACGTTATATGTAGGCTCTTCCCTCTTTCATCAAATCATCACCCCCAACGACAGTGGTTTTTTTAATGGAGAACCAAGTAAAGAAGACAATACCAACGAATTACTGGAATGAGTGTCTTACTTAACCCTGTATTTTAAACTCCGTTCAATGCATCTCCAATTACTAATCTATTGAAAATAGCTAAAAAAGAACAAATACACTAGAAAAATATAAAAGTAATATACTAGAAAAAAAAAAATATTATGAATAAACAAGAGAAGAAAAATTGGTTAGGGACTTCGAGGTTAAGTCTAGTGATGCCTTAGATTTCTTAAAAATATATAAAAGATTATTTACAGAAAAAACTAATAAACCTTTTGAATACTTCCGAGAAATAAGCAGAGAATAGAGCTCTAAATGACAGCGTTGAAGACTTGACGCACTTGTGGCGTGTCAAGATATAATTTGAGCACTAATAACAGTAGAAATATTCTAAAAGTTATTTCAGGATTAGACTTTGACGCATATTAGTGTTTCACAAAAATATATAATGTTCACGTGAATGCGTAAACACATTTTATAGTTTAATTTAAATGTCACAGTATACGTTATTTATGTTTTAAATGTTATTTTTGATACGAACATGATATCGTGTCTGAATTAAAACTTCATGTGTTTATTTTGAGTTTTCATACAGTTGTGATGGCGTACATTATTTTTGTTTATTTGATCGCAGGCGCCGGTTGGCAAGACAAATGGATGGATTACTGGGAGTTTCGGAACGCGAAGCTTGGCATGTTGTTTGAAATCCGAATGTTCTCTAGCAATTAAAATTGTGGACGTGGAATTAATCGCGGGGGTGATTAATGTATACTTAACTAGCTGTTGCCTGCGACTTCCGACTGCGAAGAATTCGTTTATCGCCGTGCCACGGGAACTATGCAAATTTACGGGATAAAAAATATCGTATATGTTAATAAGTTACAAAGTATCTGAGTGCCATATATAATGCGTCGGAATCCGTCAAACCGTTTTAGCGTGAAAAAGTCACAAATATCCACACATCCATCCTTCCGTACAAACTTTCCCTTTATAATTAGTTCGATTTTATGTATGTAATAGTATCTTTGAACTTGATTTTCAAAGACTTTTTATTATGATATTGGCATGAAACTTGGCAATCATGAGAGTTCTGATGACAATACAATAATATGGTGCCATCAATCTGATCTGGTGATGGAGTCAGGAGCTAGACATTGGAACTTGAAGACCGAAAAACGTAAGCTAGGAGTGTTTGAGTTTGTTAGAATAGTCTTACGGTGTTACCAAGAATGTTTTATAATGAGCAGTCAGTTAGGCGTTAGATCTCCAAAACAGAACGACGTAGCCTGCCGTGATTGTGCTCGGTTTACCATTAAAGTGTGTTTTTTTTTATTTTTTATTTTTGTTATATATTTACTTTCTTGAAATCTTTGGCACTTCTTTAACTATATAATGTTTTAAACTTTCGTGATTTTCACTCATGACTGTTACTATAAACGGGACTTATCACACACGACTATATTTCAACCATCTGTAATGTTCGCATAGGTACTTCACATTGTTCCTCAAATCGCTCGCACGGCTGTTTTATACCGTATATACCTACAAAAAGTTTTCACCACAATCTTAGAACACTATCCAGGAATGTGGTCAAGTTCTCGCTCGTTGAACCGATTTAATTATACACCGTTTATTTTTGTCCGATAATTTTTCACACCTTGATTTTTCAGCGGACAAATTTTAACGGCCGTCCGTCCATCTGTCATATGCGGTGGCCCGTGTCAGCGAGGTGCGTCCGCGTCGCACGTCGAAGCTCGGAATGATGAATTGCGTTGGTTTTTTCTTTCTGATTTAAGTAATTGATGACGTTCCGGTGTGACACTGTCACTATGCGGTTTGGGTGTCTAGTTATTTTTGTTGTCTTTCTTGATCTGTCTTGATCTTGTCTTGTCTAATCTTGTCTAATCGGCTTACGATTTTAAAACACGCTACCGCGAAATGTCTTTATCGAAAACTTAACTTTCCCATCCCAAATTCAAACTAAAACTTTTTATTGCGTTAAATTATTGTGATGATGATCTTCAGAGTAAGTGCGGTAAAGGACTTTAATTCATGAGCCACTATGGAACCATTTCACAGTAAACGTCATAGTGACTTCGCATTAATTAACAAGGAAAATCGTAATGACTTTTCTTTTGAAAAGGTGCCATGGTGGCTCATGAATTAAAGTCTTTGAATGTACATATAAGAGTCGCTTTTAAAAAATATACACAATTAATAGGGATTTAATTAAGACAAAGCTTTATTGGTTCCTTTTTGTAACGAAAGTTACCCGTATACAGGGTGACACAAAAATGGTGATACAAAATTAGTGTTTCTTACTCAGTTAATGTTGGATAACATAATGCATTAACTCAGTTTTTAAAATTAGTCTGATAAAATTTAGGATGCTCATACTTAGTTGAAATTGAATCACGAACTCAATATGTATATGGACACCTCAAAATGAATAAGACTAATTAAAACAAATGAGTTGCATTATATTGTCCAGCATTAACTGACTAAGAAACACTAATTTTGTATCACCATTTTTGTGTCAATCTGTAGTTGGTATAACTAAATTTCGTTACACATAGAACGCGATCGTGATTTTGTTTTCATTAAGGAGTTAATTGTGTACATTTTTTTGAAAACCACCCAAGTATAGCTTCGACGATTACCCTAAAGCCATTAGGGCACAGCAATATACTAATAGTCTAATTTACACTACTGAAACGTTCACTTGCCTAATAAGAAAAATTTACAATGTATGAAAACATTTCGAAACCGCAATTAAATAATGTTTGGAAACATTCAAATATATATTCGGAGTAATTTTAAGAAATCTTTATGTTATGGGCCATGTTCTCCAACACCAACAAATATCACCTTCTGCAAACCATGATCATGGGCAAAATAACCGGAAAACGTAAGGTCCGGGTGCCCCCAATGTGGGGTCATGAAGCTTTTTCCAGGAGTCCGTGCTTCCACTATGGCTTCACAACTTCAAAGTGGAAGCACACTTGAACGAGTAACTTTTTAAAATTTTACCGGGACAGTGAACGTGTTAAGAGAGTCGAGTGGACCGGCATCAAGAGGGTAGAACAGCTGGTTAAGCTAGCTATGGGCAGGACGAGATTTAAGGAGCTGATTGCCAACCTTCAATAATGACGTGGCAATATAAGAAGAAGGACTATACTGTAGTATAGAGCGAGAGTAGAGATAACTATATTGTGATTTGTTTCTTCTCCTGCGGAGTCTCTATTTTATTTACAAGCTTTTTATTAACTTACAATGTATGTATGTACGGGTCAAATCTTAGAAGTCGACTTTGCCCCACTTCCAGTGGTAGGATTCACTTGAAATTTGATATACTTATGTAAGTTGGATGACAATGCTAGTACAGTCAACAAGAAGAACAGTCAGTGAAAAGGCTTGCATATAAAATGAAATTCATAATAAAAACTTATTAGTGCGTAAATAGTTAATGCTTAGTCGTCAGTTTTCTAAATAAATGAAGTCGTAAGTAGTTGTTGTTTTCGCCGCTTAGCGAGAACAGATTTAGTTGTTCTTTTGTAATGTCGTTGGTGGAATTTTTGCAGCATTAAATAATGCAACGTTTTTATCCCAGCGTTATTCATCGGATTGGTTGTTTTTGCCAACATACTTCGTAGCATGAATATCATTGTGGTATAGGTTTGTTTTGGTTTTTGTGTTGTTTTCAAATTCTGATGTTATGAATATTGAGGGGCAGACTCGTGGTCACACCACTATAGAGACTTTATCTTTACGCTTTCGTCGGAAATTCGTCAGAAATCATTTTTATTTCGCAAAATTGGGAAGGTTAGGTTCGTTAGGTATGTAGTATGTATAGATGCCCGAAGGGCATATAGGCCAGAAATAGGAGCCCTGCCATAGGCAGGGCTCCGGCGGATAGCAATGGTGTGATAACCTGATATGGCGACGAGTCCGGCATCGAATATGGTAATGCTAGTCATGATTTCAAATTTTTCAAAGTTTAGCATGAACGAAGCAACCTACTAAAAAATAAATCCTATAAATAAGAAAATTTGTGAGTGTGTGTGTATTTACTGTTTCGCGCTAAAACAGCTGGACCGACGGATTTGGATTTGTGAAGCTATGGAGATGGGGTCACTCTGAATCGAACATATAAATCCCTTCTAAGTACTGTCTATCCCGGGAGATTTTAAACAAATCAGTCGCTATTCCTTTCATATATCTTAAAGCTTTATGAAAAACTTCAGCTTTCTACGGTCAAGGGTTTGAGTTGGGTGTAGGTAGATGCGTTAGTCAACCAATCAGTATGTAAATTTCTTTTACAGCACACTGATATTGTTAGTGTCATAAATCTTCTAGCACCCATTTCATCCGTGTTCAATGTTATATTTCGACAGAATCGATTAGATGTGTTGACAACTTTCTAGACAGATTGTCGTTGTGAGAAAATGTTTAGTAGGTAGATACTTAGATGGACGATGATGTGGAAAGATTGATGCGGTGCAATAATGTGGAGAGGACGTAATTTTAATGTACAATCGGCCCAGACGCCGGCTTGACACTTAAAGGCCCAGTTTGCGTGCAGTGGCTAGACATCTGTCCATACCAATCCATACCAATGAACTTTAACGGCTGCAAGCAAAATTTGTTTTGAAACTGGTAAGCCGGCGTTTGGGCCGATCGTAATAAGCACAAATTTTAGATATATCTAAGCAAGGACGATTAAATCAAAAATATTATTAAAAACAAGATGTTTCTACAGTCTAATTGCTTTTGTAATATCAACAAGAGATTTTTGGTTGGTATAGCCTGCAACAGCAGCTATATACAGCGCTGTCAATACCAAACTCAATACTTTTCTACACTTTTTTATTTGCTTAACTTGAAAAGTTTGTTCTTCTTATCTTGCAAATTGAATTTCATCCACTTTTAGTGATCAGACCAGAGGCCGTATGCCTTCGCTTTCACCATCTCTTTCTGTCACATCTTATACCGTTTGACAGAAAGAAAATAGTGAATGCGAAAGCAAGCGTCAGCGCGTTACAATAAGCGAACAGATTGACTAGAAATTTGGTAGCATCTACCTATTTTAGATGACAGTGCAAGTACAGCCAGCAAAAAGTACCTACAGTCATCAAGAAAACTTGTATGTTTTAAAAATACATATTAGGTAGGTAACTGATTTTAAAAATGGTTCATTTTATTAAATTTTTTTTTGTCATTTATGTACCAATTTAAAATAAATAACTACCTCAAGGAAGTTTTATGAAGTCGTTTTATGTCGTCGTTAAAGATCTTGCTACTTATTTACTCGGAAATTGTAGTAATTTGCCGAAACTTAGACATGTTTGTGTTATGTATGTCTATTGTCCGCGCGCAGTCAAATTCTTTTGACGGACTGGCATGTTTATGCCAAAGCTCTGATCCGTCCCAATACTCGAAGACAAAGCTTGGCATGAGTACAAAATTTCACTAAAAAAACAAGTATAATTGGTGCCGGCTTTTAATGTCCAATGAGGCGAGTAAAGTTTTAGTCTTAAAACAAACACTTCACGTTAAATAATTTTTTTACTGTCATAATCACTTAAGTACCTACTACATTTACGGGATCGCATCAGGAATGATGAAATCCACGCAAGAACAAAGTAACTATGAACATCCTAAATTTTATAACACTAATTTTAACAATTGAGTTAATGCATAACTCAGTTAGAGTTGGAAACACTGATTTTACATCACAATTTAAATTTAATCCTGTAAATTGGTCGGTAAAAGGTGAGGTGTTAGGTAGATAGATCAAATTGTGTTTCACTTTTACAGCTGCGCCTGCGTTTTAACGCGTACATGCTCCCATACATGCGTAGTGCGTACCTACGAATAGCTGGAACGTTCTGCGTCACTATTATTTTTATATGCCGATAATAAAAGCTCTAAAGCTTGTTAGCGTTTCGATTCAATCGGTGAGTAAACATTTGGTTTAAAAACGTTTTTATGCTGCAAGAGTGGCTTTACGCAGTTCAAATGATGAATGAATCAGTTTCTAAACTAAGCTAAGATAAACTGTAGGTGTTATTTTCATTCGCTTTTAAGCAATGTTCTTCGGATAGTACTTTTTGTTCTTGAAGCTTTGCAACCGCTTGCCTTTGCCGTTACCCGTAAAGATAGGTATTCATAGAATGGAATTATTAACAACTAAATATTTCTTGTTAACTAAGTTGGGTAGCGCAAGAAATAAAGTCACCGGCAAAGCTCGAAGAATCGCCAGACTCAAGTGGCAGTGGGCAGGGCACATGGCTCTTAGAACTGATGGCCGATGGCTGATGGTCCACGGACCGGAAGACGTAGGCCTTCAACAAGATGGAGCAACGACCTGGTTAAAGTTGCGGGATCGCGTTGAATGCTGGTGGCACGAGACCGATCTGTTTGGCGAGCCTTGTGGGAGGCCTATGTGGACGTGGACGTCTTTCGGCTGAAATGATAATGATGATTTCATAGGTGGCGTGGCCCCTAACAAGATGGACCGACGATCTGGTAAAGGTCATAGGAAACATTTGGGTGCGGGTTGCGCAGGACCAATCGTTGTGGAACCCTTTGTCCAGTAGTTGAAATCGCTTGACTGATATGATATTATGATGAGGTACTTTTTCAAAAGTTTCAGTTACGGAATCCCCTTGTTACTCATCAACATATTGTTCCATAGGGAACGTGCAGTAACTATAGGCGGCAGCACTAATGCGACAGAAGCGACACTATGCGGACAGAAAAAGAAACTTATCAGATCTGTCATCGTGCTATCAAGAATGTAAACAAGAATCAAAATAATTTTATATCATGATTAAAATTACAAAATATGGGTTCAGATCAATTAATAATGATCGACTGCGTGACTAAAACGTATTAAAAGGTCAAAAGCTCTTCGAGGCCGGCCACGTGTTAGATGTTGAAGAGAAAACAGATGAGAAAAATGAGACAGCGATCATTGGTAAAATTGTCGCACAGACAAAAATTTCCATTGTTTACGACGTGAAAATAACGGCAAAATATTTTCTGAATGACGTTTTCATTTATTAAATATATTATGTTTTTCAAAGTATACGTTTTATTCATTCTATTTATGTATTGTACATATTTGTATATACTATTTTTGTGGATTGTTTTCTTCACCAGGGAAAATTGTAGGAACATATTTTATAATGGATGTCTAGGATTTTCTGATTTTTTTGTTGCCAATGTAGTGAGCACTTCATATTGTTGTATTTTTAGATGGAAGCCAATCATTCCAATGTTTGCTGTAAACAGATTTAAAGGTTATGTTTACATAAAAAGATCGTATTAACTACAAACTAAAAACTTAGTTATTTTCACTAATAATATCATTGGTAATCTTAAAATGCTTTTAAATCTCATACTTACACCACACCAGTTGGCAGCACCGTCGATGTGCACGTTCCCTATATAAGTACTTACTATCAAACCAACAGAGTCGTGAGCCAATGTGAAACCTTCACAGAAAATGTTATAGTGACATCTTAATATTATGTTTTGACAAGATAACAAAAAAAAATTTCAGCAATCTTTTTGCCTCTTCTACAAAAATTTCGACGAAAAACCGTCACAGGTGATCAAATCAAACCCCTTATAGATCGAGTCGACTGGATAGACCATTTGCCCAAAATCGTATTTTCCTTGTAGCAAAATTTCCGTTCGTAGATTTTCCTAAATGCTTTTTTCTCACCAAAGTTTTTTACTGAAGCTTATTTTCACAGTAGCGTTTTTTCCCAATTTGAATTGACACAGAAACAGTGTCGACGGAGCTCCGCTCACGCGGAGCTCCTTCTTCTGTGTGCTTTTAGCCCTTCGGGCCGATGAAAACTTAACATAACCTAAGCCTACCTATGTTTCTGTGTCGATTAAAGTTGGGAAAAAACTAGTTAATGTCTAATTTTGACAACATGAACTATTCCAAATTAATTTTTGTATAATTTGGACACACCTTGTATAATTTGCACGGTGTGAACAAAATAGGGAATATATACACGGTAGGTACTTGATAGAATTTAATTGGAACGATAGAATTGGCAAATTAATTATGGCAAGACAAAAGCTGTAATAAATTACCATTACACAAATTAAAGTGCATCAAATGTATGTTTGAATGACTAAAGTGATTAACGTTTAATTGTTACGGGGTTTACGATTTGTTTTGTTCGAGTTATTTTAGAAACTGTTAAATATAACAGTACCTATGTTTAAGTATTTACAAGTCATTCTACAATTAAATCGTACTTTATGAATTAGTAGGTAGCGACGCAGTGACTTACGAAGATAATCAAAATTAGAAACAGCAAAGTGTACTCAAATATATGTATTTGACTAATAGAAAACTATAAAACTCAATTAATTTAGTTTGTACCTACTGACGAACAAATACCACCGTCACGGTAATCAAAATGTCCAATTAGAATCAAATTGGTGAATGTTTGCAGCTTGGAAATATGTTTAAGTTTACAATGACAAAGTTTGTGAATGTAGTATTGGTTTTATACTACATTTTCTGTGGAATATAGAACGATTTTGTAAGGAATGTACGAAATGTGTGTGGGTCTGCATACCGTAGAAAATATGTCTAATATAAACCATTGAAACTTAAGAATTTGTTTGGCTGATTAAGATTGTAGTGAGTCTATCTCTGTTCAAATATGACGAAACTTCTTACAGTCATAAAGTTCAACTTACAATCAATACTTGCGCCGTGGATTTGATTTGTAGTGTATCCTTTAGCTTATTTATTTTTTGCGTCAATGAGTTGAACTACAGGCAGGGTTTGGAGGAGTAGAGCTGAAAATAGAGCTTATAGAGGTGACTTGCCATGGGAGAAACCGTCGGAATCACAATCGTTTTTTCCACTTCTTCCTGCAACACGGTATAGGATGAAGATAGAAAAAGATGGTGAAAGTTGTCGCGAATGCCAGCGCGTTAGACAATACGGCCCAGGTCCAGCAGTGGATTAACATAGGCTGATAATGATGATGAGAACCATAAAGGATCTAGAATGCACTTACATCACGCCGTATCCAAAAAGACACACAAAACGTTACATTTACGTTTATGTTTCGAAAGAAAGATAATGGCGTAAAAAGAAGCACTGTAAGATGAATTACATGCATATCATGTACCTATTACCTACCTAATAAATTTGCTGTAAATTCTAACACATTGCACAACTACGAAGTTTCTGTTTCTGTTTGTGATTACTGATTATGTTCTGAGATTTCCTAGGAAGAATTTTTTTGAAAAAACATGTAATAGAGGTTGCCCTCGTATTTATGGATGATACAATTAAATTTATTTTCCCCTATACAAGCGCTAAAAATATTTTATCGGATCTCTTGTTATTTTAATATCAATTGCTATTTTTCTGTTGTTTTGAAAAGGTGCCAGCTCTAAGATGTTTTGTGCTCGTTAGACGTCCGTAGGTGTGTCTTTTATTTATAGCGTCACTGTGTTTACATTAAAACTAAGATTTAAAATAGTTTTGTGTGAAGGATGCATTTTGTACACAATTTTGATTTGTGATAGCTATCAAACAACGGACAACGGATAGTGTTTTGGTAACCTCGACATTGGCGAATTTCATCGATAATCACTTAAGCTATATTTTTATAAATGAATTAAAATTGATTAGTGATTAGATTAGTCTTTTGGTGCTTGCTGTAACGAGCCTTGAAATCAGGACTAGGATAAAACAAGCCTATTTTAAGATGTGCATGTACCAATCATGATCATGTTTCACTTATTTATTAAACTAAGCTTCCCTAGCTGAATCATTTCATGAACGAGAATCATACTTTTAAAATTTTCATAAATAGTTATCACTGTATAACCTTACCTACCTCATGAACTTATTTGCCATCACATTGCTCTAAAAAAATTTGTAAAACTTTAATTTTTGGCACAAGCTTTTTGACGGGCTGTACTTTTTGCTGACTCTATCAGTATCGTCACTAAGTACCTAATTTAAATTCGATCCGCTGACTAGAAATTCCAACTAGCAAAATGTGTGCTTCTAATGATCTACAAGACATTTTTTATAAGATACCTATAGTATGCCACAGTCCTAGATTTGGGTAGGTCTTGGGTAGGTACACTTAGTTACGGAATCAAAATTGTTAAATCAACTTTCTTTATTAAACCACCTTTAAGAGTTTTATTAGCAGGGAGACTTAGACCTTGAGTTCTTAATTTACTAGTTGGAATTGCAAGTTAAAAGCTTGTAACTGATCAAGTTTAAAGTTAAAGTCCCTATTACAAATGCTTAATTACTTACGGGTAGTTATTGACATCTTCACTAAAACAAGCCGGCGTAAAGGAGCCAGAGGCTGGCTAGTAGAAGCACCAAGATGAGGTAGGTGGCGAAAAGATTGGTGGCCTCCGCGTTAGCCATGGCTGGAGTCTACTGTCAACTGGACGTCGCGACACTGATCGGGCTTCCAGCGCGCGCGCACCCACGCGTGGCATTTATAAATACTGTCATATAGCCTCATATAGGACAGGTGTCGTTGGCTATTTTGAATCATAGGCTTTTAGGTGTTGTTGTGGTTGGACGGTTGGAGAACGTGAAAAAAGAGGGGGGTACTGTGACAGACCAGTGGACGTATCGTGATCGATTGACAAATTTGATATTTTTGTCACGTGTTGACTTGAATAACGCGTGGACGAAAATATTCCGCATCAATTTAGCGATATTTTATATAACAAGTCAAAATCAAAACGTAATAAACTAAAATGTAAGTAGGCCACAAAGGGCTCTTTGCATGTTACTTTTTATACTACCAGCGCTTTCGGAGAGTCCATCATTGTCAAGAAGAATGTGCTGCAAGAAACCTGGCAGAAAGTAACTTCAAAAAGTGCATCCACGCTCAGTCTGGGTCATTGGATTGCTGACTATTGTTGAAGTAAGTGTATCAATTGCCCCTTGAGATAGAATAAACTGAAACTGTGTAGGTACGCGTTTGTTGGTGAAGGCAATACTATTTGTCTATTACTTTCAAAAAGTACCATCATATTTTGACATTGACATCCTTCTATTGATTGATATCCTTCACCGTATATTTGCATCCTCAATACAAAATATACCGCTTTCCGGAGCAACCGGACAACGGCTAATCAAACCGATAGTGTCTTTCTCAACCCCGACATTGGCAGAATCATCGATAGTATCGATCGAGTTTTAAGTATATTTAAAAAAAAATATTGAATACAAAATACGTTATAATTTCATTAGTAATCAAAGTCAAAGTTAATTGTTTTATCCAGTTTCGGCTTCAATTGAAGCTCTTGTGAAAGTTGAATGATCTACCTCCGATCTGGACAACCCTGTTGAGAAGACTCCGGCAAGAAACTCAACAAGGTGTAGGTATTTTTTTTAAACAGATCTACAATGTAGGATAGGTAAGTATAGTCGACCAAGTAAGTGCTTTACCATTTTTTGTGACAGTTCCTACATCAGAATAAAAACAATAAGGCTGATTGTCACACTGACTTGTGTGTGAAAATAGCCTTTGATATCTTAAGTCATACAACTGACATTGAACTTTAGGGTGGTAAAGGAGTTTCTTGGTCGACTATACAACAGGAATCTAAGAATTTTTTTCGTTAACATTTTGATTCTATGTTCTGGTCGAATGAGGAAATCAGGAAGCATATTAAGTTGAAGAAATTAGGAAGCATGCCGGGTTCGTCAGTCGAAGAAGTTAAGTATGTGGCAAACAGAGTTGTTCAGTCGAAGAGGTCATAAAGCATAGGTACTTACATGAAATAAAATTTTACAGATTGATTTAACTTTTACTTATTTGCGTTCCTTGTTAGGATTGTTTGGTATTGTTAAGTAGTTCAAATGACAATGCAAGTGCATTCAATAAATGTGTAGTTAACAAAAAAACTCTTAGATAATAATAGTAGATTGTTCAACAAGGGACTAAAACAAGCCATAATGACACAAGATATTTAGCCACCCGAGCAGAGCGAGGGTGGCTATAATTCGCGTGTCATTATGGCAGTTTAGTCTCGCGTTAAACACTCTACTTTTCACTTTGAATGCGAGGAAAAAAACGATGTTTTAGGTAACTAATCTACAATATTACTTTTATACAACGTACGCTCAATACGAGTAATGGATGTCTGTTCAAAATTCAAATAGCAATTTAAATTTGTCCCGCGGTTTTTTTTGTTGAGTGACGCTTTAAATGTTTGCATATTTAACCAACAGATTCAAACTTGAAAAATATTTCATAGCTAATTGGACTAAGTATGCATAATAAAACGAATTCATCTTTAATATAATTAAATAGATTAATATTCGTAATTATTCAATGTGTTTCACGAAATTATTATTTTTTAAAATGTTTTTTATACAGTTGTCATTTTGAGGTTATTTCCACGCCCTAAAGGCTTCCACAGACCGAAACGCAGGGCGCTACGGAGCGCTACGGAGCGGGCGCTACGGATCGCTTCGGAGCGTCCGCAGCGCGCTGTGGTCTGTGGAAAGCTTTAAAATTGTCTATGCCCAGTCACTGAAAATGGCAATAATCCTCCATCCACAAACACCGTGATTGGCAGTTTAGGGGTTTCCAAAGTAAATTAAAAAAAAATTACTTTAATCCCTAGAGATCAAAAAAGAGCTTTAGTCCCGATATGCAGAGACTAAAGTAACATTTTAAGAGCATGAGAAGTGAAAAACATTTTTTTTAATCTGAAATTTTCTAGGAAAACTATTCTGAAGGCCAAATGATTGCTAAGACGTTGTTGTAATTTATTTTCATGGTAACATAAATGATTAATTGTCCTAAGATATGTTGGGAGTTATTCCATCTCTAACTGATTGTTGTTGTTGTACTCTGAGTCTATTTTGTAAAGAAAAAATTCCGTATCTACGAAAACCACTGTAACCTGCCACTGTAACTGGAAGGAACATGTGGACGGAGTGTGCAATAAGATAAACAGTTTCGTTTTTGCGTTATGGCGAATTAAACAAACTGTATCGGAAAAAACAGCTCTAATGGCTTACCATGGATACATTCAGTCAATTTTGAGATACGGCATTCTTATGTGGGGAAACTCTGTAGATGCACATCGGACTTTTGTAGCGCAAAAAAAATGTATCAGAACAATATGTGGGGTAGGGTATAGAGAAACATGTCGCCCTCTATTTGTAAAACTTAACTTACTTACGGTTCCCAGCCTATACATATATGAGGCAGCTATATTTGTCAAACTAAATTCTGATCTGTTCCTCTCGGCAGACAAGATAACAAATAGACCCCATAGACGATACCAATTGGTGGTTCCTAAACACAGACTAGTTCTCAGGAAAAAGAGTGCTTATAATATGTGTATTAAGATTTATAACAAAATTCCAGCTACTTATAAAACGTTATCCAATTCAGAATTCAAGACAAAGTTGAACCGTTTTTTATGTAATGTTTGCTTTTACAGTATTGATGAATTCTTTAATTATAAGTTTTGACTTGACATTTAATGTTAGAAATGAAAATTTTAATGTAATTATAATGATAATGAGTAATTTATTATGAAAAATCAATTATTCTACTAATGTTCTACATTGTAATTATAAGTCTAACATTATGTATAATTTAATTATTGACAGATATACAATATTAATAATTAATCACATTAACTTTCACATGTCTGATGGCCGAACATATCTGGATAATAATATAATTAATTTTGTTAACACCCTATTTGTACCATATGTTCTGTGAATAAACTGTTCATTCATTCATTCATTCATTCATTCATTCATTCAAAACTTACTTGTCCACTTAAACATGGATGGATAGCTAACATGTTAAGGATATATAGATTGTTCCCTATTGTCTAAAATTTGTGATTTTTAAGGTACTTATCGTACCCAAAAGATCTGTCCGTCCGCCTGAACACTTTTTAATCTTCACATAGTGCGTTTCCAATCACTAAAGAAAAAATATATAAATATTAATATGCAGGGGATAAACGGTGGTAAAACGGTTATTGTATATATCCGACTCGCACTTAACCAATTTTATTTTTGCAACCAAATTTTGCAGAACCGCAGTTGATATTTTCCTTTGTGATATGTTTCAAAAGTGTCTCTGTTAAATACTAAGCATATGTATTTAGTTCTAATTTTAGACGTTTGATTGATTGGATCTTAGTTGAAGTAACATGAGCGTTTTGGATCTGCGCATAAGATGTTAGATGATTTCCATTAGTTTATTTCTTAATCTAATTAAGCATCTGTTAAATTTAATCTATCTCTGCATTGCTAATAAAAAAGTCATAAAATTATACATAAACAATACACGAAAAATGAAATCTTTACGTTCTTATTATTTACAAGCGTCTAAAGAAAGACACGTGGACTCTAAAAATACACAATCAGTTAATTCAAACGTTAACTGGCCAGTTAGGTAAAAATATTAAGTACCTGGCTGGAAATCTTGCAACCTACTAAAACAAGACTAAGTACTACTGAAAGGAATGCATTTGATATAAAATAAGAACATAGAGAAAACGTCAGTGAAATACCTTTCTTCTATGGAGAAAATTCCTATCTACGAAACTCAATCAGCCAGTATTAAAAAAAACTCGCTTTAAAACACAGACGAGAAGATGAGTCAAAGAAACACAATAAACACATACATCAACTTTCAGTTGGATTTGAAATAAGAACGTAAAAAACGTCAATGAGATACTTAACTACTTTTTTAAAATTGGAGAGAAAAAAACCTGCCTACAAAGCTCAATCAGCCAGTATGTTTAGAAAAACTCACGTTAGAGCACAGTAGAGTAGACGAGCCAGAGGAAAAACAACAAGAGCACCAAGATCATGTAGGTGGCCGCGAGATTGACCGTTTCCGCGTTGACCTGCATGGTGGCAATGTAACGGAACGCACTGGACTGACTCGAGGAGTGCTGGAGCTTTGGAGCGGCGAAGCACAGGGCCTCACTTGGGCTATAAAGGATCCGTCAGAATATTCAGCCGTTGAAATGAAAGTCAAAGGAGGTATTTTTTATTTATTTTCGAATTCGGAAAAAACTAGGAGCTGATGTCTCAAACCATTTGTAAGACACATGTCTATGAGAAAATTATTGCAATTTTAATGAGTTAAAAAATCCGACGAATTGAGAACCTTCTGCTTTTTTTTAAAGTCGGTTATAATATTTTTATCTAACTAAATAAGTAAAAGATTCGAATATATTACACATAGGTAAAAGCGTCATAATTAAGGCAATATTGTGAAACGCAATATTTCGACAAACACTCATAAATAGCTAGATAACAATACCTACCTACAATGCAACACCATTATTCTCTCTATTGAACACCAAAACAGTCTATTTTCAAAGTGGGTAGGATGCAAAGAACTGTTTGTGGATGTCGGTATATCAGTAGACAAGTCATGCTCGCTGACGGATCCGTAAAACTATATTTCATGAAATGAAATGGACATAAAAAATATGGAGTTTTCATTAACAAAGTCATCCTGAATTATTAGAACTTTAAAAGGAATCCGTTAAGTTTAAATGACTTAAAAGGGATTAACTAAAAAAATGCAACTTTTTTGCTGTGCTACAAGTTACCACAAACGCTCCGGTAGCGCAGAAACCAGGTCAAAGGGTCTACTAAAAGGAACGAGTCCAAGTTCAAGGCATGAAGGAACTACAGTTCATTGACAGGAACCTCCGCAAGGTAAAGCCTGAATCAATGAATTACGTATTTCAAAACAAAAAGATCCTACAGTTCCTACATCCATAAACGGCTACGTTATCGTGTGCAAAAATCACAGACTAATAATAGAAACTGAGATTCTGGAAGCTAAGGTCGACGCGATGTCATCCAAGAATATATCTGTCACCATGCATTTTATACTTACGTGTAGGTGTTAAAATGCAGAGTACACTAGCCATAGCGACACTAGAAGCAGCAGAAGGATGCAGTAGGTCGCCACCAGGTTTGTGCCCTCCGAGGACGAAATCATCGTGAAGGTAAGTGAGTAAGGTTAGGACGTGTCACTGACGCGCTTCGCAAGCAACTGAGAAGAACCGTGGACAGCTTCTGATATAATTGTTTGAAAACAGCGGCGAGACGGCGATTGCTTTTTGTCTCCGACCATCGCCCGCCCATTAATTATAAAAGAATTCTGGTGGTGGGGCCTGACATCTATAAGAGTTCATACGGGTACGTTTGGACGTTGTTTACGTTCACATTTTTTCCGATTTCGAAGTTTTTCGGTGCCAAATTCGAATGCGCATATTATTTTTCGACTCGGCTGGGGTCCAAAGGCTATTTTGATCCATGAACTTTATAAATAACGTGGCTCTTTTTCCTTAATTTGAGAAAATATGACGTTCACATTATAAATAGTGTCAGTTTCCTGTACAGAAATAGTTGAGCACACTAACCTCCAACAGAAAGTCCGAATAAAAAAGCAGACAAATTCCACCCGATTTAACGTGAGGTATTCGTAAATTTTATTTGGTGACACAGTTCAGAGTGCTAACTGTGCCTATACGTGCACATATTTAATCTAATATATCAAAATCTCGTGTCACGGTGTTCGTTAGGTATCGAACTCCTCCGAAACAGCTTGACCGATTTTTATGAAACTTTTTTCTCTATATTCGCTAGGTCTGAGAATAGGTCGTAGGCGTAGGCTGGTCTGGCTTCGAAAATAGCCACACACACCTGTAGCGGAGTAACCACCTTATCCACCTGATAGTGATAATCTAATATATAAAAATCTCGTGTCACGGTGTTTGTTACCGAACTCCTCCGAAACGGCTCGACCGATTTTTATGAAACTTTTTTCTCTGCATTCGGCAGGTCTGAGAATAGGTCGTAGGCTATTTTTTATACCGGTATATATGGCAAAACAACGTTTGCCGGGTCAGCTAGTACTTTATATAAAAGTAACAAGCTTAACGTATTTTACTTGGTTGGTTGGTACTGTATAGCTAGTGCCATTCATGAAGTCGCATGAATTTATGAAAATCAGACATTAATGACATTAAAATAAGAACCACGGTACGCGCCATCATGAATGACTCTATCTATACTATATAGGTAACGCCACCAGAGTTGAGGCCACGCACACAACCACATCTCTTGTAATGACAGCGGGATTTTGACGTTGTGTTGTCGTTAAACGTCAACACAACGTCAAAATCCCGCTGTCATTACATGAGATGTGGTTGTGTGCGTGGCCTCAACTCTGGTGGCGTTACCTCTACCTATCTAACTACATACAACATATTCATCATTTATTCCATCAATTGGAAGACTTGGCACGGGAAGGCCCCAACAAGTTGGATAGAAGGTCTGGTGAAGGTCGTGAATCACTTGAATGTGGGCAGAGCAGAACCGATCGGTTGTGCAACTCTTTGGTCTATTTGCGAACCTTGGAGGAGGCCCTTGTTCTGCAGTGGACGTCTTTTGGCTGATATAGCAAAAGCTGCTGAAAAAATCAGAAAAAATAACCCTCCTTCGACAGTCGGGTGATATGCTGGGGCCCGGAACCGATCCCAGACCCTCGTTAATCCTTGACGCGGGCTTCACATACCTCGAGCATTGGCATACACGGAAATTTCTGAGGTTTATGGTACGCGTAGTATAATTTTCTACCCCAATATTCTGGAATTCTCCAGCTCTCCAGGCCTAGTGCGGCCCTGTGCATTACGCGTGTATGTGATAAGCGAGCTATTTGCGTGCGCCCGCGCCGGCACAATGCAGGTGCGCGCCGTTTGATGGATCATTTCCTTCCCGTGAACTTTGGCAAAGTTGCGGGCTGGAATGCTGGATGGTTTGGTTAGATAAACTATCCAGCATTCAGACCAGCTTGCCAACATTCCACGTAAATTAAATTTAAAAATTTAGAAACTAAGAGTGAACACCGAGGTTAACGATAACCGATGACAAATCATCCGTCAAATCTTTGGCCAAGTAAATTTCTGCTAGCCGAAGGTCAAGTGCAAAAATAAGTATCGATTTAATCCTCCCATCGTTATATACTTATACAGTGAAACTTGGTTAAGTGGGACCTGGATAAGTGAGAAACCTCCATAACTGGAACTCATGCTGAGGTCCCAACACTTTGGCACTGAATTACCTCTGTTAGTGGGACGAGGTAAGCCTCTATATCTGGGATTTGTTCTTTCGATTTATCATCATAGTTACCTCTATAACTGAGACAGCGAGTAAATTTTATATGCATAAACCTCTGTAATTGAATATTTTATTTTTATTTTTTTTGATTACATTTGTATGATTAGCTTTAAGTACTAATTTTTTTTTATTAAAACTCATTTACATACATAACACGTTATTTTATTTAATAAGATAAGATAAGATAAGATAAGATAATAATTTATTTGTAAAAACATGAGTAAGTTTACATAATGGTCACAGGTTTAAAATAATGTCCGTCATGTTCTGCCTTTCGGCGTACAAATTTTTATGTCAATAATAATAATAATTATATCTAACAGAATAATAATTGAATAAAATGATCCTATTTTCTAATACAATAATAATCAGAACAACAACACAATCAAAATTAAATAAGTACTTCAAGAAACCTAAAAACTATTATCATTCAGAAATTCATTAAGATTATAATAACATTTTTCCAGTAACAATTCCATCATCCTCTTCTTAAATATGTCAATAGTACAATTCCTAACTTCTAATGGTATTTTATTGTAAACTTTAGGCGCTAGACCAAATATACTTTTTTTTAATAGGGCAATATTGGTGACCCTGCTCACTATCCTATCATTATCACGTGGTCTGAGATAGTTACTTACACAATGACGTTGAAATTTATCAGGGTTATTTTTAACGAATACAGCTACTTCATAAATATAGGTTGAAGGAAATGTCAGTAGCTTATATTTTTTAAAATATGGTCTGCTACTATCTAGCGGTTTAAGGCCAAACATTGCTTTAATACATCTTTTTTGTGATATTAATACCTTTTCTCTATCTGTGCAATTTCCCCAAAAAATTACGCCATATCTAAGAATGGATCCTACTAGTGCGTGGTATGCTGACAAAACTATTTCCGCATTCACTACCTGTCTTAACTTGTGAAGCGCATATGCTGACGCTGCCAGTTTTGAACAAACAACTTCTACATGATTTTTCCAATTAATATTTTTATCAATTCGTAACCCTAAGAAGTTAATTGTTTCTGCCTCATCTAGTACTCTACCTTGATGTTCAATGCAAATCTGCGGTGCAGTCTTACGTTGGCTAAATTGCATCGACTTAGTTTTTGTAAGGTTAACTTTAAGGTTGTTTCTTTTTAGCCAGGAAATAATCAGATTCATAGAAGAATTAATGTCGAATTCATATGTCATTTTATCTTTACATTCTATTACCACTGTACAGTCATCCGCAAACAGAGTCATTGGATGTTCCACTACTCTCGGCAAGTCATTAATATAAATAATAAAGCATAGTGGGCCTAGTACAGATCCCTGCGGTACTCCATACTTAATTATGCGACTCTTAGAGAGGAATGATCGCACCTGTACATATAACTGAAATAACCTGTATTCTCACCTCTATTAATGGAACCCTCTGTAAATGAGACAGATATTTATTTATACCTGTATATCTGAGACACTGGGTAAGTGGAATACCTCTTTAAGTGAAACGACATTGCAGGTCCCTTGATGTCTCACTTAACCAGGTTTCACTGTACCTTAATTCGACGACATAAGAGCTATGGGACATATTTATGAGCAAGTTGTGTGCACCCATATTATTACACTTGACTGCACATAATACTTGACTTACATAGTTAAAAGCATTGCTTAGTAAAGTCACTGTCAGTGTGTGTCCCAACAGAAACTCAACATGTCTCATTTAATAGATCTTGGCAGCCTAATGAACTTTTTACTATGACGACATTGCATGGTGTTTTCTTGGAAAGCGGCCCTGAAGTTCCCTGAAGTTTGAATCCAGAGAATGTTAACAGATACAACACAGTACCTACAACATTCAGGCTGTATTATAGGCTTTATTAGCTTGTGTGCTAGTTGATACTCCTCTTAGGCCCTTCATTCGCAAGCTACACAAATCTTGGATGCCCGACAGTGGCGGGGCGTGAAAATTTTCGCAAGTAAAGCTGGAGCAAAAAAAAAACCTAAAAACATACCCATTTATCCTCTTCTTGAAAAGCAGTGCAGTACCAATAGAAGAGAAGCGTTTGGTTACTTTGAAAGTTTAGTCAACCCGAGGGGAATCGGTTTGTTAGTACCTTTCGCCACTAATTAGTCTCAAGCGATTGCTGTAAGACAATCGTCGGGTGTCGAAGATTTTCGTAACCTTGAATATGAAGGGCCTAAGGGTTTTTTCATACAAATTTAAATTCAAATTATAGTCACGCCTTTCACCCGGTACACTTTAAACATCGACGAACGTATGGAAACACTAGCTTTTGCCCGCGACTCCGTCCGCGTAGAATTAGTAATTTGGGCAGCTTATTTTTTTTATCAATTTACTTTTTCATCAATTTAATTATGGCTCTCCTTTGTTCCTCGATATAAAAAAAATTACCCGCACCCCCCCCCCAACCCCCACTCACCGACCCCCCAACGAACACCCCCCCGCACACCCGCGTTTTCACATTCACCACCGTACCTACTCCCTAGTCACTACTTCTAAAAACTGTTCTATAAATTCTTAAAATAGACGTATCTTTCTTATTTGTGAACCGATTCAAATGAAACAAACACTAAATGTTAATCCAAGAAAATACCAACATATCAGTGAAAACCGCATCCTTATAGGTTAAGCCGTTTCTGATATTAGCGCGCACAAACGCACAGACAAACAGACAATAATTCTAAAAAACATTGTTTTGGGTTCTATTGCGCTAGTAAGTAGCCCTAGTGACAGTTTTTCTCAAATATTTTCAATGTACAGACACCGACTTGTTACAGATTTATTATATTGTATAGATTTATCATACAATACATTTAACATATCCAATTGGTTTGGCTTGGCTTTGGCTTGTAAAACTTAGGTACTTTTCTGAAATGTGTAAGTACTTTCTCTAAAAGAAAAAAAAATCTTGGAATTCTTAAAAAGAATTATGAAGGAGATATAGTATAAGGCGAGTGGAGATGGAAATGTTGGAAGAGGGAGACCAAGGAGGATCATGATCAGGGGCCTGTTGCATAACAAAGTAGGTACAACTAATATTACAAGCGGAACTCCCTTTCTAGTTAATATAACTGAAATGAGATTTCCGCTTGTAATATTAGTAGTACTTTGTTATGCAACAGGCCCCTGATCATGAGATTGGGAATGTTTTTTTTTTTTTATGTTAGATAGGTCAGACAAACGAACTAGTGGGTCACCTGATGTTAAATGAACACCACTGTCCATAGACACCCGCAGCGCTTTACACGATGCCAGTGCGTTGTCGGCCCTAAAGGAGAGGGAATAGGGGAAGGGGGAGAGGGAAGGGGTGAGGTATTGGGCCCCCGGCACTCTCACTGATCGTACGAAACGCAAGCAGGATTACTGCTGCTTCACGCCGGTGTTCTGTGAGAGGGTGGTACTGCCCCGGACGAGCCGGCCCATTCGTGATGCAGCGGCTAGCTACAACATGGCTCTACCACTACAAAGAAAAGTGTGAAGAAAGGTCCGGTTAAGAGTACTTACCCGAAACCAGCGTGAAAAGACTAATGAGTTTTGTGGAACCGAAAGATGTATGTCAGGATCGTAGCAGGTAGAAACAGATAGTCTCTGCCTGCCCCTTTCCTGGGAAGTAGGAAATAGATGAATTTCTTTAGAAGGATGATTTTCTCGGAAAATACAATAAGTACAATACAATACATTACAAATATTCTTTATTGATCACCAAAAACAGTACAGTAACATTACAAAAATAAAAATTCAAGTAGACAATAGGCGGTCTTATCGCTAAATTAGGTATCGTCAATATTTTGAAAAAAAGCTCGTATCTCAAAATCGTTAATCTGGCAAAGTGAACTTTATTACGCGCGTATCAAGGTTCAGTTTTGTTGACATGCTGATTTGAGATACGAGTTTTTCAAAGTAGTGACGGTATGTTTAATACCTTAGGCTACTATTTACTCTTAAACTACAAATAATTCCCAAGCAATCTTAGCCGCTATAATTTTCCTTGTAAATTTAATATATTTACTACCATTTGGATTTTTTTTATATTTTTCCACCCAACAGTTTAGATTTTAGAGGGGGGGGGGGGGGGGGACGGTCGGTTTTAATGAAAATTTTCACTTTAAAGTTGAATATTTCGCAAACAAATCACTGAATACAAAAATCATGTAAGCAACCCCTCAATGGTTTTAAAAGACCTATCCAACGATACCCCACACTATAGGGTTAGTCGAGAAAAAAAAAATCACCCCCACTTTACGTCTATGCAGGTACCCTAAAAAAAAATTTATTAGTTTTTTTTATTTAACCACTTTGTCGGCGTGACTAATATATATATTCATGCCAAATTACAGTTTTCTAGTACTAACAGTCTCTGAGCTTAGCCGCGGACAGACAGACAGACGGACAGACATGGCGAAACTATATAAGGGTTCCTAGTTGACTACGGAACCCTAAAAACGATCTCTATAAATACAATATCTTCAAAAGTACCTACAGCGGGCAAGCGAGTCACTCGATGAAGCACTACTTTTTCAGTCAGAAGTTTTTAAATTCTCTATTTTTAGGAGGTTTATTAGGTACTTATATAGAGGAGTATCTATAATGTGAGGGAGAGGGAGGTCGTCAACCGTAGATAAAAATGTGTAAATAAGTAGTTACCTAATAATATTTTTGCATTGATTTTGTTAATTTTACATTACCAGGACATTCAACTTTCGTTTTTACAAAAGGGCAAACGCTTGATTAATCTTACCAATTTCTGTAATTACAAGGATTTAAATGTATGTACTGAAGCAAGTACTTTAAAAGCTCAACTGAAAACAAAAGAAAATAACCCATTAATAAAATTACGTGTCTGTTTACACGAACGTGTCCAAAATTTCGGTGGTTTGGACGCTTTTTCGCAGACAATAAAATATTTCACAAAGTGACGGGGAGCAGTTGCGTTTTCGACCGACTTTGAAAAAAGCACATTTAACTTTCATCTCATAGGTACTAAGTATTGGTGTAGTCGTGGTACAGTAAAATTACATAAAGTTTACCACTGACAGAAGGTTTGCCTTCATTTCATATTCAACTTTAACGACCTACAAATATAGCCAATTTTAGAATACTGTTACCCACGTTTGCAGATTTTGTAATAGCTACTTTATTTGTATGGTGTTAAAGTTGGAAATGAAATGAAGGCAAGCCATCTGTCAGTGGTAAACTAAAAGTAAACGTATTGTAGCCCAGTGGTTTGACCTATGGCCTCTCAAACAGAGGGAGGTTCGAGCAGAGTTTTTCAGAATTTATTGTGCGAAATTACATTTGAAATTTACTACCATGAGCTTTACGGCGAAGGAAAACATCGTGCAACAAAGAAACCTCGCACACACTTGCGCAGTAATTTAATGGTGTGTGTGAAGTTTCCAATCCTCACTGGGCCTGCGTGGGTCCGCTCAAACTCTCTCACTTTGAGAGTAGGCGTTTTTCCTGTAGTGGGACGGATATTGGTGGATTGATGAAGTCAGTCTTGTAGGCATTTCGTCTTGAAATCTGTCCTCATTGGCTTTTGATTCAGCCGGCACTGCGAAATGTCACTTTCCCAAAACATTTAACAAGTCTCCACACCCCGCCTACTCGACTCCTGCGTTCCTCAACAATGCGTCAGAATCCGATACCATCCGATGACAGTTGTGGGTCAGCGAGAACTAGCGAGGGACGTGTCATCTCAACTGACTGTCTGACGGCGCCACGGGGTGTTTGCGATGCAATCGTATTTGGATTCAAATACATGCATTACTAGGACTAGGATGATGAGATGACATCACCATCAACTGATGTGCCTATACAAATAGTACGTTAGTAAAAGATAAATCGCAAAAAAAAATGTATTAAGCCCAGGTTAGACTAGCAAGAAAAATCGCGCAAGTTGCTTTACATTGCAGCGTTCGTTTGCCCACTTCAAACTAGTTTGCTTTGCGGCCGCGCAATGTAATTCAACTTGCACGATTTTTCTTGCAGGTCTAAACTTGGCTTTAGAACAACAAATTAACGATTTTTGGATTTTTTTCCTTTACTTGTGCTGAAAGACCTTTCTTCATGTCAAATTTCAACATTCTAGGTTTATGGGTTCTGTGGTCTGGTTAAGGTTCGGGATCGCGTTGGATGCGGAAGGCACGCGGGACCGATCGGAGGCCTATGTTCAGCAGTGGACGTCTTTCGGCTGATGGGGTCTATGGGAAATACCTTATCTATAGATTTTGATTCCCTACGAAATGTTAGAAAACAAGGCTCGAATAGCAGTATCTTCGGATTACTTGTCTTAGAAGCTTGATTTTTTTACAGCTTCAAGGAACCGCAGACATAATTTTTTGATGCTAATTTCAACTTGATACCGTCACGCGTTTCTGAGAAAAAGGGACTTAACAGACAGAAGGATAACAAAGTAATACTATAAGGGTTCCGTTTTCCCTATAGAGGTACGGAACTCTAAAAAAATAATTGAAAACAATTGTTTACGATGCATCAGTGTATTTTGAACATTCGATTAAAATCCTTTAAAATAAAATAACTCTACAAATAATCACTATTGGCTCAATCGTAAACCATTTAGCAGTGCCAATGTCAGTCGGATCAAACAACGTCCCACAGTTTAACAGCCGATCTAAATCTGCTTCAAAGTGGAAAAATAGTTTACTACTCCGTTTAACCTCTTACCAGTTTGATTTGTTTACTTTGGAATTCTTCGTAGCGTTAATGAGACGTTCAGGGTCTACGCGTAGCTTCCGCACACTTTTAAATACCATGCTATACTTAGCTATGCTAAAGATAACAATAACTTTGTCCCCTTCGGTATCAAGACCCTTGAGGGTCCTAGCGCTATGAGGCTATAATAATAGGTACTAGCTTTCCGTCCGCAGCTACGCCCGCGATAAATTAATTTTCCCGTAGGAAAATGTAGCTTTCTAACGGAAAAAGATTTTTTTAAATCGGTCCAGAAGTTTTTAAGTTTATTCGTTACATACAAAAATACAAATCTTTCCTCTTTATAATATTAGTGTATATATACGTACATAGATAAGGAAATAGCAAAGAGGTTAGTCGACGTCACAGGCGACCGAAAATAGGTGCCTCAGACAAAGAATTAGCTTAACTATTCAAAGGAAGAACTCTACCAGTGTCTTCGGAACCATGCATGATGAAATTTTGCTCCAATGTTCCTTTAAACAATGTAACGTTTGATCGAATGATCGTTTGGTATACTTTTCATCGATTTGAAACCGATTTTTTTTCGGTTTTTTGTTTACATTTGTTACTTAACTGTATAGGATAAGTTAGTTTATAGGTAACGCCACCAGAGTTGAGGCCACGCACACAACCACATCTCATGTAATGACAGCGGGATTTTGACGTTGTGTTGTCGTTAAACGTCAACACAACGTCAAAATCCCGCTGTCATTACATGAGATGTGTTTGTGTGCGTGGCCTCAACTCTGGTGGCGTTATCTATAGGCCTTAGAGTTACCCAATTGGCTAAGTAAAGTTTTTTGAAGAGGTGCTAATTATATTTTTTTTCGACAGTCGGCGTTCTGGAGATCGAGAAACTGCAGCTGTTTTATTTTTATCTCCTATTGTTTACTGGAAATATTTTTTTAAGTGTTCGAGATGACATTTGTGAGATTTTATGGCTGAACTTAGTAGAACTTAGTAGAAACAGAAAAAAAACCGAAGTGAGCTGTCACTTCTGTCAATGACAAATCGTTTGCGTTTCGTTTGCTTTGCATTTTGGTGTGCTCAGTGTGATTTTTGGACTATTTTTATCGACCTACGCATAAAATCCGGACTTTCAATTTTACCGCATTTCTCCACGACCTATGCACGATAACTGGATCACTTTCGATCACTATTTTGGAACTGCTTCTTGGACAACGCAAAGCAAACGAAACGCAAACTGTTAGATTTCATTTGACATTGACAGAAGCGACAGTTGACTTCGTTTTTTTTTCTATGTCTTCTTAGTACAGAGCACGAACCGCTTGTCAGCCGTAAAATCTCACAAATGTCATCTCGAACACTTAAAAAAATATTTCCAATAAATAAAAGGAGGTAAAAATAAAAGAGCTCTAGTTTCTTGGTGTTGAAGTCGACCACTGTCGAAAAAAAATGTAATTAGCACCTCTTCAAAAAACTTTGCTTAGCCAATTTGCAATTTTTCTAAAATTTTAATTATAAGAGACAATAAAATTGTTCGATCAATCAACACATTGCGACAAACAATATTCTAAGTATCACCCGATGCAGGGTGTGCGCATTTAGGTATACCTACAAGGTACAACAAATGAAAAACTGATTCATCTCTTTCAACATACTAACAGTTTTATTTAGCATTATCTAGGTGTCTCAATTATTTTATGTTTTCATAAAACATCTCGACAAGTTACTGTAATGCCACCGCGCTCTTTCAAAAATACATCCACCCACATAGAACAACGACCTAGGTTAGTGACCAAGCACATAGGTACATTTCAAATTGCAATACGACATTTGTCTAACAAAATATTGGTATGATAGTTTGCTTCCGACATCTACTTTTTGGCTACTAATCAGCCAATATCTAGCTTCGAAATAAATAATGCTTTTAAGTGTTTTTTTTTTCTTTTTTTAGACGTTGCTAACTAATTCTGGTCCGCATATAACAAATCACCCTTCGTTATATGCTTAGTCAAGACAAAACAACAACAACAAAAATAAAAACAACAGAAATAAAAAGATCCCCAGTGTACTGTTTTTCCCCAAAAATGCATGAAATAAAGAAATAGATTAGTAGTAGAGTGTAGGCGGGAGTCCCACCTGCAAAAGATGCAAAAGATGATGAATGCAAGAAAGATAAAGAATGTAGAATAAAAGTACGAGAAGCATAATAGAGAGAACTGGAGTGGAAGCAGAAACAGAATAGTACAGGCCTCGACCCTAAGTCGGGTAGGTAGATTGTGATAACAAAAAAAAACTGGTTTCATTTGAAAGGCACTACTTAATGTGAAGATGGTTTTAACTGAAACAATGCATAAGCACATTCGGTCCATTCATGAGTCCATATTGCGCGAACGAAGTCGCAGGCAAAAGCTAGTATGCTAATATGTAAATAAAACTGAATGACTAATCTAAATGTGGTGGTTTATTTCAAAGCTCGAGGACGGCTGGACCAATTCGGCTAATCTTCCTTTTTTTAATATGTTGAAATCCGAATTCCGTGCAGGTTCTTATGGAGAGAAAAATGGAAAAATTACATAGTTGCTACCTACAAACTAATTCTTTGCAGAGAAAGTCGCGGGGAACAGCTAGTATCAGCCTTAGTCAAAAGTATAAGCCATCTACAATTAAAAAAAAATACAATTAAATCCCACAGGACTTCATGTAAATGAAGTCACGGGCAACAGATAGAATTTTTTAGAAATTTTGCAATCTTAGGATTGCAAAATATTATTTCTCGTACGTCTCGGCGTAGGCATTAGATATATTTTCGGCGCGACCCGTTGCTACGTTAATTTCCCCTGGAATTATTCCAAAATGAATTTATTTTATTTAGAGTCTACGGATGCGGCGTACGACTGTAAATTATAAAGTCCGAGTTATCTCCTTGATTTCTAGGGTTCGTTGGTTCAATAAAGATCATCATCAACATCATCATTTCAGCCAAAAGACGTCCACTGCTGAACATAGGCCTTCCCCAAGGCTCGCCAAACAGAAACAGATCGGTCCCGTCCCGTGCCATCTGCATCCAACGCGATCCCGCAACCTTAACCAGGTCGTCACTGCATCTTGTTGGAGGCCTACCTTCACTGCATCTTCCGGTTCGTGGACGCCACCCGAGAACCTTTTTACCCCATCGGCCATCAATAAAGATCACATAAATCTAATCCGTCGCAAGCATTTTGAATAACACTTCCGCCATGATTAATTTGTGCAAACCGATTTGCGCAGATTCAGCGATCGTGTGTAATGTAATGTAATAATCTGCGATTTGTCATAGGTACTTACACACAATTGATAAATCTGCGCAAACCGATTTGCACAGATTAATGCTATGATATAATCCCTGCTTATGCCTAACAGGCACTTAAAAATGTCGAAGAATCTACTTCCCATCGGTTTGAAAAACCCTTTTGAGAAGAATTCGACAAGGGTAGGTACATTTTATTCAAACAGATCTAAAATTACTTAACTACGTAGCGAGTATTTCGCGATTAAATAAGCTTGTACCACGGAACTTTGAAAAATATACGCATTTATTCATTTTTTTTCCTGGAGCTTTTACTACTGTTTTACGGCCTCGCTGCCGTGTGCCGATTATTTTATAGATCGTCGTCCATATTGAATCTATTTTGAAGTATTAATTTCCTGATCTAAATTCGTCTTGTGGTTTGGATTGGATTCAGTTCTTGGCATGTTAACTTTTATAATGGACAATGACTAAGTACTTGAACCTTTTGTGCCTAAAGGAAAATAAACTTTTGGGGGTTTCGATTTGTAGCATTCGAACATGGCGGATGTAGACAGTATCTAATTTTGGTATTTCTGTTTCTTTGGCTAGTTAAAGTATAATTTTGATAGTGTTTTATGCGGCGATTAACCTTAATTACCAGTGATCACCAAATTCTATATTGCTCTCGTGTCTGACATTTTTTAATGCGCAAGTTGTCTCCACGTGGTTTCTGGAATTTTACTATCAAGTTGCAAAAACTACAATCACCGTACAACGTCGCTCCCAAAGAGAGCTTACTTTGACACTAGCGAAATTGTCCTGAAATGGGACAGAAACCATATTTTAAATAAATAATAATAGGTACCTAATAACTTTTGTTACTTTTGCGCGTTGGTGTAAAAAATCGGCTATTCCGAATGAACTATGCAAAGGCTATAGTCGGGTTTCCATAGTAAGTCGGCCCTTACATCAAATCGGCTCTGGTTTTTTTTTTCTGAGTACCTCTTGTAATGAAAAAAATATTTCAGCCGAGTATGAACATTCTACTTGTAATAGTTTTTGACTTATAATTATTTCAAGTTTTTTTTTTCAGGATGTATTCAAGCGATTTTCTTCAAATTTTGAAATGATGTTCCTTAGATAGATTTGCATTGTCACCCAAAAAACTAATACTAGTTATCGTATAAAAAAAGAAAAAAAGACCAAATTAAAAAAAAAAACATTTATTATGTGGTTGTGAAGTAGTGACACCTCTAGATTTTTTTCTCAAAACAGACCATACATTGGCCATACTTGCCTAAATATCAAAATTTTCCAGGTGGTACTTCCTTTAAAAAATTAGCAAAATGTGTGACCAAGTTCTGTATTCAGTCGGCGCTTTTCAATGTACTTAGTATACAAACTCTTCAATTAGGTATGTTAGCATTTTACTCTTAAATTAGACAAACTGATAACACTCAAATATAATCGAAGAGTTTGTAGGTATACTACATTGAAAAACACCACCTGAATACAGAACTTGGCCACACATTTTGCTGATTTTATGTAGGAAGTACCCTCTGGAAAATAGGATTGATATTTAGGCAAGTAGTAGGCCAACGTATGGTCTATTTTGAGAAAAAAATCTAGAGGTGTCACTACTTCACAGCCACATAAAAAAATGTTTTTTTTTTTTAATTTGGTCTTTTTTTTTCTTTTTTTATAGGATAACTAGTATTAGGTTTTTGGGTGGCGATGCAAATCTATCTAAAGAACATCATTTCAAAATTTGAAGCAAATCGCTTGAATACGTCCTGAAAAACAAATCATTAAAAAAAAAACTTGAAAAAATCATAAGTCAATAGTAGATTGTTCAACAAGGGACTAAAACAAGCCATAATGACACGAGATATTTAGCCACCCGAGCGATAGCGAGGGAGGCTATAATTCGAGTTGTCAGTAAGTTTAGTCCCGCGTTAAACACTCTACTTTTCACTTTGAATGCAAGGAAAAAAACGACGTACAAAATTACTTTTTTACAACGTATGCTCAATACGAGCAATGGAAATCTGTTCAAAATTCAAATAGAAAAAAAAAAATACCGCTGTCACAGATTACTTAATAGTTACTTCGTAACAGATACTGCATCCCGTACAAAATCTTGGTACTTACCGCGATTGTAGCCACAGATTATACTACTCCGTCTCCTTAAGAATGTGTGCGTGCCGACAGTGACAAGGGCTGGCAGTTTGGATTAAAAAAAAATTTCTACATGTTGTTTTACCATTTTGTCGGGATAATTGCTATATATTATATCCATGCAAACTTTCTAGCACTAATATTCTTTAAGCTAAGCCACGGACGGACAAAGATACAGATGGTCATGGCGAAACTATAAGGGTTCCGTTTTTGCCATTTTAGCTCTGGAATCCTAACAAAAAAGGATATTTATTGTAATGCGCAGAACACATTGCCATGCTCACAGTACCCTAGCGTTATACTAAATACGAAGGTCAACTTTCGAACTTCGCATCGTGCCATCCCGCTCACGCTTATAGCTTTTTATAGAAGAGTAAGAGGGACAGCACGATACGAACTTCCAAATTGTTATATTAGCTATTAATTCTAGCATAGTCATATTAAAATTTGCCCCCTGTTTCACCATTCACTTATAAAAGTCCAGGCGGCATATTTTTTCCGTGGAACACGAATGAACGTGCGTCGGCGCGCGCTTGTGACAACCTACTGGAATTTCGATCTCAGCAGATCGTCCCCGCGGTAGGTAAATATCGCGCGTAAGTACCATCGCCCCAGACGTCAGATACCCATTTTCATAACAAATTTGCTTGCAGCCGTTGATGTTTATTGCTATGGATTGTTATGGACAGATGTCTAGCCACTGCACGCAAACTGGGCCTTTAAGGTGGTTATCTGGCGCTTGGGGCGATAGTACATGGCATGCATGAGGCCTGCCGCTGTCTTTTCTTTTCTTTTATATTTTTTGTAAAGTGACGCTTTAAATGCTTGCATAATTAGCCAACAGATTCTAACTTAAAGACTATGTTAAATCTAATTGGACTATGCATGTAAGAATGATAATTGTTCATTCATTAGAATCGGCAAATAAATTAACCTAATTGATCTAAGTTCACACACAAAATATATTGTTAACTGAAACACTTACCCGTGAATAAAGAAACGACTTTTTAAGTTTATTTCCTAATTGCCAATTTTTTGTTAAATTGTATCTAATTATACTTTCTATTTACTATTAAATGCAACTGACATCGCATTATTTTGAAGTCACGCCATATTAACTTTCAAACGTAACTGCTCTATCTACCGTACACTCCAGCACTGCTTTGCCGACAGTGCGGATTGCTAATTTATCGACAAAGCAGGGACCTGCTTTGCCGACAGCGTATTTAAAAAAAAAAAACAAATTAAAAAACACCTGAGCTAAAGGAAATCTTTCTTTACGTGCAAAATAAAATGAATTCTTCTTTAATATTTTATAATTAAATAGATTAATATTCGTAATTATTCAATGTGTTTCACGAAATTATTATTTTTTAAATATTTTTTATACAGTTGTCATTTTGAGGTTATTCCACGCCCTAAAGGCTTCCACAGACCGAAGCGCAGGGCGCTACAGTGCGTCCGCAGCGCGCTTCGGTCTGTGGAAAGCTTTAAAATTGTCTATACCCAGTTACTGAAAATGGCGACAATCCTCCATTCACAAACACCGTGATTGGCAGTTTAGGGATTTCCATAGTTAATTAAAAAAATTTTACTTTAATCCCTAGAGATCAAAAAAGAGCTTTAGTCCCGATATGCAGAGACTAAAGTAACATTTTAAGAGCATGAGAAGTTAAAAAACTATTACAAGTAGGATGTTCATACTCGGCTGAAATATTCTTCATTACAAGAGGTGCTTAGAAAAAAAAACCCGAGCCCATTTGATGTAAGGGCCGACTTACTATGGAAACCCGACTATAGCCTTTCCGGGTTAAATGTAATTCTATGTCCTTCTCCGAGGTTAAATCTATCTTTATTTAAGTCGTTTTGCCATTAAATAAAAATAAAAATAAATAAATATCACGGGACAATTCACACCAATTGACCTAGTCCCAAAGTAAGCTTAGCAAAGCTTGTGTTATGGGTACTAGGCAACGGATAAACATACTTATATAGATAGATACATACTTAAATACATATTAAACACCCAAGACCCGAGAACAAACATTCGTATTTTTCATACAAATATCTGCCCCGACACGGGAATCGAACCCGGGACCTCAAGCTTCATAGTCAGGGTCTCTAACCACTAGGCCATCTGGTCGTCAATATAATAACCAGTATTAAAACGTAACATATTTAGAGTTAAAGAGTTCGCATTATCGCGTTTAAATAAGTACCTACTTTTAGGGGTAGGCTGCAATAGAGATCTCTCTCCAGGCAGATGTTATGCCTGGGGACCGAAGTCCAATGGATGAAAGTTGGAAGTTGTATTTATGCAGCCGAGTTGAGAAACTTCGATAGCGTGATGAAGGATTGTAGTAGTTAGTTCCTTATGTGATGACTAGATGGCGCTAGTAGTCGCTACTTTTTTTTTAGTTTGGATGGATTAAAACATGATTAAAATCAAGACTGCAGAGGTATCGTTTTTATTAGGGTTCCATGCCCAAAGGGTTTTTAAAACCGGGACCCATTACTGAGACTTCGCTGTCCGTCCGTCCATGCGTCTGTCACTAGGCTGTATCCCACAAACCGTGATAGCTAGACAGTTGAAATTTTCACAGATGATGTACGTATTTCGGTTGCCGCTATAACAACAAATACAAAAAAATAGAATAAGATAAATATTTAAGGGGCTCCCATACAATAAACGTGATTTTTTGCTTGATATTGATAACGGCAACAGGTAGACGCTTGAAATATTCACAGAATATTTAGTTACATTCACATGAGAAATACCAAAATAATAAAAAAATATTCGCAAAATAATATAATATAATATTCGCTAGACTTAAGTGGCAGTGGGCAGGGCACATCGCCCGTAGAACTGACGGCCGATGGGGCCGAAAGGTTCTCGAGTGGCGTCCGCGGACCGGAAGACGCAGTGTAGGTAGGCCTCCAACAAGATGGAGCGACGACCTAGTGAAGGTAGCGGGAACGCATTGGATGCGGATGGCACAGGGCCGATCTGTTTGGCGAGCCTTGGGGGAGGCCTATGTTCAGCAGTGGACGTCTTTCGGCTGAAATGATGATGATGATGACATGAGAAATACAAAAATTAAAATAAAACAGATATTTAAGGGGGGGGCTCCCGTACAACAAACGTGTTTTTTTGCCGTTTTTATACATAATGGTACGGAACCCTTTGTGCGCGAGTCCGATTCGCACTTGGCCGGTTTTTTTTATTACGGTAACAGTAACAAAATTAGGTCCTAGTGAACTTGGATTACCTTATGAAAACAAGCGCCTGATTATATTTTTATAGCACGAAGTAGCAAAAGCATCTATGTAGATTTAGCAAATAAAGTTATGATAGGCATTTAGAAACAGTTGAAAATCAGCTTAGACTAAGAATATGGCTAGACCAGTTCTATTTAAGACGAACAAAAAACCGTCATGTGTCTCTTTCTAGCACATGCAAAATCTCACTGTGAAAAAAAGAGTGAAGCATAGACAAACACCGCCATCTTAAACGTCAGTGTGTCAAATTCTGAGTCGTCGTGGTAGCCAGCTGGATACCAAAAGTTGTTATCAGTTTTCCCTTGTTTTTATGTGTTTTATGCCATTTTGAAGAGTGAAATTTAGTTAATTTCATATCACTATAACCATGGATTGTGTGGCTATCGGTTGCAAGAGTAGAATGGGTGTATTAACAGAAAGTGACCAAAGAATATCTTTCCATCGGTAAGTTATCGACTATCATTATGAACTTATTGCGCAATGTCTAGATTATATGATCTGTTCTCAATAAATAAATTGCCGTTCTAAATATTGTGAAGTCATAAAGATCACGTCAGGCCAAAGATTTATTAAAATAATGAACAACAAAACATCTGTTCAGGCCGTTATGACAGTTCATGTACGTAAAATTTGATAATAGGGATGTGGTTAAATAAATCGATATTGTATGTCATCATCATTGTATTTCAGGTTCAGCTTTTGTCACTTTTATTTAAAATTAATATATATTTTAGTTAAACTTTTTATAGGCTCTGAGAAGCACTACAAGAAAAACTAATTAAGTTGTATTATGGCTAATATAATGCTAATTGTTGATGTGTATTGTTCTCAGGTTACCTAAAGATCCTGATTTATGAAAGTTTGGCAGAAAAATAATCAAAAATGTATTCTGTTTTTTTGAGAAATAAAAAAAATGGTTTTATTTAGTGGTCAATAAATAATAAAACTACGTAAAATAAAATCATAGTAGTTATATATTGGGCATTCTGGCACACCTCGCTCGGGCTGTCGCCCTCGCTCGTTTTTGTGTGCCAGAATACCCAAAATATGATGCGAAAAATGTTACGCATTCCATAACAGACATTACAACACACAAACGATACAACTTATGATGGCATTGTGTTCGCCTGTGGAAATGTAACTCGGTTACGCGACCCATTATCACAACACACGAACGATACAACGATTACAATCGGAACGCACAACGGTACCATGCGTTGATTAGATCAACGTATCGAGGGTTAGAATCGTGCGCTCAACGGTATCGTGCGTTTTGCATCGATTAACACAACGTAAGTTCAGTTTGCTTGATTCCGTTATGCGTTGTTATTCCGTTTTATGTTTTTTGTTGCGTTCACCATCGCTTCCATTGCTTGATTTAAAATCAAAAATAAAAAAAAGCAAAAGGCTTAACACAATGTACACAGGATGGATCAGACCCATGTGTACACCAGAACCCTCGACTCTCCTCTAATATACCTAGTATTCGGATTATCAAGGGTTCTCATAACTCTCACGCTTGAGTCATACCCGATTATTGGGATTAGACTTCGGATCGTTATGGTGTTTGACACACTCCCACGTGATGAGTTGGCTATGCTCTTCAACGTGAGGAGTGTGAGCGGTTCTCCAAGTGCTACCGAGCGCATATAGCATTGGATTACCGAGTGCGTCATACCATCACTATGGTAATAAGCCGCCGCTTAAGGTTTGTGTCATACCATAACTATGATAATAAGCCACCGCTTATACCAAGACAGTCGCAGAGTTAGCCAAACTCTTTAACATGAAGTGGTATGGAGTCACCGCATCTAACGCTCGCTTGTAGACGCAGCTTCTCCAACAGCTAAAACAATGGAACTTTTATTTATATGAAACAAACTAAAAACTTCGTTAGCGTGATGTAGAACAGCGCTTGTGATTGGTTAAATCATGTGACGTAGATATGACGTGCAGTGATGTACACACCTGTTTTGTTGAAATCTTAAAGGTAGTTACTACAATTCGTTAAATACAAAGACAAACCGTGAAATAAGATGCACTAAGTTTAATTTCCAATGCAAAATATCTCACATATGCTTATAAAAAGCTTTAATCACAAACAGTTTAATACTAGTAATATGATCAAAACTAAGATTAAATAAAATAAACATGGAATCAGTTTCTACCTAACAGCTCGAAACCTCTGAGAGATTTTCATACTTGTATGTGTTCATTGGTTAATTAACAACATACACATAATGTTCATTCGTTTTCTTAATGTACTATTGTTCTGAACTGTTTATTATTTGGTGTACAATAAAGAGTTATTGTATTCATCATCATCATCATCATTTCAGCCGAAAGACGTCCACTGCTGAACATAGGCCTCCCCCAAGGCTCGCCAAACAGATCAGCCCTGTGCCATCCGCATCCAATGCATTCCCGCTACCTTCACCAGGTCGTCGCTCCATCTTGTTGGAGGCCTACCTACACTGCGTATGTTGTATTATTTTAACATTAATCCTAAAACATTTAAAAATATAATTAATTTTTGAGTACGTATAAGTTGCCATAATATCTAAGTATAAAATATTTGTTTAATATATCACAAACGGTGTTAACCTCAGAGAGAGATAAAAGTGTTTTAAATCATTGATCATGTTATAGTTGGTACTAAATATTGTGCACAATCTGATTAATTATTCTATACGACGGTCTCAAGTTCCGCTAATTAGTCGCACGTGCATTGCTTGCTTGCAATCTTTAACAATTAAAATGGATATTGATATCGAGCATGGAATCATTTTCTACCTAACGGCTCGAAACCTCTGAGAGAATTCAAACTTGTATGTGTACATTGGTTAATTAACAACATACACATTAATTTCACTCATTTCCTTAATGTGCTATTAATCTGAACTGTTTATTATTTGGTGTACAATAAAGAGTTATTGTATTCATCATCATCATCATCATTTCAACCGAAAGACGTCCACTGCTGAACATAGGCCTCCCCCAAGGCTCGCCAAACAGATCGGCCCTGTGCCATCCGCATCCAATGCATTCCCGCTACCTTCACCAGGTCGTCGCTCCATCTTGTTGGAGGCCTACCTACACTGCGTATGTTGTATTATTTTAACATTAATCCTAAAACATTTAAAAATATAATTAATTTTTGAGTACGTATAAGTTGCCATAATATCTAAGTATAAAATATTTGTTTAATATATCACAAACGGTGTTAACCTCAGAGTGAGTTAAAAGTGTTTTAAATCATTGATCATGTTATAGTTGGTACTAAATATTGTGCACAATCTGATTAATTTATCTATACGACGGTCTCAAGTTCCGCTAATTAGTCGCACGTGCATTGCTCGCTTGCAACCTTTGACAATTAAAATGGATATTGATATCGGGTTAGTGTTCCGCATACATTTATTAATTAATGTTGATTCAAAAGTGAGAAATACTAGATTTTGAATCAAATTATTTACTTAATCTTTGGGATATTGAGACTTGGAGTATCATACAAGTTTCCATTCATAAATGGCTATCATGAAGTCAAGTTCTGATAAGAGGTCTGTGACCTGTAGCGAGAGGTATATAGACCGAGATTATGATGATGACTGAATCTAGTAGTTTACCGTATAGTTACATTAATAAATGTTGCTTCAAACGTGAGAAATACTAGATTTTTAATCATAATTATTCATCATCATCATCATCATTTCAGCCGAAAGACGTCCACTGCTGAACATACGCCTCCCCCAAGGCTCGCCAAACAGATCGGCCCTGCGCCATCTGCATCCAATGCGTTCCCGCTACCTTCACCAGGTCGTCGCTTCATCTTGTTGGAGCATAATTATTAGCTACTCAATATTTGAAACCAGATTTCATTAATAAATACCCATAGATCTTTAACTAGTAATTTTATTTAGACCTTTAATTAAATCCTTGAGCTTATTACTTCGCGGACATGTATGATGATTTTATTTAGTATGATTAATCATACAATTTACTGATAACATCAAAGGTTTTTTACTCTAAGGGACCCTTCTTGAAATAAGTGAACGCGAGCAAATATGAATATGATACTCACATTTTCAATGGTATTTTAATCAAGCTTTATCGATCAGCGTTCCGTATACTTTAATTAACCTTATGTATGACTTTATTGGTACACCGCAGTGGTATGAGAGTTTAATGTCGTTGTTACTATGGTGACGTGTTGAAAGAACGCATCACATTGCTTGGGTCAGGAAATCTGTTAATTTTAATGCATGCAATACGTTGTGATCAATAATAAATTATACTCAGCTAAGGTTTTTTAAACTCTATGGAACCATGGTTGAAATTTAATACTTGAGCAATCAAAAGACCGAATGTACCATCATCATCATCATCATCATCATCGACATCAGATTCATCCTCTCACATAAAATAACCCAGGATACCTAACTTCTAAGGAACCCTGGTTGCGTGTATTAAATGCATGATCTATAATTTTTAATACGAAATCAACAAATTTAATTTGATACTTGTTGTTTTAAAGAAAATTCCATGAACAAAGACACCGCATACTCATCATTTAAAAATGTAATAATTACTCATTGGAAATATGTAACTAAAGAAAGTGTGTAAATAAGTAAACAAGGTGTAAATTCGCATGTCATAATTTGTTAGTTATAACTTAAACAACGATTAACGAAAGTTGATGAGTCGCTATTATTTTGTGATTAAATAGCCTTCGTTTTGCGGATTTGGTGTACTGCGTTCTACCTATACGCGCTAAGCTCAGTCGTGCTGCTAATTTTTACTTTTTTTCCGGTGAAGTGGTGTAATAGTTACATTAATTTAAAATGTGAGTATGAAACTTAATGGATATATAATTTAATCGTTTACTTTTAATGTAAAATAATACAATATTAATTCTCAGTGTGCTTTCAGGTCGGACTCCGAGTTTTCACTCCGTTCACGCAGCCCAACTCCGGTGCCGGAACACAAGAAAAAATCAAACAAGACGAGTTGCCATACTTCATGGTAATTTATTCTTTAGCTTTATAAATCGTGTTTATGTTAATACTTTAGTTTTTGATTTATAATTGTTACTTTTATATTTAATTCAGGTACGACGACTCTGAACGCTGCTCACCTACACCACCGGAGCAAAAGGGAAAATCTGATAACACCGGCAAGGCATCAGCGAAGCGCAGGAAAATCAGCTCAAGGTATATACACTTCATAATCTTTTTTTTTTTTTTATTCTATTTAAACTTATTTAGCATTCAATTGCACTCACGTCGATACGTTGCTCTGTGGCTGAATGAAAGAAGGACAAATCAACAAACCGACAAACACACTTTCGCATTTATATAAGGGTACGGATAATGTTGTAGGTTAAGATATTGATTTAAAACGTTTGTTAAATAATTGTTTTTGTTTACAGTGTGGCGAAAAAGAATACGGACATTTTCCAGATCATTAGAGAAGAAGAAAAAGGCGTTTCCAATCCTCAAAAACAAAAATCCTCGCAAACAGTATCATCGTTTAGCAGCCGCGTGTCTTCGGGCACAACTCGACGCAGCTTAACCAGAGCAGGTGACTTTTTGATTGACCTCAAGATTTATAAAGTAGAAGATTATCAGTCATTCGATGGTCTAGAACGTTATAAGAAGGCGTTGGCTGTAATTAAATTGCAGTGTGAGGAAAAAGCTGTTGAGTGGGAGCAGATTCAAAAATTTATGAGTACTGCTTTCAAACTTTTCAAAGACTCTGAGCCCGCTTTCTTTTCCAATGTTAAACAATATTGATAGTTAGAGGTACATAGAGTTGTTATTTTAATAGTTTTTTGTTATAGTTTACTTTTAGTTTCTCATAATGCCCTTTTGTGTATCGTGTAGCTTGTCTGTAGATAAAAAGTCATGGGTGGGACATCTCAGAAGTACCAAACATAAGACGAAAAATAACTCTATTCATGTTAATGGCAATGGTATCGAAATCATTCAGTCAGCATTTCGTAATCGCATCGCTTCTTATAGGATCACAGCGTCAAATGATATTTTTTCAAGTTCAGTAGATATATTTATGAACTCTATTCGTGATAACGTAAAGTTGGTTTTAGACAAATCGGTTCAAAAACATATCTGTGTAAAAGTTAATTTTGAACTCTATGGATTATTTTTATTGTTTAAAAATAATAGTCAATCCATTAAATCGTTTGGCACTAAGAATAAGATTTTATACCAAAATTATGATTTTGAACGATTGTATAGTGACCTTTTAATTAGTTTAAAAAAAAAAGTCGAGGAATTTCAAGAGCGTGATAGTGGGTGGACTCTTTTAAATAATTCTCATTTAGAAATTAATATAAATAAATTTCAACCGTTACATGGTTCAAGCTTTATTGAATTACCAAAAGTTATCCGAAATAAAAAAGCTTGTATTAATATTCAGAACAGAGACCATTGCTGTTTTCTGTGGTGTGTGACTGCAGCTTTATATCCTGCTAAAAAAAATCCACAGAGAGTAACATCGTACCCAGATTTTAATGATGTGTTAAATATTCCCGAGGATATATCTTTTCCGCTTTCAATATTCGATATTAAAACTTTTGAAAAATATAATTCTTCTCTTGCTTTCATTATTTTCGGGTTAAAAAATAATAAAATAGTTGGTCCGCTTTACAAATCTGAAAATAAAAATCAAATTAATAAAAAAAAAACTATTTATCTATTATTGTTAGAAAATGGTGGTAATTCACATTTTTGTTTGATCAAAGACTTGTGTCGATTAGTTAGGAGTCAAATAACCGCTCACCATGATAAGTTATACTTTTGCGAAACTTGTTTGATATTTTTCCATAAAGAAGAAGAACTAGAAAATCATTTGTGCAACGGTTTAGTCACTGTGTTACCAGAAAAGGGGTCAGTAATTAAATTCAAAAATTATGAGCGCAAGCAAAACATGCCGTTTGTGATTTACGCGGACTTTGAATCGTTATTACAGCAAACCGATGTATGTAATTGCGGTATTGACTGTACTACTCATAAAACTGTCAATACAACAACCTTACAACACCACACGCCTGCTGCGTTTGCGTATTATATTGTTTGTTCTGTTGATCGAAGTTATAATCACTATGTTTCATACCGCGGTTTTGATTGCGTAGATAAGTTTGTAGATTCAATTTATAAAGAGGTTTCAGAAATAAAAAAAGTTTTGAATATCAATACCCCCATTATATTCAATAATAATGACAAAATAAACTTTGCTACTGCTTCACGATGTTATATTTGTGATAATTTCCTTTATTCCGATAGAGTCAGAGACCACTGTCATTTAACCGGACGCTACCGAGGTGCATCACATAGTATTTGCAATTTACAATTCAAGCGTCCATCTTTTGTGCCTATATATTTTCACAATTTATCAGGGTATGATAGTCATTTATTTATAAAAAAGTTAGGTCAGGCTCGTGGCACATTGAAAATAATTCCGAAAACTAAGGAAAACTATGTTTCTTTCATTAAATTTATCCCAATCGAGAACGAATTCTTTCAGCTGCGTTTTGTAGACTCGTTTAAATTTTTAGGAACTAGCTTAGATAAATTAACAAAAACAATGCAAAAAGACGATTTTGATCATCTGCGACGCTATTTCCCAAATTCAGTTAAATTTCAATTACTTACACGTAAAGGTGTATACCCATATGAGTACATGGATACCTGGGAACGCTTTGAAGAGGAATCTCTTCCAATTCAAGAATTTTTTTACAGTTCTCTTACGAATGAAAATATTTCTAAGGAAGACTATAATCATGCGTGTTTGGTATGGAAAGAGTTTAATATCGTTAATTTGGGGGATTATACTGATTTGTATCTCAAAACAGATGTTCTTCTATTAGCAGATATTTTTGAAAAATTTAGGGCGACTTGTAAACAAAACTACAACTTGGATCCAGCTTTCTATTTAACTGCACCTAGTTTATCATTTGATGCAATGTTGTTAAAAACAGGTGTAGAATTAGAGCTTATTAACGATTTGAATATGATAACAATGATTCAGAACGGTATTAGAGGTGGCGTCTGTTTGTGTCCTCACAGATATGCTAAAGCTAATAACGAGTATATACAGGGCTATAACCCTTCACAACCAGATTCTTACATCATTTATATAGATTGTAACAACTTATATGGATATAGCATGTACCAGTCTTTGCCGTTATCAAACTTCAGGTTTTTAGAACGAAATGAAATTGATGCGTTAGATATAACACAAATACATAACGATGCTAAGTATGGTTTTATACTCGAAGTCGATTTGATTTACCCTAAAAATCTACACAACGAACACAATGACCTACCTTTTTGTCCTGAAAAATGTATACCACCAGGAGGTAAAGATTACAAACTTGTACCCAATTTACATGACAAATACTTTTATGTTATTCATTATGTTCATCTCAAAACTTGTCTTAAACATGGATTACAATTAAAAAAAATACACAGAGTGATCACATTTTTGCAAGACTCTTATTTGAAACAATATATTGATCTTTTTTTTTTTTTTTTTTTTTTTTTTTTTCTTTTGGCTTTCACCCTTGCTTTTTTAGCAAGGCGTATTTTGCCAGTGTCGACGTAAAGACATGACACACATGAGGAGACTGTTCGGTTTAAGAAATTTTGATTTTGGGGAAGGAATAGACAGGAGACCTAGAACAAATAACACGAGTTATGGACGGTACACAGACAACATATAAGACGATCTTACATTACAAGTTTTTTTTTTTTTTAATTGGAGGGAAATGGTAGTTAAGCATGCTAACACGAAAGGAATGAAAAGTTTGGAAGCATAATATATTATATAAGAGAGGCATGCTACAGTAACTACAGCTTAATGTTGTGGCACTGTATGAATTTTATTAAAACTTTTAGCAAGGGAGAGTCCAAGAGAGAAAGAAGTGACAGGAAGTCGATAGGTCGCGGTACTTCCTTAGGTAACACATCATACAAGGAGTATGTTAGTTTACTGCAGTTGAAAAAAATGTGATCCAGGGTACCTTCGTCAAGACCGCATTCGCATAGGGAGTTATCCCGCACCCTAATTTTTGACAGGAATACCGGAGTGCAGACATGACCCAGACGGAGTCGACAAATAGTAGAAGTGACCCATTTATTAGCTGAGCGGAAACGGTAGAACCAAGGTTTGTGAGGTATCAGCGGTTGAATGTTTCCATAATGACGACCTTTCTGATGTCTGGAGAGGTTCCACTGGTTCTGCCAGGAATCCCTCAAGTAAGTTCGAGCGCACGTCATTAAGTCTGATGAAAAGATAATGTTATAGTCCTGGGAACCGATTTCGATGGCCTCTTTTGCCCACGTGTCCGCTTTTTCGTTGCCAACTATGCCGCAATGGCCTGGAATCCATGCAAGAGTAACTTCTAGTCCTTCCATTTCACAGCGCATTAGAGCCTCTTTAATCTTTAATAATACTGGGAATTTAGTTTTCATTTTAAAATGGTTGCCTACAATTGCTTGTAAACAGCTTTTAGCATCTGTAAAAATTATAGTTTTTGGAACATTATGTGATTCCGAAAATTTAATGGCCTCTAGAATTGCTATGGACTCCCCAGTAAAAACCGATGATTGAGCTGGGATTTTTTGGGTCAAAGCGATTTGGTATTTGGGGATCCATACCGCTGCGCCCACGCAACCATCGGAATCCACTTTGGAAGCATCTGTGTAAATGGCAAGCCGGTCTTGCCATTTTTCCAATTTTTTATTGAAATGGGTGTTAGCTGATGGACTATCCTTGTGAATACCAAAATCAAGAATAACATTCGGGGAATAGATTAAAGAGTCAAAGCTGGCCTCGAATATAGGGTTGGCGGTAGTGGAAAATAAAGGAGATGGAAGGTTTTTTAATTTGGAGTAAGAAGAGATATATCTTGGAGTTTCCTTATGTGCCCAATATATATTATTAGAAACTTCCTGGGAGAGGGCCTCCAAACGGGGGAGAAGAGGATGATTTGAAAATGAAGAAGCCTTAAAAATGAAGCGGTCCGCCAGATACTGTCTGCGGAGGGAGAGGGGAGGGTCATAGCATTCAACCTGCATGGCGTTTTTTGGAGATGATTTCATTGCTCCCAGAGCAATACGAAGGCACTTAGCTTGAATAAGGTCAAGTTTTGTAAGGGCAGATTTATTACAAGGCTCTATTACGAGTGAGCCGTAGTCTATCTGGCTACGAATTACTGCATTATAGACGAGTTTTTGGCAGTATGGGTGAGCGCCCCACCAGACACCAGAAAGAGCCCGGAGAACATTCACCCCCCTTTCGCATTTCCCAGATATGTACTCCAAGTGTGGGACACCAGTCATTTTGGAATCCAAAAACACTCCGAGGAATTTGACCGAGTCTTTGCAAGGAATGACCTCACTCTCATAGCAGATGTCTATGTTAGGGATTATTCGACTACGCGTGAAGGTCACTGTACAGCTTTTAGACGGAGATAAAGCCAAACCTTGCTCGTCCAACCAAACCTTAAGATAACTGATCGCCTCGTTCAGTCTTGAGGCTGCCTCAGCAGTTGATTGTGTAGCGGTGTACAGCACCAAGTCATCTGCATATTGTAGGATTTCACAAAAGGGTGAGACAGAGTGTTCAATGTCCATAGTATATAGATTGTAGAGGAGGGGAGAGAGTACCGAGCCTTGAGGGAGCCCCTGCCATAGGGTACGAGGAGGGTAGAGGGTATTACCAGTTCGGATTTTAATGGTCCTTCCCATGAACAGTTTACAGACAAAATGTACTATCTTCGCAGGAATACTCAGCTGAAGCATTTTAGCTCTGAGTACCGGGAGAAGTACATTGTCGTACGCAGCGGAGATATCCAAGAAGCATCCTATAAGATGTTGTTTTTTTGAAAGGGCCAATCTAATGTCTGAAGTCAGTATGCTTAAATTGTCCATAGTACTTTTGCCTTTACGAAATCCGAACTGTGTATTAGCTAGCAAATTATCTTTCTCTACGAACCATTCCAACCTATTCTTAATCAAATGTTCAAATATTTTACATATTGAAGAGGAAAGGGCTATTGGGCGATAGGAGTTTGCATCCAGGGGGTTTTTTCCTGGTTTAAGGATTGGGATTATAATTTGTGACTTCCATTCCTCGGGGACTTCACCAGACACAAAAAAAAGGTTAAGCAGACTCAGAAGATATTCCTTTGAAAAGCGATTAAGTTTGCGGATAAAAATATATGGAATACCATCTTCACCAGGTGAGCTGTTACGAAGGTTGTCTAGTGCCAACTCAAGTTCTGTGTATGTGAAGGGCAGATCAAGAGGACCTAGCCTGACAGAAGGAGGAGAGGGGTCTATGCATGACTCCTCAGGGACTGATGGGGGAGCCAATTTATCCGCAAATTCCAACAGCCAGGAAGGGGGATTATTAGGGGCTGAGCAGTCAGGTTCAAAGGAGCCTCTAAATTTTTTAATGCTTTTCCAGACCATCGAAGGCGGGGTTCTCGGGTTCAAGCTTTCGCAGAATCCCTTCCAACCCTTCCTTTTTTTTTTATTCAGAAGACGCTTGGTGCGAGCACATATTTTTTGGAAGTTTAAGAAATCTTCAGAGAGGCCGGATGCATTGAAAGTGCGTTCAGAGTTGTTCCTTTCCTTTATTGCCGCCGTACATTCTGCATCCCACCAAGGAGGCGAAGGGATTTTGTTACAAAGATTTTTTTTTTTAGGGATGGATGCATCGGCGGCTTCTATTAGTACGGATTGGAAGTGTTGGTATTGTTCGAAGGGGTTTAAACGGTGACGGTCAACATTCTTTAAACTTTTTTCAACATGGAAGGAAAATTTAGGCCAGTCCGCTTTATCTACTCTAAATTTGAGGAGGGGTTGGGGGGCAGGTGAAGGGAGAACTGAGGTTGGCTGGGACATGATGATGGGGAAATGATCACTTCCGAATGACTGGCTCAGCACCCGATAGGATAGTGAACACGAGAGGTTGGGAGAGCAAGCTGACAAGTCCAACACTGAGTTGGGGTTTTGCCCCGGGTAAACCCGGTGAGTGGGGGATCCGTCGTTGATAACTACGACGTTAATATCATCAAACAAGTCCAAGAGGAAAGCGGAAAAAGCGTCAGAATGTGATGAGCCCCAGGAAGTGTTGTGGCTGTTAAAATGCCCTAGAATGAGAAGAGGAGGAGGAACCGAGAACAAGATGGTGGAAAGATCTGGGATTAAGTTAATATTTGGGTGTGGGATATAGATGGATAGAAAATTTATTCCCATGACCTTAGCCGCAACTGCGTTAATTTCATGAGAATGCGGTGGGAGGGGGATATGGGAAATAGAGTAGCCTCTTTTAATCAATAACGCACAGCCTGCGCGTCCATCGTCGCGGTCCTCCCGGAGGCATGTGAAGCCAGGTATCCTGAAGCGGGAGCCCGGTCTCAGCCATGTCTCCGAAATGGCCGCCACTGCGATGGAGTGCTCATTAACGAGATTGATTAAGTCAGGTTTTTTAGGGATAATGCTACGAATATTCCATTGCAGGAAGTTGGCCTGGAGGGCCATTGGAGAAGGACAATTTCTCGGCTAGTGATACCATTAAAGGGGCAACGTCGTGCGGTAAACAATCGCTCCATTTGGCGATTATATTAGTAAGCAGCTTGAACAAAAGTTCCATGAGGTCTTCATTAGGAGTCTCATCTGGCTTGCGCCAGGACGACAAAAGATGACCATTTGGGACCTCGGATCGGGGGGATGAGATGATGTCTTGGTGGGCCTGGCGGTCATAACCGGGAGTCAGGGGGGTCCTAGCTCTGGGTTTGCGGGTTATCGTTTTGCGGTATGAGACCGAAGGGGGCGATTGGGTAGGGGGGAGGGAGTGGGCGGAAGAGGGAGATTGCCAAGGGGAGTTAGATACTGGTTCAAACAAAACCTTAGCGACGTCGGCATAAGGTCGGCGAACGGTTGGGAAACGAGAAGAGGCTTCTTGATAGGAGATGTTGTGCTCCGACATTGCCATTTTAATTGACTTTTGTCTACAGTACTCGGGGCAGCGTTGGTCTGTCGCATAATGATGGCCTGAGCAGTAGAGACAGGTTACTTGCTCAGCTGCAATATTGCATCCCTCGCCGGGGTGTTTATGGGCGCATTTGAAGCATCGGGCATCGGAGCGGCATTGGGCCTGAATATGGCCGAACCTCAAGCATTTACGGCACTGGATTGTAGGTAGTACGTATATTTCAACCTTCAACGACGTGTAAAACGCAAATACTTTTTCTGGTAGTTTTTGACCTTCAAAAGTTACTACAACCGTCTGTGTTGGAACCCAAGATGGAGGACCTCCCTCCTGGGTTACTTTACGCTGAAGACGACGGGCTTTAAGGATTTTCCCTTGTCCGTCTTTGAGGTCCGTAGCATCTACAAATTCATCCATTGACCAGTCAACTGGAACGCCACGAATTAAACCCATCCTGGAAACGTTGTAAGAAGGAATAGAAGCTACGAATTTGTGTTGTGTTAGGCAAGGGTTCTCAATTATATTGTTTGCATCTAAAGCGGTCAAAAATTCCACCGAAACACGGTTCCTACCCACTGATTTTATACCATCTTTTTTGATGTTTTTAATATTGTCCTTAAAAAACGCGAGGCCAACTTTAATAGGTTGAAGTGAGATGCCAGAATTACTAGACTCTGCATCTCGGGAGATATGAACAATAAACGGGCCACTGTCTCCTGTCCCGTACCTGCGGTATCCGCCGTCTAAATCAGGATGTTTATAAATGCCGGCGACCGAGGCGTTATCGGCATCGTTACCCTGCGTCACCCTTTTTTCTCTTGGTTCAACCACCTTTTCGGTCGATGTCAGCTCCAAGGAACTAAGGTTACGCTTTCGCGCCTTGTTATGCGAAACCGTATCCCCCCTCATAGGACTGTCACCGCCCGGATCCGGGGGCTCCTCGTTTCCCTCCATATTATTGGCCTTTGGCTCTCAGCCAAACGGCCAAATGTGACGTTATATTAACAATATATTATAATTAGTATTAGTACACCACCACCAGATATTGATAATAAGAGGATTAATATTTAGATTGGGAATATAACCTAAAAATGAACTGACTCACTGCACGGTGCTTCTGTCAATTCATATATTGATCTTAATACAAAGTTACGTCAAAATGCTACTTCAACTTTTGAACAAGACCTTTTCAAGGTTATCATTAACTCTTTGTTTGGAAAGACCTTAGAAAATAATTTAAAAAAAAAAATCAATGTTCAGTTGGTTAATAACTGGTGTGATAATAAAAACATAACTAAGAAAAGAACTACAGCAGACAAATTGATTGCGCGTCCTAATTTCCATAGTGCTACGGTGTTTAGCGAAAACTTGGTAGCGGTACAGTTAAAGCCGGATCGCATATTTTTAGACAAACCGATATATATCGGTTTTACGGTGCTAGAGTTGTCAAAAAGTCATATGTACGACTTTCATTACTCAGTATTTAAACCCATGTATGAGAATCGTTTACAGATGTGCTACACGGATACAGACAGTTTTATTTATCATATACAGACCAATAACTATTACAACGATTTAAAAACAAGCCTTTTGCCTTATTTTGATACTAGTAACTATCCTATTGATAACAAGTATCTGTTACCTATTCAAAACAAAAAAGTTCCAGGTCTTTTTAAGGATGAAATGGGTGGGAAAATGATTATTGAATTTGTTGGCCTTCGATCTAAACTTTATTGTATTAAAACCAATGATGATGTTATAAAAAAAAAGCCAAAGGAGTGAAAGCATCGGTTATACGTGAATTCAATATTTCTGATTACGAAAAATCATTGTTTCGTGGTGAAATAATTAAAAGGAAAAACATTTTATTTAAATCGATTAAACATGAAATATTTACACAAAGCGTTAATAAAGTTGCCCTATCCTCTAATGATGACAAACGCATGATTTCTGCTGACAAAGTATCTACTAAAGCGTGGGGTCATACTTCAATACTTAATTTTTAAACAAAAAAAAAATAGTTATCGGTTTGTATTTATGATAAATAATATTTATATCACTTTTCTGAAGTTAAATTTTTTCTGTTAACTGTATTTAGCAATATTATAATGTTCGAAATACTGACATATGTTTATATTACTTGTTTACAAATAGTTACCTATTTGCTGATTGTATGTGCTCAGTGGCAGCGATCTGGGGATATGCCTAAGCATATTTTGTAGAGTTTTAGGTTAAGTTTATTCGTGTTTATTTCTATTTTTAAATTCTTTTTGCGTGTAATAAAACCTGTGTTTTTTATAACAAGTTTATATAATTGTGTTTTTTTTTTAATAAATACAAATTAAAATGACATAATTTGTTTTCTTTTACTTCCTAGCCTAAAAGGTTCAGCCCACACTGCTAGGATTACTCCTTAAAGGATTACTACTTTAATTTAAAAATGCGTGGTCACACATAACATGATTCTTACCTAAAAACTCTTTAAGACTGTTCTACCAGTATGTGTTGGGTCTAACAGTACCCTATATTGAATCTGCTAGGTACCTAAATTAAAAGTACCTATTTCAAACTTTGATTAAAGTAAATTTATTGCTTAATTGAATCAAGTCTAAACCTGTTTAACACGTGGCAAATACCTATCAACGATCACTTTGTCAGCGAACTCGTAACTTGATCACATGAATGTAATGTAACTTGATGACGAAGTGTGCGCACGTGCTGTATGCTTGATTATTGATGATGCATGGAATTTATTACGTATAAAACCGTCGCTTTAATTGATTAACTTTTATTAGTCTTCATTTATCTGCTCAACAACATAAAATAACAGAAACCGTTTATTATCTCAATTTGGTGAGTTGAATATTTTCTATTTTATTTTATTTTACTCGTATAAATAAATTTCATACATTTAACGACTAGCACTACTAAGTTTGTTATTTACATTTTTATTGCTACAGCCTAATTGAATTTTGTAATCCTGTTTCGATTATAATTATATAATATTTAACTAGTTAGGTATGAAGTATCTTTTCAGCGCGGAATGCTGATGACCTGGGTTCGATTCCCAGCATTGGTCTTTTTTTCTGGGGTTTTTTCTGTGCATCTATATTTCAGTTTGTATTTAGTTTAAAATATATAATATTTATTATTTGTTACAGAAAATGGAACAAATTGATGAAATTTCTCCAAGACTGTTTTCTCAATACGCACAAGATCCATTAGAGGGTTTTCAAGACGATGAAGAAGATGATTTATTCAAGAAAATTAAAAAAGCAAGCCAGAAACCAAAAAACATCAAAAAACGCGAAAAAATACAAAACAAAATCACGAAGAAAAGCACTCCAGGTCAACCACCGTCATTTGTCATCAACAATAAGCCAGGCAAGGGAAGTAGGCTTATAAAAATAAAAATTATAAATTTAAATGCCCTTGGTTACGAGCAAGATAGCGACGACGGCGAGAGTGTTCTCCTTAATGCTCAGTATGTTGCAGACGACGGTTATGATGAAATTGTGGACAGTGCTGAAAGTTTAATTGACAAAATATCCAAAAGAATGTGTGGATATAGTGTTAGTTTTTAAGAACTTTAATTTGTTATATCTTAAGGAATTATTTAATAAATGTGTAGTTAAAATTATAAAATTATGTTTTATTTACCTATCTATTTAGTGACTTTAATTGGGTGAAAGGAAAATGTGAAAACAATCATAGTAGAAGTAACTTTTTTATTACGAAATTAATACATACAATATTCTTATAATGTGAAAACATGCGACATTTCATTATCAAAGTAACATTTTTTGAGACATATAACGTTTTTTAACGCGCAAGATTTTTTATGATGGACACAGTTGTACGATCTACTGTCGATACAATATATACTATACAAAGATTGAAAATTTGGACAGCCTTCATCATCCAAGTCTATTACAGTGCAATCAGCACACAAATTTTTAACCCATTCAATTTTTTCTAAGCCTTTTACAAGTATAATCTTACCAGTCAAATAACTATGAATGATTCTTTTAAATTCTCTGTAATCGACATATCCCTCGCGCCACAATATGCCAAGGTTTTTCTCAATCCATTTCACTTGTCTTTTTTCATTTTCTGATAAAGTAGAAAATGAATATGGAGGTTTTACTAAAAACGTTTGTGTGTATTCATTGGTACTAATCGCAAATTCTTTAATAATAAACTCATTTTTAGATGCTTTAAACCCCTGAACATCTACGAATAGATGATTCAGATTCATTATGATAACTTCTTTGTAATACCGGTCAATGGTTTATATTCTATAATACTATCATTCAGAATAAGACAATAAGCCGCAGTATTATCAGGTATATCTGCTTCACATTCTAATTCAATCCGCACATCTACTGATCCCGTTTTTAAGGTCTCGTTTTGACGTGAACAATCGATAACAAACAGAGGTGCTTTATCTTTAAATTCTTGCGGATTCAACAAAGGTGCTTGACGACGGTTGTAATAAGACTGCTGGAATTTGGCATACTGTTCGTATAATAAAGCAAATTTTTGAGCTGAAAAACTAGTATTCAAATTTTCGTAAGGAAAATAGCACGAATTTAAATGAACTTTAACATCTCGCAAATTACAGTGATCGAAACGCGACACGTCATGATCAGAAACATTTTTTCTGTTTGTTTTTAATCCAATTATAACATAGCGAGGTTTTTCAATTTGAGAGGAAGTTTTGACAGCCCAAGAATGTTTTGATGTTTTAGGTAAGAGAGGATATTCGTACAGGTCCCAGTTCCTAAATGCTAACTGAATTGCGCGATCTCTTTCCAAACATTTGAGCAAACCTAATCTTTCCCGATCTGAAACCTTAATGTGAGGCATTCGCCATACTATTTTAGATATAGTTAGGTTATCTATATACTCATTTGGGTTCAGTTTTACGCTATTTAAATTAGTATTAGATCGTAAAAGAATAAGTTCGTGCTTACAGTTAATAATGATTTTGTCGTAATCCTCTGCGAAGCCAAGAATCTTATTTAATGGAATAGATACAGAAAACATTCCATGCGAAATTTTTGTGCCATTAACGTCCCAGAACCATAACTTTGACATCGACGATTCGTGTTCATTCAACGATACAAGAGATTTCATTGTTGTTGTGACCCCAGCGTTTTTAATTTTATCTATTTCGATCCCATTCAGTTCATATCGAATGTCTTGAAATAAATGAAGTATAGGGTTATTTGTAAAAAGAACACTGTTCACCTTCGCTTTTGACTCTCTGTTGATTACTTCTATAGTACCCTCTATATATAAAGTACTTGATGATGGTAGTACGTAAAGATCTTGTTGGTTAATAGGTATTCGGATTTCATCGTTTAAATTGAAACTTGTTACGTACGGTTTATACGAATGATATTCAATACTTTCAATCGCGTCATCAACGCTAAAAGGATCGGATAAGTTTAATATACTCATTTTAATAAACCAATTTTTTTTAAAAATCGTTTGTTTTCTTTTGTAAGTTGATCTTTAGGTCTTCTTTTCTTGATAGCACAATGAGCACTAACAGTTTTTATGTGCGACACGAAATTTTTATTAAAATCTATCATTTTTTCCTAATATGTAAATATATTTGAATCTCTTCACCACGTAAATTCACTAAATTATCGTTTATATCCAATATTCTTATTTTAAGAGAGTTTAAACTGTTTTGAGTAACAGGAAAATAGATAACGTTTTTTGGTGTTTCTATAATCCGGTAACCAGGGGGTACATTAGGCACAAATTCATGAATTATATGACTAGGTTTTCCGTTTACGAATGATCCACTCACAATGTCACATTCAACTCGCACTATAGTCGTTGATAGAATGGATACCGGAAATGGGGACTCAGTTAATATATTCGCTCGCACTGTTTCTTCACCAAAACCAAGTAACTTACCAATTGAATTTGGTTTTTTAAAATAGATGTTTTTGGAACACAATATAGATGTCTTTAGTGTATTATTATTGCATGTCAGTGTAAATGTACATCCTTGGAGGTGTTTTTTAAGATAATCGTCGAGATCCTGAAGTTCATAAGACCCCTCAGGAATTTCTACTACTTCGTTATCACCATAATAAAACTTATTGTTTCTATAGTCTATATTAGGTATTGAGTTAAAAGTTGACATGTATAGCAACCCACATTCATATTCACCATCTAATTGAAGAGCTGGTGAATGATTCGTAATTAAGGTAGAGGAGGATCCTGTTATAGACAAAGTGAAAGACATCATGATAATGAGAAACTATTTATTGATCAGAGGTATTTAAACGGTTATTCCAAAATTTTTTTAAATATTTCAAGCATAAATGTCCACAATTAACAGTATTAAATTTTTGATAAGTATTATAATTGTATAAGATATTATAATTTTTTAAATACTTTATTAATTCTAGCGGTGGTCGAAGGTCACCATAACTATTGAAATATTCACAATAATTATTATCTTTGACATAGGCTACCCAGTGAGTCCCTTGGTTTTTAGAACTATCTAAATTTATGATAGCACATTCTACTTTTTTTGCACGCTTTGGTAAACTGTCTCTCATGTAAACACCGCGAAAATGAGGAATATCTGATGAATGCTTTAAAATATCAACATTTGTAAGAGCGCGTCTGGGTAGCCTTTCATTTAGTTTTTTGAACGTTTTATACACAATCCATTTCCATTTCTGTACGGTTTTATATGTAACCCTTTTCCTATTGCAATAGATTCCATCATCTTATTATGACGTTCTGATTCAGCTAAGTTTTTTCTTGCAGCTTTGTAATCACCAACAGCTTTAGCGATCCCAGCAGCTCCTCCTGCCAATGATCCTTACGCAGAAAGTCCGGCAAAAATGGGTATTAGTGGTAATATACCCCCAGTTTTCGGGATTGGAATCAAACGAGGAACTCGCAGCTTACTCGTTTTGTTATTAAGAAATATTTTATTTGCTGCGCTAAGAGCTTGATTAATAGCAGTGCCTTTACTTTTAGATTTATTTTTTTTCAACTTGGTGCCTATCTTAGAAACAAAATGTTTAAATGATTTAATCCCAGCACCAGCTTTAATTTTAGATTTCATTATTTTGCTAACTAACCACGATGCAAGTTTTTCTCCTTTTCCAACACCTTTTGCATTCAATCTTTGTTTAGCCATTTTATAGAGTTCTAAATCTGCACGATGTCGATCTGCTAGGTTAAAATATTTATCGTATGCTATATCGTGTTGCATACACGCGTTGTCCAATTCATTAACTCCTTTATCACCTCTTTGCAACCGCTTATGCAATTTTGTGCCAGGTCCACAATAATTGTAACCAGGTATGTGAAGTTCAATTGGTAAGTAATTAATAATACTGTTTAGAAGTCCTCTTCCTTTCATTTCATGCGTGTTAATGACTTTGTGCAAGATTTTTTTTAAATATATTCACACAATGGCATTTCTATCAATCCAACTGTTTTCGCTATCGTTAAGTCCTAACCACTTAACATACAATTTTTTCCCTCTTTTTTTGATCACCTTTTCTATGAGGTAAACGTCTGGGTACTTAGTTTTTTGCAGTTCTTGTTCATAAAACGTACCGAGTATAGTGTTTTTTCGCTGGTCTTCAATATAGTAAGTAACAGGACAAGTGTGATTCACGTGTTTGATAGTAAATAGCTCTGTTGACCAGTTAGGTGTATAACCTTTATGAAAGACGCTTTTGTACTTGCTTATACGGACACGATCACCTACATTAAATTTATTTAATTGAAAACAAAGTTTAGATTGTTTTTTTCCAATGTTTTTCTTTACTTTAACTTCATTGTTAAAATTAACATCAATCGGACTAAATTTTGTAGTGCTGTGCACAGTTCGATTATAAGATTCGACTATGTCATCTAAAGGTTTACCAACCCATTTATAATTTCCAATAAAACTAAAATATTTATAAAGTTTATTCTTAAGCGTCTTGATTACCCTTTCAACAATAGATGCCTTTTTAATTGAATACGTGGAATAATGATTTATTTTTAAAGAATTCACATACCTCTGAAATTCTTCATTGTAAAATTCTTTTCCAAAGTCTGTCTGCAAGTTTCTAGGTGTTCGTTTTGTCGATGTTATAATTTGTTCAAAAGCATTTTTTACATCTGATTTAGTTTTAGATTTTGTTGGAATACACCACGTGTATTTTGAAAAAGTATCAATAACGACTAAAATGTATTTATTTCCCTTATTAGCTGTTTGTAAATACTGTAAGTCAATTAAATCTGCTTGCCACAAATCGTCAATTCCTTTTAATATAACTGCCCGACGCTTGAAATTTTTTCTTGCTGATCTATGGATTTCGTTCACGACTTGTTCTTTTGCCATAATTGAATTGATTTAAAATACCCTCTATGTCCTCTTTTGTATAAAAGTTTATTCTTAACTGATTAGAAAGCTGTAAGATTTGAGAATTTATAATTTCAAATATAGAATCAAGATACTTTTTATCGTAAATGTTCTGAACGAGCTGATCGACATACTGCTTATTTGTTGCATCATCATGTAACACTTCTCCCCAGGGCTTATCAGAAATGAATGAAAAGCACTGAAGTAATTAGCGTTCGTATTTATAACTACTTAACACTTCAATAATTGGCCAAAATAAATGTGATCGTCTAGTTTTAAAAATAGGACCCTCTATTACGTTGTGTTGTGTTATAAAATACCTAAGTGGATAAATCAAGATAGTTCAGAGTTAAGTGATAATAGTTAATAATATTAGAATATCCTGCCCAATGCTAAATGAATCATCATTCCAATTGCAGCGCTGCCCTCCGACTTCAGAACAAAATGTATGACTTACAAATTGATAAGTTTTTGGCCCTACCCTAAAAACCCCCTACCTCAAAAAGGCCTTTCAATGAACGCCAACTTGTGTATTTCATATTATATAGGCTGTGTTGTAAGCCAAACTTACACAATTTAACACTCATTCTGGATGGGGAATGACCGCAACCCAAAATATATCAGTGTCCTTTTATACCAGGTCAATCATTCATCCATACAGAGACATAAAAAATGCAATTCATGCAAATTATGCTTATTTAAATAACGCTTGAAATTACGCTTCCCTATTTCGAAAGCTGCCGCGGATGTCTGTGTCAAAGAGCTAGAGGGTGTTGACGAGTTGTACAAGGTGACCTGAATACCATTTAAATGAATATGATAAGTACTTTTCTGTGAACTCCTGCAAAGGATACAGCTTTAAAACTAGTCTTCACACAAGACGCAGACGGTCATGGGTCGAAAAGCCAAAGACGATGTACCTCAGAGACACTAGCAAAAATCATAAACACCCAAATGACTCAGGGCTTGTGTGTGTACCTAGTGTGTGTGAAGAACCCAAATTAATGAGTTCTAGTGTGTGTCGTATTGCTGTCCGGTATATCCAGGAGCTAGTCTCAGCCAAATAACCTTCTAGCATGTGTGTTAGCTAGTGTGTGTGTGAATTAATTAAAATGTGGTGTGTACCTAGTGTGTGTGTTGTGTGATGTTGTGCAGTGTAAGAGAATAGTGTGTGTATAATGTAAAAGTAATACCTACTAAGACCTCTAGATTGACACAGACTAGAATCAAATAAGCAATGCTACGCGTGAAACAGTAATTCAGTGAAATGCCAGGTTGAGTGAAAGTGATGTAGAATAATGATTGAGATAATACACTCTTCCCTTTACTCCACCGAAATCACAGTGACACCTTAAAATTAGATGTATTTAATGCACTCAAACATGCTCTCAATCATACAAAATATTAGTAAAATAAGATGAAACGAAGCTCTGCTTTTGACTTTGTGTCAAAACACGCCGAAAACGAAAACAACCAGCGAATAACTATAAAATAGCCTAATCAATTAAAACTATAGGTACCTAATAGCTTTAGAAAACCTGTATTAAAGAAAAAAAAATGGAATAACCAGCCGTCCGCTCGTAGTATCTATAAACCTACTTACTATTGTCAGCCTATAACTTATAAACCTAGCTAAATTAGCTAAAATACCTAGCAATACTAGTCGATCGCTCGCCCCTACTATCTGAATAATAAAAATACCTTATTAGATTAAGTGAATAAAACTATAAGTTTAAATCAAATGAGTTTAAGTTATATTTAGTTTAATTTAAGTTTTATAGTTCATTTAATAGATAATAACCTAGAGTTATAATGGAACAAAATTTAGTCAAGTCTTATTTTAATTTTATAGCACTAATAAAAAATATATATATCCTAAAACTTAGCTGCCGTTAGTATGTAAAATCCTGCTGCGTCTCAGCTACTGCGAGATCGAGAAATCCCGACCTGCCTCACGAATACGAAAGTCTAGTCTTACAAAATAATCACTACACTAAGCACTATATTTTTAATAAGTCGACGAGTTAATACGATCGAAATCGGTTTTCGCTCTCGTATATTTTATCGTTTTAATTTGTATGAATTAAAATCACAAGCACTAACTTTATGCTATGAATCTACTTATAAACGCATATGTGAATAAAAACACCTTAGCGTTTCGCGTCCCGGAATCCAACTAACTCAAAACAAAGCTCTCCCTGCCCTATCCCTTCTACACAGCCTATATTAAAAAAATCACTACGTCTTTGGATTTCGAAAATATTCCACAAACTCATAAATCTATAACTTTATTAGCCCACTTGAGCCAAAATTTAACACGGCCGGTCTCACGCACTTGAAGACATAAATCGTCACACTTAAAATCAAAATTCTGGGACCTTTCAGAACACTTGAAAACTATGCAATAAATCTAGGTTCTTTACGATGTTATTTTTTTTTATGCGTCAACAAGGCAAGTAAATATATTTTTATATAGGTGCGTTATATATATATATATATATATATATAATATAAATTTATAATACTGTTATCACGCTTGGATAGCGTCGGTTACAATCAGGTGAGGATGGATCCGCTACCCCCTTTAATCTCGACGATTGTAAATCGAAATCACCATTATCTAAACGCAGCAAAGCTTTATTTTTAAATTCAGAAACTTCAGATACACGCAATCGTTTATGAACATGATGTCCGAATTTGTCTATGTTCATTTTTGTTATTTATTTTTCAGGTATTTATAGTCAAATTCGAGCTTCGACTGATGTGCAAAGTAAAACAAACGATTTATATATCATTAATTAACCAAGCCAGCTTCGCGTAGCTCTTCAACTATAGATATGATTTCACTGTCTAATCCGGTGTTGCCAGCATCACGAGAAGCTATGAGTAATTTCAATCTTTCAACTAATTCGTTTGGGTTATCCCAATATACATATGACACATCTCTTTCAACTTTTTTCATTGTTGGTAGCCCTTTGCCTTGAGTACTTCCGTCGCTTATTAAACGTTCTTTACATAATTTAAAAAGCGGTTTTATAATGTACAAATATTTTTTACCTTTGTTGCTTTTTATTGGTTTATTTGGGTCAAAATCACGTCTGTGCGCGTTCGTTTCTAGTAACAACATTTTATAATAACGTTTATCCTCTTCAGTTATAATACCCAAATCTGGCAATTTCTCAAATAACAAATTATATAAACCCGGTGTTAAATTGTAACTATTCCCGTTTACTTTGAGTCTATTGTCGCTAACAGAAACTGAATTAGATCCTAGCATTAATTTGTCACGCTCTGTTCGTATGCCGAAAGGAATGTTCGACTCGCTGTTATATTGCTTTTGCCATGCAGGGTCTTCACGAGGAGATGCATACGAATCAGACGTCTTAAATGACGCATTGGCTGTTGAATTAAGCTCAACCCTGTTATCACTTTCACATGACGCGCTATCATCATCTTGACTGTACTCATCATCGTTTGAACCAAATTCATAAGATTTCGGTATTATAGTTTGATTATTAATACTACTTCTCTTTTCAGTAGTAGGACTAAATTTTAATGTTTTTGCTGTCTTTTTCCACTTAAAAACATCTTCATTTAAATCAGTATCGTCGGTGTTAAAGTAATTAACATTACTATTATCGTTGTTCTTAACTATTTCATTAAGCGGATCTGTTATTGGTTTCAAGACAGATTCCAATACAATATTATTGTTGGTTTTCATGTCACGAAGCAGTTTCACTTTCTTTTTGATAGCCTCAGCAGACTGAATTACTTTTTCTTTTAAAGTTTTTTGTTCGGTTATTTTAGGAGCCATGTCTGATCTCGAGGATCTCATATAAAGCAATAAAAGTTTCTTGTAATGGGACTCAATAAGTATCTTAGTTAATCCAAAACGATAAATGTATCAAATCCCATTCTATAACATCCTGAATTTCTAGCACAATCCTTATTTATAACCAAATAGCTAAAAGGTATACTCCATACTTTTGCGCACATTTCACGAAACTGTGACCAAGACATATCGGTTCCGACGTGTTCATCATAAACATGACGTAAATTAACCTCATCTTGTTTAAAAAGAATTATTAAATTAGCATTATCTCTTATTAATTGTTTAGGCACTTTACTATAGGTTTGATTCAAGTAGAAGCTGTCAATATTTTTATGTCTTCCCATTGCGAAGTAATCTCTTATGTTGTTTTGATTCTCACATGCTACGTCATCAAATATAATGATTGAATTATTTTCAGCTTCATGCGGGCTTAGTATTTCATCATTTTCACGATATTTTTGAAATTTGACTCTTGGTACCAAATTCAATATTTTTTCTAGAAACATATACATAGGCTGGAAAAGTGTTTTTTAATAAACATAAACATTTAGGAAGCGGAGCCCTTTTTCATGGAGTAAAAGACCGACAATTAAATTAGTTTTTCCGCAATTAGAAGGCCCACAAATTATACAGCGAATTGTGTCAGGTAAAAGTTCCCCATGATGAAAAGAACGATTGTTGCGACTTGAACACACGACATTCAACTGCAAGCTCTGTGTTTGTTTTACAAATTTCATATTTCCTTAAAATTAATTCAGGCGATGCGCGTGTTGCAAGCATGAAAAGCTTATTAAAAATGTGCAGTAAAGGTGATCGCTCGTTATATGAACAACGCATGATACCATTGTGCGTTCCGGTTAATGCGAGCGCAGGATTCTAACCCTCGATACGTTGATCTAATCAACGCATGGTACCGTTGTGCGTTCCGATTGTAATCGTTGTATCGTTCGTGTGTTGTGATAATGGGTCGCGTAACCGAGTTACATTTCCACAGGCGAACACAATGCCATCACAAGTTGTATCGTTTGTGTGTTGTAATGTCTGTTATGGAATGCGTTACATTTTTCGCATCATATTTTGGGTATTCTGGCACACAAAAACGAGCGAGGGCGACAGCCCGAGCGAGGTGTGCCAGAATGCCCAATATATAACTACTAATCATAATTATTATTTCATAATTGTCGTTTTACTTTTCCCCTTATATCCATTATACTACTCGTACATAAATATACAAATAAATATAAATAACTAGCTGTTGCCCGCGACTCCGTCTGCGGACAATAGGGGTATAAAAAATAGCCTACGACCTATTCTCAGACCTGCCGAATATAGAGCAAAAGTTTCATAAAGATCGGTCAAGCCGTTTCGGAGGAGTTCGATAACAAACACCGTGACACGAGATTTTTATATATTAGATTGAAGATTGATACGCTTTATCGGGACCTAAGTATGGTCTCGTTAAAAAAATTGTACGTTGCACGTATTATTTGGGTCATTTTAGGCGATCGGCAGATTGCTGGCGGTAAGGCTCGGGGAGGTTAATTTGCGTTTTGTTTTTGTTGTTGTTTTTGTTAATAATTCTGTATCGTTTTTCGAGGTTGTCGTTATTAGATTTGACTAGTCCACACCGCCCCGCCACCAGCCAAGAGCGCCTCTGTATGCTTATTTTTAAACTCGCAGACTCTTATTTTACAACTTACAACTACTACTACTCATTCCAATATCAAACTGCTTTTCGTAATTTTAGAACTAAAGGAAAAGAGTATAAAAAGAATCATTAAAATGCTGAATAGTATGCTTGTGAGTAATTTTTAGAATCCAATTTGGTCCTTCAAATTATGACACGATAATTATTTTTGACAGCTAAAGTTTATCGATATAAAAGTAGCACATCTCTAGGATATATATATATATATCGATTTATAAATACACTATAGTAAACTGGCTTCATTGAATTGAAAGCCAATACAGACAAACGTATATCTGTCTCTATTTGCAGATGATGTTTTCTTTTAGAACGAGAGAGAATACCGATGGTTATATTTCGTCTTAAATATGACGCGTCTAGCCATATCCTTAGTCTAAGAAAATCAGTCAATAATTATTCCTAAGTCGCAAATTTCGTATTTTATCAAAAAATAAGCAGTTTAAAAACGTGAACATACTTTTAAGTAAAAGCTAAAAGCTTGAAAAATTTATCTAATTGTTTTAAACCACATATTTCCGAACACACCAACACAGACAAAAAAAAAACAAAACGTCACTGAGCTGAGCTGTCAATTTTGACGTTCGATTCGATGAGGCATCCTTGCGAAAATCAGACTCGATTTTAAACGGCGGTCACATGCTCATAGCTTTATTCACTAGCTTATAATGTGAAGATATTGTTTAAGTGCAACCTTCTTTGATGGGAGAGCGCCAGCTGAGACCTGAAGACATGGCGACGACGAGTACGGCGGTGACTACCGTCCCCCCCCAGATACAGGAGGTACTTGCTATTTCATTGTTTACTTTCATGTTTGACTTAAGATAACGACAATAACTTTATTAGTGTTCATTTGAATACGAACGTGATAGGACAAAACAATGGCTTTGTTAAAAAAACTGCTTTTGCCAACGAGGCTGTTTCATGTGCCTGTTTCGGAGTATTCTACGAAGTTGCCGGGTTTACTAAGTGATATAAGTGTGCTAGATTTGACCAGGGTGGTTGCTGGTCCGTTCTGTACTATGACCCTTGGAGATTTAGGGGCGAATGTGATAAAAGTTGAGAGTTTAGAAGGCGACGAAGCCAGGAAGTGGGGTCCGCCCTTTATTGAAGGCAGCAAGGACTCCTTCTACTATCTGTCTGTAAATCGGAATAAAAAAAGTATCTGCATTGACTTGAAGTCACCAGAAGGTAAGTTGAGTTTCTATTTAATAACAAACTTTATATTTATTAAACATTTAAGGGGTGTCCTTAATGTACAGTAGCGGAATGAAAAGGTTTGTCACTTTTCGAACTTAACTTGTTGACATAGAGTCGACAATTGACAAACCTTTTCATTCTGCAACTGTATGACCTGATAATTCATGCCCTTAACATAATTTAATTTACATGAAGGCATAAATTATTCATATTTAATTCTGTTATCAGACACATGAACACATGTTGCATGTTAATGAATAGGTTAATTTAGAACAATTAGTCATGTTATTTAATTTTCTTACTTTATTTTACTTAACACTAATGTAAATCTTGTTTATCCGCACTAGCAGACTACCAAGATACAGGCTTAGCCTAGTTTGGAGTCTGATGGACAACTAACTACCCTTATGTAAAAAGTGTTTTTGTGAAATAAATCATTATTATTATTATTATTAGGTTGTGCATTATCCCTGGTTAATAATAATAATATGCAAGTGTATTAAACAATATCACAGAATATATAATAGTACTGACGTACAGAATGGAAACGGTCCGCCCCGCACCGATTCGAATTACCCCACCCCTCAAGGCGCAGATAGCCGGAAACCGCCAGAAACCAGAAGAGTGCGCGCGCGATGTATGTAGGCGTACGCGTGTACAGACGTCGTCGTGCTTATGTAGATTCAAGAAGGCGTATTTGTACATTGTGTCCGCCACGTGACAATATGGCCCCATAAGCCTTAAATGTTTACTTTCTCAGAAAGATATTATGATCTGTCTATATATGCATCCCACTGCAGGATACAGGCCTCCTCTCAGAATAAACATGCTTGCATTGTAGTTCTCACACAGCCCAGTGCAAAATAGGGAACCTCATGTACACCATTGAATTTCTTCACAGGTGTAAAGCAGGTTTCCTCAAAATGTTTTCCTGCACAAAGTTTATGGTAAATTTCAGATGTAATTTTGCACATTAATTCTGAAAAACTCTGGTGCAAGCTCAGGCTCGAACCCACAACCCTGTTTTGGAAGGCCTTAGGTCAACCACTAGGCTACCAGTGCTTGTGCAGGCTCGTAGAGACATGCTGAAGACATATCATGGTGGGTCTGTGGATGGGTATGGTGGTTACTATAACCCAAGCACTCTCAATCTGAGACCTTGCCTAGTGGTTATAAGTATATTGGCCGAAAATGATGATGATGGCTTCCAAACTGCTATTGAGACGTTTTCAAAAAAATGGTACATAATTAAGGGATTTCATGAAAATAAAACTTAATTGATTCCTTTGTGTAATGCAAGTTAATATAATGTATAGGTAACTTTTGTTACACAAAGGAAGTGATTGTGATTTTGTTTTGATTAAGTTTAGCCCTTAACTATGCACAGTTTACCATACTAAACGGGACTTATCAATCACGCAATTAATATTTACCTCAACGTTTCAGCCACATTACAGCAGCCAATCATTCATTTAGCAAAAACATTCATTTAAACAGAATCAAGTATGGGTAGTTCGAAAGACTCCAGCAGCTAAACAAACTTGACACCCTACACTTCAGTTAACTCATGACCACGGCTGCTGCAATGTGGCTGAAACGTTGAGGTAAATATTAATTATGTGATAAGTCCCGTTTAGTATAGTAATTATGAGTGAAAATCACAAAAGTTTAAAACAGTATATACACAGTTTTTGAAAATTATCCTGTTATCTTAGGCCTGACACTGAAATGTATTATTTTCATTATCAGGTTTATTCTCCTTGTACTAAGTCCAAAGTTCAACATTAAATACAGTTGACTAGATTTTTATTTGCTTTCTCATGACATGTACAATGATCTTAGATTATAAATAATACCTGATAACAAGTGAGAAGAATGTATGAAAACAGCAGTTATGCGGTAACATGTAATACTCTTATATCTGTAGGTACTACATATAATATATTACTATATCCATACTAATATTATGCATGTCTGACTGTTACATCTTTGTGCTGAAACTGCTGAGCCAATTTACCTAAAATTCGGTATAGAAATATTTTGAGACCCTAGAAAGGACATAAGATAGTTTTACTCGTAATCCCCTAAAAATACATAACTTGTGCAGGATACCTACTAACAAATTCTTCCTTTGCAGATGGTATTGCGGGCAACATCTAGAACTCTTATACATATTACACCTAAGAAGTGGTAAAAGTAGCAGATCATAATAATAAACATATGAAAGATTAGCAGTTTTGATAATTTTTGTTTTCAGTGTAACAAAAATTGGCTGATTAATATAATAATATTTACCTACATAAAAAAACCGTAATTTCAGACTTTCACTTTTAAAGAAACTTCTTACAACAGTCATCAAACATTCAATTGTTTTTATTTCATAAACTCTTTGAAATTAATAAAACGGATCTGCTACTTTTTTTCTGGACCACTTCTTATGTAGTAGGTAGATAAAACATAACCAACCCACCCACAGTTCACAACAATGTAAATTCACAACAAAGCTTGTACTTTACATACTTAACATGGAATAAGATACAAAATTTAACTCTTTAATATAAAGAACTCTGCATACTATTACATTTTGCAACTTCACCCGTAGGCAAGAATGTCCTATACGACCTGGCCAGAAAATGTGATGTAGTTGTCGAGAACTACCTACCGGGCAAGCTGGACCAAATGAAAGTTGGGTACGAGAAGCTGAGCCAAGTGAACCCTAAATTGATCTACCTGGCCATCACTGGCTTTGGGCCCACCGGACCCTATTCTAAAAAGCCTGGGTATGTATTTATGTATTTGTTTCGTTTTTAATTATTGTCTACATAATTAATTAGTTTAGAAAAAAACTTGAATCCCTGCAGAATTTTTTAAACAGTCTTGGTTTCCTAGTGGTAGCTCTGTTTTTCGGGATTTGGTAAAGGAAAACGTGAGAAAACGCACATAAACTTGAACGATTCTGTGGTGTACTCTGGAATTACTTCTGCGAGGAGGCCTGTGCCTAGCAGTGAAACGTATAAATCTTCTTCTTCTTCCGCTGGCGCTACAACCCTCTGTGGGTCTTGGCCTCCTCCACAATTTTCCTCCAGTTGTAACGGTGCCTGGCAACCTTTTTCCAGCTGGTAAACTTTCCCATCCTCCTGAGATCTTCTTCCACACAGTCACTCCAACGCTTTCTAGGCCTGCCTCTCAGTCTCTTTTGTTGCGGCGTCCACTTTGTCATTACTTTTGCGGCCCTTGTGTCCGGCATTCTTTCAAGATGACCCGCCCACCTCAGTCGCTGCGACTTACAAAACCTGACGATGTTCTTGTGCCCGATAAGTGCGTCCAGTTCATGGTTCATGCGTTGACGATAGATACCGTCACACTCTTTCACGGGACCATAGATTTTTCTCAACACTTTCCTTTCGAACACGGCAAGCTTCAGTTCGTCTCTCTGGGTTAAGGTCCAGGTTTCGCAGGCGTAAGTCACAACAGGCCTGATGATGGTGTGATAGATGGTGAGTTTCGATTTCACACTAAGCAGCTTAGAACTTAGGGTTTTAGCACATGCGTAATAACATTTGTACCCAGCAACTATCCGTGCCCTAATCTCCTCGTCAAATCTATTCTGGGAGGTAATTGTTGCTCCTAGATACTTGAAGCTGCGTATAAATAAATAAATAAATATCACGGGACAATTCACACCAATTGATCTAGTCCTAAACTAAGCAAAGCTTGTACTTATTATGGGTACTAAGCGCAATGGATAAACATACTTATATAGATAGATACATACTTAAATACATATTAAACACCCAAGACTCGAGCACAAACACTCTTATTTTTTACACAAAATTGCCCCGATCGGGAATCGAAACTAGGACCTCAAGCTTCATAGTTAGGTTCTCTAATTACTAGGCCATTTGGTCGTCACATATATATTTTGGTAGGTATATTCGCTGGGATGATGATTAACCGTAAGAAGGTGCAAAACAATTTAACTCTCGGATGAAATAGAGTATCGCCCACCCAAAAACAATTAAGACACAAGGCCTCTGTAGGGAATTGGATACTCAATTGATAGTCACTGCGAGCTGCGTGTTCAACCAATAACAACCTATGGTGCAGCATTGTATTACATACTCAGTGACACAATCTAAAATTCATATCCCAGAGTTTCTACGTTATCAGATTTTACTGACGCAAACATAAGAAACTGTGGGACGACCCTGTTTGCCGTCAAGTTCACGCCTATCTTCTAGATACCTGCTCGTCATCCTCGGAAAAGGCTCGCTTGCTGGCCTCGTCTGAGAAGGAGTCTGTCTGGTTTTTGGCTCCGAGCCTTCCCATCTAAACATTTTTCAACTCTTCTAGACAACAATTCTTTTAGGTTGGCTGTAGGTCTGCGTTTAGGAGTGCATATTACGTATTTCTATTTAGATATCGATTGTGTAGGTTAGATTGTGTGCAGCAAATGTTACAATGAAACATGTCTAAAATTAATAAAATGCATTGTTTTTACATCCTTTCGTTTATTTTAGTAGGTGTTCGAAATGACTAGGTACCATTTTTTTCAAAACAATATTCAACTCGTTTAGGTAACGATATTACTATTGCATTTTGTAATATCCGGAATATCTTAATGGCAAGCCTATGCCATATGTAAAATCAGTGGATGTAACAAGTTGCGACACCAGCAAAGAGCCATAAGACAACAACCATTTTACGCACCTAAACGAGTTGAATGTTGTATCGAACCCACCCACCCACCTAGTCAGTCACCTCCGCTGTCTGTAGCCAAAATTTTAATTTTCAGTTACGACGTAATAGCAGCAGCTATGGGAGGCCTTCTAAACGCCACCGGGGAACGGAACGGGAACCCGTGCAAGCCAGGCATCGCGATCACCGACTTAACCACCGGCCTCCACGGCTTCGGAGCAGTCATGACTGCCCTCTACTACCGCCAGAAGACCGGGAAAGGTCAAAAGATAGACTGCAACCTACTCTCCACTCAGATCTCCAGCATGATAAATTTAGCTACCATCTATTTGAATTGCGGTATTGAGTGCGAGCGATGGGGCACGGCGCATGCTAACTTAGTGCCCTACCAAGCTTTCAACACGAAAGATGGTGATTTAGTTATAGGTACTGGTTCTAACGCCCAATTCGCTGATTTCTGCAAGCTGATTGGCAAAGAAGAAATGAGCAGCGATGATAGATTTAAAGATAATTCTGACAGGGTTAAAAACAGGGATGAATGTATTAGAATTATAAGCGAGGTTATAAAGACTAGAACTAGTAAGGAATGGACGGAGATATTCAAGACTGCGTCTTTTCCTAACGGCCCTGTGAATAAGATGAGTGATGTGTTTGCTGATGAGCATGTAAACGCTATTGGGTTGGTTAAGGAACTGCCTCATCCTGATTGTGGGACTGTGAGGCTGGTCGGACCTCCAACGGTGTACAGCGAAGGGGGGAACTACGCCAGAACTGCGCCGCCGACGTTAGGGCAGCATACTAAAGATGTCTTGTCGAATTTCTTAGGTTACGACGAGAGTAAGATTGAGGGATTGCTTGATGCCAAAGCTGTGCGATGATGGGTTTTAACAGAGTTAAAAGGAGGAGGTTCTCAATCAACATTTCAGCCTTTATACGTACCACTGCAAGGCACAGGCCTTTTCTGAGAATGAGAAGGCTTGGGCCAGTGGGGATTGGAACTAACTTAACATTCACCATTGAATTTTTTCGCAGACTCCTCACGATTACTCTCTCCTCTCTTTCACAGTAAATCTCATGGTAAATTTCAAAATAAATGTAATTTCGCACATAAATCCCTTTACTTGAGAGGCCATAGGTCAAACTTAGACCACCATAGATTTTGTCATTACATTACTAAAATATAAAACACGAGTCACTCACGTATTAGCAGTCTAGGTATGTCCGACATGTTTCGAACCAATTGTGATGTTTTTTCATTGTTGGTTCGAACAGAAATCCAACCATGAGCTGTGAACTGTGATCGTGTAGTTCACGGTTACGGTCATAGGTAAGTGACCCGCGTTTCTTATTTTTGTTTAACTCTGTGTCTTACGGTTGAAATGATTGTAAGGTTATGTCATGTTTTATAAGATTTCAGAATATTTGTTATTTTTAGACCTATTTAATTATGTCTAAGTAATATGTCTGCAATATATTTTTGGATGATTTAGTACTATTAAAGTGTTTATTGTTAATTTGGTTGCCTTATTCCTATTCCTTTGTATAAAAAAAAACAGTACGGATCAATACACACACACCACACACAGACACACACACTGTTGTGGATATAGACATATTTTATACAGGATTTGCACAATTTTCTCGCGTTCTGGGCGAGAAGTATAATGCTCCATAGAAGTGTGTAGATTGTGTCGTACAGACATAGGTACATTTTCACATAAATTGCGCTTGTCGACAAATTATACGCAAATTAAGAAATATTAACTGGCCTTATAATCACAATTCTGTTCACGCTAAGGGGCTGTTTCACCACTCATAGATTAATTTTAACTGACGGATAAATGTGATGCCGTCTCCCTTTATTCGAACAAAACAAACAGAGACGGCATCACATTTATCCGTCAAATAAATTTAATCAATGGATGGCGAAACAGGGGGTAATAGTATTAAATAGAAGAGTGAAGGGACGGCACGATACGACCTTCGAATTTTGTAGTAGCCCCCCCGGTCTCGAGAACACATCCACATCACTCGGCGACGGGTAAAAGGCGAATTAAATCAAAGCGCCATCCCTGGTTGCCATTGAATTAAGTATATAGGTACATTATGATGATTCCAATTAGGGTTACAACCTCAGTATCGCACAGGATGGCGCTTGAATCAATTTGCCTTTAACCGTCTGGATTGTAATCTAAATAGTTTAAATGAATCTTCGCCCGTGTGCCTGCCGCCTGCACCTCTCCCGGCCCCCTTTGTCTTCATACCCCCCAGCCCCTGTACCGCGCGGGCGAAGACTCATTTAAACGGTCTAGCTATAGTGTGGGTGGTGTAGGGGTCTAGCACAGCGTCCCGGATTTACGAAGACCCGGGTTCCATCCCCGGCCCCAGCATTTACTTTTCTGATTGTGTTTTAGGTAGGTACAGTATCAATGAAAGAAAAAATGAAATATTATATTCTTTTGTTTATCTGTCTTGGAAAGCGTTTCGGTAAATATTTGAAGAAGTGATAAAACTGTTAAGTACACCGAGTTGTGCGATAATTCAGTATCGGGATTATATTTTGAGATACTGTCACCAGTTAGTTAGGTATATTGATAACGCTTGAAGTGCTTCGGATGCTTATATTTAAATATCTACATAGTTTTGACTTATCAGGCCCCATGCCGGGTTTTTTCACTATATCTCTAATATATAAAAATCTCGTGTCACGGTTTTTATCGAACTCCTCCGAAACGGCTTGACCGATTTTTATGAAACTTTTTTTCTCTGCATTCGGTAGGTCTGAGTATAGGTCGTAAGCTATTTTTTTGTACCTACCCCTATCTCCGCGGACGGAGTCGCGGGCAACAGCTAGTAATTAATTATTAGGCTGCCTTTTCAGCACAAATGTGTATGAACGAGTTCGCGGTACGGTACCGCACAACCATTCATACAAGTTAGAATATTACAACCGTCACCGCCACGCCTCCGCTGTCTGTGCGTTTTGAGCTTTAAGTATGCTGCGAGGGTGTTAGCTACGAAACTATGTGACGGTTTCCACTAATGCTAAGCTATGTGGCTTCTCAAGGAAGATCCAGAGTACGCATTTATCCATACTCTGTCTGGTGCGCCATCATAGGGCCTCGCAAAACATTCTTTCCCACGCCAAATTTGCGTCCTGCCAAAGAGGCCAGCTTTAATTAGGGTTCCGTACCCAAACGACGGGGCCCTATTACTGAGACTCCGCTGTCTGTCTGTCCGTCCGTACGTCTGTCACAGGGATCTATCTCTTGAACCCTAATACTATAGCTATACACTTGAAATTTCACCGATTGTGTACCTATAACTGCGGCGGTCGTTATACAAGAAACGTGTCTTTTCATGTTTCCAGCGTTTTTAACTGCAGCGCTGGTTGCTAGGCGACAGCTGACGGTTGCCAGGCAACGATTAACCGCCATAGTCATGGCCGCGGACACACGAGCGAGCGACCCTATGCTGTCTGAATGTTTTTCGAAAAATTTGCACTTGACCAATTTTTAAAAGCTTGGAAGTTGAATTTGACCCACTTCCAGTGGTCGGATTTACTTGAAACTTGGTATACTTATGTAGGTTGGATGACAATGCAACTTGTACAGTCAACAAAAAGTCAGTCAGCGAAAAAACTTGCATTGAAAATGAAATTTTTAATAAAAACTTATTTCAACTTATTACTACAGCCAGCAGAGCCCGTTGCTGTGATCACGCTGCGCACGCGCGCGCCGCGCAAGAAAGTCGTGTGGACGGACGACACCGTCGACAACGAACATATGAACAAGAAGAAGTCCAAGTGTGAGTACCGCCTTGTATACAGTCACAGACTTAGAATATAATAGCAGACTTGACATAACGAGTCCAAATAATGGCAAAAACGCACACATCTCTATCACACAAACACTTACCGGTGAATGGTTAATCCTGGTATATTTCCACATGTAACACTTTCACAAAGGTAGGCACTACATTTCACCATCTTTAAATCTCAATCAGTTCTAATTTTGATGGGAAAAACATTAAAAAATCTCAGATTCGCTTGCAGCTTCGGCAGCTTATTTAAATGACTGACGTTCAAAACATAGCATGTGTCATTTTTTTAAGGTTTCTTGGACAGTGTTGCGACACATGAGAAAACGGGATGACAATATTCCTGATCATTGTAGCGTGAGGTAATAGGAAATATGTACGCACACACACGTAGTTATGTCAAGACTGCTATTATATTCTAAGTCTGTGTATACCTACAGTACGTAAACTTACGAGAGCCAAATATTTTAACTCGTGCAATGTGCCCTTCGTGCGCGAATCCGACACTTGGCCGGTTTTTTGCTCTCATTGCTTTGACATAAAGCTTTTTCCGATCGGCTTAAGTCGATTCCGCGTCGATAATGTGGGGAGACCCAAAGTATGCAATTTTTCGGTATAAAATTATCCTTTGGTCCTTTGTCCTTTCTACGGTCTCGAAACTATTTCCATACCAAGTTTTTATCTAAATCCGTTCAGTGGTGTAAGCGTTAAGAGGTAACAGACAGACAGACCGACACATTTTCGCATTTATAATATTATATGGATTAGTGGCCGCTAACGATGGGCCTCATAATAAAGCTCAAAGTCACTCAGAAGGCTATGCTTGGAGTTTCTCTGCGGGATCGCATTAGAAATGATAAAATCCGAGCAAGAACTAAAGTCACGGACATAGCTCGAAGAATCGCTAGACTTAAGTGGCAGTGGGCAGGGCATATCGCACGTAGAACTGACGGCCGATGGGGCCGAAAGGTTCTCGAGTGGCGTCCGCGGACCAGAAGACGCAGTGTAGGTAGGCCTCCAACAAGATGGAGCGACGACCTGGTTAAGGTGGCGGGAATGCATTGGATGCAGATGGCGCAGGTCCGATCTGTTTGGTGAGCCTTGGGGGAGACCTAAGTTCAGCAGTGGACGTCTTTCGGCTGAAATGATGATGATGATGGATTAGTATGGATTTATGGATTGTCATCATCTCTATTGTATATTTGCAGGTTGCTGTATCTACGAGAAGCCGCGTCGCTTCGACGAGTCTGACTCGGAGGACAGCGACGACGAGTGCGAGCACTGCTTCGGGCATGTCGAGAAACGCAAAGCCAAGCAGCAGGAAGCAGCCGCCACCGTCACCACTACTGACGTGCAGGTACTGTGGCCATCTTGTCGACAACACAAGGGTCACATTTAGATCGGTCAGTATGGGAAAGTCTGAAACTATAAGACATACGAAGATCTGTTCTTAGGAAGCAGCCGCCACCGCCACCACTACTGTCGTGCAGGTACTGTGGCCATCTTGTCGACAACACCGGGTCACATTTAGATCGGTCAGTATGGGAAAGTCTGAAACTATAAGACATACGAAGATCTGTTCTTAGGAAGCAGCCGCCACCGCCACCACTACTGTCGTGCAGGTACTGTGGCCATCTTGTCGACAATACAGGGTGTAACATTTAGATCGGTCAGTATGGGAAAGTTTGAAACTATAAGACATACGTAGATCTGTTCTTAGGAACCATGTCATTGATTTTAGTAACAAGAAAAACTGCATTCATACATTTTAAAAAAACTTTTACTCAGCTCGGGAATCGAACCCGGACGTTTTGAAGAATAAAACTAATACTATTGCTAACTACGAAACATGATGTCTAAAATTAATAAAATATATTGTTTTCATATCCTTTCATTTATTTTAGTAGGTGTTCGAAATGACTACCATTTTTTTTTCAATACAACATTCTGGATTAATCGTATTTGGGCAGAAACGTAATTCACCTGGTTTGCATTTGGCCACTATCGCGATTGGACAGCTCTCATGTGGCCAGAATAGCACATTGCCTGTAACGCACTTGTAAAGAAAAGTAAAAGGACAGACTCGCATCTGGCCATTATCGCAATTGGACAGCTCTCATGTGGCCAGAATCGCACATTGCCTGTAACGCACTTGTAAAGAAAAGTAAAAGGACAGACTCGCATCTGGCCATTATCGCAATTGGACAGCTCTCATGTGGCCAGAATCGCACATTGCCTGTAACGCACTTGTAAAGAAAAGTAAAAGGACAGACTCGCATCTGGCCATTATCGCAATTGGACAGCTCTCATGTGGCCAGAATCGCACATTGCCTGTAACGCACTTGTAAAGAAAAGTAAAAGGACGCAGGGTCGCAGCTCTAACCTAACCTACTGTTCTGTCAGCCGTTTATCTTCTAAGGGGTCGCAGTTCTAACCTAACCTAACCTACTGTTCTGTCAGCCGTTTATCTTCTAAGGGGTCGCAGTTCTAACCTAACCTAACCTACTGTTCTGTCAGCCGTTTATCTTCTAAGGGGTCACAGTTTTAACCTAACCTAACCTACCTAAGGTCTGACGAGTTCTGTTTCTGTCGTAATGCGTTCTGGCTAAATTCTTATATGACCAATTGAGTTTATGGTGTACAGCGTTTATGGTCAACTGCGTTTTAGGAGTGATGAGTTTCTGTCGTAATGCGTTCTGGCCAAATTCTTATATGACCAATTGAGTTTATGGTGTACTGCGTTTATGGTCAACTGCGTGTTAGGAGTGATGAGTTTTTGTCGTAATGCGTTCTGGCTAAGTGCGAATCAGGTAAAACGCTTTTCAGGTCAAATCCGAACCAGGTGAATTAAGTTTCTGCCCAAATGCGATTAATCTAACATTCTTATAGTTTCAGACTTTTCCATACTGACCGATCTAAATGTTACACCCTGTATACCAGCGTTGCTATCATCTCAGCTCTGGGGCCATAAAACCCGTTTTCGGACCTCTCGTTTGCACTTGGGACATTATCGGATCTCTCACTTGCACTTTGCAATACACATCACTCAAGCTGCTGCTAAGTGCGAGCGCGAGATCCGATAAAGTCCCAAGAGCGAGCGAGAGGTTCGGAAACGGGGTTTTATAGCTCCAGAGCTCAGATGATAGCGACGCTGGTATAACTAAGAGTTTGGTTGATTAGTCTGAGAGTAGGAGTTATAAATGTGAAAATTTATGAGCATCTTAGTACAGTCAAGTGTAAAAATATGGGTGTACACAACTTGCTCATAAATATGTCCCATTGCTCATAATAGGTCTTATGTCGTCGAATTAAGGTATAAGTATATAAAGATGGGAGGATTAAATCAATACTTATTTTTGCACTTGACCGTACAGTCGAAGGCAGAAATATCTATACAGTTATCGCGTCAAATATATGTAAACACCAACCTTATGGTTAGTGGCATAGAGGTGTATAGATATTTTTGACGCCTTGGTAACGTACAGATATTTATGACCTGGACTGTATGTGCGTACCTGCGTGCGGGCATGTGTGTGTGCGCGTGAATGTGTGCGTTTGTTACTCTTTCACGCTGTAACGGTTCAACTGAGTGAAATTTGGTATGTAGAATTGTAGATAGCGAGGGGTGGGGGTGGGCATCCCACGCGGGTCCAGTGCGGATGAGAGCTCCACACCCACCGAAACTGTTTCGCAGATTCCCAAACATTTTCTCGTTGTAAATTGCGAATAATCGCACATAAACGTAAAACTGAGTCTTAGAGTCGCCTATTTTTTTCAGGATGGTCCAACGCCGGAGCCAACGACGACGGTGATGCTGCGGCCCGACGATTCGCCGCCTGCGCCCGCGCCGCCCGACAAAGAAAAGCCCTCAACCTCAGAATAAACCAGAAAGGCAGTCATTACAGGAAGAAGTGGGTGTATAGTACGAATTTTTTGAGGTGTCCCGACCTCGTTAACAGCCCACCTTTCGAACAAAGCCATTGTATTCTATTATGTCCTCAAGTGCACAATCCTCGGTTTAAAATTAACAGAAATATAAGATGAAATAGCTCATTGAAATAACGACTTTATGATTTACAGTAGTTGGCAGATAATTTTTTTTTTTCCTCTTTTTTTTTTCGAGGCTTAAGTGCACCTGTGTTATGCCAGCCTCATTGGGAGACTCAATGTGGCAGATAATATTTTTCAACATTGAATGCGTCGTAGAAATGCAGCCAAAACAACCGAAACAAACAAACAAACAAAGTTTCAATTAAAATGAAATCTCTACTGTAAATAATAAAGTCGTTATTTCAATGAGCTATTTTATCTTATATTTACGTTCCTTTTTAAACTGAGGATTATTCACTTGAGGACATATAGAATACAATAATAAAATAGAATAGAATATATAATAGAATACAATGGCTTTGTTCGAAAGGTGGGCTCTTAACGAGATCGGGACACCTCAAAATATTCGTACTATACTGTAACTGCTCCATTTTTATAATGTCAGTATCAAGATGCATAATAATATGGATTTGAATAATATCCCACCTTGGCGGTTAACACGTTCACGGACACAAGACCTCTTCCAATAATTTGTGCTGCACAAAATTATTCCATATAAAATATCATTACGTCTGGGGCGAATTGTCTGTTCCGTTTTGAAAGTAAATGTTGCGGCAGTAACAAAGTAAAACTGTGTATGTAAATACGGACGTTGACGCCATTAAAAAATAATTCGAAGACATGACTCCAGTAAAGAAACGCTTTATTTTAGTACTGAAAACCAGGATTATTAAGTCTAAGGAGAAATAAGTCTCCCTCGTGGTCCAATCAATGGGACCACGAGACAACGTCGCTAATTACAGAGATTGCGCTTAAAAAGGACTAGTGGCAGAAGTAATAAGCAAACATGTGGTGACCTCATTTCTGGAGGAAAACGCAAATAATAAAATTTCTTTTCCTCTTTAATATTAATAGTTCTGTGGTTCTCAACAATCGATCATATCATATAATACGTAGATGCACGATCGCCGCTCGAAAAATGGAGCCATCAAAACAAGGCGTAAATCGTCAATTGCCTTCTTTAGCTCTCATTCCAAAATAACGAAACTCGCATACTTTAGTATCGTGATTGTACCTTATTACTTAACTTTAAGGTTCATTTTACAATACACTTTCTTTTAGATATTTGTTTTATTTCTCGACACCGTTTTCATCCGTTGTCAATGTTGTCATTCCATTTTCGCTAAAAAAGGTAACAAAACTGAAGCTCGCACAGATGATTTTTGTCTTTGTATTCTACTACGTAAGGTATATATTAAAATGTACTACATTTACTATATCACTCTTTAATCTGTCAGTGTTGTCATAAGTCAGTATTGGCGCGATGGAGAAGATTTTTGAGTTTGATTTTGTATAGGACCTTGTATCTACGTATTATATGATCGAAGTTATCAACCCCTGTAAGACATTAACACGCTGACCCATTCTCATTCCTTTTTAATTATTTCCTCATAATGTAGCGATTAGTGCCTTATAAATATTTTTTTTTGTGTACTCCATTTGCGCATTTTGAACATAAGAGTGTGAAGTACAGTTGCCATCATTAACATCAGAGCATTCTAGGTGGTCAAAATATCTGACACAACCGTGTTGTCAATCGCGTACGTGCGTGTTCAGATACTTTTGAGCACCTTGACTGCTCTGATGTTTATGATGGCGACTGAACACGTTTTAATCGTTTCGACGTTACACCGCGATCATACATAATGAATGCATGACATAAATGCACAATTAGTAGAAATTAAACGGGTATGTATTACAATAACGAAGTACGAAAGACCGAATGTATTAAAACATCGAATGGGTCAAAAGACCGACACGATTTTTTTCTGAAACCGTTACTTTTTAAGATTGTTATAAAACAAACCTGACCTAACCTAATGGGTTCTGTATGATGCCGTTTTAATAAATTCTGAAAAGGTTACGGTTTCAGAAAGAAACCGTGTCGGTCTTTTGACCCATTCGATGTTTTAATACATTCGGTCTTTCGTACTTCGGTATTGTAATACATACCCAACTAAACGAGGGCCACTTGTTAACAACTGTCACATTTTTTACGTAAAATGTTTGAATACGACGAATTTCTAAAGAAAAATTGTTTTAATATTCGTCGTTCAGTGGACTTGTAGATGTTCCATATATGGTACACCATGCAGTGCCATATGTGGTACACCATGTTTTGGTGTACCATATGTGGTACAATCAACGACTATGTCAGTAAATTCAGACGTGTTTTGAAAGCGCATATTATTATGTACGCGTTGTTTTTAGGATACGCCGGCGAAACTTATACATAGATAGTAAAATGTTATACATAAGATTTTGGTGTTAAAATTAAGTTGATGTTTGTTAAACAAAGCAAATATGACCGTTTACTTAATATTTAAATGTATGTTACTTGTAGGATAGTAATAAATACTTGTAAATACTCTTGTTTTTATTTTCGTCACACGAAGAAGTTATAAGACTTATAAGGCAATTTAAACAGGCAATACTACCAAATACGATTTTCGAACTTCGTATCGTGCCGTTCCATTCACGCTAGTAGTATTAAACAGAAGAGTGATAAGGACAGCACGATACGCACTAGGAATTTCCTTGTTGTCCCCCAGAGGGAGTGATCGGAAACTTGATAATCCTATCCTGTGACCCGCACTGACGTTGTAATGGTCTAGCAGTTCATGCGACAAGGTTCTATATAGGCCTAGGAATCAAATTGGTTGACTGTACAATTATGGCGGAGAGGACCTATAAAATGCCGAAATTATTTGCTACTCGGTTCATGCTGTCATCGTTCGTCCATTATTACCTCTCTTATTTTGTTTTCTTCATTTTTTTTATCAAATAGCAGCAAAATACACTGGCAACATTTTCCCCTGATGGGCAGAGACATTAAAAAAAAACTAAATACCTTGCTATTTCGTCGGTGAAACTGCAATACCGCGTAACTAGCTTTTCCATAAGGTCTAATTTGTCTAATTTTCACTGATATTTAATTTAAAGTTGAGCCTCATGGAAAAAGCTACGTATCATCAAAAATCAAAATTATGGATCAGAAAAGGCTTTAGGTCCACGCAATAAGAGTGAGAAAGACTTCGATCAGTTCGGCTCGGCTTAACGTCTTTCTCACTCTTATTGCGTGGACATAAAGCCCTTTTTTGACCGGGTTAAGCCGCGTCAATTTAATGTATTAATGTCATACTATACAGGGTGTTTTGAGACGAGAAATAAAACAGAATTTTATAATATTACATTATATTCAGTCTATAAACAATGAGTTACTACATGGGCTTCGTCAAGCCTATAACAGAGGCATTATTTAACTAAATTTTGGAACGCAACCGCTTCTACAATACGTTTACTTTTAGTTTACCACTGACAGATGTCTTGTCTTCATTTAATTTCCAACTTTAACACGATACAAATAAAGTAGCTATTACAAAATCTGCAAACGTGGGTAATAGTATTCTAAAATTGGCTTTATTTGTAGGTCGTTAAAGTTGAATATGAAATGAAGGCAAACCATCTGTCAGTGGTAAACTTTATGTAATTTTACTGTACCACTTCCTTCTGTCAAAAAAAGGTATACCTCTGAGCCCCAGCTTTTTAATAGCGCTGCTTTTCTAAAACAACGGACTAATTCGAAATGATACGCTGTGTAATTATACACCTTATTTGCAATAGTTAAAGTATTAAGTTGCGCTCCGTAGTATTTTGGATTAGGGCGTTGTTTTAGAAAAGCAGCGTCAGGTCCCTGACCCGAAGAAATTTGCAGCGTTCTTTTGACGTGTCCCCATAGTAATAATGACATTAAACGCTCATTAAGTCATGAGGCACATGTGCCTCATGGACGTACAGTCGAAGGCAATAATATCTATACACAGTTGTAGGGTAGGTATATAAATTTTGTTCGCCTTGGTAACGTACATATATTTATGACTGTACTAGTATAGTCAAACCCTCATGATCATGAGACGAGACAGGGAACCTGTTAAATGCATGACACCCCTTGACATCTTGACATTTAATGCAAAAATATGAACTATGGTCAGTTATTGTTATTACTATGAAATTTACTTTTTGCAGGGGCCTGAAGGGTGGACTTAGTGTACAATTTTGTACCGGGGTATAAGGATAAGATAAAGATAAAAAGAGATAGTGGCCCACGCGTAAGGCCCATTTAGATGGTACGAGATTCTCGCACGTTTTGGGGCGAGAAATGACATCTCGTATGCGTAAGAGATGGGGAATGTAGCTTCTGGTTAAAACATCATGAAATAATTTTCCCAACTTAATCTGTAACGAATCACCGCTCAAGTTATTGCTCAAAAATTGAGTTAGTGTAGAGATTACAATTCAAAAACGATTACTTATCATTCCTATTATTCCACCTCTTGACCGTCACAAATCAAACGTGCTCTGTACGCCATGGAACAAACCATCTAAGTAGTAGACAAATGAGCATTTTTCCAAAAAAATGCCACTTTTTTATATTCTAATAATTTTATGTTATTCCTACTCAGAATCACGTGCTCTTTCAATCTTGATATGACAAAAAAATGTCCCTGTGTTTTTTTTTCTATTTAGTTACTATTCCATACACTTTGTCTGGCGTAACGAAAAGGAAGAACATAAAACAAACATGATATTTTCGGTACATTTTTTCTCTCCTACAGGGATGGAAAGAGCTCGTGATTCTGTGTAGGAATGACAAGTTGTTGGGAATATAAAAGAGTGGCATTTTTTTGAGAAATGCTCAAATAGGGCTCTATTTCTGTTGTAGAAGGATTTATTTTGAGTTGAACGTTGGTCATGTACATGTATTGATGACGTTGAGTGATCAGAATTTTCACTGGCTGTCATGACATGACCGGATGACTTTGACAGTCAAGAGTAACCTCTATAAATAAATCAACGCTAACCGTGAACATTTTACACATGTCCAATATAAAATATGCTCTTAGCATGTTCATAATACATAATATAGATTGGATATAAATTGGTGGGAATTAAGGCTTAATCCATAAAATGGTACTACAAATATATAGTATAATCAATCAAATTAAAATTTGTACAATATTTGAAGGCTACAAGCATTATTGTGTATATATCTACAGATTAAATAAAGTCGATTAACATTTCAGGATTCGAACTTGCACAAAAATATGAAAAATGGTCATCTCAATATTTACTAGGAATAAAATTGCATAATTATTCAGTATTTTTTAATAGTTTTCACGATTATATTTTGCGATGTCACCGAAATGGTACAAAAATAAGTCAAATAAGTTTATACAGAAAAAATATTAACGACTAACATAAAAACAAGGATATAATCGCTAACAACACATAAACATTAGTATTGAGGCATGTTTGGTATTGCTTTCGTGTTAAAGGGCATTTTCAATAAAAAATTATACCTTTTATTTTTTTTAAGACAAAATTTTGGGGTTTTTTACTCAGAATCAAAACTGCTATAGATTTTGATGATTTTCCGTACCATTTTTTTGTGTCAGTTTTGTGATGAGCCATATAAGCAGTATGAAACTGACTTAAGAAGGATGAATAGTACTTACTCGTGATTTTGAAAAAGAGAACCACATTTTTAAATAATTTATTGAATCAGGCGTTACTTTGCGGAGGTCCATATTAATGAACTAAAACAATTACTTCACATTCTTCATTCTTCATTATTAATGAACAGGTAAATTTAGTATCTTCTCCTTTACTGCGGCTTGGGTCTAATTTGAACAGTTAGTATTAATAAAATATGCCTTATAAATAAATAAACAAAAATTCAAGGTAGTTTTATAATATGTCAATAAAAGTTAATTTTTGTGGGGTAGTTTGAGAATAAGAAAAATAAAGTGGGTACTTGTGAAGTTACAGTGACAAGTTAAAACATTTGTTTTGGTTTGTTAGTTTAACATTTGGTAGCATAGCATACGGTTGTGGTAACTCCGAGGATGAGCTCTGGTTGAGTTCGAAACGCGTCAGGTCGCGGGTGAGCAAAGTAATTGTTTTAGTTCATTTTAACCACATTTTTTTCAGAAAGTAAACTAAAGGTATACTTTTTATTGCAAATGTTCCAAAATTATATATACAGTGGTGGTCATACAATTAAGAACGATTTGAAGTTTCCGATTTTTTTTTATCTACATCATGTCATATGTCTAGTTGTGTTCCTTCTTAGAAGTAACAAGTTATGTTATAAAATAGCCACATGGATAGAGCAAACGGGATTAATAATAATAGTGTATAATTGCTAACATTTTTTTTTACAAATTTTATTTGTTCTCTATACTAATAAATTCAAATAGTAATGAAGCTGGACAAATAATTAAGAACGATTTATTAAACTGCTCGAGAGTTGTTTTATATGAAACTTAGATTAAATAAATCATATTAATGTGAAGTTGGTATAGAAAAAAAAGCAAATTAATACATTTGAACTAAAATTAATAGTTAGTTGCATGTCCACGGCTTTTAATTACGGCTTTACACCGGCGAGGCATTGAATCTATCAATTTTTGACATTTCGCAAGAGAAATAAGAGTTCCATTCTTCTAAGAAAACGTCGTACAGCTCTCTCAAATTGCCACATTGTCGATTTGAAACCTTTTTCTTGACTTCGCACCAAAGATGCTCTATTGGGTTAAGATCTGGGCTGTTGGCTGGCCAATCTAAGACTGAAACTGATTGTGATGTGAGGAATTCCTTAACGGTGCGTGCAGTATGCTTTGGATCATTGTCGTGCTGGAATGTCCAAATAACCGGAAGCACGTCTTCGGCATATGGTAACATTGTTTCTTGCAGTATATTTTTGTATTGGAATTGATCCATGTTTCCTTCTATCAGCCTAACAGGTCCAACGTCATGTCCAGAAAAGCACCCCCAAATTTTCACATTTCCCCCGCCATGCTTTAATGTCACTTTTGTGTACTTTGGGTCGAATGCTTTATTCGGAGGGCGTCGTACATATCGTTTTCCATCAGAACATACCCTATTTATTTTTGTCTCGTCAGAAAAAAGAACGTTTTTCCACTGTCTGACTGTCCAGTTTTCATACCTTCTTGCAAATGCAAGTCGGGCTTGCCTATGACATCGTTTCAACATAGGCACCTTCCTTGCTATCCTTCCGTTCAACTTATTTTCTACCAAACGCCTTCGAATAGTGCGTGCAGAGATTGCTGAAGGGTTGTTTTCGCCAAAATATTCTTTTCTGATCTCATTAGACCCTTTAAAAGGATTTTGTTTTGCCAAACGAACGATATTTCGATCATCTCGACGAGATGACTTTCTCTGTCTAGGTCCACGCGGAACGTTTGAAGTAGTTTGATACGTGGAAAAATGCTTTACGGCATGGAAAACCATTGTTTTTGAACATTGCAGATGGTCGGCTATCATTTTATACGACCAATTCTTCTCGCGAAGTTTTATTATTGCTTCTCTTGTAGATTTATCACAACTTTTATTTTTCCCCATTGTTTTTATACGAAGTAATCACTTTTAAGACTTTAACAGCACGAAATGGCGCCAAAATTATACGAATAATAATCTACAACCACAGAGCCACACAGTGTTCTCTATTTAAATTTGAAAAAATAATAAACTATTCAGCGTTCTTAATTACGTGACCAGCCAGTAAGTACTAATACTAGGTTCAGATCGAATGTATAAAGTTTCTCTATTAATTTTTTAGCCAACAATGTTGCATAAATGAATGTACCGGTAGTACGGAAAAGTTTTGCAATACCGAGAGAAATAAAAAAAATACGGGCAATTAGTTATACTTGTTACTTTGAAAAAATCATCTCAATAAATAATCGTTCTTAATTATATGGCCACAACTGTATTAGCACTTCACTGCGTAAGCCCGGGTACGGTACATTTGAGCCTTCGCTCTCAGGAAAACGGAACGCCGCATACGGCGAATTGTAGTGCTAGCAGCTAGCACGTAAAGCTTAATTTAGAGGGAACGAGAAACATCGCATGAGTTTCGTTACACATGATCAATTATAGACGGCTATTATGTACCTACAGCGATATTTATCGCACCTTTGAATGAGGCTTTAGGCAGACAAGGTCATAAATATATGTACGTTACCAAGGCGTCGAAAGTATCTATACAACTCTATGCCGCACACCATATACGACAGTGGAAAGCCATATATGATATATGGCGCATTAGCGTTTTTACCTTAGTGACAAGATTCAAAATACCTACCTTTCCACTGTCGACAAGGTCGGCGTTTGCGTATATTTGACGCGATGGCTGTATAGATATTTATGCCTTCGACTATACAGTCTTTTCTTAATGGTTGTTCGGTGTATTTCCTAAGGCACTATATTTATTTCATTTATTGCAAAACTAAATTACGCAGTCTATACAGGTTGACGTGTGAATTCCGGATTCCCGAAAATCATGTTACCCTCGTAAGGACCACGCCACATTTAAGCTATCAGAATTTGAAACTTAACACCAGTCATTATGTTGACATTAGTGTAGACCAGATCTCAAACCTATACTATACTATAGTGCATATCCAAAGGCTAAAATAAAGACGATTTACTGTCATTACTCATTAACCCATAATAATGAAGAAGCGATTTAGCGACCACATTCATTGACTTGGAAATTCAACCTTATTGTTTTAGTAATAAGTTACAATATCCATTGTAGTTATTGAAAATACTACTAGCTTTAAATAGATCCTTTGTCAGGTATGTGTTTGATAGCTGCTTTTGATTCTGTGGTAGTATGCTCCAAGAACAAATTCACAATACTTATACTCCATTTAATTTAAAATTATAAACCACAACAACATTATATTGCGGCTCGTGAACTGTAATCTCTTTACAATTTGTACTAGAGTAACAATTGACGACACGCAAATAAAGTGACATTAAAACAATTTTATTTTGCGGCTCCCAGACAATTGTACTTTACTATTTGCTAGGTAAGAAATAGTTGACGAACCGCAATATAATGATGTTGTGGTTTTCAATTCTAAATTAAACGAAACATAGACGAAATAATACGACAATTCAGAAAAATGAAAATTTTAAATACATCAATAAGGAAGGTTTTCCATCCAGAATATTCTCGAAAATGGAATCATGTTCCATGGTAAAATTATCGAAATTGATCTAGGCCGAAATAAATGTTGACCAATTTGATTAATCATTAATTAAATTCAGACTTAAACCATTTATGATGAAAAGATTGGTTATAATTATTTTTCAGCGCAATTACATAATGGTCAATTGAGGATTTTCCATTTGTAGGGTCAACGTCATAAATAAGTGATCACTTTTGTACCTTGTCATTTTAACGACATGTTTGAAAAGCCATACGAAATTGGCATGTACCAATTTTTGACAACGTATAATAAATCGAAAACCGTTTGGAGAAAAAGGCTTTGTGAAACGTTTTCAGAAATCAGATTCCAAAAATATGATAAACTGAATTAAATAAACAAAATTTAAGTAATGACCTTCATTTGACCCCTGCAGTGAATCGTCACAAAGGCAGATATAAAGCAGGTCTACACTCTAAAGCAAATTGACATTTTAAAATGTTGCTGTCCTGCTTATAATAGCAAAGAGTGACAAAGATAGAAGTTTAATCACATGATGCGCACCCGAGGCCGTATTGTCTAACGGTTTTGGCGCTTGCCTTCGCTTTCACTATCTCTTTCTGCCAACGTTTTATACCGTTTGACAGAAAGAGATGGCGATTGCGAAGGCAAGCGTCAAAAACGTTAGACAATAAGCCTACTGGCTTTAAACAGTTGTCATTTATCGTAAAGTCCGAAATGTATACGAGTATTTCCAATGTATTTTTACAAATTTAATTATTGAATTACTACGTCACATGTAATTATACTTAAAAGAATTTAAATATCAGAATTTAATAAAAAATAACTATTAGTATCACACCATTAAACAAACAGGAATAATCGAAGCTAAAAGAAGAGAAATAAATAAAACTATTTGTCATGGTTCACTTAGGACCCTAACCCGTGCTTGTATTATTGACAGTGAGTGACAAGACAAATCAGAGGCCCTACCACGAAGAGCAAAATTCGAACTCCGTTTCGTGCCGTCCAGCACACGCTAATAGGATTTAATACAAGAGTGAGCGGGACGGTCCGATACGAAGTTCGATTAAGGAATTTCGTGGTAGCCCCCCCAGTAGTGCCACAGATTATGTTATGTACGACCTGAATTTTTCTAGACAATGGAACGTGGCTCTCTCACTGTGACGTCATCCAGCGTATTTCTTAAAAAAATTATAAAAAATTAAATACTCAACCAAATTCAAAATCGATGAAAATGGTATCTTAAACTATCCTATTCTTTCCAAAAAAAAAAATATAAAAACTATAGGTTATTTTTTTTGTTGCATCCCAATTATGTAACTTCTGAAAGCGACAAAGTACAAAAGTGATCACACTGATCACTTATTTATGACGCAGACTTTAATTAATGACATAAATCGTAAAAACCAATCTATTTCATAAGAATCGCTCGTTTAGACATTTTGAAATCAAAGTTTACAATGTCCATAGAAAAGCTAGTAATATCTTAAAATAAAGCCCAGCATACTAATTTAGCATATACGTCAAAGCAAATGAGAACTTATTTTGATTAACAGTAAGTTTCAAATTAAAACAGTAAAAAATTGACGTGGGCTTTGTAATGGGTGATGGTTAAATATCTCAACCAGGAGCCAGTCACAAAAGTGAATTATTAAATACTATCTATTAAGAATTTGTTAACCGCTATCCCGCGGGAACAATTTTCCGGGATAAAAATTAACCTATAAGTTAATCCAGATTATAAACTATCTTTGTGCCAAATTTCAACAAAACCCATCGAACCGTTTTAGCGTGAAAGAGTAACAAACATCCATACATCCAAACAAATTTTTGTATAATATTAGTAAGATGCATTCCAACAACACATGTAGGTAACAACTTGTTGCGATTTTAATTCTGTACCGTCGCCATTTTAAACATCGGAGCTGTATAGGTGCTCCTTTTGCCTTGATCGCACGTACAGTCAGTAGCAAAAGTGGATGAGCGGTAGTGGTGTTCAAAATAATCTACACAGCTACACAGCCCCTTATTTATTCAGCAGAAGAGACGTGTGTATCTTATTGTGAGCACCGTAACCGTTCATCCACGTCTGCCGATGACTGTATTGAGCAACGGGCGATACAGTGCTCTCGGCCAAGTAGTCGGTAAGTACATATAAAAAACCGGCCAAGTGCGAGTCGGACTCGCGCACCGAGGGTTCCGTACAAATTTATATGTATCTATGAACATCCAGTCTTAGCAGACCCCTGCTTCTAAGCAAAATGTGCGCAGTGTGGGATCATTGTAGATTGGTTGCTGATATAGACAGACAAAAAAATATGCTTTTCGCAATTTTCCCTTTATCTGTGCTATAAGACCTTGCTTCGTACCAAATTTCAAGATTCTGAGTTCACGGGAAGTACCCTGTATCAAAAAAAAAAATCAAAGCGTTTATTCTGCAAGTAGGCCGCAAAGGGCTCTTTTACACGTCACTTTTTTTTAAAACTACCAGCGCTTTCGTAAGGACCATCATTGCCAAGAAGAATGCGCCGCAATAAACTTGGCAGGAAGCCATCTTTTCGAATAGGTTAGGTTGTAGGTTTTGATTCCCTTGCGAGTGTCGAAAATTTGCCGCTTAAATGGCTGTATCTTTTGATTGCGTTGGCTTAGAAGTTTGATTTGTTCACAGCTCCAAGGGACAGTAGACCCGAGTATTTGATATAAATTTCAGCTTGATACCTCCACGCGTTCCTTAGAAAAAGGGTCTTGCTTGACAGACGGGGACGGACGGACAACAAAGTGATCCTATAAGGGTTCCGCTTTTTCCTTTCGAGGTGCGGAACCCTAAAAATAGACAGTAGCTCGACCCCCGTTCTACTTACTAGGCCGAGCACGTACTGCACTGTCTCGCTCGCTCACTCGGCAGGTCTGAACGTGCACTGTCTCGCCACTCGGCCACATTGTAGTCTCACTCAATAGAACTGAACTGACTGTGCTAAACAGCTACTCCCTTACATCATCACTGTCTCGGCCGAGAAACATTTTACTGTCTCGCCCGTTTGCTCCGGTACGTGCGATCAAGGCATTTGAGCACTGCCAAAGTGCGTGTCCAGATATTTTTGAGCACCTACAGCTCCGATATTTATAATCAAAGCTCGGACTTATCATCGTAAAAGAATTACAACTTAGAAATGGAAAGGGATGTAATAGAGCCGCATTATGTACGTACCATCGCCCCAGACGTCAGATACCCATTTTCATAACAAATTTGCTTGCAGCCGTTGATGTTTATTGCTATGGATTGTTATGGACAGATGTCTAGCCACTGCACGCAAACTGGGCCTTTAAGGTGGTTATCTGGCGCTTGGGGCGATAGTACAATTGGGGATGTCTAGTCTATTTTTTTGCTATGTATAGTAAATCGAAAACCATTTCGAGATAAATGCTTTTTAACTAGTTTTCTGTAATTATTTAATTTTAATAATTATGTAATGAATTTCCTTCCTTTGACATTGGTGTAAATTGCGTGACCGGTCCAAGTGGTACTTTATTCTGTGGTTAGAATTCTTCAAAATTTATGCGTGGATTATACTACGGAGTTAGATTTGGACTCGCTGCCTGACATCTAGCACTTTGGCAGCACCAGTAAAGTGACATTAGTTACAGTGTACCGTACCACTACGCAAGAAAAAATTAAAAACACGACAAATTAACGACGAAACCATTAACGACCGCTTAGCCTAGTTGGTAGTGACCCTGCCTACGAAGCAAGAGGTCCTGGGTTCAAATCCCGGTAAGGGCATTTATTTGTGTGATGAGCACGAATATTTGTTCCTGAGTTATGGATGTTTTCTATGTATTTAAGTATTTATTTATCTATATAAGTATGTTTATCGTCGTCTAGTACCCATAGTACAAGCTTTGCTTAGTTTGGGACTAGATCGATTTGTGTAAGATTGTCCCCTAATATTTATTTATTTATTTATTTATTTAAAAAATAAAAGGGGTCGCCTTATAGTACACATTTAGATAGATTTAGAAATTTGGCGGTGAAGTGAAAGTAGTGAACTAAATGACAAAATATTGAAATTAGTTTCTTATAATTGACTTTTCTATACAAAAAAAAATATAAAAACCACTGGTAGTTTTTTTAGACATTTCCAATTCTTATATTTTCCGCGACTCATTGCATCTTGTTCTATTTGCGTATTTGTTTTGCGATGATTGTCCGAGCTTATGACGACGACTATACCACGTACTAATATAAAGCCACGGGCTTTAAGACTCGTCTCGTAAATTGCCAATAAAACTGGCCATCTCTTACTAAAAATGAACTCTATTCGCCGATAATAGAATTCATTTTTAGTATAAGGTGTTAATTACTGGCCACGTTATACTAAATTGAATTCTGTTTGCAGGGGAACAGAGTTCATTTTCAGTATGAGGGGGCCAGTTATTGGAGATTTACCCTAATTTTATACATATTTGAACTGAACTAAACTAAACACATAATCACTTTGAGACATTCAAACATGAGTAAAACAGCTGTTTTTAGAGAGACTATCTACAAATACAATTTCTAAAATACAAATTTAAAAATACTAATTGCATGGTTCTCACTCGGGCGATTAAAATTGCTATGTTGCTGGCAACTAATTGTGCAATTGATTGCGATATACGGAACTCGATGAAATGAGAAATATGGTCACTAAACGAGAGCCTCAGTACAATATTAAGAAATTGTGTCATGTTCCTTTCACTTCGTCTAGCAACCACATATTTCCATTTGATTGTGATTATTCGATTAATTTAGTGTACTATTCATTAATAGAGATCGTCATCATCCCAGCCTGTATAAGTCCCACTGCAGGGCACAGGCCTCCTCGCTGAAAGAGAGGGCTTGGGCAGTTCCCACGTGGGCCCAGTGCAAATTGGGTACTTCACACACACCATTGTATTTCTTTTCAGCTGTGTGCATCGCGATGTTTTCCTTCACCGTAAAGTATGGTAATGGTGGTAAATTACCAAATGTAATTTCGCAGACAAATTAAAAAAAAAAAAGTTGCGAGCCCAGTCTCGTATCCACGACCCTATGCTCGAGAGGCCATAGTCAGTAGGCGTACTTTTAATGAGCTGTCAAAATACAACTCCCACATAGAAATAGTTTGGCAATCGCTAGTTTTGATGTTAATTCCACGATTTATTTAAGATTATTTAAAAGCGAAAAAGTTTTTCGGGTGCGCCGGTGGGATTCGAACCCACGTCTCCTGGGTATACGCCCCAACGGGTGTTCTACCAATTGAACCACGTCGCATCTAACCGACTCCCCCGAAATTCTTAATCGCTTACATACGCCAACAGTGGCGTGTGGTAACATCCATCGCAACTATTAGAAGCTACGACTCCTACGTTCCAAATTACATTGGAAATGCGTAAGAAATGATGTACCACATCTATTTATTCAAATATTATTTATTTTATTAGCAGTACGGCTGCTCACCGAATCTAAGATTATTTAAAAGCGAAAAAGTTTTTCGAGTGCGCCGGTGGGATTCGAACCCACGTCTCCTGGGTATGGTACGGGTGTTCTACCAATTGAACCACGTCACACCCAACCGACTCCCCCGAAATTCTTAATCGCTCACATACGCCAACAGTGGCGAACAGGAGACGTGGGTTCGAATCCCACCGGCGCACCCGAAAAACTTTTTCGCTTTTAAATAATCTTAGATTCGGTGAGCAGCCGTACTGCTAATAAAATAAAAAATATAACGATTTATTTGTTTTAAAACACCTAGAAAAATCTAATTTTGAGTTAATTGAAAATTAATCTTGTTTTCAGGGCTAAAATTATGGTTAATATCTTGAAATTATTGTTTTATGATGTCAACTTATTGCTAGCATCGAAGCAATTTTAATTGCCCGTGTGAGCTACACGCTGCTAAAGCGCAGTGGGATATTAAATTGTGACAAGCCCACAAGTGGGGCTATTTTGTTCAGGTGGGTATTCAGTAAATATTTGGTACAGAGGCTATTAAATACTGTAACCATAATATAAATAATTAATTCTTACACCGTCTCAAATCACCTCCGTAGTTTTCTGGAACAATAAGTTTTATATTAAATAAACAAATAAGTTTATTGCTAAATGAGATTCAAGACACTCAAAGTAGTTATTTTTTTTTTAGTTATTAACTATTTTGTGCATACAGTAGGTAACATTTTTGATAGAAAATATATTGGGATTTACGCTAATCATATAGGGTAAATCGCCAATAACTGGCCACTCATACTAAAAGTGAACTCTATTCACTCATAATAGAATTAATTTTTAGTATAAGGTGTTAATTACTGGCCACCCTTCAATAACTGGCCACGTTAGACTAAATTGAGTTCTTTTTGTAGAGGAACAGAGTTAATTTTCAGTATGAGGGGGCCAGCTATTGAAGGGTGGCCAGTTATTGGCGATTTACCCTGTGCTAAAGGAGAGCTAGACAGGTTAATGTAACGGATGTCACCAATGTAGCTGTTGTCAATGTAGCGGCTGTCACGGTTGTCGTCAAGCGCCGGGCATTTTGCCCTCCGGAGGGCTACGCTAAAATTCTATGTTCGTATCATACCATCCCTCTTACTCTCTTATTAAATACAATTAGCGGGAACGGGATGGAACGATACGATTCGTAGTATAAGGGCAGGGGAAGACCACCTGGACTGATTCCTGATTGATCAATTATGTTTAGCTTCTGGTAGAACATTAATTGCTACTGTAGTTAGACAGTCGCGATTGTCGCGGTTGTAGCTAATGTCGCTGTGGTCGCTAATGTTGTGGCTGTCACTAATGTCACGGTTGTCGCTAACGTCATGGTAGTCGCGAATGTCATGGTAGTCGCGAATGTCACGGTTGTCGCTAGTGTTGCGGAAGTCGTGAAGCGCCTGGCAGTTTGTGAGCTACATCGTACTGTCGCCTGGCTTATTAAGTTGCTAATAGGCCAATTACACTTACCTATTTAGCGGTTTCTCCTTATAAGTGACCGGCTTCCTGTTCCGTCTCGTTCTGCCCTCGCTAACTCTCTCTGTCCCGCTGCTGTCGCTGTCACCGCTCTCTCTCCGATGGCTGTCTTGGCTGGGTTGCGTGAAGTTGCGGTTGTCGCTAATGTCGCTATGGTCGCGAAAGTCATGGTTGTCGCTAGTGCTGCGGAAGTCGTGAGCCTGGCAGTTTGTGAGCTACATCGTGCTGTCACCTGGCTTATTTAGTTGCTAATAGACCAACTCCACTTACCTATTTAGCGGTTTCTCCTTATAAGTGACCGGCTTCCTGTTCCGTCTCGTTCTGCCCTCGCTAACCCTCTCTGTCCCGCTACTGTCGCTGTCGCCACTCTCTCTCCGATGGCTGTCTTGGCTGGGTTGCGTGAAATTGCGGTTGTCGCTAATGTCGTGGTTGTCGCGGTTGTCGCCGCGGGCGCTGGTGTCGTCGACGCTAGGCGGTTTGTGTGCGTGTGGCCGGGAGTTTGTGGCGCGTGATATCTCTTCCCTGTAAATATAAACAGAGCGTTTTTGTGTAGAAAATTCAATTAAACATTTTGTGATTCATTGAAGCAGAATGAAGATTTCATGGATTAAAACCCGCCCTCCAATTCTCATAAATCAAGACTTGTCATACAGACCCAACTATCTCAAACATATTTTGTGGAGGTTTTCTGCGTATGAATATACTACAAACGTAGTGGGCTTGCACGCACACTTTGCGTCTATAGACGACAATACGGTAATACAAAAATGAACCTACTCGCATCCGCATAAGAATCAATTTTGTACGCAACAAAAACGATGTCATCATCATCATCCCAGCCTATACATATACGTCCCACTGCAGGGCACAGACCTCCTCTCAGAACGAGAGGGCTTGGGACGTAGTTCTCACGGGGGCCCAGTGCGGATTGGGAACTTCACGCACACCATTGTGTTTCTTCTCAGGTGTATGCAGATTGCAGGTTTCCTCACGATGTTTTCCTTCACCGTAAAGCTCATGGTAAATTACAAATGTAATTTCGCACATACATTCCGAAAAACTCAAAAGGTGCGAGCCCGGACTAGAACCCACGACCCTCTGTTTGAGAGACCATAGGTCAAACCACTAGGCCACCACAGCTTTAATCATATATGGCGTTCAAAACGGCACCACCTAACCACCACCACGTAGACGGCCGGATAGCCTAGTGGTTAGAGAACCTGACTACGAAGCTTGAGGTCCCGGGTTCGATTCCCGGTCGGGGCAGATTTATGTGTGAAAAATACGCATGTTTGTGCTCGAGTCTTGGATGTTTAATATGTATTAAATTTAATTTAAGTATGTATTTATCTATATAAGTACGTTTATCCGTTGTCTAGTACCCATAGTACAAGCTTTGCTTAGTTTGGGACTAGGTCAATTGGGAATGTCTAAAAAAAATTACCAGTTGTTTTTATATTTTTTTTTGTATAAAAAAGTCAATTATAAGAAACTAATTTCAATATTTTGTCATTTAGTTCACTATTTTTTTCAAAATTAATTATTGAAACTATTTTGGTTGATGACGTCAGATTATAATTTGAGGGCTCACACTTGCTAAATTTCTAAATCTATCTAAATGCGTACGATAAGGCAACCCCTTTAATTGGGATTGTTCATTTTTTTTAACCCCCCCTTTTTATTTTTTTATCGAAAATATAGAGCATTTTAAGAAACTAATTTGAATATTTCAGCAATTCATCACTCCAATATTTTTTTATAACTTATTGAAAATTTGAGATACGACTTCTCGTAAATTACATGCCGCGGCAGAATCTGTGTATAAACCACAGACATAATGACAAAAAAAGTGTCACAATCGATGGTTAGTTGTCATCTGACAATGTCACTTTACATTACAATAACAATAACACTAAAGTTGCCGATTCTTCCAAGAGAATAGGTAAAATAATACGATTTACGGCTATAGTATTTTTTGTACGTATAAAATAAAATGGTTAGAAGTGTTCCCTTGAAAGTTCTTTGGCGGATTTAATCCATACTTACATTAAAATGATCATCGCAACAATAAGTACATCTTGAAAACTTTGAATTAACTTTGCGGCACAACTTCTCTAGTAAATCTTCTCTAATGCGAACAATTAATTTGTTTGGGCTATTGACACAGTCATTTCCACAAGTAGGAATGAAACTCTTCCTGTATAAATCCATTATTAAAATATGGAAAACGCGAAGAATGTTTTTCAAAATAGTATCCTTAAACTGACAGATGATAACTACGTCGAAGTGACAGAGAATAGTATAGAGAAACTAGACGGACGGCTTTTTTTTCTTGTTGCAATGAATTTCAAAGTAAATGCCCACAGAAAGGTCAAACAAAGGTCAAACATTATTTTGCAAAAATACACACGATCATTTAATATTTTTTTACTACAATGTTATAAAATGATTTAATAAACCTATTCCTCGAAATGGTTTTGGAATTAGACCACATTGTTAAAAAGTGATCAATGCCAATTACTCCTTGCGTAATGGTTCACTGTAACTAGTGTCACTTTATTGGCGCTGTCAAAGTGCTAGATGTCAGGCAGCGGGTCCAAATCAAACTCCGTAGTATAATCCACGCGTAAATTGTGAAGAATTCTAACCGCACAAAATAAAGTACGACTTGTATCGGTCACGCAATTTACACCAATGTCAAATGAAGGCCATCGCTTATTTGTTATGTAATAAATTCATTACATAATATTAAAATTAAATAACTACAGAAAACGAGTTAAAATGCATTTATCTCGAAATGGTGGTCGATTTACTATACATTGCAAAAAATAGACATCCCCAATTGTCCCGTGATATTTATTTTTTTATAGGTTAAAAAAATGTAATAAAATGACTCACGACACGATGACCCTCGAGTCGGTGGCGCCGTTGGGGCTGGGCGCGTCGAACCGCATGACGCGCTTAGGCGGCGACGCGTCACTCTCCAGACGCATCTTTGGGACCAGTACTTGCAGCACGCGTTCGTTATGCAACTGCCTCAACCTGAATCACAATAAAGTCAAAGTCAAAAAAGCCAGAGTTCCGAAGGAGTGTTTGACGTCTCTCGTCGAGAGTATTAGCATGGGGATTCGATTTGTGGCATTCGAACATGGCGGATGTAGACAGTATCTAATTTTGGTATTTCTGTTTCTTTGGCTAGTTGTAGTGTGATTTTGATAGTGTTTTATGCGGCGGTTAACCTTAACTGTTACAGTGATCACAAAATTCTATATTGCTCTCGTGTCTGACATTTTTTAACGACCGCTTTAGCCTAGTTGGTAGTGACCCTGCCTACGAAGCAAGAGGTCCTGGGTTCGAATCCCGGTAACGGCATTTATTTGTGTGATGAGCACGAATATTTGTACCCGAGTTATGGATGTTTTCTATGTATTTAAGTATTTATTTATCTATACAAGTATGTTTATCTTCGTCTAGTACCCATAGTACAAGCTTTGCTTAGTTTGGGACTAGGTCGATTTGTGTAAGATTGTCCCCTAATATTTTTTTTTTATTTTTTTTTTCAACGCTCTGTCAAATACAACAGCTCTCACTCATACGCCATGACATCGCAATGTCAAACGCGAAGTTGAACCCCACAGAAATGCACGTAGGTAAATATCGCTCTGCACGCCGTGACTGATATATCAGTCGTTGGCGTAGAACCTGCGGTGCTGATATATGTGTCGTTGGCGTCGAAAAGGTTAATGCGCAAGTTGTCTCCACGTGGTTTCTGGAATTTTACTATCAAGTTGCAAAAACTACATTCACCGTACAACGTCGCTCCCAAAGAGAGCAATTAACTGACATTGGCACAAGCCTAGTGGCCGCCATTAAAGAGGAAGAAGAAGAGTATTAACATAGATAGGGTTGTCAACTTTTTTTACAAGAAATAAAGTATATTTAGGTCTGAGAAGGAAAACAAACAGTATATTAGAAACATGAACAGTGTTTTATTTTTTTATTGTTTTAAAGACATATGTTTTAGTGCTTCTCGCACAACTTATCAATTTAGTGTTATTTTTAAAACCTTCATAGGTCTCCCCACAATTAGAATAAATGAGGCAACTTAGTGTGCTCAGTTTTAGGGATTTTGATGCTGAAAACAGTATTTTGTATACTTTATTTTTGTTCAACAGTAAAAAGTATAATGCAGTGAAAAACAGTATAATACTGTTTTTAACAGTATAATTGGTAACACTAACCGCCCGGCCACGACTTCGCGCGTTTGGCTTACCAACCTCGTATCACAAATAACCATTGCAGTTAATCGAAAATGAATCTGGTTTTCAGGGGTAAAATAAAGCGTTTTATACTGGAGTCGTGTTCGAATTATTTTCAAATGGCGTCAACGTCCCCATTTCCTGTGGCTTACGTGTCGTTAGCGGGCGAGGGGCGGGGCGGGGACACGCGGCGGCGCCGGCGCACCGTCGGCGTGAACATGCGCGCTGGCTCCACCGGAGACACCGCCTGAAGAATAAACAGTTATCAAGTTAGGTATGAAGTATCTTTTTGTATTTATTTTTCAATTTCATTTTTTATTACTTTTACGGTCATCCCGTGAAACCATATATTTCAAACTAAATACAAACTGAAATATAGATGCACAGTAAAAACCCCAGAAAAAAGACCAATGCTGGGAATCGAACCCAGGTCCTCAGCATTCCGTGCCGTGGTTTTTTCTGTGCAACTATATTTCAGTTTGTATTTAGTTTGAAATATAAACAGTTATTCCAAACTAGCTTTCACCAGCGATTTTGCTCGCGTAAACCATTAAAAAGCCACACAGAAGAGACGTGGGACGGGGGCGCGTCGCAGTCGCGGGGCCCCTTGAACCAGTTTTCATATTAAATGTAAACGAGGCCGCGTTTCCGCGTCCAGCCCGCAAGCCAGCAACAGATTTTCATGACCAGGTTCCTCTCAGACTATAACTCATGCTTCAGAGTTGTAGCATGAAGTTGTATCATGGGTGGGTTAAGGATAGCCTCCCAAACATGTTGATTTTTTTTTCAGTGATTTCTTCCCGCTTGTAACTTAGTCAAATTATAGCTGGGAATTTCTATTTTTCATTGTACCCAATTGCCTTTGGTTAGAAAAAAAAAATGTATTTTTTTATATTTTTTTCTTACAGATTAGGCCAATTTAAGAAACTTATTTGAATATTTTAAAATTTGGTCGCGTATTTTTTTTTAAATTTAATTTGTTAAATACCGGATATGGTTGACCGGATATACGTCATCCAGTAGCTCGAAACTCTTGATTTCCTTTGCCCATCTGCTTACAGAAAAAATACTGTTATCTGTCATTCGTACGTCGTCATGTCGTCAATAAGTTTCTAACCTTCTGGTTCTGAAAGTCTATTTTCCACGATAATTTTTGAAAAAATGCTTACCAGTGGAAACTCCGGTGAAAAATTTGTCAAGGCTGACACGCTCAATCTACCCAAAATGCGAAATAGGTCCATTTACATACATCAATATGATCTTCGCAGCAGTACAAGAGAGATATCCTAAAATATTCGACATTTGCAAGACGACACCAGTTCTCACGTAGATCTTCCCTAACACGGACGAATATTTTGCCGGGGCTATTCATGGAGTCATTTGAACAAATAAAACACTTTCTATAGTCCATTTTTTAGTTTCAAAAATGAAAATAGCCTTTTTGTTTTGTTTCCTATCCTATTGACAACAGTTAAATTTAAATGACATTTTGACAGACATTGACATTTTTTTAAGTGAAGCGTGAGAGCAAAGGTAAAAGAAAAAGGCCTTTGAACCTTTGATGACGTTATTTGAAGATCAAATGAAAGACATCAGTTTTTTTGGAATATCTCCGCTATTAGCTGTTTATTTTTAAGTCCGACTACAGAAAATGGTTGTATAACATTATTCCTCAATGATAAAAATATAAAAAAAATACAAAAAATATTTAACTAAAGGGAATTAAGAAATTGTTAACAGGGAGTTAAAGTTAGTCCGTTTGGTTACGCACTTTTTCAAGTCTTTGCAATAAAAAAAAACTTAACAAACCGCACCATTCTTCACTTCTTGTTACACATTGTTAGGCCGGAGCCGCACTGTTAAGGCGACCGGTGACGTGACGCGACGGCGACTAAATCAAACATATTTGATTTAGTCGCCGTCGCCGCTGCCGCCGCTGTGCCCGCTCACATAACTCGAACTATGTTTGATTTACTTGCCATCGCGTCGCGTCGCCGGTCGCCTTACCAGTGCGGCCCCGGCCTTAAACTTGTCCGATTTGTTACTTTTTTTTATTGTAAAGGCTTTAAAAAGTGCGTAACCAAACGGATTAATTTTAACTCCCTGTTAACAATTTCTTCATTGCGTACAACGAAAAATAGAAATACCCAGCTAACCCAATATCTTGACGAATAAAAAAGTCAGCTGGCGATAACATGGTGGGAAATACGTCATCTGGTTGCATTAACATGAAAACCTTCTACATACCTTCTACATACAAGCCTTCATTTAGACACATACGACTGGTGGTAGAACTTTGCTTTTCTTTAAACCCAGGCCCTCTTTCGACGCATGACTTGAGCTGACTTTTTTATTTGTCAAGATATTGGGTTAGCTTTAATTTGACTAAGTACTCTGAAAAAAAAAAACAATACATAAAAAAATAATAATAGACTGGATTAGCAATCGCCATAGTACAGATCGGCCGCGATCCGAGCTTCTAAGCGGCCGAGGCTTAGAAAGCAAAACAATAAGACTACAGATGTTTCATATTAATACAAATGTATTATTTTTCAAAAATATTGCATAATAATACATTTGCAGTAATATGAAATATCTGTAGTCTTATTGTTTTGCCTTCAAAGCCTCTGGCTATATTTCAGCGCCATCTAGATTTAATAATCGAACTACAAAAACCGCGGCCGATCCGTGCTTTGGCGACTGCTATTCCAGTCTATATCATCCTTGGCTTTAACCCACCCACGGAACCGCAGCTGACGATCACGAGGCTTCATGATGCAACTTTCTGAATCAATATACGAAGTTTCACCCGGGAGGAAATGAGCGACGAAATTGTGCCTGACTCACGGTCTAGTCGTCTCTTCTGTCTGCTTTAGATTGCAATGTTTCTATCTCTTAGCTGTATGTTACCTCAGGACTGTCTCGGGGCGGATCCGACGGCGGAGTGCTAGCCTCCTCGCCCTGGGTCGTCGAGTCAGGCTCCAAGTTGGGGCGTCTTCTGGAGTCCGGGGCCTCGCGCTGAGTACCCAACGCGTCTAACAGCCAACTGGGACCTTCCAGGGGGTTCTCCGCCCTAGCGCTGTGGATTGTGTCAAAGTGAAATGACTTTTTCAAGCTGTAATAATATTCACGTCATGATAGTACGTCTACACGTCGCGATTAGTGTTGCCGAATTATCGATAAGTTCAATAGTTTTCATTTGAAAAAAAAAGCCATTTATCGTTTTCGTATCGATCCTATTTTTTAAACCTTTGGGTTCGATATTATTGCCTTATTCTGAGTTATAGTGAAATAATACAGATTACTCATGTTTCAAAACGAGTTACACTCGACATGTTTAGGGCCCGAAACATGTAGAGCTAAACTTGATCATAGACGTGACTTATCCGTATTTTTTCACTACAAATCACAGATGTCCGCTAGTTTACCGACAGGGGCTTTGGAGCGAGTGGGCGAAAAGCGAAGAATCGCGTTAATAAGCCCCATATCGGTTTCTAACAAGTATGGCAACTCGACACATCACCCGTGTGACTATCTCAACCTACCTAGTTTTTAGGGTTCCGTAGCCAAATAGCAGAAAACGGAACCCTTATGGATTCGTCATGTCATATCTGTCTGTCCGTCCGTATGTCACAGCCACTTTTTTCCGAAACTATAAGAACTATGCTGTTGAAACTTGGTAAGTAAATGTATTCTGTGAACCGCATTAAGATTTTCACACAAAAATAGAAAAAAAAAAACAATAAATTTTGGGGTTCCCCATACTTAGAACTGAAACTCAATAATTTTTTTTCATCAAACCCATACGTGTGGGGTATCTATGGATAGGTCTTCAAAAATGATATTGAGGTTTCTAATATCATTTTTTTCTAAACTGAAAAGTTTGCGCGAGAGACACTTCCAAAAATAAATAAAATAAATAATATAAAATGTGTCCCCCCCCTGTAACTTCTAAAATAAGAGAATGAAAAAACTAAAAAAAAACATATGATGTACATTACCATGTAAACTTCCACCGATAATTGGTTTGAACGAGACCTAGTACGTAGTTTTTTTTTAATCTAATACCTTTAAACGAGCAATTCTTGTATATATGTATATATATATATATATATATATAATCAGGATCTCAGAAACGGCTCCAACGATTTCGATGAAATTTGGTATGTGGGGGTTTTCGGGGATGAAAAACTGATCTAGCTATGTTTCATTTTCAGAAAATCGCTTTTACTCGTGTTTTCCGGCTATTTTTGTTTGCATTAGAATATAAAGCTAAATTTCGCCCACTTCGAGCAGATCATAATGGCACATTAGAAATCGGGTGGTCGCGGATCCAGCCGACCTCGGTTCGAATCCACGTTTTTTTTCAACATTTTTAGTTTTTTTTTTAAGTTTATTTTTCATGAGAAAACGTCAAGTTTCTTCTTTTGTGAGAAAAAGTTACTTTATTGTGAGAAAAAGTTACTTTTTTGTGAGAAAAAGTTACTTTTTTGTTAGAAAAAGTATTATAGGGAACGTGCAGTAACTATAGGCGGCAGCACTAATGCGACAGAAGAGACACTATGCGGACAGTAAAACAAACTTATCAAGGTAAAACATTCAAATTGATGGCACCCTTATGACACCAGTTGGCAGCACCGTCTATGTGCACGTTCCCTATTGGGAGCACAGAACAGGAAAAGCCGGTTATCTGTAAACTCGGTTTACGGACGATAGTTTAACGTGACTCACCCAACCTCCGGTGTTTTTGTCAAATATCTTGAAAACGGTGCATCCTACGGCAAAATCAATGAAATTTTCATCCCCCCTTTAATACCCCCGCGCTCCATCCCCCGCATCCCCTCCCCCCTCTCACCCCCACCCCCCCCACCCCTCCGGTGTATATAATCAGGATCTCGGAAACGGTTCCAACGATTTCGATGAAATTTGGTATTTGGGGGTTTTCGGGGATGAAAAATTGATCTAACTTGGTCTTATCTCTGGGAAAACGCTTGGTACCGAGTTTCTGCCCGAGCAGAGCTCGGTCGCCCAGGTACTACGTCATAAATCGTAAACAGCAATTTTTTATAGATAATGGTACGGAACCCTTCGTGCGCGAGTCCGACTCGCACTTGGCCGGTTTTTTTTAATTATTTTTATTCTAACACCCCCCCTCCCTCCTTTTTTTTGTTGACTTTTGCTTACCGTGGAGGCGTTAACACTACATCTTCCTCCACGTCTTCTTCAACTATATCCAACCTACGTCTGAAAAATAAAGGTTAATATTAGTGTAAAAGTATACTTAGGACCTTTTGTGGCCTAGCGGTTTGACCTATTGCAGGGATCACCAAATGGCGGACCGCCGACCCATTTTGTGCGGACCGCGAGTACACAGCAACTTGTACTACAGAGTACGTAATTTAATAAAAATGTATCCCCCGCATTATCTTTGTTTGACGTCAATTGGGAATGTCTAAAAAAAATTACCAGTGGTTTTTATATTTTTTTTGTATAGAAAAGTCAATTATAAGAAACTAATTTCAATATTTTGTCATTTAGTTCTCTACTTTTTTCAAAATTAATTATTGAAACTATTTTAGTTGATGACGTCAGATTATAATTGAGGGCTCTCACAATGCCAAATTTCTAATTCTATCTAAATGCTTACGATAAGGCAGCCCCTTTAATTATTTTTTTGTGTAGTGGTACACTATACACTGTGTCACTTTACTGGCACTGACAAAGTGCTAGATGTCAGACAGCGGGTCCAAATCAAACTCCGTAGTATAATCCACGCGTAAATTGTGAAGAATTCTAACCACACAGAATAAAGTACGACTTGAACCGGTCACGCAATTTACACCAATGTCAATTAAGGTCATTGCTTATTTGTTATATTATAAATTAATTACATAATATTAAAATTAAATAACTACAGAAAACGAGTTAAAAAGCATTTATCTCGAAATGGTTTTCGATTTACTATACATTGCAAAAAAATAGACATCCCCAATTATATTTCATCCGGAAATGATCATTTACATTTCCTATACGATTAATTACCAAATTTGACCCATCCCATGCTGTCTGAACGTACCCCAGCCTGTGTACGAAGGTGCCCCCTTTACGGGGCAGATTCATACAATTACCACCTTCCACAAAAACCAAATTTGTGCACTAAGGATAAGAACTAGCCACTTGTATTTTTTTTATAAAGTAGCTAAATATATACGCTATCGTTTGGTAATTAATTCTGATCTCTACACTAATGAGGCCATGAATAAAAATTCGAAGTCTAAAAACTGTACGAATGGTGCCAATCTTCCCCTAAGAGTAGGAAATATCTGCTACTTACGATGATTCATAACCATCTTCATCTGTCATGTTTTGAGATTCATCTGCCGTTTCCTCCATATTGGCTACAGACAAAAAATAGATAAAACTTTATTTATTTTATTACATTATTTTAGTAACATTACCATTGGAAAATTTGCAAAGATCTGTAATTTTTTTTAACATCATAATACTCACTGTCAAATTGCAAGTTTTCCTCAATGTTATTTTCAGCAACTTCCAGCTGCTCCGTGTCATTGTTATTTGGGAGCAGTCTCGTATCTATACGCGTTAGTGGTATGTATACATCTGCAAAACGGTTAAAAAAATATTGACCTCTCTTTTATATACCGGAAAGATTCTCATTTCAAAAGTAAACTTGTGTAGAAAAGATAAGGTTTAATTTTGAAATGAGTATAATTTGAATTGAGTCAGTTTCATAGTGTGCCATTTGTACTTACACGCTTTTGACTTAGGCTCGTAAACCTTGTTTTCACAAAACATGTTCTGTTTCTAAAAGTACACCTTCCAAAAGAAGTACATTTCCGAAACTTACACTTTCCCGAATAGGGCACTTTTCCGAGACCACCATTTATGTATATATCCACAAATAGGGCTATTTAAATCGTGTACTTCTTGAGAAAGTCTACCCATTGGGAAGTGCAGTTTTTTAAATAGTGTGCCTCCCGAGAAAGTGATGCTTCTGAAAGTGGATTTTACAAGCCTTGGCTTCATGCAGGTGTAGTGGGAAAAAGGAGGTGAAAAATGTGTGTTGTGTATTTTTGCACTCAGTATTTAAAGTTGCATACTTGCGAAGCCAAAGAGAGTCAAGGGTTGCTAGTTATGTATAAAAGAGTAGCAAATACATAACCTCACAAATGTTGGCATTTATAATAATAGTATAAATACCTTGTAACATGTGCATAGGCACTGCTCGCACTGTAACATTTTGTGCTGAATTTGGACTCCTAGCAGATGTTCCTGAAAACAAAAAACACATTCTAAGTCTCTCTCTACGATTAATTTATTTTTTGTTCACATGAAACCTGTGTTGCCATTTTATGCGCTAAGTCTTTATGAACATTCCATAAATTTTGGACATTATTTTATAGTTAATGCTACATTTGTAGATATAAGTTAAATTATTATAAGACACTCAGTAAAAGTTGTACTATGCGCATCTCTATAAAAAACATTAAAGAAAAAGGGCTTACTCTGTCCACTTAAATTCAATGTCCTGCTCAAAGACACTACAGGCTGTATGGACTGTCCCCCCATCATTGGTGGCACTCGGTGCACTTTCTCAGTGCTGTTACTGATGTTGCTCCACCGTGGTGATATGGTCTCCATGTCTTGCCGATCCCTTATGTAGGTTTTAGCTAGCTCAATAGTCCGGGCTACCGCGCTGGACGCTTGTACAAGGTGTGATAGGGCTTCTTCACTGGCTGTTTGAAGGGCCGCATCTAGCTTGCGCGCTTCAGCAGCACCGCCGCTTTTTAGTCTCTGAATGTAAAAGAAAGATACAAAAACTTATTACTGATGTTAGAAATTTAATTAGATAAATAAAATATTAGGATTTTTGGGTACAAACTGAAGTGGAAGTGGAGCTAAAGACGAAAACTGTGTATGACAAGTCTATAACTGTCAAATGGATGTGCTTCAAAATTTCACTTAAATGATAGATAAAATATTAAACCTTTCAGTATGTTTTCAATGAAACTGCTTTTCACCACTTCAACATGGTAAAAATAATAAGGAAGGCTTCAAGAAAAGATAGGTATACTTATCTAAAGTACTTTTCAAAGTTCAATCACCTTACTAGACAACAGCTGTTCGGTACCTTGCTAAAGATCGAAATAACTCGTATGCAACTTACAATCACTTTCAGCCTTAGCTCGTTAATCTCCTTCATGAGTTCTAGTTTCTCATTCTCCCTTTGTGCCGCCGTCATCTTCCAATATTGTACTTTTTGCACCAACTCATTGTTTTTCTCTTTAAGATCCTTAAGTTCATCTTCATGGGTCGCCATGAAAACAGTTTTCCACACGTAAGTTAAGTGTAAGACTCGTTTATTTGCACGCAAACGAAGAACGAAAAAATAAAATAAAATTAATGTTAATTTTATTTGTTTCTAAATAATTGTTTTCGTTCCTTCAACAAATCAAACTCAAACACAAAACGAAAATTAACTAAACCATAGATAGTGAGCAGCAAGAAAGTCAAATCAAAACTCAGTGATAAAACTATAGACAAAACACAGAATTTTTGTACTAGAGCTACGTTATGGCGAGCCTACACCACGCCCTAAAAACAACCTCTGAACCGCCCTGACTTTCATTCATTTTGACGTTCTGTTCTGGCAACACTAACTCACTACTGTCAAAATAAACACGTTCACCGACGCATGGCGTTTTGGTTTTGAGGTTAGTTAGTTTTGTTCCAGTCAGTCAGTCAGTGTTTAGTTTATTACTGACAATGTCGTTCCGTGGTAGAGGAGGCGGCGGTGGTGGTGGCGGTCGAGGATTTGGAGGTGGCCGTGGCGGTGGCGGAGGCCGTGGGCGCGGAGGCTTCGGCGGCGGACGAGGCGGTCGCGGCGGTGGCGGCGGCGGCTTCAGGCAACAGGACTTTGGGCCTCCAGAAAGCGTCACGCCGCTCGGTCACTACGGCTGGACGGTGCAGGACGACCTCGTATGCAAAGTCGACATCGAGGACGTGCCGTACTTCAACGCCCCAATCTTCCTCGAAAACAAGGAACAAATCGGGAAAATTGACGAGATTTTCGGCAACCTACGCGACTATTTCGTGTCTGTCAAGCTCGGGGAGAACATAAAGGCGAAGAGTTTTAAGGAGGGACAGCAGTTTTATATTGATCCTGCGAAATTATTGCCGTTGAAGAGGTTTCTGCCGCAACCTCCTGGTGCCAAACGTGGTCGCGGCGGTAGAGGCGGAGGGGGCCGAGGCGGCGGCGGGGGCTTCGGGGGTCGTGGAGGCGGCAGAGGCGGTGGCTTTGGAGGCCGCGGCGGCGGAGGTTTTGGTGGCCGAGGCGGCGGCGGCGGTGGTTTCGGTGGCCGAGGCGGCGGCGGCGGTTTTGGAGGCCGAGGCGGCGGTGGTGGCGGTTACGGCGGCCGAGGCGGGGGTGGCGGCTTCGGCAGAGGAGGAGGCGGCCGCGGCGGTGGCTTTAGAGGTGGACGATGATAATTTAGGACCGTTATTCCAGTGTACAGTGACTGTGTTGTGGATTATGAGAGTGTGCGTTGGCCCTCGCCACATGAGCTTCATATTTTATGTTTATGGGCGAGACTGGTGTTGCTAAATACAGCGAAGATATAATTGTTTAGTTTATTGATATGATTAACGCATTCACTGCCACCGACGCATATATGTGTTTTCGGGACTTTGCCCAGTGCCGCTGTTATAATTATTCATACATTTTGAATGCACATGTGCATCGGTGGCACCTGTGGAAGTCAGGTGGCAGTAAATGTGTTAATGTCTCTTTCACGGACAAGATGAATTATTTAGCTGTAATTGACACATTGATTAAGGAGTTGTCATCAACTTGTTTTGTCATTACTTGTTTAGTTTTATACCTAGTATTTAGGTAAATGGTAATGTTTAGATTAAGCATGATTTTATAATTGTAATTGTCTGTTCTTATGTGGCGAGGGCCAAGAAATATAGTAAGTAATACTTTATTATAACAATTATCTAAATTAAGAATAAACTTTGTTATTCTTGCAATATTTTTTTGCTTATTTACCAAAACAACAGGTTTGCCTTCCTTCCTTAGAAACATGTATGTAAAGTGGGTGGTTAGATTTGCCGCTGAGTATATTATACAAAAATGGATTTGATATAAGAAAGGAATAGAATTGGAGTTCTTATATCCCAAAATAATAGATTTTAGGTCAGGGATGGCAAGCTAATCATTATATCATCACTACTTTAAATAAGTTTTTGTTAAAAATTTCATTTTAAGAGCAAACTTTTTAGCCGACTGTCCTTGAAATGTCATCCAACTTACATAAGTATACCAAATTTCAAGTGAATCCGACCACTGAAAGTGGGTCAAATCAACTTTGAAGATTTGATCTGTACATACATCCATACATAGGTATATTGTAAGTTAAATAAAAGCTTGTGTCTCAAAATTGATAATTTTCCCAAGTGAACTTAACACTGTTAACTTTAGGGTTCACTTTAGTTTACAAATCAATTTTAGAAATGAGATTTATTCAAAATAGTGATATAATAAAACTTTATGGATATGGACTTTATTTTATTCCTGCAATCACTAAGTGAAAAATATTTTATAGTTCCTGTCAGCCTGATTAAATAAAAAAAAAAGGTTTGCCATCCCTGTCAGGGTATCCTTCCTTGGGTATTTAATCAAGCTTTTTAAACGGCTCATTGATCTGGTCACAGTTATTGAGAAATGGCTGTAGACTTTGATAGGATTTTTGGTTACATGTTAGAGGTCCTGTATGTCTACCATACAATCTTCTGCCATTCCATCTGAGGCCCATGGCAAATGCTTTAGATGGGACCCTGACAGTAGAAATCGTCATGTAATTTAATTTTAATGTTGTCTGAGCTCGGAACCTCTAGGGTTGGGGGCCCGTGGCATTTTGCCAGCTGCTGCTCTATAGTTACACTTAAATTTGGTTCAAAATATGACAAAATACTGGGATTAGTGGAAGAGAAAAGAGAGCTTCCACATGCACACCAGGAGGGCAAAAAGTAACAAAAAATTAAGTTAACCATTTTACTCCCTTAACCTTTTGTATGCCGGAATTTAAAAAAAAAAAAAGTCGTGCATTCTAGCCTCAACAGTTTCATATAAATCCAATGATACAGATTTTAAAAAAAATACAAAAAGAAAGCCTTAAATTGGGTACGGATCCGGTACAAGGCATACGAAGGGTTAATAAATAAAAGTCACTTATATATTTATTCTAAATTCTCTAGTTCAGCTTTAGAGCTGGCAGGTACATATTGCGATGACAGGGCCTTCCCGCGGTGATTGAAGATGTAGAACGAAGGCAGGTTGCGCTGAGTGTCCCACTTTGTGGCATTCAGTTCAGCCCCAGCAGGGATCTCACGCAGATTGCCAGCAACATTGAGGACTCCCCACATTACGGCAAACAAGCTGGTAACTGCTTGGACTACAATCTGAAAAAAAAAAATTGTTTTTTAACATGTTTGCTGCGGTATAAGGTTGATGTGACCCAGTACGTATGGTTAATTGACAAGTTAAACTAATTGCCGCAGCGAAAGTGTTAAATAGGGCAGCTAAATTTGCATGTTCAGAGTGATGTTAATGACTTGCAAAATTAATCATACAATTTAATAGATTTAGCAATTTTTTATATAAATTTTAAGTTGATATTGTGAGTTGAATGACAATTATTTTGTTTTCGAATCATAATAAATAAATAGAAGAAAGATTAATAAATCCGTAATTTCCATACAAAAAAATTATATATGAATAACATTATGTATAAATCGAAGGTAAACTAAATAATACTCACATCTAAAGGTAGGCCAGTAAATTCTTGTGCAGTAATCCTTAAATATGATCGATCTAGAAAATTAAATATTAAATGAGGAAATTATTTTCGAACATTAAGGTTGATAAAATGAACTAAAACTTAGTGTGAAATCTTACGTTGGGCAGCTGAAAATGCTGAATGAAACAGAGATATAAATCCTACGATGATGATCATTTTGTTTAATGACGATGCCATTCTTGAAAACGTTCAATATTGCTTTAATTCAATATTTTAAATATTAACTCAGTCAGATAAATAATCACTTCCTTGCTCAATAGACAATATATTTTGACAGAAGAGTTTTCTTTCAATTTTAATATTATAAGGCTTGCCACAAAATATCACACATTGCTTGCTGTCTAAAAAAAACACCACTGCACTGAAACTGATAATATGTGGTTAGCTTTATTTTAGTTTTTTTTAGTGTTTCTAAAAAAGTTGTTTTGGAGTTCTCCACTCAAGTTAAACCTAAATTTTAGTAATTAATCCTTAAAAGCTCATTTCAAAACATACGCAAGGTGAACCAGCTATTAATTAAATTCTTAAAAGTAATTAAATTAATGAAATCGATAAATCGGTAACGGTAACGGTTTGTTTAAACGGGCGGGTATAAATCACTAGATCTGTCACGTCCACGAAAAGCGGTTGGGCGACGCCGCTGGGCTGGGTGTATTATTTTTCATTGTTTATTTTACTCGTGTTTTTAATAAAATATTACTTAAAATTACAATATGTCTCGAAATCCAAAGCTAGAAGAGTTTGAAATAGAAAGAAAACCTTCCAGATTCCAAAGCACGCGTAGTGGCAGTGATTTTTTTACACGAAAACACTCAACCAGCCGTCTTTTCGATAAAACTCCGTCAAGGGATAGATCTTTAAAAGATTGGGGTGAGTTTTGGTAGAAATTATACCATTCTATCATGATTACTTTATTTTAGTCTTATCAAACTTAGTAGATACATTCAGCAGAAGTTGTTGTTCTAAACCACCGTGGGTGTGGCATGGCATGCTAGTTCAAAACTTTGTTTGCAAGTTTCGTATTTCCGTACGCAAGCTTACCGGTGACCTACTTCTTTTGTTTTAAACATTTCATGAATAATTAAGACAATTGTTTAGTATGTAAATCTGAGAATGAACTTTTTAAGATATTCTGTTTTTAAGATAGTCTGTCTGTCTTCTGCCAAGTATTATATATTTAGCAATAAAATTTTACAGCATTGTAACAACCTATGTGCCATAAAATTATATAGAAAAGATACAACTATGTAGATTTTTTTTATTTTCTCCCTTAAACTAAGACTAGAGAGTGGTCAAGCAAGACTTGGAACAAACTACTGGAACATGTAGTCTTAGCATTGAACATTAATTAAGTTAAAAACCGGCTAGACCAACAAAGTAGACTTTGTAGTAACAAAGAATACTTGACCAAGGAGCAGCTACCCCTTGCCTCCAACTGCCTGCCTGATAATATAAATAATAATAAATTGATAGAGTATGGCACCCTCTGGTCAGAAGTTGGAGCACAGGAACATCTGCTGGTGCTTGCCTAATACCCATAACACAAGCTTTGCTTACTTTGGGGCAAGGTCAATTGGTGTGATTTATCCCGTGGCATTTATTTTGATAGGCACTTGAAGTCTAAAGCAGTGTTTTTCAACCTTTTTCATGATGCAACCCCCCCTGGTATGAAAAAATATTTTGCGACCCCCCAACTCTTTGCTTTTTTATCATGTATGTACGTGTATGTTACAGTTTTACAAATATTCATTCCATACGACGTTTTTATGCGTCTCCATAATTAGGATTCGGATATAGTACCTCTGGCAATTCCCCTACAAAAGCTTCGCGACCCCCCGGGGGTCGCGACCCACAGGTTGAAAAACACTGGTCTAAAGGAACTAAAATTGTTTGTTTTATTAGACTTGTTGTTCAGAGGAATTGAAGATATAGAAGATAGGCTATTATCCTTAGTCTTACAAGCTTTAGTGTAACTTTGTCCAAGATCATTACAAGCTGAAGCTCCATTTTTTAGTATTTATTGTTAAAGCGGCAACCAAAATACATCATCTGTGAAAATTTCAACTCTCTAGCTATTCTGAACCCCTTTCTAGTGAATTGGTTCCCAGAATTAAAAGAAGGAGCTTACAGAAATGGGAATCCATGATATATCCATGATAGCCCCCGGTGGACGCCTTGGCTTGACTCAGCCGGCCTTGCTAGGAGAGTATTGGTGTCTGCTTTTAGAGTTTGTTCCGGACACATCCCTACAAATAAGTTTCTATATATGATGAAAATTAAATCATCACCACTATGTGATGATTGTCAGAAGTGTGATGGCTTGACCCATGTGTTGTTGGAGTGTGTCCGGAATTCAGATTTGAGGAGAAGAGTTCTTGGGGATTTGGGTTTCATGCACAATGGGCTGGTGAATTGTTGGCTATCTGAGCCGTTGACAGACAAAGCAGTCGGCATTTACCATTTTATTGATATGTCCCTTGAATAGGGAATTGTGTAAGCACCCATGAGGCTGACATGATCACCTGGAGTGTTCAAAGCCTCGACAAAAATTAGAAAAAAAAAAGTCTCTAGCTATCACAATTCCCGAGATACAGCCTGGTGACAGACGGACAGACACACAGACAGACGGACAGCAATAGGGTCCCTTTGGGTATGGAACCCTAAAAATCAAAATGTTTTTGTTTACGTATACTTCTTCACTGTATTTTTTTACTACAACTTAGTAGTAGTAGTGCTTATACTATACACAATCAGAAATAGTTATTACGGTGTTTAATCCAATTACTGGAAGCCTTCAGTAAACCAATTAATCAGAGGTCAAACTGTTACTAAACTAGTTAATTGGCAAGGTGTTAACTGTTACATAACATGTTACGGTTACATATTATTTAATTAAGTTTTAGTCAGCATTTTTTTTTATAGAGATTTAATGGATAATTGAGGTCAGTGTTTGACTGGTCATGGGAAATTTAAATATGTAATCCATATTTTCATTCAAAATCTTTGACCTATGACGACAACCAATTGAGCTAACCTTCTGACCAAATTTCATAATTCTATTTGAAACAAAAAATACTTTTGATAGTCACAATATTAAAAAAAAAAGCTTTGAAAAAGTTGTTCTTCTTTTGGTTGTGTGGACTTAGGAATATTATTGTTTTACAGCTCCAAGACCCCGGAACCCCTGCGTTCTGAGTACTTGACATTATTTACCTGTTTCTGAAACTGAAAGACAGATGAACAGATGGACATTGAAATGTTCCTATGACATTTCCATTATTATTTTTTGCAGTATAGAACTAAAAAACACTTATAATTTTTTTCTAACAGTGTCCTTCCTTGCTTATTTGTGGTTTTTAAATATTTTTTTTCGAACGGACTTGCTGTTAGCCTCAACGGCTTTTACAGCTTACCAAAGAGAGGGCGAGCCGCCAGACGGGCAGCTCAGCAAAGGGTGGTTTTCTTAGCATGCCAAAGGGTGCTCCTACAAAAAAAAACACAAACAAACAAACAACAAATTGACACAAAAAAACAAACAAACATCAACCAATCAATTTGTTTCAAATGTTGTTTGTTTGTTTTTGTTTTGTTGAGCCGTCCTCGGACTTTGGATGTTAAGTAGAGTTATGCAAGCAATCGGATTTTATGCTACATCGTTTCGGAAAATTACGTTAGTCCCAACTGAGAAGATATTTCTGGTTTATTTTTTCAGGGAAACTCCTCCTCTTCTACGCAATCTTCTATGCGTGTCTCATACTCCTGTTCGCCATCTGCATGGTGACATTCCTGCAACAGTTCATCAACCCTCGGGTGCCGAGGCTGCAGCAGGAGTACAGCATCATCGGCACCAGCCCGGGGCTCGGGTTCAGACCGCTGCCTCCTGATGTGAGGAGTACCCTCATCTGGTATAAGGGTACGGGGTACGACAGCTACAAATATTGGGAGGATCAGTTGAAAGAATTTCTCTCAGGTAAGTCTTTGCTTAGCACTTCATATTAAAATATTGTTATTATGTTTATATTCTGACCATTTGCACAAAGCTCTTCATTTCATCTTTTGTAATGCAGACTGCTAAAGAATGAAATTAGCTACTGTCTTTGTCCAAACAAATACTATTAAGACAGTTGGAATCAGCAATTAAGATTTAAGATAACAATCACGCGCACACTAGCATACGCATACTCACACACACTCACTTGCACACACTACCTGTCACATTTCTAATATTAGTACAACAATACCGACATCCCGGGATAGACCCGGCTATTTAGTGAAAACTGAGCAAGGATGATATAGGTATGTAGACTGGATTGGCAGTCGCCATAGTACGGATCGGCCGCGGTTTTTGTAGTTTGATTATTAAATCTAGATGGCGCTGAAATATAGCCAGATGCTTTGAAGGCAAAACGATAAGACTACAGATATTTCATATCACTGCAAATGTATTATTAAGCAATATTTTTGAAAAATAATACATTTGTAGTAATATGAAACATCTGTAGTCTTATTGTTTTGCCTTCAAAGCATCTGGCTATATTTCAGCGCCATCTAGATTTAATAATCAAACTACAAAAACCGCGGCCGAACCGTGCTATGGCGACTGCCAATCCAGTCTATATCATCCTTGAAACTGAGTAATATTTTTATTATTTTTTTATTTTATCTCTAATAAGTAATATACAACGTATTCCTGAGGCCATATGGAGTAATAAATTAATGTTATCTGAACCTAGATCGAAATATGCTTAGTTTTTGAGATATTTCCATTTTTATGTTTAAATTTTACTATGAAAGTGGTGGAGGTGCTGGGATTGCGTATTTATTATGTATGAAAAAATAAAAAAGCTAAAAAGCATAATTCGACCTAGGTTCACATAACATTTATTACTCCATATGGGCTCAGGAATGCGTGGTTAGACTCTCGCGGAAACCTGGTGGGCAAAGTTGTATAAAAAAACTCGTCACGGTGTTTGTTATCGAACTCCTCCAAAATGGCTTAACGCATTTTTATGAAATTATCGTCTATATTTGGTAAGTCTGAGAATAGGTCGGAAGGCCTACGACGTAAGTTATTTTTTATACTCCTATTCGCAGACGGAGTCGCGAGCATCAGGTAGTTTCTCTCTAATAATTTCGTTTTAAGTCATGAAGCCCTACCACATACATGAGATACTTTAATTATAATTCAGTTACTTTGATGATTTCTTGTTTCCAGTGTACAAGAGGAAGGGTCAGACCGCGGGCGCTGGGCAGAACATATACAACTGCGACTGGAAGCGCCTGCCTCCGCCAGGAAAAGTGTGTGACGTGGACATCCGGACAGGCTACGAGCCCTGCATCGAAGAGAACCACTTCTCCTTCCACAAGTCCTCGCCGTGCATATTCTTGAAGCTTAATAAGTAAGTGCTATCTTATATTTAAAATCTTGTGTCACGGTGTTTGTTATCGAACTCCTCCGATACAGCTTGACCGATTTTTATGAATTTTTTGTCTATATTTTGTAGGTCTGGGAATAGATCGTAGGCTATTTTTTATACCCCCTGTTCTTCGTGGACTGAGTCGCGGGCAACAACTAGTCTTGTCTTCTTAATATATAAAAATCTCGTGTCACGGTGTTTGTTATCGAACTCCTCCGAAACGGCTTGACCGATTTTTATGATTTTTTTGGCCATATTTGGAAGGTCTGAGAATAAATAGGTCGTAGGCTATTTTTTGTACCCCTATTCTTCGCAGACGGAGTCGCGGGGTACAGCTAGTCATCTAATATATAAAAATCTCGTATCACAGTGTTTGTTAAACGGTTTGACCAATTCTTACATTTTTTTTGTGTTTATAAATAACCACTAATATAATTAGCCACTTTTTTCGAAAAAATTTTTTTTTTTCTTTTTTTGTAGTGGTAGAGCCATGTTGTAGCTAGCCACTGCATCACGAATGGGCCGGCTCGTCCGGGGCAGTACCACCCTCTCACAGAACACCGGCGTGAAGCAGCAGTAATCCTGCTTGCGTTTCGTACGGTCAGTGAGAGTGCCGGGGGCCCAATACCTCACCCCTTCCCTCTCCCCCTCCCTTTCCCCCTTCCCCTATTCCCTCTCCTTTAGGGCCGACAACGCACTGGCATCGTGTAAAGCGCTGCGGGTGTCTATGGACAGTGGTGTTCATTTAACATCAGGTGACCCACTAGTTCGTTTGTCTGGCCTATCAAACATAAAAAAAAAAAAAAAAAAAAATAATAATTTATGGCTATGTTCGCATAAAATACGGAGACATAGTAAGTATAGTCTACTCGTGACCAAGCCCGCTGCAATGTGGTCGATATCGATGTATTTTCCGTAACGGTTTAGTCATAAATGCGTGCCTGTGTACCTGTGTGTGTATGACATAACTCTCTCCTCTCTCAACATATAAGTCTTCATTTTCTAGAATCTACGGGTGGCGTCCAGAATTCTATCAGCCCAATGAGCTGCCAGCTGACATGCCGCAGGAGTTGCAGACGCACATCCACAGCCTCTCCGCCGCTTCCAACCAGGTCTGTTTGTTTAAATAACGTCATCATTTCAGCCGAAAGACGTCCACTGCTGAACGTAGGCCTGCACCAAGGCTCGCTAAACAGATCGGCCCTGCGCCATCCGCATCCAACGCGTACCCGCCACCTTAACCAGGTCGTCGCTCCAGCTTATTCCGGTCCGAGGAAGCCACTCGCGAACCTTTCCGCCCCATCGGCCGTCAATTCTACGAGCGATGTGCCCTGCCCACTGCCACTAGAGTCTGGCGATTTCTTTTCGGGGGTTCTTGCAGCTGATGATGATGATGTAAGTAAATTCCGAATAAGTCGCAGTTGCGAGCCTGAACTCCAACCCACGACCTTTTGCTTGAGAGTCTATAGGTCAAACCCATGGAAGTAATACCTATAAGTACTACGTACAACGGGAATGAGCTCTATCTGTGCGTCTTGTAGCTAAAATAAAGAAAATAAAACCTTATGCTAAGGTCGTAAGAGTTTTGTTGCGCGCAAAATAAAAATGAAGCCGAGTGAGAGGGCAACCACTGAACGCTGTGTCCCGTTCTATCAGTGACTTAGAGTTGCCAGAGTTAAGTTGATTTCAATCCTTTCGTTTTTTGTAGAAAAAATATGCGATTGATGTAATGTAATGAAGTAAAAACATTTACTTCTAAAATGTTTCTAAATATAAATAATAATTTATTGCCGACATGTTAAAGCAATATTATTTGCTGCTACGTGTAAAGCCTTATTAACGCAAAAATTTTGCGATTGGCGTATAGGTTTTCTTTTATTTGTATGAAATACGGACACCTGACCTGACAACCCCACATAAACCATCCAAAGAGGGATAAGAGGTACAGTTACTGAGCTCTCGTTCGGCTTCAATTTTGCGACAGCTAACCACTAGGCTACTATAGTTTTTTTCTTCATTCTATCTATTCTAATCAAGCTGTTTCGCTTCCAGACCAACATGGTGTGGATATCGTGCCAAGGCGAGACGCCAGCCGACAAGGAGAACATAGGCCCCGTCTCGTACCTGCCCCGGCCTGGGTTCCCGGGCTACTTCTACCCTTACGAGAACGCCGAGGGCTATCTCAGTCCGCTGGTTGCTTTGCACCTTAGGAGGCCTAGAAGTGAGTACTGCGAAATATCACGCGAGAAACAATTTTCTCATTAAAAAATTGATTTATTGTTATGATTTTCGAAAAATAAAATTCTAACAACATTTGAAGCTAGAAAAAATCGACTAATTGCCTTTGACTTATGGAGTTGCAATAATAACAACAATTTTTTCTCAAACATGCTATGAAATATTGACGTTATGTTCCTTATAATACACCACGAAGGGTCACGTTGCAGGTGCAGGTGCAGCCGGTGGTGGGGGACCGCCTAGACGAGAGGTCAATAATGGAATTTCATACAACTTTGCTGGCCAAGGCCAGCAAAGTGATCGTCTATTGTTTCATACCATGACGTTTATAGGTCTATGGCATCATAGCATTTAGCCATTAAAAAAAAACTATAAGCAATATTTGCGTTTTGGTTCATTAAGACATTCTGCCACTACGCTTATTTAAGGTAAGGTAAGATGATGATGATGATGATGATGGTGTGATGATGATGGTGATGATGATGATGGTGATGATGATGATGATGTTGATGATGATGATGATGGTGATGATGAGCTGATGATGATGATATTGATGATGATGATAGTGATGATGATTATGATGATGATGGTGATGGTGATGACGATGATGTTGATGATGATGTTGATGATGATCATGATGGCGATGATGATGATGGTGGTGATGGTGATGCATGTTTGAGAAAAACTCTATACAAGCCTTGGCCACGAACAGGGATTGCCGGCCTCGTATCTCTAGATGGCCTCGTTAACACTCGGCCATCTATAACTACTCGGCCGGCAATCCCCTATTTCGCGGCCGCTGCAGTAATGTACTATTTATGGACTGAAAAGTGCAGCGTGGGACGTCCACCAACGCAATGAACGGACGATTTGGTATAGGCCGCAGGTTCACGGTGGATGTAAGCCGCTTCCAACCGTAATGATTGGGTATCAATGAGGGAGGCCTATGTCCAGCAGTGGAAGTCCTACGGCTGAAATGATGATGATTATATAGACTTCCTCATAAACTTATTTTTTTTATTTCAGCGGGTATAGTCATCAACGTAGAATGCCGGGCGTGGGCTAAAAACATCAAGTATGACAGGAAGGAGAAAATGGGAATCGTCCATTTTGAGATTATGATCGAGTAGACGGATATACCCGTTTAAAGCAATGTTTGAATAAAAAAAAATAGTGAATAATAAATTTAAGCCGCAGCTACAGGTAAACTATGATCTTTAAAGTGTTAAGCTGGTTTATATGACATACTAATAATGTTTAAAGAAGGTAGAACTTTGGTCTACTGAGAAGACCATGCCGTCTACTGGAAAGACCGTGTATTTTTATTATAATCAATCTTATTCTGATATAATACAGTCAATTTAAATCGTCTACTTAGTAGACGATATGGTCTTTTTAGTAGACCACAGCTAAAATGACTTGTAACATTCGAATCTCAACATCGCAGCTTAAATTATATACTTACGAACTGATATTATATTGACAGCAATATTTTATATTTAAGACAAATTTTTGTAAATCTCCGTCCATGAAGATTTTTTGATGCTATTTACTCATTCTTAATTATTATATAAGTAGAAGTGCCTGAACACTGTCGATCATTGTAAATGACCATTTTAAATTATGAATTCAATGAAACAAACATATTTTACTGGGTGGACTAAACCCCACTATCCTGTCGCACTGATGTTGCTTTTTCGTAAGGGTTAATGAGAAAAAAATTGTAAAAACGATTAATATTCATCCAAATACAACTGGCAGCTTAAGCCGTATTTTTTTTTAATATCGACACGATCAACACTGCCCTGACTATGGCAACACTTATGCAAAACGATTTGTCAAAGTTGCCTCACGAATTATGGTCTCAACTTGTGAAACATTGGCTACCTACTTTGCCTATTATATGGCTATTTAGGTATTTTTAATGTTTGATCTATCTAGGTCAAAGTTGATGATTAATGACAGTGTTTTTATATGTATATAGATAATTGCAGTGGACCCACCGTAGATATTTGGAATTTCTTTTATTTGCCGCATTTGCTTTTCTTGAAGTTTTTAACTAGTCAAGCATTTATTTTCAAAGACTAGAATAACAGCTGTTACCTTCGTAATTTAGTTAATGCCAGATTTTCTTTATTGAGTTATTGACTTCAGTTTCAAATTCGTGTAATCGAAACTTGATGTGGGTCTTACGAGATTAATATAGATTTTAAGACTTATACTTTTTTTGGTGTGATATATTTTGTATCCAAGATTTTTTTATCAAATTTCAAAACAGAATCTCGTGAATCTTATGAATTCTAATTATTTCTATTAAAAGTTTTTCTTTTTAAATTTCCTCCGAAATTTGAAAACTATACAGAGGTCTTAACTCATTTACAGACTATTGTTTAAATCTTTAAAGTAATCATTCCAGTGAAATCTCTTAGCACGGTAAACATTCTATATTATTTATTTATGAAATGAATCTTATTTTATACTACTTAAGTTCTACTTTAACGTTACATGCGGTTTCTCGAACCCCCCACAGAAGTAATAAGAAGAATAGTAATGCGACGTGAGTTAAACTAAAGCGCGAGCCTATCTGGCTAAAAAGCCACGTGAGTGAATATTCAGTCCGCTTTTCTTACCACGGTTATTAATTACCACGACTTGAGAATGTTAGATTCAACATCGATACATTTCGTTTTCATAAAAGTTGAGAAACATCATCTCTTATAGCGATGGGCCGTCCACGATTTTAACGTTACCGCAAATATAGCTAACCGTTTAAATGAGCCCTCGCCTGCGCGGTACAGGGGCTGGGGGGTATGACGACAAAGGGGGCCGGGAGAGGTGCGGGCGGCGCGCGCGCCTCGTGTGCCTGCCGCCCGCACCTCTCCCGGCCCCCTTTGTCGTACTGCCTAGTCCCTGTACGTTGCGGGCGATATAATATGGCGTGTGTATGTTTTTGGGTCCCACTGAAATGTATATTTTCCTGTGTATCAAATATGTGTAAATCTCTCTTTCTCAAAAATATGTTTCCTTTTTTCCTTAACTGACTGTGGCATGTCCTCTAGCCAAACTAGGAAGTAAGGTTATTTCAAAAACCTATAAAAGCAACCAAAAACCTATTTTTACAGCTAATTGAAAACAAATATGGTTGTTAGAGCTAGAATAAAGTGCTTTCTATTATAGCCTCTTGGATTATTCTTTAATGGTGACAAATATCCTATTCTGTGTGTTAAAATAGGGCGGCATTGACGAACAGCATGTAACGCTCAGTAGTTTTATAAAATGACATATACTTAACTGTCCGTCCAAGAATTTAATTTTTATATGTTTTTACCACAACTATTGTAAAATGTGTGCCTTAGGTTTTTAATAAATAAAAGAATACCAAATGAATATTTTTTTTTCCTGTGCCAACCTACTGCAAGCAATGTGGTTAGCATATCGTAATTAGACATAAAATTAATAAATGGTATAGCAATCGATTAATTAAAGAAAAAATATAATTATGATAGTATTTATGACTCACAGTCAGTATATCATATTCAATGATTGAATCCGACCACTGAAAGTAATGTAGCTAATGTAAATTGAATTGGCTAAGTAAAGTTTTTTGAAGAGGTGCTAATTATATTTTTTTTCGACAGTGGTCGACTTCAACACTAAGAAACTGCAGGCGTTTTATTTTTATCTCCTTTTATTTATTGGAAATATTTTTTAAGTGTTCGAGATGACATTTGTGAGATTTTACGGCTGACAAGTTTTTTTTTCTATTTCTTCTTAGTGCTCAGTACTAAGAAGAAATAGAAAAAAAAACGAAGTCAACTGTCGCTTCTGTCAATGTCAAATTAAATATAACCGTTTGCGTTTCGTTTGCTTTGCGTTGTCCAAGAAGCAGTTCCAAAATAGTGATCGAAAGTATTCAATCGTGATCCAATTAACGTGCATAGGTCGTGGAGAAATGCGGTAACATTGAAAGTCCGGATTTTATGCGGAGGTCGATAAAAATAGTCCAAAAATCACACTGAGCACACCAAAACGCAAAGCAAACGAAACGCAAACGATTTGACATTGACAGAACTGACAGTTGACTTGGTTTTTTTTTCTATTTCTTCTTAGTACTGAGCACGAACCGCTTGTCAGCCGTAAAATCTCACAAATGTCATCTCGAACACTTAAAAAAATATTTCCAGTTAACAACAGGAGATAAAAATAAAACAGCTGCAGTTTCTCGATCTCCAGAACGCAGACTGTCGAAAAAATATATAATTAGCACCACTTCAAAAAACTTTACTTAGCCAATTATCTTCAATACACACAAAATACAATAAAATAAAAATATAAAGTCAGTCAAATAAACCGCCCCGGATCGCACCAGGCGCAAATGTGCCCAACACACTAGCCGCATTGCCTCTCTGAACCGCGATGGACAACCTTTGCACCAGAAACGACCCAGAGCGATGGTCAAGACCTCTCTCACGAAGACTGCGCCCCACTTCTTTAAAAAAAAGTATTGCCTCGGATCATGTCGAGCTATCTCGATTTAAGACGTGAGTTATCCGTATTTTTCATTACGAGTGAGTCTCACGTTAGTTTAATGTTCAAAATGGAAGTTAAAAATAATTTAATGCAAAAAAAACAAGTTTTTTATTTAATTATAAATTTTAATCTAAGAATATAAACGTTAAATTAAATTAAATTCATCAGATAATTAATGGTTTCTGAGAAGGAAGAGTAATGCGAAATGATGAATTATGCAAAAGAAAAATATAAGCGATCCACAGTGACCCCGCCTCAAGCACTATGTCTGATGATAAAAGGGGAATTTCAGAAATAGGGCACAACTATTTTGCGATTATAGAAATTTTTGCATGAATCTGCTCAGAATCAATAGCAATCTATCAATTATATATAATGGAGTAAAAAAATGTCCCCAGTTTTTCATACAAAAATCAGTGTCGGTTTTTGTTACCTTCAAACACCAATGTATAAAAAGTATCAAAACTGACCTCGGGCACTTTTTTTCTCTATTTAGAATCGATATACCGATTCCGAGTAGATCCATGCAAAAAAAATTAAAATCATAGAAAAAAAAATGTATTGTGCTTACCCTATTTCTGAAATTCTCAAAAAACAGGACTAACGAGGTTAAGGTAGGTAGTTAACTGTAGTATGTATACAACACATGAATAGTTTTCTTCGAATCGATCCAACTGTTTGTTACCCATTGTCTCGACGCGTTAGACGAACGCTGCCACCGCAAAAAAGCCATTAAATATGTTTATTTATCCGACCATTATGCTCCAGATGTGGTGTCGACACGGTAGCCCAAGGACGGTAGAACTACATAGTAAGAATAATAGAAACGCTATCGTTGTGTTATCCTATATTTATCCTACTATTATTATACTTAAAAATACTAGCTGTTGCCCGCGACTCCGTCCGCGAAGAATAGGGGTAGGTATAAAAAAACCGGCCAAGTGCGATTCGGACTCGCGCACCGAGGGTTCCGTACAAATTCATATGTATCTATGAACATCCAGTCTTAGCAGACCCCTGCTCCTAAGCAAAATTTGCGCAGTGTGGGATCATTGTATTTTGGTTACTGATATAGACAGGCAAAAAAATTATGCTTTTCGCAAGTTTTCCTTTATCTGTGCTATAAGACCTTGCTTCGTACCAAATTTCAAGATTCTGAGTTCACGGAAAGTACCCTGTAGGTTTTGATTCCCTTGCGAGTGTCGAAAATTTGCGCCATAAATAGTTTGGTTACTGATATAGACAGACAGACAAAAAATTATGCTTTTCGCAATTTTTCCTTTATCTGTGCTATAAGACCTTGCTTCGTACCAAATTTCAAGATTCTGAGTTCACGGGAAGTACCCTGTAGGTTTTGATTCCCTTGCGAGTTTCGAAAATATGCGGAAATTTGCGTCATAAACGGCTGTATCTTTTGATTGCGTTGGCTTAGAAGTTTGATATTTTCACAGCTCCAAGGGACAGTAGACTTGAGTATTTGATATAAATTTCAGCTTGATACCTCCACGCGTTTCTGAGAAAAAGGGTCTTGACAGACAAACGGACGGACAACAAAGTGGTCCTATAAGGGTTCCGTTTTTTCCTTTTGAGGTACGGAACCCTAAAAATAGCCTACGACCTGTCCTCAGACCTGCCGAATAGAGAGAAAAAATTTGATAAAAATCGGTCGAGTCGTTTCGGAGTTGTTCGAAAACACCGTGACACGAGATTTTATATATTTGACTGGCGTTTGCCCGCAACTCCGTCTGTGAAGAATAATTGGGGTATAAAAAATAGCCTACGACCTATTCTTGGGCCTACCGAAAGTGGCCAAAAAGTTTCATAAAAATCGGTCGAGCTGTTTCGGAGGAGTTCGATAACAACACCCATTTTAGTTGTTTTGGTATAAAAAAGATGCGTAGGCGTAGCCAGTAGACGAAGCCCCGCTTCTGTTTCCGCTCTGAAAATCGTTAGGTAACTAACGAACCAAACCAGGTTAAACGGGGGGTGGTTTAAAGGTGTTTTTTTATTTCGGGGGGCTCCGCTCCCTAAACTCCTCTACAGGTACCGAGGCTTCTATTTCCACTCTCAGGGACGCAACATAACTGGCGAATCTAACCAGGTTAAATGGGAGGTGGTTTATCGGTACTTTTTATAGCGGGGGGCTCTGCCCCCCGAGCCCCCCCCCAAGAGCGGGACTTCTATTTCCGCTTTGAGGGATGCAAGGTAGCTAACTAACCTAACCAGGTTAAACGGGGGGGGGGGTGGTTTGAAGGTAAAGCCCCCCGAGCCTCCCCCCTCTCTATTTCCACTTTGAGGAGCGCAAGGTAGTTAACGAACCTAACCAGGTTAAGCGGGGGATGGTTTGGAAGTATTTTTTTATTGCGGGGAGCTTTGCCCCCGAACCCCCCTCCGGTGGCTAGGCTTCCCTTCCCACTCTAAGGGACGCAAGATAACTAACGAACCTAACAAGGTTAAACGGGAGGTAGTTTAAGAGTATTTTTATTGCGGGGGCTCCACCCCCCGAGCCCCCCTCCAAGAGCGGGGCTTCTATTTCCACTCTAAGGGATGCAAGATAACTAATGAATCTGGTTAGGTTATTAAACGGGAGGCGGTTTGACAGTACTTTTTATTGAGGGGGGCTCCGCCCCCCGAACCCCCCCTCTATTTCCACTTTGAGGAGCGCAAGGTAACTAACGAACCTAGCCAAGTTAAACGGGAGGTAGTTAAAGAGTATTTTTAATTGCGGGGGGCTCCGCCCCCCGAGCCCCCCTCCAAGGGCGGGGCTTCTATTTCCACTCTAAGGGACATAAGATAACTAATGAACCTAACCAGGTTAAACAGGGGGCGGTTTGAAGGTGCTTTTTGACCATACCATTAGTTTAACATTTGGTAGCATAGCATACGGTTGTGGTAACTCTGAAGATGAGCTCTGGTTGAGTTCGAAACGCGTCAGTGTAGCTTGGTGGTTGTGATAGTTGAGTTTATGTGATTTGTGTGTGTTCGTACAGTGTGGAGGTGGAGGAACTGCATGAACGCACATTTCTTGCATAAACGTAACTATTGTAAGGTCGCGGGTGAGCAAAGTAATTGTTTTAGTTCAAAGGTTTGCCTGTAAAATTTGAAGGTTGCCCTCGATTTCTCTAGGATGCCATGATCAGATCTTGACTTGGTGCCAATGGGACCACCTCAGGAGTATACTCTTTTAAACAAAAAAAGAATTTTGAAAATCGGTTCACAATTGAGAGAGTAATCGCGTAACAAACATACAAAAAAAAAAACACAGACGAATCATTGAGAACCTCCTCTTTTTTTTGAAGTCGGTTAAAAAATAGCCTACGACCAGGGCCGGATTTAGAGGTCTGGAGGGCTCGGTCATAAAAGGAGCGGAGGCCCCTTGGCCACTAATTATTTTCCAAATAAAATGACCATTTTTTTTCAGTCGAGATTTCACTAAACAATTTTCCGAAGTCTCTATTGTGGGGGGCCCTCTATTGTGGAGGCCCCGGATGCCCTCCCCTAAATCCTGCCCTGCCTACGACCTATTCTCACACCTACCGAATACATTCAAAAAAGTTTCATAACAATGGGTCAAACCGTTTCGGAGGAGTTCTACAGGGTTATTTTTAATTCACCGACATCCCCTTAACCCTGAATTTTTATCACTCAAACAAATGTTTTTTATTGTACGTCTTTTTAAAATGAAGCACTTTTTTCCCCATACAAATACACAGAGTATTGTAAAAATAGGAGGAAATCTCAAATTTTCAAAACGTTATTACACCAAAAATATTAAGTTATGACAAAAGCCGTAAAACAAAAAACATTTGTTTTAGTGGTAGGAGTTTAGGGTTAAAAGGATGCTAGTGAATTACAAATAACCCTGTATAACAAACACCGTGACACGAGATTTTTATATATTAAAAGAAGAAGATAGGTAGGTACCTATATTTATTAGGTATTTGTACCGGCTAAAGTAATACGTAATCGGTGGAAATTTCAAGAGTAGTAACGCCATTAAAAACGTTGAAAAAAAACGCGTTTCATGTATGCTGATGACTCCCTTTAATTTTTAACTTTATCTTATTTTAGTATTTGTTGTTATAGCGGCAACAGAAATACTTACATCATCTGTGAAATTTTCAACTGTCTAACTATCACGGTTCACGAGATACAGCCTGGTGACAGATAGAGACGGACGGACAACGGAGTCTTAGTAATAGGGTCCCGTTTTACCCTTTGGGTACGGAACCATAAAAAATGCAACCGGATTGATAACCTCCTTTTCTTGAAGTCACAAAACTGCAGGCAGTCATCTCGATCCTTTCAGCAATCGAGGCCTGTCAATGCAGATTGCAGACGCACGTGTGTCTATAGGCATGCGTATGCGCATAATAGAATATAACAGCGTAACCGCACCGCAGTCAAGTCTCAACCTCCGACGCGAGCGGACGTTCGTCTTACAAACGTATAAATAATATCGATTATTAGTCAAATAAATGGCGGGTAAATCCAACGGCACGGACATGTCGGAGTGGGCACGAGCCCCCCCGCCCTCGGGACCCTTGTGGCGGAGAATAGGGAAGGCTATTTATAATCCCAAAGAAAAAAGTTTCCTAGGAAGAACACCGAAAAGATGGGGTAAGTTTTTTTGCTGTTATCGAAGTAGAAAAGATGCTTTGAATGAAGAATTTAAAGTGGATTGCGGAGGTTATTTTTGGTTGTTTTGATGTGGCGATTGTTTTGCGCGATGTCTAGATGGTTGTGGCTTCAAATGATACAAAGACGCCTGTTGACAGGAATATTTTAACTTTATTATTTTATTACCCTGCATTTTTGTTAGAAATAGGAACGAGGTAAACAATCTTGACCTGTATTTTTATTTTAAATAACGTATATTATAATGTGAATGACTATGTAACGTCATAATTTAATTGTTACCTACTTATTTTTTAAAAGTAGTTTATAAAATAGGTAGGTACAGTTAAGATCAAGAACAAGCGTATTTGTTTATCGCATTATATAAGTTTATATATTTAATTACCTAACTATTATTAATTATTAAATAAATAACTAATTTTTAGTTTAATTTAGCAGGTGCCTAACTATATAGGTACATATATAGTATACGATATTTAATAAGATAGAAATGTATATTTATTTTTGTTGTTGAATTAAATAGCGTCACTATGTAAGTCTGATGATGATGATGATGATGATGATGATGATGATGATGATGATGATGATTATGATGATGATGATGATGATGATGATAATTATGATGATGATGATGATGACTAAGTAATTAATAAGAAAAAAAAGCTCGTATCTCAAATCAATATGTAAACCAAACTGAACTCTGCTTTCGCCGCATATTTGTTTTTTTTTTTGTTGAATAAATAAAGGCACCTAAGGATTAAAAGTTAAGGAGGCTCCATCCCATAACCAAAATATATAAGAAGGTACTTTTTAAATTGACGCGCAAAAGTTCACTTAGGTAATTAGTAAGTAAGATTATAGACTTCGAGATACGACCTTTTTCCAAAGTAGCGGCGATATGTAGACTGGATGATAATGTACACATGTACAGCCTACAAAAATAATGCGATCAGCAAAGATAAGTAAGTAGTTATCTACCGATTTTTTTTTGCAAAAACTCTTACATAATATATTTTAGATTTCGGTTCCTTTAATTTCAACACATGCCTAAGTATGTCGACAGTGGAAAGATAAAATCGCTAAAACGCCATGTAGGTAGGTAATATTTATGGCGCTTTAGCGATTTTACCTTTCCACTGTCGATGTACTATCGCCCCAAGCGCCAGATAACCACCTTAAAGGCCCAGTTTGCGTGCAGTGGCTAGACATCTGTCCATAACAATCCATAGCAATAAACATCAACGGCTGCAAGCAAATTTGTTTTGAAAATGGGTATCTGACGTCTGGGGCGATGGTACCTAATCTTGTTTCTGATGACCAAGCATTCGTTCAAAGGTTAACTGGAAGGATCCCCTTCAAGGGATAAGTTCACCTTTGTACCTACATTTGTTTATCTTGTTATCTGTTGTTCTCCTGTGTTTTATGTACAATACAAAGTTTTACGCAGATACAGTAGCAATACCGACAAATGGCATTAGCCTTAGCTTTGCATTAGCTTCGCAAACGGAGACCTGAATATTTATTCATCTCAAAATGATGACATGTCGCATTCATTCAGTATATTCAAATGGTATATTACTTCAAAGGTCAAGTCAATAAGTCATCAATCAACTTATCATTAATTGCGACATAACTTTACAAGTTTACAAACAAATCTTGTAATCAATATACAGTCATCGAGTCGTCATCATGTGAGATAGGGTCAATCTGAATCGAATATATAAATTTCGTTTATTCTCTACCCCGCGGGAATTTTAACAAATCCGACATCGTAAAGAAAATGCTTTCTAGGACCAAGGATTTGGGCTGGGCGTTTTTGAGTTGAGGGAGTCAGTCAGTCAATAAGTCAGAATTTTTTTTTATAGTTACGTACCTATAGACTGCAAACGAACCCTATACTTTTTTTAATTTTGATTTGTCTGCTCCATGACAGGGACAGATAGACGAACAGGCGGATAAGCAATTTGGCTGTGGTAATGTAAAAACGTGTGGCGGATCCTATCACAAATTAAGCGAGATGAATCGAGTTTATGGCACACGTATTTGCATTGGATCGTATGATTTATGCATTGCGAATGGCATCGCGGTGTTTTGTTTTGGCCCTTTAAGGCTTCTTTTTAGGGATTTATAACTTAAGGACACGCGAATTTTAAGATATTTTTGTAAATAAATTGGTATTATAACCGTGCCGTTATTTTATACTGGTAGGTATCCCAAAACTCACTGATAACCTGGTAGGTACAATCCATGTCATCCTAATTAAGCAACAATGGGGATGTTGACACCACCAATCAACTGACGTACTTTTTATGAGCTGTCAAAACACAATTCTCCCATAGCGTTTGATTGGCAATAGAAACTTATGACGTCACTTTTTCGCCAATACAATCAACTAAATCAAATTTTGCATACATACATACATACATACAATCACGCCTTCTTCCCAGCAAGGGGATAGGCAGAGACTATTTGTTTCCACCTGCTACGATCCTGACATACATCTTTCGCTTCAGCAACACTCATTAGTCTTTTCATACATGCTCGCCGGTTTCGGGTACTCTTGACCTGACCCTTCTTCAAGACATCCCCAATCTGATCATGAAATGTCCTTCTTGGTCTCCCTCTTCCAATATTTCCATCTACACTCGCATTATATATCTCTTATTTCTCAAATTTTGCATTTAATCGAAAATTAATATGGTCTCAGGCCAAAGCGTTCTTTTACTGGAGTCGGTGTCTTCGAATTAATGAATCCCTATTGAGTCTTATAAACATGTCCGACAGCAAGGAGTCAAAATTCTTCGTAATCCGACACATTTTTTTTTCGTAAGGCTGACCCGTGACTGACCACTATCTCGCCTGATGAAAAGAGCAGATGAGGCTAAAGATGTATCTCACTGGTTCAGTAACAGCCTATTCACTCTAGCCTTGAATTTTTCATTCCTTAGCAATTTGTATTAGGAAAGATGAAGCGAACTGCTTCGTGCGGGCCAATGGAATGCTAACCACATTTGGATGAAGACTCCTCGCCTCGAGTATTTAGTTTTTAGTATTTAGTATTTAGTTTTAATGTAAATTAATAATTTAATCCGTTTTATAAATGAATTGAATTGCACTAAGTATGCATAATAAAATGAATTAATCTTTAATATAATGAAATAATTTAATAAAATTATTACTTTTTTATATAACTAAAAAAATATCAAGCGTCTACCTGTTGCCGTTATATCAATATCGAGCAAAAACGAGCAAAAAAATCACGTTTATTGGATAGGAGTCCCTTAAATATTTATTTTATTCTATTTTTTAGTATTTTTTGAGATAGCAGCAACCGAAGTACATCATCTGTGAGAATTTCAACTGTCTAGCTATCACGGTTCATGAGATACAGCCTGGTGGCAGACTGACAGCGAAGTCTCAGTAATAGGGTCCCGTTTTTACCCTTTGGGTACGGAACCCTAAATGAAGATTTTAAGAAAAAATCTCGTCTGAATCTGACCTACATCAACAATATCTTGGTAGAATATAGTAATACGAGTAAAACCTTATCAGCCATTCGTTACATTGCATTGGTGTATTGTTTCAAGTCATATTTGATACCACCATCGCTGATGCATGAAACAGCATAAGAGAAATAAGAGAATAGGAACGTTATCACATGTCGTACTAATATTATATATGAGAAAGTTTTTGAATATGCTTGGATGTTTGAATGTTAGTCAGTTTAGGACGGCTTTAGATGAATTTGACCCACTTCCAGTTAAATATATATATATATCACGGGACAATTCACACCAATTGACCTAGTCCCAAAGTAAGCTAAGCAAAGCTTGTGTTATGGGTACTAGGCAACGGATAAACATACTTATATAGATAGATACATACTTAAATACATATTAAACACCCAAGACCCGAGAACAAACATTCGTAGTTTTCATACAAATATCTGCCCCGACGCGGGAATCGAACCCGGGACCTCAAGCTTCGTAGTCAGGTTCTCTAACCACTAGGCCATCTGGTCGTCTAAGCCGTCTGGCCGTCCAGTGGTCGGATTTACTTGAAATTTGGTATACTTATGTAGGTTGGATGACAATGCAAGTACAGTCAACAAAAAGTACAGTCAGCGGAAAAGCTTGCATTGAAAGAAAAACTTATTTGTGTGAAAAATACGAATGTTTGTTCTCGAGTCTTGGATGTTTAATATGTACTTAAGTATGTAGGTACCTATGTATGCTATGTATCTACTATAAGTACTGTCTATTCGATGCCTAGTATACCCATAGGAATAGGTCAATTGGTGTGAATTGTCCCTGATATTTATTTATTTATTAATAAGTTCCCGTTTTACAATATTTTCACTTTAAACTAGGTACTATACTTAGATGGCGCTGTCCAAGAACGTCCTTAATGTACTTAACGTCGATGTCCTTGCTAATTGTTACTTATTTGCTGTGACTTATTTTTCAAAAGTGTTTTTCAACAAAAAGACACGTTGAGATCGCTTACCTTCTTTCTAATGCTGACAAAAACGAAGTATAGGTGATGTAAAAACGTTTGTCGGGTCAGCTGTTAGTTATTATTATATGAAGGGTTCACGAAAATAACATATCTAAGTAGTCTAATTTTGAAAATTTAGATTTTAACCTCAAATTGTACAGCTCGCAAAGAACATTGGATTATGCATTGGATATTGGATTAAATATAGAAATTTAATGGTGTGTGTGTCGTTCCCAATCCGCACTGGGCCCGCGTGGTAACTACGAGTCAAGCCGGTGCTGGCATGATGATCTAACTATCTACAAACGTTCGATACTTTAACCTTGTCATACATTATAATATAACATACATAACACAGTTAGGTACAGAGACATACAATCGTAGCATCAGAACCTTATGCAAAACGATCATGTTCACTATAATGTAACTTAATCAACTCTGACCGAGGTTTACATACCTGCGTCTAACTATACAATATCTATAAGTATACCCGTTGAATCGGTGTTATAGTCAGAGAGTGGACGGATTGGCGCCAATTGCTCGCAATGATGTGCACATAGTCATGTAGGTAGCAGAAAATTTATTAAATCAAAACGGTTTACTAATGTTTCGCAAATTAATTTTCCCAAACTGATTCATTTGGCAAATGTTTCATTTCCCAACTGTTTATTTTTTCTGAAACTGTAAACTTTTTAAGATTGTTATAAAACAAACCTAACCTAACCTACAGAATAGTCCTGAAATATATCCGGAATAGTTTACAGTTTCAGAAAAAATAAACATTTGGGAAATGAAACATTTGCCAAATGAATCAGTATGGGAATAGTACATTACTGCAGAGGCCGGGACTTAAGGAAGGGGTTGCCGGCCGAGTATCTAAGTTGACGGCCGAGTGGTACACGAGGCCGGCATGATACGAAGCCGGCAACCCTTGTTCCGGCCGAGGCTTGTATAGTGCTTTTCTCAAACATGCACCATCACCATCATCATCATCATCATCGTCGTCGTCATCATGATGGTGATGGTGATGATGATGAAGATGATGATGATGGTGGTGATGGTGGTGATGATGATTATGATGGTGGTGATGGTGGTGATGATGATGATGATGATGGTGATGAATGATGATGATGATGATGATGATGATGGTGGTGATGATGATGATGATGGTGATTGATGATGATGATGTGATGGTGATGAATGATGATGATGATGATGGTGATGATAATGATGGTGATTGATGCTGATGGTGATGATGGTGATGATGATGATGATGATGGTGATGGTGATGGTCATGGTGATGATGATGATGATGATGATGATGATGATAATGGTGATGTTGGTGATGATGATGTTGATGGTGAAATATTTCTCTAGGCACCATTACCATCACCATCACCATCTTACCTTACCTTAAATAAGCGTAGTGGCAGAATGTCATAATGAACCAAAACGCAAATATTGCTTATAGTTTTTTTTTAATTGGCTGAATGCAATGATGCCATAGACCTATAAACATCATGGTGCTGTGTGACATGAAACAATAGGTAGACGATCGCATTGCCGGCCTAGGCCTGCAACGGTGTATTTTGAAGCCTGTTTTAACGAACACAACGTAAACATTACATAGCATGTTTGAGAAAAAATAATTTGCCAAACGGAAGTAGGTAGGTACACCAATCAAAATATCTTTCAAAAATATCTTTATTTCATATTTTTTTAGTAAGTAGATTTACATTTACCTACTGCATGGTGCGTCCCTTAGGCTACAAAGCCTGTGTTGGGATGCTGCGCTCTTCCAAAAATTTTTAACAAGTGCTTAAGTAATACTTAGATCTACGTAATACAAGTAACAGATATATTCTGAAAATAATAGAATAACTAAGATTTAGACGACCAGATGGCCTAGTGGTTAGAGACCCTGACTATGAAGCTTGAGGTCCCGGGTTCGATTCCCGTGTCGGGGCAGATATTTGTATGAAAAATACGAATGTTTGTTCTCGGGTCTTGGGTGTTTAATATGTATTTAAGTATGTATCTATCTATTTAAGTATGTTTATCCGTTGCCTAGTACCCATAACACAAGCTTTGCTAAGCTTACTTTGGGACTAGGTCAATTGGTGTGAATTGTCCCGTGATATTTATTTATTTATTTATTTATAACTAAGATTAGATTGGGCAAAAAATCAACTATTTAATTGATTTCTAACCTGAGATTTAATATAAATTCCTTCTTAATAAATAACACAAAGATTCCTTATACCTAATGTAGATTTATTAGGCGGCCCCTAAACGGTCAATTATATTGCGCAATATTGCGAGTTGTGCAATATTATTGACCATTTAGGGTTAATATTGAAGATTGCGCAATGATTGACCGAAAGTTTGAGCGAGTTTAATTTTTATTGCACAATATTTTTCCATTGCATCGTGTAGGGCAATATTTTAGTATCCGACTGAACACGAAAACATTGTGCAGTTCGTATTATTGTGCAATATAAATAAATCAGTATTTTTCCTGATTAACATGGATGTCAAAATATTTTTTTCTCAAAGATACTTGCATCTTTGAGAAAAAAATGAAAAAATAACCTTGCGTTCCAAATAATAGGCCAGGACGTATCACGTTGCGGGCGCGGTTAGACGAGTGCTATGTAATGGATTTTCATACAGAATTGCAGGCCTAGGCCGGGAAAGCAATCGTGTACAGGTTGACTAACCTTTCGAAGTAACCAAACGCTTCTCTTCCATTACTGCACTGCTTTTCAGGAAGAGGATAAATGGGTATGGTAATAGGTTTTTTTGCTCCGCCTTTATTTACTTGCAAAAATTTTGACGCCCCGCTACTGCGAGCAGTTGAGAATAAACTATTGTATAAGTAACTTAGATTAATTGCACTAAAAATAGAGAAATAAAATAAAATAAAAGTAAATTATCCGACTCCAAAAATCTGTTTTAATTTTTAATTATTTTTGACCACAGAATCCTTCGTTAAGCGTGCCGTAGTCGGGCACTTACTTCTCGGTTTTTCTAATTAACATCATTAACTCGTGTCCTTACCTAGCCATGTGTGTTAAAATGGTTAAAGATAATATTAATAATGATAATTAAACCAACAATGACATATCATAAAGCTGCTTTATTTACTGAATGCACCGATTCTCCTGCACCATGGCCTAGAATCTTTCAAAGCAGACTAGATAACTCACTGTTTACTTTACTAGCTTTTTTTTACTTTTATTCTGAAACGGCTGGGCGTTGTTGTGTCAATTGGAAAGAAACACGTACACACACACGCACAGCACACGCACACACACATAAGTAACATTATGTCCTTCTCAGGGTCTCAAACTATCTCCATACCAAATTTCATCTTAATCGGTTCAGCGGCTTAAATGAAGAGGTAACAGACAGACAGACCAAGTTACTTTCACATTTATAATGTTAGTAACGAAATTAGAATTAGGCAATTTCAGTAAGTATTTTTACTTTTATAAAAAGTACGAGTATTGTACATAATAATATTACAATCATTCATTACTTTAAAAAAAAAAAAAAATACAAAAAGATACTTCATTCATACCAATCTTGTACCATTCATTACATTAATTGGCTCAAAATCTCGTACCTTAATTAAGCCACACGGCAAAGCCTCGTGGCCTAAACATGGTACCTACTCGACTTTAAGACCCCCCATTATGCAACGGTTGTATAAAATCCGGGAAGCTCCGCAATATCTTGTCATCCAATATACCGCAATGTCTCAAGTGGAAAGTCTTTGACCAGTGTGTGTTGCCAGTGATGACTTATGGCACTGAGACATGGCCGCTAACGATGAGCCTCATAAGATAGCTCAAAGTCACTCAGAGGGCGATGGAGAGGGCTATGCTCGGTGTTTCTCTGCGGGACCACATTAGAAATGGTGAAATCCGCGCATGAACTAAAGTCACCGACATAGCTCGAAGAATCGCCAACTCAAGTGGCAGTGGGCAGGGCACATCGCTCATAGAACTGATGGCCGGTGGGGCAAAAAGGTTCTCGAGTGGCGTCCACGGACCGGAAGACGCAGTGTAGGTAGACCTCCAACGGAGCGATGACCTGGTTAAGGTAGCGGGAACGCGGTGGATGCGGATGGCACGGCACCGATCTGTTTGGCGAGCCAATGTTCAGCAGTGGAAGTCTTTCGGCTGATAATGATAATGATAAAGTATAAAATACTATCTACAGAATTTTTAAGACATAACTGACTGGAACACTAGGGTGGTAAAGAAAATTCTGTGTCGACTATACTTCGTATTACAAAAGGTCACGTAACGTAGGAAATTCTTAATTAAGGGCAGTTTAAAATTAACACAACGGACGTTTGTAAACGGTTCTATGAATGCAACTCGTTTACGCCGCGAGGTATTATTACATTTAATTGATAAGACTTGTTGAAAAATACATAATTGGCAGAGTTTTAGAGATAAGAATGTTGCGGTGGATCTGATTACATTAAATAACTAAATAATATATAGTGCCAAGAGATAATTGACATCAATTGACTTAGTCCCAAACTAAGCAAAGCTCGTATAGGTAACGCCACGAGAGTTGGGGGCGAATGATTATAAAGTACTGATTGCAAAAAGATAGTGAATGAATGAAATGACTGAGTGAATGAAAATGTGAGTTATATGATCTTACTTACGCAATGCTATGCATATTATAATTTTTCTTTTTTCATATAGGTAACCTATTTTTGATATAAAACAATTTGAAACTGATAAGAAATATTCGCAAGAAAAAATCGGTATTTTATAAATAGCGAAAAATATGCTTATCTGATTTATATAAAACAGGTCAAAATATTTTAATTTCTGTTTTGTTTGAACTATGTAGATGTATTTTCCTACATTAAGACATAATGTCCTTTCCTACATAGATGTTACAGAAAGACAGATAGACAGACATAGTACTTTTCGCCTTTATAATATAAAAATACAGTATGGATAACACCACCGAAGTCACAGTTATGCCATGGGTATAGACTTGCTCTTAGCGGTCACAATAACTTTCCCACAATCTTCTGTTTTAAATAAATAAATAATTCATGGAACAATTGACACCAAATGACCTAGTCCCAAACTAAGCAAAGCTTGTACTATGGGTACCTACTTGACAACGGATAAACATACATATATAGATAAATACTAACTTAAACACATATTAAACATCCAAGGCTCGAGCACAAACATTCGTATTTTTCACACAAATATCTGCATCGACCGGGAATCGAACCCGGGACCTCAAGCTTCGTAGTGAGGTTCTCTAACAACTAGGCTATCCGGTTAAACCCCCTGCACTAGCTCCGGATGATCTTAAAAATAATATTCTTCCTCTGTGCTGCAATTGTACGCCGGACAGCGCACTGACGTATGGGCGTCAGTGGGGGGCGAGAAGGCCATTCTTCCCCTTTTTCCGGGATGCCCACAGGTCTACACTGTATAGAACGTTGATGGACGATGGACACTATGTATAATATCCGAAACCAATAGTGTTTAGTGTTTGTTTAGAGAGTGTGTTGGTTGTGTTAGTGTTTTGAATGGTCCGAATTCCGAAATAAACTTTTTTTTTTATAATATGCACTCCAGAGTTTGTGTTATGATTCTTTTAACATTTAGGACGTTCCGCACTACAGTGGCGCGAAACTATTCATCTCCGGCTATATAACTCCCACTGCAGGGCACAGGCTTCCTCTCAAAATGAGAGGGGGCTGTAGTTACTACGCGGGCCCAGTGCGGATTGGGAACTTCATACACACACCATTGAATTTTTTCACAGGTGTGTGCAGGTTTCCTCACGATGTTTTCCTTCATTGTTTTTTTTTAATCTAGTCTAGATCGGCTTGTGGAACGCCTGGCCAACCCCATTGGCCAATTTAAATAAATATACCTGGGCGGAGTGATAAGTCTGGTAAAAATCAAATTCACGGTAGTTTTTTCGCAAATCAAATAATGTCAAATTGTAGTTGAACCTTTTCGGAGATTTAAGGTGTATTTTCAGCCAGTTCGCTTTGATAGTTTTTTTTTTACAGCTATGAAAAAAAAACAATCGCTTCAATGTTTGCAAACATGGAGAAAAGTGAGTTTCGTGTTCTGATTAAACATTATTTTTTGCGAAAAAAGACTATTACGGATACAAAAAAAAAATTAGATAAATATTACGGGGAGTCTGCCCCGTCAATCAAAATGATTCACAAGTGGTTTACGGATTTTCGTTGCGGTCGTACGAGCACTATTGACGCCGACCGACCTGGACGCCCTGTTGAGGTCACCACACCAGAGATGGTCACCAAAATCCATGATATCGTACTCAATGACCGAAGAGTAAAAGTCCGTGAGATAGCTGACATTGTAAGCATTTCAGACGAACGCGTCCGTAATATTCTACACACTTATTTGGATATGAAGAAGCTATCCGCCCGATGGGTGCCGCGATTGCTCACGGTGGATCAAAAACGCACAAGGGTGACCATTTCAGAGGAATGTTTGGCGAAGTTTAAACGTAATAAAAAGGACTTTGTGCGTCGTTTCATAACTGTTGACGAAACCTGGATCCATCATCATACACCGGAAACCAAGGAGCAGTCAAAACAATGGATTGCTTCGGGTGAACCAGCACCGAAGAAGGCCAAAGCAGTTTTATCTGCGAATAAAGTTATGGCTACTGTCTTCTGGGATGCTCACGGTGTAATATATGTTGATTACCTCCAGAAAGGTAAAACAATCAACGGCGAATATTATGCCAATTTATTACAGCAATTTCATGAAGTTTTGATGGAAAAACGACCCCATTTGGCGAAAAAGAAAATCATTTTTCACCAAGACAACGCACGGGTGCACACATGTGCAGTTGCTATGGCCAAAATTCACGAGTGTTACGAATTGCTGTCGCATCCGCCTTACTCTCCGGATTTGGCACCCTGCGACTATTTTCTTTTCCCAAACTTAAAGAAATGGCTTGGCGGAAAAAGATTTGGTTCCAACCAGGAAGTCATCGAAGAAACCAATGCGTATTTTGAAGGGTTCGAGAAATCGTACTATACGGAAGGTATCGAAAAGCTAGAAAAACGATGGACTAAGTGCATTGAGCTACATGGAGACTACGTTGAAAAATAAATTTACTTTTATCGAAATAAAATAAAAATAAACATATTTTTTACCAGACTTATCACTCTGCCCTCGTATTAAATTTTATGTCCACAGAAGAGACATCTTTTGTTTCTTATGCTGTGTATAACCCTTATGTATGAAAATGTGAATGATCGTTCTCCTGTCTTGGATGTCTGTACGCTTAGTATAAGTTTTACTTCACCAAAATACTTCTCGATCGCGTTTACGTAAATAAATCAATTCTATGGAAACATGGAAGCGCGCGCGCGGAGACGCTGTCCATGTTTCCCTAGTAATTGAAATTTTTACGTAAACGCGATCGAGAAGTATTTTGGTGAAGTAAAACTTATACTAAGCGTACAGATATATATTTAAGTATTTGTATGTTTATCCGTTACCTTGTACCCATAACACGAGCTTTGGTTACTTTAGGACTAGGTCAATTGTTGTATTGTTCCATAATTTATTTATTAAAATAGGCCACTCGCGCAATTAAACACCGCTGCAATATTTAAACATAACGTGCACTGTTAAAGTTTAAAATAGTTATCTATTCTGACACAACACTTTGTTAGTAAGTATTTGTTTGTAAGATTACAGTAGTCGCATATTGAACGAAATATCAAAATTCTTCCTTTAAAAGGATTATACCTGTTGAATTTATTTGCGTCCAAATTGTACAAAAATCAACTGTCGCCACGCCTTTTGTTATATTAGTCGTTTCCATTGTTATTATAGCAATGTGAAATATTATGTGTCAAGGGATACGCCTGAGTCAACCTACATGGTACAAGGCGTCGCGACAGTAAGAGAAGTTAAAGGAACTCTGAATCTTACCTGGGTTTATTCCCCTGGGGACAGGCATGGGCTCTATCTGCTTCGCTATACTTCTGCAAGGGCTGCGTTCACCATCTACACACCGATGTCTTCGGTGCCACTACTAAGTGTCGCAGACTACCATCAAACCATTGCTCGTTTAGTATCTTTAAGTCTTACTTATATAGGTGCACTTCGCCTATAAGGAGTATCTTGAATAGTCGAGGGGACTGTACCAGTAAGGAATGAAAGCCATCATCATCAACGGTTATGACATATCACGTCCTAGTAGTTAGTCAAGTCGGTGGTTACTGTTCATAAGTCAAAGTAATGCCACATGCATTACTCTCTGATTAGACTCTTAGTTGCCAGCTCTGGCTCTTACACCGCGCACCAATCATGTGCCTTTCTCTGATGATACATGATGGAAAGTAACGGCGGCCCCCCAGCTCAGTGAGTTTCGTGGGTCCCCGGAACTTCCCCATCCTACGGAGCACCAGTCATGTGCCTTCGTCCCTAACCATACACGATGGAAAGGTTATGACGGCCCATCCGCTCAGTGAGCCCTTTGGGTCCCCAGAACCTCACCATCCTATACTGTGCACCAGTTATGTGCCTCTGTCTCAGCATCCACGATGGAAGGTAATGACGGCCCCCCAGCTCAGTGAGTTTCGTGGGTCCTCAGAACCTCCCCATCCTACGGAGCACCAGTCATGTGCCTTCGTCTCTAACCATACACGATGGAAAGGTAATGACGGCCCATCAGCTCAGTGACTTTCGTGGGCCCCCAGAACCTCCCCATCCTATACTGTGCACCAGTCATGTGCCTCTGTCTCTCATCAGTCCCGATGGAAGGCAATGACGACCCCCCAGCTCAGTGAGTTTCGTGGGTCATCAGAACCTCCCCATTCTATACTGTGCACCAGTCATGTGCCCCTGCCTCTTGGTATCCTGGCTTTATACAGGTCCACCAGTCCGTGCTTTTCTCAAGTCATTCGCGATGGAAAGCAATGACGGCCACCCAGCTCAGTGAGTTTCTTGAGCCGCTCAGAACTTTCCCATCCGATACCGTGCACCAGTCATGTGCCTTTGTCTAGTCTGTATGGTCGTAGCTAAGTTTAGTCTGGAGAAACGAATAACGGTCATTGCCTACCCTATACATAGGGGACTCATGATACAGGGAATATTAAGGGCATTTACGATACTCAAAATGTCAATGTCTACATCTACGATACTTAGCTTTCATTGCTTGAGGATCAGGAAACCCGGTAAACGAACACTATGAATTTACATCAGATTAAACTTCTACTTTGGCGCCATTATCAAACGAGATTGAAACTAACATTGACAGGTATGCTTAACTCACCATAGAGTAGAAAATGTTGCCAGCTTAAAGGCATTAGGGTATCGCGACACGATAAGTCGCGACATCAACAAAAAGAAAAAAAATCATCATCATCATCCTAGCCTGCGTTCCACTGCAGGGCACAGGCCTCGTCTCAGAATGAAAGAGTTTGGGCTGTAGTTCCCATGCGGAAAAAAAACTTAAACCACCTCAATCTAAATCTAACCTAAGTATATTTACAAATGTCACCCAGACCGCTGCTATTGAGCAAGGTGCCCATAGGCTGTCTGCGTTTCCTCGTTGTATGGCATGCCAATACGTTGAACGAGGAAAGAGCCAGTCCTATGATCACCTGTGATTCGGACCAGCTTCTTTTGAAAAAATTAAAAAGTTAACAATACTACTTACAAATAATAAAAATTAAAATAAAAAAGTGAAAAGTATAATCATACCATTATAAGATGACCTCACACTGCGTACATTTTGCGTAAAAACAGGGCTCTACTGACACTGGACTTCTATAGATACGGTCGCCTATTTTAATCTTTAAGGTCATTCACCCGAAATTATACTACCTATTCCGATCACTGTTTATAACGTATTTTTTGACATAGCTAGAACTTTGTATGGGGGTTATTATAAGCAGCGTAAGAAACAAAAGTTGTCTCTTCTGTGGACATAAAATTAGCGATTAGCGAGATGGGCCGAAAGTTAATCAGGCGTAGACTTGACTAAAAATATACCTACCCTTAACTTTTCCCAGTTGACAGGTGAGACGCAAACAAAAACCCTCGGTGCGAGAGTCCGAGTTTTTTTATCTAGTAAGTACAGGTCTTGGAGTCTTATAACTCTCTTTATTGTGCACAAAAACATGAAATTAACAGTTAACAAGAGAAACTGATGTACAAAGGCGAACTTATCCCTTGAAGAGATCTCTTCCAACCTTAAAACGATTGACAATACATCAGAAAAATCGTGGTTTTACTCGATTAATGTAAGTATTTTACTCCCGTTTGAACCGATAACTATAGCATTTAAACGATTGAACCTGAATGATTTCCATTCAAATCAAGTTTGAATAATCAATGCTGGGTTGGGTCCCATTGAACCCATACAATGTCTGCCTCGCGATTGTGTAGCCCCCTGTATATTCAAGGCTATCTGGTTTAGCATACAGGGGGATTAGTACAAATGCTTTTGAAATGTAAATGAGAACTGTAACAGTGCTTTGACACTACATACGATAGAGTGCTTCATAATCGTTTCACACTATGAAAATGAAAATGAAAATGAAAAATTGTTTATTTTCCTTTGTTACACAATACAATGCATGCTGTAAATTGGGACTTCCCTTTAGGTAGTAAACCTGTGTTAGGATGCCCCGCTCTTCCGTAACTGGTAAGTAGGTAGGAAATTCTAAATATAAAACTAGAGGCTACTTTGCTTGATATGTTCGTGTAAAGAACCCTTCGATAGCTGCAATGGAGATCACTGGTCCTAGGTTTCTATTAGGATAGCCCCAGGGTCCTTGGCATTGCACTCTCTCAATATAAAGGAAGCCACTCACCTTGGTCTGCTCTCAGGCGCCTGCTGCTGTTATTGACACAAGAGTCTGCAATGTCACGCACACAATAATGTTCATAAATGTCCGAACTAGTATTACCGAAACCTCAGTTTTTAGGTAAATGGAACAGCAAACACGTGCCAACCCGTACATCTGTCGTCTTGAACTCTTTTACAGCTTAATTTTCTTCCGCCGACCGACCGTAATATTATGACTTACCCTCATAGTTATTAAGAGATTACAATGCCCGAACACTATATCTAAAAGTCAACGATAACTGGTACCTAAGGCTCAAGAGGTGAAGTTATGTCATTTCTAGAAGAAATAAGAAAAAAATTACACTTTTGATTTTGGCGATTTTTTCTTTTGTTGTACCTTTTGACATTTTTTTTAATTCGGAAAGTTTATATTGTGATCTATGCTCTGAATCACGAGCTCTTTCGATACTAATAGGAGAAAAAAGTGTCCCAAAACTTTCATATAATTTTCGATACACCATTCAGTTACTGTCATGTAAAAAGTCTAAATTTTTAATTGGAAAAAAATTGGGATTCTTTTTACTCCTAGAAGTATCGAAAGAGCTCGTGATTCTGAGTATAAATCACATAAATTTTTCCTATTTAAAAATATTAAAAGGTAACTAAGTACAACAAAATAAAAAAATGGCCCTTGTACAGTTGGCGAGTTGTTGTTCATTGTAGCCTTTGTTGAACAGTGAACGTCTTTCTCGTTGATAACATGACAAATCTGTTCAGCTGTTTTAGCTTGAAAGAGTATCACACAAACACATCCACGCACGCACGCGCGTACTTATAAATTGTTTTTTCGCTGACTGTACTTTTTGTTGACTGTACTTGGATTGTCATCCATCTTACATAAGTATACCAAATTTCAAGTAAATCCGTCCACTGGAAGTGGGGCAAATTCAACGTCCAAGATTTGACCCGTACAAACATACTTACATATACATTGCAAGTTAATAAAAAGCTTTTAATATACTACAGACAACGATACGTCACACATCTCATCACCGCATCATCACCGTGCCGTAATAATCATCATCACATCGTCTCGGCAGCAGACGCGGGTTATTTCTGGCGGCCGCATTTAGGCCGGGAGCGGCGCCCGCGCCGGTCCCATTTCTCGCATACGTCAATAGAGTACAGAGACGGATTCTGAGATTTCTTAGGGTTCATCATCATCATCATCATTTCAGCGGAGAATCCACTGCTGAACATAGGCCATAAGAATAAATAAGAACATAGGTAGAAGGGAAACTCCCGCTCCGGCCGGACACCCTGACTGAGTTCTCGCTTAGCGAGTACTCTAATATCGTGACTTTTGAGTCCGGCCGGAGCGAGAGTTTCCCTTCTACCTATGTTCTTATTTATTCTTATGCATAGGCCTCCCGCAAGGCTCGCCAAACAGATCGGTTCCGTGCCATGCGCATCCTACGCGATCCCGCAACCTTAACCAGGTCGTCGCTCCAGCTTGTTGGAGGCCTACCTACACTGCGTCTTCCGGTCCGTGGACGCCACTCGAGAACCTTTTTGCCCCGCCATCAGTTCTACGAGCGATGTGCCCTGCCCACTGCCACTTGAGTCTGACGATTCTTCGAGCTATGTCGGTGACTTTAGTTCTTGCGCGGTTTTCATCATTTCTAAAGCGATCCCGCAGAGAGAAGTGTGAGTTAAAAAGCCGTGGTCATCCTAGCCTAACGTCCCACTGCAGGGCACAGGGCCGTAGTTCCCACGTGGGCCCAGTGCGGATTGGGAACTTCACACACACACTATCGAATTCCATCTCAGGTGTGTGCAGGTTTCCTCAAGTCAATTTCAAATGTAGTTTTGCAAATAAATTCCGAAAAAAAAAGAGGCGTGAGCCCGAGCTTTGTGGTAAACTAATAAGGGTGGTAAAGTATTGCGTAAAAATAAAGTCTAGGTACAGAATATAATAGAGATAGTCGCATTTTCAACACAAGCTTTTTTTGCTGACCATACATGATTATTGCATTGTATTGTAGGTACGCTAAGGGAGCACAGAGATGGATTCATTCTGCCGTATTATTGCATTACTCGATGAAAGAAACGAAGAAGCTTTACGCGGGCGAAGTCACAGGCAAAAGCTAGTTCTTGGTTATTTATTTATTTCGGTAATATCGGAACGACTCTGTAGCGACTCCTAGCGCCATCTAGTCATCAAATAAAGAACTAACTACTGCATCCTGCATCGCACTATCGAAGTTTCTCAACTCGTCTACTTACGAGTAAATACAACTTCTAACTTTCTTCCATTAGACTTCGGTCTCCAGGCCTAACATCAGCTGGAGAGATCTTCTTCCACAACTCTAACACTAACTAATTAGTTAATTTGCTACGTGTGGTTCGTCGGCGACACCTTGGTATTACGCGTGAAAAACGCGCTGACCTAATTTTTTTTTGTTTTTGTACGGCGATAATTTCTTCCTTTCAGGTGACACCCATGCTCGTTTTCCCCCTCTTAAATACATATATGTATATAAAATAGTTTTTAAAATTTGTACTTAAACATGGCAACAATTTTATATGGAACCGTTTCGTTCCACTTTTGTTTTCTACTCTTTGTTCTAAAATCATAATTTAATTTCCAGGTATTGTGATCACGTTCTACCTCGTGTTCTACGCAGTCCTGGGTGTGATGTTCTCTCTATGCATGGGGGGGCTGTTCCTCAGCCTCGACGACAAACGGCCGACTTACACGCTGGACCGTTCACTCATTGGTAAGACCTCAAAAGAAAAAAGTTTTGTAGTGGTAGAGCCATGTTGTAGCTAGCCGCTGCATCACGAATGGGCCGGCTTGTCCGGGGCAGTACCACCTTCTCACAGAACACCGGCGTGAAGCAGCAGTACTCTTGCTGCGTTTCGTACGGTCAGTGAGAGCGCCGGGGGCCCAATACCCCTCCCCCTACTCTATTTCCTTTCCTTTTTCCTCTCCCTTTTAGGGCCGACAACGCACTGGCATCGCGTAAAGCGCTGCGGGTGTCTATGGACAGTGGTGACCATTTAACATCAAGGGACCCACTAGTTCGTTTGTCTGGTCTCTCTAACATAAAAAAAGTCATATTTAAGTCAAAATATCTTTATTAAATTTAAGTAGGTAGGCTATAACAACGCATAATTAGTAGGTACAATATCAAACCATCTGGGCTCAATTGCATAACAAATTACAAGCTAATAGTATTAGCTATTTTGTATTGAAATCCACCAATACTATGTATTTGCTTGTATTTTGACATGCAATTGGGCCCAGCTTTTTAAATAATTTATTGAATCAGGCGTTACTTGGCGGTGGTCCATATTAATATATTACCTACTGAAATAATTACTTTGCTCACCCGCAATTGTTTCAGTTCATCAGGTTTTTTTCATAATATTTGGTCACATTTCAGGATCAAACCCAGGAGTAACGGCACGCCCTCTGCCGTCAGGAGGAGAAATCAAGATCAATCGCGATGAGTCCAACTCGACTGACGAGTACGTCAAAGACCTGGCTCAGTTCTTTGAGGGTAAGTCTGTTGCTAACCATTTTTTCATTATTATCATCAGGCCAGGCTAGGGTTGCCATCTCTAAAAATCAAAAAGCCGAACTTACCCGTCATAAAAGCCGGACTTTTGGGTCCCAAAGCCGGGCATTAAGAAAAATTAGGGATTTTTGACAAAAATATCGAATAAAACACACATTTAAAAGTTCCAAAGCCGGATGCTAAAAAAAGGGATGGGATTTTTGAGTGTGTGTAGTGTAGGTGTCCGTGCGGTGCGGGAGGGGGCGGCGTGGCAAGACTGGGCAAGGCCGTGCGCGCGCGCAGCGCGATAGTAATAAAAAGCCTAACGCTTAGATTATTTATGCACTAGATAGAGCTTTGGTGGCATGGAAACGTCCCGTAAAAATATAAGCCAACAACTGTATATGCCATTTGCTTATATGCCATTTGCGTCATTTGCAGGGTTGCCAATAGTAATATGCTAAAATCCCCAAACGCATTGTCGAAATTCCCCACGTGTGGGGAATGAAAAATTATGTGGGCCGAGTGACTTAGTTTAGAGCTGTTGCGAATAATAAAATTGTAGGAAATTAATCAAGACTAGCAGAAATTTGATGTCAAAAGTCGCGTATTTGTGTTCATACTTAAAATTCCCTCATTTTCCCCGAATTGAAGCTCTCCCCACATATTCCCCAATCAGCTTCACTTTCCCCACATTTTGGGGAATGTGAAATTAACTGGTATCATTAAGCACGCACACAGTGTCAACCGGAATGACGTAACGCGATCGTAATATGAAGCTGTCAAATGGATTTGTGGACGTTTTGTATCGCAATGTTTGCTACTGACGCTCCATCTAGTGCATAAATAATCTAAGGCCTAACGAAAACCGGACGGGCCGGACGCAGTCAAATTTGGCCGGACAAGAGATCAAAAAGCCTAACACTGTCCGGCTTTATCCGGACGGATGGCAACCCTACGCCTGACCTGTATCGTACTCTTCCTCGTTTAACTGTCGTAACAAGCATCCAGAGCCGTTTCTATTTATTAAATAGATTCATTTTTAGGATTCCGTACCCATTGGGTAAAAACGGGACCCTATTACTGAGGCTCCGCTGTCCGTCCGTCTGTCCGTCCGTCTGTCTGTCTGTCTGTCTGTCACCAGGCTGTATCTCGGGAACCGTGATAGCTAGAGAGTTGAAATTTTCACACATGATGTATTTCGGTTGCCGCTATAACAATAAATACTAAAAAAGGGAATAAAATAAATATTTAAGGGGGCTCCCATACAACAAACGTGATTTTTTTGCTCGTTTTTGCTCGATATTGATAACGGCAACAGGTAGACGCTTGAAATATTCACAGAATATTTAATTATATATTGAATTTAAAAATTAATCATTAAATTAAAATAAAAAAAATATTTAAGGGGGTTCCCGTACAACAAACGTGATTTTTATAGATAATTGTACAGAACCCTTCGTGCGCGAGTCCGAATCGCACTTGATTGATTTTTTATTTATTTTATTGACTTGTAGAGAAAATTGGACAGGAAAAGTGGGATTTACTCTAGCTTTCCAACTAGTAGGGCAAATCGAACAGTTTTCCTCCAATTTGCTCTATCATTAGAATAAGAACTACCTAGTACAGCAAATTGGAGAAAAACAGTTCACGTAAATTATCACTAGGTACTTTAAAACTAAACCAAAACTGAACCTGAATCAAATATAATATGTTATACCATGTGGCTCTAACGCCCAAGGATTTCCCGGCTCAAAATGGGTTGCACACAGGGTGCTGCGGTTCAAAAACCATTATTTGCAGTGCACCCGTTTGTGCACAGATTGCTCGACGGGTTAGTAAACTTCACTTGGCTGGTTATTCATTTTGAGATACCATACGACCATTGCTCAATTATAACTGTAGATCCACAGTCGCGCGCCCGAAAATGTCCGAGCCAAATGAGCGCCACTTTGATAAAAGTGGCCTTCTTTTTTCTCAGAACGTTACGTGAAATTGTCAAGTTTAGCTGTCAAGTGTCAACCGAAATTCGACTGTAATGAAGTAAAGACTAGGTTCAAATTTCTGTGTAGGTGATGATTTTAATTGTTATGCAAACAAATAAAAAAGTTCGGACATTCTTTGAAGGGGATTTTGTTCGGCAATGTGTATCTTCAGTTATAATTGATCAAAGCATACGACCATTAAAAGTAGTGAATAAATACTACTTATTTCTAACACCATCTAGCGGAATTCCATTATTAACATGAGAAGGTTTACAATAGGGATGTTGACGCCATTAAACAATAATTCGAAGACACGACTCGAGTAAAAAACGTTTTATTTTAGCCCTGAAAACCAGATTAATTTTCGATTAACAGCAAAATATTATTTTTGCTGCTTTAAAACAAATAAATAGTTAGTTTATTGAGTTGGCGAACAAGTGACGTCATAAGTTGCTATTGCCATTCAAACTCTATGGGACACAGCTCATAAAATGTACGTCAGTTGATTGGTGGTTGGGTGGTGTCAACATCCCTATTCGTCACTATTTCGATTGTCAACAGTCGAGTGTTCTTTCTTTCAGATTACGCGAATGACAGCTTCTACAAAGAGCAGACAGGGTGCGTGCACGCAGACAACTTCGGGTATCCCGACACGCCTTGCATCTTCGTCAAGTTGAACAGGGTAGGTAATCATACCCCGCATCCTTAACCAGGTCGTCGCTCCATCTTGTTGGAGGCCTACCTACACTGCGTCTTCCGGTCTGTGGACGCCACTCGAGACGAGAACCTTTTTGCCCCATCGGCCTTTTGAGTCTGGCGATTCTTCGAGCTATGTCGGTGACTTTAGTTCTTGCGTGGATTTCATCATTTCTAATGCGATCCCGCAGAGAAACTCCGAGCATAGCCCTGTGAGTGAATCTGAGCTCTCTTATGAGAACTAAAAAAAACATTAAAAACAATAGGTAAAGCTAATTGTCACATTGATATGTAAGTGAAAATAGCAGTCTTTGATGTTTTATGCCATACAAATGAATGACATTGAACATTAGCTATGATGTCACAGACAGACGCACACACACACTTAGCGGTCAAACTTATAACATCCCTCTTTTTGTGTAGAGGGTTAAAATATATTTTTTTTTCTAAATAATTGTATTCATGTTTCAGATCATGGATTGGGAGCCGGAATACTACAATGATGTTAACAATCTGCCAGGAGACTTCCCAATGGATCTAACAGACCATATTAAAAGCTTAAGTGAGACCGAGGTAAAAAAAGTTTTAAAAATCAGAAGTCATAAGTCGAATTTGTCAGCATAGGGGTCATAAACATGGTCTACTTGACTGTTGGAGAGACTAATGCTAGCTACACACGTAACGATAAATCGTAACGATTAATCTGTGCAAACCGATTTGCGCATACTTATCGGACGTGTGTACGACAATAATCTGCAACGATTTGTCATACACACGATCGATAAATCTGCACAAATCGGTTTGCACAGATTAATCATTACGATTTATCGTTACGTGTGTAGCTAGCATCAGAGTCACGCAACGAACTGTGGAGAGAGTACGCCTTTTGTTCATCGGCGTTGCAAAATGTCAGTGTCAATAACAGCTTTTGCTCACAACGCACGTGGTTAGTTAGATTAATTAAACAGAATCGCTATTTCATAGTAGCCAATTGGAAAAAAAGCTACTGTGAAAATAAGCTTCAGTAAAAAAACCAGCCAAGAGAAAGAGAAGCAGCAGTTACAAAAAAATCCTTGTATTATCTTATTAATTAATTAATTCTTTTTAGGTCGGAGTTATTAACACTTAAACTACTAATAATTCTCAAGCAAACTTAGCCGTTATAGTTTTCCTTGACACGATTGGAAATGGCGAAACCATTTCGGTTCCGTTTTCGCCATTTTGGTTCCGGGACCCTAAAAGCCGTAGTGGGAAAAAGGCATTTGGTAGAAAATGCAAATGGAAATTTTGCTCTAGGAAATAACTGTTTTGTACCTCTCTTCTCACAAAATTTTGCCCCAATTTTCTCAGTGAAGCCTTGCCCTCCGCAACCATATTTTGCTAATGTTGCAGCGTTCCCAGCTGTGGGTGTGGTGTTTCGACGAGTCCGGCAACGGAACGGTGGTAGAGTACCCGTGGGGACGCGCCCTACCCGGCTACCAGCCTTACCGAGGCGGGGTTGACTACAAAAGCTCTATACTGGCGGTGCAGCTTACACCAGAAGGTAATCTTTTGTCTTTACACATTCATAGACAGTACGTCGAAGGACGTAATTTACGATACATAGCAGGATGGGCAAGTTGCAAAATGTGCAGGCTACGTGAAATGAGCAAATCGTAAAATGTGCAGATCTCATAATGAGCAGATCGCCGAATGTGCAGATCTCATATTGAGCAGATCACAAAATGTGCAGATCTCATAATGAGCAGATCGCAAAATGTGCAAATCTCATATTGAGCAGATCGTAAAATGTGCAAGCAGATCTTATCATAGGTTTAGGTTTTGTTATGTTTGCATCGGTCCGAAGGGCCAAATGCACACAGAAGAAGGAGCTCCGCGTTAGCGGAGCTCCATCGACACTGTTTCTGTGTCAATTTAAATTGGGAAATAACGCGATTGTTTATTTTCACAGTCGCTTCAGTAAAAAACCATTGCGATCTGCACTTATTGCGATCTGCACTTATTGAGATCTGTACTTTTTGCGATTTGCACCACTGCACATTTTGCGACTTGCACGTCCTGATATTGGTGGTGATATTGGCATTACGGCTGTAGACGGTAGTTTCATTTTAGCCGACAGACGTCCAAAACTTAACATAGTCTCCCCCCAAGGTTCGCCATACAGACCGGCAGGCTTATTGTCTAACGTTTCTGACGCTTGCCTTCGCAATCACTATTTCTTTCTGTCATACGGTATAAAATGATGACAGAAAGAGATGGTGAAAGTGAAGGCATGCGACAGAAGTGTTAGACAAAACGGCCTCTGCCCTGCGCATTCCGCATTCAACGCAGTTTCCGCAACCTTAACCAGAAGCCGTATTGTCTAACGCGCGGGAGCTTGCCTTTGCTTTCACCATCTTTTTCTGTCACCATCTTATATCGTTTGACAGAAAGAAATAGTGAATGCGAAAGTAAGCGTCAGCACTACACGTTAGACAAACGACCTCAGGTCGTCTTTGCATCTTGTCGGAAGCCTATCTACACACCATTCGAGTACCTTTTGGTCTCGTCGGCTATGAGTTCTACGAGCGATGTGCCCTGCCCACTGCCATTTGAGTCCGGCAATTCTTCGAGCTATATCGGTGACTTTAGTTCTTGCGCAGATTACATCACTTATAATGTGATCCCGCAGAGAAACTTCGAGCAAAGCCCTCTCTATCGCTCTCTGAACGACTGAGCTTTTTTTTGACATGGTGTTTTAAATTAAGTACACTATAAGCTGAGCTACGCCCACGACCGGCTATTTTTACTTTTTATTTTGTTTTTTTGTGCCGCTTTTGGCTGAAACTCAAGTCACTAGGTAGTGCCACAGCAAACGCTCTTGCTCTTTCACACAAGTTATCTCAGTCACAGACACATAAAAATACCTCATCAGGCACTATGGCCGGACCCGGACCCTTGATTGCTACTGTTACCAATATTGCAATAACAACTAAATTGCAAGTCACTTAATAATTTTCTGTACATTTCAGTGAACACCCACACGGTAATTCGGTGCCGCGTTCTGGCTAAGAATGTGGTGTACAACAAGAGCATCAAGGAAGCATCTGGATACGCCAGGATACTGATACATGTTGAAGAGAAGACAACGGAGTAAGAAGCTTGGAAGCATCAGAGCATTTAGCATAATTATCAATCAATTGGGAATGTCTAAAAAAAATTACCAGTGGTAGGTTTTTATATTTTTTTTGTATAGAAAAGTCAATTATAAGGAACTAATTTCAATATTTTGTCATTTAGTTCTCTACTTTTTTCAAAATTAATTATTGAAACTATTTTAGTTGATGACGTCAGATTATAATTGAGGGCTCCCACAATGCCAAATTTCTAAATCTATCTAAATGCGTACGATAAGGCAACCCCTTTAACTATTTTTTGCGTAGTGGTACACTATACACTGTGTCACTTTACTGGCACTGTCAAAGTGCTATATAGATGTCAGACAGCGGGTCCAAATCAAACTCCGTAGTATAATCCACGCGTAAATTGTGAAGAATTCTAACCACATAGAATAAAGTACGACTTGAACCGGTCACGCAATTTACACCAATGTCAAATGAAGGTCATTGCTTATTTGTTATATAATAAATTCATTACATAATATTAAAATTAAATAACTACAGAAAACGAGTTAAAAAGCATTTATCTCGAAATGGTTTTCTATTTACTATACATTGCAAAAAAATAGACATCCCCAATTGATACGTGCGTCCATTTTAACGTAGTAAGATACAAGTCACGCACAGGTCGATTTTTGAATCCACTCACATATCGACGGCACTCTGACTCAATCTCGTATATGAAATTTTACTAAATTGGAGTAACCACTTTAGACACAAGGCTTATTAAAGTGGTTATTCCAAATTCATAAAATTTCATATACGAGGTTGAGTCAGAGTATCGTCGATAGTATTGGCTATGTGCGAAGCGGGTGGTGGGGTACAGAAAACGATCGCAGCGCACAACATGGCAAAAATTGGAAGTAAATGAGGAAGAAATGTTGTCAACGCTACGCGGCGCCACCGTCGTGCACGTTGCCAATACAGGTGACCCCAACGACAACCTGGTGAACGATGATGATGATGATAAGTACGAGTATGTATGTACGGGTCACATCTAGGAAATTGAATTTGACCCACTTTCAGTGGTCGAATTTTCTTGAAATTTGGTATACTAATGTAAGTTGGATGTCAATGCAAGTACAGTCAACAAAAATTAGATTCAGCTAAAAAGCTTGCTCTTAAAATGAAATTTTTAACAAAAACTTAATCACAAATAGTGTAATTGTGTGTTTTGTTTAAAAAGTACCGTTCGGATATTTTTTATACAATTTTGAAAATTAACCGTGCTGGTAATTTTCTCCTATTCCACTCGTACTTTTGATTGATGATATGATAATGACATCTTAACTCACATTTTTTTGTCAAAGTTAAAGTTAGTCTCATAATTGGCTACTTTCCTAACTAGTCAGTCTTTTAGATTATCAAAAAATATTGGACACGTATTTTTTATTTTGTCAATTAAACAAAAAATTACGAAGATATGGCGCGTTGAAGTTTCGCGTGACGTCACTTGTTCCTACACTTTGTATGAGTGTTTTAGGAACAAGTGACGTCACGCGGAAATTCAACGCGCCATATCTTCGTCATTTTTTGTTTAATTGTCAAAAGAAAAATTACGTGTCTAATATTTTTTGATAATGTAAAATACGGACTAATAAGAATTATTATTTTTTTACCTAGGAAACATCCCTATTATGTTGCCACAGTTGCCACACGGTGCATTTAACAGAAGCGAAAATGGTGAATTTGTGGGATTTTGATTAGGTACTTACCTAATTCAAACGCATATCGAAATGTGCGTATAATCAAATTCTGACGCGCGCGCGCTCGGATCTCATACATCTTATCGTGTCATTCTCTTCAATATAGGTCCGTGGCAATTATCACTTAAGTATAGAGAGACGGATGAAAATATTAACAAAAACATAATAACAAAATATCACAAAATGAAAGATTTTTTAAAACCGAAAAGTATAGTTAAGTATTGGCGCATAGTAAAAAGATGCGGGCTCGAATCCCTTTTTTTAGGAACTCTTTAGTTTAAAAATAATGTAAGATTTTGACTAAGCAAAAGTTCTGCTAATAAAAAAAAAATACGAAATGAATCCGGGATAAATTTATGAATCGGTGCTTGTAAAAATTATACTGCAAAAGTATGTACTTTTGAGGTCGAAAGTATACTTTAGTATAAGTATTTAGTCGCTGTTCCAGTTGTAAAATGTCCAAGATATGATGTTATCATAAAATAATATGTCTCGCACGTAGTGATCCACGGGTGCAGTTAATAAACGACCTGTTAATTCGTGCTCTTATGGCAAATTACATGAGCGCATGAATTATCAGGTTACAGGAGTACGCGACGGAGATACGATACGTTAAAATGATACAAATGCGTGCGTACGGTCAAGGACTTTAATTCATGAGCCACCATGGAACCATTTCACAGTAAACGTCATAGTGACATAGCATTAATTAACAAGGAAAATCGTAATGTCTTTTCCTTTGAAAAGGTTCCATGGTGGCTCATGAATTAAAGTCCTTGACTGTACCTACCCTAATGTGATGGATGTGTCTTGTCTCAATTGCGGCTTCGATAGTTGATCTGATTATGTTATAAGATTATAGAATAGTTGACACCACTAATCGATTTGAAAGAAGGTAATTTTTATGGTTTTTTAAGTGTATGTGATCAATGTGATCACGTGTAGAATATTAGACTTCGTCCGCGCAGAAATTTATCGGCAACTCCCGTTCTCTATCCCGGAGAAAATTCCAAAAGACCTTTATGATCCTAAAAGATGATATCTGCGAAGTATCAAGTCAAAATTACAGCTTCAGTGAAAAAGATAAGGTTATGTACTTTGAATCAAATATTTTATCCCAAGGAAAAAGAACGAAGTTCCCTATAATTTTAAATTCTTCCCTTTCTTGTATGAAATTCTTCTTTTAAAAGGTGAAGGAGGAATAGCTTTTTAAGGCCCCACCGTGTTTTTCGTGCTAATCGATTTTGGGTGGGTGATTTCGGGCGTGGGGCCGCGTGGGGGAGGCACGATGGCTCAAGATAGGTTGGTTGGACTGCGCGTGTTTTTGGGTATTTTCATTACTAAAATAAATACATACTTTAAAAATGTAGCAAAACTACGCCCTAGAAAACATCTTGTTTTATTAACATTCAAAAAGTCATGTGCAGTGCAGTATAGTGTCGTACTACGAGCTTATTTTATTTTTTAGAGACAACTTTGGATGTTTTTTCTATCGAGCGAGTAATCGTGTTTCGTAAAAAACTGGTCACTTGAGCGAATCCTCAAATATCTTACATATGAATTTCAGGACTATAGCATTGCTAGTAATGATACATCACGAGTTTAAATGAATGCAATAAATGCGCCAAAAACACGGTGGGGCCTTAAAGATCATAAAAAGTATGTCAATTAGTGGTATCAACTACTCAATTTTAATGTATGTATTAATTAAACCCACCTTTTAGATTTTTCGGTGATATTGTGCCTGTGTTAGTACAAAATTTTTTGTAATTAGATTTGTAAATATTTATGTGCTTGTGATATAAATAAAATACCTACTTAATAGTGCAATGTTTTTTCTTGCAGAAGTCTATTCCCGAGGTTAAACTAACTAATAACTAAACTAAAACTATAATTAATTACAATAGGCTCCCCCGGCCGCTTCATGGAACCGAAGATACTGGCATCTTTTGCTTTGCAGTTATGCCAGAGCAATGTTAATACGTTATTCGAGGAGACTGCCAGCTGTTTGGTTCCCTGTAGTATATGTAGGTGCTATTGTATTGTGCTTCCTCGCACAACTTATCAGCATTGCTATACAGCAAGGCAAGGAAATGCTACCAGTATCTTTGGGTCTATGCCACGCAGTTCCCCTTTTGGGCCTTATATAACTTGTTTCTAGTATTAGTTTAGTTTTTGGTCACATTTATTTAACTACAGTATTAATTTAGTTTTAGTGTTTGTGTGCTTTCATTGATTTCCTTTAGGTGAAAATATTTTTTAACTATAAAACAAATAAAAAAGAAAAGAATAATTAACGGGACAATTCACACCAATTGACCTAGTCCCACACTAAGCAAAGCTTGTACTATGGGTACTAGACAACGGATAAACATACTTATATAGATAGATACATACTTAAATACATATTAAACACCCAAGACTCGAGCACAAACATTCGTATTATTCACACAAATGTCTGCCCCGACCGGGAATCGAACCCGGGACCTCAAGCTTCGTAGTCAGGTTCTCAACAACTAGGCTATCCAGACGTCTAAAAAACTAAATAAAAACTAAATAGGTACTTAAAACTTTAAACGAAACATTCCCTTGTTGAATGGCGATGGCAATTCGTTGAGAGAGATAATCAGCCATTTGGTCTCCAGTTGTACCGACCAGGCATTTTGCACTTCTAAAAAATATAATTTTTCGAATAACAAAGCTATTTGTGTACTTGGGAAAAAAATAGATTTCTGGGAAAAGTTCAAAGCGCCTGCAGGACACAAATAAAGTAGTCTGTAAGTGAAAAACATTAAGTAGGTAAATGACCAGTTGTGTGCAGTAGAGCAAAGAATTGATATGGAGCAGTCGTTTTTCAAATTTGAAACGCCGATTTGTTTATACGACACGTTACTACTACATACAACAGGGGCTAAATTCAGGAACGGGCCTTCACGGGTTTGGTAGCGGTTGGGTTTGGTTTGAACTGCTATTCAGGGGGTCTATAATGACTCCCATAAAATTTTTGTTCCAAATTTTCAAGCCCATAACGTTTTCTGACATAATTTTTCTTCGTCATATTATCGGAAGTCATAATATTAAACAACATAAATTGGAGTTACGATTTTCTTAAGTCATAATTATTGTAAGGAACAATAAGTAAAGTCATATCATTCAGTGTCATGAATGCATCACTCTTCATAATGTTAAAGGTAATAAAGTCACTCATAATAATTATTGCATGGTCTTTTTTCGCAGGTAATAATTATTTTTAGGCATAATATTACTTTGTAATAACATTCAGTGTCATGGTTGTATGACATTTCATAATATTAAAGGTAATAATCCTTTTCTGTGCTGTCATAAAAAAATACCTAACATCGAAGGCCAAGGCGGGAGCTACGCTACGCTTCGCTCCCGCCTTAGCCTTCTGAACCTAACCTGTCCGAGTCGCTTCTGCCCTGAAAGGTCTTGCTCGCTCGCTTCGCTCGCTCGCTGCCAGCGTATGCCTTACAATTTTTCTGAATAATTGTCGATATTCCTTTAGATGTTATAGATTTCGATGTATATGATTAGTGCATTTTAGGTAATGCAAAATTATGACTGAAAACAATTATTACTTTAAGATATATGCCTTACAATGTTTCTGAATAATCAATGATATTCCGTTGAATTTTATTGATATAAATATTATGACTTTTTAAAGTTATGATCAATAGGATTATGGATCATTGCTGTTAGAACTATTAAGCGATATGCTTTAAAAAAATTATGACCATCGATATTTATTAGCAAGAATATTATGGACATCGATTTCTGACTTTCAAAATTCGGATAAAAAAGATTATGGGAGAAAAGGGGCTCCTGCTATTCAGGAACGCCAAAAATCACCGGTTTGCGAGAGGTTAGGGCTGAGTTTGGAGTGAGCCTTATTTATTTATTTACAAAGCGAATTAACAGGAAAATAAGGCTCATCCCAAGCTCAACCTATATTCATTCCTATCCTCTCCCAAACGATTGAGTTACCGCCTCGTAAACCATGTGGGCCGTTCCTGAATTTAGTCCCAGGTAAAGTTACTTAAGTTTTTCACCTAAACTCTCTTTTTAGCATACGTCAACAGCCAAGCCAAAGCCAAGCCCAGTTTGCTGTCATCCTCTGAATAAACTGTCGCTTAAGCTGTTCTTTAAAACAGGAAAAAAGCTTTTAGTCTCACAGCACTCACAGCAACAAGCAAATTAATCACTTAGGCTAAGTGAAACTACAAAATAATACTCGCTGAAGAAAAAATCAATATTCTGAGAACTTATTCTGAACTGCAACCTTTTTAGCTGGTTCCTCCGCTGTCACACATGCAAGACAGTTGCGTCTGTGTGACAAATATAGTTTATTGAATCAATGAACTGAAACAATTACTTTGCTCACCCGCGACCTTACGATAGGTACGTTATGCAGTTCCTCCACCTCCACACTGTACGAACACACACAAATCACACAAACCGAACTATCACCACCACCAAACTACACTGACGCGTTTCGAACTCAACCAGAGCTCATCCTCAGAGTAAGCACCACAACCGTTTGCTATGCTACTGTAGGACTTACGTGAGGTAATCTCGGATGAGTATGAAATCCAAAGTCACTTTTTATAATAGTTTATTACTATTTGTACAGCACAGAAGGAGTGATTGAAGGTTCCAGTCCCTAGGGTTAGATCTGCGCTTGCGAGAAGATCGCCGAGGTTCATACACCCCTTCATCTATAACGCAGTCTGCAAAAGTGTGAAAATAAAGTATGTGCCCACCTTAAAAGCGAAGCGGGTAACTAGGAATTGGCTAAATTCACTGACATTCCTTCAAACGGAAGCCATTCTCACTATTTGTTCCTAGGACACACACACACACGCACACTCACACACACACACACACACACACACACACACACATACACACATGCACACACACACACTTTCGCTTCTCGCTTTATATTAATTATTTGTGAGGGTTTCGTTGTACTTTGTTTTTATTTTATTAGTTCATTGATTTTTATTTTTTATTTTATTATTATTATTATATTCCTGTCCTTGCTCAGTTTGTAGTAAATCATGTGTATCTATCTGGTTAATGTGTATAATATCATACTTCATACTGTAAAAATAATAATGTAAGTAAATAAATTAGCGAGCCGCGAGAGTAAACAATGCACGGGTAGGCGTTCGTATTAACTCTCTGACGGAGTACGGTAGATCGACTCCGTGCGCGCTACGTCACGCGCCTGTTGCGCGTGCGCTACTACGTAGGCTACTCTACCAAATGTTAAATGTTAATTTAATTGCACACACACCCATTATTATTGTAATTTAATGTGTTTTTTTCTGGGATTTTTCTGTGTAGGTATCCATATTTCAGTTTGTATTTAGTATGAAATATATTTAATGTAATGTTATTTTATTACCACCAGTCTAAATACCGACTATAATTTATTAACGCATGGATGCTGTGCCTAAATCTATACTAATATTATAAAGAGGAAAGATTTGATTGTTTATTTGTTTGCATTGAATAGGCTCTGAAACTACCGGACCGATTTCAAAAATTCTTTTGCCGTTAGAAAGCTACATTACCACAGCACTTTTTACCACGGGAAAATACCTTTTCCTACGGGAAAATTAATTTTATCGCGGGCGAAGCTGCGGACGGAAGGCTAGTGTGTCATATGGTTTACTAATGTTTCGGCGAAAAACTTTTCGCAAAATGATTAATTTCCCAAATGTTTATTATTTCTGAAACTGTAAACTTTTCAGGATTGTTATAAAACTAACCTAACCTAACCTAACCTACAGGATAGTCCTGAAATATATCCTGAATAGTTTACAGTTTCAGAAAAAAATAACATTTGAGAAATGAAACATTTGCCAAATGAATCAGTTTGCGAAAAATAATTTGCCGAAAAGGCAGTACACATAAGTTCCAAATTATAAAAATGACTTCAGCTCCATATTAATTCTGTGCACTACGTGGCACTACTACATACAACAGGTGATTTTCCTAAGTTTTTCACCTATAGATAAGCGAATTCGCATTATCTCCGACGGTGTCATCCGTTTAAATACACGTCCGTGGTAAACCCTGACCGCGGGCAAGCCCTGGCGGCGAGGCTGCAAGCACGAGGCGCGCTAATTGGAAAGCCAGGGCGGGCGGGCGCCGGTCGCGGGCGGTTCTGGGCGGTTCGGCAAAGAGTAGATGTTGCGCAGTGGCGAAGCTTTTATGGTGGAGACCGATGCAATACCTACAACATAAATCATCTCAGCCTACATACATCCACACATATGTCGCTAGTGTCGCTGCGTAAGTGACTATAGAAAACAAACTGAAAAAGGTCGATATATTGGAAAAAATTGTGTCTTAACTCCTGACTGGTGGTGGTGTAGGGGTTTGGCACGAAGCACGGAGTGCTGAGGACCTGGGTTCGATTCCTAGCGCTGGTCTCTTTATCTTTATATAGGTCTGATTCTTAGGACGGCCGGACATTTATTCGAGGGTTTCAACCACCTTATTTATCTGGTCAAATTTTTTTAACAAATGGCAGAAGATTTCGATACAGTTTTCAGTTATATGATAGAGGTACAGGACCTCTAATATATAACCGAAAGCGATAGTTACTTAATTATTTAATTGCACTTTAAATGTCTATTCAAACCAAGGTATGACTTCATGCACACGTCTTGCGCTTGAGCAGACCTTAAAAGTTTTATAAAGAACTTGGATCTTATTGTTTAACGCACGCGAAATTACAATCTTTCTGTCACACCTTATAGGATGAACATAGAAAGAGATAGTTAATGCGATTGGGAGCGCCCACTTTAGACAGTACGAACTCTCTGGTTTGAGTAAAATATGAAAGAAAAGAAAGAAAACATTTACCTACTCGTGATAAACAATTGAAATAAGACATTAATAGAAAAGAAAGAAAGAAAGAAGACATTTATTCACTTTTACAAGACACACATACTTATACAAGAAAGTACACACACAAAAAAAAACAAAGATAACAAACAATGAAGAAATAAACATGCACAATACACAGCTCAGCATGTGTGTCCCCGCAAAAGTGAAACGGTCGCTGACTCAGCATTATGCTGAGGCGTTAGACGCCTGCAGCGCTGATTTTCTGTCAGAACCGTCTGTGACTCACGGTACGATACACAAATATACTATAATGAACCACTTACCTATATAGAAATAAATTAATAAAATGATAAAGAATTGAACAAAAAATAAAACAAAGTTTACATCACGTAGTGGTCCCAAATCAGCCAAATGCTGATGCTATATGGACCACGCGGCTACACCATTTCAGGATGCCTGCAATTCATAATTTCTGGCGATTTTCCTCAGAAAAAATGATTACTTAGTGTGTAATATTATATTATCCAAATATACCTATGTAATATTTGTCATCTAAATTGTGGCAATATTTACCTTAATTCTTACGGATGCTCACAAAACTCGCTTTCAGAACAGTTTTTAACTGTTTCACCACTGTTGGTTAAAATGGAAGCTAACGTCAAAGTGATTATTTTGAAACACACAAAACAAGTATGTAATAAATATTTTGATATTACGCTATCGATTCATGTAAAAAATGAGTAAGACAGATAAAGACCAGCTTTGGAATTTTCGTCATCTCAAAGTTTAAAATTAATAATGGACGAAATACATAATGTTCATTTGATATTTAAATCAATTTTCTTGGAAATTCTCAACTCCACAGGATTTTCATAAAATAAACCTAACCTAACCTAAACCAATCTGTAGATTACACGATTAAAAAAGTTCGTTTAATCAATAGTTTCATGGAAAATTTTAGTGTATTTTGATACGTTCCCCATTCAATCACTTATTAAAAAAAATCATACATGACTAAACAAGTAGATTAAAATAGGGAAGCCTCTCAGAGGCACCGCGCTTATAGGCACGACCCTCACGCCCGCAAATCGTACAGTCTGTAAGTAACAACAGTCTACAAAGTACAACAGTCCAGTCAGTCCGCGACCGCGAATCGGGATGGGCGCAGAAAAGCACAACGGCGTAGCCAACTACTGCCGGCGGCCGGTGCATCGGCCGTTCCTGCAGCGGGTCCAGTACGCCATATGGAACCCCGAAGAAAGGACGTTCCTCGGACGGACCCCGAAGCGCTGGGGTTGGTACCCTTTTCAATAGCTTTTGTTTTTTTTTGAGACGGGGGTAGCATTGGAACCATGGTACAATCGGCCCAGACGCCAGCTTGACACCTTAAAGGCCCAGTTTGCGTGCAGTGACTAGACATCTGTCCATACCAATCCATACCAATAAACTTCAACGGCTGCAAGCAAATTTGTTTTGAAAATGGCAAGCTGACGTCTGGGGCGATTGTACGCTCAAGGACTTTAATTCATGAGCCACCATGGAACCTTTTCAAAGGAAAAGAGAATGCGATTTTCCTTGTTAATTAATGCTATGACACTATGATGTTTACTGTGAAACGGTTCCATGGTGGCTCGTGAAAGTCCTTGACCGTACCTACAGGTTGTCCCAAAACTCAACGATAAGGTAACGGGGGAGAAGCCAAGTTCCAACATGAAAAAAAAAGAAAAAATCCATATACATATAGTCATTTCTTCTAAAGTATCTAATATTAAAAGTTTAGTGATATTATGTGACTATTATCGCTCCGCTCAACTAAGCGACATGGGTTTTTCTCATTTTTACATGTGAAGACAAACATCGTGAGGAAACCTGCATACACCTCCGATAAAATTGGATACTGTGTCTGAAGTTCCTAATCCGCACAGAGCCCACGTGGGAACTACGGCCCAAGGCCTGTGCCCTGCAATGGGACGTATATATGATGATGACAACAACGCCAATACGTTGAGCGAGGAAGCTGCCAGCTCTTCGGTGCCCTGTGGTATAAGTCAGTCATTTAAAATTTCTTAAAAAAAAATCTGGACGCTGGGGCCCCATGTACGAATTACTTGGTTTAGTTTATTCAATTATAAATTACTAGCCTTCCGTCCGCAGCTTCGCCCGCGATAAATTAATTTCCCCGTAGGAAAAGGTATTTTCCCGCGGTTAAAAGTAGCCTTTGTCACTCAGTGATAATGTAGCTTTCCAAAGGCAAAAGAATTTTTGAAATCGGTCCAATGGTTTCGGAGCCTATTCAATGCAAACAAACAAACAATCAAATCTTTCAACTTTATAATATTAGTATAGATAAGACGTAAAGTTTTGATTCGGTTTCTAACATTCTTATCGAAATGAAGTTAAAAAATAGAGCCTAAAAACGCTAGCTATCGTCCTCATCTTTTTACTTAAGTAGCGAAAAAAAAACATTAAAGGTCATTAAATCTACATATTATAATAAACCGGATAAATATAAATTACTAGCTGTTGCCCGCGACTCCATTCGCGAAGAATAGGGGTATAAAAAATAGCCTACGACCTATTCTCAGACCTACCGAATAAGGAGAAAAAAAAAATCATAAAAATCGGTCAAGCCGTTTCGGAGGAGTTCGATAACAAACACCGTGACTGAGATTTTTATATATTAGAAGACTAGCTGTTGCCCGCGACTCCGTCTGCGAAGATAAAAAATAACCTACGACCTATTCTCAGACGTACCGATTACATAGAAAAAAAAATCATAAAAATCGCCGGTCAAGCCGTCTCGGAGGAGTTCGGTAACAAATGTCGCGCGTAGCGCGAGTTGCCATATAAAATTCGTGTAATGGCGACACGAAGGCGCGTTAGATAAAACGAGAGAAAAGGAAGGAAGCTTCGGAGAGGTCAGTTGCTGAAACTCGGATGAAACCTCAGGTGAGTGCTTCACTCATGTTGAAATGTTAATTACTATGATCATGGAGTGTGTAAGGACGTCCGCATTAAATACATGATAGATTGCACTCATGGGTCCAGTAAACGCTAGAGTACAATGTACACGTTGGTAATGTCATAGACACTGGGGCGTATTAACTGGACATGGAGCAAGCAACTTTTGCCCAGCAATAACGGTCGTATGATGATGGAGCAACCGAGGTCAGGATTATTGGGGATGGTGGAGGTCCTCGTGGGCGCATAGCCCCCATGTCCAGCGGGTGCCAGGCTAGATCACGGCAAACTGAACCGGTCAGGAGCCAGTTGATCGGTCGGGATTGGTCTGAGGATCACTGGTAGGCCCAGGATCCTTATACCTAAGCATTGAGGCGCCCGGGCTGGCGCTGTGCCTAGACTGGAGCAAATCGACCGTAAAGTGTCACAGCCACACCGCGTTGGCAATCACTGTTATCACATATCTCGTGAAGCCATTTGAATAAGAACTTATCCTTGCACACCAGGTCATGTGTCTCCTGTAATAGGGAGATATGCGGTAATATTTGTTGTCCTAACCATGTGCACCAATAGCACCACAGGTATGCATGTATGACAATTATAGAATGCATAGAAAGGGCGACAACAAACACCGTGACACGAGATTTTTATATATTAGATGTAGTAGTAGTCGGTACCTATGTCTAATTAGGTTGAGGTTCGAAGATGTTTTTGTATATACATTGGCCCACGATTGGCCCTTCCCAGTTTGTGGCACACAATTGAACAACCACCAGTTGATTCTATAGCATTTGTTCCGTAGTTGGGGTAAACTTGTAGTTGGTGAGGGTAACGATAAAAATGTTATCAGTATTCATGTTCATAAAAGTATACTTTAAGTATAAAGTTCTCAGTAATTTTTAATGTATAGTATAAATCTTCCCAGGTGAATTTTTCGCTTCGAGCCCTTATCTTTCAAAACAAACGGTATCGTCATAGTATTAAGGTTCAAATTTAATGTAATGGCTCGAAGCGAAAAATTTACCTGGGAAGATTTATACTATACCTACAGACGGTGTATTCAGTAAAGTATACTAAAATATTGTATTTTATATATTTGAAATAATCATGTAAGGTAAACGTACCAATGCTCGACACCTCAATGCCCAGTAGATGACACCCATCTGTCACCTCTCTTACTATGACATAAGATTGAAGGTGCCATGTATTGGGTCAGTGTCGAGCACAGCGACATTTACCTTATGTAGAAAAAAAATATGATTTTCACACTAACGTCGATAAGCCAAAGGCTACTAGAAACACAGGGAAGCATAAAGTTCCATCTTACAGACTGGGTAAAACCAAAAAATCGTTTCTGAGAAATTGCGTGCGTTTTTATAATAAAATTCCGAAAACAGTAACCGACCAAACGGATGCAAAATTCATACTTAGTGAAAAATACGGATAACTCACGTCAATGATCGAGTTTAGGTCGTCATGTTTCGGGCTAATCCGCAGCCCTTCATCTCATCACGGAGCACACGCCACGGCGGCAACAAGATACACACACAAAAATCAAATTCATTGAAAGAAACATTAATAACTAAGGCGTACAGTCGGTTCCCTAACATAAATATCCACTTTTCTATGCAGTTAGTATGGAAAAGTGGATAGGTACTTAAGTTAGGGACCCTACTATAAAATTAATGTCTATATCATGGACAGGGATGTTTGGAAAATATAATTCCGATCCGCATTGGCGATCCCTAGTCTCAAATAGCGTATCTTCTGTGTTAAAAAATTTGCTGTAGATGTATGTAATTTAATAACAATGTAGATCTGTTTGAAAATTAAAATATAACTCGCTGAGTTTCTTGCCGGATTCTTTTCAACAGGGTTTTTCCGAACCGGTGCTGGTAGATTCTTCGACGTTCAAAGGAGCTTCAATTGAACCCTAAAATTTAATAGAAAATTGACTTTGACTTTGAATTTTCGTTAAATTTTCAAGACTTCTTTTCCCGAGACAAAAAAAAATAGTGAAATTTGGCGCTCTCCCTAAAACTTGCCGCCATAAGCTCACCTATTCAGCTGCTGGTAGATCCGCCCCACGTGACCGACTTTCCGTGACCGATTCCGACCTTGGCAAGTGATTCAGTTTTCTGGACTGCCCGTTTTGCCAAAACGGTCACTATACGTAAGACGTGCTTGGTTGCATTGCATGGGATTGCCATGCCATGAATCACACATGAAAGAGAGCTATTTTAGACTTCATCCAGATCATAACCGAACGAGATGGATCGGCCTTAGTGCCGAAAGCACTGAAACAACATTCAGTGTTAGAAATAGCTGATGGATGGAGTATATGAAAACGGGGATATTTATAAAGTGGAGCAAAAAATATTATCAAGATACCTAATATAAATATACTTAGGTAAAAAACTTTCTTATTATCTTTTCTAATTTTCTTATTATCTTACTTTCTAATTTTCTTATTATCTTGATGTTGCAACATTTAATTAAAAATCATTTTTTAAAAAATAATTTAAAATAGTCTGTCCAGGATTTTTTTAGCCAACCCATTTTTAATATACTTAGGTACTAAATTTATTATAAAATATGATTCATTATATTATCAGCTCGGTGAAGGTCGCTTTAGGTTCGGATCTTAGACCAAACTGAAACAATTGCTTTGCTCACCCGCGACCTTACGATAGTTACGTTTATATAAGAAATGCGTGTTCATGTAGTTCCTCCACTTCCACACTATACGAACACACACAAATCACACAAACCCGAATATCACCACCACCAAACTACACTGACGCGTTTCGAACTCAACCAGCGCTTATCCCAGAGTAGGTAAGTACCACAACCATACGCTATGCTACCAATTATGTTAGATTAAAGGTTTAGGATTAAAGGTGAGAGCAAAGTAATTGTTTCAGTTCATTGATAGTGTTTTGTTTAAGTTATTGAAACTTGCCAGAAAGCCTTGTCATTTAGCTTTTTAATCGTCCACCCTCTTTGAAGGGCCATTCATGTGGACAACCGACAAACACACAGACACTTTGTGACCTTCCAATATTATGCCCAAATGTTATTTCGCCATTAGTTTCGAGTATGTATTGCGTCATGTAATAAACTTTACGTCCTCCACAAATAGTGCTGGCCTCGAGTTTCACGTTAACATATATAACTGCAAAATGTATTAGGAAAGCTTCCTTCCTCCTGAATTGAGCCTTTTGACTACAGTTTTATATTGTCTGATGTTTTCCTGATTGTTATCTAAATGACGCAGAATTTAATAATAAGAGCTATTTATTATCGTGTGGATTTCCCTCTAGGATCGATACCTATTGATGAACACATTTAATTTACCGAGTAGGACACGCGCGCCGAGAGTTCCATACAAAATTTTAGGTGCATGTCAAAATAGTTGAACTGTGACAATCCAGTAAAACCCTTGGTGGCCTAGTGGTTTGTCCTATGATCCCTCAAGCAGAGGGTCGTGGGTTCAAATCCCGGCTCGCACTTCTGAGTTTTTCGGAATTTATGTGCGAAATTACATTTGAAATTTAGGTACCATGAGTTTTACGGTATAGGAAAACATCGTGAGGAAACCTGTATACACCTGCGTAGAAATTCAATTTCAATGGTGTGTGAGAAGTTCCCAATCCGCACTGGGCCCGCGTGGGAACTACGGCCCAAGCACTCTCATTCTGAGAGGAGGCCTGTGCCCTGTAGTGGGACGTATATAAACTGGGATGATGATGACGCGATATAGTGTATTTGCTCTGTACTTACCTACATATCTGCCGCCTCAAGGAGAAAAACCATAAGTGACAAAAAGTAAGTTTCGAGATAAATCCAAAAAACTTTGCACTTCTGTTTAATTGCTTTAACTTGAAAGTACAAAGTTGAGACTTTCGTTTTTAAATAAACGAATACCGCATAATTATTATGCATTGCAAACTTTTCAATTATCTCTTTATTTTAATTAGATATTTAGAAAAAACAGTTACTGTCTCGTAAAATAAATCATAAAAAATACTGACACTAAGAATAAAGAACACAAGTGTGCACTTATGTTTTTTGTGTTAGCTTTGCACTATGATATCTAAGAAAAAAGAACATAAGTACACACTTATGGTCATAATTATAAGTTGGCCTCGGAGTTGAAAACACACAACTGAGTACTTGGGTTTTATTTATTTAGTCTTATCTTGTAATAGGGATTCATAAAAACACAATGAAAAATCAAATTAATTTATTAAAGGTAAACAATGGTTATTTGTTTTCCCTACGGGTCGAAGTGTATCCGCAAGGACCCCTATTTGTAAGATAAGATAAGATAAGATGGTTATTTGTGATACGAGGTTGGTAAGTAAGATTTTACAAATGAGTTGACGAGTGATAAACCCGAGCCACAAGGTGAGGGTTTTCATCGTCACGAGTTTGTAAAACTTTGCCAACCGTGTATCATACGACGTTTTTCAATAAATTTGTGAAAAAATAGGCAATTAATAACATAAAATTGAAAAATAAAAACAAAACAACACAAAGTTTTACAAAAATGAGTAAGTTTTGTTTTTAATTAGGTTATTATCAGGCAAAGGTTCGACGCGTTCAGCCACTGCGATTTTTCCGAATAAATAAAAGGTGGAAATCATTAAAATCTGAGGTAATTGAATTACAGTTTATAATAATTACAATCAATTTTGCAAATTCATTACTTAGTTTTGTATATTTATACATTTTTCTACGTATAAGTCGATATTTTTTATTTTTTTTATTTAAAACAGTAGGTAGATATTAGGGTATCTAGATACAAATGAGATATCTAGATCCCCTAATATCCACTATTCAAGAAGTGAATTACCTACATCTATTCAAAAACTGATTTTACAGTTACCTATTCAAATGCCCAATATCCACTATTCAAAAATTCATTACAAATTCTCATCTTCAAAGCGGTCTGGCAAATGAATAGATATTCATAAGAGATATCTTGTTAATTTAAAGACTCATTCTAAATCCCTTTAATTATAAGCAGTTCAAACGGCTCTATTCATAGTGATCTAAGTTGTTCTGTAAGAGTATGAGGGGAAGTAGCAACGTACGATTTTGTTACCTGATTATAATAAAACAATAATTATTTTAGTCTTAAATTTATTATTATTATTAAAATAACACTTCAGAGAAAGACATTAAAATCACAGAGACTAGTTCCATGCTTTCTTTAACTGTTCTAGACGAATTTTATGATCCCGCATCTTATCCAAATATTCAAAGCAGTAATCATCAAATTTTCGTTTCATGCTCCTAAACTTTTCCATTTCATTTTCGATTTTGATGTAGCCTTCGTTCTCTGCCATATATGTCACACATCGACAGTGACAATAGATAAACGCATGGCAACGAAGACACGCAACGCCATCGACATGAGTATCTGGGGACTCGAAGCATTTGAGCGGGCAGCAGAAATTAACCATTTTGATTTGTTTGTATATAACGATGCAGATGACCTGATACACGTATTGCTACTATGTGAATGAATCAATTTTATAACGAATACAGTATTTATACTGTGGGCTGTATATTAGGTATTTTATATTTTGTTCTTCATAAATATGTTAATTTTCTGTCATAAGGCACCAAGTCTACAAAACATTTATCTTTTCTAATTACTTGCGCAGTTACTTGTAAGCCTGTATAATAAATTTGCAAACGCCTAGTTTGAAAATAACTTGGTGTTATTAACATACCACTATAGTGTTCACCATTTATTATTTTGACTTCATGACAACCATTTAGCTGCCATTTATGAATGAAAACTTGGACGATACTCCCAATTTTGATATCCATTTTAACTGTTTACCATCAATTAAAGGTTCTTAGCCTCACTATTTTCCCAAAAAAGTCGTCATGAAGGATATCAATCCTCAACTGAGGACCACGACCATTCTGTCAAGAGTGTATCGACTTAAAAGAGAAGAAGAAGCTTATCGATGAAAATAAAGCAATATTATTATTATGGATTGAATTTGTTTATTACATAAAAACATTATTATCTATACACCACTTATTTAAATACGATACATTTTTAAAAGCACATATATTTGCATGGTAAATACAATTGTGAATATCCGATGACATTGAATATTTGTCACTAAGTATTTCTAAATTAGGACAATTTGTATCTTCTAAATTATAAACATCATCACATTCTGTTATCTCCTTTACCCACAGTACTTTTTCACATCCTTTTGTATAAATACGCTTATTTTTACAGAAGTCTAATAACAAGCTCTTATAACTACAGTACGGCACATATCCCTCATTCCATAATATTCCCCTATTTTTTTCTAGCCATGAAACTTGTAAACGTTCTTTCTTTGTTAAATAATAAAATGGGTATGGTGGTTTAATCAACAACACAAGCACACTCTTCTTGCAAATAATTGCTATTTCTTTCGGTATAAATTTATTGCTTTCGTTTTTAAAACCTTGAACATCCATAATCATGTTCATGATAATTTTCGAACGATGTTACTTAATGGTCGATACTCTATAAGACGATCGTTTATGATCAAACAGTAGGCTGTTGTATTATCGGGTATATCTTTTGAAGATTCGATTTCTAAACGAACGTCCACTGGCCCGGTTTTCAGTGTATCATTTTGTCTTGAACAGTCAATAACGAAAAGTGGAGCTTTTTTCCCGAATGTATCCAACTTAAGCAAGGGATCGATGCTCGTTGTAATACGACTGACGAAAATTAGCATACATTTCGTATAATATACTATACTTATCTTGATCAAATTTCAAATTAAGTGAATCATAAGGAAAGTACTGTGAATTTAAAAACAATTTGACATTTGTTATATTACAATGATCAAACACGGATGAACTCTCTAATTTGTTCAGTTTTCTATTAGTCTGCAGACCAAATATAACATATCTTGGTTTTTCTAACTGAGAAGCGGTTTTTACTGACCATGAGTGCTTTGTTGTTTTAGGTAAAAGAGGATATTCATATAAATCCCAATTTCGGAAAGCTAGTTGTATGGATTTATCTTTTTCTAGATTCTTAAGTAGTAATAATCTATTACGATCTGAAACTCTTACATGTGGCACACGCCATTGAAGTTTTTGTATGTCTATCGAAACATTATTATTTTTGTCAGTTATAACACTATTTAAAACTGAATTACTTCGGTGAAGTATAAGTTCATGCCTACAATTGATGAGAATTTTATTGTAATCTTCCGCAAATCCTAGTATTTTATTTAGGGGTATAACAGCAGAGAAATGACCATCTTTTTGCTTGGACCCATTTAAATCCCAACCCCACAATTTCGCACTTTTACTTTCTCCTTCATTCATTGAGATGAGAGATTTAATGGTCGTTGTGATTCCAGTATTTTTAATATGATCTATTTCAACACCATTTAGTTCGTATCTTATGTCTTGAAATAAAAACAATATTGGATTATTCGAAAAATTGATTTCTTTTTCTTTTTTGTTTCCGGCTGCATCTACTTCAAATACACTTGCATACCCTTCAATATAAATGGAACTCGCAGATGGTAATACGTAAACGTCATGCTGATGAATAGGTATTCTGATTTCATCGTTTTCTTTAAAGCTATCATTGTAGGGATTGTAAGTATGGATTTCATAGCTTTCAATAGAATTATCTTGTTGTGGTGGGTCGGATATTTGCAGCATTTTGTTTAGGTATTACTTCAAAACCGAGAGAATAAAGGAAGTTTTTATTAGTTTTACTTATTTTCTTTGTTGTTCTGAAGCGTCTTCTTCCTTTGAATGCTGGAAGTTGAATACTGTTTTTTTGTGCATTCGCGAAGCTTTTATTAAAAACGTACATATTGTTTTAATATTAGACAAAGAGCTTTACTTTATTATATATTTTACACCCAATTCTGTACAATGATCGTGAAGGAATGTGCCTCACGGGTTTAACATTTCATTTTATTAATATGTGGCTATTGCATAATAAAGTTATTGTTTATTTATTTATATTGTAACTATTTACTTTTCCAAAATGATTTTAGAAATTTTAAACATAAATGTCCACAGTTATATAAATGGTTTCCTTGCAAATTGCCATAATTATAATGAATGTGTGGTCCCACATAATTTATAAATTCTTTCGGTGGTTTTAAGTTACCGTAACTATCAAAATATTCAATATAATCTTTAATTTTTCCATAAGCTACCCAGTGAGTGCCAGAATTTTTAGAAGAATCTAAATTGATCACACCACATTCTATCGACCATGGTGCGTCTGGTAATTCATCTCTCATAAATACACCACGAAAATGGGGAATTCTTTTCGAGTGCTTTGTAATATCGATATTAGTTAATGCTCTATTGGGTAGCCCGCTATCTAGTTTTTTTTATTTGAAACATAAATTCCCAAACCACTCTTGTACGGTTTAAGATGTAATCCTTTTCCAATACACATTGGCTCTATTTTCATATTACGTCTTTTTAATTGTGCTAGTCGGTTTTTGGCTGACTTGTAATTATTGATAACTTTGGTAATACCAGCAATACCTCCGGCTAGACTTCCTGTGGCAGACAATCCAGCAAAAATAGGAATCAATGGCAGAAATCCGCCGGTTTTAGGTACAGGTATCACTCTCGGTAATGGTACGGGTAACTCAGAAGCCAATTCTTGAGCAGCTGCGTATGCTAATTCAATTAACATTTTCTTGCATTTTGGTTTTAGATTACGGATTTGTTTTTTAGTATGCGAAATAATATTGCTGAAGGTTTTTTTCAAACCAGCTCCGCTTTTCTGAACGGTTGGTAATTCGCCTTTTCTCTTCGCACTGGCCTTGCCGGCATGATCTTGTGTGTGTTTCATTTTCAGTAATATTGGTGAAGCAAATACTTTATTAAAAGCGGTCTTTGTTGGGTAAACATCTAAATGCAAATGATGACATGAAATGTAAATAGCTTATTTATAGGCACAGTATCTTACGATTACAAACGATTTGATTTATCAATCCAGCTGTTTTCACTTGACGGAAGACCTAGCCACTTAACATATACTCTGTTGCCTTTGCTTTTCAAAACTTTTTCAACAAGATATACCTCAGGGTGTGCAGTTTTCTGAATTTCTTGCCCATAGAATGCTCCTAAAATTGGTCTTGACTTTGCGTCTTCTAATAAATATGTAGTAGGGTTAGTATGCTGAACTTTTGTTATTTTGAATATTTCAGTAGACCAATTAGGTGTAAACCCTTTTTCAAAACATCCTTTAAATTTACTTATTCTTACAAAATCTCCAACTACAAATCTGTTGCGAGTCAATACTTTCTTACATAGTGAATTGTTAACGTATCTTTGTAATATAATTTTTTTATTGTTATGATTAATTGCTGCCGGGGGTTTTCCTACTGTTCTATGAAAGGTGTGATTATATTTAAAAACTTTATCTTCAAGGGTTCCATCAATCCATTTATAATTCCCTTTTAAACTAAACTCTTTGTATAAGCTAGTTTTGAGAGTTCTTATAAGTCTTTCTACAATTGAGGCTTTTTTTGTAGAATATGTAGAGTAATGATTAATTTTATTCTTTTCAATTTCTTTTTTAAATACATTATTATAAAATTCTTTACCCATATCTGTTTGTAAATTCTTCGGATAACGCCCCTTCGTGAACAATGTTTGAAATTCTTTACAAACGATTTCTTTAGTTTTTTGTTTGAGTGGAAATGCCCAAGCATATTTTGAGAAACAATCGATAATCACCAATATGTATTTGTATCCCGCGTTAAATTTAGATAAAGCCTGCATATCTATCAAATCTGCTTGCCAAAGGTCATCTATATCTTTTAACAATACACTTCTCCGGGGGAAGTTCAGTCTAACGTTCTTATGAATTTCATTAACGACGTCGGCTTTGCTCATAATGCTTGTTCAAATTTCCTTCGAGTTCCTTTAAAGCAATTATTTTTTCAATAATTTTTATACGATTAATTAAGGTTAGAAACAGCTTTTCTAAATCTACTAGTTTGTCAGAATTCTTCTGAACATTTTTATCAACATACTCTCTACTAAAAAGTTCAAATAACTCTGGTTTACCTGTGACTTTGTTTGCTCCTACTTTACAACTATCAATATTAGTATTTTCTTTTTTCTCGAGATTCATGTCTTACGTTTCTTACATTACAAAGCATAATGATTATTTTACACGGATTTCATTATTTTATAATACCAGCTTCCTTTAACTCTTCAATAATTGATATAATTTCATTATCATGATTGTTGTTGCCAGCGTTTTTAGATGCAATTAAGAGTTTCAGTCTTTCAATCAGTTCATTTGGATCGTCCCAATAAATATAATCAGTGTTTTTTTTATACTGTTTTAACTCAGGCAAGTGTCCCCCGATTTTTAGTTCCGGTAACTGTTGCAGCACATCTTTGTTATTGTTATTTATTTGCGAAAAGAAAGGTTTGATGATTGTGCAGTATTTTAATCCTTTGTCACCTTTTAATTGCCCGTTCGGGTCAAAATCCCGTTTGTGTGCATTAGTGTCCATTAACATTTCTTTGTAATCAGTTTTGTCTTTTTCAGTTACAATGTTAAGATTGGGTTTGTTGCGCATTAAAAGCTCTTTCAACCCAGCGGTTAATTCATATGTTTTATTGTTAATGGTAATCATGTACTTTTTTCCTGTTTGAGAAGCATTATTTGTCGAAGATAAACATACAACACTATTTCCCATCATGAGTTTATTATTTTTACTATGAATCCCGAATGGTACATTAAAATCTTCATATATGTTCATCATGTCTTCCTTTTGCAGAGATAAAAGAGTATCGCGACTGTCAATTTCATTTAGAGAACTTTTACGGTTATCATTTGCATATTCATAATATTCTGAATGCAGATTAGAATCTGCGTTAATTATGTCTATAAAATTTTCATAGTCTTTAGAGGAGTTCAAGTCAGCATTAGTTTTATCTGTTTTGGCTGTCATGTTAAAAGCAGGGATAGCCTTTTGCGGTTTAGAATCTGCGTTAATAATTAAATCTTTAAATTGTTTATCGTCTTTAGAGGAGTTCAAGTCATCATTTGCATTAGTTTTATCCGTTTTGGTTGTCATGTTAAAATCCATGTTAATAGCCTTTCGATTGTTGATCAATGTTTCTAGAGGATCTGTAATAGGTTTAAATACTTTTTTGTATTTAAGATTAGCTTCATCTTCATCACATTGAATCATTTTTATTTTTTTCTTTATATTATTCACTGATTTAATGAGTTGTTCTTTTAAATCCATTTCCATTGTACTAACGTATTGCAACGTCCACCGTTTGATGTGAACACTCGACTTCAAGTGAGATATTGAAAATAGTAATTTGCTTTAAATATAAAAATTAAAAGTGAATAAATGTGTCAAATCCTCGTCTATATCTTCCATTATTTATCGCACAATCTTTATTAATTAATAAAAAACTGAATTGATCTCGCCATATACCAGCACAAAGCTGCTTAAATTTAAGCCAATCTAAATCTGTGTTTACATGTTCATTGTATATATGTCTTAAATTTGTGTCATCTTGTTTGAAAATAATTAACACATTGACATTATCTCTGAGCAATTGTTTCGGTATTTTCGAATAAGTTTGTGATAAATAAAAACAGTCTATCTGCCTATGTCTCCCCATTGCAAAATAATTACGAATATTAATTTGGTTTTCACATGCGACATCATCGAAAATCATAACGGAATTTGTCAAAGCTTCGTTCGGATGAAGAACTTCTTTGCTTTCATTAAATAAAAACAGTCCTCCTCCCGGAACACCTTCCATAACTTGTCTTAAAAAAATATACTTTGGTTGAAATGCTGTCTTAGAGTACAAATAAATATATTTAAACTTTAAACCATTTTCATGTAACAATAAATTTAACATAACGTTTGTTTTACCGCAATTAGAAGGACCGCATATTATGCAGCGGATTGTATTTGGCAACAGCAAGCTATGCTTTACTTTTTCAGTGTCGTTGTTTACTTTAATATTATTTACTTCTAAAGTTTGAGTTTGTTTAACGAACTTCATCGTGAACTGAGAAGGAGTGGCATATTTCTAGCCTTTATATAGTCGTCTATCTGACAGGAACTTAAAACGATTAACACAAAACAAAGAAGATTACATAAGTGTAGAAATTTCTTTATTTGCTTTAGTACAAATTATAATATTAATCATCTTAGAAATAACGCAAACACACTTTACATATAAGAATAATTAAATGTATTAATACATATTATTTTTTGAATAATAATAATGATGCCCACACTGGCAATAATGTATAAATACCGCAAAGATGCGATTAACAACTAATTAAAACATTGTTTTGTAATGGCCCCAAGGTAATGTATTGATTTTATTTGGAAGAATCTGCCTTTTATCATCAGCACTATTTAATACAGTCTTATTAAGCTCCTGAGAGTATAGTACATGTTTGATTGACTTAATTAAATTCATTTTACATTTTAAATGTTTGGCATTGAATAATGAGTCTTTATATTGTGTTAAAGTAAGGTTCTTAGTTATGCATTTAGAAACACCTTTAGCTTTATTGAGTCGTGTTTTAACACTATTCAAGGAATACAGCTTTGCTCTAAGACCTGCAAATTCTGTAATGATGTCACCTCCAAGTTCGTCTTTAAATAAGCCGGGGATTTTTGCATTCACCCTTTCAATGCTGTAAGGATTATTTAAATCAAAGTTACTAGTATCAAATTCACTCAAATTATTTTTAATATCTCGGTAAACATCCTCCGTGAATATTAAATAAAGAAGGCTATCAGTGTCTGTGTAACAAAGTTTTGCATTCTGACTATATATCTTTTTCATAAAGTCGTAATGAAATTTGTATAGATGCTCTTTTGCGTATTCTAAAACTGAAAATCCAATATAGATAGGTCTGTCGAGCACAATCTTTTCTGGAGTAAATTGAGCAGCTAGAAAATTCTCGGAGAACACTGAAATATTTTTTAGATTAGGGCGAGAGATAAGTGTTTCGGCACCAATTCTCTTTTTTGTAGCATTATCTGTATCGTTCCAAATTGTGATCAGTTTAACATCTACTTGTTTGCGTCGGTTTTCAATAGTTTTACCAAAAATAGCATTATTCATGAGCTTAAAAAAGTCTTTTTCAAAAACAGACACGGAGGCTTGCCGAAGATTCGTATTCAAATCGATGTATTTCTGTAGAAAATTCGACTGTCTAAAGCTTAGTATACGATGAATTTTTCTTAAGATTAAGCCGTTTCTCAAAATTTCTTTCAAGTGAACAAAGTGAATAACATAGTTATATTTATCATACAAACTTGCTATTAATTTCGGAGATTTCCCTCCAGGAGGAATAAATTTCTCCGGAGCGAAGGGTAAATCACAGTGTAAGTCGTGCAAGTTTTCAGGATATTCTAGATCTACTTCCAAAATAAAACCAGTGTCTCCATTTTCAGATACTGTGAAAATATTAAACTTTTCAATTTCATATTCATTTAAAAATTTAAATTCTGAATAAGGTAAGCTTTTAGTCATCGCATGCCCGTACAAATTATTACAATCTAAATATATCAAATACGATGACGGCTTGAAATCATCAAATTCTGGTAAATATTTGTTATTGGCTTTAGCATATCGCTGTGAACACTGAACTAACCCTCCACGTATTCCTCTTTCTAACATTTGATATATTTCCAAATCATCTATTAAGTCAAGTTTAATGCCTGTCGAAAGTAACATAGCGTCCCAACTCAAGCTGGGTGATGTTATGTAATAGGCCGGATCTAGTTTGTAAAATTTTAAGCTCAAGTTTCTGAAGTTTTCAAATACATCACATAGCAATAAAACATCACATTTAAGGTACAAGTCGGTATATTCACCGAGATTATTAATATTAAATGTATTCCAAACCGATTGCGCATGATGAAATTCCGCATCACTTATGTCCTCCATTTTCAAATTATTGAAAAAATGTTTTTTAAAAGGTAGTGCAGTTTCTCCGTATTTTTCCCAAGAGTCCATGTAATCATACGGATACCTTTAGATTTTAATAAATGCAGGTGCGTGTTTTCAAAATTCTCAGATAAATGTATAAAATCTCTATCAGACAAATTTTTACTTAACAAGTCTAAACTTGTGCTCAAAAACTGAAATGAATCTATAAATTTAATTTGCAGTGGACGTGTACAGCCTTTTATGTCTATGTATTTGGTAATTGTGAGGTATTTTTCTTTAGTTTTTGGTATAATTGTAACTGGACCATTGTATTTCGCTAATTCTCTAATAAACAAGTGCGAGTCATAGTTAGTTAAATTATGAAAGACCACAGGTATGAATGGACACACTCGTAGCATTAAATTACAATGTGAATGAGCGGGGCCTCTATATTCTGAAGAAACGTGGTCGTGATCGCGAACCTTGTCATCGAATAATAGATGACCACAAATATGACACATTGTGGCATTCTGATAACTAATTTCTTGTTCTTTGGTTAAAGGCATCATAGGATTCTTGACATTTAATATCTTATGAATACATTTCGCATCTTCAATCAATCTTTCAATAAACACTTCAACACAATCTGAACCCCTGTAGGAAACGAACTTGTTTAAGCTCGGGTCATGTGAACAGCAAACATAATATGCAAAACATGAAGGTTGATGAACTTTTAATTTTCGAGTATTTCCAGTACTATTCTCTGTACAATTAACTAATAAGCTTTCGAAATCAGCGTATATAACGAAATTGATTTTTTGTCGTCTCTCAAAATGCTTAAATCCGATTGTACTATTTTTTTCAGGTAAGACTGTCAAAACTTGGGAGCAATCATGTGCTGTATATTTAATTTCGGAAGAGAAAAACCGAAGACATTTCTCGCACATGTACATTTTTCCTTTAGATTTACTAATCTGACGTCGTACTAATCTTAAGAGATCTTTAATGAGGCAGTAATGACCTTTAATCCCATTTTCAAAGTATAATAAATTGATGTGATTATTTTTCTGATTTTTAGATAAATATAATGGACCAGTTACTGTACTCTGTTTGCTTAATCCATAAATGTTAATACTGATATCATTAGAAGCCTCAAACAATTGAATATCTTTGCACGATGGAGGAAATGTCATACCGTCTGTTTTAAGGACAGTTGAATAGTGAGGATATGAACTTGTTTTGCATACATTACTCTTGGCAGGAAACAATGCTGCAACAATACTCCATAAAAAGCAGTGCTCGTCTTTATTCTGTATATTCAAACAACTTTTACTATTTTTGACAACTGATGGCAGCTCTATGAATGTACCACCTCTCATGGGGCAATATTTATTTATATTTAATTCTAAATGGCTTACTGAAAGCAGAGACCACCCAGATTCGCAATGTTCAAATTCTGAAAGTTTTTGTTTAAATGTTTCTAAAGCATTCAAATATAACTCATTAATATCAGTATTGTTAAAGATACAATCAAACTTTGTACTGAACGATTTTAACTGTTGTGTTTCTGACTGCGGTAACACAAAATAAGCAAACAGTTCCAAATTCAATTTTAAGCAGGTGTGTTTTTGTAATGATAAATTTATAACTTTAAAAACATCACTTTTGCAGTGGCACAGGAACGCCTCGGGTGTGAGGTTCTCGACTTCCTGTTCGGGGTTTATGCGATAAGCCACAATTCTGTTCTTAAATGCAGTTGCAATAATGTCAATATTTCTAAATTCAGTCTTTAACAAACAATTCTTTTTATGTATATTTGTTCTCATATGATATTGATACTTTTTTTCTGGAACTTCAACATTACATGTTTCACACCGAATCACCTGGGGCTCACAGGATATAGCTGTAAAGTAAAATGAAGGCAAATAAAGTTATAAGTACTTATTTATTTATTCATATACTTTGGTATGCGGTTACAGTTTAACATTAAATATGTATTCAGTTATTAAAAAATTTTTTAATAATTATACCAAGAAACTCAAATACTTACTAAACGTTTACTAAACTGAATTAAATGTAGGTAATAAGAATAAGTAATACATTTTGGAATGGCTCAATAATAATTACTAGTAAAAGTTGGTGGGCAAAGCTTGAACTCTTTTCGCGTGGCAGCAATAAACTCAGTGAGATGGGACCAAGCCTCAGTACCAGTGTTAGTTCTATTTTTAATAGTCACGATGCTATGCCGCCACCTATTCATGGGTTGTACATTTTGAATCTCATTACACGAATAGACTTTAAGCTCTATGTAATGAGATCCTGTTTTGGTTTCGTTTGATTGACGAGAAGTACCGTTTGCTAGCCTTCTTGTCATATAAGAGTAAATAGGTGTACCCTTCTTTGGTTCGGATGGAACCGTGCCGTCGTCTTCGTCACTATCACTTCCAAACAAGTCTGACATCGATGGCTTCATAACATCAGAGATGGGTTTGATAACGGTGGTCTTATTTTTCTTGGGGGCACGTGCCTCGCTGGTCTTCCCGCCTGAAGTCGAAGCCGTAGGCGCGCAACGCTCAGTACTCACGGCCCTCATACGCTTGCTGGATGATTTCTTGGGCTTGGGCTGCACTGCTTCAAACTCGCTGTCAGAAGCGAAAAGCTCAGCATTCGACCTGAAAATGAAATATTTATTAAATTAGCACACATACAAAAGAAACTTTACAAGCTACATTTTAATTAATAATAAAAAATGCATGGATAATGCATTACAATAATTAAAATAGGTAGGATGCTTTTGAACTAACCAAAACGTTTTAATGACTTATCGGCTATCTGAGATGTCATACTTAATCACTAAATTCAATCACCTCGAGTAAATGACGAGACGACCAATTACAATACAATACAATGACACTTTATTGTACGCCATATAGTAAGTAACACAGAAAACAAGTACCTACATAGGGAACATTTTTCAAGGAAAACAATCGGTGGCCTTATCGCTTCAGACCGATCTCTTCCAGGCAACTTTTTAAGACCATTATAAGAATATGATCGCTAGCTTATATTTTAAGCTAAATGGTGATTACAGTTAAAGTACTTATTAATCAATCGAAGATCTATTTGAGTGGGAAAAGTTCTAAATTGCTGAATAAAACACATAGTTATCCGTAAGACTGCTCGTAGTTAGTGCAAATAGGATTATATACCCTTTATTATGAATGAGTGCAACGTGAGACTACGACATAATACAGATCATAAACATCTGTGATTCGGGTAACAAACATTTGTATAGGTTCTCTACTGCGGGGTAATACTTACATACATACATACATTAATTGAATGAATAGATGATTATTAATTTAAATACATGTTTAATATAGAATAAAGCCTGGATGAGGGCGGTTGAGGCCCTGTGCTCCACGAGGAGTTAAAGGATCAATCATCATCATCATCATCATCATCATCATCATAGAATGAATAATTTCACTCAACACAAACTAATTGTCTGAACTAAATGAAATAATGTATTAATCGAATAAAACATTAATTGAATTTATAGATGATCATTATTGTTAATAGATGTTCAATATAGAATAAATGATCAGTAATTTAAAAAAGAGTCAGCATTTATCACTAATGTCTTGAAGTAAAGGATCTATTCGAATCGATCAGTGGTTTCAAATCAAAGAATAAGATAAATTTACTTACATGTCAGTAGAATGGGTTTTCCTGGGCAGATTCTGGAGTTAGCTTATTAGTGTCCCGTAGGATGGAGATCTGTGTAATGGTGTTGAATCCCGAATGCTAGTTTATATAGAGCCCAATCCACGTCACGAACTTCCATATTTGTGTTGAAGGTACAATGCGAAGAAGCACTGTCAGCATACATCCAGAAAAGAAACGCTGTGTAATGAAAATTCATAACACTATTTTGTGTTATTTTCAAATCTATTTCCTAGTGCATAAGACATCACATATACGCCAGAGCCATATTTATTACTTTGTGCTTCAAGTAAGAGCCCGTTCACACAGAGACATTCGATTCTTTACGGGAACCGTTCTGTAGGATCCGATTTAGTGGTAACAGTATTTCAATGCACGCGTTCACACAAGCATACGGTTAGATCCGGCAATAAAACGGATCCTAAAAATGCGTCATCCGATTTGCGGTCACAAATCGGTCCGGTCGTTCGATAAAATTGCGGATCCGATTTAGTGGTAACAGTATTTTAATACTTGTGTCCGGGGCGAAGGATCCTACAAACCGGACAGTCATGTGAACACGCTATCCGGTTTTGCAGTCCGATAGTTAGTAGATCCGACAAAACTTGAAGCTGTGTGTACGGGCTCTAAGCATACTAGCATTTTCCTGTGTCTCCGCTTAGTAATATTATTTAACACTTAGTATCGGGCTTATTTGTTATGGAATAAGACCCACTCGTATACATATGTACGCCCTAATATTTTATTGAACGGACAGACAAACCTTATAATTTTATGTGTGAATGTAAACACAGACGGAATCAACTTACTACTGTCGCGCAACGCTCCATATGACTTTCCTTATTTGAATTATTGACTTCATATCCCATAAATAATCTATTTTGAACTTTAACAACACAATTCTGGTCAAATATATAAACCCCTGATTTAAGGGTCAAATCAGTCTTAAAATCATTTTAAAAGTGAGCAGTCTTCTTACGAAATGTCGGTAAGTACCTAAATAATTTCTGTTTAAAATTATACGTGTTTAAATTAAATAGTTTATAAATTGCTCCAAGTAAATATATAATTCTATTTATTAAAGTGTTTATAATTATAATTTTAATTCTATTAGAATACACATAGAAGCAATAAGCCACTAGCGTAGCTTATGCGCGCGGCTTCGCCTCGTGAAATAAAATGCTAGTTCTCTAGTTAGTAGGGTATTTACCTCAATGATACGCGAGGTATATGTCTACCAAATTTCAAGTATCTATCTAGCTCCAGTGGTTTAGGATGTGCGTTGTCAGTGAGTCAGTCAGGCACGGTGCTGTTTTAGAGGAATAAATAGATTCTTATTAGGTTATCCCCAACTGACGAATTAATGGACATTTCCTAACCATTATTTTATCAGAGATTTCATTAAAGAAAGGTGTTTATTAATTAAAATGATTTCTTTCCATTTTAGGATACATCGGAACATCTTTTCAACTTTATACCGGACGCTGCAGCACAAAGAAAACCTGCAGCTGAACGCCGCCTGGGACTTAAAAGAAGAGCAGAGCCCCCAGTCTACTCATTTATCAAAAAACCGCATCGGGATGGTGCCTCAAAAATAATAAAAATCGAGATATTTAATGGTGACCGAATAGAAAATGGGGACCAAATGTGTAATTGTAATGCAGAGCTATGCGCACAATACGTCGTGAAAAATATGCTTTTAGACAATGTGTACGAGGCAACACGTGACGTTTTAGATAAGATTGAGAGCTCCATATCGGCGGGCTCGACCAATAATTATACAATATTGTAATAGTAAATTGTATAAGTTTGCCGTACCTAATCAATAGAACCTATGATTGTATAAATAGATTACAGTAAGGTAATTATTTGTATACCTAATATATTTACTATGCATAAATTTGATAACTTTTAACTATTTTTCTTTCTGTAAATAAATAATATCTGACATATAATTTTTGTTCATTTATTCATATCCTTAACCACAGAAGCTCATAATTAATTAATATGTCATATCATATTCAGCCATATCAAATTTGGGTGCCGGCCGGAATCGAACCGGGACTCATAGGCACAGGCACTCGTTAAACATGCGTAGTTAATCTATCGCTGTATCAATAGCTCAACAAAACCTTTTAACATACTGGCTCTATAGGTACCTACAATGGTGCTATAATTAAACAATGATAAGGAATGCAGCACGCTTCCAAACGTGGAATGCTTACATTGCATTTTATACCTACATAACAACAAGACTTTAGTCTCTGATGTGTATTTATCATCAAGTGCTGATGTGAAACACAAGCAATACGATTTCTTATTGCGATGCATTACAATTTACAATTTTAATAATTGTTGATTAAGATTCTTAAATAGATAATATGAAAGACGAGTTGTACAAATATATTCTTTATAATTCATTAACATCAATATCATCATCATGTCAGTCGAGAGACGTCCACTGCTGGACATAGGCCTCACCCAAGGCTCTCCACTTAATTATACTTAAGTAGGTAACTGTAATAAAATTAATAGATAACACGAACATACTAATCAAATTCTCTAAACGTATTTAGTATAAAGTTAAGTTGGTAATGACTTTTCGCATAGATATGGAATTACTTTTCAATATAAAAAAATGAGATGAATAATCGAATAAAATATAAGTTTTCGCATTTGAATACATGTAAGATCAGTTTTTAAATAGATGTAATTGACTTCTTTAATGGTAGATATTGGGCATTTGAATGACTGTAAAATCAGTGTTTGAATAGATACTTATAGGTAATTCACTTCTTGAATAGTGGATATTAGGGGATCTAGATATCTCATTTGTATCTAGATACCCTAATATCTACCTACTTAAAACTATTTGTTTGTAAACTTTTAAAATGGAGAATTAAAAAAAACTTTTTTTTTTATGTTAGAGAGGCCAGACAAACGAACTAGTGGGTCACCTGATGTTAAATGAACACCACTGTCCATAGACACTCGCAGCGCTTTACGCGATACCAGTGCGTTGTCGGCCCTGCAGAAAATTGTACCTACACTCGCCTCTTAAAGGCACCCAGGTCGTAACTCGATGGGAAGACCCCAGCGGGAAGCTCGTTCTAGATATTGCAAGTTCGTGGCAAAAATACCGCTTAAAACGCACCGTCGAAGACTGCCATTCATCAACATGATGACGATGAAATTAACGCTTACGACGGGTGGATCTGTAATGGAACCCCGCAGCTGGAATGAGGTCAAAGAGTTCCTCAGAGCATTCCCCGTTGTAGATCTTATAGAACACGCAAAGGGAGCTAACGTCTCTGCGGAGAGCAAGAGGATCAAGTTTATCGGAGAGTGAGGGGTTGCCGACGACTCGGGACGCCCTGCGCTGTATGCGATCAAGTGAAAGCAGCTGATATTGGGGTGCGCCAGCCCAGAGACAAAAAAAAACTGTAAAAAAATCGCACTAGTGCGGTAAAATGAACTTACGAACCATCCTTTCCTTTCTTTCGAATCATTTGAAAGTTAATTTTTCGAGCAAATGTTTTGAAAAATAAATGAGATGCTTTTAGAGATTTTTGGGTAATTATAATAACAAAACTAAAATTAAACGTTATCAGTTTGCCCCAAGTACTACTAATTATATTTTGCGAAGTAGATAGTTGGGGTTCAGTTGGTAAGCTTCGGACCTCTGAGGAAAGCTCATAAATATCAAAGGCCGATGGAAATCCATTAGATGGAGCATAGTCTTTGCCTTTGACAGAGTCATCTGAATCCTCAATCACACACTGTTTATCAGAACCATCTGAATTTAATTCAGATCTGGGACATAAATTAGTCTTTAATACATCGCAAGCCGGCCAAATCCTGTCCTTGAGGGACCGGGGTGGGGACGACTACTAGCCTGATAAAGCATAAGTAGCAACAACATTTACGAAACAAACCACAAGACCATATTTTTTGAAACCGATACTAAACAGAAAAAGCATAAGATATAATCATACGAGGTTGAAAAAACATAACTTGTAACTTGTGCTTTTTCAGTGTCCGAGATTTTTAATTGATGAAAATCGTAAACTAAAAAGAAACAGCATTTCTATCAACTTGTGTGTTTTTTGCATCAAATTTTTTTAAAAAACCAGAAAATGGTTTTTTTTCTTATTATAAAAATGTTTGGCGCAAGTCGAAGACAACAATTTAAAAAAACACAAGTGGTTACTTAAGTAGTTTTCTGTCTATGATTATATAGTTATGTCTTTTCTTACTCTAACAGGAAGTAAAAATAACAAAATGGCATGGACTTGTGCTCGTCTAAATCATGACCTGTAAGAGATATCCGAATAAATGCTAGACAGAAAAATCACATTTTTTTCCCGGAGTGCGAGGCTGGTAAAAAGTCAATTTTGCAAAAAATGTCACTTATGGTTTTTCTCCTTAAGGCGGCAGATATATGATGTAGGTACGGAAATGTACATATTTAATAGTGAGTGAAATAGGGCAGTGGATTTAGGACTGGGCGTGGGAAATAGGCATTCAGGCTTTAATTAAGGTTGTTCGTGTTGTATCTAGCTTGTATTGAAGTGATCGTTCGGGGATGACGTGACATAGTCTCGAATTAGGTCATCATCATCATCAGTCATAGTTAAAAATCGTTCATTGCATATCATACTTATGATTAGTTGTTCAGGAGTATGACTGTGGCTAAACGCGCAGTAGAATTTAAAAAATACAAATAAAAACTATAAATTAAATTTTCTAAAAACCCCCAACGCAATTATGTCACTTGTATGTTTGAACATTAAGTCAATGCCCGTTATGCATCTAAGATCCCTTCCGCAGCTAACAAAAGAGCTGATAACTTTGAAACGGCTGAACCGATTTTGATGAAATATATCTAAGAACTATCGCCAAGAAACCTGCTTTCTATTAAAAAAACCCCATCCAAATCGGTGCACCCGTTTAAGAGCTATGATGCCACAGACAGACAGACAGACACACACACACATAGCGGTCAAACTTATAACACCCCTCTTTTTGTGTTGGGGGTTAAAAACACAAGAAAACTTAAATAAAACAATCACAATACAACTATTTAGGGATTTTTGAAGAACGTCATTGTCGCCTCCGTAAAACGACGAAACACATACCCTCCGGCCAGAAGTCGAAGCGCAGGAACATCTGTTGGTGCTTGGCAGGCACTTGGAGCCTAACTAAGCTGAAGTTGTTAGCCCTTTGAGACTCGAGCTTAGTTGAACCCGTTTCCAAAAGTGCTATGTTATGTGAACCAATGAATATGATTGGTGGATACCAAACGCATAACACATAAGTCAAAGCCAAAGTCAAAATTCTTTATTCAATTTAGGCATCAATTGATGCTCCTATGAACGTCGAAAAATCTACCACCGGCTCGGAAAAAACCCAGTTGAGAAGAAACCGGCAAGAAACTCAACAAGGTATCTTTTTTTTCAATCAGATCTACATTGTTATTAAATGAAATACATCTAAAGTATTTAATACAATTAAATTTTTTAACACAGTAGATACGCTATTTGAGACTAGGGATCGCCAATGCGGATCGGAATTATTTCCAAACATCCCTGTCCATGATATAGTCATTAATTTTATAGTACGCCTTAGATATTAATGTCTTCTTCATAACACATATTTGATGGAAAGGCATCTTAAGCTGAAACCTAACACACACCTGCAAAGCAACTCAATGGTGTGTGTTTGTTTGTTGAACGTAAAGTTAAGCCTATATTGTATGTAAGTGTATAAGTTCCCAATGCACACTGGGACCATGTGAGAAATACTTCTTTCTTCCAGGCCAGTCCCTAATGTCTGAGGATCGTGGTCAGAATCAAGGTTGCATCTGGAGCGGATCTGCTTCCACCGGTTCCTATCCAACGCATCTCTAACTTTACTAGGTGCCAGATAACGTTGTCAATTTCTGCAATGACCGCAAGTGAACTCAACCCTGTACCACGATAACCGCGTAAGGTAGTAAGGATGAGGAAGGACAGCAGAAAGATCCAGTATGTAGTATGATAGTGATCAGCGAAAACGCGAGAACTGGAATGGCAAGGATTTAGTAGACACAGACTCATTGACTTTTGTCAGAGGTAGCGTAAAAAAAAAAAAAAAAAAAAACCGCGTAAAGTTGATTTAGCGATAATTTTCATACATTTAGCGACAGTCGTTTTTAAACTTGAGATAACATAATAATTGAGGAGTAATGAACTTTTAGGCAGCGTTATCTGGCACCTAGTATACCGTGCTGGCGAACGAGTCTTTTATTTGATCGGTCCATCTCGTTGGTGAACGACCGCGCGATAATCCGCCTTCGGTGTTCCCAACCACAATCAGTTTCGACTTTCATCGCCTTTACGCACTGTATGTCCGAAATACGAAAGAATGCGCTGCTGACATGTTATGATGGTCGACAAACGAGTTTTTATAACGAGTGAGAAATACAACTCGAGCCCTTAGATTATTTATACATACTAGAGGCTAATTATTCGAGCGTTTCTACCGCTATCATTACCAGGAACATATATCAAAGAAATGAGCTATTGTTTGCATGAGATTTCAATGAATTTTTATTTAACAGCGAGCGCACTGTATCGTTTTACAAAAACCTTCCGTTCGGTGCGACTTATTTCTTCACTATTTAGAACCGGGAACGATGGCGGTTGAGACGCTCGTATAATTAGCCTAAGATAGAGTGTCAGTAGCAAACACTGCGATACAAAACGTCCAAAAACCCATTTGACAGCTTCATCTTGGCTTCATACGTTCCCCGTGCTGTCACAATGCAGACTGAAGTGGGCAAATGATATTGTCAAAATAGTTGGCTTATATTCGGGACGTTTTTATGCCGCCTAAGCTCTATCTAGTGTATAAATAATCTAAGCCCAAGCCATTCTGAGCGCAGGCTCGTGCTTGGCAGTGGCAGTGGGATAAAGGCCAAAATGAGTAAAATCCAGGAATATCAATTCTACTGTCAGATTTAATTTACATGAAAAAACCACGGGCAAAGAAATTATAAGTAAGATTTATGATAAAATTTAACACAGAGTTATGATTTATATTATACACTCAAGTCTCGTTTGGTTTTTCGCTGTGTGTTTGTTTACTTGTATGAAAATATCCGCGCGGCCGTTTCAAATATTGTTTACGTAGCGTACAGTTTTGTAATTTTACTGTAGTCCTAGTCTTTAATCAGTGTGTGTTGCCAGTGATGACATATGGATCCGAGACGTGGTGCTTCACTATGGGCCTGATGAATAGGCTCAGAGTCGCTCAGCGAGCTATGGAGAGGGCTATGCTTGGAGTTTCTCTACGGGATCGAATCAGAAACGAGGATATCCGTAGAAGAACCGGGGTCACCGACAGAGCCAAACGGATTAGCTCGTTGAAATGGCAATGGGCAGGCCATATAGCACGTAGAACAGATGGCCGTTGGGGGCCAAAAGTTCTGGAATGGAGACCACGGACTGGCAACCGCAGCGTGGGACGTCCACCAACGAGATGGACGGACGATTTGGTGAAGGCCGCAGGTTCAGGGTGGATGCACATCGCTTCCAATGGTAATGATTGGGCATCAATGAGGGAGGCCTATGTCTAGCAGTGGACGTCCTACGGCTGAAATGATGATGATGATGATGATGACTGTAGTCCTGTGTAGTAATAAATCCTAGATGAGTAAGTCCACGTTTCTGAATGGAACTTTGTCTACGTAGCATTGAGTAGAACATTTATTTATTCCGGAAAATTGCAAAGAGGATGACCTGTGGATATTACTTATAGGATGGGATTAGAATCCATAGTCTACGATTGGAATTTACTCTCAAAATATAAATTCTCAAAATCCATAATAATGCTAAAGTGCGTCTGTTAGCTCTTCATACTTAAATCGCTGAGCCAATTTACATGAAATTTGGTATGGAGATCGTACTTATGATATGACTCATAAGTTACGAGTAATAATACCGTGTATGATATGCTTAGGGCATTTTGCGTTTAGGGCATTTTGCGTTTAGGTCAATTTGCGTTTAGGTCATTTTGTGTTCGTAAAATAGGTCATTGTGCGATGGGGGGAGATAAAATACTGATGCAGAAAGTACATCAACCCCGGCTTCTTTAATCTAGTAAAAGGCAGTCCCATAGTAACAAAGCACTTAACGTATACGTATGCAGTAGTAAACCGCGCAGTAAACCGCGGGAATCGATTGCTCCGGCACTGAAATAGCGCTCATGGTCTGTTTATTCTTCGACGACGTCAGTACTTCCCCAAATGTGGGTGTAACCGTAGCTAGGGTTTTCTGAAGACATTTCCGTTCAATTTTACGAATAAATAACCATAAATTAAATATCTAATGAACTGAAACAATTACTTTGCTCACCTCAACCTCAAGTTCAAGGTCGCGGGTGAGCAAAGTAATTGTTTCAGTTCATTAATATGGACCTCCGTAAAGTAACACTAGATTCAATAAATTATTTAAATAGATAACTTAAAAAACTGTTACGGAACTACGGCCAAAACCCCTCTAAGCCCTCTCATTCTGAGACCTGTGCCTTGCAGTGGGACGTATGTACTTAGGCTGGGATGATGGTGATACATGGTGGATGCGCAAATAAATAAATAGTACCTGGGCGACCGAGCTCTGCTCGGGCAGAAACTCGGTACCAAGCGTATTCCCAGAGATAAGACCAAGCTAGATCAATTTTTCATCCCCGAAAACCCCCAAATACCAAATTTCATCGAAATCGTTGGAACCGTTTCCGAGATCCTGATTATATACACCGGAGGGGGGGGGGGGGGGGGGGTGAGAGGGGGGGAGGGGATGCGGGGGAGGAAGCGCGGGGATATTAAAGGGGGGATGAAAATTTCATTGATTTTGCCGTAGGATGCACCGTTTTCAAGATATTTGACAAAAACACCGAAGGTTGGGTGAGTCACGTTAAACTATCGTCCGTAAACCGACTTTACAGACAACCGGCTTTTCCTGTTCTGTGCTCCCAATAGGGAACGTGCACATAGACGGTGCTGCCAACTGGTGCCATAAGGGTGCCATCAATTTGAATGTTTTACCTTGATAAGTTTGTTTTACTGTCCGCATAGTGTCTCTTCTGTCGCATTAGTGCTGCCGCCTATAGTTACTGCACGTTCCCTATAATACTTTTTCTAACAAAAAAGTAACTTTTTCTCACAAAAGAAGAAACTTGACGTTTTCTCATGAAAAATAAACCTGAAAAAAAAAACTAAAAATGTTGAAAAAAAACGTGGATTCGAACCGATGTCGGCTGGATCCGCGACCACCCGATTTCTAATGTGCCATTATGATCTGCTCGAAGTCGGCGAAATTTAGCTTTATATTCTAATGCAAACAAAAATAGCCGGAAAACACGAGTAAAAGCGATTTTCTGAAAATGAAACATAGCTAGATCAGTTTTTCATCCCCGAAAACCCCCACATACCAAATTTCATCGAAATCGTTGGAGCCGTTTCCGAGATCCTGATTATATATATACATACAGTGGTGGTCATACAATTAAGAACGATTTGAAGTTTCCGATTTTTTTTTATCTACATCATGTCATATGTCTAGTTGTGTTCCTTCTTAGAAGTAACAAGTTATGTTATAAAATAGCCACATGGATAGAGCAAACGGGATTAATAATAATAGTGTATAATTGCTAACATTTTTTTTTACAAATTTTATTTGTTCTCTATACTAATAAATTCAAATAGTAATGAAGCTGGACAAATAATTAAGAACGATTTATTAAACTGCTCGAGAGTTGTTTTATATGAAACTTAGATTAAATAAATCATATTAATGTGAAGTTGGTATAGAAAAAAAAGCAAATTAATACATTTGAACTAAAATTAATAGTTAGTAGCATGTCCACGGCTTTTAATTACGGCTTTACACCGGCGAGGCATTGAATCTATCAATTTTTGACATTTCGCAAGAGAAATAAGAGTTCCATTCTTCTAAGAAAACGTCGTACAGCTCTCTCAAATTGCCACACTGTCGATTTGAAACCTTTTTCTTGACTTCGCACCAAAGATGCTCTATTGGGTTAAGATCTGGGCTGTTGGCTGGCCAATCTAAGACTGCAACTGATTGTGATGTGAGGAATTCCTTAACGGTGCGTGCAGTATGCTTTGGATCATTGTCGTGCTGGAATGTCCAAATAACCGGAAGCACGTCTTCGGCATATGGTAACATTGTTTCTTGCAGTATATTTTTGTATTGGAATTGATCCATGTTTCCTTCTATCAGCCTAACAGGTCCAACGCCATGTCCAGAAAAGCACCCCCAAATTTTCACATTTCCCCCGCCATGCTTTAATGTCACTTTTGTGTACTTTGGGTCGAATGCTTTATTCGGAGGGCGTCGTACATATCGTTTTCCATCAGAACATACCCTATTTATTTTTGTCTCGTCAGAAAAAAGAACGTTTTTCCACTGTCTGACTGTCCAGTTTTCATACCTTCTTGCAAATGCAAGTCGGGCTTGCCTATGACATCGTTTCAACATAGGCACCTTCCTTGCTATCCTTCCGTTCAACTTATTTTCTACCAAACGCCTTCGAATAGTGCGTGCAGAGATTGCTGAAGGGTTGTTTTCTCCAAAATATTCTTTTCTCAACTCATTAGACCCTTTAAAAGGATTTTGTTTTGCCAAACGAACGATATTTCGATCATCTCGACGAGATGACTTTCTCTGTCTAGGTCCACGCGGAACGTTTGAAGTAGTTTGATACGTGGAAAAATACTTTACGGCATGGAAAACCATTGTTTTTGAACATTGCAGATGGTCGGCTATCATTTTATACGACCAATTCTTCTCGCGAAGTTTTATTATTACTTCTCTTGTAGATTTATCACAACTTTTATTTTTCCCCATTGTTTTTATACGAAGTAATCACTTTTAAGACTTTAACAGCACGAAATGGCGCCAAAATTATACGAATAATAATCTACAACCACAGAGCCACACAGTGTTCTCTATTTAAATTTGAAAAAACAATAAACTATTCAGCGTTCTTAATTACGTGACCAGCCAGTAAGTACTAATACTAGGTTCAGATCGAATGTATAAAGTTTCTCTATTAATTTTTTAGCCAACAATGTTGCATAAATGAATGTACCGGTAGTACGGAAAAGTTTTGCAATACCGAGAGAAATAAAAAAAATACGGGCAATTAGTTATACTTGTTACTTTGAAAAAATCATCTCAATAAATAATCGTTCTTAATTATATGGCCACAACTGTATATATTTATATATATACATATATACAAGAATTGCTCGTTTAAAGGTATTAGATTAGATAAAAAATACAATCGGAGCTTTTTTATAATATGACAGTTAATTTAGATATTTACGTTTCGTGACGTACCTCTACGTAGATATAATAGGAAATCGTGTAGATGTGTAAAGACACCAGACCGCGCATTTCACATATCTATCAATGACTTACTAATGAAAACTGTAAACAACTTTTTGTCGTATTATTAGGATACAAAAAAGCCTTGTCCGTCGTTTAGCGCAGTAGTTGGCGACTCTTGTGATAATTTGTATAATGGATCACTGACGAGGTGTAGTTGTTTGCATTAGTAATAAACAAACGTGACCAAAAATTGGTAACAAACTTGGTTAGGTTACATACTTTACTTACTAAAAAGTAGGGTTACAGTCGAAGAAATTGAATCATGTGCTAGGGTCCAACCTTTTCATTGCAAAAGTCATGTTGACATTCCATACATCTGCAAAAGAAATCATCGTGAAATTGGTTGTGAAAAGGTTCCACCCTGGTGCGCGATACAATTTCCTTGACTGTACATTGAAATGTATAAAAATGTAATTCTTAACCGAAATAAGGACTCATTAAAAGAACGAGAAAAGTATTAGTGTATCTTTTTGTCGCCAAACCAAATTTAATTAATTAAAAATCAGAAAATAAAATTTCCTAGTGTTTACATCAAACACCGTTGCTATGCCAATCCATTTAATTTCAAATACGTACAATTCTTATAGATTCCCTAACAGTCAAACGTTATCTAGTTTTTCATAGGTATAGTGACATCTATCGTTCAATAAAGTAAAAAGCGTCCGAAACATACTCCCGCCTAAAAATGACTGAAGGTCATTTCTAATAAAATTAACAAAAAAATGGCAACTTATACCAATTATAACTCAATTAACACTTTCGTTGATGATTAAATGCACATAAATTTGTCAAAATTAAGTCTTGTCTAGTGAACTGTATTTTTGTTTATCTCACTCAATAAAGGGCATAATTTCGTAATTGCTCGTCGCAACACCCCTGAAGCAGTGCGAATATCATAAGTTCGAGTAATATTATCTTGGCCAGGGTATTTCTTCACAATGCGACCCATTAACCAACGCCCAGGAGAATATCTCTGATCTTTTATTATAACCAAGTCACCGACTTCAAATTCTTTCATAGACTGTCTCCATTTACTTCTTTCTTGCATTCGACTGAGATATTCTGATTGCCATCTTTTCCAGAATTCTTGAACTATTCGGGTCGTTAATTGCCATCGATCTAGTGTACTGATTTTTAAATCTTTTAAATCTGCTGATGGTAGTACTATTAAGGGTTCTCCAATTAACAGATGACCAGGTGTCAAAGGTTCTAGGTCTTCTTTGTGATCGCTAATTGGGGAGAGAGGACGAGAATTGAGGCAGGCTTCAATCTGAATAAGAACAGTACTCAGCTCTTCAAAGGTTAGTGTTGATTCTCCAACTATGCGTTTCAGATGGTATTTTGTTGATTTTATTCCTGCCTCCCACAATCCTCCAAAGTTAGGTGCTCCTGGTGGTATAAATTTCCACTTGGTTCCTTCTTTATCTAGCATGGATGAGAACTCATCTGGAACACTTGCTATTCCTTGTTTCCACATATTTAACAATTCCTTTTCTGCACTTACAAATGTCGTACCATTATCGCTCCACATTTCTGCAACATGACCTCGCCTCGATATAAATCTCCGAAACGCCGCCAAAAATGTTCGTGTTGTCATGTCACTGACTAATTCGATGTGCAAAGCTTTCGTGCACATGCATATGAACAAACATATGTATGCTTTGTTCGTCTTTGTTCCTCGTCCTTTATTCATTCTTACGTCTATCGGCCCAGCGAAGTCTACGCCACTTATCAGAAATGGCCTAGAAGGTTTGACTCGGATTGCGGGTAAATCGCCCATCTTTTGCTCTCTGTTCTTCGCATTCTGTTTCAAACAAATAACACATGTTCTCACGAAGCGTTTCACGCTGTTCGCCGCATTTATTAACGAATATTTAGTACGCAAATATGCTATCATCATCTGTGGTGGGCCATGCAAGGTCTTGGCATGAGCCTCTCGTAACAACAGCGGTAATAACACATTGTCTTTCGAAATTATGATGGGGTGTTTACGTATGAATTCCATGTCGGCATGTTTTAACCGACCTCCCACTCTTATCACGCGATCTTCATCAAGAAATGCCGATAAAGACAATAGCCTGTTCTTGGTTTTTAATTGTCTATTATTTTGTAAATCATCCATTTCTTCAGAGAATTCTATTTCTTGAGACATCCTTATACATATAGTGAGTGCAATGTTACGCTCTTCGCACGTCAGGTAACTACGTAAGTATTTTCTTTTTTCTTTATCTATAATATTCAACCACCTTTTACAATATGCTACAACGCGTACAAGTTTGTCCAGTGAGGAATATTTTTGAAGTAAGGTAAGTTTTTCTTCACTCTCATGTTTGTCTGTTACTAGCATCGACACTATATTTTTTCGCTTTTCTATTGCTGTGTCCATTGGTTTTCCTTTTTCTAATTTAACATTCTTTTCTTTTAGATTTTCAGGTCCATTCCACCAAATATCCAGTGACTTTAGTTTTTCAGGCATCACTCCTCTGGAAGCGGAATCTGCGGGGTTGTGTTTGGTGTTTATGTAAAACCAACGACTGGCGTCAAACCTCTCGATTATCTCTAAGACTCTATTTTTCACGAATGGAGTCCATTTCATTGGATCACCATGTATCCACGCTAATGCCACTTGACTATCTGTCCATGCATATACACTTTGATTGTCTATCTGTAATATGTTTGCGATTTGCTTTAGATGTTTACTCAGTAAAGTAGCAGCGCATAATTCTAGACGTGGTAGTGATACAGTTTTGATCGGAGCTACTTTCGTTTTTGCAGATAGTAAAGATATATTTATCTCGCCATTTGTATTAATTACCCTCGCATATATAACTGCCGCATAAGCCGATGCCGATGCATCTGCAAATCCATGTAGTTCTAGTGTAGATGTTTTTTTGCTGGTATGAATCCAACGGTTCAGAGTTATATCTCTTAACGCGGGCAATTCTCTTCTGTATTGTAGCCATTCTCTTTGCAGTTCTTCAGGTACACGTTCGTCCCATGATATTCCACTTTTCCATAATTTTTGTAAGAATATTTTTGCAAGTACAACACTTGGTGCGATCCATCCCATAGGGTCAAACAATGATGCCATATCAGACAATATACTTCTTTTCGTCATCATTACATCCTCTTCCATCCGTATTTGATTCGGTATAGACAGTGTGTCGCTCTGGACTGACCAAGTTACTCCCAATGTTTTCACATTCTCCTTCTTTTGTATTTCGACAGTCTGTGCTCCATCTATCTTTTGATTTTCACTTAGTTGTTTCATGAATAGTTCGCTGTTAGAAGACCACTTCTGCAATTTAAACCCTCCCGAATTTAAAATGTTTTTTATCTGTTTTTGCATTTGAACTGCCTCATTCTCAGTATCTTTTCCCGTAAGTAGATCATCCATATAAAAATCTTTTAGTATCGCTTCTTTTGCTTCTGGGTATTCAACTCTCTCATCTATAGCTGTTTGTCTCAACGTCTTAATTGCAAGGTATGGTGCACAGGATGTTCCAAAAGTTACAGTCAGCAGCCTATATTCTTCAATTGGTCCATTAACATTAGGTCTCCATAATATTCTTTGGTAATCGGTGTGTTCTTTATTTACTTTAATTTGCCGGTACATTTTCTCAACGTCCGCAACAAATGCTATTCTGTGTTTTCTCCATCTCAAAATTACTGTTCGTAACTCTTCTAATACCGGAGGTCCTATCATCAGTTCATCGTTTAATGACACTCCGTTAGTTCCCTTACAAGATGCGTCAAATACTACTCTCACTTTCGAGGTCTCTCTTTCCTCTTTTATAACAGCGTGATGTGAAAGGTACACACTTTTAGAATTGTCTCTCTCTTCATCGACTTCAATCTTCTCCATATGGTTTAATGTCAAATATTCTTCTAAAACTCTGTGGTATTCTTCCATTAACTTTGGTTTTTTTGTCAGTCTTTTTTCAGTAGTCTTCCAGCGATTCAATGCTATTTCTCTGCTGTTTTCTGGTAGTACAGGTGGATCATTTCTGAATGTCAAGTTTACTATGTATCGTCCGTTTTCATCTCTCGTTGTTGTTTTCTCGTATAATTCCTCTACTCTTTTCTCTTCTGCTGTCAGTTTGTCACTTTCTTCCTCTACTGTTTCTAATTCCCAGAACTTTTGTAGCATGTTGTTTAATTCTACATTCAGATGCATGCTGATAAAAGGCTGATTTTTGTTAACTTCTTCGTCGACTGTTATTTTTCCGGATAAAATCCATCCTAGGTATGTTTGTAAGGCTGTAGGAGCGCCTGGGATTCCCTTGATGAGGCCGGGTTGTATAAACTCATTGTACACTTCTACTCCCAAAAGCATATCGATGGGTCCAGGTTGATAATAAGTCGGATCAGCCAGTTGTAAATCTTTCAAGTGTTCCCAGTTGTCTATTGTAAGTTTTTCGGATGGCGTGATGCTGGTTACTCTTTTTACGATGTATGTTGTTATATTCATTTTTTTTGAGTTATATCGTGACGAAATTTCAATGTCTGCTGCAGAGTTTATGGGTGTTCTCATCTGACTTAGGCCAGATACGTGTCCATTCACGTGAATTCTCTTAAGGCCCATGGTTTGAGCTGCAGACTCTGTGATAAATGACTCCTGTGAGCACGGGTCTAATAATGCTCGTAACACAAATTGTCTTCCTCGCTCGTTGGTGACTATAATTTGTGCAGTTGATAACAATGCTGTTATGTTTCCTGTCGTTAAATGATTGATGATCTCTTTCTCTCTAAGTTGATGTTTCGTGTCTCGTTCGTATTTTTCTCTGTTTTCTGTTTCCAGTTTTTTCTCTTTGTTTTCTCTCTCATGGGATTGGCTGGGTATATAGCTTCTGTGCAACAATGAATGATGTCTCCTTCCGCATGTGTGACATGATGATTTGTTATTGCAATATTTGACGGGGTGACCAGGCATAAGGCAGTTGAAGCAAAGTCTTTGATTTTGTACAAAATCTGTCTTCTTTTCTAAAATCAATCCATGAAACTCTTTACATTGGAATAACGCATGATTCTGTTTGCAAAATGCACATTTCATCTCCGCGGCAACGACAAATGATCTTGACTTGACTGCTTGATAAGACTCTTTTTGAACGTTAGCACTTGTGCTCGGTATCGGATGCATCATTTCTAATACACGGAACCGTTTCTCAAGGAATTTCTCAAATTTTGACAGCGATGGTAACTCATCAATGTTCATGTCACCAACTTCTTCTTCCCACTCCTTGTGAGTTTCCGCGTCGAGTTTAGAAACGGTCATGTGAATAACAATTTTGTACAAAATCTGTCTTCTTTTCTAAAATCAATCCATGAAACTCTTTACATTGGAATAACGCATGATTCTGTTTGCAAAATGCACATTTCATCTCCGCGGCAACGACAAATGATCTTGACTTGACTGCTTGATAAGACTCTTTTTGAACGTTAGCACTTGTGCTCGGTATCGGATGCATCATTTCTAATACACGGAACCGTTTCTCAAGGAATTTCTCAAATTTTGACAGCGATGGTAACTCATCAATGTTCATGTCACCAACTTCTTCTTCCCACTCCTTGTGAGTTTCCGCGTCGAGTTTAGAAACGGTCATGTGAATAACAATTGCGTCCCAAGAAGTGATTTCGACACCTTGTGCTTTAAGCTTGTTCAAGCATTCCATTGTGATATCAAGTATCTCACGAATCGATTTGGCAGTTCCTGTATTAATTTTTTTCTGGTTGATCAATCTGTTCAATATAGAATTTACAATAATACGCTTATTATTGTATCTTCCTTGTAGCATGTTCCACGCTAGGTCATAGTTACTGTCAGTTACTGGTAGATGTTTCAGAAGATGCTCTGGTTCCCCTGACAGACAACTCTTTAGGTAATGCAGTTTCTGAACATTTCCTAGACTTGACTTCTTGTGGATGAGTGATACAAATAGATCATGAAATGATGGCCAGTCTTGGTAATTGCCGGTAAATTGTGGGATGTTTATTTTTGGTAGTTTAATTTCTTCATGTTTATTTAGTTGGTTCAAATTTAATCCGCTCGAAATTTGTGTTGTGTCTTCTAACAAATCTGTCATCTCTGCTTTTAAGTTAATATAGAATTCTTCATATGCAGAGTAATAATCATTTGTAAAATATTGCAGATTTTCTATATCTTCCTTATTGACAGTTTTAATTAAGGTTCGGTTTGTCTCCACGAAATTTTTCCAATACTCCTCTAAAGTTTCCTTTCTGGCTTTGACGTAACCTCTTGTCAATCTAGCTTTTCCTGTTTTTTTGAAATTTATTTGCATTTTTTGAATGATCCCCATCGCCTGTTCCTGTTCTGCTATAAGTCCCAATAGTTCTTTGTTCCTCTTGAAGCCTTCTTTTCTGAACACGTCAATTTTGAAAATTTTTACAAGTCCATAAAATAAATCGCGAAAAAATTACAAGTCCCAGAATTGTTCAAATTTTGTCTAAGTCCATAGAATAAACCATACAAATATCACTGCCATTTTTATAAGTCCATAGAAAGAATTTTGAAAATTTTACAAGTGTTTTTAAATTTTGAGTTGTGAATTTACTAAGTCCATAGAATAAGATTCCGAAATTTTACAAGTCTTTGACAGCTACGATTTTCCCGCTAAGTTCGATTCACTGACACTGACACCTCACTTCACTGTACTTACGGTTTTAAGGTCCACTTTTGCACTTACACTCCACTCACTACTCACTGTCACTGTCACTGTTACTTATCCGCTCGTAAGGACCACTTTGTTTACATCAAACACCGTTGCTATGCCAATCCATTTAATTTCAAATACGTACAATTCTTATAGATTCCCTAACAGTCAAACGTTATCTAGTTTTTCATAGGTATAGTGACATCTATCGTTCAATAAAGTAAAAAGCGTCCGAAACACCTAGTCTGATAGTAGGTACAGTTAGCATCAAAAGGAGGTGCTCGCATTGATCAATTATAACTGTAGATCCACAGTCGCGCGCCCGAAAATGTCCGAGCCAAATGAGCGCCACTTTGATAAAAGTGGCCTTCTTTTTTCTCAGAACGTTACGTGAAATTGTCAAGTTTAGCTGTCAAGTGTCAACCGAAATTCGACTGTAATGAAGTAAAGACTAGGTTCAAATTTCTGTGTAGGTGATGATTTTAATTGTTATGCAAACAAATAAAAAAGTTCGGACATTCTTTGAAGGGGATTTTGTTCGGCAATGTGTATCTTCAGTTATAATTGATCAAAGGGTGGTCGCTTTTGTTCCTTGTCGCTTTACAGTCAGGTGCAAATGTCACACACGATTGACAATTGTGTTATTACGACAAAGTACAAAAGTGACCAGCTACTTTTGATGCTGACCGACCGTACCTATTGTTTTATTTACGATTATGGGGTGGCAAAGAAGCCAGTGAGTCACTTGATGGTAAGCGAGCAGTTGCGGTATCAGCCTAGAGAGCTACTATAGAATACCTGATATACCAGTAATTTCACCGGCTGTCTTAATTTACCTACTCTCCACATCGGAATACAGCAGCACCAGCACTGCTGTTTATAGGATTAGCAAGTAAGATGGTGTTAGCGATCTGGATGGACATATTGTTCTTGTCCTGATGATGTGTTTCTTATGTTGTATTCTTGAGTGGCGACCACGTATCAGAAGGCGCAGCGTGGATAAGCCCTCCATGGTGGTGGTGGTGGTCAAAGCCGCAGGAGTCTAATGGGGAGACTAATAAGTGTATGGGAAGACCTACGTCCAGCACTAGACGTCTTTTTCTGACGATGATAATGTTACGTTTCAGGTGTGATCGGGCTGATATACCTGGTGATGTACATCTGCATCATCATCTTCTTCTCGATCTGCATGTGCGGTCTGCTGGCCACCATGGATGATCGCGTGCCTTACTTCCAACTCGCTGACTCCATCATAGGTGAGATGGAGTATCCTAATTCTAATCACAGAACACTTTGTTTATAAAACCGCATAAAATGTATAGTTCTTCTTTTATTTGGTAGGTATGACACTTTAATGAACTAAAACAATTACTTTGCTCACCCGCGACCTTACAATAGTTACGTTTATGCAAGAAATGTGTGTTCATGCAGTTCCGCCACCTCCACACTGTACGAACACACACAAATCACATAAACCCAACCATCACCACCACCAAGCTACACTGACGCGTTTCGAACTCAACCAGAGCTCATCTTCAGAGTTACCACAACCGTATGCTATGCTACCAAATGTTAAACTTAACTAGTTGGAGTTTAACATTTGGTAGCATAGCATACGGTTGTGGTAACTCTGAAGTTGAGCTCTGGTTGAGTTCGAATAGCGTCAGTGTAGCTTGGTGGTGGTGATGGTTGGGTTTATGTGATTTGTGTGTGTTCGTACAGTATGGAGGTGGAGGAACTGCATGAACACACATTTTTTGCATAAACGTAACTATTGTAAGGTCGCGGGTGAGCAAAGTAATTGTTTTAGTTCATTAATATGGACCTCCGCAAAGTAACGCCTGATTCAATAAATTATATGACACTTTAGTTTACATAGTAAATTTGTAAATCGAATGGAAAATAAATTAAACCTAGATTTATTATGGGACTAAATGAAGGAGTATGTGTAATATTATTTATTATTTTGCATTAAATTGTACCATGCTGCTGTGTATTTCAGGAGACAACCCTGGCATGGGCCACAGGCCGCTTCTCTACGAGGAGGGCAACCTCGTCTGGTACCACGCCAACAACGACACTCAGATACAGAGATACGTCGACAACCTCAACGAGTTCCTAGCACGTAAGTTAAGGCCCTTCGCACATGGAGCTACTCAAAGAGAACTAGTTACGAGGTCAAATTACTAACGACGTCAGTAACTCGCGACGTCGCGACGTACCTACTAGTGACGTCAGTAACTAGTCGCGTCGTGTGCGAACTTCTTCGTGAGAGCCTAAGTGGTACAAGAAATGGCAGTCTCACAAGAAGACAATGCCTCCCATGTTTTAGGGTCATACACATTTTTTGTTTGCGTCTCTCGTGTGGATATGACAAAAGGATCTACAGCCGATATTTTTAGTCAAGTCGATATCAGTGTGTTTGACGCCGGGCCAACTTTCGGTCCATACAAATAAATCTTAAGTTTGCTGACTCAGAGTTATCAGAGTTCCGACTCTCTTTGTATTTGATTTGGAGTAGAGGGCAGTGCATCTGAATAGCTGTAGCTATAATATACTCGAAGAATAGCCGTGGTAGCCCACTGGTTTAAAGAACGGCCTCTCAAGAAGAGGATCGTGGGTTAGAGCTCCGCCTCGCACCTCAGAGTTTTTCGAAATACACTTACTTACTTACTACACTGGCTCAACGACCCAAAGAGGATCTTGGCCTCCGACACCAGAGAGCGCCACTCTTCCCTATTTTGCACCACCTCGCGCCAATTGGCTACGCCGAGGGCGGTTAAGTCTTTCTGCTTTCGAAATATATGTGCGAAATTATATTTGAATTTTACTATGAGCTATAAGGTGAATTAGAACATCGTAAGGAAACCTGCACACACTTGCGAAGAAATTCAATGGTGTGTGAAGTTCCCAATCCGCATTGGGCCCACGTGGAAACTACGGCCCATGCACTACTTTACACTGCAAATGTGTAACGCACTGCACTTATACTAAGAAGTTCAGAACTGGGTATCATGCTTTCCCAATCACGCTAATAGTATTTAATACGAAAGTGAGCGAGGCGGGACAATACGAACTTTGAATTTCAAATTTCCCGGCGGCCCTTTGTGTTAATAAAAAATATATCTGCAGCGTACGAGAACAAATCTTTGCTAGTCAACGGAGGTGTCAACCAGCGTGACTGCGGAACAGTGAAGCCGCCGAGAGCAGAAGTCTGCGCGTTCAATACTAGTCAGCTCGGACCCTGCTCCGCTGCGAACAGCTACGGATACAAGGATAAGACGCCCTGCTTCATCATCAAGCTGAACAGGGTACAGTAGACCATTCATTTCTTAAACGACGTCAAAAATTAGGAGGTTCTCAGTTTACGCGTTCAGCACCAGCCAGCTCGGGTCTTTCTACGCTGCCATCACCAACGAAAAGATGAAAAAAGACGCCTTGCTTCATCATCGAGCAGAACAGGGTACAGTAGACCATAAATTTACTAGCCAACGTCTGAAAATGAGGAGATTCTCAGTTTTTGTGCTCAGCTCCAGCTAGTTTCAGCCCTACTCTGCTGGGAACAGCTACGGGTATAAGGAGAAGATGCCTTGCTTCATCATCAAGCTAAACAGGGTACAGAGATCATTAATTTACTAATAATCGACGACGAAAATGAGGAGGTTCTCAGAGTTCAACACCAGCTAGCTCGGGTCCTGCTCTGCTGCGAACAGTTACGGGTATAAGGACGAGACGCCTTGCTTCATCATCAAGCTGAATAGGGTACAGTAGACCATTCATTTACTAATCAGACGACAAAAATGATCAGGTTCTCAGAGTGTGTTCAACACTAGCTAGCTCGGGTTCTGCTCTGCTGTGAACAGCTACGTGTATAAGGACAACACGCCTTGCTTCATCATCAAGCTAAACAGGGTACAGAGACCATTCATTTACTAAACGACATCAAAAAAGGAGATTTGATTCTTTTAGCGGACATGGGGATATGACCTGGATGTAGAACTGAGCGTGTGGGTAAATATGAGTCTGGATAGGGAGATGTGGAGACCAAGAGTAAAAGCCTTTGCCCAGACTGAGACACAAAATATCGTCTTAATAAAAAAATAATTGATGTTTTATACAAATCTCTAATTGATATTTTATTACATTTTGCAGATATACAACTGGAATCCCGATTACTACGACGACCCTAATGATCTGCCGCCTGATATGCCAGCAGACGTAAAGGACTACATTGCCAACAAAACCACTACCTCGCTTGAGGTAGGTATCGCAGTTTTTTTGGCTCCAAGTTTACGGCGTAGACAACGCAGAAAGAAATTCTTTCCAGTTTATTATAAACGACGCGCTGCTGGGCACAAGCCTCCTCTCAGAATGAAAGGCTGTTCCCATGCGAGCCCGTTAAGGATTTTAAACTTCACACACCATTGAAAACTACTTCGAAGGTGTATACGGGTTTCCTCGCGATGTTGTTTTCCATGTAATTTCGTATCGTTAGCAATACGCGCGGTAATGCGGCGGGTGTTTTCGGTACTTTTGGGCCGGGTGCGGATCAGGTTGGGACCTGTCTTGTATACGCAATAGAGAATAGCGTCTTTAATGGAGCCTGTGATATGAGTAGTTACTCCCTTTTAGATTTCGTACATATATTCCGAAAAACTAAAGACGTATGAGTCTCGAACCCTTATCCCTCTGTCTGTAAGACCATAGGTCAGACCACGGTTACTACTTCTTGCATGTTGTTTCCACTATGACCCTGATCATGATGACGTTGACCTCTGATGATGTCCTACTTCCAGCGCCGCAAGGTGTGGCTGTCCTGCAAGGGCGAGCGGCCCGGAGACGTAGAAGCCCTGGGGCCGCTCAGCTACTTCCCGTATCCTGGCATAGATGAGACGTTCTTCCCCTACGACAACACCCCTGGATATCTTAGCCCTTTGGTCGCTGTGCAGCTGCTTAAGCCTGTGTGTGAGTATACTATCCTTACTCCTCAATAATATGTATTATAAATTGAACAAATAAGTATATTTTGGCATTGACTTTAAATGTTCTAGTGAAGAGTTTGAAACGCGTTAGCGACTTACGTGGTGTTAGTGACAGTTCTGTTGAGCCAATGTGACATAAGTATAAGGGTTCCGTTTTTTCCTTTTGAGGTATGGAACCCTAAAAACACGAGTCTCACAGACATCGCTGTCTTCCCGCGTGATCGTGAAGTAGCAAGTTAAAAAGGATGCGGTTCTAACCATAAGCTTACGTTTTTCAGATCACCAGATCATCAACATACGCTGCCGCGCGTGGGCCCGCAACATCCAGTACACCGACAGCCTCAAGGACAGAATCGGCTCCACGCATTTCGAGATCATGATCGACTGAACTGCCACTAGGTTAGGACACTTGTGCCTTATAGGCGCACCATTTTGCAGAGACGATTATTATGTATTAGAATTGAATGAACAACAGAGTGAAAAGGGAGGTCTTTTACTTTATTTAACACTAGCTTTCGCTCGCATTAACCAACAGATGGGTGAATATTCAGCGTTGTTAGGGCGTTCTTTTCGTCATTACCATTTCAGCAAACATTTTTAAAAGAGATGTTGGCTCAGGGTTACTTTACGAAAACTACAAACAGTACCGATCTTAAATCTAGTTTTAACAAATATCTAGACATTGAGACTTGTTATTGTTATTTACTATAACCTAGCGGTCAAAACATTTATTCACCCAGCTCTGACATTTGAATGGAAATCCCGGCAATTTCCTAAAATTACATCGTGCTCTTTACGTCAATTTTTACTTTACGCGCGCGAATAAGATTGCGGACAAAAGCTATTTGTGGTAAAATATGATTTCCGAGAGTATTCATCATCGTCATCATATCAGCCAAAAGATGTCCACTGCTAGACAAAGGCCGTCCCCAAAGAGTTCCACATTGACCGGTTTTGCGCTGTCTGCGCCCAAGTAGTTCCTGCAACCTTTACCAGATCGTCGGTCCACCTTGTTGGGTACCTTTCCATGCCACGCCTTCTGGTTCGCTGGTCGTGCCTTTCCACCAGAGATGAGCTATGCAGCTATGCTGCGAAGATGCGAATGCTACGCTACGAAACTGTGTGACCGTTTCCACCAATGCTAAGCTATGTAGCTGTGCGAGGAAGATGCGCTGTGTAGATGAGCAGCCACGAGGCAGCGTGCGAAGAAGATGCGCAGCTCGAGCTATGCGATGTATCGACAAGGGCGCTCGGAGCGGCAGCGCGGTGAGGGGAGACATAGCTACACGACTCGCAACCATCCGTAGCACGCATCCTTAGCAAGCATCCAGGACACGCATCTTTCCATATAAAAATCATAGCTTAGTTGAACCTGTTTCAACCAGTGCTATGCTATGTGGACCAATGAACATGTTTGGTGGATATCAGACACATCCATAGCAACGTAGCGTAGAACATCTCTGGTGGAGTGGCACCCTTAAGCTTTACTTACCCATCGGCTGTCGGTCTTCAAACAACAACAACAAGAACCACAAGAAGAGACGAGAAGATTAAACAACATTCTATTGTGGCTCTACTTTTATTCTTATACAATACATAAACAATTCCTACAAATTTTCAATCCGTAATAAGCGTTTCTCAAGCGGTGCGCCTTTAACTTTAACTGATTACAATCGTAGAAAATGTATGTACCTAGCACTGGACTTTTTATGTAGTAGTAAATTTTTTAGTATTTATATTTACTTAATGCAAAACGAATGAATTTGTGAGAGTCAAATTTATAGGTATATTTCTCGTATTTAAAAAGAAACTAGGTACTACCCTAAGGTTGGGGTATTTTGACCCAATGAAGGGTAAATCTAGCCCACATGAAAATCAAATATAGTAGGGTCCAATAAAAATGTAAAAACGTGGACGGTCAGCTAAATCCAACCATATGGCAATCTGTCATAATTTCAACGCAATAATACCCGAGGTCAGATTCTCTAACGCGCGGGCGTTTGTGATCTGATCGCATACCCAATCCTCTTTATACTCTCATCCTATACCGTATAATAGAAAAAAGTGGTGAAAACGATCATGATTCCGATTGCGTTAGACAAATATCTAAGGCTTCTGGACCAAGTTAATTCCAAAGTGAAAAATTATGAGACAAAAGAAAATCAATGTTTATCGCGAATTTAGCTCTACAATCGTGATAAAAATGTATGGAGACAATTCCGATAGATATGTACCTATCTCTTCTTCTTCTTCTTTTTCAGGCTTTTTCTATCCACTGCTGGATGTAACCCTCTCCTAATCTCCTCCACTTCGTCCTAATCTTCGTCTTCCTGAGCCAGTACGGTCCGGTACATACGGTCAGTATGTACCTATATTTTAACATAACCATCAGAACGATGAAAAACGATTAGAAATATAAAGTGAAAATATTGACATTGTATACAGGTCTTCCGAAGCTACACTTAAAATATATACATATTTTTAAACCAAGGACTAAATATTAGTCGACCACGTAGCTAAATGCTTTATTTACCGTTTTTACAATACTTTCTACTTCAGAAAAAAAACAATAAGGGCGATTGCCACATTAACTTGTATTGTAAGTGATCATAGTCTGTTTTCGGCCATACAACTGATATTGAATTTTGAAATGTCATTGGATGGTAAAGGAATCTTGTTGGCTGTACCTAATTACTAGATATATTTTTTCACTTCTCATGCTCTTAAAATGTTACTTTAGTCTCTGCATATCGGGACTAAAGCTCTTTTTTGATCTCAAGGGATTAAAGTAAAATTTTTTTAATTGACTATGGAAACCCCAAAACTGCCAATCACGGTGTTTGTGAATGGAGGGTTATCGCCATTTTCAGTAACTGGGTATAGACAATTTTAAAGCTTTCCACAGACCGAAGCGTGCTGCGGACGCACTGTAGCGCCCTGCGCTTCGGTCTGTGGAAGCCTTTAGGGCGTGGAAATAACCACAAAATGACAACTGTATAAAAAATATTTAAAAAATAATAATTTTATGAAACACATTGAATAATTACGAATATTAATCTATTTAAGTATAAAATATTAAAGATGAATTCATTTTATTTTGCACGTAAAGAAAGATTTCCTTTAGCTTAGGTGTTAACGCTGTCGGCAAAGCAGTTCCCTGCTCTGTCGATAAAATAGCAATCCGCACTGTCGGCAAAGCAGTGCTGGAGTGTACGTAGATAGAGCAGTTTGAATGTTAATATGGCGTGACTTCAAAATAATGCGATGTCAGTTGCATTTAATAGTAAATAGAAAGTATAATTAGATATAATTTAACAAAGAATTGGCATATAGAAAATAAACTTAAAAAGTCGTTTCTTTATTCACGGGTAAGTGTTTCAGTTAACAATATATTTTGTGTGTGAACTTAGATCAATTAGGTTAATTTATTTGCCGATTCTAATGAATGAACAATTATCATTCTTACATGCATAGTCCAATTAGTTTTAACATAGTCTTTAAGTTAGAATCTGTTGGCTAATTATGCAAGCATTTAAAGCGTCACTTTACAAAAAAATATAAAAGAAAAGACAGCGGTATTTTTATTGCTATTTGAATTTTGAACAGATGTCCATTGCTCGTATTGAGCATACGTTGTAAAAAAGTAATTTTGTACGTCGTTTTTAATCCTCGCATTCAAAGTGAAAAGTAGAGTGTTTAACGCGGGACTAAACTACCATAATGACAACTCGAATTATAGCCTCCCTCGCTATCGCTCGGGTGGCTAAATATCTCGTGTCATTATGGCTTGTTTTAGTCCCTTGTTGAACAATCTACTATTGTTTACTAGATATCAGAGCGAGGTGTTCAATTACGTACTTAACATATTTTAAGCACCACAGTGCCTATCTTTGTACTTGCTTATATTAATGTACGAGATCTAAATGTATTTTTGACCAATGTGTACTTTTGATGTTGCCGTTGTAACTGTATTGAATGTAAATCTAGTTTAAAAATGTTTTAGTCACTTTAAATGTAATTACACTTTATACAGAAAATAATCAGTGTTTTTATTGTTTCCATATCCTTTTTAGAGTTCCGTAGCCAAAGGGTGCCAACGGGACCCTATTATTGAGTATCAGCTGTCCATTCATTCGTTCGTTCGTCTGTCATGTATTTAAGGCTTTCTACAGCGGTTGTTCGAGAAAAGTAGCGACAGATAGTAAAACGTGCTACCTACCCTGAAACCGATGACTATGACTGATCTAGATGTCTTTACGTCTTAATCGTTTATTATGATAAAGATAAAGAAAAACACTGACATTATTTTTGACACTAAATTTAATTTAATAATTTACAAAGAATCACACTCAGCATTTTGGTCTTGATCGAGAAAATTCTTTAGTACAAAAGAAAATTCCGTAGACTAGAAGATACAGATGTTTCAAGCCACAACATTTTTACTATTTAACTTATCGTCCTACGAAATTATTCAATGTTCTGACTGAGCCACTACTTTTGTTCGTATCCTTGATTTTTTGTAATTTTTCAGGGCATTAAATCCAATCAAGATCCAATCAAGTTAGGTATACTTGACACATCTTTCTTTCTCTTCTCATCATCTTTCTTAATGTTTATACTGTTATTGTCACGTTAAACTTTTTGTACGTGCGGGTATTGTTATTATTAAATTGGCGATGAAAAATCAATGAGATACATACCTCATGGCTCAAATAATTTAGTTAGAACATGATGGTATCCAAAATAAAGGTAGCTCTATAATAGTTAAACTACGAAAGCAGATGGCACCGTTACAATAATAAGGTATCCGCTAACCCTGTTTCAATAGATTGTCATGACTTCACATCTGTATTTATCGCAATAGCCTCTACAAACTAACAGCAATATCATCCACATAAATCAAGTTAGTAAGCTTTTATTTTCTCCCGATAATTCTACACTCAAAGTATTTTCTTCTGAAACTGATGTAGAATATTAAAACTGTTTCATGCTTACCAGAAACTTAAAGATCTGTGGCGCATTTAATTATAAAGCGATCATAATTTTTGCAAACACTTTGGCAGAACACTTAAATATTATTATGTAAAACACATTTTGTATGGCTGTATACATATCGTAAAGTTGTGCTACTTTGACCCTAAAGGGTAATTTTAGCTATTGGGATTAAATGGATCCAGATTTTATTATTACATTGAAATTATGGCACATTGTCATTTTATTGGTTCTAGCTGACCGCCCTCGTTTTTATTTTTGTTATTATACTCTTATTTTCAAAAAGGCCAAAATTACCCTTCATTGAGTCGAAGCACCCCGACTTTACAGTACCTATTTAAGTTTACAATTTATTTTTAGCATCTCTCTTTTAACGTCTTCTAGATGAATTTGTAGAGCGCTATTACAGCACCATATTGAAAATCGACGTAAGTGCCTAAAAGAGTTGGCACGAACTGCCTTTGTAACTTTAATATTATCGTCAGTTAATTCAATGTTTGTCTACATTCATGTTTCAGTTTTTTTTTATAATGAACGTGTTCATAATAATGTATTAGGAACATTCGGAGACTATTCAATCATGATTTCAATGTGCACTGAGCCCATAGCTTCATGTCTGTCGTATTTGATGTTGTGTGACCACGCACGGCATTCTATGTTGATCAGCATACCAGCTGAAACAAAGAAGAGCAAGAGATGGCATTTAAGCGTCTGCATTTAAACCTAGATTTTGACTGGACCGTCATTGACAGAACTATAATGATGAAGTGATGCGATAAAGAACATAATTGTTTAAACTTGCTACTCAAGAGATCTCTTTTTCTCTTACACTGGACTACTATTTCATTGGATAGCTTTAGAAATGCTAAGGGCACCAGCGTGCACCATTTTATCATTGCCATCCCTTTGACATTACATACTTCATTTAAATATTATTTATTTTTATTAGCAGTACGGCTGCTCACCGAATCTAAGATTATTAAAAGCGAAAAAGTTTTTCGGGTGCGCCGGTGGGATTCGAACCCACGTCTCCTGGGTGCATACTAATCATCTTAATCACTAACATACGCCAACAGTGGCGTGTGTTTTCAGAATTTCGGGGGAGTCCCGTCGAACACCCGTTGGGGCGCATACCCAGGAGACGTGGGTTCGAATCCCACCGGCGCACCCGAAAAACTTTTTCGCTTTTAATAATCTTAGATTCGGTGAGCAGCCGTACTGCTAATAAAAATAAATAATATTTGAATAAATAGATGTGGTACATCATTTCTTACGCATTTCCAATGTAATTTGGAACGTAGGAGTCGTAGCTTCTAATAGTTGCGATGGATGTTACCACACGTTTTTGGAATAGGTATGCAAGAAAATAAAAATATTTAATACAGAAATTAAAATTGTATTGATTGAAATAAAAAAAAAAAAACTTAAATAAAAATTAAAATCACTCCTCTTCTGAGCGTTTAAGAGACTTATACGAATTTTACATTTTTTATAAACTCGATACCCGATACCAGTATTTGTACAGGTACTTGTGCGAGTTAGTCGGACTATGGTATCGAGTACTCAGTATCGAGTATCGGTATCAAAAGTATCGATACTTACTCGTTATCGAACGTATCATTCAAACCCTACTGCCATAGCTACAACCTTGGGTTCTTCAAGGGTAGAGTGAATAGGTTTTTACTGAACCAGTGAGCTTTGAGTGAGTAGTGCTTTGGCTTTATCTGCACTTTTCATCAAGATAATATAGGGGTCAACCTCGGGTCAGTTTTATGTAAAAAAAAGTCTCGCAATAGATTTTCTCCAGAAGCGATAAAGAGTTATGGATTGATTTAGATCTAGTCTTCGATATAATAGGTTTTGGATAACTTACTCTTTGGCCTCGTGAAGTGCACGGCAACCAAGGGGCTCAGGTAACCGACTTGGTTGGTGTAGGGGAAGTAGTACCCAGGGAACCCACGGTTGGGCAGATACTGGATTGGTCCGATGTTCTCGCGGTCGGCGGGGTTTTCGCCTTCGCAAGACACCCACACCATGTTCAACTGAGGAGGAAGATTAGGATGAACGTTAAATTGATTTAATCTTTTTTGATTACATATATGACCATGCTCATTGACCAAAAACCGAATACATATCAAACTACATAAATTTTAATGATTAATGGACGAAATATATAATCGTCAAGTGATATTACAATTTTCTCAGAAATAGGCAACTTCAAAGCTTGTTATAAATAAAATATTTTATCTAAACTAAACTTAACCAATCTGTAGATTTCAAAAATGTTTTTCTAGGTAATAAATAATTCAACGAAAATGAATTATTATTTTTAAAGTTTATGTATTTTGACAAATTTCCAAAGAAACCAAATACATAATTGAATATTAAATAAATATGTAATTGTAAAGTTAAAAGTATTTTTTTTCAACAACCTTCATTGTGTGTAATTGCATCTGAAATATTTGCAAAGTTTGGTCTCCTTATTTCCTTACTTGCTTTTGCCCTCAACATCTTTTACGAAGGTAGTTAGAAGTTACTAACGATTATAAGATCAGCACCAGTTGATATTATTAATTAATTAAACAATAATCCCAAGACAACTCTTAAAACAAAAGGCAAGGTACGTGTCAGGCCAGAGCCACTTAGTGACAAAATATGAATTCCTTTCATTCTCTATGCCGTGGGAATTTCAGAAAATCCCTTATTAGTGCACCTCTATGATCCTCAAGGAATATGTCTGCCAAATTGTAAGTATATTAGCTTCAGTTAGTCAGCCAGTCACTCAGTCAATCATGATACTCTTTTATAGGTAAAGATTGATCCCAGGTAGCTTAGCTAGATGACATTGTACGTTTTAATCTTCTACCGTTGGTGGGCTTGTGATGCTACTGACGTGCTGATGATCAGGCTCGTTATTAAAATCATCTTTTATGAGAGCGAGTCCACCGGTTATCACCTCGATCTCGTGAAAGATGGTTATAACAGCGCCCCTGTTCTTTCATGTCTGCTCATCTGCTTCTATGGTTATCTAAAAAAATCGATTTTTCTTTAGAGCTTCAGTGAGCATTTTCTCATTAGCTCAAGACGATGGTTTTGAAACCATACTTCTAGTAGAGATTTACCTTGTAGCCCTATCTTGTCCATTATCCTCCAATACTTAAACGATCGTTACCATTATCAAACATTATTGTGCATCTATTTCGGCAATGCGTGTAAATTGATACACAAGCAGAGTTACAGTGTGAGATCTTTTTGAATTTAGTATATTTGTTTTTAATATTAACTGTGGCATATTTGCTGGCCTATGTATAACTTAGTTTTTTTTTTAAGTTCACTCATTATATTGTGCCGTTTTTTGCCCAAATAAACATTAAAAAATATTCCGGTTTTTATGGATAAGTCCAGTTTGGAGCTATTCAAGGTCAGAAGGCGAATAGGCTGTTACTAGACCAGTAAACTACATCTTCCACCCGTTCAGCCCATTTTAATTTTACCATCAGGCAAAGATAAAGGTACCTAAACATCTGGTCAGTTTTAAATAAAATGCATACTTACATGTTGTTTATCAAACGCCGTCTTTTCTTTGATGTGCTCCTTTAAGTCCATAGGCATGTCTGCAGGCAGTTCACTGGAACTGTTGTAAAAGAGGGGCTTCCAGCCGAAGATCTTGTTCAATTTAAGGAAGACACAGGGCGTCGACTTGTTGTAGGCGAAGCCGTGGGACTCCACGCAGGGTTTCCAATCAGATCCATTAATGTCCACGTCGCAGACCTGGTAACAATCAACATGTATGGTAAAGTGTAAGTGTGTTTTGAATGCGGGCAGGGCAACACCGATTTGGAACTCTTTGAGGGAACCATTTGTCCTGCAGTGACGCCTTTCTATAGATGTTTCACTACACGATTTACCCACGCAACATTCTTAAAACTCGGCTGTGTCGTGTTACTGTAATTTAGAAGAAGTAAACGTCATTTTTGGAAATGCTTACCTTGCCAGCTGGAAGTGGTTTGTTGAAGTCGCAATTATGGATGTTTCGTCCCGCTCCGACTTTCTTGCCGTCATGTTTGTAAGCTGAAAAAGTGGTTAATTAAATTCTACATATTACATGCATCAAAAAGCTGTGGCTGCCTAGTAGTTTGACCTATTGCTTATTTAGCAGAGGATTGTGGGTCCGACCTCGCGTTAGCACCTCGGATTTTTTTTTTTGAAATTTACGTCAGAAATTACATTTCAATATTGAATTTTTTGGTGAAGGAAAACATCGTGATTGTATGTAAGTGTGTATTATATTATAATGCATAATTAAAGTAATGGTGGCCATTAACTTGCTATCGCTGTTAAAAATACACTGTGGCATTAGTAATGCTAGGAGAAAAATGGTCTCAGACAGGACGTAATTAATATAGTTTGATGATGTTTTCACCTACGAGTGACATTCCCGAGCTTCCAGTTTTTTTTTAGTTATTTCTTTGATTTTGCTGGAGACAACAATTTGTAACACTAATATAACTTTAATAACATCGTACTACAGATAAGGCTAATAAAGGCTGATAAAGATAAAACGACAGAATTCCTCCTAAGCTCACCTTCTAAGAACTTCTTCAACTCATCAATCCAGAACTTCTGACTGCCAGGATCATTCCCTTTGTACCAGATGACACTGCTGGAGACCTCTCCTGGTGTTGGCCGGAAGCCGAGGCCAGGGTTGGTGCCAATGATGCTTTTGTCCAGCTGCCACATTGGCTGCCGCGCGTCGAGGAGTTGGAGGAAGGTCCACATGCAGATAGCCACCAGGATGGCCAGAGCGGCGTAGAAAATGAAGTAGAACGCGCATATTTTGGCTGTGAAAAGGATATCGATGGTAGGTTTAGTAGGTACTTATAATATTTTTAGGCCATGTTTCAATTATTGTTATGTTTTCAGCATCATTTTCTTTTTTCAGCATCATTTTCTAACACTCCAGGGATATTAGTTAAAAATTTAATCGGACTTTCTGTGTTCTTTGCTCTTTTGTTAAATTAGTACAGGGATTTCTACTTTTTTTTTTGGTACCGTAAAGTCGGGGTAATTTGACCCGATGGAGTGTAACTTTGGCCCATTTGAAAATCACAACAAAAAGGGTCTGTCTAATAAAAAATATAAAAACGTGGACCAAAGTAACATGTACATAAATGTCATGTCAAACATGTTGGACATACCTCGATTCTTAGGACACGTGAGTAACCCATCTTTATTATTTTAGTAATATTTCTAAAGTCTACCATTCTAGCACAGCAGTCTTGTCCGGTTAGCAGTGGCAGGAAGCAATGATCTCATTGGCTCAATTGCGGCCGTCGCGGCTTCCGGTGCGCGCGCGCCGGTCGGAGGGAATTTACCTTAGACGTTAAGACGGGGACTAGACAGATTGTTACTGTGGAATTAGCTAATTATAATTGAGAGGAGGAACCTGAATATAATTCCTGCGCTTGTTCTGCCCATCACTAGTGAATACCAACCAAACCAAATGGCCTAGTGGTTAGAGAATCTGACTACGAAGCATGAGGTCTCGGGTCCAATTCACGCGTCGGGTCAGATATTTGTATGAAAAAATACGAATGTTTGTTCTCGAGTCTTGGGACTCTTGGGTGATTATATGTTCTTTGTTATATGTATTTAAGTACAGTTGACAAAAGCGAGGCCTGCCCAGTTTCAAAACAAATTTGCTTGCAGCCGTTGAAGTTCATTGGTATGGATTTGTATGGACAGATGTCTAGCCACTGCAAGCAAAATGGACATTTAAGGTGTCAAGGCGACCTTTTGTTCGACTGTATACATACTATCTACATAAGTTATGTTTACCCGTTCCCTAGTACCCACAACGGGTGCGCCAAAGTTGAACTAATTTTTTAATGTCGATAATGGTGAGGGGGGGAGGAGTTGCGGGGGGGTGCGGGTAATTTTTTTTATATCGATGAACTATGGAGAGCCATAATTGATGAAAAAGCAAAATGGATAAAAAAAATAAGCTGCCCAAATTACTAATTCCACGCGGACGGAGTCGCGGGCAAAAGCTAGTCTTAAATATGTCTTTGGTCGGGCCCTTTAATCCGGCAGAGGCCGGTTTATAATTATTTGTGCTTACACTGGATAAGAATGGTTGAAGCCGGGATCCTGTGAATCATTCGTTCTGTAATTTACAATTGGAGCAGTTGTGATCAAAATCCAATTGCATAAGTACGAGTAAGTAGTAGAAGCGATTTTGTATTGAAAAGTACTAAGCCTATAACGGATCATGAAATAATAATCATCATCATCATCATTTCAGCCAAAAGACGTCCACTGCTGAACATAGGCCTCCCCCAAGGCTTGCCAAACAGATCGGTCCCGTGCCATCCGCATCCAACGCGATCTCGCAACCTTAACCAGGTCGCCGCTCCATCTTGTTGGAGGCCTACCTACACTGCGTCTTCCGGTCCGTGGACGCCACTCGAGAACCTTTTTGCTCCATTGGCCATCAGTTCTACGAGCGATGTGCCCTGCCCACTGCCACTTGAGTCTGACGATTCTTCGAGCTATGTCGGTAACTTTAGTTCTTGCGCGGATTTCATCATTTCTAATGCGATCCCGCAGAGAAACTCCGAGCATAGCCCTTTCCATTGCCCTCTGAGTGACTATGAGCTTCCTTGTGAGGCCCATCGTTAGCGGCCACATCTCAGTGCCATAAGTCATCACCGGCAAGACACAATGGTCAAAGACTTTTAACTTGAGACATTGCGGTGTATTGGATGACAAAATATTGCGGAGCTTCCCGAACGCTTCTTTCCCGCTAGTTCTTGCGCGGATTTCATCATTTCTAATGCGATCCCGCAGAGATACTCCGAGAATAGCCCTCTCCATTGCCCTCTGAGTGACAATGGAGATGAAATAATAAATGAACAAATACAAACGAAATACAAACTGAAACATGGATGCACAGAAAAACTCAGAAAAAGAGACCAGCGCTGGGAATCGAACCCAGGTCCTCAGCATACCGTGCTGTGTGCTAAACCCCTACACCACCACTGCTCAGGAGTTTAGACACAAATTTCTCCTATACATCCATCTCAAGTTTTTTAGTCACTTAAGCAGCGACTTTTTTTCCTCGTCCAACCTTATAGTATGGGCTATCATTGGATAGGTCTTTTAAAATCATTACAGGGTTGCGAACACGATTTTTCGATATAGTGATTCGTTTCCGGTAAAGTCGGTGTACTTTGACCCAATGGGGTAACTTCGGCCCAAGTATAAACCACACACACCGTATAAGAAACAAAAGTCTCTCCTGTGGACATAAAATTTAAATGGGCCGAAATTTGGCTAGGCGTCCCACATGCCGATGTAGACTTGAGTAAAAAATATTGGCTATAGACCCTTAACTTTTGCCATGTCCACAGAACACAGGGTTTACTCATGTTTCGGCGCTAAATTATTTCGCAAAATGTCTCTAGTCCCAGTAGTTCGGTTGATTAGTCCGGGACCGAACTACTGATACACTATTGTTCCCTATAGTTCGGTTATGACGTCAAACCGAACTACTGAGAGTTAAAACGACTCAAAAGTACGGTTAAGGATGCAGAAATGATAAGGATGGAAAATCAGAGGCATTTTTTTCATTACATTTTTTTAATAAAACAAAAATGTTAAAGTAACTTCTTCGCATTAAATATATTATAAACGGGTCACTCACGCTTTAAAAGTAGAGAAAAAAAATCCAAAAATGGTAATTTTGTAGTTACATCACAATATAAAAAGTTTTGTTTGTGATTACAAACTAAATTGCAGTTTATAAATTAACCACGACCTATGTCGATGTATAGGGACAACATTTTTCCAATGGCGAAGTTAAGTTTGTCTCTCAATCCAAAATACTGATTTTTGGCGTATCCGATTCGCACTTGGTTGTTGGTTTTTTTTATAATAAAAGTTGTTTGCACATCATTAACCGAACTACACACCACTTCCCAATAGTCCGGTTTGACGTCATAACCGAACTATTGGGAACAAAAGTGTGGCAGTAGTTCGGTCCCGGACTAATCAACCGAACTACTGAGACTAGAGGGCAAAATGATTCATTTGGCAACTGTTTATTTATTCTGAAACTGTAAACTTTCAGGATTGTTATAAAACAAACCTAACCTACAGGATAGTCCTGAAACATATCCTGAATAGTTTACAGTTTCAGAAAAATAAACAGTTGCCAAATGAAACATTTGCCAAATGAATCATTATGCGAAATAGTTTTAGCCGAAACGGCAGTACCCGCCTCAGGAGAGACGTGAACATAAAATGTGTATGACCCTTACATATAGAAGGGTATAAATTCAAATTCAATTAAAAATAATCATGGCACGATTGACACCAAATTGACCTAGTCCCAAACTAAGCGAAACTTGTACTATGGGTACTAGACACCCGATAAACATACTTACACAGATTAATACACACTTAAATACATATAACACCCAAGACTCGCTAGACTTAAGTGGCAGTGGGCAGGGCACATCTCTCGTAGAACTGACGGCCGATGGGGCCGAAAGGTTCTCGAGTGGCGTCCGCGGACCGGAAGACGCAGTGTAGGTAGGCCTCCAACAAGATGGAGCGACGACCTGGTGAAGGCGGCAGGAACGCATTGGAGAGGCCTATGTTCAGCAGTGGACGTCTTTCGGCTGAAATGACGATGATGATGACGACCCAAGACTCGAGAGCAAACGTTCGTATTTTTCATACAAATATCTGCCCCGACCGGCAATCGAACCCGAGACCTAATGCTTCGTAGTTAGGATTTTGTCGTCAAAATATTGAAAATGCCCTCATGATGATTAAATGGCAACCCCAAGGTACAATACGTTTACTTTTAGTTTACCACTGACAGATGGCTTGCCTTCATTTCATTTCCAACTTTAACACCATACAAATAAAGTAGCTATTACAAAATCTGCAAACGTGGGTAACAGTATTCTAAAATTGGCTTTATTTGTAGGTCATTAAAGTTGAATATGAAATGAAGGCAAACCATTTGTCAGTGGTAAACTTTATGTAATTTTACTGTAATGTGTATAAAAGTTACATACACCAGCTTCCTCCGGTCCTGCCGCAGAACTCCTTGGTCTTCGAGTTCCAGATGAACCTCTTGACCTTCTGGCTTGTTGGCACCACCTCCTCTTTGGGCCGGTAGTACATGTTGAACCTCTCCAAACTGTTCAAGTCTGATGGCCTTTTCTTTACCGTCATTTTGTCGTCTTTTGTTCTGGGAAGAATAAAAATACCATTAAAGTGCATGTCAATCGTTGTCCTGCTAATATTATTGACGTGGAAGTCTGTGTGGATGGATGGATGTGGATGTTTGTCACCCTTTCACGGTAAAACCGTTTAATGTATTCTGATGAAGTTTGGCACATAAGTAACTTACAACTAAACCCCGTTATCTAATGCTCAGTTTGGGGGCAAGTGATGGGGCAGTTTCGTTAATCTGAATCGATAAAAAATTAAGTTCATTTACTCACTCACTAACATAATTATCTAAAAGATCCTTACTTACCAGAGCTCTTCTATAGTGATTTTTTAAATTATTATGAAAAGAAAGAAAAAAATATATTTTCTTTTTGTAAGTATGTTTCATAATAAATTAACAATATTTTTTCCAAATTATATGAAGTTAAACTTCGTCGCCTGCTTGTAAAAATCCATTTTAAAAATGAAAATGGTTTTTCGACCTCAACAGATGTAACTGGCAAAAACTGTAGTTTTTTGTAATGCTCTATGCAGCTTTTGTTTACAATACTTTTATCAATTTGAACTTCCTTATTTTCTAACAACTGATTAATATTTTTTACAGATTTAATGCCTGGATTTTTATTTAATACGTTTGTTAATTCAATAATTGTCGCCCTCCTATCCGATCAAATAGATGCAATGAATGAGTTATCTCAAGAACATTCGCAAAAGAATAATTTCATTTTGACAAATAACTATTTATAAGTAAATGTGAATCAAATAATTATGTGAAGCTACACCACTATTTTAGCTTGCCCCCGAACTGAGCGTTAGATAACGGGGTATACTTATAACTTGGATCCAGGGAGCATGATGTTAAAAAAAGTTTTACAAACTTTATTGCTGACTGTAGTTTTAGTTGGTTGTACTTATTGTACTTACCAAATGTCACGTCTTTCTATTCATTACAAATGAGTCAAATTCGACTCGTTAGATTTGATTACTATCAGACATACAGAAACTGGGGTAAGTGAAGCGATACAGGATGAAATTTAAATGGTGATGCCAAATTAGTGTTCCCAAATAATTTAATGCTAAACAAATCAGTTAATCCTGGAAATATAATACACTAACTCATTTTGTTTTAATTAGTCTTATTTTATTTGAGATGTCCATACATTGAGTTTGTGATCATGGCAACAAGGTACATATCAAATTTTATCAGAATAATTCTAACAATTGATTTAAAGCATGTTGTCCATCACATCGCATCATATCATTTCATCACAGCATTTTGTATCACCATTTTTGAATAAAGCTTGTAAAATTAAGATAAGTTACAACTCACGTGCTGTTCGTCGAATGGCAGCTCCTCCGGGCAGCTGAGCGGGACAATTGCGCCCGCGCACGTCGCCGAGCGCCGCAGGATGATGGGACGGCGTCATACCGCATCGAACCAGTTTTTTTTTTAATACAATATTTATCGATAACTTGATATTTGTCCAGCGTAACTGAAATAATATCGAGGTACTTTAAAAAGTATTATTAAGCGATTAAGTCCCGTGAGTGGTAGTAGTAAGAGTGAAAATCGGAAACATTTAAAACAAATATTCTTTACTAAACTTAACGTTCCGTCGAGGTAATTTAAAAATAAATATTTCGTGGCTAAGTCCCGAAAAATATTAGTTATCAGTGAGAATAACGACAGTTTGAAACAGAGACGTTCATGACTATTTATTGTTACCTGTACTTGCATTGTCTTTCAATCTACAAATGCGTATCAAATTTCAAGTCAATCCGATCATTGGGAGTGGTTCATTTTCGTTTTGAAAGATAAAAAAGAAATAGGTAGAAATACCTACTTAAACCTATTGTAAAATTTGCTACTGTTTGTTGCAAATGTTATAAATATTTTGACAAATGTCATGTTCTGCATAACACCGTCCGCCGCCCCCTCGCTCGGGCCGTGATACCTGACCGAGATTTATATGATATACTGTTATTGTTGATTTGCAGTAACCTTTACCTTGGAAACATTTAACTAACATAATATGGGTTACTTAGGTACATGTTATCGTTTATTGGCCATGCTTGATACACATAATATAGAAAAGGCCATAAATGCCACTGTTCCACCTATCCCTATCAGGCTATCTCCACTGGTAGGGATGTATGAATTTTTTCCACCAGTCCCCACTGGTAGAGATAGGTGGAAAAAAAAACATATATCTCTACTAACTATGCCCTCTGGTAGCGATATATGGACTTATTTTCTATCATTCCCTATTAGTAGGGCCAATTGGACGTCTTATCTATCCCCCTGATATAGTATATAATATCTTTCTACTAATCTGTTTGAAGTCGGTGCCTCAGCACGAGCCAGCAGGAGTGGACCCAGTAATTTAACTTACCTACATACCTACTAAATATTCATTTATTCATATTAGATAGATAGATAGATAGATATAATCTTTATTCTCCAAAACAAAGACATGGCTTAGTAACTAAAGAATAATAAAACTAACAATAGCAAAGAGAAACATAAAATAACAATTAAACATATCAGACACATATTGGATGAGAAGCCATGTGATGCACTGAAGAATAGGCGCATATTCATTTATTCATTCAGATTCATGTTCATTACATTAATAGATGGTAGTTTTACAAGATGGTAGGTACATGACACCCTGTCAGGGCATAGAATGTCAATCTATTCTAACAATATGCATGCATGGATAAATTATTTTTTTGTCAATACAATTTATGTTAAATAATAATTCGGAAAAATAAAAATATTAATATCAATGTCAATCTTCTAAAACTATAATAATTAAATCTTATAGATAGATATAATAGTAGTAGTTCTATTAGCATTTATTCCATTATTATTATTAATCTTGATTTTTATTTACTAAATACATTTTATTTCACTTTATTTTTATTTCATTTATCATTTATCATAGAACATTAAAAAAAACAAGGGTTGTTACATTAAAATGGACGAAGGCAGACCAAGGCTTATTTTGTTTGTGTATCTTTATCATCTAAGAATTCTTGTAATGTATAATAACTCTTATTGACCAAATAATCCTTTAGAAGGTTATTAAAACGCCTTTCGTTTTTTTCGTTTTTAATATTGTTGTTTATTTTGTTGTATATTTTTATTGCCATCGCGTTAGGGCTCGTTCGGTGTAATTTTAGTTTAGAGTTTACATTTGGTGCAAGGTTGTTTATAAATCTAGTTTCAAATCGACGAGTTTGCTCAGTCAATTTAGTAAAAAATTGCGGGTATTTTCTTATAAATTTGCATATTTCAAAGATGTAGATTGATGTCAAGGTAAGTATTTTATACTTTATAAAGTAGGGTTTGCAACTGTCTGGACTTTTGGTATTGGCAAGTATACGAATGCACTTCTTCTGGAGGAGGAACACGTCTTCAACATCTGTACAATTACCCCAAAGTATGATACAGTTCCAACCTATAGTTCCATATCTATAGTTCCAACCAGGACAGATTCAAGATGGCTTAAAAAAGGTATTCTTTTTAATGCGAGGAGGACTGCATGGTTAGTAGAGATAGGTAGAATTATTTTGTGTTACTGTACATGTTGAAGTACTTTTTTAAATATGCTTTGTGTAGGTAAACTGTATCATATTTGTCTCCGAAATAAGACTTACAAAATAATACAAACTTACAAACACAAGCTGGGGGCGATTACTACTATATGAACTCCCTACCTGTCATTAAATTTTGCCCCCTAAATTCCTAAGTCTGCTTATGACAAACTGATTTTTGTAAGGAACACCTTGGCCTGTTATACGATTGTCCGTCTGTCTGTAGGCCCAGAGGAAGCGTTGATTGTGTTAGAGGCGGCTTCCTCTACGAGCGGCCTCCAGTTGACATGGTAACTGGATACAACCAGACCTATTAAGATTAACATAGCGTATTAGATGATTTTAGTCGCAAACGTCGAGTCATTTTCCGGTTTATTACCCGACTGAAAAAGTAGTGTTATGTTTTTTGAGCGTATATATTTTATGAATCTATTCAAACAAAAATTAACGGAGCGACGACCTGGTTAAGGTTGCGGGATCGCGTTGGATGCGGATGGCCTATGTTCAGCAGTGGACGTCTTTCGGCTGAAATGATAAACTTGCACATTGCACACACTTATACGAAGAAATTCATTAGTGTGTCTAAATTCTGAAGTTCCCAATCTGCACTGGGCCCACGTGTGAACTACAACTCAAGGCCTCTCATTCTGGAGTGCTTATGAACTGCAGAGGGACGTATATCATCATCACCACTTCAGCCGTAGGACGTCCACTGCTGGACATAGGCCTCCCTCATTGATGCCCAATCATTACGGTTGGCAGCGACTGCATCCACCCTGAACCTGCGGCCTTATTTTTTCAACTTCAAATTTGTTACTTTTACGGGCACCCCGTGAAATCCATATATTTCACACGAAATGCAAACTGAAACATGGATGCACAGAATGCATGGATGCGCTGGGAATCAAACCCAGGTCCTCAGCATTCCGTGCTCCGTGCTAAACCCCTACACCACCACTGGTCAGGAGTAGGTGTAGGGGTTTAGCACGCAGCACGGAATGCTGAGGACCTGGCAAATATATGGCAGAGATGTTCTAAAAAAGTTAGATAGCCCGCTGAATCGATTCGTTACAGCGCCACGCCACCAGTGGATATGAAACAACAGTTAGGCTCCGTGACGCGTGAACAATACGATAAAGCTTCTCGACAGCCATCGATTAAAATTTGCAGTTAAACGGATCGCTTCCGAGAAAACAGCAGAGTTACCGACGACGCTGACAGCTTAAGGAGGCTGCGAGACACCACAAATAAATATTTTTTAAAGCAAATTAGTGGGTTTTGTTGTCCAGGGAGTTTTCTTTTTTTGTCGTTCGTCCGTCATAATGCATCTCAAAAACTGTAATAGATAGACAGGAGAAAGAAATTGAAAGAGCATTTAAAAATTCTAAATTATATTAGATAACATTGAAATGACAGGACGATTTATGTACAATTTTATAGGCAATTGGCCTTTGCCTAAAAGTTGGACATAATGTAGCCTAGTGATATCCAAAATGGTCTTCTTCGACCCCTGGGGGTCAAAATTATAACGATATTATATAGGTATAATCTAATATATAAAATCTCGTGTCACGGTGTTTGTTATCAAACTCCTCCGAAACGGCTTGACCGATTTTTATGAAACCTTTATGTCCATATTTGGTAGGTCTGAGAATAGGTTGTAGACTATTTTTTATACCCCTATTCTTCGCAGACGGAGTCGCGTTGATTGACGCGTTTTTGAGCTTTTTGTCGTTCTTTGTGGCATGTTTATTTCGAAATACCAAATTAATTTGCAAAAAAAATATTTTGCTTTTATAAACTTTATTTCGGCGTAGGCTCCTTAAGAGGCAAATAAACAAAAGTTCGCGAAGCACAATTCGTACGCGCGGGCGCCGGGTCAATCATGACACTGATACGGGCCAAACGGGGCCGGTTGCGAATCGATACTTTGTAAATTTTCGATATCTTTACATAAAGTTTGAAAAGAACAATGGACAAAATAAATGAAGATATTTTGTTTTGATACATTTTAATGTAATTTTCTCAGAATATTATTATAATTAACCTTAAATCTAACTTAGCCTAAGCAATTTGTAGATTACACGATCAAAAAAGTTTGTCTAATAATTAGTTTCAGCGAAAATTGCATTAGATCAAATTTATTTTTAAACTTGATATAATTTTACAAACTTATACTGTTTTAAACTTTCGTGATTTTCACTCATAATTATTATACTGAACGGGACTTATCACGCAAACAATACTTATCTCGACTTTTCGGGCAGATTGTAGCAGCCGTGATCACGAGTTGAGGTAAATATTGTTTGCATGATAAGTTCCGTTTAATTTACGTGTTTCAAAGAACATACTTGGAAATATTAGGATAGAGATATTCGAACACACTTTATTCAAGTGATTAAAAAGCTACGTTTAAAAAACACTCATTTCAAATTAATATTGCATCAACAAAGCCGCAAAAAACACAAAAACAGCAAAAAATCGGAAATGAAAAAGTTTATATTTTACTGCTATTCTACTCGTTAACAATACATAGGTATAGTAGGCTAAGTAAGTGCTTTACTATTATTTTTTTGACAGTTCCTGTAACAGAATAAAAACAATAAAGCAGATTGTCACGTGGACTAAATATAAGTGAAAATAGTCTTTGATGTTTTAAACCATACAAATGAAATTGAGCCTTAGGGTGGTAAAGAAATTTCTGCGTCGATTAAGAGAGCACTCTTCTTTTTACGTATTTTTTTAATTCTGTGAAAGAAAGAAATAAATAAATGTTTATTTGCTTTTAAAATACGTTTCAAAATATGATATAAATACAAAAATGGTAACAGTATTCAGCCGGCACACAAGCATGTAAATTACCTATGTTATGTCACAAAAAATAAAAAAGTATCAATATATCAAAAAGGATATTTTAAATTATCACATGAACATAAAAAAGGAAAATTATTAAAATGCATGGGTCGATAATTTCTCCTCACCCGCTAAGCCCTGGTTATAGCGGGGCCTGTCAAAGGGCAAGATACCACGCAGCGGCGTCTTCGATCACCCGCGCACGCGCATCCCGAATAGGGTTGGCAAACACTGAAAATTTAATAAAATCCCACCAACATATCATATAAAATTGGTTGCCAAGAATCACAAAGCAAAGAACCCCATCTTTAACTCTACCTATACAAGCCCTTACTCTACAAGTTCTGCTTCTACAAATAGATAGAGACTCTACAAGTCCTAAACCTACAAGTCCTGACTCTACAAGCCCTGACTCTATAAGTCCACACTCTACAAGTTCGCATTCTACAAATTCAAAATTTGAGTGAGTGAGTGGTTACATTGATGTTATCATCATCCCAGCCTATATACGTCCCACTGCAGGGCACAGGCCTCCTCTCAGAATGAGAGGGCTTGGGCCGTTGTTCCCACGCGGGCCCAGTGCGGATTGGGAACTTCACACACACCATTGAATTTCTTCGCAGGCAAATGCTTATTATGCTTATTATTTCCTCACGATGTTTTCCTTTACAGTAAAGCTCATGGTAAATTTCAAATGTAATTTCGCACATAAATTCCGAAAAACTTAGAGGTGCCAGCGTCCACTGCTGAACGTAGGTGCCCCCAAAGCTGGTCAAACAGATCGGCCCTGCGCCATCCGCATCCAAAGCGTTCCCGCCACCTTCACCAGGTCGTAGCTCCATCTTGTTGGAGGCCTACCTACACTGCGTCTTCCGGTCCGCGGACGCCAACCAATTGTAGTTATTCAATTTATAGTTAAGCGCTTGGTTCTGACGTTTTTGCCAACCCTCAAGCCCTACGCTGCCTTCAATGTAATTTCTTTTGGCAGCCCAGTTATTTCCGGCCATCTGGGTATAAAGAGTGTCCCAAGGATGCACTTTCGGCAATCGAACCGCAGCTACCGAAGCCCTGAGTTTGGAAACATGGAAGGACTGCGCAAAATCTCCGTGCTCGTGAGTTTTTATCATTAAAAAAATATTATAAAATTACGGGGATGACAGTAGTTTAGGTAACGATTTGGCAATTTCATGAAGCTGTAAAGATGGGTCTATTAATTAGCTTGGGTAATATTCCTAATTCAAATTGGCATACTGTTTTTTCGCATGATTATTAATTCGTTTATCATTAAGTCACATTTTGTTACACATTTTTAATTTATTTTATCCGTATTATTAATGCGCATAATGAAAATTGACATAATAATAACTTGGCATAAATGTAATAAGCATAACGTTACTTTGCGTAATTACAATTAGATCTGAGAAGTGAACAATTACGTGAAATATCTATCATCGGGCTGTTACAAAATAACTATAAAATTAAAAACCCCCGACGCAATTGGGTCATTATTCGAGCGTTTCAACCGCCTCACTTTCGTGGTCACATTTTCTACGAATCGGCTGAAGATTTTGATGGCGTTTCCAGTTATTTATTAGAGTACCTGTACTTCTACCACATAATTAAAAACTGTATCATAGTCTTTTGCCATTTCTACAAAAAAGTGTCCACGAAAGTGAGGCGGTTGAAACGCTCGAATAATGACCCAATTAGGTCACACATTATGTTTGCAAATAAAGTAAAACTGCATCCAAATCGGTTCACTCTTTTAAGAGCTATGATGCCAAAGACACACACAAACACACACAAGCCGATAGCGGCGTAATAATTTTTTTTTTCTTCAATCTAACTGCCAGCTCTAGTGACACAAGGCTAGTTTGGTTCAGCATCATCAGATCATCCTATTATACATTTCTAGATTTTCTATAAAACTAATCAGCATTCCTTGTTACAGCTTATTTTATTGGCAGCAGTACATCATGCAACGTCACACATAGACCCGAGAACAGCCCTGCACATCCCCGAGAAAATCATAGGAGGAGTCATAGATATCGTCCACAGCCACAAAAATAAGCCCGCACAATCCACCACCCAGCAATACCCAGCCAACACCCAACAGAACTACCAGTACCCTCAGTACCAGCAGTGGAATCAGCAAGGAAATTACCAAGGACAGAACCAGTATCAAGGACAATACCAAGGCCAGAACCAAGCTTACTACCCTCAAAATGTGGGAACATACCCTCAGAACAACGTACCAGCAACCTATCCCCAACCAACGTATCCTGTGAATCAATACCCTGTCCAGAACGGTGGCACTCAAAGCCAATTGCAAGGGCAGTACCAATATCCTCAAAATGCGGGACAGTTTCAAGGGCAGACTCAGCAAGGGACCGGGATATACCAGAGCCAAACGCAGCAGCAAAATCAAGTTCAGACAGGCCAGAACCAGTATCCCAGTCAGAACCAATTTCAAGGGCAGAATCAGGCAACTGGACAGTATACAGGACAAAGCCAGTTCCAAGGGCAGAATCAATCTACAGGCCAATATGGGGGTCAAGACTCTTCAGGGCAGTTTCAAGGGTCTGGGAGCTCACAGACTGGGAGCCAGGCGAGTGGATTCCAAGTATCAGGGGGTCAAAGTGGAAACCAGGGCCCTACTTGTGTGTGCCAAGCTTGGACGAAGCCAAATGCGGCGAAAGGCGACATGGGACCAGCTACTTTGGAGAAAACTGACAAGACTGACCTGTAACGCCTGGAGTAAATGAATAGCAAATTTTCATGTAAAAGTTTGCTCATAGAAAATTTTAGGATAGTAAGGAATTATTTATAGTATTTGGCAGTCAGTATACATTTTTAATTTATTTTATTACAAATAGATTAATTCTTTTGAAAAAGTATGAAAAGTTATGTTCCCGCTGTTTTCTCTTAATCTCTTCCGTTAGTATTTACAGCAAGGTGGCCTGTCTATTGGATGGAGCCTTAATTGTTTGTTTGTGCAAAATCCTCATTTCTTTCAAGACTTACCGCGTTGTATGTATTTAATATTCTAGTTTTAATAATTTATTCACTAGTTAAGTACATAAGCAAGTTTTAGTTGGTAATGCAATTGTAAAGGAATAAAAACATATAAGCATTATTAAATGTTACTTTTATTGACAACCATAAGGGCATTTTGTAATCGCAAAGTAAATGGTGAAGTCTTTACTTAGCTGGGCATTTTCGCAAAAAATGGACCATCGTTATTATGTAAATATTTACAAAATAAACGAATTATGAATTTCTCTTAATTGAATGAACCATGAGTAGCTACTCCGTCTGCGAAGAATAGGGGTATAAAAAATAGCCTACGACCTATTCTCAGACCTACCAAATACAGTGAAAAAAACAGAGTGTGCTTCAGCCGTGTGCTCTAAAGCACACTCGATTTTTTGTCTGCAATAATAAATTAAGTAGTTTTAGTACAAACCTTCAATAAAAGCTATCCAAGTAGGTACTGACCGCGCCCGACGTTGCTTGACCTCGGTGATCGGACGAGAACCGGTGTTTTTGTCTAATATCTTGAAAACGGTGCATCCTACGGCAAAATCAATGAAATGTTCATGCCCCTTTTAATTCCCACTCAACCCCAAACCACCCAAACCTCACATCAGGGCATCATCCCTCTGGGCCCTCCATTCCCAGTTCGTCCGAAGGGATTTTTCCCGAGCACAAGTCACCCTTCCAATCCTTAAAGTAAAAAACAGCAAAGACTTCGCGTCTTTGGCCCCTCTGGCGACTCATTCAAAAAAAAAAAAAAACCTCACATCAAACTGATTGATGCCAGACTAGCTGGGCTTTCAGCAGAATGCCACGGCATGCACGGGATGCCAAGGCATGCCGCGGAATTCTCTTTTTCTTCATCAAAATCAATAGTGTTCATGATTTCGAGTAACAATTTAAGTAAAGTTTATAAAAATAACGCTGTGAGACGTAAGTGCATAAAACTGTTAGAAACAATAATTTATACAAGCATTGACATTATTCTTATCCAAACTAAGTAGTTATACTAAAACTCTTATGCTTCGATAGGGATGTTGATCCCACCAATCAACTGACGTACTTTTTATGAGCTGTCAAAACACAATTCTCCCATAGAGTTTGAATGGCAATAGCAACTTATGACGTCACTTGTTCGCCAACTCAATCAACTAACTATTTATTTGTTTTAAATCAACAAAAAATCTTATTTTGCAGTTAATCGAAAATTAATCTGGTTTTCAGGGCTAAAATAAAGCGTTTTTTGACTGTAGTCGGTCTTCGAACTATTTTTCAATGGCGTCAACATCCCTAAAATTGTACTGTAAATTGCCTAGGGAAAACCCCCTTTAAAGCAACCCTCTGGAATTTCCCATGTAAGTATATTCGACAAAAGGGGCATCAAACCCAGCTTTTACTTGTCACGTTGGTGACACGTGTAGGAAGAGTCACGGAATAAAAAGGTTCGTGAGTTTTCGACTCGATGTCAACGAGTTAAGATCGAAAAGTGACAAACCTCTTCATTCCGCTATTATGCTTTAACTAGCTTTTTTCCGCGGCTTCGCTCGCGTGTAGCATGAGAATTCCAAAGAACCAAGATGTCAAGCAAGCAGGCATACAGGCAAACAAGCAAGCATGCAAGCATGCAAGCAAGCATGCAAGAAAGATGCGAGCAAGCATGCATGCACGCTTGCTTGCTTGCGTGACAATGGGACCATCTCAGGAGTATATTATTATTTTCTTTCGAATAAAAAAAGAATTTTTAAAATCTGTCCACAAATTGACCGAGAAATCGGTGAACATACCTACATAAAAAAAATATTAATATTGGAATGCATAACCTCCTTCTTTTTTGAAGTCGGTTAGAGAGCCCTTTGCGGCCTACTTACAGTATAAACTTATGACTTACTTACAGTAAAACGCAAAATCCCGTTTTTTTCCCGTTACCTAACCGTAAGAATTTCGGGAAATACTTTCTTAATACTCCCTTACACTTCCCAAGGAACCCACTTGAAAAATTTCAGCTTTCTACGACCAGTAAAACGAAAAATCCCGTTTTTTCCCGTTGCCGTGGGAATTTTGGAAAGTCCTCTCTCAATGCTCCTCTACACTCCCCAAGCAACCTCATGCCGAATTTCAGCTTTCTACGACCAGTAAAACGAAAAATCCCGTTTTTCCCGTTTCCGTGGGAATTTTGGAAAGTCCTCTCTCAATGCTCCTCTACACTCCCCAAGCAACCTCATGCCGAATTTCAGCTTTCTACGACCAGTAAAACGAAAAATCCCGTTTTTCCCGTTCCCGTGGGAATTTTAGAAATTCCTCTCTTAATGCTCTTTGACACTTCCCAAGCAACCTACATGCCGAATTTCAGCTTTCTACGACCAGTAAAACGAAAAATCCCGTTTTTTCCCGTTCCCGTGGGAATTTTAGAAATTCCTCTTACAATGCTCCTCTACACTTCCCAAGCAACCTACATGCCGAATTTCAGCTTTCTACGACCAGTAAAACGAAAAATCTGTTTTTTTCCTTATCCCGCGGGAATTTCCAAAAATCCTTAAAAGTATTTTTTACTTTTATAATTACCTACTTTTATGCCAAATTTGAAGAGTCTAATAATTATAGTTCATAGGTTCCCGTTGAACTGAATATATAAATCCCGTTTTTTCCTTATCCCGTGGGAATTTTGAAAAATCCTGAAATTAATGTTTTAACTAATGTAATACCTACCTGTGTATCAAATTTGAAGAGTCTAGTTATTATAGTTACTGAGATAGGGTCACTCGGAATCGAATATATAAATCCCGTTTTTTCCCGTTTCCGTGGGAATTCCCAAAAATCCTTCCTTAGTGGATGCCTACATTCCATAAGGTATCTATGTGCAATATTTCAAGTCTCTAGGTCCTGTGGTTTGGGCTGTGCGTTGATATATCAACAGTCAGTCAGTCAGTCAGTCAGTCAGTTTAGAATTTTATATATATAGATAATACAGTATTTTCCAGTCTTGATTTAAAATTCGCAACCGTATTACATAAGCCGAAAGGTTTAAAGTCGAATGATGTCCTTAAATTGCAATAGATATTTTAAATTGAGTAGACAGAGCCTTGGAGACACTTTAATATTCTTAAGAGTGATTTTAGCTAAATTCTTTGATTTATAATTCAATTAAGGGAACGTATGTACCGACTCTACCGGAGGATTTATAATCTGAACTAGCTGACCCCGCAACCGCTGTTTTGCCATATATCACCTAGGGGTATAAAAATTAGCCTACGACCTATTCTCAGACCTAGCAAATATAAAGAAAAAAGTTTCATAAAAATCGGTCCAGCCGTTTCTTAGGAGTTCGATAACAAACACAGTGCCACGAGATTTTTATATATTAGAAAGAAGAAGATTTACCAAGCACAGAGTTGTAATTTTTGGAACATGTAATCCGATGTTAGCAAAATTAAAACAGCAGCCATTTTTAACCGACTTCAAAAATGAGAAAGTGTAATGGTACGTTTGTATTTTATTATCTTTTTTTTGAAAGGGTACCCTTGGTACCCTTCGGACCTTCATATGAAGAAAGGTATTTTTTTAATTAAGGAAGTTTTTGAGTTGATTTTTTTTGCTCAAATTATTTCATATAGTTATGAGATGAGTAGGTAATTTAATGTGTTGTGAAGTGTATTTTTGGTTAATTAGACTACTACTTATACCCTAAGTTTAAAGCGCGGGAGACCTAGACATAGACATAGCTTGCGCAGATTATACCAAATCAATTCTTCAAGACCAACAACCTGACACATTGACCAGAGCAGACGCACCAAACTTAGTTCTGCCAATTCTCAAACGAAATCCAACGCTAACTGCATGGAATAAAGTCTTCTCCAAGTGCATTAACTATGGTGGTAATTTCACAACCCTATTCGGAAACCGGCCTACATAGATCTACCACACCCTCTTGTTCACGTACGTTGTAAGACCAAATGAGGGGAGATGCTACTGGGTGAAGGGGTCTTTTAGTTTGGTTATTCAGAAACTAGGGCTGTTAGCATGCGCGCGCCGGGGTTGTTACGTAATCGTTACGTAAGAGGGTTGCAGGGGGTTCTAAGGGTGTCTAAGGGGGAGGGTGCGGCGGGGAGGGACGGCACTGGGGCGAACTGGCCGACAATCGATTTAGTACCGCAGTCGGGCAGAGACTGGCAGAGAGTAAGAACATGGCGGACAAAACTAAGGTTGTGGAGCAGTATTACGCGCCACCTCCAGACCTAGGGAAATGGGAGTCGTTGAGAATCTTCCTGTGGAACTCGGAAACCGGCCAGTTCCTCGGCCGTACCGGAACCAGCTGGGGTAAGTCGTTCGAATTTCAAACAAAGACATTTCAAATTCGATTTTTTTTTCTTTTAAATTCGAACCGTTGTTTTTTCCATCAGCCTGGTTAATATCGTGGATTTTCAGCCAGCAATTTGTAATAATGGAATGGAACGTTCCTGTCATTCTATTGTTTTCATTGAAACTATAATTGAGGATGACATTATGTAATACGCCCTTTCAGTTATTGCTTTTCATAATTACTGGCACCTTCGTACATAACTATGAGTTTTAATATAAATGTTACATGGTTACATTTCATCGAGGAGCTCCATATAAATGTTTAGTTAAACTTTCAATTGATAATTCTCATGCAAAAGTTCATTTGCCTCTGTTATGTGATAATGATATAAAACAGTCGGTTTATTAACCTGAAAGGGCAAAGGCTATTTCATAATTACTTCGACCTAAGATTAATCAGACATCAAAATAATATATATGCTTATTAGGTAATCGGGAAAATTCGGGTGAAATCGCAAGCGTTCGGTTCAGGTCCGATCCAGATTATCGGAACTATCGGATAAACGAAGTAACCAATTTAAAGTGAATAAGAACGACCTTCGTAACGATATTGTTAATTGAACGTTATTTAGTTAACAGAATTACAAATTTCGCTAAGTCGCGTATCTCGATGATTTGTCTGATCTTTTAAACAAAGTATTGGACAGTGTTTTGTTTCTGCCGACTTTCATTCAATATGAAGGCATTTTCTTGCCGTTTTTTCAGGGTATGGTTCGAATTTGGAACGGTATAGGGTATAACGATTTCCCGGGCTGTGATTGGTCCGCTGCGCGGATTCCCGCGTCGATGCGCGCGCACCGTCCTTCGCCCTATCGATCCAAGGACGTCTGGATACTAATGGATATTACTATAACTATTCTAAGAAAAGTAGAAGACAATACGAAATCTATCCAAATATATAAAATTCAACGTCCTGACTGAGTGATATGATAGGTATATCAACGCACAGCCCAAACCGATGAAGCTAGACTTGAAATTTGGCATACATATACCTTGAGTGTCATAAAGGTATATATATCATCATCCCAGCTTATATATATACGTCCCACTGCAGGGCACAGGCCTCCTCTCAGAATGAGAGGGCTTGGGCCGTAGTTCCCACGCGGGCCCAGTGCGGATTGGGAACTTCACACACACTAATGAATTTGTCCGCAGGTGTATGCAGATTTCCTCACGATGTTTTCCTTCACCGTAAAGCTCATGGTAAATTTCAAATATAATTTCGCATATAAATTCCGAAAAACTCAGAGGTGCGAGCCGGGATTTGAACCCACGACCCTCTGCTTGAGAGGCCATTGGTCAAACCGCTAGGCCACCACGGCTTTTTCAATAAAGGTAGGTACTCTAAGAAGTAATTATTTAAATTCCCACGGGATAGGGAGTAAATGGGATTTATATTTTCGCTTCAAAGTGGACATTATCTCCGTAACTATAATTATTAGAGACTTTAAATTTGGCAAACAAGTAGGTAGGTGATTTGATTGTAACAGTAAAAAAAAAATTTTTGGATTTTCGAAAAATCCCACTGCATAAGGAAAAAAGCTGAGGTCTCATTTTTCCTTGATTTCGTTATACCCGTTGGTAATAACCAACATAACTAGATCTCAAAATAACTTGGTGTCAAAATGGCTGAATCCCAAAATACCTGTATTTTTTCTCAAAACACCGGATTTTTAATACGACTGAATTTTAAAATGTCATTGTCTCATAATAACTAAACATCACAACACCTTCATCGCAAAACAATCAAATCCCAAAATACCTAAATATTAACAGTTATCATGACAGTTAAACTAGATAAAAGCTTGTAAAAAAAATTAGGTATTTTAAGACTGTGACATTTTGCCTTTCCGGTGTTTGAAGGAAATGCACATATCAATATTTAGTCATTTCGGGAAGTGGACGTTTTCGGTCAAAGTTTCGTTTATTTTAATAATGCGTCAATTTGATATTTAGTCAAATTAGTTAATAAGGCATTACTTATGCAATTTTCTTTTAATGAACCCTAAACGGAAAAAAGGATTTATACATTCAATTCAATGGGACCTTATCTCAGTAGCCATTCCTTTCGAATCATAGAGGTGCAAAAGGAGGTAGAGTCCAAAGGATAGTCTCTACATCACAACATAGTATAAAACAAAGTCTCTTCCCGCTGTCTGTCTGTCCCTATGTATGCTTAGAAGATCTTTAAAACTTTGCAACGGATTTTGATACAGTTTTTTTAATAGATAGAGTGATTCAAGAGGAAGGTTTATATGTCTAATACATGGGCATTTTCAGAAAAAAGCGTACCCTGTACTTTTTTTTTAAAACCTAACAAATTTTGGGTTATTTCTACTCAGAATCACAAGCACTATCGATTTAAGCAATAAAAAAAGTGTCCCTCTTTTAATTGTCAGTTTGGTGACGCAGTTAACCATACAAGTTGTATGGACCGTCACAAAACTGACTAATATTTTTTGTAAGGAAAAATTAAGGATAATTAAAGAAAACGGGTACATTTTTTTCTGAAAACTCCCAGATGCATAATTGCACCCGTGCGAAGCCGGGGCGGGTTGCTAGATTAATATAAATTAGAGTCGGTCAGATGATGCGGTTGCTCGTTAGTCTCCCTCTTGTAATAAAAAAAAAGAACGATCATTAGCGGGATATTAATTAAGTATTATATGTCTTAATGCAGATATTTATCTATCTGTACCGCAATCTTCATCTAAATCTGCACGGCCGTTAGTTTGTTATTGAACAAACATTCAAATATCCAAATACTTTACAAACTCTCTCATTCGTAATATTACAAGGATGGTTTGCACGCTGCGTGCAATAAGTAAAGTGATACGCGATTTTTTCTCATCCGTGAAATTGTCTCTTACGACTACTTAGTTGAATGGACCCAAGCGAAGGGTGCATATTTATTTATTTATTTATTTATTTATTTATGTTTTTGGGCACAAACGGTACAATAAAACTTATACTACAAACAGTTACATTAAAAAATTAACCAACAAAGTTGCCACAGGTTATTAACTCTTAATAATGATAATATAGGTATCTAACGGGTGTAAAAGCAACATACATGCATGCAAAAAACTACGACTAAGAAAAAGAAAAACGAGAATGTGCACCTAACCCATTCTCAGCAAACAAATACAAAAATGGCAATCAAATTACTTACTTATTACTAATGAAAGACTTATATTTGCTTAGAGACATGCTAAAAATATCAATTTCAGAGAATTTGCTGTTGTGCATTCTACAAACTCGTTTAATAAAAGAGTTCGCAGCATACTTACGATGGGTAAAGGGTTCATAAAGCATACAGTTAGAATTTCTTGAATTCAGGCGAGGTACTCTCAAACCTAATTTACTTAGAAGATACGGGGAGTCAATCTCATACAATAATATTTTGAATAACAAAACCTGATCTTTGAACGTGCGCCTACTCTCGAGAGATACAATTTCTTTATTAAAATGTTGCCCAGTCCACGAGGCCTTAAAATGTAAATGCTTAATCAGTTTGTTTTGAATTCTTTCAATCGAATCCTTGTAAACATTATACTGAGGATTCCAAACAGCCGAAGAATACTCAAGGATTGGCCTGACCAAGGAGTTATAAAGATCAAGAATAGTATTAGGGCTATGGAACTCCTTCCCAATCCTAAGGACAAAACCCAGAAGTTTAAAGGCCCTATTGGTAACGTAATGTATATGCTCACAAAAACTCAATTTACTATCAATGTACACTCCTAAATCCTTTACAGTAGTTGTTCTCCGTATAATTTCATTATTCAATAAGTAATCATATTCAATAACATTCTTTTTTCTGGTAAAGGAGATCACGTTACATTTTTTAACATTCAAATGTAGAGCATTATCAATACAATATTGGCAAAGCCTATGTAGATCACTCTGTAATCCCGAACAATCCTCAGCAGTTTTAATAATTTTAAATATTTTTTTGTCATCTGCGTAAAGTAAGCAGTTACTCGATTTGAACTGAGAAACTACATCATTTATGAAAATGTTAAAGAAGAGAGGTCCCAGATGAGACCCCTGGGGGACTCCTGATGGGACAGGTACAAAACTAGAGCAAAAACCTTTGACCGCTACCGCCTGAGACCGACCCCTCAAGTAAGACTCCACCCAGCGCAGAAGATCCCCATGCACACCAGCAAACTCAAGCTTACGCAACAACAACTCATGAGAGATTTTGTCAAAAGCCTTTGAGTAGTCAGTGTACACGGCGTCCACCTGGAAGCCTTCGTCCATCGCAGTGTAGACCTGATCAACAAATTCACAAAGGTTGGACTCAGTAGATTTCTTGTCGACGAAGCCATGCTGTTCCTGAATAATAACTGATCTTAAAACAGGAGAGACCGCGTCATAGATGATCCTCTCAAATAGTTTAGGAATGACACTAATCTTGGAAATCGGTCGATAATTGCTGATATCATGCCTGTCGCCCGCCTTAAACACCGGGGTTACAAAAGATTGCTTCCAGTAATCAGGCATAATCCCCGATTTTAATGACCTATTGAAAAGAATACTGATTGGCATTGACAATTGGCTTCGGCAATGGTGCCAAAACAAAGGTGGTATGCCATCGGGGCCAGAACCCTTTTTTAAATTAAGATTTCTTAAATAACAACACACTTTGTCACATGTTATATCCACTGTATTAATATTAATAAAATTTGAATAATTACCCGAAGGAACAGAGATACTGTCACTGACAACCGATGTTTCGAAAACCGAATGAAAATAACTATTAAACAGAGCACAAATCTGGACACCATTTGAAGCAGTCTCATCCCCCAAAAACATAGAATCCGGAACAGTAGAGCTTGACGAAGCATTACCCTTTTTCGTGTTAACAAAACGCCAAAAATATTTACTGTTTTCTCTAATTTTGGATTCCGCATATACTATATAATTCTGGTAACACGATTCTTGAATTCGTTTCTGACGTTCCCTAAGTAAAGAGAACGTATTGTAGTCACCAAGCCGGCCATAAGTTTTCCATTTTTTATGGAATTTTAACTTTTCGTTAATTATTTTTATTAAAGGTCTGGAATACCAGACAGGATATTTTAAATTATTATTTACTACTTTAGACGGAACGCAATGGGAAATTACTTCTTCGAGTATTTCATAGAATCGCTGTACCGAAACATTTATATCTTCAGAGGCAAGGCTAATTTCCCAGTCTATAACGGCTAGTCGTCGGTTAACCTCATCGTAATCAGTAGCCTTAAAAAGTCGTACAATACGTGGTGGAGGCCGCAAAGACTGCCAGCCCAAATCACTGATTTCAATGACAAGTGAAGGATGATATTTATCCTCCTGCACAAAGGAGTGCTCGGCTTTTTTCACAAAGCAATTCAAATTTCCTATAACTAAATCTAATATTTTCCCATAGATGTTACGAACAAGATTAAATTGCCGCAAGTCATTGAATGACAGAAATGCCCCAAGGGACTCTACAACTGGTGAAATATTACCAGGAGCCTCAAGCAAAGCGTGTCCAGAGCCCGATAGAGACGCGGTCCAGAGCGCTTGACATAAATTAAAATCACCAACGATAAAATAAAGGTCATCAGCATTTTCCAATATACCACTGGACACCGACTCGAAAAATTCCAGCTGAGCATCGTGCAATTGAGGGCACGGCGGAAAATAGCAGCAGTATATGCGGCAATGCGGCATATTTAATGTAATGTATGTAATGTATTGTGTAACTGAATGCTACCTATATCACCACAATAAATTCCAACAAATATGATAATTTAGATGCAACTATATCGGTAAATTGAGGGAAATAGCTACAGTTGAGAAAATTGAACCGCATATCGGCCCAAATGCTCTCGAATGGAGACCACGGACTGGCAAGCGCAGAGCGGGACATCCACCAACGAGATGGACGGAAGAATTGGTGAAGGCCGCAGGTTCAGGGTATGGATGCAAGTCGCTTCCAACCGTAATGATTGGACGTCAATGAGGGAGGCCTATGTCCAGCAGTGGACGTCCTGAAATGATGATGATAATGATTTTTTTTTTTTTTTTTATGTATGAAAGGCCAGACAAACGAACTAGTGGGTCACCTGATGTTAAATGACCACCACTGTCCATAGACACCTGCAGCGCTTTACGCGATGCCAGTGCGTTGTCGGCCCTTAAGGAGAGGGAATAGGGGAAGGGGGAGAGGGAAGGGGTGAGTTATTGGGCCCCCGGCACTCTCACTGACCGTACGAAACGCTACACGGACGCTACGCTACGCTACGTATCGGAGTTTGGCTTTTTCGCAAAAAATTTCACAATGATTCCTTTGGCAGATGTGTGAACTGTGAACATGATATTTGGAGCGAAAAGGTACGATCTTCAATTTCTTCTACAGTACCTTCGTGCTCTGCTAAAGAAATTACCTACTTATTTTATAAATTAATTAACTCCAGACTTAATTCTGGGAGTAGAGTAACACCACACAAGATTCTGATGTTTTTTGAGTTCATTCTCAAAGCAAAAATCAAAAACAAGCACACGTTCGTTTCCCAGACAATATCATGTAGGCTTATACATCCCGCTTGGGCCGTAGTCTTCACGCGGGCTCAGTGCAAACTGGGAACTTCACACACACAGTAAAACAAATTTACAAAACGAATGTTTTTTATAGGTCTGATTCAATGCGATAAAGTTACAACTCCAGTAATGCTCTATCTATTATACAACTCCAGTCAATTTATCCGTATGATGCAACTTCATTATTGGCGGCGCGGGCGCACCTCGTAGGGTTGCCACTTTGTTAGAGTATAGGTAGCTATTCGAGAATACGCGTGAATTTGTCAAAATTAGACTTTAATAACATTGTAATAAGAGTCACGCCACGCGTCATCATGAATGACTCTATATAATACGAATTTTAAAATTCACCCTTGGTGGTGTTGGTGATTTCATGTTTTTTTATGTACAATAAAGAGTTTTCCATATCGCACCGTAAAAAAATCGGACACTTTTGTAGACTTTTCCCATTCCGGACCGGAATTTTCCGGTCCGGTCTTGTAGTGCACAAACGCCCTGACAGTATGTAAAAAATCCCTTCGCGGCCTACTTACAGAATGAGTCTTGATTCTGATTGATTTTGGGTACCTACGTGACACTAAATATTATGGGATGTTATTAAACCGTGTATAGTTAAGATAGCTTATTACGACTGTCGGAAAATAATGGAAATTCAATTCAATTCAATTCATTTATTTAAACAGTTTTAGTACATAGTATAATAATTATTAGTAGGCACTTTACTTAATCTATGTTAGGTATTATATCTAGGTACTAAACTAATGGCTCGACTTAAGCGTCTAACCGCCTTTACGCCTACTACAGAAGACTAACAGGTTACTACTAAAATATAAACTAATGCCTAAACTAGGATACATAAGTAGCCTGTATCTTAGGCAACAAATAAAGGTCCTTAAAGTTAACATAAAAACCAGATTACAATTTAACTGTTATTTAAACTTAGAAAAAAATAAAATATGAAAAGTAAGTAACTACGGCTTAAATAATTGAATACATTACGAAACTAGAGTCAGAAGGTTTTCGGTTTCTACATAGGATAATGATTGTAACCACTGCTAATTTGGATTTACAACTATTGTAGTTAAGATCATAGATATTCTGGAGTCTATTAATTTTGTTGAAGAGATAGGGGCCCAAGAACGAAGCGAATTTGCGCATGAAAGCATGCCTAGGGCGTGGCGTCTTAAATACTATGTCTGACCGCCTTTTGTCAGAGATACTGCGGTTGTAAGGGGCGGATTTGTGCTGATCAAGGATGAAATGATAATATAGTACTAGATTGTTCAAACAAAGGACTAAAACAAGCCATAATGACACGAGATATTTAGCCACCCGAGCGATAGCGAGTTGTTCGAGTTGTCATTATGGTAGTTTAGTCCCGCGTTAAACACTCTACTTTTCACTTTGAATGCGAGGAAAGAAATTACGTACAAAATTACTTTTTTACAACGTATGCTCAATACGAGCAATGGACATCTGTTCACAATTCAAATAGCAAAAAAAAATACCGCTGTCTTTTCTTTTCTTTTATATTTTTTTGTAAAGTGACGCTTTAAATGCTTGCATAATTAGCCAACAGATTCTAACTTAAAGACTATGTTAAAACTAATTGGACTATGCATGTAAGAATGATAATTGTTCATTCATTAGAATCGGCAAATAAATTAACCTAATTGATCTAAGTTCACACACAAAATATATTGTTAACTGAAACACTTACCCGTGAATAAAGAAACGACTTTTTAAGTTTATTTTCTATATGCCAATTCTTTGTTAAATTATATCTAATTATACTTTCTATTTACTATTAAATGCAACTGACATCGCATTATTTTGAAGTCACGCCATATTAACTTTCAAACGTAACTGCTCTATCTACCGTACACTCCAGCACTGCTTTGCCGACAGTGCGGATTGCTATTTTATCGACAGAGCAGGGAACTGCTTTGCCGACAGCGTTATTAAAAAAAAAAAACAAATTAAAAAACACCTAAGCTAAAGGAAATCTTTCTTTACATGCAAAATAAAATGAATTCATCTTTAATATTTTATAATTAAATAGATTAATTCGTAATTATTCAATGTGTTTCACGAAATAATTATTTTTTAAATATTTTTTATACAGTTGTCATTTTGAGGTTATTTCCACGCCCTAAAGGCTTCCACAGACCGAAGCGCAGGGCGCTACAGTGCGTCCGCAGCGCGCTACGGTCTGTGGAAAGCTTTAAAATTGTCTATACCCAGTTACTGAAAATGGCGATAATCCTCCATTCACAAACACCGTGATTGGCAGTTTAGGGGTTTCCATAGTCAATTAAAAAAATTTAACTTTAATCCCTAGAGATCAAAAAAGAGCTTTAGTCCCGATATGCAGAGACTAAAGTAACATTTTAAGAGCATGAGAAGTGAAAAATAACTTTAATTCCAATACTAGATGAAAAAACCCGTCTGTATAATTCCCGTTTCCAAGGTATTCCGGGAAAATAGGTACGTATGTTACTCTCGGAAACTCTCGGAACTGAGACGAATCTAATGACACCTCACACTTCAAAATCCACTGAGCCATTTAGGCTGCAGGGCATGTCAAAGAATGATACATAGGTATATACATACTTAAATACATACGCTCGAATAACAAAACCCTCCTTCAACAGTCGGGTGAAAAGAATCTAAAATAAATACCTAGCGCAGTTGGCATCCCTAGCCTATCAATAAAAGACGAAATAGACTTCGTGATTTCAATAAACACTAATCGAAATTATCAAGTGACATTCACGATGCTCGCGTCACACACGCACATCACACAACTTTTCAAGTTTTAAAAAAATATATATTTTTTGTATTTTTGAGGCTTCACTCGCTATATATCATCATCATCATCCCAGCCTATATACGACCCACTGCAGGGCACGGGCCTCCTCTCTGAATGAGAGGGCTTGGGTCGTAGTTCCCATGCCATACCCATACCACAGGCCATACACATTTTTGGTCCATTTTTTTTACCCCCTATTTTTACCCCTTATTTTTTTTTCTCGTCTAACTTTATAGTTTGGGGTATCATTGGATAGGTCTCTTACAATAATTACGAGGTGGTCAAGACGATTTTTCGATACAGTGATTCGCTTGCGAAATATTCAACATTGAAGTCCTTTTTTTTGTTATAATCGAGCGTCTTCCTCCCCCTCTGAAAGCTAAACAGCTGGTTTAAAAATTTTGAAAAAAATCATGATGGAAGTAAACATATTAAATTTACAAGAAAAAGTATAACGCCTAATTTGTCTTGAGAATTGGTAGTACTTAAGAGTAAATAGCAGCCTGACCTATAGTGCGGGCGCTAGAGGTAGTTGAGTATACAAAATGTGAGGACCGGCAACTATGACCGTATTCTTAAGGGGGTGATCCATTTGCGGACTTAAAACCGTCGAATTTGCTCGCTGGCTCGCTGTTGCATACTTGAAATTCTAAAGTCCGCAGACTTTTAAGTGCTCCATTGGCGGTTTGGACCTTTGGGTCGCGAGTTCGTTGGCGTACCGGCGGTTTTGCTCGCCAATGGATCACCCCCTTCATATCTGAGACTCTAAATAATAAATAATAAAACACATCTTGCCGCCAGCTATAATGGTCCCTTCCCGCTCCCTTCATACCCCTTACGTACCTTCGCCCATACGGTAAGCATAACGCGCTTGTGTTTAGTGTGTTTCTACATCTTTGTTAAGCCGTGTTTTTTGTATACGTATAAGACAATTCCTAATAAGATTGAAGATATTGATCTTAAATCTTATTAGGAATTGCAAATTATAAGAAATCCTGAAATTTCTACATCTAAAAAAATACAAAAAGGTGGTATTAAAAAATGTGTCTTATCGGATACGCTATCAAGTAAGGGTTAAAGTACTACTAATTCTCAAGACAAATTAGCCGTTATAGTTCTTCTTGTAAATATTTACTTCCAACATGAATTTTTTCAAAATTTTCAAACCAGCTGTTTAGCTTTTAGAGGGGGAGGGAGACGCTCGATTTTAACAAAAAAATTTACTTTGAAGTTGAATATTTCGCAAACGAATTACTGTGTCGAAAAATCGTCTTCACAATCTCGTAATTATTTTAAGAGACCTATCCAATGATTCCCAACACTATAAAGTTAGACGAGAAAAAAAAATAAGGGGTAAAAAAACGGACCAATAAATTGACCGGCAAGATCCACATTATTAATTTTGGACCTTTTCTTAACTCAAAACCATTGGTGGAATTCGGTCCTCACATTTTGCATACTCAACTACCTCTAGCGCCCGCTCTATTATGGGAACACACTAACTTGTACAAAAAACGAGCTTCAAAATCGATTGTTAAAAGGAAAGATAATTGCACTTTAGTGCATTTACCTCGGTCACTGCGCATGCCTGAAAACCTGTGCCGTGACCTAGCCTACTTTATACCACCACGAACATTTTGTTACATAGACCATCCATTGCAGAGAAAACATTATATCTAAGGCGTACTATAAATTTAAAGTCTATATCATGGACAGGGATGTTTGGAAATGATTCCGATCCGCATTGGCGATCTCTAGTCTCAAATTAACGACCGCCTTAGCCTAGTTGGTAGTGACCCTGCCTACGAATCAAGAGGTCCTGGGTTCAAATCCCGGTAAGGGCATTTATTTGTGTGATGAGCACGAATATTTGTTCCTGAGTTATGGATGTTTTCTATGTATTTAAGTATTTATTTATCTATATAAGTATGTTTATCGTCGTCTAGTAACCCATAGTACAAGCTTTGCTTAGTTTGGGACTAGGGCGATTTGTGTAAGATTGTCCCCTAATATTTTTTTTTTTAATATTTATTTTAAATAGCGTATCTATCTACTGTGATAAAAAATTTAGTTGTATTAAAAATACTTTAGATGTATGTTATTTTATAGATCTGTTTAAAAAAAAATACCTTGTTGAGTTTCTTGCCGGTTTCTTCTCAACAGGGTTTTCTCGAACCGGTGGTAGATTCTTCGACGTTCATAGGAGCATCAATTGATGCCTAAATTGAATAAAGAATTTTGACTTTGACTCGACTGTGAATTCCTCCGAAACGGCTTGACCGATTTTTATCATTTTTTTTTCTCTATATTTGGTAGGTCTCAGAATAGGTCGTAGGCTATTTTTATACCCCTATTCTTTGCGGACGGAGTCGCGGGCAACAGCTAGTAGAAGAATATTATTTTGTCTGCCACGGCACAAGTCTATCACTCTCGGTATCTTAAGATATGAATCGACCTTAACTAAGCGATAAAGATTTTTTTGTTTATTTTTTCAGAACTGGTATAACTTGATATCAGGTTATCATTGAGTTTTGGAGCACCCTGTATAAATAAATTTACTGAGTAGGGTTGATCCCGAGTATATCTCTAGACTCACCCTGTATGTTTTCTATTAGTCTGTAGTATCATTGGTGCTTTATTTTTAGGCACACTAAATTAAAATTGTCGTCAATGACGCCACTCTCATTATGGTGCTCTAATGAACGCGGGTGCGAAACGACGGTCATTAGCACCGGATTAGGCGCAGGGTCGCGTGCGCACACCTAACTGGTAACTTTGTGAGCTGTGCCCCGCAAAATGGCTGAAATAGCTCAACCATTTTGAAAAAAAAATTAAAAACTTTTTGTAACAAAGAACATCTCTACAGGTGCTCCAAAAGTAGTAGCTTGACAGAGTAGATAGTGAAAGATTTAGCATAAAAACGCGTTGTTAGCCAATGTCTCGTAGCTTTGGATTTCTGTCTACAAATGGGAATGCATCGATTAGTTAGGAAACTACCAATAACGCCACTTGACAGTCAATTTGCAGAAACGATCCGTCTTGACCCGGTTCGGCGCCCGGAAGAATTTTGCCATATACTCTCGAACCAACTGAATAGTGAATACTTAGAGAACAAAAGTGTCCCAGGTTTTTTTTCCGTTGAGTTACCATTTTTCATAGACTATACATGACCATAACTAAATGGAAGAGTCGAAAATTAAAATTGATGTTTTGGGACTCTTTTTTTCTACTAGTACGATCGACAAAGCTCGTGGTTCTAAGCAGAAATAACAAACGATTTTTCAAATTAAAAAAATAATTAATTCAATAATTGGTTAATTAACTATTAGGCTACAACATTTGTATTTGTTTGCAGCTAAAATCCTCCTGTTCTACGTGATATTCTATGCCGTGCTCATCGGCTTCTTCGCCGGGCTGCTGGCCGTTTTCTACCAAACGCTGGACATGAAGATGCCCAAATGGCAGCTGGACAGCTCCCTGATTGGAGCCAATCCTGGTTAGTACGGACAAAAATACATTAGATTTTTTATTTCACATAAAAAAAAACCGAAAAGAAATGCTGGGGCTCAGGATCAAATCCAGGCCTTTTTCAATCCGGGACCCGTTACACCAACTCGAGCTTACCGATAAATTAAATTCGCAGATCAGGAAGTAAACTTTCTGAATTAGCTATGTATACAATCAAGTGATAGACAAAAAACACAAATAAAAGTAAAATTGGAGTAGAAAAATAAAAATACAAAAAGATTCCAAATATACCAAACTTGAAAAGATGGCTTAAGCGCGACATCTCTTGGTCCGGGTGAGCGGATAGTTCCGAAGGAGTGTTGACGTCTCTCGTTGAGAGTATTAACATAGATATCGCTAGTATCGCTGCAAATATCTAGGCGGGGGGAGCGTCTTTATCCATATTGTGTGGTTAGTATTCCATTGGCCCGGACAATGCGGAAATATGTACATATGAAGGAAGCAGTCCGCTTCATCTTTTCTAATACGAATTGCTAAGGAATGGAATTCGCTATCGTCGTCTATATTTCCAGATAAATACAACCTAGGGCTCTTCAAGGTTTTGGCCTCATCTGCACTTTTCATCAGGTGAGATGGAGTCACGGGTCAGTTTTATGCGAAAAACCCCTAAGCCACTGGCAAAAAAATAATCATAGGTCAGTTTATAACTAAAACTCTTGTTCTGTCTCCAGGTCTTGGATTCCGACCAATGCCCGACACCGCCAACGTCGAAAGTACGCTGATCTACTACCGCGCCAACGACAAAGGCTCCGTGCTCAAGTGGGCCCAGGTCATCGACCAATACTTGGACCGTAAGTGACCCATCCATCAACCAACAGCCATAGTCTGTCCACAGCTGAACGAAGACCTTCATGTTATGCCACAACGTTCTAATTCTTTAGTGGCATATTTAAAATATATGCATAAAATCACGCCTGTATTACCAAATGGGTAGGCAGGGCATCCAAAACGTTACATTTATCTACGTTTAGAGTCCACTTAAAGTGGTATAATAGTGACAGCTTGCTAACCTATCGCCTACAATTGGGGTTCTAGTGAAAAAGGGGTTAAGTCTGCAGAAATTAAACAGCTATTTTCTATTTTATGTGTAAAGGGGGTTAAGTCGAAATCAGCTGTTCAACTTCTGCAGAATTAACCCCTTTTTCACTAGATCCCCATACCTTAACCTATTTCCTTAGTCGCTTCTTACGACATCCACGGAAGAAACGGAGAGATGTAGGTAACTAATTCTAAACTCGACATGATGTGATTTTATGGAATTCCTACAGGAACGGGGACGGGTCAGAAACAAGCTGTTAAGTAAAACAATTGTGCGGTATGTTAATACTACTTAAGCTTGGGTACCGAAGTCCAAGTAAAGAGAGTTGGAAGTTCTTACTTTTGCATTCGTTGAAAAACTTCGATATTTTCATGTAGAATATAGCGGTTTCTCTAATTGATGGCTAGATGGCGCTCGAGGTCGCTACAGTAAAATTGTTTTCAGTTTTCGTGTATCCTCACAGGTGGCGCTGTAATAAAACAGCGTTATACAACATTCTTTCTCAGGGTCTCCCCATATAGATCTATCGAAGCGGAATGGGCTTCAGCCGATCGGAAAAACCTTTATGTTTAGAGCGAAAAAGAGGCCGAGCCGATCAACGTCTTTTTCGCTCTTATTGCGTTGACATAAACGCTTTTCCGATCGTCTCAAGCCGATTTCCCGTCGATAGATATGAGGGGATCCTAAGTGGCAATACTTCCTCAGAATACCGTAAGAAGGGCAGCGGCAGCGGCGAAGCGCAGGGCGCCGAGAACCGAGTAGCCTGCGGTCCCAACACGGGGCCGCTTGGAGAGAAGCAGGTCTGCGACGTGCCCGTAGATGACTTCCACCCCTGCACGCCCAACAACCAGTACAACTACGAACAGGGGGCGCCATGCGTGTTCTTGAAGCTCAATAAGGTGAGAATGAATTACTACTAATTTAATATTAAGTACCTGGGCGACCGAGCTCTGCTCGGGTAGAAACTCGGTACCAAGCGTTTTCCCAGAGATAAGACCAAGCTAGATCAATTTTTCATCCCCGAAAACCCCCAAATACCAAATTTCATCGAAATCGTTGGAGCCGTTTCCGAGATCAAAACACCGGAGGGGTGGGGGGTGAGAGGGGGGAGGGGATGCGGGGGAGGGAGCGCGGGGGTATTAAAGGGGGGATGAAAATTTCATTTATTTTGCCGTAGGATGCACCGTTTTCAAGATATTTGACAAAAACACCGGAGGGGGTGGGGGGGGGGGGTGAGTCACGTTAAACTATCGTCCGTAAACCGACTTTACAGACAACCGGCTTTTCCTGTTCTGTGCTCCCAATAGGGAACGTGCACATTATGATCTGCTCGAAGTCGGCGAAATTTAGCTTTATATTCTAATGTAAACAAAAATAGCCGGAAAACACGAGTAAAAGCGATTTTCTGAAAATGAAACATAGCTAGATCAGTTTTTCATCCTCGAAAACCCCCACATACCAAATTTCATCGAAATCGTTGGAGCCGTTTCCGAGATCCTGATTATATATATACATATATATATATACAAGAATTGCTCGTTTAAAGGTATTAGATTATAAAGAAAGTAAGAAGGAAAGAAAAAAAATTATAATAATTATAACACATACACAGGCTAGAAGTACAAACATAAACATACATGTTAGATTCTGTTATAAAAAGGTCCCGGCTCAGCGTGTCGCTGATTAAAATCCAGCACAGGTCTTTCGCCGGGCCACAGTAAAATCACGGAAGGCCACACAAAACAGACAGAAAAATAGTCAAATAAAAAAATGATTGTAAACGTAAAAGTTTGGATGAATGAGTGGATGTTTGTTACTCTTTCACGCTAAAACGGTTTGATTCTGATGCAATTTGGTAAGCCGGTCTATCTTCAACCTCTAGGCTGACCAAAGCACCTGTAATAATGATATTAATCATCAGGAACCTCACTTGCACTTTTGCGGTTCTATTAATGATCATCAACATCATTTATAATTAAAGCTTAAAGACGTCCGATTCTGTACTTGTACTTACATCTTTTTCTTCCTTCCTGTTCCTATCCTTCGCAAAATTTAGCCGAAATGGGTCAAATACGCTCCAAATCATCCCATATTCATCATCTATCTTTAAATATTTTTATTGTTTGTGTTCTAGATTTTCAACTGGAAGCCAAAGCCTTATAACACAACGGAAGACCTCCCGGCCAACATGCCAGACGATCTCAAACAGCACATCAAGATGAACGTAAGGAGTTATTTCACATTTCCATGCCATTAACTATATCTAAACTTTCTTATTATCACCTGTAGAGCTTAAATAGCTTACGATCCGTACTAGAGGCGACCATCACCCATCTGTTTAATGGATGAAAATAATTTTATATCATATTTAATACACTGCAAAACATATTCTACAGTGGTTTGACTAAAAAAATCCTGGCCATACAGTGGTTAATTAAAAATTATTAATTTTAAAAGTTGTGTTCGATGGTTGGCAGCAGAAGAGCAAGTTAGTTAAGGGTGTCGAACTTTCTGAATCTTGTAAATCCTTCTATAATCGCACAGAATATAAGGGTCATATATACAGCATAAGAAACAAAAATTTTCTCTCCTGTGGACCTAAAATTAGCGACTCTAAGCGAACAAATTTATGAGTGTGAAGTGATACAGTGTAATTTAATTAATGTTTGTATTGATATAATAAATAAATAAATAAATAAATAAATTTAATTAAATGGGTCAAGCGATTGCAAGTTGTGGGAACATGCCGATGTAGACTTGAGTAAAAAGTATCAGCTAACTTTTACCATGTGCACAGAGACGCGAAAAAAATGTGTATAACCCATAATCAGCTCAAGATCTGGATTTTAATGAATCTGGCCATCTCTGGAATAATTATCAATCGTTCGCATCTTTTTCAGGCTGGCAAGGCTGACGCGAACGCCGTGTGGGTTTCCTGCGAGGGTGAGAACCCCGCTGACAAGGAGAACATAGGCCCAGTGCAGTACATCCCGCGCCGCGGGTTCCCCTCCTACTATTACCCCTTCACCAACAAGGAGGGGTATCTCAGCCCGCTCGTCGCTGTGCTCTTTGAGAAGCCTAGGTGTAAGTGGTCTTACTTAGACATCTAGAGATAGAATAAAGGGTCAATTCTTATGCGGGGTGTCTCAAAACTCAATGATAACCTGGTTCCGAGCGAGAGGAAGTTATTATACAAAGTTCTTAAAAAAAAAAAGAAAAAAACCATGTCATTTAGCCAACTAGCTGCTTCGTCGTCCCGGTTGATCGACGCCTCAGAGGATCCAAGAGTTGGCACTTCCTTATCCCAGCGGATCGCCCTTGCGGTCCAAAGCATCATGGGGATCCTGCCGCAATCAGACTTTTAAACAGGGTATTCTTTTTATAATTTTGTGTACATTCTTGGTTAGACAATTTACTCCATAAATAATTCTACTCTTATTTCAAATTCTGCACATTTTCCACCACTTTCGAATGGTATTTTCGGGTGATGTGATTTCATAAGACGGTCTCGCTCAAATGAAATTTAAACTTGATCGGGATTTGTCTATGCTCAAAAGTAGAACAGCATCTTTCAGAAATTCATGGGTTCAAGTCTTCCAGTGGCTGCATTTCTCATCGTTCGTTCTTTATTGCAGCGGGCGTCCTGATCAACATCGAGTGCAAGGCGTGGGCGAAGAATATCTTCTACGACCGCTACGAGCGGCGCGGCTGCGTACACTTCGAGCTGATGGTAGACCGCGGCTAAGCGCGCAACTGCCACTCTGCCAGGCAGCCGGGGCGGCACCCGCAACAACTGGGCTGGTTGGCATGCACGGGACCAGCGAGCTGGTTGAGTGTTGACTGCATTATACCTAGACAATTGGCTTTCTACAAACGATATTTAGAATATAGAATAAACCAGAAGCAATGTTACAATGTGCGTGTGCTGTGACTAGTCACAAAGCAAAAAACGCGTGTGGCTAAGCAATAACGGTACCCTCCACATCGGTCTACTCGTGATCTCGGTCTTTGCAAATTGCAACACGGCCAAAACGTTGAGGATACAGACAGTTGGAGATGCATTATCCGCTGAAGGAATGGCAGTCAATACATTATTTAGTATGAGGTCCGGCGCTTCCCATGCAAAATAATGAGGTGGTTTTGCTTGTGGTTGCTTTTGAAAAAGTAAGAAAAACGCTGACAGGACTGAACACGTCAGTACCTATATCTGAGCGTGTCACACATCCCATCTCAATGCTGGTCAGCATTCGCTTACGAGAGTACTAATTTTGTGACTTCCATGACAGTTGTTTGCACTATTTCTGGTTTATTTTATATTCCAAGTAATAAGCATTGTAGCGTGAACTGAGGTGGCGTAAGCGCCGAATAGCGACCTTTGATATTATGATTGGCATATAAAAATCAACCGAAGTTTACCAAGTCCTAGTCGAAGACCGAGGCCTTAACGTTTGTAGAAATCGAAACGCTCAATGCTTTTGTCACTTGTCTAGGCACAATTGCCAATGGCAAAGCAGATGGATACGATACGTGAATTTCAAACGCTTTTACATGGCTTGTTTCATATCCATCTACGTTGTTTCGACTTGCATTGTGGTTGACTTGTTGTATGTGGCAGATTAACAAGATAGTAATTACGTGGGAATCATTTTGGACTGCAGTTAAATCAGTTCTATCAAGAACAATGCCTTAGTCCGGTCGGGATTGTGGTGTAAATGTAGTAAAAACGTGTAATTTTGAAAAAACTTGTGGTTAATCTGCTGCTATGTTAGGATGTAATTTTAATGTGATTGTTAATATTGGTGTGTATTTCATCGTGCCAACTTTATTGTGTTCGAGCAGCACAGTTGTTGACGGGTTGCCGATGTTGTCATCGTGGGGTTATTTTGTCTACCAACTCGGTGCGCCGGGCCTGAGAGCCGGTTGACCAATTCACAGGCACCTCTTGGTCGTCGCCACTGGACAGCACATTGGGTTGGTTGTCAAATACACGATAGAACAGATGAAGTCTGTAGGTCACAATCAGGCGACGCTGCCCGCCATAGCAATAGCCATAGACGGCGTTTATTTATATTCGTTTTAGAATAAGCCAGAGGGCGTTTCAGTTTGTTTGTCACGCTTCAAGTAAGATAAAAAGTTTTATTGATATTTATTATTAATATTTAAATTCTGGACGGACAGTCAATAAACACGCAATAGTTGGTTCCAATTTAGTGGTCGGCTGTTTTATTTATAATCCTTATTTCCGGATCCCTTGTTTCCCATAATTACTATTGTCATAATTTCACTTGCCATACAAACGTTTGCCATAAAATATACTTATGGAACTGTGCTGTTTCCGGATATTTTGTAATGTCGTCGTATAAATAAAATGCAGTAGGTTAGGTTAGGTTATAGTTTAATAACAATTCTGAAAAAAATACTGTTTTAGAAATAAATTACTTTATGTCAAGTGAAAATTATGAGAAAGGTTACATTATGGCATATGAAATTCCGGCAAGCGGTAGGAAACTATTTACTATTCTAATAAGTAAAAAAACATCACTCAAAGAGCAATGGAGATGGCTATGCTTGGAATTTCTCTGGGAGATGGAATCAAAGTTAAGTTAAGTTCCGTAGAAGAACCAAAGTAAGTGATGTAGGCTGAAGAAGTTCCAAAATGACCTAAGTAGCAGCCGGCAGGGCACTTTGTTCCAAGGACTGATGGTCGTATGGGGGCAATGTATCTTTGAGTGGCGATCACTTACCGGATGACGCTGTGCGAGTAGACTCTCCACAAGGTGGATGGGTCTGGTAAAGGTCTTATGAGTTGATCAACATGGGCTCTTTAAAGGAGGCCTATGTCCAGCAGTGGAGATCTTTCCGCCGATGATAACGATGATGAAATTTAAAAATCAATTTCACACCAAATACGAAAACTTAAAAGTGCAAATCTGGGAATCCTCCATCTTCTGCTTGTGGGGAAATAAGTTTAACTCATGCAGTAGAACAAACAAGAAGAAATATAGTAAATCGTGCTTTGCACCGAAACCTTCCCAGGCGTATTCATCATCATCATCAGCCTATAACAGTCCACTGCTGGACATAGGCCTCCCCCAATGAGCGCCATTGCGCCCTGTCCTCGGCTAGACGCATCCAGCTTCTACCAGCAGCCTTTCGCAGATATCGTCACTCCACCTGGCCGGAGGGCGTCCTACACTACGTTTGCCAAGACGCGGTCTCCACAGGCGTATTCATACTCGCTTTGAAACATTGGCGATTATTGGATACTATAAATAAATGAGTCCTCACCCCGCGCGTTATGACGACAAAGGGTGACAGTGTGCTAGTACGACCGTCAACATACTGTCGATGTTATGTATGTGTTAGAAAGAGAGAAATAGAGAGAGAGAGAGGGAGACATAGACAGAAAGAGATAGACATGTTCGATACACAGGAACAAAATATTCGGAAGGAAAGATTAAAATAAAAAATCATCGATTGGTATAAATTGGGTCCCACTCATCATAGCTTAAGATGGATATAATCAAATAACATTGTAGATCTATTACAAAAAAAAACTTGTTGAGGTTCTTGCTGGATTCGTCTCGACAGTGTTTTTCCGGACCGGTGGTAGATTCTCGGACATTTTTCATTTTTAATAAAATTTTGATTTTACCTGTATGATGTATTTTACTTTATAAAAAATGTAACTAGAACCTTGAAAAAAAAATAGAAAAGGAATGCTGGGGCCGGGGATCGAACCTGGGTCTTCGTAAATGCATAACGCTGTGCTAAACTAAACAACTATACTACTGTTGTTGCTTGACCGTTGGTGCTTTAGGTTTCGAACGTCCAAACGTCAGTCGAGACTAAAAGAGATAGATATATTTGGTTTGCATATAGCGGCATCCCTTTCGCGACTTAGCGTTTCAGTTTCGGACCAGAGACAATATCGGTCTTTCATTCACTTGTAAGCGATTGAGACTCAGCTCTGAGAAATAGACGTCATGGTACCAATTTCACGATTCAGTTAAGGTGCCTAAATTGAACTGCTCTGCGTTTGGATCGTTTATTGAAAGATCATAGTAAGCCCCCAGGACGGATACTATTTTTGTAGCGTGGTGTGACAAAACATGTTCAGAATAGATAAAGTATTAGGTATAATGATGTTATTAAAGAAGCAACATCAATCACCTCATTAAAATTGTTAGTATAAAATTAGACAAAAATCTACACTTCATTTTGGAGGGTATCCTTCTTTTCACATAATTAATAGGTAATAATAAAAATAATAACGTTTATTGACAAAAACTTACATAGTTAATGGTTCCAACATGAGATTTACACACTAAGAAAAAATTAGGTATTACTTTTATAAATAAATAAATAAATATTAGGGGACAATCTTACACAAATCGACCTAGTCCCAAACTAAGCAAAGCTTGTACTATGGGTACTAGACGACGATAAACATACTTATATAGATAAATAAATACTTAAATACATAGAAAACATCCATAACTCAGGAACAAATATTCGTGCTCATCACACAAATAAATGCCCTTACCGGGATCCGAACCCAGGACCTCTTGCTTCGTAGGCAGGGTCACTACCAACTAGGCTAAGGCGGTTAATTTGGAATAACGTCGTTTGAGATAGAGGTAATCTTATCTCGTGTCACGGTGTTTGTTATCGAACTCCTCCGAGAAGGCTTGACCGATTTTTATGAAACTTTTTTCTCTATTTTTAGTAGGTCTGAGAATAGGTCGTAGGCTACTTTTTATACCCCTATTCTTCGCGGACGGAGTGGCGGGCAACAGCTAGTATAATATACATATAAGACCCTAGTAATATATCCCTAGCAATATGTATAGTCGGGGTAAGAAAAGGTTCGTCACTTTTCAACACTATGTCAACGAGTTAAGGTCGAAAAGTGACGAACCTTTTCTTACCCCGATTATACAGTAGTGTTAGTTAGTATGTAGGTACTCTGAACACCTTCATACCTGCTAAGTGGGGTTTACGGGCAATATACAATCATTATCATCATACCAGCCTATATACGTCCCACTGCAGAGCACAGGCCTCCTCTAAGAATGAAAGGGCTTAGGCCGTAGTTCCCACGCGGACTCAGTGCGTATTGGGAACTTGACACACACCACTGAATTTCTTCTCAGGTGTGTGCAGGTTTCCTCACGAAGTTTCCCTTCACCGTAAAGCTCACAAAATTGGGTAAAAAAGGTGAGTAAGAATGGAGGCCTTTTCACTCTAGAATTATTATTTATTAGCTATTTTATATGAGTGGAGGTCAAACAGTTCGACCACGTAATGATAGGTAACTATACAAGACAACTGACTAGAATAAGTTTGTCACGAAACGTACTACTATTTCTATTTACTAATTATTTATCATCACAGTGAAAATAAACGGATCACTCGCGTCTTAAAACGAGTTTAACTCGACATGTTTTTCTAATCCGTAGCCCTTCTTCTTGGAGTCACCAAGTAGGCAGAGCCAGTGCGTGGGTGACTCCAAGAAGAAGGGCTACGGATTAGCCCGAAACATTGTACCTATATTACTAATTTATATTTTTTATTATGAGAGGGAGGCAAATGAGCAAGCGGGTCACTGATGGAAATGATCACCACCGCCCATAAATATCAACAACTCAAAGACTATTAAAGACTAATTATTTATAGCTTGCGTTATATAAAAAGATTATGATGACACATAGATATGAACCTGATTACGTATAGAACGAACTGTAATAATTCTGAGAAAAATCTCAAAATTATATTCGGAGAGGGGAGGGGTTGACATGTTATTACTTATTTATTAGCATCTAGTTATGTAAAAATAATCGTTAGTCTAAAAGGGCTCGTAGCAATATCTACGACGTGGCAGTTTCGTAGCGTCTAGGATAGGCGTAGCACCTTAGGTTGGTATACTCAAAGTTAGAAAGACAAAACAAAAAAGAAAAAAACCGGCCAAGTGCGAGACGGACTCGCGCACGAAGCCGTACCATTATCTATAAAAACTGCAAAAAAATCACGGTTGTTGTATTGTGTATTGGAACCCCCCTTAAATATTTGTTTTATTTGAATTATTTATTTTTGAAGTGAATATACAACTAAATATTCTGTGAATATTTCAAGCGTCTACCTGTTGCCGTTATCAATAACGAGCAAAAACGAGCAAAAAAATGACGTTTGATGTATGGGAGCCCCCTTAAATATTTATTTTATTCCGTTTTTTAGTATTTATTGTACCGAAATACATCATCTGTGAAAATTTAAACTGTTTATTAGCTATCACGGTTCGTCTCAGTAATGGGGTCCCGTTTTTACCCTATGGGTACGGAAACCTAAGAAAATTAGCTAAATTTTATTCGTCGTAAAGTAAATTATACAAAAAAAAACCCTATTAAAACGCATGAAAAAATACCTACATTATATTACTAAGTCGTGGTAGCTTTTAACCTATGATAATGATCTCTCAAGCAAAAAGAAACTAATATTTTTTATGACTGTACTAACCAGGATTGGCTCCAATCTGGGAGCTGTCCAGCTGCCCTTTTGGCATCTTGATGTCCAACGTTTGGTAGAAAATGGTCAGCAGCCCGGCGAAGCAGCCGATTTAAATCGATCTAGCAAAAATCGCATCGTAATCCATACTTATATTGTAAATCCAAAGCTTTAGTAAGAAAGTTTGTTTGTATGTACTTCCTTAACGTTGTACGTAGGTAAACGAGAGCCAGCATCATGTTTCTTTTTTGTTATTTAACAATTGGGAAATACAATAAACTAAAAATAATTACCTACCGTCTTTTTGATAGTGTCCATTGAACATAGCCGCAAAGATTGTTTACAGTAAAGTATACTAAGTACCTACTACGAGAACTTAATAATAACAATCATTCGATTTGTTTCATCCGATCTCTGAGGCATGCGATTCGATCCTGAGGAAGATCGCATCCGAAATGAATCGATTCAAAAAATCGTAGATCGTATTGCTAAAGATCGATCTTCCAAAAGATAATTCAGATCGGCCCTATATTTCCTTGCGCTAGGACTCCACGGATCAAGGATCTCAACACCGAATGGGACAAAGTCGTAAGTAAGACGTGAGTAAGACGACCAGATGGCCTAGTGGTTAGAGAACCTGACTACGAAGCTTGAGGTCCCGGGTTCGATTCCCGCGTCGGGGCAGATATTTGTATGAAAAATACGAATGTTTGTTCTCGGGTCTTGGGTTTTTAATATGTATTTAAGTATGTATCTATCTATATAAGTATGTTTATCCGTTGCCTAGTACCCATAACACAAGCTTTCCTTAGCTTACTTTGGGACTAGGTCAATTGGTGTGAATTGCCCGTGATATTTATTTATTATTTATTATCATAAATTAAATCCCGAGTGTGGAACTTACAAAGATGCTCCTAATCACTCTTGCAAAGTTTCTTGAAATTTATGACCCATTTCTTTTTACAGGCGAAGTAACCTAAATTGCGGTCGACAACCCAACGTCACCCTATTGACTTTGTAATCAAACTATTTATTTGGAATATTTTCTCCCGCAAACGTAGTATTACGAAAGACTAAGTTTTCTACCACTATTCGTCTTTATTTGTACGTTTCTGAGGTTGAAAATACTTGGTCGATACTTTACGTAACTAGACTATCTATTCAGCAGAAAGGCAGTACTTACTGACACAGTCCTGTTTTACGCGAATTTGTTGGGGTCTGGGTGATTTCACAAAATTTATCAACGTACTTTCAATCATCTATACAAAACACAAAATTGTTTCTACCTAAGTCTGTTCTAGACTTTAAAACCATCCAATCGATGTGCCTCAGACCGGTTTTATGCGAAAGACAATATGGGAAAATAATTTAACTCCCTGTTTCACCGATCCATTGATCAAATTTATTTGACGGATAAATGTGATGCCGTCTCTGTTTGTTTTGTTCGAATAGACGAAGACGGCATCACATTTATCCGTCAGTTAAAATTAATCAATGGGTGGTGAAACAGCCCCTTAGTCTATTAAAATCATGCATTAGGCACATTCAATCCAGTCGATTGCACGGACGTATAGCCACAGGCATAAGCTAGTATTACAAAAATATCCGTACAGCCATCGCTTTAAATATTTACATATTATGTGTAAGATATTTTTGACGTCTTGGTATAATTTTGCTATAACGCCTTGACTGTACATGGCTGTGGAATCGGTTACCCATTTCTATCAGGCAACATTTCGCACGGTGTCGTACAGGGAAGGCTTGATGTAGATGTGGCTCTCACAATTTTCTTAAATTACCTCGTAAGTCTCGACTTTTTTTTAACAAACATAGTGCTTCAGACCAAGCCGAGAATATCCAGTTTTATGATTATTTCTTAAATTCTCATTTCATTAAAAAATTTGCACTCCACCCACATCGTAGGTACATTTTTCGACCGTTAGTCTTACGTTGAGTTCGTACTTTATAAAATACGCGAGGACTCATTTCTTACTATACCTAAAGCTAGTCAGTAATTAAATAAAATTATTTAAATAAAATGAAAATGGAACACAAATTTTCCAGGTTTTCGTATTTTCATAAACCTAGTGTGATTCAGTGTACCTACAATCTTTAGGTACCTACTTTACGAAATGTAAACAAACTCCATATTATGCGACCAAACTAAGAGTACATCGAAAATGTGACGCGTGAGAGTCAATTAGGTACAAATATTGCATTTGGCTGGTTAACCCGGCGCCATAACGTTTGGTCGTGTTGGCAGCTGATGTTTGTTTACATTTAGTAAAGTACCTAAACCTTTATAGCTTTATAGTATAGAGATTCATTGTATTAGCCTCTAGAATCACCCCAAACATAACTCCCGATTTGTTAGGTAAAATGGCGTCTATTCGCAACCCCTCGGCGCCAAACTGTCGGCGGCTCCGACCTACTTCCACCCTCCAGGGCACTGCTCCGGACCGACATAGGTCTCGTGAACTCTGAGCTTTCGCCAATTTTGAACAACTTCGTAAAAGGTGAATTCTTGACGATTTTCATTAGTCGCTCAGCGCGGCCATTGCTATGCGGATTATAGCATAACAAATTAAAATGTATACTCATCATCATCATTGATTTCTATGCGTCTATTTCAGGCTAATCATGGCGTATTGCTTGTGCATGCCTTTCGTGGCTGATTAGGCCTACTTACTCATTCACTCACTCACTCACAGTAAAAAAAAAAACAAAAAAAGTTAAAAGTCAGTTGGTCTAAAATGGCTGTGCTATGAATCTATAGACCATGCCATGTGCAACTTTTTTCATGTCATGCAATAATGAAATACAAAAATCAAACGAATACGTAATCTAATTATGTCATTAACATACAAACAACCTACGTTACTTGATAGTTACATATAGGCAAGTAATAAACTCCCCTCTAAATCCTCTTTGCATGCTATTCTCTCATAAATCTAGCTATAGTTAGTAATGGCAGTACAAACTTAATTTAAGGTGTTGGAAAAACCCGGAACTACAATATTCAAGAACTAACTACAAGAACAGTGGCGTCGCTGTCAGCTTTGAAAATAAACTTGTTCTTTGAAGCTATGTCATCAACCCCTAAGGTTGTTGTTGCTGCGAAAAACAAAGACAATGTTTTTTTTTTCAGTGTGCTTAGAAGTTAGTTTAATGAGACATAAGGCCAGGTTCAATTCAAGGGATAACATCCGTCCCGAAATTTTTCAATTTGAAACTTAGGATTTTTTTTGTTATAAAAAGTAACTTTTAAATAGAAAAGAAAAAAATATACATTTATTCGTGACATCATGCAAAATAAAATAAGACGAGAATAGAAATAAAAATAAAAAATACGCATATCACGAAATGGTCCCAAATCAGCAAAGTTCTTTTAAATGTCATTACTTTATGTAAGTATATATAACCGGTTCAGAGGTTTAAGCGTGAAGAAGTAATGGTAGGGCCCAAGAGGGGATTTTTGAAGTTACTCGAGCGCGGCAGATTAATATACGGAGGGATACCTTATACCCTTTAGAGTACCCCCATTGAATATGAGCACTTCATGTGGGGGGGTTTGCCTGGGGCACCACGTCAAAAAACTTAAAAAAAAAAAATCTTTGAAATATTCGAGCGCGTCAGATTTTGATAACTTTATACTCTAGCTTGCCACTGATAATAAATGTATGATAATCTGCCACTTTGCATGGTGGGGGTGGCCATACGGAAGGGCGCGCGTCAGGTTTTCATAGGGGATGTTAATTCCTAAGACTGATGATTTGGAAGAGAAATGTGCATTGTTCTGCTAATAATTAACCCACCTTATCTTAATCTGACGCGCTCGAGTAACTTCAAAAATCCCCTCTTAGGCTCCCCTACTATAACAGACAGAGTTATTTTCGTATTTATATTAGTAAAGATAGCATTTTAAACATGTGTAAAGATAAGGATTAAAATGGTTCCTGATTTTTCTGCCCCCTCAATTTGCAACGTAGCATAAAATTTCAACATCTAATAACGTTAACGAGGTCGTTATAATAGCGAACCTAACCCTACTTTACACCCTACTGCACCTTAATCCATTACTGTGACATCACCTAGCCTAGGTACAGCTTTGTAGGTTAGTCCTGAAAAGTCGTCGTAGGCAAGATACCTAGGGTACAATAATTAATCTGAACGAATTGAGATTTTTATCATTCACTAGACGTGACTAATGAAATGATAAAAACGAGTCGACTTTGCGAGTTCGTTCCGACAACTCCTGACGTGTAACAGGGATTTTATCAAATCGCTAAACAAATAATAAAAATTAAATAAAAAATAGAACCGCCTTCAAAAACACCCAAAAAAATATTAAATAAAAATTTAAGCGACTATAATGAGCATTACAATATCATCATTTTCATCATTTAAGCCGAAAGACGTCCACTGCTGAACATAGGCCTCCCCCAAGGCTCGCCAAACAGATCGGCCCTGCGCCATCCGCATCCAATGCGTTCCCGCTACCTTCACCAGGTCGTCGCTCCATCTTGTTGGAGGCCTACCTACACTGCGTCTTCCGGTCCGCGGACGCCACTCGAGAACCTTTCGGCCCCATCGGCCGTCAGTTCTACGGGCGATGTGCCCTGCCCACTGCCACTTAAGTCTAGCGATTCTTCGAGCTATGTCCGTGACTTTAGTTCTCGCGCGGATTTCATCATTTCTAATGCGATCCCGCAGAGAAACTCCAAGCATAGCCCTCTCCATCGCCCTCTGAGCGACCTTGAGCTTCCTTATAAGACCCATCGTTAGCGGCCACGTCTCTGTGCCATAAGTCATCATTGGCAACACACACTGGTCAAAGACTTTTGACTTGAGACACTGCGGTATATCGGATGACAAGATATTGCGGAGCTTCCCGAACGCTGCCCAGCCGAGTCTAATTCGTCGATTGACCTCTTTCTCGAAGTTGCACCTACCCAATTGGATTGTATGTCCCAGATAGATATAGTCGTCAACAACTTCGAGCAAAGTATCTCCGATTACGACGGGAGTTGGTACAACATAGGCGTTCGACATGACCTTCGTCTTGTCCATGTTCAATTTAAGACCAACTCTCTCGGAGACTCTTCCGAGGTCAGCGAGCATCGCACTGAGGTCCTCCAAGGTCTCAGCCATAAGCACCACGTCGTCGGCAAATCGAAGGTGAGTGAAGTATTCGCCATTTACATTGATGCCACGCCCTTCCCAGTTCAGAGTCTTGAACGCATCCTCTAGTGCAGCGGTGAACAGTTTCGGAGAGATAACATCTCCTTGTCTGACTCCCCGCTGCAACAGAATGGGCTTCGACATCTGATCCTGAAGTTGGACGGACATTGTGGCGTTATTATACAGACACTTCAACACTTCGATGTACCGGTAGTTTACTTGGCACCGTTGGAGAGACTGCAGTACAACCCAAGTCTCGATCGAATCGAAGGCCTTCTCGTAGTCCACAAATGCCAGGCAAAGGGGGCGGTTATACTCCTCGGTTTTCTGTATAACCTGCCGCAACGCATGTATGTGGTCCACGGTGCTAAAGCCTTTTCGAAATCCGGCTTGTTCGGGAGGCTGGAAGTCGTCTAACCTGCGCGCGAGACGATTCGTGATGACTCTCGAAAACAGCTTGTAAACATGGCTCAGAAGTGAAATGGGTCTATAATATGGGTCCGTGATATAGCCGACATTACTTATATTCTTGGCATCATCAGTGGCAGTACTGACTGTCCTGATTTGCTTCATAAATTGTCCTTTAACACGCCAATTAAACTTAGAAGATTCAATCCCCCTATATTTCTTAAATTTACATCCACTAGATACAGGCAAAACAGCTTTCTCAGGCGTGCTAGTGGTAATCTAAACAACCAGGTGAAGGAAATGGATATTGACATATTCAACTGTAGCATCCCGTCAGTGAGGCAAGGATTGGCGATGAGGTGCTTTGATTGAGCGTGCCGTTGCATTGCTGTGTTATATGTACTAGTTTGCTGTAGGCCCTACTCCGGTTTTTTCTGGGTAGTGCAGCGTCTACATAATTTAATCAGATGTAATATTACCTGCAAAATTGTTCAGTGTGTATCATGAAATGCGAGAATTCCATTTGAGATTTTGTGGTGTTGTTTTGTATGATGTGTCGATTGTTTTGTGCGCGACACCTCGTTTAAGTTTAAGCTTAAACATATAATCAGTCACTATCTGTGAGATCCTGTAATTGGCTCTGTGTTACTATTGTTAATACCTATATCTAATACCTTTAAACGAGCAATTCTTGTATATATGTATATATATATATATATATATATATATATATAATCAGGATCTCGGAAACGGCTCCAACGATTTCGATGAAATTTGGTATGTGGGGGTTTTCGGGGATGAAAAACTGATCTAGCTATGTTTCATTTTCAGAAAATCGCTTTTACTCGTGTTTTCCGGCTATTTTTGTTTGCATTAGAATATAAAGCTAAATTTCGCCGACTTCGAGCAGATCATAATGGCACATTAGAAATCGGGTGGTCGCGGATCCAGCCGACCTCGGTTCGATTCCACGTTTTTTTTCAAGATTTTTTTTATTTTTTTTATTTTTCATGAGAAAACGTCAAGTTTCTTCTTTGGTGAGAAAAAGTTACTTTTTTGTGAGAAAAAGTTACTTTTTTGTGAGAAAAGTTACTTTTTTGTGAGAAAAAGTATTATAGGGAACGTGCAGTAACTATAGATGGCAGCACTAATGCGACAAAAGAGACACTATGCGGACAGTAAAACAAACTTATCAAGGTAAAACATTCAAATTGATGGCACCCTTATGGCACCAGTTGGCAGCACCGTCTATGTGCACGTTCCCTATTGGGAGCACAGAACAGGAAAAGCCGGTTGTCTGTAAAGTCGGTTTACGGACGATAGTTTAACGTGACTCACCCCCCCCCCCCACCCCCTCCGGTGTTTTTGTCAAATATCTTGAAAACGGTGCATCCTACGGCAAAATCAATGAAATTTTCATCCCCCCTTTAATTCCCCCGCGCTCCCTCCCCCGCATCCCCTCCCCCCCTCGCACCCCACTCCCCCCCCCCCTCCGGTGTATATAATCAGGATCTCGGAAACGGTTCCAACGATTTCGATGAAATTTGGTATTTGGGGGTTTTCGGGGATGAAAAATTGATCTAGCTTTGTCTTATCTCTGGGAAAACGCTTGGTACCGAGTTTCTGCCCGAGCAGAGCTCGGTCGCCCAGGTACTTATGTTATAAGCTGTTGGTTCTCCTTAATAAATAAATAAATAAATAAATAATTCTTCAATAAGGTATTATCGCCTTTTTTGAAGAACAGCACCACTACACTTCTGTTCCATGCTTTTGGTGTTTTCCCTTCACGGATGGCGGTATCGAATAGTTTCTGAAGGGCTTTGAGGATCGGTTTTCCACCCGCCTTCAGAAGTTCGGCTGTTATTCCGTCATCACCAGGGGCCTTGCCATTCTTTAGTTGTTTGAGAGCCGTACTAATCTCGTACAGGCTGACGTCCGGGATGTCTTCGGTATAGTGCCGGGTTAATCTAGCTCTCGGGTCTTCAGCTAGATCCGTGACGGGTTTCTTCGTTGATGTGTACAGCTGTCCATAGAACTTCTCAACTTCTAACAATAGCTCCGGTTTAGAGGTCACGATCCTACCTTCATCGGTCTTTAACTTTGCCAATTGGCTTTGCCCAACAGACAGATTCTTGGCAAAAACCTTAGAGCCTCTGTTGCGCTCTATCGCCACTTCAATACTATTAGTATTAAACTGGCGTATATCGCGCCTCAGCTGTTAAGCCGCCGGTACTGGCAAGCGTCACCAGATGTCTGTAGGATCATCTTACGTCGATCTTCCATGAGCTTTAGAGTAGAAGGTGTGATTTTTTTGGTTCTATTTGTACGGTGAGTCTTAAAGAACTTTGACCCAACCGTATGGACAGCTTCCACAAACCCGTCATTGTAATCATCCATGTCGCTTCCTAGGCATTCGAAACGATTCTGAAGTCATTACAATATCTTTCTACTAATCTGTTAGAAGTCGGGCCTCAGCACGAGTCAGCAGGAGTGGTAGAAGCCCAATAGATAGCAGGTATCTATGTAGGTAAGTTAAATTACTACTACTATAAAGCTTGAGGTCCCAGGTTCGGTTCGGTTCATGTTTGATCTCGGGTCTTGGGTGTTTAATATGTATTTAAGTATGTAACTATCTATATAAGTATGTTTATCCGTTGCCTAGTGCCCTAACACAAGCTTTGCTTACTTTGAGACTAGGTCGATTGGTGTGAATTGTACCGGGATATTTATTTATTAATTTAATTACTAGGTCCATTCCTGCTGGCTCGAGGTGAGGCCCGACTTCAAACAGATTAGTAGAAAGATATTGTAATGCTCATTATAGTCGCTTAAATTTTTATTTAGTATTTTTTTGGGTGTTTTTGAAGGCGGTTCTATTTTTTATTTAAATTTTTTTATTTTTGGCTTTTTAGTTGTTTTGGTATAAAAAATGCGTAGGCGTAGCCAGTAGACGAAGCCCCGCTTCTGTTTCCGCTCTGAGGATCGCAAGGTAACTAACGAACCTAACCAGGTTAAACGTGGGATGGTTTGAAAGTATTTTTTTATTGCGGGGAGCTCCGCCCCCCGAGCCGCCTCTCCGGTAGCAGGGCTACCTATTCCACTCTGAGGGATACGAGATAACTGTCGAACTTAACCAAGTTAAACGGGGGGTGGTATTAAGGTATTTTTTTAATGCGGGGGCTCTGCACCCCGAGCCCCCCGTTCCAGTAGCGAGGCTTTTATTACCAATTCTTCTATAACTGACGAATCTAACCAAGTGAAACGGTAGAGGTTTAACAGATTTTTTTAAGTGCGGGGGCTCCGCCCCCCGAGCCCCCTTCCAACAGCGGCACTTCTATTTCCACTTTGAGGAGCGCAAGGTATCTATGGAAACTTAACCAGATTAAACGGGGGATGCTTTGAAAGTAATTTTTTATTGCGGGGGGCTTTGCCCCCCGAGCCTCCCTCCGGTAGCTGCGTTACCATTCCCACTCTGAGGGACGCAAGATAACTAACGAACCTAGCAAGGTTAAACGGGAGGTGGTTTGTAGGTATTTTTTATTGCCCACTTTTCTTTGTAGGTGCCATACCTACTATAGTTTAGGTGAATTACTTACACAATTCTTAGGACTGCTTTGGCTAATTAATATTAGTAATAATACGTTGTAGGTTATTCGATGTTCTTGTTATCAATATAAGAACGAACAAATATGCTTTAGGACTTTCAACAGTATGCCAAACATTCTTGGCCAGAATTTATTTATTTATTTATTTATTTATTGGAACACAAACAGTCATACATAGCTCAATACAAATAAAAATAAGGTAAGTTAACTCATTGACAAAATAGTACAATCAAACAATACAACAATTACCTACAATTGTACAATTTTAGATCAATCAACATTATGCGATACAACAGGCACTCTTTGCTGACTGTACTTTTTGACCCTCGTTACCAAAGTACTCGTCAAGACGAATCAAACGAGCCCAAACTCGATGGGGTTATGTCGTTTTATTACGGAGTTCTTATGGTCACCTTCCAACTCCATCTTCAGACCCTAGTTACCATCTAGGATCAAAGTACTCGTCAAGACAAATCAAATGAGCCCAAATTCAATGCGGTCGTATCGTTTTATTAGAGAGTTTCTATGGCCATCTTTCAGCTCCATAGTCAGATCAGCTCCATAGTCAGATCAGCTCCATGTCATAATAATATTGCATTGTTATATAATTTATACATGCCTGCAAAATTTCAGCTGTATTGGAAATCGGGAAGTGGGTCAAATTTAACTTGCAAGATTTGACCCGTTGAGGAGTTCCGTTGGCCATCTACGGTCTTCTTCATCAGGTTCAGTTTAACAAATGATACTTTCTGAATGCAAATACTTCACTTAATGCTAAAAATGCCAAAATCACCATAGGTTTGCCTGTAAAATTTGAAGGTTGCCCTCGATTTCTCTAGGATCCCATTATCAGATCTTGACTTGGTGCCAATGGGACCACTTCAGGAGTATACTCTTTCAAACAAAAAAGAATTATGAAGATCGGTTCACAATTGAGGGAGTAATCGCGTAACAAACATACAAAAAAAAAGAAAAAACATACAGACGAATTGAGAACCTCCTCTTTTTTTTTGAAGTCGGTTAAGAAAATCAAATCAAATCTAGTAAAATGAAAAAATGAGTTGCCATTTTAATCTGATTTTTTCATTTCACAAACAGGTTTAAGTTTTTAATCAAATGACTGATTTTTTCTAGGGGATTTGCGCGATTTGATCATATCCCTTAGAGATTTGTTCAAATTTCTGTTTTGGCCATTTTCCTGCGACTTATACATTATGTCATTGGGGCATTGGACGTATTAGTTCCTACACTACGTATTATATAATGTATATAATGTTAATAAAGTATATATGTTAATACTGCTGGGTTGTTGTCGGAGCGGCGCCAGCGCGGCGGGCGTCGGCGGAACGTCGCCGTCTAGAGAAACCCAACGCAGACGATATACATTGACGGGTGGGATATCCTACTCTACATATACTTATCTTTGAGGCTCTACCGAGCATTTGGCGCTAATCGATTTTAGGTACTCTATACACTCGTGTATGTGTGCGTGAGAGCAGCTAGAATCAAAGCCGTGCGTAAGCGCGAGCGACACGAGTTCCCTGACCGATGGCCGAAGGAGAACTAAAGCAGCACTCACGCGGACATGGGGGAAGCGCGATGCCTCAAGACAGGTTGGTAAGACTGCGCGTGTTTTTAGGTATTTTCATCGTATTACTAAAATAAATACACATTTTAAAAATGTAGCAACGCTACGCCCTAGAAAACATCTTGCTTTATTAACATTCAAAAAGTCATGACCTGTCGTGCAGTATTTACGTCGTAGGTACTACGAATTTTTTAGAGACGAGCATTTTTTTCTATCAAGTGAACTACAAGTACCTACTTAATCCTGTTTCGATAAACACACTTGTCATTAGAGTGAATTCTCAAATATCTTACACATGAATTTCAGGACTAATAGCTTTGCTTTTTCTCGATTATTCCATAAAAATTTAATGAAAATTAGAAACGTAACATACGAATTGTTCCTATATATAAGTTAATGTGTCTACTGCAATAATTATTCGTGATTAGACTTTTATTTTCTTTAAAAACCGTTTAGTAATGATACAGCGTGAGATTAAATAAATGCAATAAATGCGTCAAAAGCTCAGTAGGGCCTTAAGGGGTCTTGTATAAGGAGTCCTTATGAAGGGAACAAAAAATATTAGGGAACAAAAATTTCGGATAGCTCTATACACTCTATACACTCATTTCCTAGTGGTGTGACTTTAAAAATCCAATCGCAGTTCGCTACGAAATAAAACATGCGCGGCTAAAATGGGACTATTAATAAATTTTGCTGACAAGATCGACTTTTATTCTGGCGGGCGACTGGCATTGAATTTATTTTCTATTATGTACGACTTTGAATCGAACTAAATTGTAAATAATTTGTTAAGAGTAAGAATAAGAATAAAAATAAACAACATAAAAATAACAAATATGGATGTATTTTTCAGTAAAAAAAAAACTTTATTTTCCACAGAACATGAAGTCACTATGGACTTTGCGTTAGAAAAATACTTAAATGGAATCTATAAAGCATTTACAAAACTCATCATCATCATCATCATCAGCCTATGCTCGTCCTCTTCTGCATATAGGCCTCTCCCATAGCACGCCACTGAGCACGAACCTCAGCCACTCTCATCCAGCTCTTGCCTGTGCTCTTGCCAGCCGCCTTGCGAAGATCATCGCTCCACCGAGTCTGAGGACGTCCCACGATACGTTTGCCGATCCGTGGTCTCCACTCAAGAACTCGTCTACCCCAACGGTTATCGGTTCTTCGGGTTATATGGCCGGCCCATTGCCACTTCAGTGGGCTATGTCGATAACTTTGGTTCTCTGTCGGATCACTTCGTTACGAATTCGATCTTTCAGAGAAACTCCGAGCATAGCCCTTTCCATAGCATGTTGAACAACTTTAAATTTGTGGACCAGCCCTAGTTACCGTCAGTGTCTATTAAATCTGATTTACAAAACTACAAAATTGTATTCCCCACAAAACGTGGTAAAATAATATGGTGTTAATTTCGCAAGGCGGTAATGTATGCGAAACAACATGTCCGCACTTCCCTAGCTTCCCGTACATCTAGCCAGTCTCATCCCGCCGCCTGGCTGAATGGTCGCGACCAAAGCCTAATCATGGGTCTAGAAAAAAGAACAGTGAAAATTGTTGTCGTTGTTGTGGTCATCTTGATTATTCTTGGTATGTGTTTTACTTTTTGTTTATTTTTAAATTTAATTAAAAAAATAGATACTTGATACGGTTTGGTGATTGTTTTTAAATGTTTTTCCGCGTTTAGAAGAATGTCTAGTTGATGTAGTAGTAGTAGTAAGTAGATTGAAAGGTGTTTTCCCGTGGGTAGGTATTGCATATTTTCCCGTGCCAAAGAAGCATAATCTCAGTCTCCAGCCCTTCAACAATGTCCATAGAAAAATCACGGCAATCAGTCGCTTAGTTTCGACGTGAAAGATGGACAAACAAACAAAACATTTTTAATATTACTTAGTATGGATTTCATTTGTCTGTGCTAATTTAAAGGTGTTATGTTACGAACCAGTAGCAATTTTTCACGAATTTTTGTTGTTTATGCGAATACTTTAACAAAATAGAAGGTAAATAAAAGGATTTTATTTTTTTTATTTCCTGAACTATTATAACTTAGCCTTTAGGCCGTTATCAGGCTATCGTTGAGTTCTGGGACATCCTGTATCTTTACAATTGTGTTAGAAATAATAGGTTTTACATAATAAATCCATATTCTATACCTACTTAATTATAATCCTAAATGCGAAAGTGTGTCTGTCTGTTACCTGTTCGCGCTTAAACCGCTGAACCGATTTGACCGATTTAGATGAAATTTGGTATAGAGATAATTAGAGACCCGGAAAAGGACATTAATTAGGGTAGAATAGAATAGAATTTTATTAACACACTTAGAAAAAAAGATACAGTATTAAAAAGCAAGGTATTATTTTTTACATTGAACTTATAACTAAGCGTTAAATGCATTATAGGTACTCCATTTAATTTAGAATTATAAACCACAACAACATTATATTGCGGCTCGCGAACTGTAATCTCTTTACAATTTGTACTAGAGTAACAATTGACGACACGCAAATAAAGTGACATTTAAACAATTTTATTTTGCGGCTCCCAGACTATTGTACTGTACTATTTGCTAGGTAAGAAACAGTTGACAAGCCGCAATATAATGATGTTGTGGTTTTCAATTCTAAATTAAATGAAGTATATGCTCTGCGTGTGCTGTGTATGCGTGCCCACGGAGGTGCGCACGCACACAGCACTATGGTTTTCAGTCCAACCCTTTACACTTGTCTATAAATCCTTTTTTTTAATCTATACCTGGTATTTATCCCGAAAAATTGCATAGTTCCCGCGGGATTGTGATAAACGAATTCTTCGCAGATGGAGTCGCGGGCAACAGCTAGTTAATTATAAATTGCAATACAGCGAGGAAATGCTGCCAACAGCTGCAGGTTCAATGCCGCCGGGAGCTGCTTTCTACAGATTATTCTAGTTTTAGCTCAGTTTATTAGTTTTTAGGGTTCCGTACCTCAAAAGGAAAAAACGGAACCCTTATAGGATCACTTTGTTGTCCGTCCGTCCGTCCGTCCGTCTGTCTGTCAAGACCCTTTTTCTCAGGAATGCGTGGAGGTATCAAGCTGAAATTTATATCAAATAATCATGTCCCTTGGAGCTGTGAAAAAATCAAACTTCTAAGCCAACGCAATCAAAAGATTCAGCCGTTTATGACGCAAATTTCCGCATATTTTCGAAACTCGCAAGGGAATCAAAACCTAAAGGGTACTTCCCGTGAACTCAGAATCTTTAAATTTGTTACGAAGCAAGGTCTTATAGCACAGATAAAGGAAAAATTGCGAAAAGCATAATTTTATTTGTCTGTCTGTCTATATCAATAACCAATCTACAATGATCCCACACTGCGCACATTTTGCTTAGGAGCAGGGGTCTGCTAAGACTGGATGTTCATAGATACATATAAATTTGTACGGAACCCTCGGTGCGCGAGTCCGACTCGCACTTGGCCGGTTTTTTGTGCTTCTGTAGGTATTTTTATCTGTTTTTTAGATGGTCACGAACAATTAAATAAGAACATAGATAGGTAATATGACTTCAGAATAGTATTTTATGCACCTGTATCGTAATAGGGGTGGTTTCATGAAACGAGGCTAGCCGAGTTTCATAAAGGGTCACATGATGAGTGTTTTAATGCCTAATTACGCACAGTTGCATACAATATTTTATCTACATCCATATAGCATCTATCATGCGTTCAAGAACCATTGAGAAATGACCTGGATCCTGCATTAACGAGAACTAGGTAAGTACAGTGGGCTGCAAAAGTGCATGGACATCTCGGGGCGATAATCGCATGAGCAGTGTTTGATCGTTTGTGTTCATGTTTCGATGAGAATTAACTAGATGGCGTTGTGAATTGATGCAGCGTAGTGGCCGTTTTCTGCATCTAGTTTATATACCAAACTAAACTGCTATTTCGAATGATCTTCTATTAGCAGCTGTGGCTTAACGGTTATACGCATGAGTCAAGTACTGGTATGTGGAGTTGGTTTATGGTTCGAATCCCAGATCAGAGTGTTATTTTTGTTTTTTATTTATTGTTTTTTTTTAAATATGTATTTAATTATCTGTTTAATTAAAAAATATCTTTGATCAGAAAATAAAATAATACAACCTTTTGATATCAAACATTTTATTTAAAACACAAAAGAGCAATTTCTCAATCATTAATATTATTTCGTTTTCACCGATGTAAGGGAACGTGCAGAAACTATAGGCGGCAGCACTTGTGCGACAGAAGAGACACTATGCGAACAGTAAAAGAAACTTATCAAGTCAAAATTTATGGCACCAGTTGGCAGCACCGTCTATGTGCTCATTCCCTATAGCCATCTAAAAAATTATTGAGGTATTCTTAGCTTAAGTATTCGTTTCCAAAATTTATTGGAAAGAAGATTGAAGCATCACCACAATAAAAAGAAATAATATTATTAGCAACTAGATCTTTAAATTGGAGACCGGGTTAACATAGTAGGGAAGTGAGGAGTTAACCTCCATCGATATAAGACGCATCTACGCAGTGCTCAGCGAATAACCAGCGACCAAGATCCCTGCCTTGCGGCGTTTGTGTGCGCACCCGGTGTCTAGTTCCGTTGGACGATTGTTCAACTGACCAGCCAGCTGGACCTATAGCTTACGGGCGTTAACACGAGCTACCGGTGTCTCGCACGACTGGTTTTTGTGAAAAGTGAATCTACCCACATGTGACATTTGAAATTAATTAATGTATTTTTTTTTTGGTTGTGATATCGTGGTACAAGTGGACAGACTTTAAAATGAAATGCCAAGCGTGTAATGGAGCAATTACATCCCATCTTGAAGTTTTAAAATGTATCGCTTGTAAAGGCGATTATCACTACTTGTGCCTCAACATGACTACTGCGCATTACATGCATAATAATTACGAAATAAAGCGTACTTTTCAATGTCCGCCCTGTTCAAACGTAACGTCGCGTAGGAAAAAAGACAGCACACCCGTCCGACACCAACACGACCTCTCCAGACTGGATACGACAATTATGTCGATTGATGATTCTATGCACGGGGACACGGGTTTACTAGGTGACACTATTCGCTCGCCTGTTCCAAGCCATCAAAGCCCCCAATCCCCCAATATTCTAAACCCCCCAACCCCAGCAAACCCCCAACCTGCCAATCCCTCAATTCCCCAATTCCCCATAACACTGGAGAATTTGAGAGAGATAGTGTTCTTACAACTGCAAAAAAATAACATAGCGATAATTACGGAACTAAAGAGCATTATCCAAACTGAAATTAACAAGGCTATAACGATTCTAAGGCAAGAAGTCAGACAGGAAACTCAGTCCCTTTTCAAAGAAAATGACCAGAGGAAGGCAGATATAAGTAAAATAAGTTCCGAAATATTAAACATGAAGAAAGAAAATGAAAATTTAAAAAAGGACATACAAGAATTACATAATAAAATAAAGGATTCCAGCATAAATACACTACCAATGGCTCCAGCAAGAGTTCCTCAAGAGAACATTTCTAGGGTTTACCAGGAAAATACTAAACGTCTGGTGCTATACGGCCTCAACGAATACGACCGTGAAACCGAATTTACACTGTTGAATGAAATCTATCGCATCTTCTACGATATTTATGATATTAATCTGTCGGGCCAAATTGAGGAGATTTGGCGCATAGGGCGTTTTGGACGTAAAAGTTCCAGGCGCCCTGTAGTTATGGAGTTCCTCAGCAAGAGAACGTCCAGACACATCCTGGAAAACGCTAAGTTATTTAGAAATACGGGCTTGTTCGTGTCGGAATACCTGGATCCCGAAAGTCTGCGAAAGAAAAAAATACTCCGAGAAAAACAACTAAAAGCAAGACAGAATGGGAAGAAAGCAATTATGCGTAATAACAGGCTGTTTATTGATGGAAAGGAAGAAGTAATTTTACCAGATGCAAGAAAAAATATACTACAAAATAACTCGCGCATTTCATCAAATACCATAAGTAAAGAGCGGGTAACCAGTGAGCTGGATGATTCACAATCACCTTCGTCTCCTTTGCCGACGCAAACACTAACTGCGCCCCCTGTCGAGACTTTTCGCGACTAAATCAGAACAGACGGGAATACTGTATCAAAACATATGTAGTATAAGAAACAAAATTCACTTACTTGAGACTCTCATTCATGATAAACAATATATTAAAGCGTTATGTATTTCTGAAACTTGGATTAAAACTCCACAGGTTGATTTGCTTAGCATTGAAGGTTTTAAACTGGCAAGTTATTATACTAGAACAAACTATGAAGGAGGCGGTGTATGCGTGTTTTTAAAGGAAAATGTAGAATTTGTGGAATTATCGGATATTAAGGAATTATCTATAGAATGTATATTTGAAACGTGTGCCATAGAAATAACTCAGTCTAACTATGTATTAATAGTCATATATTGGCCAAATAGCGCCCGTAGTCCCGATTTATTCTTTGAACAGTTGGAAAATCTGTTGCATTTAGTTAATAAGAAATATAACAAGAAAAATGTAATAATAGGTGGTGACTTAAACATTGATGTACTTACAGAATCCAACCAATCCCAGTACTTGTTAAATCTCTGTCGAAATTTCAATTTTACTCAGCAGGTAAAAGAGCACACTAGAATTACACCCACTTCAAGCAAATGCTTAGACATAATATTTACAAATTTTGTTGATAAAAACTTCAGTGCCAATGCCACGGAATTAGGGTTTTCGGATCATAAAGGCGTCTTGATAACAGGACCTGGCATGTTTCACAGAGAAAACGAACGGGAAGGTCAGTATTCAACGTTTAAGCGTCTTTACACAAGGAAAAACATTGAAATGTTCAGAATTAAACTAGAATCTGTTAAATGGAACTTCGTAATTACCCCTCAAAAATCTGTTGATGAAAATTTTAATAAATTCGCATCAGAAATTCGATTCCTTCTGGATCAGTGTATCCCTATTAAAAGAATAAAAATAAAGCCAAAGTCTAACAGAACATGGCTGACACGCGGAATAAAAGTATCGTGTAAGCATAAGCGGCTTCTTAAGATATTGACATGCAAGACAAATGACTCAGTTCTGACAAAATATTTTAAAACCTACGGAAAAACTTTAAAACGGACGGTGACTACTTCAAAAAAGTTACAAAATATTAGGCGAATAAATAAATCTAACAACAAAATAAAAACAATATGGCAAATTATAGGAGATCAAACTAATAAAACAAAAGCACGATTTAGAAACCAAAATATAAACCTGAAATTAAACGGCATCTTAACTAATGATCCACTTACCATAGCTAGCACATTTAACACCTTCTTTGCATCAGTAGGGACGCTATCGCCTGGTGCTGACATCCCTTGCGGTCGCCCTGTGTTAAACCCTACACTTAACTCATTTTTTCTGTCACCGGTATCACCACCTGATGTGCACAAATGCATACGAAAATTAAAGAATAAAAACAGCCACGGAATTGACGAAATACCCCCTACAATTGTTAAGTACTGTATAGACGAACTCACAATTCCATTAACAATCTTGATCAACCAGTCCTTCTCGACTGGAACATTTCCTGCGCTGCTGAAAACTGCACTTATTAAACCGATTCCTAAAAAAGGCGACCTTACTGACCCGGGACAACATCGCCCGATTTCTCTACTAAACACCTTTTCAAAAATATACGAAACAATTATAGCTAACCAACTAATGATATTTTGTGATAATTTCGACGTATTTGACGATTGCCAATATGGTTTTCGGAAGCACAGGTCTACGGCATTAACTGTTTTCAGGTTCACCCAGGAAGTATTAAGCATAATTAATAGAAAACATTACGCATTCGGATTACTGCTCGATATGAGTAAAGCATATGATAGGGTCCAACATAAAATTCTTTTGGATAAGCTATATGGAATCGGAGTACGAGGTGTAGCGCATGATTGGTTCGAGTCATATCTAAGCAACCGGGAGCAGGTTGTTGAAATAGACTACGTAGATAACAAAATTAATAAAATTACTAAAGTACGGTCACGTAAAATCCTCACCACGTGCTCAATCCCACAAGGAAGCGTACTAGGATGCATCTTGTTTTTAATTTACATTAACGACCTCCCTAAAGTAATATCTACTAGTGACAAGGATATAAGATGTTTCCTTTACGCCGACGACATATCCTTAGTGCTACCTTGCCAAAATAATAATGAACTAACAAGTAAACTAGAATCCATCTTAAATATTATATCTTCTTGGCTAAAAGAACACAATCTTTGTGTAAACCTAAAAAAAACTAACCTTATTCAGTTCAGGCCCCATCAAAGAACAGCTTTGGATGTGAGCTATAAATTCGACAACACAAAAATGGATCTAGTCACTACATGTACCTTACTTGGGATACAAATAGACGAACATATGAACTGGAAATGCCATATCAGTAAAGTCGCGGTAAAACTGTCTCGGTTCGCCTATGCATTAAAAGAAATAAAAAAAACCACTGATTTGAAGACGGCATTAAGTGCTTACCATGCTTTTGCTCAGGCCTGGCTTCAGTACGGAATCATACTTTGGGGGAATAGTACCAATGTGGGTGACTTGTTTCTGTTGCAGAAGAGGTGCGTTAGGATATTAAGCAACATAAACAACCAGGAAACCTGTAGGCCACATTTTGAAAAACTTGGAATACTAACATTAGCATCCCTTTATGTTCTCGAAACATGTAAATTCGTTCGAAAACATTCCGACCTATATAACCAATCTAGAGATCAATACAAGGGCCCCCATAACTTGCGGCACAGAAACAAGTTGGTAGTAGTAGGTGCACCCGCTAAATTAAAAATCTACGCTAAGAGGCCATATGTCATGTCAGTGAGAATTTACAATAAGTTACCTAAAGATATTTTAAATGAAGGAAATTATATTACATTTGTCAAGAGGCTAAAGAGGTTTTTAATTATAAAATGTTATTATACTGTCAAGGAATACATGGAAGACTTAGTTTTATAGGACAAAAAAAAGGCCAAATAATGTAAGATAAGATTTTTATTATTATTAATTTTAAAATGATAATAATATTAATAGCATTAATCTGGAATAGGAATAGCATTGATCTAGAATAAGTTAAGGATAAGTTGTTGCTTCGCCCTAGCAGGGTCCATGTAGCACTGAAATATCTATTTTTCATCTTGTAATACCATGGTTGCAGCGAATAAATAAATATGAAATATGAAATATGACATATAATTAATGAATGCATAATATAAATTATGTAATTTATGTTCAGTATGAAGTATTGAACACTTACTTGGCGATAATTTATGTTCGAGTAACTTCAAAACATAGTGTGTTGTGTTTCAAAAATAGCAAAAAAAAAAACAATTTACACTTAAAAAATAGGGAACAAATAAGTACTCATAAAGAATTGAAAACTAAATTTCATTCAATTTTATACACTTATAACTACTAACATAATGGCTAGATATTAACCCGGTCTGCACTAAAAGTCAAATAACAGTTTACTTAACATTAATTGTAACATTATTAATTGTGCTTCTAACTGAAAAATAACCAACATGCATATATTTAGCAATTTATATCTTTCTCTTTTATCTCAATTTCTAATAACCCTTCTAACACAACTTCAAAAACAATACCTATGTGAGATCAGATGGTGAATCATTCACTATAAGAATAACAATAAGTAAACATTGGTAACTGGATTATTAATAAATAATAAAGGTTCGTTCATAACAGATTAATAACAAAATAATGATATCGTGAAATATTAACAATTTAAGTTACAAAGTCAATTTGTCTCTTAGTAACGGAGAGGATAGCCGTTACACTATCTATCTATCACTTCTTGAAGTCGAGTTTTCATGCTCGAAACCATAATATATTGAAACATAATATCACTATTTCGCATCAGTTCCCATGTTCTGTTTACCTCAGTGTCCAAATTATTTTTTGACTTTACAAAATTTTACGTCCATTCTTATCCGACACTTTCCGTCGGTAAATATAACGATTTCGTTTTCCCAATCGAAATTTAAATGTCGAATGGCAAAGTTGACTGTGTTTCTCTGTAAAAAAAAAACAAAATAATAAATACTTAACATTAGATCATGAATAGTGCAATTTGTAAGCAACATTGCACTAAGAAATATTAATATTATCTAAAATCTTACCGTTATGCTCATATCTCGAGCTAATTTCTTTATAAGTTTTCTTGTTCCCAGAGAACAATAATTTTTGCTTTCAAAAACGTTGTTAATCGAATCATAGTAAAATATTTTCGAGAACTTGATAATTTGGATACTCACACAAGGTGATTGACAAGAAATCTAACGATTTGTGAAGTCATTATAAAAATTACCCTCAGTTTAGCAAACGAGGCGTGTAAGCATATCCAAGTATATTATTCAACATTCAACCTTAAGTAGCGCATAAATACAGCAGTCTTCAATAAATCTCTGAAGTTAAATTACGGTAGTCCAACAATCGGCAACAAACATAATCTATCTATCTGTATCTAATCTATACGCATTAACTAGACAAGGATGCAAAGATTAATTAAAATATAAGATTATTAGTTTCACCAGTTATTATAATGTCTCCATAGCCGAGTGGCTAAGAGAGCGGGCGAAGATGCTAACGGATGCAATTGGCTGGCCAAGAGTGAATAGGGTTCGATCCCCCCCGGCTTGAGGTTAAGAAAAATGTTTTTGTTAGATTTCATACTTGGCAATGTTCTGCGTGTCTGTATCAATGTTACAGATTCCGAAAAACTACAAAAAGCAAAATAATTGTTAAACATTGACATGACGAATTATTACAATACTTATAAATTAATATTAATTGTGAAGAAGAAAGAAGATTCCGAGCGAATGTTTTTTTTCATTGAATGATAATTACAACGCCATCTAGTAAGATCCGGTTGAACTAGTACGGCTTATATGGTAGCTACTGGCACTCATTTTACCTTCATAGGATTTTTGTTTTGCTTTGTCCATGCACTTTTGCAGCCCACTGTACCTATGTCTGCCCCACGACCCACCCGGTGCGCGCCCGAGGACCTGCGCGACGTGATTGCGCGCTCCTCCTGCACCGGCACTGTAATATAATATGATGTATAAAATCTCATTATGTTACAGTTTTCTGGGACCGTAATGGTCATTACGATACTGCCGTGTTCATAATAGAATCCAATGTCGTAATGCTGGTCATTATCTATGGTTTTTGAACGCGTAATGGAGGATTTACTATATGGGTGTAGATAAAATTTCATACTTTATTCCCCATAACAGCACTTGTGTCGTAATGTCGTTAAAACGATACGCCTAGGTGCCACAGATTATTAAGTGTAGGTTACACTCAACACTAAAGCACAGAATATATAATAGTACTGACGTACAGAATGGAAACGGTCCGCCCCGCACCGATTCGAATTACCCCACCCCTCAAGGCGCAGATAGCCGGAAACCGCCAGAAACCAGAAGAGTGCGCGCGCGATGTATGTAGGCGTACGCGTGTACAGACGTCGTCGTGCTTATGTAGATTCAAGAACGCGTATTTGTACGTCGTGTCCGCCGCGTGACTAAAGCCCAGGGCAGCGTGAAGGGAAGCGTGAAGAGGTAACAGATAGACAGAGTGCTTTCGCATTTATAATATTAATAAGAATATTAGTGTAAAGATTAAAATAATTGTCCTAACATTTGATTACAGGTGGCCTGCTTGGACTGATACTTGGGCTTTTGCTCTACCAGCGTTATGTCGGTGAGTACTGTGCGATAGTATAGCAGCTAAAGTCAGATATTATGGAATAGGGATGTCGACACTACCAATCAACTGCCGTAATTTTTATGAGCTGTCAAAACACAATAATTCACCCATAGAGTTTGAATAGCAATAGCAACTTATGACGTCACTTGTTCGCCAACTCAATCAACTAACTATTTATTTGTTTTAAAGCAACAAAAAATCTAATTTTGCAGTTTGTAAACGAATCTAGAATCTTTTGTTGCCTTGAATTAGTAAAATAGACTGCTAAAATCATTACACTTCCTTTTGGCTTTGCCGTAGTAGTGTAAAAAATGTCATTATTCCAGTGTGCAGTAAGTTGGTGGCCTAAAATAATCGCCTATAACGACGCATTCCGAACTAATTTTACCATCGCACGCTGCGTTTCAGTGTTGCCATAATTAACGTACTATATAATTTTGGGGGCGTACGATAATCAAGCGGTCGGTACGACATCTGATCACCAGTAATCGGAGTAAATTTAATAGTGCAATTTCTGGTGAATTACCTTAACCATTATAACTAACCACAACTAACCCAATTACCCAACACATTGATTCCGAATAAATTTTGAGGCACCAGTATATTAATATCTTGTATATCACTAGGTACCTGGGCGACTGATCTTTGCTTAAAGCTTAAAGTTCTTTGCCTAAAGATAATAATAATAATAATTTTATTCAATTTTCTGACATTTACATCCACTTTGTTAGTAAAAAGCATACAAATAAAAACTTATCATCTATTGTTAATAAAATTGTAATTAAAATGTCACAATTTAAAACTAACTGAACTGAACTGAATAAGACTGAGCTATATCGTTTGTTCACCACAGAAATGCGCCTCACTCTTGAACTTTGAATTTTTACTAGTGAAACGTGGACTCCGAACAGCGCCGATAATAAGTTTCCCTGTTAAATTACTGAACGTAGGTACAACTAAGATAACAACATGGGGTACAGGGTGACGTAATGTTTAAGCTCTTTGTCTATTTCCGCAATAATGGCGCTAGAGGGGGAGGGATTGACCCCTTTGACCTTTTACATGAAGTCATGTAATAGGTTGATTCAGGTGTAAAGTGGGCGACAGACGTGTCAGCTATAATTGGGATTTTAAAATTCACGATCTTCTCGGCTCGACGTTGATGACATACGAGTCGTGAAGCAACTTATATGTCCTTATTTTGCAGAGCTGGAGGTATGGCCGCGGTCCACCGACGACTACAGGTGGGAACAGCCCCTGATCCAGTTCCGGCCTGCCGACCCTGGCAGCTGGCATCCCTGGGTACAGCGTATAAACAGCTTTCTGAGCGGTAAGTCAACAACAATCCATTGGCTATGTCCACACCAGTGCGCTTTCACGTTCATCTTGCGTTTTCCTTTGACGCACGAAATTCTGCACGCTGATCCACCGGTGTTGGATAGACATGCGCTAGCGGCACGCGCTGCTGTTCGATTAATTTTGAGGCATGTGCTATTGCATGCGCTATGGTTGCTCGGGCATGCGTCAAAGGAAAACGCAACATGAACGTGAAAGGGCACTGGTGTGGACATAACTTGGTAGGATTTGCAGGCGGTAGGACTTTACGCAATCCAATCAGGGGCCTGTTGCATAATATTACAAGTAATATTACAAGCGGAACTCTCGCTTCAGTTATATTAACTAGAAAGGGAGTTCCGCTTGTAATATAAGTTGTACTTTGTTATGCAGCAGGCCCCAGATCGCTACCACCGTCTTACTCATTCCTGCCGTTAAGCAACAATGCTTGCGCTGATGTTTTCCAGTGTGGAAAGACATCCGGTGAAATTGCTGGTAAGTACATCACACACCAGGTACTTTATCTTCGTCGTCTATACTGGCGAGCCTTTATTGTTGCACTTGTCCATGGGTGATGGTTCTCACTTACTATCAGGTAACCCACTCACCGACCTTAGCGAACCAAATTGCTGCATTAGCCATAACATTCTTGGCTAAATTTGTCACGGTTTAATAGTTAAAATGCGATTAAACTGATCAAATGTTGCCATATATGCTTCCGGTATCTAATCAGGTTTTGTTGCGAACTACACTTTCCTGCCTCTGGCGTTCGTGTCGCTTCAGTGTGTAGGTATGTTTTGTATTAGTTTTTAAACGGGCCTCACTGACAAACAGTGTTGTGGCTTGCCGCAACATTATACTGAGTACCAATTATACTATTCGATGTTTTTTAATTGTATGTTTTCCTGTCAAATGTATTTTTTTTCTGTGTATCGAATATGTAAATAAATATCTCTTTTTCTCTCTCTCAAAGTAAATCCCGGTAGCGTATCATCATCATCATCATCATTTCAACCGAAAGACGTCCACTGCTGAACATAGGCCTCCCCCAAGGTTCGTTAAACTGACCATCCGCAGTCAACGCGTGTTTGAAATATTTGTCGTTCGTTCCGATAAAGTTGCCGACTAAAAGTGAACCAGCGGTCGTGTAACTAAACCCATCCCTCCCCAGCTTACGAGACCACCGTACCCGAAGACCCGGCGCGTGCGCCGTGCACCATCCGCAGCCGCAATGACCACCTCAACCGGTCACCCAACTGCGACATCGCAATGCGCACGTGGGGGCATTGCACGGCCGACTTCCTGTATGGATACCCTGAAGGAAAGCCTTGCGTCTTCCTGAGGCTGTCACACGTAAGTTAATACATCTTTTCATCACACTTGTACGTAATCAGCGTCATAAGAAGCAGGCTAATTTGGCTCCAATGCCCGAAAAAAACCCGGGGTTCTATTTCGTCATTTTTGTGCATTACAGCCCTAGGACTGTAAAGGCACCACATTGTTCTTGACTTGATACAGATTCAAAATCAAGCAAAAAGTTACGAGTACTTACTTTAACTCGATTTGACTTTATTTATCATCAAAATAATTTTTTTAATTCTGTTTATTGGTTGACAAATTATGCCGCAGCGCTGCCTTTTTTTTTCTATGTTCTTTGGAATTGGGAATTGATTGTTTGTCCGATGTTTGTTTAACTGATCAAATTTCATACAATATACATACACCCACTTCTAATTTATTATGTATGTTTGAATTGTATGATTATACAACAGAATGTAGGTAAACTCAGAAAAGAAACTTGCAAGATTTTTAACAAAAACTGTTTTTCCCCTAGATTCACTACTGGACACCCCATCCGTACAACGTATCCATGAACCTGCCGATTCCACCAGAAATTCCGGATCACATCAAGAAAGGATTGGTAATTTACATAGTTATTCCACCAGCTCCTTTCTTTGACAGGTCGACCAGAAGCAGGCGGGGTCTCCGCCCTAATGTTGTCAGTATTCCCAAAATCCACGTATTTAACTTAAAGCGTATTAGTTCTTCCATCATTAATTCATCAATCATCATCCGTACAGGCTAAGGAGTTGAAATCCCTACTTGGGTCTGTGTTCCCTGAACACTACAATCTGGCCGCTTCCAAGTCTATAAAAAGTGAATGAGTATATAGACAAGCGTCCTCCATCGTATGTAGGTAGACTTCAACTTCGCTTTCCATCAGGCGTGATTGAGGTCAAACGCAAGCCTACATTGTATATACCTAAAAAAAATATAATCATTTGGGAAATACAATTAAATCTAAGCGGTATCTGCTAACGCCTTAGGTAATGGTCGCTAATATCCATCGCACCGGATATTTGGTATGGCATTTCCGTAGCTGCCGCGAAACCACCAAGTTTTTATCGCTGAAACACTCTCACCACTTACACAGGTACACCAAATGGCGCAATATCACGACTACGTCTGGGTCTCCTGCGATGGCGAGTTCATGGCAGACCAAGAGAACATCGGCCAAATCGAGTACATTCCTCCTATCGAGGTCGCCCCGCCAGGCTTCCCCACCAACCGGCTCCACACTGCCGACCGCCTGCCCTATGCCAATAGGAACATGCCGGACACAGACCCTGGACCCCTGGTCGCTGTGCAGTTCCTCAACCCCAGACGTAAGTTTAGGACAAACGTAAGACCAACCGTAGTATAGGCAATCTGTAGTATAGGGAACGTGCAGAAACTATAGGCGGCAGCACTAATGCGACAGAGAGACACTATGCGGAAAGTAAAAGAAACTTATCAGGGTAAAACATTCAAATTGATGGCAGCACAGTCTATGTGCACGTTCCCTATAGGCTCAAAAGACCGCAGACAATGTCCGACAATTTCTTCGAATGTGATGCAATACCAGCGTGGATCCAAGGGGAGAGTAATGAGTATAATGCTCGTCCAGTGGAAACCGGTTTTTTTTTATTTATCACTTTTCTGGAAGATTAAATAGGTGAAAGGAGTTAAAATTGCTCCGCCCTATACCAAATCCTGAATCCAGATGCCGTTTTTAAATAAATAATAAATAAAAATAACTTTTGACCAGGCCGTTGCAATATGGCCGAAACATCGAATTTATTGTAACAACCTTCTGTATGATTAAGGCCTCCACAAACTGAATCATATACAGTACGGTGACACAAACCGGCAGCGCGGCGCAGCGTATATGATTCAGTGTTAATACAACGCGCTGGGCCCGCTCCGTCGGTGTCGCGCGCACGCGCTGCGGTCTGTGGCGGCCTTTAAGTCCTGGGTGTAGAAGCAATTACTATAAGGGCTAGACCACTCCACTAGTGGACACTATTACACGTATGCTTTCAATTCTCTAGGTGGTGTGCTAATCAACGTCGAGTGCCGTATTTGGACAAGGGACATCTACTACGACCACACCGGCTACACAGGCCGGGCTCGCTTCGAGCTCTTCGTCGAGTAGAGAAAGTTCCAGAATTTCTGCTTTATTATGACCCAAATTAGCCAACGAGGAACGCAGATATGAAATCTGTCCTTATTTAATTGGTTAGAACATGGTGAGAAGGAGTGATATTGACCACCAAAGCTAAGACCGTGTGTTTGTGTGTTCGGCAGCTTTTTCAGTCTGTTTAGCTGTTGAGTTCAAACGTAGCATTTACCCTCAAAAGATGCATCTCTTTGCTATGTTTGATAGAACGACAGTGAAAACTGTCGCTTTGAGGGTTGAGGTATTTTAAAAGCAACTATAATTAAATTACTCTTTGAATTTGTATCTAGTCTGGCTAGTAACCGCCTTAAAATGACGTGCAGCTGTAGCGTTTAATATAATCTTTAAGTGGTCATATTTTAAACGTGATACCAATAAATTAAAATTTCTATCTCAGTTAATGCTGGGCTTTCATTGAGGATTGTTTTAATCAAGCTCCTAGTCTTATTTAATTAGAGTTTGTGATTTAATTTCAACAAAGTGTAAACATCTAGTTTAAATTAATGGGTTAGCATTACTTTATGTATACAACCGATCCGAAGTATTAATTAAAGTATCCAATCCGAAGACCTAAGCCATCTGAAGGCGTATCAGCGCCGTAATGAGTAGGAGTTGAAGCAGTCGCCGTAACCGAAATCGGTCGGTTGGATCCATGTAAGTACCTACCTAACCAGTATTTATTGACCTAGAAATATGTATCACGTTAAAAAAAATACTTTGTATAATAAAACTGAATAAGTAGTTAGTTTGAAAGCGCTCATCTCTGGAACTACCAGTCGAGCTTGAAACTTATGATTTTCTGTGCATTTGATAACCGAATTCGTCAGGAAGGAACTTATAATCGAGGGTATCGATCCGATTTTTTTTTATTTAACTGCGACTGAAACCGCCATGCACAAGCAAGTACCTATAAGTACTTCCATAAAACCTTGTGGTCAAGAATAGCATTAAAACGCCAAGACTACGGCTTACAGGAGGTGGCGTAAGTAATTATTAGAAGTAGCTTAGGATGGCAAGTAATGGCGCGAAGCTCGACTTGCTTTTTTTTTAATTTCGGGCCATGAGAGTAGAGCCTGGCAGCCGTTGCTTAGTAACTACTTGCTTACTAAATGCCTCAAGTCGCTATCCGTTTATTCTCTAGAATAGCGTAGAAATAATTAAAGTTTTTTGTACTGAATAGAAGTTAATGTTACGATATTTAACAAAACATTCTTTTGGCTTAAATATTAAGACATCAACGTTACTTGAAAAACAATATTATAGTGTTTGCGAAAACACAAATGCATTTATAATGTGGTATTATAATTGAAAACGCTATAAGCTATAAACAAAACGTCTGTAGACGCATAATATTTACACTTTTTTACGCCAGGATAAAATAAATAATTTATATTGGCTGAATGTGTGTGAATGAAGTTTGAAATAACTAGGTATAAAGTACTTAATGTTGTTGTTGTGCCTACCGAAATATTTAATTATTATAATTAAACATTTAATAGAGACGTTGATAAGTCCGCCTTGACTTTATTTTTATTATTGTGTTGAAATGTGGGAGACCATACATTCATTTTTTTCTAGTTTTTTATCACAGTTAGTTTTTTAGGACAGTGTTAAACTTCTAAACATTGACAAAAACAGAACATAATTGTCTAACTACCATGAGGAGGAAACAATTTTGCTGCTAGAGAATGGGATTCGCTCTCATCGTCAGCATCTATTAGCAAGCAGCACACATAGAACACCTAAAACTTTTCAGGCATAAAGTGCATATAAACTGATACTAAGGGACACGCGCGTGTCCCTTAGTATCAGTTTATATGCACTTTATTAGATTCCACTCCCCCAATTTGAGTATAACTGTTTCATTGTTTTTTTTTTATTTATTCAAAGCATTGGCAACACGGCCATCACTGTTTCATTGTGTATGTATCACAGATAAGAAAATAAGACAATGCCAGAGAGAACTTTGTTTTTTTTTTATTATGAGAGGGAGGCAAACGTACAAGCGGGTCATCTGATGGGAAGTGATGACCACCGCCCATAAATATCAACAACTCAAAGAGAAAGAAAGAAAAAGAAAAGGGAAAGAGAGTCACTAATCTGTTGCCGGCCTTTAAAGGAAGTATAAACCCTTCTTCCTCCTTTTTTTTATATGATTATACCGGTTGACACAGTTCAACTTCTCGTAGTTATAACTAGTTGGGGGGGGGGGGGGGGTATGTATTACAATACCGAAGTACGAAAGACCGAATGTATTAAAACATCGAATGGGTCAAAAGACCGACACGATTTTTTTCTGAAACCGTAAACTTCTCAGAATTTATTAAAACGGCATCATACAGAACCCATTAGGTTAGGTTAGGTTTGTTTTATAACAAACTTAAAAAGTTAACGGTTTCAGAAAAAAATCGTGTCGGTCAAAAGACCCATTCGATGTTTTAATACATTCGGTCTTTCGTACTTCGCTATACATACCCAGTCGGGGTAAGAAAAGGTTCGTCACTTTTCGACCACTCGTTGACATAGAGTCGAAAAGTGACGAACCTTTTCTTACCCCGACTATTCACAAAAAACCATTGTACAAAATGTTTGTTAAATATTTTAAAAAAAAATCTTAAATTTCAGTTAAAGTTACTTAATGAGTTTTTGTTTATTTCATTTGAATAGGTGTTAATAAGAATTGATGTACTTATCTATAAAATTGACGTTGCTTGAAAAAAATGTAATATTAGTACTTAATATCTAATAATAATAATGTAAGGTATATCACCATTTTCCATAAATTATGTGTAAATATACTTTAAATTTAAATCCATGTTGTATTTTGTCAATTTTAAATGTCGTTTGATAAAGCTAATAGTGAGTCGGATCATGCTTGGACTCGTGTATAGTCGAGTCGAAAGATTTGTATACATTTTCGCACTTTACTCGATACAATGTACTTAAAAGTACCTACGAAAATGTAAATGACGCAGATAAAGCTTTGTACCGTGATAAAATTAGTTATATGAAAGTTGTTTATCTTACAAAAGTATAGACTCGGCTGTACCTATAATAATTATTTGAAGAATTTCGCAATAAAGTACCTTACCATTGATAAACTGTTTTATTTTCTTATTTATCTTTTTATATAATTATATTTATTTAGGTACACAAAATATAATATACAAAAACTTTATTCATAAAAGAAAAAAAAACATATACTTAAAGGTAAAGACTAAAACAACTATTAAATTAAAATAACTAAAACTAAACCTAATTAAAAAACCGGCCAAGAGCGTGTCGGACACGCCCAAGATAGGGTTCCGTAGCCATTACGAAAAAATCAAGTAATATTTTTCTAAGGATTTCGTATGTGTACGGAATCTTCCAAGTTAGGTATCGTCAATACTTTGAAAAAGCTCGTATCTCAAAATCGTTAATCTGGCAAAGTGTACTTTATTACGCGCGTATCAAGGTTCAGTTTTGTTTACATGCTGATTTGAGATACGAGTTTTTCAAAGTAGTGACGGTATGTTTAATACCTTAGGCTTAGGGTAAGTCCAGGATAGATGCCCCACTTTTTGAAATAGCTTTATAATTCAAAAACTTAACAAATTATAGCATTGCGTCCAATGCGTATGATAACTATGGTCCTTAATCTATTATTTTACTGTACTTGTTTTAATATAAATCGTATGGATTTTGTGTAAATCGTACTTTTTTTGACCCCTTATAAATGGGATAGGTGCCTACCGTGGGGGATAGACGACTCGTCGCAAAAATGAGTCACAGGATAGATGCCCTTTGAAATTAAACAAGTTAAATAAAAGTTATCAATTTTTTATATTCATTGAAAATTCGCCAAGTTTGAATAGTATGAGCCACGAGCCTCTTCTCATTTTAGAATCCTGTACTGGATGTTTTACTGAAACAAATTAGAAAAGTTCAATCAATTCCATATAAAATGTGATTTTGCTTCTATTTGCAAATACACAGAAAAAAACTTCACTAAATACCAATCAACATGTACCTACATAACTACCTACCTAGCTAGGGTCAATTGATTTTCGTCATTTTTGGCAAAACGTCGTCTTAGTGTTCTCGACGGTATTCCATATGTTCTGGCTTCTTCGTTGACTCCTTTTTCTCCCTTCTTCATTTCCTCGAAGGCTGCTAGCAAGCTTTCTTCAGTCCAGGCGACGTTACGCGGGACTACGCCCTGTTTTCTCTCATATTTAAATTATTTCTAACAAGTTGAGGATAGATGCCCTTAGGGGCATCTATAGCGATCGAAAACGGGGCAACTATACTTTTCGCAGAGGATAGATGCCCTTTTCGATAAACAATCAAGTAATGATAAAATCACTATAAAATATACTAATCCATGCAGCCTTAACTTCAGTGCAACCAAATGAGTTAGTTAAAAGCGCAAATTATAAGCCAGTCTAAAGTTATTCAAAAACAAATACTTACGAATATAATTTTCACGCTCTGCGCGATCTCGCCGCGGAAGGTTTTGGCACCCATGGACTAAACGCGTTCGCTCTTGCTCATGATAGCAGCGGCCCAGAGGTTTGCAGGGAGGGGGGGGCTTGCTATCATTTAGTGGAATTTTAGTCCCACAGCCTTGCTACTAGTAGAAATTGAAATCGAGGCATCTATCCCACTGGGGCATCTATCCTGGAATTACCCTACAGATGCGAAGCCGGTTATTAACGATTTTAACCAAGCGGTTAAAAACGCATTTTTCGTTATTAACGGTTATTTAACCGCATTTTATTACGGTTAAATACTCGCACAGCGTGGTATGAACAACCAAAAAATAATCAGTCAGTATACTTATGTTCTTTAAATATGATTTATAAAATCTAAAATAAAATCTTTATCCTTCGGATACCGATTTTTCACTTCACCTAGGAGTTGACTGCACAATAAAAAAACATTACCCTTTTTCGTTGTCGCAGTTAATAACTGCATTTTATCGGTAGCTAACCATAAATTTGGTTAATTAACGGTAGCTAACGGATTTTTTACAACTATACTTAGGCTACTATTTACTCTTAAACTACAAATAATTCCCAAGCAATCTTAGCCGCTATAATTTTCCTTGTAAATTTAATATATTTACTACCATTTTGAATTTTTTAAATTTTTCCACCCAACAGTTTAGATTTTAGAGGGGGGGGGGGGGACGGTCGATTTTAAAATTTTCACTTTAAAGTTGAATATTCGCAAACAAATCGCTGAATACAAAAATCATGTAAGCAACCCCCCAATGGTTTTAAAAGACCTATCCAACGATACCCCACACTATAGGGTTAGTCGAGAAAAAAATAATCACCCTCACTTTATGTCTATGGGAGGTACCCTAAAAAAAATTTTTTTGGTTTTTTTTATTTAACCACTTTGTCGGCGTGACTAATATATATATTCATGCCAAATTACAGTTTTCTAGTACTAACAGTCTCTGAGCTTAGCCGCGGACAGACAGACGGACAGACATGGCGAAACTATAAGGGTTCCTAGTTGACTACGGAACCCTAAAAAGAGAGGTGGGCCTCTTGGCATGGTGCCCATCACGCAGGCAGCATTCCCGCGCTGAACAGCGATTGCGATTCTTTGCGCGAGAAAGCTGCCGGCGCGAGGGTTGCCTGTTGCCTCTCTTAACCTAATTTATCTTTTTAATTTTTTCTTCAAAACAAGCCATGGCAGTCAAGTGGTGGTAGTAGTTGAACCTATGACCTCTCAAGCAGAGGGTTGTGGGTTCGAACCCGGGTTCGCACCTTTACATTTCAAATTTACCATGAGTTTTACGGTGAAGGAAAAGTCCGTGAGGAAACTTGCACCCATAACACAAGCTTTGCTAAGCTTACTTTGGGACTAGGTCAATTGGTGTGAATTGTCCCGTGATATTGTCCCGTGATATTTATTACTTGCGAAGAAATACAATGAGAAATTCAAAGAAATTAAAAATTTGTGAAATTTTATTTCAATAGCAAAAACGTTGTAATCGTTCCACTTTTTTTAATATTTGCGCATGTAAAGTAGATTAAACTACATTATAAATAATCTCAAGCAAGACTAACCTCAATCAAGGATGATAATATAGACTGGATTGGCAGTCGCCATAGTACGGATCGGCCGCGGTTTTTGTAGTTTGATTATTAAATCTAGATGGCGCTGAAATATAGCCAGAGGCTTTGAAGGCAAAACAATAAGACTACAGATATTTCATATCACTGCAATAGTTTTGATAAATAATACATTTGTAGCTATATTTCAGCGCCATCTAGATTTAAAAAAAAAATATTAAATGATCGTGTGTATTTTTGCAAAATAATGTTTGACCTTTGTTTGACCTTTCTGTGGGCATTAACTTGGAAATTCTTTGCAACAAGAAAAAAAAAAAGCCGTCTGTCTAGTTTCTCTATACTCTCTGTCACTTCGACGTAGTTAATAATAATAATAATAATGTTTTATTATAGCACCAGGAGTTTACAATCATTCATACTGTGGATCCCAAACTAGGCTGTGCCTGTATCTTGGGACCCGAAGTTGATATATTGACTTGACAATAACAATGTTTACTGTTCCAATGCGCAATAAACGAAATTCTTAATACATACTTAACATAAAAGCAAACATTTAAAATCAAACAAGATTCAAATTAATTATACTAAAACGAGACTTATCATATAACCAATCTGTTCAGTACAATAATTTTAAAATAGAATATAAGATTAAAATTGCTTCGTCACTTCCACCCTCACATTGTATAGTGTGCATGCATATTGTGCGTGTGTGTGCGTGCATGCGTGGGTAGGTGCGTGCATGTTTGTGTGTGTGTGTGTGTGTGTGTGTGTGTGTGTGTGTGTGTGTGTGTGTGTGTGTGTGTGTGTGTGTGTGTGTGTGTGTGTATATGTATACGTGTGCGTCTGTTACATGACCGAAGAAATCCTACGAACAAATCCCAAGCAAGTCCTCCGTTTGGGAGTAGGACAATGCAACCAACCACCTCCTAGTAGCTGCCTTTACCTCGGACTTACTACGATTCTTTAAGTCCACCCTTCTGCACACTGCATTATATGCAAAAGGGTGGACGAAATACGGTGATCGTCTGGCGAGAGCCGATCTGACTCGCGGGACGGGTGACCTATACACACGTCTTGCCAGAATCTGCCTGTGATTTGTGGATTTAGTTATGGAGCTATGCGTACGGACGACCGCTCTAAGAATGAAATGCTGTCTCACTCTAAGTAATCCAGCCTCTCTATACAGAGCATCTGTTGGGAAACGATATGGTTTTCTGAGCATAACCTTGATGACAGCACGTTGCGCCCTTTCGACTGCAATCATATAGGTCTTACACGCACTACCCCAGACTGATACACAGTACTGTATAACAGACTGACACAGCGCCTGGTATATGGTGCGAAGCACGTTCGGCGGAACGCAATCTCGTAGCCGCTTCATCACGAAAATCAATTTTCTTACTCTTTTCGAAAGAACACTAATATGTTCCTTAAAAGTAAGATGTTGATCAATAAGCAGGCCTAGGTACCTAACAGAGGAGCATCTACTTAAGTCGCTACAGGAACAAGACGATTGAAAGTTTCCACAAGTATGCAATAGCAATCGTGTATCAACTGGAGGTGCAGAGACCTTGGTTTTAGAAAAAGGTATGTAGCTTGTTTTCTCAACATTCAGAGTTAGCAAATTTTTATCCAGCCACATAGCCACCCTAGACAACCCCATTTCGGCTATATGATACGTTTCCTCCCATGACTTGCCACTGAACAAGACTACTGTATCATCAGCATAACAAATGACTTCCGCGCATGGTAGGGAAATCTGGAGAAGGTCATTCATGTAAATTGTAAAGAGTGACGGCCCCAATATGCTACCCTGCGGGACACCATAAAACACTTTCAATTGACCACTGACTGACTCCCCTATCCTGACCATTTGTCGTCTGTTGGTCAAATAACTGCGAAACCAATCCAAAGCCACTCCCCTCACTCCCACCACCTCCAGTTTTCGCAGCAGAATGTCAATTGACACGGTGTCAAATGCCTTAGCGAGATCTAAGAAAACCCCAAGGCACTTCTCACCGTTGTCTAAGCGACTTGAGATCTGGTTAATGAGGAGAATGGCAGCATCTTCCGTCGATTTGCCCCGTCTAAACCCGAATTGCCTGTCAGATAGTAGCGAATTGCTCTCTAGAAATTTAGTGAGGCGATTATTAACAATTTTTTCCAAAACTTTGGAAAAAACACATAAAAGGGATATCGGTCTATAATTGGCAGGAATATTCTTCGGGCCACTTTTATAAATGAGTGAAACTACAGCCAACTTCCAGCAGTCTGGAAAGCATCCCTTTTCAAGACTGAGGTTACAAATATGGGTTAGCGGTTCAATGATAATGTCTTTGATTTTCTTTATAAATAGTGGCTTACAGCCGTCGTAACCTGGAGCACTATCAGACCTTAGTTGGCTTATAAGCTGGTCCACTTCGTGAGGATCTGTAGGCAGCAGAAAGAATGAGTGGAGAGCGGCCTCACCGGAAGAGAACGCGCCGGCCAGACCAATTTGCGACTCAGAAAGCTTGCTTAAGATTTAATAATCGAACTACAAAAACCGCGGCCGATCCGTACTATGGCGACTGCCAATCCAGTCTATATCATCCTTGGTACTATGGCGACTGCCAATCCAGTCTATTATCATCCTTGCCTCAATCTATCAGTTTTTGCTCGTTTTTGTGACTTTGTTAGTTCTTCTATTCGATACTAGATGGCGCTATACTCTATTAAGTTCTAGAATCCAAATGGCGAAACGTCCAAAGCTAAAATTGCTTACGTTTTTTTTAACAGTAGATTTGAAGACGACTAGATTGTAATGTTTAGGGAATACGCGTATTTTTTATTGTTACGCGCACAAGTAAAAAAATGTTTATGTATCAATCTTTTTATGACATTCGCGGTAATTACCCCATCATTTAGTCAACGAAACAATTTTGTCTGTCTACCAACATGAAAACTGAGGATAGTCAGATAAAAGCCACCGTAACATTTTTTTTTAATTTGTTGACGGTTTGGAATGTAAACTCAACATAGTAACAAAAAATGGATTTAAAAAAAGGGTTACCTAATTTTATTTAGAGTAATTATAACTCTATTTCAAACTAGTGAGTTACTCTTGGCCTAAAGGGAAGCATTACGTTACTGCTACCCACAGTGTATCTATTAAAGATTTCCTAAAATTAATCTTAAGTAGCCATTTCTTCTATTTTTTTTTTTTTTAACATTAAATAATATCATGTTAAATTTGCCGCCATAATAAATTTATAAATAAACGCTTACATTACCGGTTATTAGGAAGAAGAGCATCACTAGTTTTTTTAAGCGGCAACATCGTTTTGTTTTTACGCAAGCAATGCAACACTGCTCAACTGTCGGTCGAACAAGTCGCAGAACGCAGTGACTGACGTTTATTCGACTACCGGATTATCACCGATTCATTTCAGTTTGCCTCGCAGTTCCTGTGATTGCTTGAACGCGATTTTAATACGAAATTTTTGCGGCGCAATTCCATTCTAAAATATGGCATCGTTTAGGTTTTACTTGTTATCCGCCGTGATTTGCAGCGTTCTGGTTGTCGGTAAGTAGCATTTTATATTTCTCGTCAATGTCGCAATGTAGAAATAGGTAGAGTCTTTGTTGCTTTTATCGCGTGAATTGTAGACGGGGCGTTGCGTTTTTTTAGCTCATTGCACTCTATCTCGTCCTAAATCCGATACCATTTGCGTAATATATTATTCAGAATCTGCGCATACCTTCAATTGCATTCGGTTAGCTTCTAGAAAATTTATTATCCATTCAGGGAACTTGATGGGGTCAATTCAATATGTTTGATAAGCCGTCCTGAAACAGTTTTCAGTCAAATATCGGTTAATAATTAACGCTATTTGGTATTAGTTTCCTTATTGCACTATTCACTTTGCATTATTGCCACTATTCATAATTGACCTACCTTCAATATTGTAATGAATGTGATACCTAAAATCTGTAGTGACATTATTTTTTGGCTAATCATCCTTATTTTTTATATTTTTTTTATAACATGTACTATTTGGGTTTAGAATTTACTTGTCTGTGGATTTGTTTTGTTAAGTAACATGTCCAACTAAAGATATGCAACGGTGACCTTGGCATACCTAAGTAAAAAGTTACCTATGAATAAAAATATTGTACACTACACTTATAGTTATGTAGGTACTTATTTAGAATACTTAAATCATTATAGTAGCTTTTCATTATAAAGCCTGTAAATGTAAATTATTATCAATAAATAAATAAATAGTAAAATATTAGGGAGATAACATCACTTGTTTTTGGGCATTTTTATTTTTTCTTGTACCTTTTGAATTTTTTTTAATTCGGAAAGTTTTATGTGATTTCTGCTCAGAATCACGAGCTCTTTCTATCCTGCTAGGAGAAAAAAAGTGTCCATTTTCTCTTTCCGTTACCATTTTTCATAGACTTTATATGTATAAACATAACAAAATGGAGGAATCGAAAATTATATGAAAATTTTGGGACACTTTTTTTCTCCTAGTAGGAGTAGGATCGAAAGAGCTCTTGATTCTGAGCAGAAATCACATAAAACTTTCCGAATTTAAAAAAAGTCAAAAGGTACAAGAAAAAATAAAAATGCCCTTTTGTCTTCTATTGCATTTCAAAATTGTCATCATAATAAAGAGTTTACAATTACATACAGACATAAATCAACGTCTATCGAGCATTGAAGCTAAATAAAATAAGAAAAAGCCAGATTTCAGTATTAATTACAACAGTGAAAGAGGCGGTGTAGGAAAGAATGATAACATAGTATAAATCTTCCCAGGTGAATTTTTCGCTTCGAGCCCTCTTCTTTCAAAACAAACGGTATTGTCATAGTATTAAGGTTCAAATTTAATGTAATGGCTCGAAGCGAAAAATTCACCTGGGAAGATTTATACTATAGTTGTCTAAAGATGTTTTTTAACACATTCTCTGTGACCAGTCAGTCTCTAGACTTCTTCATGTGCCACAAACGCATATGTGCGTTCAAATGAATGGAAAAATATGACTGTTACTAGGCAAAAGTCCCGAAGACGCATATATGCGTTACTGGCAGTGAATGCATTTAGTCCTAAAACCATACATAATTAGAGTGTTCATCTTTATGACTGGATTTGATTCATCATGTATCATCATTGCCTATAATACATCCCACGGCTGGTCACAGGCCACTGCGCAGTATGAGTGAGGGTTTGGGTCGTAGTTCGCACGCAAGCCCAGTGCGGATTGGGAACTTCACACACAGTGTTCAGGTTCCCAACAATATTTGTCTTTTACTGTAAAGCTTGTGGTAAATTTAAAATGTAATTTTACACATGAATCCTGAACTTGAAGGTGCAAGCCCTGGATTGCGTATAAATTGTACATAATAGCATATAGAAATGATTTTATTGAATAGCAAGAAATTTAAGCATTTTACCTGCCCATAATTTGACAATGCCTCATGTTATTCATCTAGTTATGTTCCTTTTCCCTTACAATGTTACAAGTCAACATGGTGTGTGAAAATGTTAACTTTCTAATGTCCATTGCGAATCATCAAAGAGGATGAAAACCACTTCTTTAACTCAATAAAACTTTCCAACAGGTCAAGCGTCACCACTAACAACACCGCCAACGAATATCTTAGACCTTAAGAACTTGAATATAACTGCACCAGAGACAACCCTGGCACCAGAGACCACCTTGGCCCCAGAGACCACCCTAGCCCCAGAGACCACCCTGGCACCCAAGACCACAACCAAACCCGACACTACAACACCTCCCACCACAACTTCCACAACCCCTACTACTACTACATCAACTACCCCTAGTACTACTACATCAACTACCCCTAGTACTACAACATCAACAACCCCCAGTACAACTACCACCACTACATCAACCACTACCCAGGCCCCCCCATCACCGACTCCCAAGCCCGCGCCTGGCCCTCCTGACATGGGCAAATGGTCGTACGTTGAGAAGAATGTGACATGCATCATGGTGCAGTTTGCAGCGCAACTGAACGTGACATACCCCATGGCTAATGGTGAGTTGCTTTGCAATCTTTATTTTTAATTTACTTTATGAGTATTTCACAAAAAAAGTGTATGCAAGGATAAAGTTGCAAATATTGTCTGAAATAGTAATCTCTGGATTGCTCTTAAATACAATCAAACAAATAGGAAAACAAACAAGTTAGAAAACAGTTGCATTTAATGATAATAAAGCCATTTTTTTCTGTAACTTGGGTACAGTAATCAAAATGCCGTATGTGCACGCGATGTGCCGCAGTTTGGTGTGCCTTTTGGCATAGGCTGAAACCTTCTTCCCTACACTCTGTCTTCTACAACTTAAGACCGTGAGAACCCAAGGTGATAAATAAATGATGAATAAACGATTGATTGATTGAAGGTTAGGCGGATATCGTCTTCTTGTAGTGCCCTCTCCTGTCGGAGGCTGGCGGTCAGTCTGATGTTGTCTTCCTATATTGTTTTGGACATCCTTGTTTTACAATTTTGGTCACTAGGGTACCATAGGACGACTTGTTTACTCCATTTGTTTGTTTTGCATCAAAATTGTAAGGTTTAAGAGGTTTAAGACATTTATTTCTCGAATTATACATTCACTTATGTGAGAAATACATTGTAGAAAAGTAATATTTGTACATGCGAGTAATTGAACTAAAAACTATTACAAAAAGGGTAAACATACTTAGTATAAAAATGATTAGTAATTTGAAGGTAGATTTCTATTCAACAATCGGTCGGTAACTGAGAGTATAATTTGTTAGCGACTTGCACAGATCAAGGGTAGCTGGAAGTGGCTTTGCGGGCTTTGCTATATTAGTTGTAGTATAGATTGAATTATGTATTATGTATAAGGGTATAGACATTTATTTACGAAGATATTATATTATGCATGCATCTTTTTATATTTTATTTACATTGGACCTAGATTTACTCATTTATAATTTACTAATTTTAGTACATCATTTATTTATTATAAGTTATAGAGGTAAAATTGTATTAAATTAAATCAATTAAATCAAATTCAATACAAAGTAGATCAAATTAAATCAAAACAAAATCAAATTAAATAATAATAATAATAAATATTAGAGGACAATCTTACACCAATCAACCTAGTCCCAAACTAAGCAAAGCTTGTACTATGGGTACTAGACGACGATAAACATACTTATATAGATAAATAAATACTTAAATACATAGAAAACATCCATAACTCGGGAACAAATATTCGTGCTCATCACACAAATAAATGCCCTTACCAGGATTCAAACCCAGGACCTCTTGCTTCGTAGGCAGGGTCACTACCAACTAGGATAAAGAGGTCATTAAATTTAAAAAATTGTTAATTAAATGTCAAATTGATCCCTGCACAAATGGGATGGCGGCCTTAGTGGCGAAAGACTTTGGAGTGTCTACTCCTTAGTTCGACATAAGAAGTTTGCATCTTACCATCCCTCTCGCTCTTGTATTAATTACTAATTGCTTGAGCGGGTCAGCACTATACCAAGTTTGAATTTATTCAGAGTATAAGGCCTGACCCCTTTTACGAAATGTTTATTTATAAAACTTTTCTTATCTTGCTAGACGGCGGCTGATAAGGACTCCGATTAGACTTAACTGTCGGATTCAGAATTGCATGGGTAGGTTTATTTTTAACTGACCACGGCAAAGCCACAGGAAAGGGTTATGATTTAAGATTTTAGCAGGTAGGTATGACGTCTGGTATTTACACGTTTTTCATCTCTGCACTGCAACTAAACTACTGTATGACTTTAGATCCAAGCACAGTAGAGAAAAAAAGTAAAATACTTACAATTACAATTATTAGTTAAATACTTAGTTATAATTGCCTACTTGCAGATCAAATTTGAAGAGTAGTAATCTTAGTTAGGAGATAGGGTCACTCTGAATCGAACATATAGATCCCGTGTATACTATATGCCGTGGGAATTTCAACAAATCGTCCTATTCAAAATTTCAGCCGCAGGTTTGTGTTAGTGAGTCAGTCAGTGAGCGAGTCAATTATACCTACTGGACTTTTTTTTAGGGTTCTGTACCCAAAGGGTAAAAACGGGACCCTATTACTGAGACTTCGCTGTCCATCCGTCTATCACCAGGCTGTATCTCATGAACCGTGATAGCTAGACAGTTGAAATTTTCACAGATGATGTATTTCGGTTGCCGTATAACAACAAATACTAAAAAATAGAATAAAATTAATATTTAAGGGGACTCCCATACAAGAAACGTGATTTTTTTTGCTCGTTTTTGCTCAATATTGTTAACGGCAACGTTTAAAAATAAATAATTGAATTAAAATAAAACAAATATTTAAGCGGTGCTCCCATCAAACGTAAACGTTTTGCCGTTTTTATAGATACAAGTGATTTTTATATAAATACTTTGTGCGCGAGTCCGACTCGCACTTGGCCGGTTTTATTTATATCTTATAGATATTACTATACCCCGTCATTATTGGCTTGTTATTGTTACTTATATTACAAAAGGTTTTTCAATAAAATGACAGAAGGCCTTCGTTCTTTAACAACAACAAAAATAGCGAAAGGCACGTAATGCGATAGGCAATTACGTCATTTTACATTGTAATAGTGTGAAAATAGAGTAATAGCGTAACCGACAAGTCATAAGGTTATAAATACAGTATGTTTCGCGGGTTGATTTGATATGGATAGTGCCATAACAAGCGGCGCATTGATGTAAGGGCACGCCTTCGTTTTCGCGGATACACTAACTCATAGCCTCATAGGTTCCCAGCCTTTTATAAACTACAAGAAAAAAAAAGTCCTACGCCCCCCTCCAATTGTATATGACTGTCTATTATCTCAATTTTAATATTACCTAATTCTCTCTCTCGCTCGTGCTTTTTATAACCCGCAACAGCCCCCACAAAAAGCTCCAGCGCCCATTAGGGGGCGGTTTCGCCCCCGTTGGGAACCTACGCACTAACTTAATTGGCGTGTGGTCTAACGTCAATGTGAATTTCAACAGAATCTGTTTTCTACTGATTTTCTATTGACGCCTAAGAAATACCAGCAATAGGGATGTTGACGCCATTAAAAAATGATTCGAAGACACGAATCCAGTAAAAAAAACCGGCCAAGTGCGAGTTGGACTCGCGCACCGAGGGTTCCGTACAAATTTATATGTATCTATGAACATTCAGTCTTGCGGTATAAAAGGCTTTATCTTTTGATTGCGTAAAAAATTTATGCTTTTCGCAATTTTTCCTTTATCTGTGCTATAATACGTTGCTTCGGACGAAATTTTTTAAAGATTCTGAGTTCACGGGAAGTACCCTGTAGGTTTGATTCCCTTGCGAGTTTCGAAAGTTTGCGGAAATTTGCGGCATAAACGGCTGTATCTTTTGATTGCGTTGGCTTAGAAGTTTGATTTTTTCACAGCTCCAAGGAACTGTAGACCTGAGTATTTGATATAATTTTCAGCTCGATACCTCCACGCGTTCCTGAGAAAAAGGGTCTTGATAGATGGACGGACGGACGGACAACAAAGTGATCCTATAAGGGTTCCGCTTTTTCCTTTCGAGGTGCGGAACCCTAAAAAGCCTTATTTTAGCCCTGAAACCAGACTAATTTTCGACTAACTGCAAATTTAGATTTTTTGTTGCTTTAAACCAAATAAATTAGTTGTTAGTTGATTGAGTTGGCGAACAAGTGTCGTTATAAGTTGCTATTGCCATTCAAACTCTGAGAAAGTTGTGTTTTGACAGCTCATGAAAAGTACGTCAGTTGATTGGTGGTGTCAGTCAACATCCCTGCCTGTCCTGACCTGCAATAACGCACTAGCTAGCGTGTAAATGGCATTCATGCGTTTGTATAGGCTTGGAGCTTGTGGACGTTTGGCTAGCCTCGGCAAGCTTGTAAATGTACCATAAAAGTTAGATAAACCGTAGAACACTCGCTGCTTCCGATTGGCTGAATTAAGCTTGATGTTACATATGTGACTCATGCTCCGTACGTACAGACCCAAGCGCGTCCTGCGCGCACGCTATCTCGGTGACCGTTATCACCGCTTTAAAATAAGCCTGGCGAGGGGCGTTCGCTGCATTCGTGATGCGTAGGTAATTTATAATACCTTTGGATTACAAGACTTGATGCGATGTCTTTTTAGTTGTTTAGGTTAGCCATTTTAGATCGATTTTGAAATCTTATCGCTCGAAAATGATATACGAAGGTGTAGTCGTATATGTATAATCTAATCATTATTCATCTTTTAATGCATAAAAATCTCGTGTCACGGTGTTTGTTATCGAACTCCTCCGAAACGGCTTGGTCGATTTTTATGATTTTTTTGTCTTTATTTTGTAGGTCTGAGAATACCTATTCTCAGACCTACAAAATAAAGACAAAAAAATCATAAAAATCGACCTACCTATACCTATACTACACCTACACCTATAGACTATACCTATAGTAGGCTATTTTTTATACCCCCATTGTTCGCATATGGAGTCGCGGGCTAGTCTTCTAATATATAAAAATCTCGTGTCACGATGTTTGCTGTCGAACTTTTCCCAAACAGGTTGACCAATTTTTATCAAATTTTTTGTCTATTTTCGTTGAGTCTGAGAAGAGGTCGTAGGCTATTTTTATACGCCTATTCTTATAAATATAAGTCTCTTCCATAAATAAACTGAACGTATACTTAAACTTAGTATTCTTGATGTAATTATCGCGTTCAAATTCAACAGCCTTCGTGTGGGCGGCGTGTCGGGTGGCTCTATTTGCTTCATCCCACTTGTTTCTTAATATATAACTCGGAAAACTTGGAGAAAAGCGTTCAACACGAATTGTTTCAAATAATATACTTTGAAAAGTCTATGTTTGCAATTTTCCTGTGCTTGCTTCTGTGGCTTGATCAGCCTATACGTCTCAATGCAGGGCACAAGCCTCCTCTCAGAATGAGAGGGCTTGGGCCATATTTCCGAGGCGGGCCCAGTGCGGTTTGAGAACAAGGACAGCATTACCAAACCTGGACACTTTGCTGAAGAAGGTGAAGAAATGTGGTGGGGCCTTTGATCAATTATAACTGTAGATCCACAGTCGCGCGCCCGAAAATGTCCGAGCCAAATGAGCGCCACTTTGATAAAAGTGGCCTTCTTTTTTCTCAGTACGTTGCGTGAAATTGTCAAGTTTAGCTGTCAAGTTTCAACCGAAATTCGACTGTAATGAAGTAAAGACTAGGTTCAAATTTCTGTGTAGGTGATGATTTTAATTGTTAAGCAAACAAATAAAAAAGTTCGGACATTCTTTGAAAGGGATTTTGTTCGGCAATGTGTATCTTCAGTTATAATTGATCAAAGGGTGGCGCTAAATAGTTCAAGGGCTCGCTCTTCAAGGCTATAGTGAATAGGCTGTTACTGAACCAGTCAGATAGGTATACCTTGGCCTCATCTGTATTTTTAATCAGGTGCAATCTTACCTATGTAAAAAAAAATAAAAGAAAAAAAAACTTTTAAAAACAACCTTTTATTAGGTATGTCGATAAAAAGAACTAAAACGTTGAAAGTCGTCACTATCATCAGATCCTGTTTACCTTCTAGGATCAAAGTACCTACTTGTCAAGATGAACATTAGAGATTTTAGGTACATTAGACAGATAACTGTTAGTGTCACTTAGATTTATCGACGTGGGTGGTGCCTCCTCAGACGCGACCGTGCCTCAACTATAGTTTCCATGAAACGTTCAACTTTCACTGTCTCACGCGGGAGCGTGACTCAAGCCTTACAAATCATGTATGTCCGTCAGCAAGTTTTGCTCATTTTATTACGCGCATTGGATTGGATTATCGAGGGAGGCAAATATAAGGGCACACCTAAACCCGTCACGTGTCCACCATACTAAAATTAGTCCCTAACTTTTTTGTGCGGGACTACAGTAGACTCTAGGACATTTCCCGCAAAAAAAAGTTAGGGACTAACGTAGTCCCTATGACGCGTGACGGGTTAATATTATTTTTCTACAAAATACCTTCAGAATGCTTTTCGCGTGACAGACTGAAGGCTGTCGATGTTAAATATAGTTAACTGCATAAATAAGTAGACTTCAGGCAATGTTCGGCCTCAGCCTTATTTTATTTTTCTTTCACATAGTTCCCATGATCCGTTCTCGATGACCTTTAAATAATATTTTATTTTCAAATCGTTTTACAGGGAATTTAATTTTTTGGCCAAATTGAAGACTTCTTTTTTGAAATACCACTTCGACGACCAGATAGTCTAGTGGTTGGAGAACCTGACTAAAGCAGGAGGTTCCGGGTACGGTCCCCCCCCGGTCGAGGCAGATATTATGTATGAAAAATACGAATGGGGTAGATCTAGTAGCGTTTCAACTGCTATCAGTGTCCTGTCGCATATTATCTATACTAAATATTATAAAGAGGAGAGATTTGATTGTTTGTTTGTTTGCATTGAATAGGCTCTGAAACTACTGGACCGATTTCAAAAATTCTTTTGCCGTTAGAAAGCTACATTATCTATCACTGAGTGATATAGGCTACTTTTTACCGCGGGAAAATACCTTTTCCTACGGGAAAATTAATATATCGCGGGCGAAGCTGCGGACGGAAGGCTAGTATTAAATAAATGAGCTGCACCTAGCGCAAGGTTTTTATATAAAGATACAGCGTGCTTGTGTTATAATGATTTCAATTTGTTAAAATTTCACGCTAACTGTAGCTTATTTCTTATGTATATGCGACTGGAGACTGATAGCGGTAGAAACGCTAGTAGAACTACTCGAAGTTTGTCGAGTCTTAGATGTTTAATCGTCTTAAGTATGAACTATCTATTTATGTATGTTTATCTGTTACCTAGTTACCTTTAACACAAGCTTTGCTTACTTTGGGACTTGGTCAATGGGGGTTCCTGTGACTGGGTAGATGGACCCCAACCAATATAAAATGACCGCACACTGCATACATTTTGCTTAGAAGCTGGGTCTGCTAATACTGTTTATTATTTATAGATGCGTTTATTTTGACATATCTACAAAGGATGGAATTATAGGCGCGCGAGTTGTTCTGGAGCGGTTTTTGACCTAATACTTAACTTGATAATTTCTTAATTTCCGGTATACAAACGTTGCGGAAAAATAAACAACTGTATCACAACTGAAAGAATAATCGTGACTAATGGGTCTTTGACATAGAACGGTTCATGCATTGTGTGTGAAATAAAAAAACTGTTTTACTGCAGTCGTGGTAGCCTGGTGGCTTCCTGGTGGTTTGTGTTGTACTATTATTTAATTTACCGCCTTTATTTGTGTTGCGTACATTACCTTTATTTTTCTATTTTGGGGTTGTAATTTTATTATTATATAGTTGTCACAACTGAAAAGAGGAACGATTGGTTAGTTAGTGTCGGTGACTACCTACCAAGAAAAAACACTTCCTGATAAATTGCCTGATACTTTTCTATCTACCACTTAGATGAAAAAAAATATTTTTACGAGGTTGATAAGGCAATTACAATACATGAGGCAATGGCAATTTATGTAGCTGATACTTTATCTGTTAGGTATCATACAATGGATCCGGATTATTTCAGCTTGTATTAGGGGGTCGACAGAATGCCCCTGTAGATGGTTCTCTAGAATATTTTAGTTGTTGTTTAGTTAACGATTTTACGATGGATGGATAATATGTATTTAGTAGGTTAATTTAGCCGATGCTCAAACTGTAATGTTCTTAGACGTGTTACAGTTTACGTGATGTCATCTTGAGTGGCAATTTCAAGTGAAATTGTTTTGCACCATCTGTTAAAAGGGATCCATTTGTTTCCTATACAGTTGAAAGTCCATAATGGAATGTATGTCATAATTTTTGTTATCCATAATTATTTTCCCGTCGAAACCGTAAAATTTTCACAAATTATTAAGCGGTCACCTGTAGAACTCAGATTCAGAGGAAAAAGAGTCATGAATAACAATATATTATGACAAACAGTACATTATGACCATCAACAATCAATCAATCAATCGAGCGAGTCAATATGGCCCCTGTTAAAAATATTCTGCATTAATTTTAAAACATTTTACATACCATAACACTAAGTTTCATAAATGTTATTTATTATTACAGACGTTAATAGAGGTAGTATATCTGATTTAAATATTGGTGGAACCGGTAAATATCTGATAAGCGTTTAAATATTAGTCTCGTGTAAAACGTACCGTTCGAATTTGCAAACAAGTGACTCATGCGCAGGATTCACACACTCATTCAATAGTTGTTCAACGAACAAAGGATGGGTTGCACATTCGATTTTAACTGCATATTTGTTATTCTGTCTTATTTCGTTATGGCAATGCCATTATTGTATTAATAGCTGTTGCCCACGACTCCGTCCGCGAAGGATAAGGGGTATGAAAAATAGCCTACGACCTATTCTCAGACCTACCAAATATAGCGAAAAAAAATTGAGACAAATCGGTCAAGCCGTTTCGGAGGAGTTCGATAACAAACACCGTGGCACGAGATTTTTATATATTAGATTTTCACTGCGAAGAAGCGGGAACTATGCAATTTTTCGGGACAAAAACTATCCTATGTCCTTCCTAGGATCTCAATCTCTATACCAAATTTCATCTAAACCGGTTCAACGGTTTAAGCGTGAACAGGTAAGAGACAGACACAATGTCACATTTATAATATTAGTATGGATTGCTACTAAAGTCGAAGTCAAAGTTATTCAATTTAAGCTATACCAAGCACTTATTAATGACGAAGAATCTACTACCCGTTCGGAAAAACTTTGTTTTTTTTTTTTTTTATGTTAGATAGGCCAGACAAACGAACTAGAGGGTCACCTGATGTTAAATGAACACCACTGTCCATAGACACCCGCAGCGTTTTACACGATGCCAGTGCGTTGTCGGCCCTAAAGGAGAGGAAATAGGGGAAGGGGGAGAGGGAAGGGGTGAGGTATTGGGCCCCCGGCACTCTCACTGACCGTACGAAACGCAAGCAGGATTACTGCTGCTTTACGCCGGTGTTCTGTGAGAGGGTGGTACTGCCCCGGATGAGCCGGCCCATTCGTGATGCAGCGGCTAGCTACAACATGGCTCTACCACTACAACATGGCTCTACCACTACACTTGTTGTTGAGAAGAAACCGGCAAAAAATCCGTGAATTATAACTGTTAAACCATTATAATATCTAAGTCAAAAATCAAACGAACTTAAAATTTACTCGCAAAATGTCTACAGGTTTCTTAAAATTGAGAAACACAATAAAACTTGCCGAAAAAAAACTTGGTTTCATACGTTTGACGTCATATCGACCAAATAAATATGACCTATAGAGGAAGATACGTCGTTTATTTAATCCTAAAGTCAAAGACCTTGTGTGCCAAACAAGCTTCTAAAATGTACCTACTCTTGTAAAAAAACCCAAACTCTAATACAGCCATTTTTGACACCAGTGACACTTGCTTGGTAGCCTTTACTTTATAAATTTATTTTCATGCTTTGACACTATCACAGTCCCATACAAATTTCAAATTCCTGGTAAGTCCAGCAAATTAATTTAATCATTGTACCGTCTTGCTCTTGTGTAAGCAAGATATTGTACTAATCAGGGGCCTGTTGCATAACAAAGTAAAACTAATTTATTCTTACAAGCTCACTCGCTCGCAACTCGCTTCAGTTATATTAACTAGAAAGGGAGTTCCGCTTGTAATACAGGGTTATTTGTAATTCACTAGCATCCTTTTAACCCCAAACTCCTACCACTTAAACAAATGTTTTTTGTTTTACGGCTTTTGTCATAACTTAATATTTTTGGTGTAATAACGTTTTGAAAATTTGATTCTGCCTCTTATTTTTACGATACTCTGTGTATTTGTATGGGGAAAAAAGTGCTTCATTTTAAAAAGTCGTAAAACAAAAAACATTTGTTTGAGTGATAGGAATTCAGGGTTAAGAGGATGCCAGTGAATTAAAAATAACCCTGTATAAGTTGTACTTTGTTATGCAACAGGCCCCTGGATGCAAGTCTGTTTGATTCTTAGTGCCCCATGTGTGGGCACAGACCTGTGTGTGTGACCCTTATATGGGGGACTGGACTGTGAAAGTGTTAACTGATAAACCGATTTAGATGAAATTTGGTATAGACATAGTTGGAGCCCCGGGAAAGGACTTAGGATAGTTTTTATCCCGGAAAATAGCATAGTTTCCGCGTGCTATACGATTTCTTCGTAGACTTAGTTGGGGGAACAGCTAGTTTCAATATAAATGCGAAAGTTTGCGTTCCTGTGTGTTTATATAGTTGTGCCCGTGTGTGTGTTTGTCACATTTTCGCTCTAAAATGGCTGTTAAAATGTGGGTGAAGCTTAGTGTAAATAAACATCTCTCTCTCTCTCTCTCTCTCTCTCTCTCTCTCTCTCTTTTAATCGGGTTCTGTTGGTACCCTATCGGCATGAAACTACACTAACTAATACTTCAATGTCATGGAACGTATTGGATGAAAGGCTAGCTGGCGTCGTCGCGGCGCGGCTGAGCCTTGACATCTGAATCCAATCGATACCTCTGCAGATCGTTACAGATCTTATTTTGTACTCTTTACCCTTCGCTTAGCACGCGTGAATCGTTAATTGGGAATGTCTAAAAAATACCAAAGTTTTTTATATATTTTTTTTTGTTTAGAAAAGTCAGTTACAAGAAACTAATTTCAGTATTATTTCATTTAGTTCACTACATTTTTCAAAATTAATTATTGAAACTATTTTGGTTGATTACGTCAGATTATAATTGAGGGCTGGTTCATTGGGATGGTTCATTTTCTTCTAACCCCCCTTTTTATTTTTTTTTATCGAAAATATAGAGCATTTTAAGAGGGTTTATACCTGCTGAGCTGGCAACGTTGCATTTTTGTTAGTTTTTCTCGATTATTCCATAAAAATTGAATGAAAATTAAAAATGTTTTGAATACAAATTGTTCTAATATATAAGTTAATTTATTTATTTATTTATTTATTTGGAAAAAGATACATTTGTAGGCTAACAGTAAGATACCAACTCGCTTACAATGTTATTTATAAATATACATGCATGATTAAATTACCTATATTATAATTTCGTTATAAAGACGGTTTATTCTGCATAACAATAATTGCCAGTTGTCGGCAAACACGTCAACATCCTGGCCCTGCACAAGCGCGTTAAGAAGTGCGGGAGCGCGCGCGCCGGGCGCGTTGCCGGCGCGCCGCGTGCCCACCGCGCCCACCGCGAACAGCGGCCGGCGCCGGCGCCCCGCCACCCTCACGTATTGCTCGGGGACAAACAATCGGATACCTTCCAATGCCGTTGGATTGTCAATTAAGCCTCTTAGCAGCAGGCAATAATGTACTGCAAGGTGAAGCATCCGCCTGAATTGAAGGCTCTCAAGTCCGACCATTCCCCCAACAAAGAGTGATGGGTAAAGAAAAGGATAGTAACCGAATTGCCTTTTGTAGAGGTACCGCGCGAACTTTCTCTGTACTCTCTCAATCAAAAGCCTGTAGTTGGCTTCTATGGGATCCCATATAATGGAGTTGTATTCCAATTTACTACGTATAAACGCATTATACAAAATAATTGAAACAGTAGTACTGGTGAACTGAGATGCTGAACGCATTATAAAGCCTAGCGTCCTATTGGCGTTCTTAACTATCATATTAACATGGCCATGAAAATCCAGCTCAGTGTCCAGCTCAAGACCCAAGTCACGCACAGCAAAAACGCGTTCCAAGGTAGCGTCAGAAAGGTGGTAATCATTCATCAGCGTACTTTGACTTCTGCTAAATGAAATAATTTTACATTTTTTGTCATTAAATTGCAACCTATTGATTTTACTCCAATCCATCACAGCATCTATGTCGCTCTGTAATGTATTACAGTCCGAAGGGGAATGAACGGCATAAAACAATTTCAAGTCATCCGCGAACATCAAGCATTCCACATTCCGGACAACTGATGGCAGATCATTGATCATTATAAGGAACAGGGTCGGCCCAAGCGTACTGCCCTGACTTACCCCGGATCTAGTAAAATACTCTTCAGATCGGAAGCCGGAGAGCTGCACGAATTGTTTACGATCCCTCAGATAACTTCCGAAAAGCTTCAGCAGCGCTGGCGAGAAACCAAAGCGGGACAACTTATTTAGCAGGATGTCGTTGTCAACAAGGTCAAAAGCCTTTTGGAAGTCGAAGTAAGCAGTATCAACTTGCCGGGACTGGTCCATATGAAGAAGCACGTAGTCAACGAAGTTGATCATGTTAGTCGTAGTGGATCTGCCTGCTCGGAAACCATGCTGAGCATCAGCTAGACGATTGGATATAACTGGCACAATGCACCCGTTAATAGCGCCCTCAAACACCTTTCCAAAAACCGACTGGATGGCAATGGGTCTGAAGGTAGATATATCGAAGGAAGATGCGTCTTTTGGTATTGGCGTCACTCTCGAAACCTTCCAGGTAGCTGGATAGACACCCTCACGAATGGATAAATTAAAAATGAAAAGTAGAGGCTGCTCTAGCACCGATATACAATCCTTGACCAGAAATGCGGGTATACTGTCAGGCCCCGGTGCAGAAAAATTCTTTAGCTTCCTAACGACACCACGCAGCTGGCGAGAGGAAATGTCACCTAAACTTATACAAGTAGAATCGTTTCCTAAGTTTGCACTGCGGGCAGCCGCGTCCACGTCAAGCACGGGTGAGTTGGCGTGGAAAATTGAGCCGAAGTACTTAGCGAAAGCCTGCACTGCATCACTCTCCGACAAAAACACGCCTCCCATCGTATAACCCTTCTGCCGCCGGTAACTACGCTTGTCTTTAATGTGCCTCCAGAATACAGCAGGATTTAAAGTTATAGACTGTTCTGTCTTCTGCAGGTACATTTTGTGGGCTGACTTTATTAATTCCTTGACTCGAGTCCTATAGTACCGATATAATTCTTTATTAAATAGTAGTCCTTTGCTTTTAAATTTAACTAGGTTATAATATTTTAATTTAATATATCTAATTATCTCGGGAGTGAACCAAGCTGGATAGTCATAGCGACGGCATATATTCCTCACGTTTCTTTGAGTGGGCACATTCTGATTTAAAATATTTTGCAAGAGACTGTAAAATGTATCAACTGCATTATTGACATCCTTTTGGTCATATAAAGACGACCAATCAATATTTGCCACATCAGTGTAAAGTGAATATAAATCTGCTTTCCTAAAGTTCCAACTAATTTGATTACTTTGGGAGTGAGTTAGTGGCTCGTGCGCCGCATTTGTATCGTTAACAATGTCATGCTCGTTACAAGTAAACAATAGTCTTACATCAAGCGGCGGGTGGAAGGCGTCCTCAGGGACCAAAAAATTGTCACAGTATTGTACAGAAGTGTTTCCAGCAACCGTGTTGGTTAAGATAAGATCTAGAATGCCTCCATGCGAATTTACAATCTTATTACACTGAGTTAACTTACAAAAACAAGTAAAATAGTCAAACTGCTTTTGCACATTGGAATTAAAAGAATTGAGATTGAAGTCTCCCACGATTACAATGTCCGAAGAACCGAATTCGCTCACTGCTCTCTCGATACAGTCTAAAACACTTAGGTATTTTTCTACACTATAGTTCGGAGGCAGATAAACGACACACTATTATCTTAATACCTTTTTTTGACAATTTAATAAATAGAACTTCCTTATCGTCCGTTAGCCCATCAATATTGTCCATACGGTGCACACTATAAGAATCTCTCACTGCAAGTAGAACGCCCCCCCAGCCGACGTCCCCGACTCGGTCCCTCCGCAGCACAATATAATCTGGCGGAAACAGTTCACCACTACTGACGGAGCTATTTAGGAACGTTTCAGTCAAGGCTACGACGTCAGGGCGGTAGGTCTCCACATTCCTTCGGAACATCGTCGTTTTGGATCGCAGCCCTCTCACATTCTGGTAGTACAGATTGAGTACAGATCGCGCGTGCTTATTTCCCCGTTTGGGAGCGAAAAGTTTGACGCCAAGGCTTGACACAAATATCTTTGGCCCAGTTAGCGGGGTCCATAACATGCTCGGCTAAATTTGATGGTACGCTTATTTTAAAAGACGCGTATTCACCTCTGGCGTTCAAAGCCTCAGCTGTGCAAACATCCGTTTTCAAGATCTGTTTCAGGTGTCCACAGATTTGTTCTTCGGTAGTTCCCATTTTCACGTAATAAACGTGGATGTACTGTCTTCTCTCAGAAGCTTCAAGCTGCGTAGCACCCGGGGCAGCTGTTCCGCGCCTCGCAGATACACGTGAACGTTTATGAGATACTACCTTCCAGTCTTGCTCGATTGGCTTATTTTTTGGAAGCCCCGAATCCCGCGGGCCGACTGTAAGTGGCTCTTTCATCTGGATTGGGGCCTGGGTTGGACCCTGGGCTGGGGCCTGGGTTGGGCCCTGTGCTGGGGGTTGGGTTGGGACCTGGATTGGGACCCGGGCTGGGATCTGCGTAGGGGTCGATATCGGAGACTGCACGGAAAAAGCTTCTTTTTCGAACGGCACCTGCTCCCTGCCCTTCTTGTTCCGCTTTTGATCTACAAAAATAGGATTCGTCAGCCGAATGAATGAAAGCTCCATCTGAGCAAGCCTAGCCTCCACCGAAGTAACGCGAGCACCCAGGTCAGCAACTGCAGACATCAACGACCCAAGTTGTTCCTTGATTGTATTTTTAATCAGGCTTCCCAGGCGCTCATTCACAATTTGAGTCAGCTCATCCCTTACTACACCACGTATACTGTCCAAATACACGGTATCGTCTACTAATTGGTTGAGACTCACCGATTGGTTTTGTTCGCTTGGCTTCCGACGGAGCGTTACCCTGTCAACACTATCTATTGTGCGATCCAGAAATGTTGAGTTCATTGAGTCATTGGAAGCAACATGGCAGCTAGGAATGGAAATGATTTCGGGTTCTGCGCTCCTCACCGGTGTGTTTGAGTTATTGCCTTTAGGCTGCCTAGAGACACACAGCTGACATTTCCAAGCGTCTTTACGTTCCTGAGGCATAATATTGTAGAACCTCTTCTCAGACACATTCGCACATTCAAGGTCATAAAACTGTCCACATAAGCCACATAGCAGAAATCGACGGTCTTCAATAACTTTCAAACACCCAGCACATGTCTTCGACTTTGATGTAGATGCCATCATGTTGTTGAGAATATTGTGAAGCAGAAATTACACGAAGCAATTTGTATACAACTCTCCGCTATCTGCCCGTCCAGCTCACACCACCCACTGGGTGAAGACTCCCGCAACAGCTCAGCGATAAGAAACGAGAATTTGCAAAAGCGGGATTCAGCTAATAACAAATTTGGAGTTCAAATATAATAAATAAATTCAGCAAGTAGCCAACACATATTATCTTCTCATATCAAAGAGTGTATGATGACAAAAAAAAATCACTTAAAGCGGTCTTCTTAAACGCATTCCACACGTTTCTGAACGTTTAATTTGTGACGTTTCGCTACTCTGCGACAATGACAGTTCTGTTGACGTCTGCCGGTCAGCTGTTGATGTTATTATACCGCTTATTTCCTGAGCAAATTTTGTGAATTTTACTGTTAATTCGAAATTTTGGTACGTTCCAAGTATTATTCAAAATAACGGGCTTAATCATCGGTTTTTATGCCTCAGTATTGTCCTTCAGGAGCTTACCAGAGTCTTGATTATGATCTTCCCCGTGACTCGAACAATGCACCACAGGTATTTGTGACTTTTATTTCTCACTGAGTTGTTTAAACAATTTTTCCAATTAATTAAATACGCAAAGCAATAACTACGTGTTCACTCGCTAATAGGTAGGTAGGTAGGTAATGTGTCTACTGCAATAATAAATCGTGATAAGACTTTTATTTTCTTTAAAAACGAACAAATTATTACCTAACGGTTTTTAAAGAAAATAAAAGTCTTATCACGATTTATTATTGCAGTAGACACATTAACTTATATATTAGAACAATTTGTATTCAAAACATTTTTAATTTTCATTCAATTTTTATGGAATAATCGAGAAAAACTAACAAAAATGCAACGTTGCCAGCTCAGCAGGTATAAACCCTCTTAAGAAACTAATTTGAATATTTCAGCAATTCATCACTCCAATATTTTTTTATAATTTATTGAAAATTTGATATACGACTTCTCGTAAATTACATGCCGCGGCAGAATCTGTGTATAAACCACAGACATAATGAAAAAAAATGTGTCATAATCGATGGTTAGTTGTCATCTGACAATGTCACTTTACATTACAATAACAATAACACTAAAGTTGCCGATTCTTCCAAGAGACTATTCTATAGACAAAAATGTTTCATAAAAATTGGTCATGCCGTTTCGGAGGAGCTCGATAACAAACACCGTGACACGAGATTTTTATTATATTACACTAGTTGTTGCCCGCGACTCCGTCAGCGAAGAATAGCGGTATAAAAATTAGCCTACGACCTATTCTCAGGCCTACCAAAAATAGAGAAAAAAGTTTGATAAGAATCAGTCAAGCCGTTTCGGAGGAGTTCGATAACAAACACCGTGACACGAGATTTTTATATATATTAGAAGAAGAAGATTAGATGAAAGATGTATCAGGAGATTTCAAACACTCGGTACTTATATATCTTGTAGTAACTAAACCAACTGTATCTCATGCCCAGCGAGCGAAATAGTCGAATATTATCTACCTTAGGAAAATTGAAATAGTGGACATTTTCAATTTATACTCAACCAAGTGTAATAATAATATAATAATTATTCATTTAATCAGATAACTAGATCCAAATTTTTGTTAGTATACAAAACTTACAAGCTACGTTAGTGTCACAAATTAACTATTTTATTATATAAAATATGGCAAAAATTATCATTAAAATCACAATTTAAAATTTAAAATCATAGTTAAAATTAAATTTAATGTCCAAAAGGATAATAATAATAATAATAAATTAAGAGAAATACAATTAAATTTTAATTAAAACAATTATAATATTAAAACAAAAATAAATAAATCAAATTCAATGTCAACCAAAATAATACTACATGTTTATAATAAGTGTAATAAGTGCAACGTGTGTCGACACTTTCGCGCAGTCCCACATCCAGGCAACCCGCTCACAAGCCGGGGCTGCAGCTGACCAGGCCCAAGTTCTCAAGCGCCGCAAATACTCTTCTCTTTTAAAGGACTATGAGTTGGCGGCGCTCGCAGTGGAGACAATGGGTCCCTGGTCGGCTGACATGAAGGCCTTCATGGGGGCCTTGTCGTCCCGGCTGATAGAGACCTCAGGAGACCCCAGAGCTGGCGCTTACCTTTCCCAGCGAATTTCTCTGGCTGTACAGAGAGGTAATGCAGCCAGTGTGTTGGGGTCTATGCCGCAGGAGGGCCTTCTTGATGGTGTTTTCTTTTTATAGTTAGGTATATTTGTGTAGTTTTTATTTATTTTGTTTCCTCTTTTTTTCTATTCCTAGATTGTTAATTTTTACTGTCGTTAAAATACATGTCTTTATTCCCAACTCCGATATAAACATTTTTCTTAAGATTGTTCATTAAAAAAATAAATAAATAAAATAAATATTAGGGGACAATCTTACACAAATCGGCCTAGTCCCAAACTAAGCAAAGCTTGTACTATGGGTACTAGACGACGATAAACATACTTACATAGATAAATAAATACTTAAATACATAGAAAACATCCATAACTCGGGAACAAATATTCGTGCTCATCACACAAATAAATGCCCTTACCGGGATTTGAACCCAGGACCTCTTGCTTCGTCACTACCAACTAGGCTAAAGCGGTCGTTAAAAAGTGTGACATGGATTTTTTATTTCCAGGACTATCATATCATAATTTGCCATCTCGCCTTTGATTGTTTTTAGCATTAGAAGTACGTCTTGTCCAGGTGAGCGGTTAGTTCCGAAGGAGTGTTGAAATCTCTCGATAGAGGGTGTAACATAGATGTGTGCTTGTCACTGCATAAGGTGATGATTTAGCAGACTGAAATGTATGATGTATAGGAAAAATTCGTGTCTAATCTCTAGACCAGTGGTGGTGTAGAGGTTTAGCACGCAGCACGGAATGCTGAGGACCTGGGTTCGATTCTCAGCATTGGTCTTTTTTCTGGGGTTTTTCTGTGCATCTATATTTCATACGTATGAAATATATGATTTCACGGGATGACCGTAAAAGTAATAAAAAAATGAAGATGAAAAAATAAATACAAAAAGATACTTCATAGCTAACTTGTTTAAAGTTGCACAGTAGCGCCATCTCTTGTCCAGGTGAGCGGTTAGTTCCGAAGGAGTGTCGAAATCTCTCGATAGAGGGTGTAACATAGATGTGCGCTTGTCACTGCGTAAGGCGGCCCCTAAACTGTCAATTATATTGCGCAATATTGCGAATTGTGCAATATTATTGACCGTTTAGGGTTAATATTGAAGATTGCGCAATGATTGACCGAAAGTTTGAGGTAGTTTATTTTATTTCACAATATTTTTCCATTGCATCGTGTAGGGTCAGTATTGTGCAATATTTTAGTATCCGACTGAACACGAAAACATTGTGCAGTTCGTATTATTGTGCAATATAATTGCTCGTTTGGATTCAGAGCGCCTTTCAATCTTATTGTACAATAAAAAGTATTGTACAATGTTATTGTAGGTGTAGGGGCCGCCTAAGGTGATGATTTAGCAGACTGAAATGTATGATGTATAGGAAAAAATTCGTGTCTAATCTCTAGACTAGTGGTGGTGTAAGGGTTTAGCACGCAGCACGGTACGCTGAGGACCTGGGTTCGATTCCCAGCATTGGTCTTTTTTCTTTTTTCTGGGGTTTTTCTGTGCATCTATATTTCAGTTTGTATTTAGTATGAAATATATGATTTCACGGGATGACCGTAAAAGTAATAAAAAAATGAAGTTGAAAAATAAATACAAAAAGATACTTCATAGCTAACTCATTAGAAGTAGGGTAAACAATCTTGATGAGTCTTTTTATCGAAAATCCTGTCAAAACTTAATTATGCCGATACAGTGTATGGTAACTGCTTGCTATCTCGAACTAAAAAAGTTACACAACGGCTACAAAATGCCTGCGTGCGTTTTTGTTTCCCTATACCCCCACGATCGCATATTACTCCCTATCTCAATAGTAACAAGCTTTTGAACATGAGTGGTCGACGTACCCTTCACTTTGCCACGCTCCTATTTGATATCTGTAATAGTAGGAAGCTTGCATATCTGCATGAGAAGTTGGTTTTCTATCAACGGCATATCAGGCGTATTCCTAGACTGGTGTGCCCGAGGCACAGTACCGCTGCATTTCGTGGCAGTTTTCGTTATGCTGCGACGAAGTGCTGGAATAACCTTCCCCCACCAATCAGAGAGAGCATTACTGTTGGTGGGTTCAAGTCCAAACTAAAAAGCTATCTTATGGATCAACAAGGTACTGTTGCCCAGGCGTGGGGTATCACACTGTCAGATTCTGGGTGGCCGCCAAATAATTAAATTATTATATTTACCTTCCTTATTAATACGAGTAAGTACTATATTTATATTTTATTATATTATATTACTATATAATTATTATTACTATGTATTATTTACTTAATTTGTCTGACGTAAGTCGCGCAGTATGCTGTCCCGCACACCTCGCTGGCTCTGCAGAAAACCAGCGCCGTTGACAACGCTAGTCGTGCCAACGGCATTGCTGAGTGGAGACCATTTCGGCTTCACATCCTTATTTGTTTGTTTTTATATTCTTTCTTATTTTGTAAATTTTTTTTTGTTGTGATGTGTTGTCTGAATAAACGTTTTTCTATTCTATTCTATTCTAAAAACACTTAAAAAAATTGTAACTATTACCTATGATATGAAATCACAAGAATGTAAATGACCATATGTACTTGCTAATTGTTACATATTTGCTGTGATAAAAGTGTTTTCCAATAAATAAACACGTCAAGATCACTTGCTCTTTCTAATACTAAAAAAACGAAGCATAGGTTACCTATCATTGAGTTCTGGGACTGCCTGTTTAGACCGAGATATTTCACTGTCCTTTGTAATTCTCTAAATCCCGTTTACCGTATTTTTAATTAGAACTAAATAAAGAAATATGAGATGATTAATATTTTTTTCATGCTCGGTAAGTACGCAACGGCTGAAAGTCCGTGATTTTCTGCTCGATGTCGTAAACTGTCGCGCCGATGGAAACGGGGTCGCGTTTCAGTGCCTCGGTCGCTTCGTGTTCATTATATGTTAAGATGTTGCGGAAACGGTTGCTTAATTTATTATATACTACATTCAGTGTACAACTACTCTAGTAAAAGGCTTGAAAGCCGTTCATCGAACCTTCTCGATAATCAAGGCAGTATTGAATAGAATTACATTACTGCTCTGACATCAGGGGTCCATACAATCAATTTTTAGCCCAGTTTGTCGTTTTTTTAAGGCTAGATTACGTGGGCTTATAAAAGATTTAACTTTAAGAAGGATGGCAAACAGAATCATATTAATGCCGCTACACTGGCCGTCCTTCCGTTTGTTCGTCACATGGCTGTATCTCAGAACCTGGAATTACGTTCTCTGCCTTTTCCCAACTGATTCATTTGCCAATTGTTTATTTTTCCGAAACTTAACTTTTCAGGATTGTTATAAAACAAACGTAACCTAACCTACAGGATAGTCCTGAAATATATCCTGAATAGTTTATAGTTTCAGAAAAAATAATCTGTTTGCAAATGAATCATTTGGGAAATAATTTTCGACGAAAAGGCATCCAAATTTATACATAATGGTGTATTTTTATTGCCACAACGGTAAATAATAAAAATAAACTATACTTAATAAAAAAATAAGGAGCTCCCAATTAACCAATCAGTGAGTATATTATACTTAGAAACGGGGCGCTGCTCACACTGGATTTTTATAAATACGGCCGTTTATTTTGAGATACCTACAAATCTGTTCAGAACCGTCGGCGCCCGAGTCAGACTCGCGCCTTTCCAAATGCAGTAAGCTAATAAGTTCAAGCACGGCTTTACCTTAGAAAGATTACGGAGCCTTATTGTCTAACGCACTCGGAATCACAATCATTTCCACCATTTCTTTCTATCAGTAAAAGATGAGGGTAGAAAGAGATGGTGCGCGTTCGCGAACGGCACCGCTTTTAGACAATGCGGCCTGGGGTTACACTGTATCGTCAAGGACAGCCTAATAGACACTGCTTCCTAATCGTATACCTATGTAATGTAATGTTCAGATAGGGTTTCGATTTGTAGTGTTCGAACATGGCGGATGTAGACAGTATATAATTTTGGTATTTCTGTTTCTTTGGCTAGTTGAAGTATAATTTTGATAGTGTTTTATGCAGCGATTAACCTTAATTAACAGTGTCTGACATTTTTTAATGCGCAAGTTGTATCCACGTGGTTTCTGGAATTTTACTATCAAGTTGCAAAAACTACAATCACCGTACAACGTCGCTCCCAAAGAGAGCTTACTTTGACACTGGCGAAATTGTCCTGAAATAGGACAGAAGCCATTTTTTTGAATAAATAATAATAATAATGTTCAGATATTAGATATTAAGCCAAGTTTTTGTACGCCGATTGGTAAAACATAGTGCAACACGAGGAAATGTAGCACATCTGTATTTATGCAGCCATCACCTACGTATATGTTTCACAAATAAATCTCTTTGGACTTTGACTTTTGAATAATGGAGATGTCTTGTTCCAGTGTCAACTCTCGGAATTCAGTTGGTGAATGTGCCAGCCAACGCCACCGTGGTCACCGGATGGTGCGGTGCCTCCAACCAGTCGCTCACGATCAGCTGGCCGGCCACCGTGGACAAAGACAACACCCTCACCATCTTGTTCCAGAAGAACGACACCACGAAGTCCTACGAGCTCAAGAGTCTCAATATAACCCTGGTGCCTTCCATGTTCCCCAATATCTGTGAGTGTTTGACAATTTGCTACTGTTGAGGTGTTTCCCTGAATTTTATATGCCATTATGTATCGTTTGCCATAATTTTCGTTTGACTATGGCATAGGCGACTTTGACACTTATGGCAGTGACTTCTGTCGTAGTTTTTTGGTCTAGAATTAGATTTTTCAGTATAGATATGCCGCAATTAATTTGTTTGTTATATACGTCACTTACTCTGCCAGATAATAGATATACCTACTCGTAAAGTGACGCATCAATTGTATCCGATAACAAATAGACTACTCTCGCAAGTCTAAATCAATAACAAAACGTGATTTTGGCACGTATCCGCCCCCATATTGGTATTGCGTTGAATCCGGCGAAGTTATCACTAAATTCGTGAGATTTTCCCACTAACGTCGATAAGCCAAAAGCTACTAGAATCAAAACACACACACACAACACACAGGGAATCACACAGAGAATTTAAAGTCCCATCTTACAGACTGGCTAAAAATAAAAAGTCGTTTTTGGCATATTGCATACGTTTTTCTATTAAGTAACAGATACAAAATTCAAATCCGTCGTCAAGAAAATATTAACATCTAAGGCGTTTTATAAAATTAATGATTATATCATGGACACAAGGATGTTTTTCCAAACAATTTAATTTCGATCCGCATTGGCGATCCCCTTGTTTCAAATAGCGTATCTGCTGTGTTAAAAACTTTAGTTGTGTTAAACATTTGAAAAAATTCCATGTTGAGTTTGTTGCCGGATTCTTCTCAACAGGGTTTTTCCGAACATTAGATTCTTCGACATTCTTAAATGTTTGTTATACCCTGAATTGAATAAACATATTGATTTTGACTTGATCGTGAAGTTCCCAATCCGCGCTGGGCCCTGCAGTGGGACTTATAATGACAATGATGATGCTTTTTTTTCCCGCGACTTCGTACGCGCATAAATAAAATTTATGATCAATTCCCGCGGGGAATCCCAAAAATCCATCATTATAAAGGAATGGTTACTGAGATAGGGAATTGAATCAGATATGTACAGGGTTATTTTTAATTCACTGACATCCTCTTAACCCTGAATTCCTATCACTCAAACAAATGTTTTTTGTTTTACGACTTTTTAAAATGAAGCACTTTTTTTCCCATACAAATACACAGAGTATCGTAAAAATAAGAGGAAATCTCAAATTTTCAAAACGTTATTACACCAAAAATATTAAGTTATGACAAAAGCCGTAAAACAAAAAACATTTGTTTAAGTAATAGGTGTTTAGGGTTAAAAGGATGCTAGTGAATTACAAATAACCCTGTATAAATCCCGTTTTTTCCTTATCCCGTGGGATTTTCCGAAAATGCTAAAATTAGTTTTTTATTCTTATAATCACATGCCATGCCAAATTTGAAGTATCTTATAATTAAAGTTACGGAGATAGGGCCATTTTGAAACGAAAATATAAATCCCATTTATTCCCTATCCCGTGGGAATTTCGAAAAATCATTTATTAACGAATGCCTACGTCATAATAGCTATACAGGGTTATTTGTAATTCACTACCATCCTTTTAACCCTAAACTCCTACCACTTAAACAAATCTTTTTTGTTTTACGACTTTTGTCATAACTTTATATTTTTGGTGTAATAACGTTTTGAAAATTTGAGATTACCTGTATTTTTACGATACTCTGTGCCGTGTATGGAAAAAAAATGTACTCCATTTTAAAAAGTCGTATAACAAAAAACATTTTTTTAAGTGGTAGGAGTTTAGGGTTAAAAGGATGCTAGTGAATTACAAATAACCCTGTATACATGCTCATCAGTCCAATGTGTCGCAGGGCGTCCTACAACTTTCCCTAACGTGGACTCCACTCCAGGACACGTCTGCTCCAACGGTTGTTGGTTCTACGGCAGACGTGACCAGCCCATTCCCACTTATGCCTACCTAAGTCTTACCTCTCCTACTTAAGTCATCGCATGTCGCGGGCCACAAAAATACCGGTTGCAGACTGCAGTTTGACGACCATTAATCTTATCATTTCAACCGAAAGATGTCCACTGCTGAACATAGGCCTCCCCCAAAGCTCACCAAACAGATCGGCCCTGCGCCATCCGCATCCAATGCGTTCCCGCCACCTTCACCAGGTCGTCGCTCCATCTTGTTGGAGGCCTACCTACACTGCGTCTTCCGGTCCGCGGACGCCACTCAAGAACCTTTCGGCCCCATCGGCCGTCAGTTCTACGGGCGATGTGCCCTGCCCACTGCCACTTAAGTTTAGCGATTCATCGAGCTATGTCCGTGACTTTAGTTCTTGCGCGGATTTCATCATTTCTAATGCGATCCCGCAGAGAAACTCCAAGCATAGCCCTCTCCATCGCCCTCTGAGTGACTGAGCTTTCTTATGAGGCCCATCGTTAGCGGCCTCGTCTCAGTGCCATAAGTCATCACTGGCAACACACTGGTCAAACACCATCACTCACGTTCGATTCACCACTGGTCTAGGCTTGATTTCCTCCTACGTTGACATCGGTCGCTGACGCAGATCGAGCGTACGAATAAACACAATACTCTATGGGCCACCGCACAGCGACGCTGACGTCCGCGGCAGATTCATTGCTACGCGCCGCTGATGGCGCGCATCGGTCTCGCTCGTCAGCACCGCGCGCGTCGGTGCGCTGACGCACTATACACCACTATCGCGCGCTCAGTGACACGTCGGTCGAGCGTACGAATAAACACAATACTCTATGGGCCACCGCACAGCGACGCTGACGTCCGCGGCAGATTCATTGATACGCGCCGCTGATGGCGCGCGTCGGTCTCGATCGTCAGCGCGCGCGCGCGTCGGTGCGACCACTATCGCGCGCTCAGTGCGAAGCTGACCGGTCCTGCGCTGACATCGGTCGCTGACGTCGGTCGCGCGTACGAATAAACACAATATTCTATGGGGCACCGCACAGCGACGCTGATGGCCGCGCATTTGTCATACGAGACCGACGGTACGCTCGACCGACGTCAGCGTAGGAGGAAATCAAGCCTAAACCTTGCTTATTCCCGCAGCGAACGTGAACGCCATCGACATGTACCACGGCATGGAGTGGCAGACTCCCCTGGCCACGTCGTACCGCTGCGCCGCGCCTACCAAGCTCACGCTGACCACGGCCGAGCCGGTCAACGTGGCCGCTACCATGACGCTGAGCCAGCTCCAGGAGGAAGCCTTCAGGACTGCGGCCGGTACCGGGTTCAGTGCTGGTGAGTAAATAAAATAAGTTTTTTGAGTTAATAAAAGTCTTGTTAGACTAGCGGTTTGACTTGTGTGGTTTGAAGCAGAGGGTCGTAGGTTCGAGTCTGGCTCCCGGGACTTATGTGCGAAATAGGGATGTTGACACCATTAAAAAAGAATTTGAAGACACGACTCCAGTAAAAAACGCTTTATTTCAGATTCAGCCCTGAAAGCCAGATTAATTTTCGATTAAATGCAAAATTAGATTTTTTGTTGCTTTTAAAACATATAAATGGTTAGTTGATTGAGTATGCGAACAATGACGTCATATGTCGCTATTGTCATTCAAACTCTATGGGAGATTGTGTTTTGACAGCTCATAAAAAGAACGTCAGTTGATTGGTGGTGTCGATCCCTATTACATTTGGAATTTACCAAGAAAAAAAATTGAACGGTATGTGTATGAACTTTTCAATTTGCACTGTACCCGCGTGGGAAGTACATCCCAGGCCCTCTCATTCTGAGTGGCGGTCTGTGCCCAGCAAGCAAGGCCGAAATGTGAGATATGGGAATTAAATGTTTACACGATAATGGTAGAACCTTGATAATCATGCAATCAAACAGCTAGTTAAACATAAAAATCTCGTGTCACGGTGTTTGTTTTATCGAACTCCTCTTATACGGCTTGACCGATTTTTATTAAATTTTTTCTCAATATTTGGTAGGTCTGAGAATAGGTTGTAGGCTATAATTTACACCCCTATTCTTCGCAGACGGAGTCGCGGGCAACAGCTAGTTAATGTATAAAAAAACAGGTCCTTAGCTTTACCGGAAACTAAGTTACTGGAGTATGAAATAGCGCCCGAAAGGGTTCGATAAAAGAACTTCCCGTTGAAATAGAATTATTAAATTTGAAATATTAAAAAAAAAAGTCTGAAAATCACTGAACCGCCTAAAGTAACTTTGTTTTTCTTAGAAAATCCTCCCAGCACCTGATTGCACATTTGTTTTCATACAAACAAATACCTTATTTTTTTATCTAATGAGGGACATTAATTTATGAAGTTTTAGACGTTTAAACTCAATGTTTCTGTTATTAGAAAAAAGTGTTTGTACGTATAGTGCCTGCGATATTCCTACCTGCTACCTAAGCGCAAGCGCATCCACCGTACATTGGGCGCTTGAGTGGATAATAGCTCATAAAAGTAATGGATGCACGGTGGCTTGAGGAAAAAACGACTCCGAAAGTATGCGACTAGATATTTTATGTGGGTATTACCCCTGTCCCGTGGAACTGGCAAAATTGATATGTAGATGATAAAATAATGCGAATGTTATCAATAGCATAAAAATATCGCTCTCGTCGAAACTAATGGTTTGATGTTGTTGTAATTGCAACCTGCTATCGGACTGCTGGCCGGTTTATGTGCTTACATTAGGTACATTTTAAATGGCACACGTTCGCATTGTTGTCGTTCGTCACTTTATTGTCGTTGTTAAAAGCACTGTGCTATAATTGGGTTTCGATTTTGTCGAACGAATCAGTTTAGATTTTTGAATATTCGAAAACTGTTTAAGTAGATAGGAAGGCTATAGCACCAGACATTAATTAGTATTGTTTTATCAAAAATAAGGTTAAAGTCGATTTAATTAATAACCTTCTACGTCCTGCGATATCTCCTACAAGCAAATGGGTCATTTTCAAATTTTGCGCAGAACACTCTGTTACTCTTTGTATGGAGCTACCACTCTGTTACCTTGCATGATTACAAATATTACATAAATACTAAGCACCTTTTTTCGATTCCGCTAATCAATAATTATCTGTGATATATAGCAGATTAGCAGATTGTAAAACAATCATTTCACTCCAATAACCTCAGAAAATAAACAGTGTAAATGGAAACAACTTTTTTAGGTTAGGACAAGTTTACCTGCGCAAAATTAATAATAATAAATCATAGGACAATTGACACCAATTGACCAAGTCCCAAACTAAGCAAAGCTTGTACTATGGGTACTTGACAACGGATAAACATACTTATTTAGGTAAATACATACTTAATACATATTAAACTTTTCAACGCCAACGACACATAGGAGTCACAAAGTACAGTGTCAAAGTGATCTTGACACAATGACATAAGATTCAAAGCAGGTTTACGTTTTGTCGAGGCGTGGCGTTGAAAGGGTTAAACATCCAAGACTCGAGCAAACATTCGTATTGTTCACACAAATATCTGCCCCGACCGGGAATCGAACACGGGACCTCAAGCTTCGTAGTCAGGTTCTTTAACAACTAGGCTATCCGGTCGTCTAAATTTGAAAATGACCCAATTATACCTACACGTACACATATAGGTAAAAAGATCTAAATTTATGAAAGACAGTAACTCCTTTTCCGACTAAAATATGAAATGAAACAGCTCAAGAGTGCCACGACAATTCGGGGCTCTCCTAATTAGAATCGGTTCCCAAAAATTAACGTTATCTCGCCAATCTCCGCCAAACTCGAGAATTATTAAAGATAACAAAAATATTTGCTTGATTTAAGCATGGTACTTGCCTACTTATCAATGTACTAAACGAGCGTTTGTTTGACGAATCGGGTCAATAACACTTGCAAGATGCCGGCTTGGACGCTGTGTGCTCAGCTGTGCCATTCATTCTTGACAGGCAAGGGCAGAGCAAAGACAGACCAGACCTTTCTGTTAATTAATGTACAATACATGACAATCACGAAAACCAGTGACTTTTGTTTTGAGGCGGCCCGACAGAAGCTCATGAGACGGCGGTGGGTTTCAATTTTGTTTGTCCATCTATGTATACAAGTGTTGCGATATCTCACTGTCAAAATCTAAGCTCTGCTTAGAGCAGTCAGTGCCAATGGCTTCAAGCGGTCGCTGTTGGGTGATCTGCAGTTTCAATACAAGATTCAGAGCATTCGGGTTGAAGTCAACTCCAACCGCAACACGACTTCGCTCGTGCCGTTGGTCTCGGCTGCTCTAAGCAGCCCGTCTATAGAGGCCTTAACATCTCTTTCCTTTCCGTCTGGCCAGGTGTCGGGCCCTAAAGGATAATGCTTTAAATATGAGACTACTTATATTTACACCGTTGCCACGCGTGGCTACGGAAAATGCGCCAGAGTATCCAGAGATCGGTCATCGGACGGATTAGCGTCGATTGTTCGCAATATTGTGCACGAGCAGGGCTGGGCAAAATACATGCTTTGCTTTAATTAAAATACAAATTACAAAATACTAACTTGCATGTATTTAAAATACGAAATACAAAATACGTCGTAAATATAAGTCGGGTATCTGAAATATAAAATACAAAATACAGTATTTTAGGTATTTTTATTTAAAATACAAAATACAAATTACAAAATACTAAGTAGAATTAAAACGAATCCAACCCGGCATGGGCAAGCAGAGTAAAAGAAAATTACTCTCTTTAAACATGAAACTACCGTGAGGTCGTGAGACTCACTCATAGTGAAACAATACAGATTATGGTCCGAGAGCTGGCACCGATTTTTGGGTAGGTGTTTGAGGCAATCTGAAAACTTGTCACATACTTCTCCTATTACCCCAACACGAAAATGCAGACCTGGCTGGTGAGTAGTGGGGCTAAATGAAACCTTGAATTTATAATTATTTTTTTTTGGTTCCAGAAATATATTTGAGTCAATATGCAATTGATATATGTTGTAGTTTAATGTTTAAAGAATAAAAAAAATAATAAGCCAGATCATTTAGTCGGGTCGGGGCTTTAATAATGCCAGGCGCGTGCAAACATATTTTTCAAAAAAATATAAAAAATGTATTTGAGGCAACTTGAAATTTTAATAGAGTATTATTTATAACTAAAAAATAAGATTCTCAAAAAGACAGGTCATTTTGGTGGGACTTTTTACCTACCAGGTGATCTAACAAATGATGTATCGGTGCGAGTGAGTATAGACAGAGAGCTGGCACCAATTTTTGGGTAGGTGTTTGAGGCGAGCTGAAAACTTTTCAAATACTTCTCCTATTATACCCCAACACGAAACTGCAGACTTGGCTGGTGATTAGCGGGGCTAAATGAACCTATAAATTTTTAATTTTTGTGTTTTTTTGTTTCCAAAAATATATTTGAGGCAATATGCAATTTTTATATGTTGTAGTTTAATGTTTAAAGAATAGAAAAAATAATAAGCCAGACGATTTAGTCGGGGCTTTAATATTGCCAGGCGCGTGCAAACATATTTTTCATAAAAATATAAAAATTGTATTTGAGGCAAAATGAAATTTTAATAGTGTATTATTTATAACCAGGGGTCGGACAAAAAGTGCGGATGACGTCAAACCACTTATAGGATGATTTCAAATAGTATTTTTGATTTTCATAAACAATTATCACTTAGGTATCATTTATCAACCTCTTTATTAAACGATATCGTAACTTGAAATGAGTAAGTACGTTTTTGACTGACACATTGTCAATCAGATGAACAATAATTTGACTTCGTTATTGTTTAGCTATTGTATCTTCACGATGATATTTAGCTAAAATTTATATTTACTAATGTATAAAAAAACGCTGTAAAATGTCATCTTTACTCGAATATTGTGGCAATTTTCCGTTTATGGAGGTACGTGACAAACACGTATACTGCTCTTGCTGTAATCAAGATATACCAACGAAGGTAAGCAATATTAAAAGACATTTGGAGACAACCAAACATGTCGGAAACGTATAAAAAAAGGGCATAGTGAATTTAATTTGAGCCTTACAAATTTTATGATAGCATTGCTGCTACATACCCTGGGTGCAACTACAAAATGAAAACTTCCGCAATTTCATAAAAAAATGCAATGATGGTGAATATGCAAAAACAGTTACCATACCATCCGAATCAAACCTAAGACTACGCTATTTGTCAAAAGTTTTCAAAAATGCATTTTCTATACGAAAAAACATCGGGCAATCGTATATTTATTTACGATTATTTTGTTACTTCATTAATACTACTTCGTTACTACATGTCACACGGAAGTTTAAATACAAACATCATCCTGTGTGCAAGATTACGTCATTTTTACGTCATCCGCACTTTTTGTCCGACCCCTGTTTATAACTAAAAAATAAGATTCTCAAAAAGACAGGTCATTTTGGTGGGACTTTCTACCTACCAGGTGATCTAACAAATATACTCACTCGCACGGATACATCATTTGTTAGATCACCTGGCAGGTAGAAAGCCCCACCAAAATTACCTGTCTTTTTGAGAATCTTATTTTTTAGTTATAAATAATACCCCATTAAAATTTCAAGTTGCCACAAATAAATTTTAAATATTTTTTTGAAAAATATGTTTGCACGCGCCTGGCAATATTAAAGCCCCGACTAAATCGTCTGGCTTATTTTTTTTTATTCTTTAAACATTAAACTACAACAAATATTTTTGGCACCAAAAAATTCATAGGTTCATTTAGCCCCGCTACTCACCAGCCAGGTCTGCAGTTTCGTGTTGGGGTATAATAGGAGAAGTATGTGACAAGTTTTCAGCTTGCCTCAAACACCTACCCGAAAATTGGTGCCAGCTCTCCTACTTTACTCACGTTTCAAAACGAGTCGAGTTTAACTCGACAGTTTCGAGCTAATTCGTAACCCTTCCTCTCGGAAGAACACGCTACGGCTGTGCCAAACGTGCACTCAAGTACGCAACGGCCTGAAATACCTATGTCGACTTAAAGTAGTTCTGAGACGTGGGTAATCCGTATTATTTTACTAAAAACTACTCTCATGAAAGGAAACTAGGTACTTTTACTGATTAAAGGCAGAGTTTCCTTTCCTAAACACCAGACTTAAAAGTGTTATCTGCCTCTCATAGGGGAATGAATAAAGTCATGTCTACACCGGTGCGTTTTCATGTATTTTGTTAAAATGTATTTTGAAGTCATAAGTATTTGAAATACTAACTACAAAATACCTTAGCGTCAGGTATTTGAAATACGAAATACAAATTACATTTTCAGCGAGTAATTGAAATACAAATACCAAATACGTATTTGTATTTCAATTACGTATTTCAATTACAAGTAATTCAAATACTGCCCAGCTCTGTGCACGAGTCAAAAAAGGTGTCCTGAAATTATATTTGATTTCCTTTGGAGGGGGGTGATGCCCAAGTATGTGAAGATGGTGTTGCACAATGCTGTGGCATGTCATAAATGACATTGTGTCTATATGATTGTGTAGCGCTAGCTTTATATCTATTGTCTATTGAATATGTATGGCTATTTAAAAATATGTGCCTATACAAATGATATTTTTTTAATTACTTGTGCCATTATCGAACATAGATGATAAGATTATTATAGGAAGAGCTCTGACAGTTATAATAAAATCAATTATATACAAAACACTTATAAACCTACACTTTAAACTTGAAAAATAAAAAACCAAACCTTTTTTTATATGTATTTAGTATCAGTGCTGTACTTGTACGTATGTGTATTGTATATTATTGTAAGAGCAATCAAACATCAGGGAAAGGGAAATGCAATGAAACCTCCATTGCAAAGATAGAATTTGTTACCGGCAGCATAGCTCTGAATTTTAATGTATTTAAATTTAGATTCGAATCTTTGCGGTGGGTCTAATTACTTGTATTGTAAATGTGATTCAAGAGTACAATGATCTTATATGTTACTATCAAGAGTACATTTTTGGCTTGAAATAATCTCAGGAATCTGCCACGTTATTCGTCGGCCACGTTGTGTTTACTTACTAGGCACCGTCTTGTAGACATCCTATAAAAACTAATCTGACCTGTAAAAACTGATAGCGGGGTCTTAAGCTACAAAAACGTTATCGATTCATTAGGTAGACTAGACTGCCAATTTTTTGGTTGAAATGGGGGCGATTTAATAAAAATAAATAAAAAATAATAATAAATATCACGGGACAATTCACACCAATAATTGACCTAGTCCCAAAGTAAGCTTAGCAAAGCTTGTGTTATGGGTACTAGGCAACGGATAAACGTACTTATATAGATAGATACATATTTAAATACATATTAAACACCCAATACCCGAGAACAAACATTCGTATTTTTCATACAAATATCTGCCCCGTGAGTATGAAGTTACCTTTTGTACGCCAGTGTCGGTTATAGACGACAATACGGTAATACTCAAATACCACGATGTGTGGCGTTCAAAAGGTTAAGGTTAAGTCTAAATTTTGGAATTCGAATAGTCAAAGGAATCTCGTATTTCTCCGATCCATTATGGCTCTGCCACGACATCGCGTGACCGGCGGCAGCGGCGAGCGTTTTTCCTTTCATTGCGCGGCCGAGACGCTCACCGCACAGTGACTATCTGGCGGCACACGCAATGGACTGATAAAACGTTCTCCGCTGCCGCCGGTCGCGTGAAGTAACCCAGTACTTAAACATTTTTGTTGTTGTTGTGTTCTACCGTTGACGTGAGAAAAATTATTGCTAAAATTACCTCGTCGTTTCGACCCTAATTGCAGCGGCCGTGGTGGCCACTAGAGTAGGTCGGGTCGGGTATAAAAATAACAATGAGTGAAAAAATAGCGAAATTGAAAAACGATGAATTTTTTATGATCTTTCATAATATCATTTCGCAACAGTAAGTTAGTTCAATTAAATGTTTGTAATAATCCTTTGTGCCTTGACAGTAGTGGTCAAACAGAACAAATATATCAAACAATTAACACAGAAATATTGCTTCAATATTTACATTTCTATAATGCTTTTCGTCAAGTAGAGTATATATTTAATAAGTTTATTAGAAATGCCCAACAGATGAACGATTATAACATGCAAATGATATCAGAGTGCGTGACCTTCCCGTGTTCCATTATCGCTGGCCTGGTGGACTGTGCTGATACTGAACGATAATTGCTGTAAAAATAATATAAACGGAAATATTGTATAAATTAGTAATTAATGGTAAATTAATATTTTTTTAAACTGGTTGGCTTAATTATATCACAAAAACGATTTGTATAAACAAGTATTTTTATTCGTGCCCGTTTTAGAAACATGAATGAAATGAATATGAGCGAAACTCTGATATAGTGATATACAATATCTACTAGACATTTGTGCCTAAAATACCCCGTTCCTAAAGTACCAGATTTTTTAAAATGCTACATTACCTATTTACAACATTTCTAGCTCCATATTCTCGTTGCGGGTACTAGGCAACGGATAAACATACTTATACATAGATAGATACATACCTATATTATGTACATAATAAATAAACAAAACACCTATGACCCGGGAACAAACATTCTTATTTTTATAGAAATACTAGCTGTTGCCCGCGACTTCGTCCGCGAAGAATAGGGGTATAAATTATAGCCTACGACCTATTCTCAGACCTACCGAATATAGCGAAAAAAGTTTCATAAAAATCGGTTGAGCCGTTTCGGAGGAGTTCGATAACAAACACCGTGACACGAGATTTTTAAATATTAGAAGATCATCCACGACACGGGAATCGAACCAGGCACCTCAAGCTTCGTAGTTCGGTTCTCTAACCACTAGGCCATCTGGTTGTCTAAAACAAATTACATATTTTCTTCCGTTTCACTCTCGAAGAACAAAACAATTATGAGACATGACTCATCCACCCTAACAAGATCAACTACACTACAACGCGCAGTATGCGGCACAAAGGGGAGCTATTGTCTGTTTGTGTGCATTCACGTGGAAGCTACGTAACGCTTAACGCGCGGCTCACGAACTGATAACGCGGACATCGCGGTTAAGAAAAAAGGGGCTCAGTATGCTTAGTATAAGTTTTCCTTCACTTCAATACTTCTCGATCGCGTTTACGTAAAAAATTCAATTACTATGGAAACATGGACAGCGTCTCCGCGCGCGCGCGCCCATGTTTCCATAGAATTGATTTTTTTACATAAACGCGATCGAGAAGTATTTTGGTGAAGTAAAACTTATACTAAGCAAACTGAAATCAATAATATATAGTAGCACTCGTGCTTAAAATACCACGTTCCAAAAATACCACATTTTTTAAAATACTACAACAGTACTATTAGGGTACTTTTAAAATTTTGCGCAAAGCACTGTTACTATTTGTACGGAGCTACCACTCCGTTACCATGCGTTATTTAAAATATTACATTACCAAGCATCTTTTTTCGATTCCGATAATCAATAATTATCTGTGATTAGCTACATATGTATTTGGAAATCATCAATCATTTCACTCAAATAACCGCAGAAAACAGACAATGTAAACTGAAATAACGACCGCTTTAGCCTAGTTGGTAGTGACCCTGCCTACGAAGCATGAGGTCCTGGGTTCAAATCCCGGTAAGGGCATTTATTTGTGTGATGAGCACGAATATTTGTTCCTGAGTTATGGATGTTTTCTATGTATTTAAGTATTTATTTATCTATATAAGTATGTCTATCGTCGTCTAGTACCCATAGTACAAGCTTTGCTTAGTTTGGACTAGGTCGATTTGTGTGAGTGTCCCCCTAATATTATTATTATTATTTTTTATTAAACAACTTTTGTTAGGTTGGGACAAGTTTACCTGCGCAAAATTTTAAATGACATTCCCATTACACCAGATGTCCAAAATAAGACGTTCCACCAAAAAAATCACTACCTTATCTTCGATTTTGTAATGTGGCCGCGGCTATTTTTTTTCTATTTTTTTTTTTTTTATGTTAGATTGGCCAGACAAACGAACTAGTGGGTCACCTGATGTTAAATGAACACCACTGTCCATAGACACCCGCAGCGCTTTACACGATGCCAGTGCGTTGTCGGCCCTATAGGAGAGGGAATAGGGGAAGAGGGAGAGGGAAGGGGCGGGCCTCCGGCACTCTCACTGACCGTACGAAACGCAAGCAGGATTACTGCTGCTTCACGCCGGTGTTCTGTGAGAGGGTGGTACTGCCCCGGACGAGTCAGCCCATTCGTGATGCAGCGGCTAGCTACAACATGGCTCTGCCACTCATAAATACATATTATATTTAAATACATTCGATAGAATAATTTTCGATGTTCAGATACGTGCCTGATATGTAAATAAAATGAATGCTACTCGCTGTAGCAAAAAGATTAAAAATGTAAAAAGCGAAAAGCGATTGCTTACCTTATATATTTCTTTTTCGTGTACTTTTTTAGGGTTCCGTAGTCAACTAGGAACCCTTATAGTTTCGCCATGTCTGTCCGTCTGTCTGTCTGTCTGTCTGTCTGTCTGTCTGTCTGTCCGCGGCTAAGCTCAGAGACTGCTAGTACTAGAAAACTGTAATTTGGCATGAATATATATATTAGTCACGCCGACAAAGTGGTTAAATAAAAAAAACTAAAATTTTTTTTTATGGTACCTCCCGTAGACGTAAAGTGGGGGTGATTTTTTTTTTCTCGACTAACCCTATAGTGTGGGGTATCGTTGGATAGTTTTTTTAAAACCATTGGGGGGTTGCTTACATGATTTTTGTATTCAGTGATTTGTTTGCGAAATATTCAACTTTAAAGTGAAAATTTTCATTAAAATCGACCGTCCTCCCCCCTCTAAAATCTAAACTGTTGGGTGGAAAAATTTAAAAAAATTCAATAACAAGGAAAATTATAGCGGCTAAGATTGCTTGGGAATTATTTGTAGTTTAAGAGTAATGCCTAAGGTATTAAACATACCGTCACTACTTTGAAAAACTCTTATCTCAAATCAGCATGTAAACAAAACTGAACCTTGATTCGCGCGTAATAAAGTTCACTTTGCCAGATTAACGATTTTGAGATACGAGCTTTTTTCAAAGTATTGACGATACCTAACTTGGAAGATTCCGTACACATACGAAATCCTTAGAAAAATGTTACTTGATTTTTTCGTAATGGCTACGGAACGGAATGGGCGTGTCCGACACGCTCTTGGCCGGTTTTTTATTATATTGTTTTCCATGAGGTGTACAGTAAAGAGTCTTTATATTGTATTGTAATTTTTAACACAATGTGGGTTTTGCCTGCTCAAAGATTACCGACCTCTCTAACATGTGTATGTATGTTTACTGACAACTCTAACATGTGTATATCGCACCTTTAGAATTATGCTACAATTACACTACTTCCTTCGCCTAATGCAGTCTTCGACTTCGTTTCGAACTACTTCGGCGATAAAACGTCGACTTCACATTAGTCTGTCCGCCTAATGCGGTGGCAGCTGTCGCTCGCCGAATGCGGCCGACTACAGTGTTCTTTACACTGTTGCGGCCACCGCATGTGGCATGCGGTCGTCGACTTAATGCAATTGCCGCATTAGACTGGCACAATCCAAATTAATCTCATTTCAAAAATAAACTTTGTGTTAAAAGAAAAACAGCTTTAGTTTTGAAATGAGAATAAATCGAATTATGTCAGTCTAATTCTAAAGGTGAAATATGTTTACCGACCACTCTAGCTTGTGTACTTATCTATTTTTACCGACAGCTCTGACATGTGTACTTATGTTTACCAACCCCTTTAACATGTGTATATATGTTTACCGACCCCTCTAACTCGTGTACGTATGTTTACCGACTCCTCTAACATGTGCATGTATCTTCACCGACCCCTCTAACATGTGTACGTGTGTGTTCCAGCGCGCGACTGCGCCGGCGGCGACATCCCGGACGCGGTGCCGATCGCGGTGGGCTGCGCGCTCGGCGGCATGGTGGTGGTGGTGCTCATTGCTTACCTGGTCGCCCGCCGCCGCTCCGCCGCGCGCGGGTACCTCTCCATGTGAACAGGTCAGTGCCTTTTTAATGGTCCCTTAGAGCTATATCTCACCGGGACACCACGGCGGCGCAACCAGTCGCGCAGCCGTGGTGTCTAGCTACCAAACTATGTAGCTTCAAAAACGAGCCACCAATAGAGACACCAGATCCGCCGCAGTCTCAAAATGGACGCCGATGAGATAGTTATGCTGATGCTGAGGGAGCGTCGCTGTTGGCGCTATTGGCAGCAGAGTGAGTGAGATAGCATACAGCGCCATACTAATTAGTGGTGGCGCAATCAACGTGGCGGCGCGGCCAGTAATGTTGCATGCACGCGTCTATGCTGGTTGTGCCGCCAAATCTGTTGCGCAACCAAGTGGACGCCAGGTGAGATACCCTCCATAGAGCTGTATACATTTTGTTGGTGGCAGAGACTGGTTGTCCGCCGTGGTGTCCCGGTGAGATATAGCCCTTAACCCTTAATGTTTGTCGAACCTTGGGAGAAGCCTTTGTTCAATAATAGAAGTCTTTCGGCTGAAATGATGTTAATGATATTGGTGACATCGGATACTTAATCAGAAACTACTTTGACACATTCTTAAATTGATAGCCAATTATTATCAAAAGTCTTTACACAAAACAAAAACTGTTATATTTGTTAGTTTCAACCTTAACTGTTTAATATAAAGCAAACGTGAACGCAAAAGAAGTAAATGTCAAAGTGGGAAATAAATACAAACAAATGTCAACTTAATTATTAATTATGTTAACATAATCTTAGAAAGCGTTGAATAAGGAGGACCATACATGTTTTGTTTGTATCCCCTATTTGCAACAATACTCATTACAATCATCATCATCATCATCTTGGTCTATATACGTCCTACTACTGGGCACTGGTCTCCTCTCAAAACGAGAGATTGGACCAATGCTCATACTCGTGTCGTGATAATATAAACATGAAATAAACATATAAATGTGTTATTGTTTCAGGTGATACGACTCTGAAGGGAAATAGAACGTAGTCTACGTAATATTTATAGCTACAGGTAACAATCATCGCATTTACCTAACCCCTAAAGACATCCTACTGTGGTAAAAACATCATAATTATATTCTCATTTTATCATTATTATAGAAAACGGTACGATGTTCGCGGCGTGATTTGCTCAAGGAATTAATTTTTGTTTTATTTTTTAATGCTGGCAACTCCTTTATGGATGTACTGTTGTTGGTGTGAATTGGACACTGTAGCTTATTGTCTAAAGCTGAGTTTGGACCTGCAAGAAGAAACGTGAAAGTTCCACTACATTGTGAGGAAGTAAAGCCAACGAGTTCGAAGTGGCCAATTGAGCGCGGCATTGTAATACACTATTTTTCTTGCAGGTCTAAACTCGGCTTAACGCGCGGGCGCTTGCGAATGCGATAGCATTTACTGTTTCTTTCTGTCAAACGGTATAAGAGGGTGATGGATGAACAGACATGGGAATTTGTGGGGCAAAATTTAATGACAAGTAGGGGAGTTCCTTTATCGATAAACTCAACTATCGACGCCTTTCCCATATACTAGAGATCGCTCCAAGTTTTTTTTTTATTTAAATAAAATTTTATAGACAGTATAAAAATGAAACAAAATAATAAATCAATTCTATTCTTCTATATCCTCGTAAAGCCCACATCAAATTTTGACAGTCCTAATTTGAAACTTATTGTTAATCAAGAAAAGTTGGCATTTGTTTTGACATACGTATTAAATTTAGCATGTTGGGCCTTACGAGGTTAAGTATTGTAAATATTTTATAGTGCAATGTTACTCATTACCCAGCCCAGCAGCTATCGTTTAAAATACGCTTTGTATAAACTTTATCATATTTGTCTCCGAAATAAGGCTTACAAAATAATACAAACAAAGCTGGGGGCGATTACTAGTATATAGAAAAAGTTTCGATGGTTGAGTTTATCGATAAAGGGAACTCCCTACCTGTCATTAAATTTTGCCCCCTAAACTCCTATGTCTGGTGATGAACGGACCGCGCGTTAGACAATATCGATACCTTAGCGCACAATCTTATAATTACAATCTACTGTACATATAAATTAGCACTGTATGTCCTAGTGTACAAAACTACTTCTTAATTGTGCACTGAATTGTAATTAATACGATTGCGCTAAGGTATCGATATGGCCTTTGGTTTGGCTTTTGCAAGATGAGGCTGTCACTCGCTCCTCCATACCGTTAGAGCAAGAGCCATACATAACCTATTACTACGCCATATTTTAAAAATTTGTAACAGTGTGATTAGCCCACTGAAGACGCAATTATTTTTATTTCTGTGTAAATTATTTTATTTCGTCTGATAAATGAATGTAAATGTTAAGAAAAGTACTCTTCAGTTTTTAGAATAACTGAATTATTCTGTTTTGTGGCGTCCTTGATAAATATTGTCTATTTTATGATTTATAACATCGGCCATAATAATAGAAAAGTTTAGTCTAATTTTGAATTTTATAACATTTCCAAAATAATTTTAATTTTAATGTTTTTAAATTGGACTGAGCGCAGCAAATGGAAACTATTACATATATGTATACATAGTGTGATGTTAATTAGTAATTACAAGTAGAATTTTTATGATTATATATTTTTGATTTTTAAGCTTGTATTTTTTTTTAGTTGCAACAATTTGATTTTGTAATGATCCAAAGATTCCATAATTATTAAAATTGTGTTATACTTCAGTATAACGTGATTTAAATTGATCAATCTGTCTGTCCATTAAGTAAAGCGACCATAGATAGTTGTAAAGTAACAGTGTCTTTATTAGTAATAAATACTAGAACGTATTCAAGAATATTCATTTAAGTAAGCGTAGTTGCACTGGGTAAGGATATCGCTTTATGAACACATTTGTTTTATCTTCTTGTTAGCAGTACGTTCGTAGGAATATTAAAGTACATCCTTGATAATAGTTAGAAGTGTCAAGTTTTTAAAAAAAGACAGCTAACCCGTCGCACGACCAACGACATTTTTGGGTCCTTTTTTGCTAGCATCTTATGTTAAAAGGTGGTCGAAACTAGTAACACAATTTAAAGTTTTAAAAACGTTTTATTTTTGATGAAATGGCTAGTCTTACAAACTCGTCTAGTATTCACATTTGTAAAATTTTACACGACTGTTGTCGGTAGCATGCAGCGAGAGTCTTACCCGGTGACAATGTAATAATTATCTCAATAAGTTTGATACTTGCGGGGATAATTTATTTGAATGTGCAATTTTGAAGGCATGGGTTCGCAGTCCTAAGTCTGGTGATAGGTCGAATTAAGGTCCATTCAAGCCTGTTCGCGACTAACTCTGATATACAACTGAATTTCGTCTCGTGTTAAAACTTGACGAACTCCGGCTTATGTGCCACCTTCTTTACTGTACGTAGAATATGAGAGTTAGTCGCCAAAATGTACCAAGTTTTGTGAGGAACGTAATACTGAAAAATAAATGTTTTTTATTGCCACAATCGACTTTTATTTTCCATACAAAGCAATACAATAAATATGCATTTCATTATGTACAATTTATATCTATATTTACACGTAACACTACTGAACACGAATTAATAAATTATATTGTGACGAATCAGAGGCCTTTAACTATTAAAGCTGATCCCTAATTTATATGTGATCAAACGAACTTCGCAAGTGAAGTTCGATCATTATTATATGAGTCGCTTCATTCGAAGATATAATTAATTACCAGGTAGTACCTTAAACCTACAGGCAACTATTCGCACGCTTTAAAAGACATTTTCTGACTAATGACGTCAAAAACACTTCCGGTTTACCCTTCCCTAGCTTGACGCCATGATGACCACCTCATTTTTTCAGAGATTCAAGCATAACTTTCGTTTAGGGGTACTATAGGGTGGGTGGGAGATTATATCTTCGAATGAAGCGACTCATATAATAATGATCGAACTTCACTTGCGAAGTTCGTTTGATCACATATTATATTTCGTCGCTTCATTCTTCGATATAATTAATTACCAGGTAGACTTTCAGAGATGAAAGTTTTGCGTTTGATTTAGAACAAATAAACAACCAAATCTTGTAAATTTGTTTTATTGAATCCATTTGAATCCATGTAAACAGAATTTTTTAATTAAATGTACTTAATGAATTAAATAAGTATACAAAACAATTATTATTTAGATAAACGAATACATAATTATCTTATTCTTTATCATCTTATTATTTAAGTGACGGCAGGCATACAGATCTTGCAAATTGGCCCTCGTCAATCACGGCTCTGTTATAGAAGCGAGCAAAAGTGCTTGATGAGGCTGTCCAGCCAGCCGTCTTTCTGATCGTCTCGATGTCGACGCCGCGGGCGCGCGCGGCGGAGGTCGCGGCGTGGCGCGTGCTGTGCGCGCCAAACACTGACACTTCGACGCAGCTATCTGACAATACTTGTTTGATCCATCTGCTGATGGATTGCGCTGTGGCAGCTTTGTGGGGTTTCTTAAACGTTATCAATAGGTTTCCCATGCTACAGGCTCTTATATTTTTTGTTAAAAATATATAATCCTTCAGAGCCGTAGCAGGGCAAATTGTAATATTTTCACCAAAATAGGGCAAGAATAATACGGGTTGTTCCCGGTCTGGAGCTGAAGTTTTGATGATGTCCGGTATGGCAATCTTAATCCCGCTCTCCGATATCACAATATTTTCAATTTTTATTAGTGAAAGGGTTTGTACCCTATGGGCTGTACATATAGCCAATAATACTGTCAATTTTTTGGTAATTTTCTCTAAAGACAATTTTGTATTGGGGAACCAATGAGAAACATGGCTTATTACCAATTGAGGATCCCAAGTATGCAAGTACTTAGGCCCGCTTGGCCTAAGTTTATACGCACCTTTGAGCAGGCGTTTAACGTTCTCATCTGAACCGATTCTATTTCCCAAAAGCAGTGATATTGCGGAGCGGTGGTTATTAAGACTGCCATACGCACAACCTTTGTTGAACTGTTCTGTTAAAAAGGACAATAGAGCCAATTTTGAAGGTTCAAAAGGATCTAAATTATTAGCATGACAAAACTGCCACCAGAGCTTAAGAGAAACGTTATATTGTTTCACGGTACTGTCAGATAGCGACGATAGCATCAACGTCATCGCCGCGACCGGGGTCTCTCGCCCGCTGAAGGCGCGCCGCAGAGCCTCGCGGCACCCAGGGTAAGGTTCCGATGCAGGGGATGACGTTCCCTGGAACCAGATTGTAAAAGAGATTTATTAGGGTTCAAATAGAGGATTTCTGACTCTAATAATCTCTGTAAAAGTGGAAACCAAGGCTGAGAGGGCCAAATTGGGAAAACCAGTATACCGTCTGCCTTCTCGTCACATATTTTTCTTAGACACCTTAATATTATTGAGAACGGTGGAAATGCGTAAAAGAAAACGGATTTCCAGTTTATTGTGAAGGCATCTACTGTAACTGCGTCTGGATCTTGTTTCCAGGAAACAAAATGATTGCATTTGGCATTAGTGCGAGATGCAAATAAGTCAATTTCGGGCTGTCCAAAACGTTGCGTTATCGACTGGAAAGCACTGTTTGACAGCTCCCATTCTGTATCTATATTTATAATTCTAGATTCAACATCAGCACAGTTTTCTTTTGTATTGACATATGAAGCAAATAACCAAATTTTTCGCTTCTCGCACCATTGCCAAATTTCCCTAGACAAATTGTTCAAATGTGGGAACTGGATGCCTCCCATTCTATTTACATAGCTAATTGCTGTAGTGTTATCGACACGTAGTAATATTGAGCAATTAGTTTCCTCGCGAGCAAATGATTTCAATCCTAAGAAAACTGCGAGTAATTCTAACTGATTAATGTGGTAGTCTTGTTCTGTAATTTTCCACTTGCCGTGCACACGGTTTTCGCGACAAACTGCGCCCCATCCTGTCCTAGAGGCATCTGTGTAAATTTCAAGTTTATAACTAGACCGCCTCATAGGACAGGATGCGGTAAGAATGTTATCCGACCACCATTCTAGGTCATCTAATATTGTGTTTGGGAGGATTACTTTTGCTTCATAGTTATTGTATTTTTGTAAAAATAAGAACTTTTGCCTCTCCAATATTTTGGTGTATAAATATCCGTACATTACGGCAGGGCAAGCAGAAACAAGGACACCGATGAGCTGGGCGAAGTCGCGAATTGAACACCGTGGTAGTGTTGAATATTTGTTAACCAAATGAGCAATGTTACTACGTTTCTCACTAGGTAATGTTAATGTTAAGGTATTTGTGTCGAAGATAAAACCAAGGAATTGACAAGTTCGTTTCGGATTCAAACGGCTTTTTTCCAAATTTACCACAAAACCTAAACACTGCAGTAATTGCAAAGTCTCATTAACGTTATTAATACAATCGGAATAATTATCTCCGATGCATAATATATCGTCCAAATATATAACTGACTTAAAGCCACGAGATCGCAGATGAGTCATTACTTCCTTCATTATTTTAGTAAAGACCCTAGGTGCTACGGATAAGCCATAGGGTAAAGCTGTAAACTCATAAGTGGTAACCTTATCGGTATTATCGGGTTGAAATTGAAATCTTAGAAACTTTCTGTCCGAGTTATGGATAGGTATAAGAAGATATGCTTCTTTTAAATCTATTGTAGCTAAGTATCCCCCACGTGGTATGAGTTTAGTCGCTGTTCGGTAGTCTTCCATTTTAAAATGGGACTTTGCAATATACTTGTTCAGTGATTTTAAATTTAAGATAAAACGTTTGCTGCCGTTAGATTTAGGTGCCAAAAATATTTTAGAAATATATTGGCCCTCTAACGGAGCGCACTCGGTTATAGCTCCTAATTCTAATAAAACATCTATTGCATTCCCCATGTCACGCTTTTCGCTACGTGAAAAAGTGTTTTGAGGCACAACAGACTGAGAAACATCGTTACAGAAGGGAATGGAATAACCGTTTTTAATCCAATCAAGTACTACTGTATTATTTGTTACATTAAGCCAACAATTAAAGTAGTTTCTAATTCGTCCTGCGTGTACCTGCTTTACTGCCGTGTCGGTGCACGCGGCTTGTCCGGGAGTGAGGTCTTCGCCTGCGGCGCCGCGTAGGGGCGTCGTGCTGCGGCGGCCGGCTTCCTGGCACCCCCTCGCCCCCCCCTGTTCGATGGGTAGCGTGGAGGAGGAGGTGCTATCCAGTTTCCCTGGTAGCCGGAACGATTACCCGTCGGTTGAGAAGGCGTGGTCGGCTTTTGGGGTTTAACGGCTTTTTTAATTTGAAGGCCTTGCTTTTCAATAGCCTTCGCGGCCTTTATCTTGTCTGATAATTTATTTCCAAATAAGGTTTCGTCTCTTTTCGCATCCTGAACTACGTGCGAGAATGATTTGTCTAAGCTGGAAGTCAGCAGCTTCATTCGGTTTTCCGTATTGCTGAAATGTAAGTCTGCTAAAATACGGCACCCGTTACTGAGGTGTTTTATAGCCGGTAATTTATCCTCGCCTTTAAGCAGCGAATCCATGCCTCTGTTGATGGCTGCTACCCCAATGCCGAGCTGTTGCTGCCAAACTGCCAGTTTCTTGTCCCTATTTCTTGCCATTTCCGTGATGGCTGCCGAAATTTCGGCATTCAACTTAGGTGCTTGAAGCAACCTACAATTGTCTGGGACTAAATATTGTTTAATGAGTTGGTCTTTCGTATCTTTAGGCATGCCCTTTTCTAGTAAGGGAAGCCATAACTGCGCTAAATTATCATGAATTTTTGCGCCGAATTCAGGACTATCTGAGATAAATTCCCCCAAAGCCACTAATACCTCCGGGTCCAAGTCCGGCACGGCGGGCGCGGGCGCGGGCGGCGGCGGCAGCGCGGCGAGCGTGTCCGGCGGCGCGGCTTCGGCGTCTTCGACATTGTCCTCTGCGGCCGATCCGGACTCCGGCGGAGCCGGGTCAGAGCTTTGGGCCGCGACATTAGAATCGCTTCCGTAATCTTCGTTATCTAAAATACAAATGCGTATTTTAATTTGTGAAGAAATAAAAATTTATAAGATGAGGGTAGAAAAATAATTTATGAGTTCGATATATCTGTCTGCGAGTCAAGTATTACAGATTAACGTATATCTATTGTAGACAATACGTACGTTCTGTAAACGTTTTATTACAATTATCCTTAACCTCGGAATAGAGTCCCTCACGCAGTCTTTCAACATTAAAATTGAATGAGGGTGAATGACATGTTTGTGCCGGCAGACATGGCGTTTACAGATAAACGTATATCTATTGTAGATTATACGTACGCTCTGCAATACGCTTGACGTCGTAGGAGACCCACAGTGAACCCCGATGTAAAAAGAAACAGTTTAGCCGTTGCAAGGAAATAAAATTTTATAAAATGAGGGTAGATGTATTTCTACCCGAGAGGTTTATTATATCCGTTAAACAGATATGAATTTTACAGATTAACGTATATCTATCGCAGATTATACGTACGTTCTGTAAAATTATTGTCATCGTTGGAGACCCGCAGTCAACCCCGATGCAAAAACCTCTATCCGATAAAAACGGCTTTAACATTAGCGGTAATAATATTCGTAATTTTACGCTTACCTTTTTCACTGTCTTCGCTAGATGATTCTATTGGAGACACTATTCGACGACAGGAACTTAATTTTTGTAATTTTCGTATTTTATTTTCGTACCGGTCGATTAAATCTTGATATTTGCGCTTCGGCATTGCGGACCGGTGGCGCGTGCGTTCGTCGCCTCGCACGAAAAAGGAATGAGGTGGTCATCATGGCGTCAAGCTAGGGAAGGGTAAACCGGAAGTGTTTTTGACGTCATTAGTCAGAAAATGTCTTTTAAAGCGTGCGAATAGTTGCCTGTAGGTTTAAGGTACTACCTGGTAATTAATTATATCGAAGAATGAAGCGACGAAATATAATTATTTATTTACAAATCTGTCTTTGTTTTCAATCTGAACCTTGTACACAGAAAGCGCTAGCGTTGAGATGTGGTTGCGGGTAAATGTGTAAATAGCAACCGATGCGTATCAAACACGCCCTTATTTATAAAAAAGATAGTTTAGTTTTTAAAAAAACCATGGATCTGTCCATAAGGCGACAATTTTGCTAACGTTTAGTGTGTTTTGCCGTTATTTGGTTAATGAAATTCTAGAATGACGTAATGGTGGTTGAATGCTGACGATGCGATTCTCATAAAAAGTAATATACTAGGTAACTAATTTTTTGTCCGTGTCTGAGGAATGTAAACGTCAAACTAACGGAGTGAGCGAGAAATGTTTGACGCATTCACTTTGGCAACGCATATATGTGCGTTTATTTAGTGACTTTCGCCTAGTAGTAGTATTTTAATCCTAAATCGTGCAAGCGGCCCTGAAGGTTTGTCTTTAAAAATTGGGACAGCATTTTGAGCTTTATCTGTTTACAGAATGTGATACCTATTTTCACGGATTTGGGCGATTTTAATATGCATTGATGCAAATGCAACTACGCTCTCATACCGACCGTTTTCAGTGTGTGGTTTATCATTATTAATTTATCAGATTATAACTATAACGATCTTAACTATTCTGTCAATTATGGCACTTTATGTAACTTTAAAAGAAATACATTTGTTTTTTATTCGATTAGACAAAATACGAAGTACATACAAAATTTGACGTCAGTTCTCAAGTACAGGCAAGGACGATGCTAGCGTTCATACAACTAGTGACTAATACACTGCTAATACATTATAATAAATGCAAATAATTATTATGCAAGAACATGATACTCCAAATTACAAAAAAGTTTCTTTAAGTACCAGGCAATTTGCTAAGTACGTGCCTGTCGTCCATCGAGACCAGTAGGCTTATTGTCTAACGTTTTTGACGCTTGCCTTCGCAATCGCTATCTCTTTCTGTCAAACGGTATAAAACGTTGACAGAAAGAGATAGTGAAAGCGAAGGCAAGCGCCAAAAGCGTTAGACAATACGGCCTCTGGGCCGAATTAACCATCATGCAGAGGGGGTGAATCAACTTTTTAATGTTGTTTACTCTGTCCCCAGTTGTCCAAGTGACACTTCATACTGTTTCATAGAAAATTCTAGGTTGTCCAAGGGACGTAACCATAGCAACGGGTGTCACTAAAAAGCTGATTTACCCAGAGATGCAACTGCCTAGGGGCCCCGCGCGCGCAACAAAGAAATTAAAAAGGTTCGGAAGTGAAAATTTAAGTGGAAAATTTGTATCCTCGATGACAATAAGTATATTCTTGCTATTTTTCGATGCGTGCTACCAGTTGATTTGATTTGACTTTTTAAATGCGGTCGATATTTGGCTGGAAGGGGGCCCCAACATTGTTAGTCCGGCCCTGATCGAGTCTTAAAGGGTCTAAGATATTTAATCGAGGAACAGTTCGTATTATATAACAATAAAATTAAAACAAAATGCTTGGCTATGTTTTGAACAAATATTATTACCTATTATACTTCAGTTCAGGCGTGAGTTCCACTTTAAAAGAAATTACATACTGTGTACTTCTGTAGTCAATATTGTCCAAAGGGTTAAAAACCACGAAAAAACAAGAGAAATTATCACAAGTCCAAAGGCCGTATTGTCTAACCATCTCTTTCTGTCACAATCGTATACTGTTTGGCAAAAAGAATCAAGGCCAATACAAACTGAGAGCGCGGGGCGCCGACGAAGCGTGCCCAGCGCGCTTTATAACACTGAATCAAGTATACGGTGACACACCGGCAGCGCGGCACACCGTATTTGATTTAGTGTTATTGACCGCGCTGGGCACGCTCCTTCGCCGCCCCGCGCTCCCGGTTTGTAGTGGCCTTTAGTGAATGCGAAAGCAAGCGTCAGCGCGTTAGACAATAATGGCCTCCGGTTTGTATCGAAACCAGTGTCGCCGGAATACGCATGCGCATAACGCCAACGACACTTATAGGTGTCACAAAGTACAGTGTCAAAGTGATCTTGACACAATGACATAATATTCAAATTTTGTCGAGGCGCGGCGTTGAAAGGGTTAAAAAATAACTTCTAAACCAGTAGCATAATAATTTAGAATTTAACGACAGCGGTAATATCGGTGAGAGTCCATTGTACACGCATGTAAATGAAAATTGCATACTACGTGGTGCCATCTAGCGTGGAATAGCGGAAAGATAATTGACAGCTGTTGATAATTATTAATTTTGAAATGTTAAATTTTGTATCTATTGCATAATTTCTTTTCATATATGTAAGTTTACATTAATATTTTGCATGCCTGATATAGGTGAAATGTGTGAAACTATTTTTCTGAACACTGTGACCTACTGTACCACATTTTATGTGCATAATAAAGATCCGACAGATGTCTCTAAATTAAAATAATGCATTGTAAAATGAACTTTATGCGAAAATAGATGCTTCAAATTCAAATTCGTTTACACAATTCATATAGCTCACCGATGCACCTGCGCAGAAGACGCGTTTTAGAAGCGCGGGAAATGCAATGGACCAATCGTCATACTCCACGCACGGCGAGTCTTTTCCCTGTGCCGCTATTGGTGGGTTTGCTGCCGCCACGTTAGCGCGCGTTGTGTGCCATGTTAGTCAACCGCCAAACTTCCGAGTGAGTGAGACGGGTAACAGGTGCACTGTCATTTGCACCTTGTAACTATTAGACATAAGACTGATTTAAAGTTTGAATCGTATCTTCGGCTAGTTCGTTTGCTAGTTTTCGGCCGAAAATGCACGACGCGCCATATAAAGTGAGTACTACTGTTAACTATGTTCAAATTGAACTTCCTTATGATAAGCGTGTCTTGTTAACATGCTGTCTTCTCTTGGTTTTTCTATTCTATCATTTAAACTGTATTCTTACAACAATCCTTAAATCAATTATTATGTACACTACACGAATACTGAACGGAGGATTAATTAAGTACTCTATTATGTACAGGTGAGTATTGTGTCCTCTATGTTTAAGTATAGGTGATGTTAAGTACGTATATACACTAGCCTCTATGTATTATATATAACTATAGCCTCATTTAACCCTTCGTAGAGGTAACGCCACCAGAGTTGAGGCCACGCACACAACCACATCTCATGTAATGACAGCGGGATTTTGACGTTGTGTTGACGTTTAACGACAACACAACGTCACAATCCCGCTGTCATTACATGAGATGTGGTTGTGTGCATGGCCTCAACTCTGGTGGCGTTACCTCTATGCCTTGTACCGGATCCGTACCCAATTTAAGGCTTTCTTTTTGTATTTTTTTTAAAATCTGTATCATTGGATTTATATGAAACTGTTGAGGCTAGAATGCACGACTTTTTTTTTCTTTAAATTCCGGCATACGAAAGGTTAAGACTTGTCATGCCTCTCAATAAAGCTGGTGTAAATTAAATCTGGTCATTGCATAAATTGAAAGAACAAACTACCTACTCAAAATACAAAAAGTGGATAGGTTTGCTCTGTACCTAAAGATGAATTTTCTCAATTCGACTGCTAATATTTTGTATGTCCATTTATACCTCCGGCGCTTGTAAACCGATTCCGATGTTTCTTTTTATGTTCCCATATAAATTTTAATTCCACATTTAAAGTACTTAGATATGAAATTTTACTAAATTGGAGTAACAACTTTAGACATGGTTTAAAGTGGTTATTCCAACTTCATAAAATTTCACATACGATGATGAGTCAGAGACCCGTCGATATGTGGTATTCATGAGCCAAAGTTACTCTCCATTGGGTCAAAGCACCCCGACTTTACGATACTCAGTCCAGTTAAGGTACTTTATTATTTATTTTATTTAAAATATGGCTTCTGTCCTATTTAAGGACAATTTCGCCAGTGTCAAAGTAAGCTCTCTTTGGGAGCGACGTTGTACGGTGATTGTAGTTTCTGCAACTTGATAGCAAAATTCCAGAAACCACGTGGAGACAATTTGCGCATTAAAAAATGTCAGACACGAGAGCAATATAGCATTTTGTGATCACTGTTAATTAAGGTTAATCGCCGCATAAAACACTATCAAAATTATACTTCAACTAGCCAAAGAAACAGAAATACCAAAGTTAGATACTGTCTACATCCGCCATGTTCGAATGCTACAAATCGAATCCAGTCCATAGGTTACAAATGTCTGGGAATGACAGCTGTCAACTTTGACGTTTAAGTCTACGCGATGTGTAGTGCCAAAGACAATGGGCATCACTGTGTGACCGGACACGAGTCCAGCAGCACGTTGTGTAAAGTCTCCATGTCCTGCCACTTGCGCTTCTGACCGCCGACGGTGACGTCGCTGATGCAACCTTTGAAGTTCTCTCTGGCATCCGATGTGTCCGCCATGCCTTCTGGAAGAAAAAAAAAACAAATTTAGATATTAACTACTCGCCTAGTTCAACCAATCTGAACTGACCTGACTTGACCCTGTACCTGTTGTGACGCTACGGGTATATTTAAGTTGCCTACTGTATTAATAAAGATAAAGGCAATGAAACCAAATGTCTACGAAAAATATAAAACATTTATTTTAAAAAAATTACGTTATATAAAAATAAAAAACCGAAAGAAAAGATCGAGCTGAGAAACGGGTCGTGGGGGTAAAGGCCTGTCTGGTTTTTCTTCCGTAGCTTCTGTACTCCCCTATGGGTCGAAGGTCCGGTAAAGCGGGCCCCCAGACGATCGGCGGTGATGGGGGTAAGGCGGCTTGGAGCGGACAGGGGCACCAGCCCTCGCTCCTTCCCCGGATGTTGGGCCGTGTGTGTGGGCTTGTGCCGTAACGTCGCACCCAAAATTGGGTGCGAGGCAGTACGCGATTAGCCCCACCGAAAGAAGTCGGGGGTTACAAAAATCAGTGCGTCCACGACACAACTAGGACTTAGAAAATTGTACATTTTTAAAAATAAAAGAAGTTATTTTTAAATTAACGACGGGTAGGTAGCAGCGCGCGAGACGACACGTATTATGTACGTGTGCGCTGCTGGCACCCTGGTGCTGCTGTTGCCTGTTGGTCGTGGACCGAGGCAAGCCCCCGGCGCAAGCGACTCGAATATTTTTGTTCGATAAGGAACTGGTTTTCGGTGCGCGCTGCGTAAGATTAATCGCGCGCAGAAGCGTTAACTCGTACTAGTTTTAAACTATAGTAACAGATTATCTTACACTAGTTAATAAGGCGAACAAGAATAATTCCAATGAAAATAATTGTAAATAATTTTATTAAAACAGGAAATAAAATATGTAACTAGGTCACAACGTTACACTGTGTCAATCCAATTTAGTGAGAATGTAAACAAAGACGTCATTATTATTAGTAAAGTAGACTACGACTACTACGAGGTAGAAAACGCTAATGGTATTTACGTAGGTAATACGAGAGAGAGCGAGACGGAACCAAAACCCAACTCTAGTATTGTGACGCCTTTGAGATGGGGTGCTGGAGAAAGATCCACAATAATGTCATGGTAATCATAATCATGTGGTAAAATTGTACGCCAAAACAAATAATGACCAATTCTATTAATGATTGATTCAATTCAGGTTTAATTCATTTATGACGAAAAGCGGTTATATTTATTTTCCGGCACAATTAAGCACATTTTTCTCTAAATTAATTTTGAACGGTATTATTTTTCGTCAAAATTCAAAATGGTCAATTCAAGTAGACGATTCAATTTTCCTTTTTCCATCTTGACTTAAAGGTCTTGTCCCCCAAGCCATTATCTCCAAAAAAAAAACGATTTTCCATTCGTACTTAATGATGGTGAATTAATAGCCGAACCCGCGGTGTGGGTAAACAAACACGAGCTGATAAGTTACCTGGTACCCCGCCGATGTGCGCGGCGGGTGCCGCCGGCGAGTCAGCGTCGTCGAGCAGCGTGGCGCCAACGTGCCACGACCGCGTGCCAAAGTACAAATGGAAAATCGTCTACTTGAAATTATACGTCAAATCAGAAAAATAACAATTTCAAATAACATAAATAAAAATAGTTGTCCATCCAGAATATTATTGTCGAATGGCATCATGTCCCATGATAAAATTGTCTACCTACCTACGCCGGAACAAAATACAATATGTAATGACGAAAAGAAATTAGGTTATAAGTAAGTAATTGTTTTTCAGCCCAATTACATTTTGTCAGAATTTATTTTTAACGATATTATTTTTGATCAAGCATTCAAAATGGTCAATTCAAGTGGACGATTTTCCATTTTTACTTAGGAATGAAAGTAAATCGATGGCCGAACCCAGTGCAGATAAACAAACACCATCGGTAGATTTCTTACCTGGTACCCCGCCGATGTAGAGCGCGGCGGGTGCCGGCTCGTCAGCGTCGTCGAGCAGCGTGGCGTCCCCGCTGCTGCGGGTCTCGGGCCCCGCGTCGAGCGCCAGCGACACGTGCGCCCGCGACGCGCGCGCCACGACCACGTGCCACGCGTTGTCGCACAGCGCGCGGTTGCCCGGCCCGCGGGTCGAGGCGCGGGCGGTCGTTGAACCCGTGGTGCGGGTAAACACGAGCTGTTATGATAAAAAAATAATTAAATTAAATTATGGGGTCCCGACTAACCAATATAAAATGATCTCGTTTAGTGAGTGGGGGTAAGATGAAAAGCAGTGTAAGATGAAAAACTACTCGTACCACCCAAGTGTTTTTCATCTTACACTGCTTTTCATCATACCCCCACTCACTATACTACGTATATTTAGTTAGAAGCAGGGCTCTGTTAATACTGTATTATTAGGCGCAAGCCACACAGAAGAGTCTTTTTAAAGTAATGTCACGATTTTATATTGCTCGGTTAGTAAATAGCAACCTGTGGTAACTTTACTGGTTTATGTATAATCTAAGATTTCTATTGTGATTAGCCATATTGTATCGTTTGTACGGTAAACGGGTGTGTTTTACAATACCGAAGTACGAAAGTCCGAATGTATTAAAACATCGAATGGGTCAAAAGACCGACACGATTTTTTTCTGAAACCTTAAACTTGTCAGAATTTATTAAAACGGCATCATACAGAACCCATTAGATTAGGTTAGGTTTGTTTTATAACAATCTTAAAAAGTTAACGGTATCAGAAAAAAATCGTGTCGGTCTTTTGACCCATTCGATGTTTTAATACATTCGGTCTTTCGTACTTCGGTATTGTAATACATACCCACGGTAAACTGGGGTTACTTTAAGAAATTTTGGGGCTATTTTGATAGATTTAAAATGGTTATAAAAACGCAAATATTCATAGGTCGATTGAGCAAATGACGTAAAAAGTTGTGTAATTTATCAAGGTAATTATTTCACTGTCACAGATGGTCTAAAAAAATAAAGACACGGCGTAAAAACTGTTTTCCAAAGTTTTTTAAAGTAACCCCGTTTTATGGTACCCAAATAAACATTAAACATTAAGAGATGTGGATGGAACGGAGGCGCGTCGCAGTCCGCGTCGTTTTTTCGCAGGCCGCGTCTCTTCTGTTTGCTTTCGATCGCGACGCTTCTATACCTACATTTAGAATGAAAACTGATGCAAGGGGCGCTGCGAATGCGATTCGCCCCCGTCCCACGTCCTATTCTGTGTGGCTTGCGCCTTTAGTTGAGGTTTTTTAACGGCGTATATTTTGACTTAGGACCTAAAAAATTGTACGGAACCCTCGGTGCCACAGTAACACATGATCGGTGAACATTTTACGAAAAGCTATTATGATCCAAGAGATAGTGCCCTGTGACAGACAGACAGAGGAGTTAATAGGGTCCCGTTGGAACTTTTTGAGGACGGAGCTTTAACCCTTAAAACGATACCGGCAATAAAGGTATTTGCCTTCAAACGAACTCAAAGCCGATTCAAATTAGCCACATTTACGGCCCAAAATAGAATGTCTTAACACGGTTGTCTAAGGCTTGTCCGCACAACAATATTTCACCGCGCGGTTTTTTATTTATTTTATTTTTTACTAACACATTGTGTTACAGAATTGCGGATAGAAACTCGCGCGGTGAAATATCGCTGTGCGGACAAGCCCTAAAGGGTTAAAAACTAAAGTGTGATACTGACAGCGCCATCTCTGATCTCGAGCAGCAAAGCTCCGGCGGCGGCCAGCACGCCGGCCGGCTCGGCGCTGCGGAAGCGCAGGCGCAGCTCGCCCGCCGCGCCCGCCCACAGCGCGAACGCGTCGCCTGCATCACACAAACACAACTTAAAAATATTCGTTAATAGGCATAGCTTGGACTTGGCTTGCCAGTTATGATTTTAGGACATATCTATAATAATAATCATTTATTTCAAACACATGTCCATATATGGTTATTAGAGAGTACGTTATACAATAAGTTAGTAAAATTGAATAATTTATAATTTTTTTATTTATTTTATCTATGGAATTACCAAAAAAAAAACTCTAGACAACCATTATCATCTTTTCCTGCACCGCCTCTTTCACCATTTAGAGGAGTAATGATGATGATAGTGTACCTAGTTATATACCCCGGATTGACGGGTGCAAATCTGTATTGACGTTTAATTAGTGCGAGGACAAATTAAACTAATTTAATTAGTTGATATCGATAAAAATTACGTACAACAGTTGTGTAGTTCTAAGATTTCATATAATCGCATACAAAAAATGAGCTTCTTGAAGAATAGTGAAAATAAACGGATCACTCACGTCTCAAAACGAGTTTAACTCGACATGTTTCGGGCTAATCCGTAGCCCTTCCTCTCGGAGTCGCACGTCACGGCGGCTGCCAAACGTGCACTCAAAAATTCTTGAAGAATTACTTTATTTTATTTAATATTTTACATAATTAAGTATATTTATATTTTTACGTCAAAAGTGACTCGAGTCCAAAGTTAGGTAATGACAGATATCGGTTGTTTATGCGTAGTTACTTAAGCAGTTGCGATTTAAGTGTAAATAATTAAGTAAAGAGTTTTGCATATAGCTAAAAGGTATTAAATCTTGGCCATTAGTTATGATTATGAAATGATGATTTAAATTGCTTTTTATCGATGTCGATAAACTTTTAGTCGATATTTAATGAATCACTGTTACAATATTTGGTCCCGTCAATCCAGGATATGGCAGCGCCGTCACAACAACGTACCTCCGAAGTAGGCGGCCTGCTCCACGTTGGGGAAGCACTGTCCCACGCGGTGGTGCGCGGCCGCCGTGCGCACCAGGTCCTGCGCGCGCCCGTTCACTTCCACGCGGCGCACGCAGCCCAGGAATCCGCCCACGCGTAGTATCTACACAAGATCATGAGTGAATTAAATTTTCTTGCCGTTGTCGGTAAAAGAGAAAGACATTTTGGGTGAACCAACTTTTTTGACGTGACAACGTCTAATAAATCGATGAACGCCGGCTGCATGCACGAAAAAGGACGACGAAATGTAACGTACATGTATGTACATGTCCCGAACAGAGCAGTGAAGGCCAGGATAATCGGTGCTCGGGTAATCTTTAATGGGGGGGGGGGGGGGTGCGGGGTATTCAACGACGGGCGCGGTCAGTACTTTGGATGGGTGACCGCCTGGTTTCATTTTATTTTTGTTTTTGTCAACCTGGTTGAAATAACGAGCAAAGTTAAAAAAAATGTTGAGGTTAAAGTTAAGTATGTATGTAAAAGTAACTTTATTTGTTTTGGTAGGTAACGAATTAATTTAATTAACTAATTTAATAAATATTGCCTGAATGGTTTCGCATTTTTTTACGTCGACGCGGTTATAAATATTATCTCAGGAAAATGAGCCGTAAAAATTTGTTTATTTTGTAAAATAGCTGGGTTGCTTGAGGGGCGTTTGAGGGGGAGGGCAATGAAGGTGGAAATGTACTTCTTTTGTCTACACAAGTAGTGACAGTCAATTTATAAATCACTAGCTGATGGCCGCCGCTTTACCCCTAGCTAGATAGATTAAAACATGTTTTCCCGTGGGAACGAGATATTTTCCCGTAGTAAAAAGTGGCCTATGTCACTCTCCAACCCTTCAACTATGTCCATACAAAAAATCACATATATATAGCATAAGGAAATTTATGAAATTGTGTTGTCAAACCGATAGAAAATATCAAATGGCGCTGAGTAAATTTGGGTATCCTATTATCTCGCCTCATTCGTTTTTCGTTTAATTCTTATCTCGTCACATTCTGTATTCGTCACTCATTCTTTATTCGCCATGTTCGCTATCCGTTATTATCTTATTTGGTCAAAAACTTGTCTCTCCCTTAGTAAGTTTTATTCGTTTTTCGTCACGGTCTTCCTCGGACTCAATCGTCGTTCTTATTTTTCGTTTTTTGTCTCATTTACTTACGAACATTTATTAACCAGCACCGAACGTATCGAAATAATTTTGGCGAATAAGTAAGTAAATGAGATAAAAAACGAAAGGGAAGAACGACGAATGAATCCAAGGAAGACTGTGACGAAAAACGACGTATTAGGAGATAGACAAGTTGCAGAATTTGACCAAAAAAGATAGTGACGATAGCGAACAAGACGAAGACGAATACATAATGAGACAAAATAAGAATTAAACGAAAAACGAATGAGGCGAGATAATAGGAGTAACTAGATCAGTTCCCCAAACTTTTTTGTTCCGCGTAGCAAAATTTCAATTCGCATTTTTTCTCAATATGGTTTTTTTACTGAAGGTTATTTTCACAATCGCGTTTTTCCCCAACTTTAATCGACACAGAAACATTGGTAGGTTCAGGTTATGTGAAGTTTGCATCAGCCCGAAAGGCTAAAAGCACACAGAAGAAGGAGCTCCGCTAGCGACACTGTTTCTGTGTCAATTCAAATTGGGAAAAAAACGCTACTGTGAAAATAAGCTTCAGTAAAAGCCATAGTGAGAAAAAAAGCATTTGGGAAAAAATGCGAATGGAAATTTTGCTACGCGGAACAAACAAGTTTGGGGGATTGATCTAGTTACTCGACAATAGGATACCTAAATTTTGTAACATGACTTAAAAATATTGGTGTCAAAATAATACTTAAAGGAGCGGTGTGCAATACAAAGTTGGGAACCTATACTGTAGACGTTTTAAAGCGGCCGCAAATGAAAAATCATCGTCGTCACAATGTTGCCAGTTTGTTGAGCTGCGATCACCTGTCAGCGAGGTCGGCGAGGCGCGAGGCTACGCGCAGGCGCGCGTCGTCGCCCCACACGAGCTCGGGGTGCTCGTGCCGCAGACACTGACAGTGACACTTCTTACTGTTTCATAGAAAAATGCTCAGGTTGTCCAAGAGACAAAATTTGTGTAACCATAGCAACGGGTGGTACTAAAAAGTTGATTCACCCATTTATAGTTGATCGCTGGCTGATCACACTGCGCCGGCGAGGACTCTCTTCTCTGGTTGTTAAAGAATTTAAATTTAAAGAATTTGTTCGTTTTTAAAGAAAATAAAAGTCTATCACGAATAATTATTGCAGTAGACACATTAACTTATATATTAGAACAATTCGTATACACCACATTTTTAATTTTCATTCAGTTTTTATGGAATAATCGAGAAAAACTAACAAAAATGCAACGTTGCCAGCTCAGCAGGTATAAACGCTCTTAATCACTTCTCGCTCGTCGTTGTTGGTAGGACCAGTGCCTAGAACTAGAAGTCTGTGCTCTGCACTGGTACGTGTACAGGCTGGGATACAGTGTAGCGTATATTATAAATCTTCCCAGGTGAATTTTTCGCTTCGAGCCCTTATCTTTCAAAACAAACGGTATCGTCATAGTATTAAGGTTCAAATTTAATGTAATGGCTCGAAGCGTAAAATTCACCTGGGAAGATTTATACTATACTACTCACCGAGTTGGGTATGTGCGGCAACTGCGGCGGCTGCGGCACGCCGCCCACGAACAGCCGCGACGCGCGCTGCGCCGCCGGCGCGTGCGCAGCCGCCGCCGCGCCGCCCGCCGACAGCACCACGCGGTTGCGAGACAGGCGGATCGACACCTGCAACGTCGGTTAACACACGTTCATAACTGAGGGTAATGTCGTTTTGATCTAATACAATAGGGATTGTGACGCCATTAAAAAATAATTCGAAGACACGACTCCAAAAACACACTTTATTTTAGCCCTGAAAACCAGATTAATTTTCGATTAACTGCAAAATTAGAATTTTTGTTGCTTTCAAACTAATAAATAGTTAGTTGATTGAGTTGGCGAACAAGTGACGTCAGAAGTTGCTATTGCCATTCAAACTCTATAGGAGAATTGTGCGTTGACAGCTCATAAAAAGTACGCCAGTTGATTGGTGGTGTCAACATCCCTATTAGTAGATTGTACGACAAGAGCATAATACAAGCCATTTTACCCGAGACGTTCATATAGCTCGAGTTATGCGATGTATCGACAGTAGAGATCATTCATAGCTCGCATTCACAGTACGCATCCAGAGCACGCATATTTCCATTTGTATTCGCATATTGTTTCTAACTCAGTTGATGTTGGACAATATAATGCACTATTTCATTTGTATTTATTAGTCTTATTAAATTTGAGGTGTCCCTTTTGGGGAGACCCTTAGTGCATTATATTGTCCAATATCAACTGAGTTAGAAACAATAATTTCGGTTCACGACTTAGGATTCATTCTGTATTTTTGTTTTGTTATCTACAGTCAGCCTTATCAACCTTATCCTTCCTACGTTTTAATGATAAGAAATTCGGATCATAATGAATATGTGAGTGTTGCTTTAAAATTATGTGAAGGATGAAGAGTTGATGTACGGAAAGGACATCGGATTTTTTATAAAGACTAGTTGTTGGGAAAAGGTAAGGTAAAGAATGGATCACTTTCAGAATAGCCCTTTGGGCTCGCTCAAGCTTTAGGATGTTGGTTTTATCAGCACCACCCCACGACGAAATACAATACGTGAGTAGCGACTGACACAGTGCAAAGTAGACGGTTTTGATGATTTTAAGGGTTAGCAATATGGCGAAGATTCTTAAAAATGAAAATCAGTTTGCGAATTCTTGCTGTAAGAAGATCAATGTGCGAATGGAAAGATAGACCATGGTCTATTTGGATGCCCAGGTATTTGATCCAGGACGTGTGTTTGAGGTATGGACAGTGGCAATTTGAGAAATGTGGACAAGAACGAGAATGAGCGTTAATTGAATGAGGATACGTATCAATTGAGGAAGGAGCTTTGAGAGAAAAGGTTAAATATTTGGTTTCTGAGTCCTCGAATACCCATGCTTTAAAGCTTTTCCACAAGTATGGGGACAGAGACTGTGTCGAAGGCTTTTGCCAGGTCCAGAAATATTGTCAAAGTTTTATGTTTGTTATCCAACTTATGAACGATGTAGTCTGTAAGTTCGTGAACTGCGTCTGAAGTAGACTTAAACTTGCGGAAACCAAACTGAGATGGAGAGATGAGACCATTGGATTCTAGGTACTTGGTAAGCCTTGTGTTCATGATTCGCTCAAGTACTTTAGAAAGAGACGGGAGAATAGATATAGGTCTGTAGTTGTCTACACAGCCTCTGTCCCCCTTCTTATGGATTGGAAGGATAAGAGATCTTTTAAATAATCGTGGGAATACATCAGTAGAAATGGCTAGATTGCATATGTGGGTGAGGGGCGGAGTCAAAAAGTTATTAAAGTGCTTGACCACGGTACTGGGTATGCAGTCTATTCCAGTGGCGCAGTCTGATTTGAGATTAGATATTAGCGTGTGCACTTCTGCTTCATCCGTGGGTAGCAATACAAAAGAGCTCAGAGAAGAGGTTTTGGAAGCATCCTCAGAAGAACCATAGTTAACACGTGAATCAAATTTTTCCGCAAGAGATCTACCGACATTCGCAAAGAAGTTGTTAACCTTATTTACAGATTGAGTGGGATTATTTGGGTTAATAAGTTCATTTGGGGTATCTTTTTGTTTTTTAGTGTTAGTTATTTCTTTAATGACATCCCATAACTTTTTATTATTTGACCCTGCTTTATCAATTTGACTTTTCTCATACTCATTTTTAGTGGTTTTTAAAATTTTATTACAAAAATTTCTGTATAAATAAAATAAAATAAATAAATAAATATCACGGGACAATTCACACCAATTGACCTAGTCCCAAAGTACGCTAAGCATGGCTTGTGTTATGGGTACTAGGCAACGGATAAACATACTTATATAGATACATACTTAAATACATATTAAACACCCAAGACCCGAGAACAAACATTCGTATTTTTGATACAAATATCTGCCCCGACTCGGGAATCGAACCCGGGACCTCAAGCTTCGTAGTCAAGTTCTCTAACCACTAGGCCATCTGGCCGTCTGGCATCTGGTCGTCGTCGTGTATCTTTTATAAGATGTCTGAATTATAACATTCTCGGGGTCAATCTTAGTTTTTTTGTGCAGGTTGTCTCGGTTCTTAATGCACCTCAATAGTCCCGGGGTGATCCATGCTTTTTTAATTATCTTGCGGTTTGGAATTTTTACTATGTTAGTATTGGAAGTAATAGATTTAGTTAATGCAGTAACAAGGTAACTTGTTGCATCATTAACGTCAGACATCTCAAATAAAGGCTCAAAATCGATGCTCATAATGTCTTTTTCCAAATTGACAAGATTAAGTTGTCTTTTAGTCTTAATAGACTGAGTAGTCTGCGCTGCTAATGCTAGGTATAAAACAACACAATCATGATCAGTCAGGGAAGAGTTAGCCACGCAGCAACGTGCATATACTTTAGTTCGCAGCATCAAATGATCCAAACAAGTGCGACTATGCGTTATAAAGGTGTGAGCTGGTAGCATGCCATGTGATGCCATTAAGTTAAGGTATCCGGGTGATCGTGAGTCAGAGTTTCCTTCAGCTATGTCAATGTTAATGCCACCGGTAACTATGACATTTTTGTAAGAGCTGCAAGTCCGTAGTATTTCATTTAGGGACTCAAGGAAAATGTTTATATTTTTATGGCTAGGGGGACGATAGATAGTGTAATGTTGTTAAATAACTGGTCTTGTATCAGTATCAAACATTTATTACGTTTTAGATATTATAATTATAATCAACATGTCACAATGGTTAGACTTAGATGCGTAGTAGATCTGACGTTGACAGCGGTATGGGCGGGAGCGCCTACGCGAAATGTCAGTGCACGAGCGATCCGATTTACGCTCTCGTGTCATCCCTCCTTTTCAGATCTAGAGGTATCTGGCCGGTGTGACCACAGCTCGGCCACTACGAGTAGTGCGCTGGGTACCAGTGGCCAGCGGCTGCTGAACTGGAGCTGGCGCGGGCAACGTAGGCCGCGTCTGTGTGTCCACGGTCGGCGCCTCTGATTGGGTCGCTGAGAGAGGGCTAGCAGGCCTGGTGACTGGATCCGGAGAACCTGAGGACAAGTTTTGATTAGGGTCTGCTGGTGTATCCATATGTTTTAAGTGCCAGGCATTTCTTGTATAGGTTCCTCCATCAGCTGTTTTGACCAAGTATGCTCGGGGTCTATCAATGCTGGGTTCTATTATTTTGGCTGGAATCCAGTTATGATGTCCTTTTCTATATTGCACCTTTTCTCCTTCTGTAAATTTCCTAATTTCCTTTTTTCCTCTGTCTGAGCTTGCCTTTTCTTGTTCTTTTATGTCCTTTAGCCTTTTTGTGATGTTCTTTAGTATTTTAGGAGTAAGTAACTTCTTGTTTATAGGCAGCAGAGTTTTAGTTCGTCTGTTCATTAATCGCTGACAGGGAGAACCCAAATCAAGACGTGGAGTGTTTCTATGATGCAGAAGGGCCAGGTAGACATCAGTATCATCCTCTTTACACTTTTTCATCAGTGTTTTGGCTTCTTGCACATAGCGTTCAGCTAGTCCATTAGATCTTGGGAAGTGTGGACTGGAGATTCGATGTTCAAACTTCCATTCTTTGCTAAATCTTCTGAATTCTTCACAGTCATACTGTTTGCCTCCATCTGACTGGAGTGTGTCAGGAATCCCAAAGGTTGCAAACCACTTTTTCAGTGTTTCTATTACCGCTGAACTTGTTATAACAGGTAGTTCTTGAATATCAAAGTAACCAGAATAGGCATCAGCTATTACTATGTATTCTCTTCCTTTCAGGTGAAATAAGTCAGTGGCTACGATGCTCCATGGGCGCTCAGGGACTGTTTGTTGAATGATTGGCTCCATGGTGTTATCTTTTTGTATTCTAGCGCATGCCTTGCATGTCTGAATATATTCTGTCAAATCTTTGGTCATTGTTGGCCAAAACACATTGTCTCTAGCCAACTGTAAAGTTCCTTGAATGCCTTTGTGAGATAGATGGCAGTGTTTCATTATTAATGGTACCATTGAGGTAGGTATTAAAACTCTATCATTTTTGAAAATAATATCATTATAGACACTAAGTCCATCTCTGTAGTACCAGTATTTTTTTAAGTTTTCAGGAACTTCAATGATTTTTTCAGGCCATCCGTCTAGTATCAGTTTTTTCAGTTCTACTAGTTCATAACAATTTTCAGTTTCTTTTTTCAGTTCATCTCTTCGTTGTTTGGAAAACGGTACTATGGCACAAATTTGTAGGTTTTCTGTGTTTGTCTCTTCACTCGTTAGGTTTTCACAGTCTCTACTTAGAGTATCGGCTACATACATTTCGGACCCTTTTTTATAAATTACTCTAGGGCTGTAAGGTAGAATTTGGTACAACATTCTTTGCAACCTTGGAGGAGCTTCTGTGAGCGGTTTTTTGAAAATAGTTTCTAATGGCTTATGATCCGACTCAATTGTCAACTCCTTACAACCCCAAATGTATGTGTGAAATTTTCTACACGCCACTAATATTGCATTTGTCTCTTTTTCAAGTTGACTGTAACCTTGTTCCGTCTTGGTGAAGGATTTAGCGCAATATGCTATTGGTTTCTCTTTTTGGATGAGAACACCTCCACATGCATAACTGCTGGCATCAACTGAGAGCAGAATTGGCGCTTTTACATCATAGTAACCCAGAACTGGGGGGCTTCTAAGTCGTTCTTTAAGCTTCCTAAATGCCTCTTCTTGCTCGTGGTCCCACATCCATTCAACATCCTTTTGTAATAATTGTCTCAGTGGACTTGTTATTTCTGCCATGTTTTCAATAAATTTTGAAAGGTAGGTTACCAGCCCTAGGAATCTTTGCAGCTCCTTTACATTTTCAGGTTGTTTTATTTTGCTGATTGTTTCCAATTTTTCTGGATCAGCTTTTAGGCCATCACTGGTTACAACATGTCCAAGGAACTTAACTTCCTGTGTGTTGAATGCGCATTTCTCTTTGTTGAGTTTTAATCCAGCTTTCTTGAACCTTTTTAGTACCTTTGAGGTGAGTATTTCTAGCTCTTCTTTTGAGGTTGCGTGAATCAATACATCGTCCATTGATACTTCTGTGTTTTTCACACCAGCGGTAAGTGAGCTCATTACCTGTTGAAATACTTCCGGCGCAGAAGCGAGTCCAAATGGCATTCTCAAACATGAGTATCTACCGAAGGGTGTGCTAAAGGTAAGATACTCAGAAGTACGTGGAGTTACTTGAAGTTGCCAGAAGCCTTTTCTGCAATCTAGCAGTGTGAACCATGTTGAGCCATTGATTCGTGCAGTAATCTCCTCCACGGTATTCAACGGATAGTATCTTCTTTTCAAGTTCTTATTTATTTCTGATGGATCTATGCATAGTCGAATCTTATTGTTCTTCTTTACTACCACCATGGGTGACACGGCTGGAGTAGGCTTTGTAACAGGCTTAATAATTTCTTGTTCAACCATGCTGTCCAGTTCTTGTTTGACCTGTTGTCTGATGCTGTGTGGTATCTTCCTAGCTGGGCAGATAGGCAATTTTGGGTTATCCACCAGGTCAATGTCATACTTGTAGTTTTTTAAACAGCCAATTCCTGAGAATATGTCATCTTCTTTCTTGACTGTGCTATCTACCTTTTTGACAAGATTCATGGTAACACAGGTTGATTTTCCTAGTATCGGTGTCACATTTTCATTTACTATAATATATCTTACTTTTCTCTTTCTTCCTTTTATGCATGTTTCTATCTCAGCTTCACCCTTTACAGGAATTTTGTGATTGGAGAACGAGGTTAAGTATTTAGTTGTGGACTGTCTTATTTCTGCTTTTGCTCGGTCAGCTATATTTTTAGTTATTACATTACACTGACTTCCTGAATCAAGTTTGAATTTTATTTTTTGATTTTCAGGTAACAAGGCAGAGGCAAACCAGTCTTCAGTATCAACGTCTTTTCCTGCATCGATTGCTGTCACATAAAAGTTGTCTTCATCTTCTTCAGTACTATTTTCTAGGACAGCGTCAACTGCTTTTGATTTGCAGCATTTTGTGAAGTGGTTTTTCATCTTGCAGATTTTACAGGTTTTCTTGAACGCAGGGCAAGCTCGACGTCCATGTGTAGTGTCACATCGTCCACAGTGGAACTTTTCTTCTTGATCACTTTTATTTTGTGTTGGTTTTAATTTTTTATTCCTTTTTTTACAGGTAACCATTTCTACAGTAGCTGTCTGCTTCATCGTGTCAACTTGCTTCTTAACCTGCTCTGCGGAGTGGCAGATGTCTATGGTCTTCTGAAGAGTTAAATTTTCTGCCGCAAGCAATTTTTCTCTAGTGTCATCACTTTTAATCCCAACCACTACACGATCCCTAATAATACTCTCTTCCAATGAACCATAACCGCAGTTCTTCACTTTTGTTTTGAGGTTAGTAATGAACTCATCAAAATGTTGGTCATCTCTCTGGGTTATGGTATTAAAAGTGTACCTTTCATAGGTCTCGTTAATTTTTGGTGTGTAGTAGGCCGCGAACTTCAGTTTGATGCACGCCAATGATTTACTTTCAGCTTCTGTGAGGTTAAACGTGTTGTACACTATCGCTGCGTCTGGTCCAATGCATGACATGAAGATCGCCACTTGTACTTCAGGGCTCTTCTTTATAATGTTTGTAGCCGTTGCGTACCACTCCCACTGTTGTAGCCAGAGTTTCCATGCGACTGCGACGTTTTCCGACGAGCCGTTGTTGGTCGCGAAGTACTTCGGTGGTTTCACATGACCGGCCGCCGATTCCGTATGACCGGCCGCCAGTTCTATGTTGTCTTCATTACCCATTTCGGCACCATGTAATGTTGTTAAATAACTGGTCTTGTATCAGTATCAAACATTTATTACGTTTTAGATATTATAATTATAATCAACATGTCACAATGGTTAGACTTAGATGCGTAGTAGATCTGACGTTGACAGCGGTATGGGCGGGAGCGCCTACGCGAAATGTCAGTGCACGAGCGATCCGATTTACGCTCTCGTGTCAGATAGCTATTATGGCAATGTCCTGGTTTACTCTGAGCAATAGGCAGTTAGCATCTAAGAAAAGGGGTTCCTCAACTGTTACTGACAGGTTTTTATTGACATAAATAATTACTACTTCGTTCTGGGTCAGGTTATTTTGAGTGAAATAAGAATTGTACCCGTCTAAGATAGGAATTAGTGGGGCAGATTTGAGCCAGCACTCTGACAAGATAATAATGTCCCATTGGACGTTGGTTCTAGCTAAAAGAGGAATCAACCCAGAAAAATTACATAACACACTCCTAATATTTTGAGTTAATATTTTTAGATATGGTGTACGTCCTGGGATCAAGTCTTTGCATTCCTCAAGGTCGCAAGACACTGTGTCAGCTATAGTAAACGAGTCCAAATCACTGAATATTAAATTATTATTTAAGTTATCGAATGGTGGGATAAAAAGCTAGTGGGTGTAACTAAGTGAGGTGAAATTTGTCTATATTTTGCAACTGAGCTATAAATGTTAGTGAGCTTGACAGAGCCGTTGGGAGTAATAATAATGTGATAAATTAGATTAGGTCTCAAAAAAAATATGATGTATAAATTGTTCATGTGTAGGGTATGAGATTGAGAAGTATGTTGGTGGGTATGAGTTTGTGTATAATATGTGAATAATAATTAACAGAATAAAAGTAAGTTAACAAAAAATTATACAAAAGCAAAAAAGATAACAGGATGTAGATAGGCATAAATTAATAAAGACTAGTCATTTTAAATTGGCTAAATCGTCCTCATTAGATATGTGGATTGCGGGCGAACCGTCTTGTTTTCTTAAGTAGATTTTCCCATATGAGATCCAGCATCCGTAGTAGTGGTGATCCTTTTTAAATAGCCTGGCCAAATAGTAAAGGTGTTTGGCTAAAACGATAAAGTGACGAAGTACTAAAGTGTTCAGCTACTGAGGCCAACTAAACCAAATCTTACATGCGCTCCGCGGATGTTGAAAATTCTCTATCCGTAACAACCCTACCCGTTTCTCCATTTTCTTACACTAAAATTTTAAAAAATGGCGTGTGTGACTGACCGCGCGCCATTCCCCGTCGGCTTGCGGCGCGGGCAACGCCACCTCCTTGCGGCGGCGCCCGCGCACGAACAGCCGCAGCCGGCCCTCGCGCACCACCAGCGCCAAGTAGTGCTTCGGTTTCGTCTTCGTGCCCTGGAAGTACATAGAAGACATCATGTTGATGCCACAAGTGGCGATTATGAGCCTTATCGCACTCCTAGATCAAAAGAGCGTCAACTAAATGATATGGGTACCATTTTAATTGAGACCTTTCAGAAATTGACTAAGTCTATACTCGTATCCAGTAGTTTTTAAGTTAGATATTTATTTTATAGTTAAGATTTATTCATTGTATTTTTTCTTAATATTTGTATTCTTAGTTTCAAAAAATTTTGTTTCTTTGTTTCTAGCAAAGCTTGTACTTTAGGTACTAGACAACAGATAAACATAATTACATAGATAAATATGTATACATATTAAACATCTAAGTCTAAATTAAATTGGTAAATTATTTTTTGAGTTGATGCTCTTTTGATCTAGAAGTGTAATGTTGTGGGCTGTTATGTGGGTAGATTTATAAGTATGTCGGTAGTTGCATATGCTTGGTATCAAGACAAGACGAGACAAGAGTCTTTTAGCGGCGTAACATTGGCGCAGTCGGTAGAATTTGGTTACTTCGAAAGTTTAATCAACCCGGTGGGGGGATCGGGGTTAGTACCCTTCGCTAACATGTTGAAAGTATCGCTTACCGGCGCCAAGAGCAATAGACCATCAGGTGAGAAGGTGCGGAACTGAAGCGAGATGGAGAGATCCTTCGTCCGCGCGGGCAGCCGCAGCGTCGCGTGGCTCCACGGAGCGTCACCGAACTTCACGGCGCCAGCTTCCACCGTGTATGATGCTGTCTGAAGAGGAGCACAATGATAGAAGATTAAACCCTTTTGTAACGGCATCAATATGTACCTATGTCTATGTTTGTACTCTTACTTTTGGCCTGTGTACGTGTTATTGTTGTTATAAATAAATGTTTTACTTTTTTCCTTAAAAAATAAGTTGAATCAAGAGTTACACCATGCAGGTAATTGGTTTTTAATAGGTACTATATTCATTTTGGAATATACTTATTCATTACAATGGCGATCTTTTTTCTGAAGGTGCTTTTCGTTCAGATGCAGAAAAATCGGTCAAGTGCGTTTCCTATTGTTGGTATTTGTTACCAAAAGAAGGAAATCTCCATAAAAATTAATATGGCCATTTTGGCCATTCACGTTACTTACCTGTTAATATCTATGCAAGTCGGAGTCCAAAATTAAATATATTAAGTTTTTGATAATTAAAATAAAATAAAATACTCAAATACACGTTCTAGTTCTAAGGGGGACTTTGCTCAATAGTGGACATAATCGGCTGATGATGATGATGATGGCGAGGTACAGTCGACAAAAGCGAGGCCTGCCCAGTTTCAAAACAAATTTGTTTGCAGCCGTTGAAGTTCATTGGTATGAATTGGTATGGACAGATGTCTTAGCCACTGCAAGCAAAATGGGCATTTAAGGTGTCCTTTTGGTCGATGGTACCTTGGTGCAGAGCTGGGCGCGGGCAGCCGGCGCCTGCAGTAGCCTGGGCGGCGCGACTCGCGGCCCGCGGGTCCCTCGCGCCGGCCCAGCTGATGATGATGATGATGGTGATGTACCTTGGTGCAGAGCTGGGCGCGGGCAGCCGGCGCCTGCAGTAGCCTGGGCGGCGCGACTCGCGGCCCGCGGGTCCCTCGCGCCGGCCCAGCTGATGATGATGATGATGGTGATGTACCTTGGTGCAGAGCTGGGCGCGGGCAGCCGGCGCCTGCAGTAGCCTGGGCGGCGCGACTCGCGGCCCGCGGGTCCCTCGCGCCGGCCCAGCTGATGATGATGATGATGGTGATGTACCTTGGTGCAGAGCTGGGCGCGGGCAGCCGGCGCCTGCAGTAGCCTGGGCGGCGCGACTCGCGGCCCGCGGGTCCCTCGCGCCGGCCCAGCTGATGATGATGATGATGGTGATGTACCTTGGTGCAGAGCTGGGCGCGGGCAGCCGGCGCCTGCAGTAGCCTGGGCGGCGCGACTCGCGGCCCGCGGGTCCCCTCGCTCCGGCCCAGCCGCGCCGCGCTCCAATTCACAGCTGACTCGAAACCCATCACGCTGGAGGACCAAAGGAATTGAAATAACATTGACCATAGGATAAATAAACCGGCCAAGTGCGAGTTGGACTCGCGCACCGAGGGTTCCGTACAAATTTATATGTATCTATGAACATCCAGTCTTAGCAGACCCCTGCTCCTAAGCAAAATGTGCACAGTGTGGGATCATTGTAGATTGGTAACTGATATATACACAGACAAAAAAAAATATGCTTTTCGCAATTTTTCCTTTATCTGTGCTATAAGACCTTGCTTCGTACCAAATTTCAAAATTCTGAGTTAACGGGAAGTACCCTGTAGGTTTTGATTCCCTTGCGAGTGTCGAAAATTTGCGACATAACGGCTTGATAAATACCTCCACGCGTTCCTGAGAAAAAGGGTCTTGACAGACGGACGGACGGACGGACGGACAACTAGCGATCCTACAAGGGTTCCGCTTTTTCCTTTCGAGGTGCGGAACCCTAAAAACTAACCACCTTAACACCAAATCCTCTCGTGCTTAAAATACCACATTCCCAAAATACCAGATTTTTCAATTTTCTTACCACATTTCTAGCTTACCAGATTCTCGTTGCACCACATTGCAAAATCCAAGATTACACTAGAAAGTGTTTTTTTTTGTGGAATGTCTTATTTTGGCCATGACCATATTGACCATGTCTGGTATAATGGGAAATAGGTAATGTAGTATTTTGAAAAATCTGGTATTTTTACGAGCGACCGAATCAAAATCCAAAGAAAAATAAAGTTCAATAAGGTTTTGGTTCTACTAACAAGTCATCAACAATCAGGTCGGCGACGCTTCCGCTGAAGCCCTTGTCGACGTGTCCGCCCTGAGCCGGCGGCATGCCTCCCACGAACAAGCCCCTGTTGCGCGCCGCGAGCGCGTTGCCGGCCAAAGTCCCCGCAGCTATCCGGTCCTCGTCCACCCACAGTTCTAGCTAAAATAAAAACATAACTTGTCTAAATCAAGGAGGGAATTATCCTACTTAAATATCCTAGTAATATGAAATTTTTCAATAGGGATATTGATACCACCAATCAACTGACGTACTTTTTATGAGCTGTCAAAACACATACTCCCATAGGGTGAGGCCACACGAGCGTAATTTTGTGAGTCGTGAGCGGCAGAATTTCGGTCCGCGCCATACAATATGCGCGCCATCACGTGACACAATGTATGGCACAACCGAAATTCTGCCTCTCACAACTCACAAAATTACGCTCGTGTGGCCTCACCCATAGAGTTTGAATGGCAATAGCAACTTATGACGTCACTTGTTTGCCAACTCAATCAACTAACTATTTATGTGTTTTAAAGCAACAATAAATCTAATTTTGCTGTTAATCGACAGTTGATCTGGTTTTCAGGGCTAAAAGCGTTTTTTTACTGGAGTCGTGACGAGTACTGTTCATATTCATAAAGAAAAAAAATGTCCTTTTTTAGTCAGTTTTGTGACTGTCTTTTTACAACTCACCTGTTTATGTGCTCGTACGATCCTAACGGAATGTCTGTTGTCGTCGTCGAAACGCGTCCCGTTCGTGCGCAGGCGCAGCTCGGCCTTGCCAGCCGCCGCAGTCAGCTCAAGCTCACCTGGACACAAAAAAAACTGCGTTTCTAATAAGGTAAATGTCCTAGTGTTCGACATGCTAATGCCCAAAAGATGACACCTTGCTGCTAACGACAAAATTAATGATGGCATCTACTAGGACAATAACCACACCTTAATTTTAGATATTTTTTATCCAGTTGCTGGTAGAGCGACCTAGAAAGAGCGCTTGTTTGACAAAAGTAAAAAAGTATAATTTCCAATTGGGATGTCCCAATTTTTGGCAACGTATAATAAATCGAAAACCGTTTGGAGAAATAGGCTTTGTGAAGCGTTTTCAGAAATCAGATTCCAAAAATATGGTAATCTGAATTAAATAAAGAAAATTTAAGTAATGTCCTTCATTTGACCCCTGCAGTGAATCGTCACAAAGGCAGATATAAAGCAGGTCTACACTCTAAAGCAAATTGACAGTTTGAAATGTTGCTGTCCTGCTTATAATAGCAAAGAGTGACAAAGACAGAACTTTAATCACATGATGCACGCCTGGCTTTAAACAGTTGTCATTTATCATAAAGTCCGAAATGTATACAATACTCGCAATGTATTTTTACAAATTTAATTATTAAATTACTACGTTACAAGTAAATATGAAAGAATTTAAATATCAGATTTAATTAAAAAATATCAATTTACTATCACACCATTAAACAAACAGGAATAATCGAAGCTAAAAGAAGAGAAATAAATAAAACTATTTTGTCATGGTTCATTTAGGACCCTAAGCCGTGCTTGTAATATTGACAGTGACAAGACAAATCAGGGGCACTACTACAAAAATCGAAGTTCGTATCGTATCATCCCTCTCACTCTCGTGTCAAATCATATTAGCGTGAGCGGGACGGCATGAAACGAAGTTCGAATTATGCACTTCGTAGTAGGGTCTCAGTAGTGCCGTGGTAGTGCCACAGATTATGTTATGTACGACTTGAATTTTTCTAGGCTATGGAACGTGGCTCTCTCACTGTGACGTCATCCAACGTATTTTAAAAAAAAAATATAAAAAATTAAATACTCAACCCAATTCAAAATCGATGAAAATGGTGTCTTAAAATATCCTATTCTTTCCAAAAAAAATATAAAAACTATAGGTTATTTTTTTTGGTGCATCCCAATTCCAGCTTCAAAAAAGCTTGCCCAAAGTGGATGTGGCCTTGATCACTTCATGTGTATTCACAAGTTTAGTTAGATCTAGATGACTCCTGATATATAGAAACAGTGGCTTGAAACATTCTTTATCACCATAGAGCTCTTAAAAAGGTGTAATTCTCTATAATGGACCGTATTATGCAACGACAAGGATGGTCCCTCATTTCACATCATCACCAGCCTTAGTGTTCGTTGTCTCTATCGTCATCATTCACTTCGGTCTTACTAAAACTAAAGGAAATCACATACCTACAACAGATGTAGGAGTCAAGAAGGATATACTCATCTTCAACCATTACCAGCTTTAGACAGTGCTTATTGTCTCCGTTCTTATAGTCCACTTTTGTTCTCAGTAAAACTGGAGAAATCCGGTTTAGCGGACCACTGGGTGGAAAGAAAGTTGGAGGTACGGAAGGTCGAGCGAAGCCCTAGATAATGCTTGTCAAGGCCGTCCTTATTATTCACTTCGATCTCACTAAGACTGGACAAATCCAAATCCAAATCCAGTACAATAGACCACTGGATGTGGTGGGAGAATGGGCAGGGAAGTTCGATATAGAATTATGGGGGAATCCGATACAGCAGCCCCCTGGGTGCCGCAGAAGATAAGGCACAGGAGCTCGGTGTAACTGCAGCCAAAGAAAAAAACATCTCACCTTCAATTATCACCAGCTTTAGATAATGCTTGTCGTCCCCATTCTCATCATCCACTTAGTTCTCACTCAGGGTGAAAGGCGTCCGGTAGAGCAGGAAGCCTTTGGGTAAAGTGGTGCGAAAGGTCAACTCCAACGCGATTTTATGATGGGAAATGAGTCATGGAAGCTCGACGTGGAAGGGCAAAGAGAAAAGCATCTCAACTTCAATCATCACCTGCTTTAGATAGTACTTGTCATCTCGTTTAACGTAGAAAGGTTTTCAATACAGCAGCAAGTCACTGAGTGAGGTGGCGTGGTAGGTCAGCTTAGTACAGCTTGTTGTGATGGAAGATGGTGCATTAGTGCTACAACAAGTGCGGTGCATATGTATCATGCTTGTTGTAATAGTTAAATAGTTTAAAGTGTAATATCATAAGTTATATCTTATAACATAGCACTAACCATTTCAAATCTTATTACTAACTATACCTATGTTTAGCGTTGCTTGTAATTGGTAATTTCAAAAACCAAGAGCTAAAGTGCCGACAAACTGCTCTGTAGTTTGGCACATTTAATGTAAATTGTACCTAAATGTAACACTAAACAGAAATAAATGATTCTATTCTATTCTTCTTCTAAATAGAAAAAGACAAACAGGGTAGCATCTCACCTTCAATCATCACCAGCTTTAGATAATGCTTGTCGTCCCCATCCTCATCATCCACTTCGTTCTCGCTCAGGGTGGAAGGCGTCCGGTAGAGCAGTAAGCCATTGGGTGCAGTGGTACGGAAGGTCAGCCCCAACGCGGCTTTGCGACGGAAGATGGGGCACGGGAGCTCGATGTAGCCGGCGCCTTCTAGCGTCGCCGTGCGGAGGGTCTGGAGTCAATAGGTTTATTATTGTTGGCAGACGTTTTTATATCTAAAAAGGCTAGATCTATCTGTACGCTTATTAACGCGCGGGCGCTTGTTATCACTTTTACTATTTCTTTTTGTAAAATGGTATAAGATGGTGATAGAAAGAGATGGTGAACGCGATAGCAAGTTTTTGTAGTGGTAGAGCCACGTTGTAGCTAGCCGCTGCATCACGAATTGGCTGGCTCGTCCGGGGCAGTACCACCCTCTCACAGAACACCGGCGTGAAGCAGCAGTACTCCTGCTGCGTTTTGTACGGTCAGTGAGAGCATCGGGGGCCCAATACCTCTCCTGCTCCACCTCCCCTATTCCCTCTCCTTTTTTAAAGGCCGGTGGCAGATTAGTGAGTCTCTTTGAGTTGTTGATATTTATGGTGGTGATCATTTTCCATTAGATGATCCACTTGCTCGTTTGCCTCCCTCTCATAATAAAAAAAATGCAAGCGCCCGCGCGTTACGCAATGTGACCTCTGTTTAGAAAACTGTCCAATGAAAATGTACACAGAAAATGGAAAATGACACAAGATTTCAATTGTTTTCAAACTTATATTATTTGAGGAAGTAACTACTTATTTTCATTTTCACTCTGCCAAAAAAGTTCGATCTCCTGCTTGGTATCAGCTACTTGTATTAAAAAAGTATTGCACACTATCGAGAAATTCACAGGTTCACTTTACAATGTCAATCACGAAAATGCAAGTTCTGACTCACCCTGGCCATACACCTCGCTTCAACTCCATGCCTCGTCGGAGTATCCAGTACGTCATACCCCTCTCTGTCGACAGATAGGGCTCCGAGGCAGCCGAGCAGCGGCGGCGCCGGCGCCTCCTGGCCGGGGGGCGCGCCGCCCACCCAGTAGGTGGTGGCTGCCAGGTCTGGGAGGGCCGCCGCGGTTTGGACCGGCGGGGAGGGTGAGCCGAGGGTCTCCTCGCCGTTCACGCGCAGGCTGCCTGGGGACAGCTCCAGGTCAGCGAGTACGGGACTAAAAGTCTAACAATACTTATTTGGTGGACCGCTAGACTTAATTGTGGCAATTTTGTACGAGTGGTTTGAAGATAGATATTGATTCTTGGCTTCAAAGCGCCATTCAAATGTAAATTTCCTAAGCATTTTCGGTGAAAGCAAATTCTTTATGATCAAAAGTAATTCCAAAGTAAATGTTCAGCATTGGCAGTACCATAGTAGGTACTTATTCAAATAGACTTTGGCAATCAAGTTTTAAAAAAAATGGTGCTAACATTTTGTTTTCAATATAGGTTGGCATACGAGTAAGTGGTCACTAATTCACTTAAGATCAAGTTTCGTGTCACTAAACTTGATCTTAAGTGAATAACATCATCTAAGGACACCCTCAGACGCCTATAGATGTGTTTTTCGCCTAGTGGCGGCCGCTGTAATAGTTTGGCAGTCATTTGAACGCACATGTGCGTTTGTGGCACCTGATGAACTCTCTAGTCTGACAGCCGGTAGCTAATACGCCAAGACATGAAATGAAACCTCCTGGGTCAAACCAATACAAATCATCGCAAAGCTAACCAACAACTTAGGGGTATTTCTTCCCCAACTCACTTACGGCCACTTTTACAGTCTAGGGTTAAAAAATAAATCGTTAACTCTGGGTTATGGATGCTCTGGGTTATAATAGATACATGCTAATGGTGCACAGTGCGGTGAGTATGGCTTGCTGTGAGACTGCGTCGTCTTGTGTCTGAAGGTTGCGATTTCCATACATTTTGATACTACTTAATCCTTAACTCGGAGCTATATGGTTCTCGGGTCTGTGCAAGTCCAACTTAGCCTTGGCGTGCACACAGTACCTTTCTCCAGCTTGTTGCTAGCGAAGACCCTGGCCGCTTGTACGTGGACGGGCCGGCCGTGGCAGTGGCGACCGCGCGCTACGATCTCGAGCCGCGCGCCGCCATACTGAACCAGGAAGACGATGCGGCAGTCGCGCATGCGCACCGATACTGAGCGGTTCTGGAAATGTCGAAATCTTTTTAGAGTCAGACCACAGCAAATTTCATAGAGATAATGTACCGGTAAACTGGGGTTACTTTAGGAAATTTTGGGGCTACTTTGATAGATTTAAAATGGTTATTAAAACGCAAATATTCATAGCTGGATTGAGCAAATGACGTAAAAAGTTAGGTGATTTATCAAGGTAGTTATTTCACTGCCACAGATGGTCGAAAAAAATTAGGACACGGCGTAAAACACTGTTTTCTAAAGTAGCCCCGCATTTCAAAGTAACCTCAGTTTACGGTATCAAACACAGCGTAAGAGCTCAGTTACACGCTAAGTCTGGCGTCAGTTCAGGCCATCATTTTGGTGAGAATGATGAGAAAATGATAGTGTAACTAGGGTGACTAGATCTGATGTCCGGTTTTACGGGACAATTGCATTGAAAATACGGGATTCGAGGTTAAAATACGGGACAGGCCGTTTTTTTGATCATAATTTTATATTTTTACTAAAATTCAGCATAATTAAATCACACCAATAAGCATAATTAAATAAAAACATTAATTATATTACACTGTATCACTTCACACTCATAAACTTTACACAAGCTTGTGTTTGTGTTTGAGCGAGTTTGTGTGAAATATTTTCTGAAATACCCTAGGAAGGTGGTCTACTCACGTTGGAAGCATCAGCCGCCATAAACAGGAGCGCGTCGTGGTCTCTAGTCCGCACGGTGAAGGCGAGACTGAAGTGCCGACGATCCGAGGGTCGAAAGCCGGAGCGGCGCAGTTCCGCGTAGCCATCGCCGTCGAACCACGCCAAAGAAGGCTCGTCGCCGCGCGCCGCATTATACCATCTAAAGGACCACAAGTTATTCACTAGAACTCATAATAAAAGCGCCTTTTTCATGTGTGTAGAAAGCACCTCTTATATACCTTGTGTTTAGACAGCAGGGGGGTGGGGCATACACATTAATAACCACACAAGTTCCCTTATGGAAATTGAGTCACTGTGCGTCATGGGTGGATAGTTCTACTAGCGTTTCAACCGCTAAACCGCTATCAGTCTCCTGTCGCATATGAAGGGTCCACAGCAAGAACGTGTCTAGTCACGTAAGGGTCACTTGCACAGTTCAGGGTTAAAAATGGCTTGTGTTTAAAAGCCTACCAAATATATTCTTAATGCTAATTAAAGATGAATGCTATCCTAACCTAACCTAATATTTGGTGAGCAAGATATGTATCTATTCTGGAAAGCAAAAAAATATATTTTGGTGAGCATTTAAATTTGACTCTTAAAAAATTAAATCGGTAACCCTGGGTTAAGAATGACAGTTCCATAAATTTTGACACTTGTTGGGTTAATTCTGGGTTAGAGGTTAACTCGGAGTTAAGTAGCTAACCCATGTCCGCGCAATCCCGCCTAAGCAACTTAATGCACATTATCTAAATGATTATCCGCTGATAGGGTGGTAAGATTCTAGAGTGGCGAACTAGAAGACGTGTTGCGGGAAGGGCCCCAGCAAGATGGATTGACGGTCGGGTAAAAGTAGCAGGAATCACTTCGATGAGGGCAGTGTAGGACTGACCATTGTGGGTTTCTCCTCGGCTTTGTCCAGAAGTGAATGTCTTTTGGCTGATATGATGATGATGATGACGACAATGAGCTTTACAGTGAAGGAAAACTGCACACATTTGAGAAAACATTTAATGGTTCGTGTGAAGTTCCCGATTCGCACTGGTTACGCATAGGAATTACAGCCACTATCATTTCGCGCCATGGAGTGTATATTATATAGGCTGGGATGAAGATGATGATGACTATAGCTAAACAGTTTAACTGAGTCCTCGCCCGCGCGGTACAGGGGCTGGGGGGGTATGACGACAAAGAGGCCGAGAGAGGTGCGGGCGGCGCGCGCGTATTGTGTGCCAACCGCCCGCACTTTCCCGGCCCCCTAAGCGTCATATCCCCCAGCCCCTGTACCGCGCGAGCGAGGACTGAGTAAAACGGTTTAGCTATTACTTCTTGCAGACCATTGTTTAAAAATTTAAATATGATGACCGTTCCAGGTATTTACATTTATGAGGTGTGCATGTTTGATAAAGGTAATCCGCACTTATTTAAAACATGTAAGGATACTTGTAAATTTAATACAAGATATCCAAATAGGCTAGTAGTACCAGCTAAGAGGACAAAACTATATGGTAGGAATGCGTATTGCATGTCAGTTAAAATTTATAATAGTTTAGATGATCAAATAAAGAACTTACCTCTGGATATGTTTAAAATTAAACTCAAGACATGGTTACTGCAGAATTCTTTCTACTCGGTTGACGAATATTTGTCTATTTGAAGTAGGTATTTAAAGCATCTCTGACTGTGATTTTTTTGTTTTTATTGTTATGTATTATTTTATTTTCTGAAATTTCATTATGTTATTGGGACATTTAATTTTTTTAGCTCTTAAGATTTGCATGCATACTCATTTTCATTTTAATTTAATAATGGTTTTGTTCTGACATGGTACATTTGGATTGTTCCTTTTTTTTGTGATGCTGTTATTGTTAACATGCCTATAATTTGCATAATAGTTTATTTTGTGATTTTAATTTTATTGTTTGGGTGCCTAAATGTCAACTTATTGCCAAACAAAGTTTTATTTTTGCCTGCCAGATGCTGGAGAGATGTGTGAAACTACTCATGTGAAAGACCTTTTTATACACCACATTTTATGCAAAATAAAGTTACTTACTTACTTACTTACTTACTATAACAAGATCTAAAGTGAGGGTCGCTTACCTCTGAGTGCAGCCAGTGCAACGAGCCTCCGGAAGCTGCTGCATAAAATTCCACAGGCCGATGCGTCTCTCGTCAAAGTATAGTGCGTGAACGCATCCCGGCAAGCCGGTACCCTCGCCTCCCAGCCACAGCTTGGTAGCTTGCAGGGACACAGAGGGACCAGGGGTCGAGTTGGTGGCTATTGAAGCAGGGCTACCAGCCCGCTCTACTGATAGGCGGACTGTGTTCCATACTCTGGAAAGAATTAGAACATTAATGCAACAGATTATCATACTAATCAGCAGAATTAAAATACTTAATAATAACAAGGGCCCGTACTTTTCATGCCGATGACATCAATTTGACGTCACGCCCTATAGGATGGTCCCAAATAGTTTTATTGTAAGTATATTAACCATTAGTCATCAATCATTTTAATAATGTACAAATGACTTCAAAAGTAATCTATTCACACGTGGAATAATTAATACCTAATTGATATGTGAAATGTAAATTAAACTATTTGTTTTGTTTTTATACATACATTTTATTAAATAGTATTGTTACCACATTTCAATAATTACGTAGAAAACAGAATTCCTCCTTAACTTGAAACACACCATCCTTGCATTAATTCCTACGCAGAGAAAATCTAAGTCATCTTCGTGTTCATACGTTAAGCAATATTCATAAAAATACTTTTGTTTTGTAATCGTGTTTATGTTTGTTGCGTCGCACTTTTGGTTAATTTTTAATGATTGATGATTAATGATTGATTATCACAACTACTCAAATTGCAATCATCCTGTACGCGGCGTGACGACATCGGCATCAAATGTACGGGCTCTGATAATAACTCTTGTGTCAGTAATGTCACCGGCTTAGGCGCAAGCCACATAAACTCTGTTTTTTTTAGCAATAGAAACCACAACAACATTATATTGCGTCTGGTCAACTATTTTTTACCTAGCAAATAGTACGGTACAATAGTCTGGGAGCCGCAAAATAAAATTGTTTTAATGTCACTTTATTTGCGTGTCGTCAATTGTTACTCTAGTACAAATTGTAAAGAGATTACAGTTCACGAGCCGCAATATAATGTTGTTGTGGTTTCTATTGCTAAACAATCAGAGTATTAGAACACGTGGGACGGGGGCGCGTCGCAGTCGCGGCGCCCCTTGAATCAGTTTTTACACTAAATGTATAGAAGCGTCGCGATTCAAAGCAGACAGAAGAGACGGAGCGGAGTAACACATAAGGACACTTCTTTCTTTATGAAAATGAATTTTACTTTTAATTTTGATAAGAAAACGACAAAATTACTTTATAAAAAAAAGTTTTTTTAAAAGTGTCCATTATGTAGTTACATCAAGAGGACATAAAACGTGTTCTATGTATTTTGCTGCGTTCGGAGCATGTTTATCTGTTGTTTTTTGGCCATTTATGACGTTTCTTACTTTATGTATAAAGTCATTGCTCAAAGGTATAAAAATTAGTGTACACTGACCCAATACATGGCACCTTCAATCTTATGTCATAGTAAGACAGGTGACAGATGGGTGTCATCTAATGGGCTTTGAGGTGTCGAGCATTGGTACGTTTACCTTGGTACGAATCTATGAGGGATGGTTGCGTCTGTGTGTTAAAGATTTAGTATAGGTACCTCTCAATGTCCACGGTATAAGTGTTGTGGTCGGCGTCGTCGTGTATCGGCTCCAATGCCTCTGGGTGTGTGATGACGCCTTCCCCGTCGCCGAGGTCCCAGGTCAAGCGGAACCTTCGGTTCAGCACCACCAGTTTCATGTAGGTCGGGGTTTCCTGGAGTAAGTTGAAAAGGTTTTTTTTATTCTAGAAATGACGATTATTTGTGTTGATACACAAAAGGACTGTTGTACAGTAAAATTACATAAAGTTTACCACTGACAGATGGTTTGCCTTCATTTCATATTCAACTTTAACGACCTACAAATAAAGCCAACTTTAGAATACTGTTACCCACGTTTGCAGATTTTGTAATAGCTACTTTATTTGTACTGTGTTAAAGTTGGAAATGAAATGAAGGCAAGCCATCTGTCTGTGGTAAACTAAAAGTAAACGTATTGTAATGTACTTACTTATTTTCAGAAATGTGCAATTCGAATAATGTTTCAACTAACGATACTTCACTACAAGATTAACCAATTGGATTTGATGTGTGGAACTAACTTATTGAATCAGGCGTGGCGTTACTTTGCAGAGGTCTATTTTAATGAACTGAAACAATTACTTTGCTCACCCGCGACCAAACAAACAGAGGAGGAATAAGAGAGGAGAGGAGGAGAGGAGAGAGGCGGGTGAGCAAAGGAATTGTTTCAGTTCATTAGTGTGGAATTAAGTATGAACAATGGCCGCATTACCTCTTTGTACCGCTATCCCCAACCTTTGAACGAGATCCTCAGACCGCGGGCCCATCGTTTCAAAAGCAAGCGCCGCAAATTCATGGCAGTTAGTCAAACCTGCTTTTTCATCAATTATGGCTCCCGCAACCCCCAACGCCCCCAGCACCCCCCCCCCCCTGCGCAACACTCCCTCCCGCAAACGAACACCACCGAACTCCCAAGTCTATTCCTATTCCGCTCCTATTGGTGTTAGCGTGATGATATATAGCTTTCCTCGATAAATGGGCTATCTAACACTGAAAGAATTGTTCGGAGCAGTAGTTCCTGAGATTAGCGCGTTCAAACAAACAAACAAACTCTTCAGCTTTATAATATTAGTATAGATGAAAGTGAATAAAAAATATATAAAAAGTAGCACGAGTGAAATCTACGAGGGCCTTCTGGGGTGGGTCTGAAGCGTTTTAACCGCCGTATCCCTGCTACGAAACTTGACCTTGACACCTTGGTCTCTGTGAACCTACCAGTTACCTACCACATCTCGACGTACCTTACTGTCGTCCAGTACGTGTAACAGCGGCCCGTCTCTGACAGCGACGTCGAAAGAGACGGCGAGTGCAGCGCGCGACGCGGCCGGCGCGGCCCACGGCGCCGGGAATGCGCGCGCGCAGCCCGCGCCGCCCGGCTGTGAGCTCAGTGACACCGAGATCTAGAAAGAAAATATTCAATTCAACAATAGGGAAGCCATTAAAAAATAATTCGAAGACACGGCTCCAGTAAAAAAACGCTTTATTTTAGCCCTGAAAACCAGATTAATTTTCAATTAACTGCAAAACTAGATTTTTTGTTATTTTGTTTGTTGTATGCGAGTAGACAGGTTGGGCCGCATGGCATCAGCAGCATGCTTCGCTCGCGCTATCTTGTCAGCGAGCGCGGAGAGACTGGGCCGCATGGCGTTAGAAGCAGTTTCGTGATCGCGCGTTTGTTACTAATGCTTCTGCCACGGCGCTAAGCTAAGTGCTACAAGCTAGTTACTATTGACCAAACTTCGCTTACCAAATCAGCAGCTTGCTTCGCTCGCGCTATCTTGTCAGCGAGCGCGGAGAGACTGGGCCGCATGGCATTAGAAGCTGTTTCGTGGTTGCGCGTTCGTCATTAATGCTTCTGCCTCGGCGCTAAGCTAATTGCTACAGGCTGGAGTCATTGAATAAGCTTTACTTACCGAATCAGCAGCGTGCTTCGCTCGCGCTATCTTGTCAGCGAGCGCGGAGAGACTGGGCCGCATGGCGTTAGAAGCAGTTTCGTGATCGCGCGCTCGCGCCGCTGCGGCCGCCGCTAACGCTTCCGCTGCCTCTGCACCGCGAAGCATGTTGCCACGGATTTGAGACACTGCGATATTAAGAATACATTAAGTGTCTTAAAGAACCAAATTGAAATTTCGTCCGCACTGGATACAATGGAAATAAAGTATTTTTCTCAAAAATATCCGTAAAAGTTGACATTATTCTTTACATATCAGAACGTGAAGTGCCTAGTTTATGGTCGTCAGTATAAAAAAATAAATGTTAAAATCATTGCAGGCTCGATAAACTCGACAACAATGTCGCATACAAATTCCATTATCGTCGAGTCTCAAACTTTTTAAAAAGTTAAAACGGCCATGGTAATAAATTGGCACTATTCGTATACAGCCAACTCAAATTACCGGTATCAGTTGTTTTGTTGGAACTCCAGACTTTTTTTATTGTGTTTGAAACAGCTTGTGGTGTTTTCGGTAGAAAAATACACATGCAGTTTTTTTTTTATGAAAAAAGGAGGGAAAGGCTTTAATGACATTTAATTTTAAGTGATTTGCAATTCTTTGTACCTATTTAAGTTAATAAAAGTTTATTCTATTTTTTTTCCTTCACCATTTTTGAGAAAAGCTTTATATTAGTCTCGGCTGGAATAGCAATTGCTGGCTTCGTATTAGTTAAACAGACTCGCAAGCTCGTCCGTTTAATACTCATACTCAGGCAGCAATTGCCTACTTCCAGGCCACGACAATAATGTACTATAAAAGTGTGATCCTACCGACTGCGCCAGTAAAAAGCGATAAATGATAAATAAAAGGTTATAATTGTTATTTTAGAACTATACCTTTTTTTCAAGTCCTAACAGTAATCTTACTCGGGATCCTGTGTAGATAGGCCACGATAGAGAGATCTCTCTTCAGACAAATGTTATGCCTGTGGGTCGAAGTCTGAAGGAAAACGAGTTGGGACTTCGTTAGTAATATGTAAAATGTAGCAGTTTCGTGGCGGTACCAAGTTAAAATTAACAACAAAAAATTATGTAAAAAAAAAATTTAAATTTAAATTTTAATCTGTTTATTGCAAATTAATTACAAAAAAAAAAAAATATTCTTAAACTTAGTTACAATCTTTAAATATTTAAGATTATTAACTAAAGAATGCGAACGGGACACCCCTACGTTTGTAAATGAACGAGGAGCAAGGCCAACACCAGATCAGTGACCAAGCTGAGCGCCTCGGAATGTCACACCCCCGCCAACCCCTAGCACCTCCACTCCCGCCTAGTCCATTCAAAATTGTCTAAATCTAAATGGACCAGTCGAGAGGAAGGCGCCAAAGCTAGCAGGAAGCATGCCACCCCTCAGCACTCCACTCCGCCACCAACCCGATGCCAGCCCCGCCCCCCGCTCATTCACAGACTCAATATAAAAAAGGAAATAAAAATAAAACTATTACTATTACTAGTACGGTCAGCGCCACAAACACGCGACCACCCCTGCACCCCGCCACCTTAATATCATGTTTAAATAGCCAAATAAAACCATGTAGTCAAACAACTGAAAGCGACAAGGTACCAAGGCACTCGCCCGTTCATGGCGCAGACCGTACATTTATGTACTTAGATCTAAGTAGCCATATGAAATATATCTTCATGACGCTGACCGTATTGTCAAGTTCACCAATACCCGCACCGCCAACATCCCACAAATATCAATACATAGACCCTATTATGGTAACATAAGGTCTACGTACAGACATCCATGAAAGGCCGGCGATACATATACCGGCGAACCAGACTGTACATTTATTTACCTAGATCTAAGTACATAATAAGTAAATACAACATATGACAGACATTACATTGTCGGTGTTTATACTTGGAAGGCCTAGGCAACTAACCAAATGCAAACAAAAACAATGCCAAATGATGTCCTAAATACTGTAATTCTTCCATTAAAACTATCCAAACATTTACATTACTGTATTCAAAAACGTTAGCCTAGTTTGTATTACAATGATAGATTAATAAACATGTTTTGAACCCTTGAATGTGCCAAATTTGAAAACTGAAGTTTGTCTACATCTAACCAACCACCCAAACCCCTCAAGCATAGTTGTTTTATTACATTATTATGTCTGCGGTCATTTGAAGCTGTGAAAAAATCAAGCTTATAAGTCAAAGCGGTCCAAAGTACAGTCATTTGAGCCTTATTTTCTAACATTTTACAAGGGAATGAAAACCTATACGAGTGGACTATTTCCCATTGACCTAGAATCATAATGTGGTATGAAGGAAGGACTTGCAGTACAAGTAAAGGGAAAAAAAATCCGAAAAACTTTAAAACCGGTCCATCACAAAAAGCAATTAATCTTCAAATAACGAACTATTTACATGCAAGCTTGTACCTACGGAACTCGCGGTGCGTAAGTCCGACGCACACTTGACCGGCCTTTGTTAAGTTGATTGCTTTTCATGTACAATAAGATTGAAAGGCGCTCTGAATCCAAACGAGCAATTATATTGCACAATAATACGAACTGCGCAATGTTTTCGTAAACCACAGACTGAAAAATATTGCGCAATACTGGACCTTCACGATGCAATGGAAAATATGGTGCAATAAAAATTAAACTCGCTCAAACTTTAGGTCAATCATTGCGCAATCTTCAATATTAACCCTAAGGCTGCGTTTCCACCAGAGATGTGCGAGGATACGTTGCGAGGGATGTGTTTGTCATGAACCAATAGAAACACTTCATTCACTTAGGACCTTTTAAATGAAGTGTTTCTATTGGTCACAAACATATCCCTCGCAACGCATCCTCGCACAGCTCCGGTGGATACGCAGCCTAAACCGTCAATAATATTGTACAATTCGTAATATTGCGTAATATAATTGACCGTTTGGAGGCCGCCTAAGCGTTATAGTTGTACCGTGCTCCTGCGCTGCTCCAAGCGCGGTGTCCCCGTGCCTTTGTAGTTCGGTGAGCTGGCGCCGCAGTGCGTAGCGCACGCGCCGCCGCACCTCGCTCGCCTCGTCGTACAGCACGCGCGTCGTCGCGAACACCCGGTCGGCTTGCTCGTTGGCGGCAGCTGGAATGGAATTACTCTGATACTTAACTTCTACACTGTGATTGTGGATCAGGAGTTGAAAAGTATTGATCCTTAGTCAAAATGGAATTTATGGACGAGGTCTAAACGCAATGATGTATCTGTTTAATTAATAAATAGTAGATAAATTAGATAGATTGATAAACAAGGGTCGTAAATGATCAATTACACCCAAGATATTTAGGTGCACGAGCGAGCAAAGCGAGCGAGGGTGCTTATAGTTCGCGGGTGTAATTGATCATTAACACTCGAGTTGAACACTTTACTTTTCATCACGAATGCGAGGAAATAAAGAAAAACTGTTATGTTAAAAATGTATGCGCAATTTGTTACAGAGCGGAAGAAAATTTATCGCGCCAAACCGTCTTTTGTTTTTTTTTTTAATGGCCTCGCGCACTTTGGCTTTGGCACATTCAGCCAGCACTGGCCAGCAGCATTATGCTAGCATGGAGGTTTGGAGGTAAGAATTACGCATTACAATCTCCTTGTTTACCAGTTCATGAATACAAAGGAGCACCATTCGATTTTTAAATTTACTTACATCCCTAAATATGTAAATCGAATTTACAACACGAATTTCAAGTTAAATGCAACCACTTTCAGAGGTTAAGTGATGAAAAATAGTTTATTGTTAAAACTTCCTCCATCCACCGAATGCATGGTCATCCCACATCTGTTGAACTTAAGTAGTTTCGTCACGTGTCATCGCTTTGGCGGGGAATTTGACAGGTCTCACGTCAAAGTTTGTCAAAGAAACTGACTTGTCAAAGAGGTTTAAAGCTCATATACTAAGGCTGCGTATACACCGGAGCTGTGCGAGGATGCGTTGCGAGGGATGTGTTTGTCATGAACCAATAGAAACACTTCATTTACCTATCCTCGCTCACCTCAGCTCTGGTGGAAACAACTCAGCGGAGCGAGGTTTTTGTACATACAAAAGAAGGGAAAGATATGTGCGAGCCCGCTACGCATCCTCGCACCGCTCAGCTACCTCGCACATCTTTGGTGGAAACATTCACACCGTTACACATCCTCGTTACACAGCCTCGCACTGTTATTTCTACCTCGCACATCTCTGGTGGAAACGCAGCCTAAATCATGTCTAGGCTATGGTGACAACAATTTAAATTAGTGATTACCTATTGTCTGTGCCACGCGGGCGCTAGGCCTGACGCCCAGGTCGCGCTCCTGCCAGCCCAGGCCTCGCAGCACCACGCTCACGGAGTCAGCTCCTCGACGCAGGTGGTCCAGCTGACGACGGAGTTCTGAACGCAACATACGAAGCTCTTAGCAACAGATTAGAATAGTGGAAGAGAGGTAGTCTGTGTTCTTGTTTAGCACAATGCCTTCCTTCTGACTTTAGCCAAATCGCTACTCGCGTAAGTGCAAAACTTCGAGACGAGCTTTTATCTTACTAAGGGGCTGTTTCACCACCCATTGATTAATTTTAACTGACGGATAAATGTGATGCCGTCTCCGTCTATTCGAACAAAACAAACAGACGGCATCACATTTATCCGTCAAATAAATTTGATCAGTGGATGGTGAAACAGGGGGTAAAGCTATCAAATTTTGCAGTTAATCGAAAATTAATTTGATTTTCTGGGTTAAAATTAGAATGGTCTTTTATTAGAGTTGTATTTAGGAATTATCAGGTACCCCCCTCTTTCTTTCAGCCTTTTTAAAGCATCTTTGGTCTTCTCAGCAGCAGCCATCATGGAAAAGCCTGCTTAATACCAAGTGATATTGCAGTACTAAATCTATTATCGTCCTTGACTAAAATTGTCTTCAGCCTTATTCATATTAGCAGTCTCACGTTTCTTTAGCTCCTCAGAAGCCTCCTTAGCTTGGCCTGCAGTGACCATCATGGGTCCCATGTCAGCGGCAGTAGACTCAGTTGGAGGAATGGGCTTCAAAGACTTTATTTTATGCCTTTAGCTGTTCTAAAGCCTCCTTGGTTTGAGAAGACTACTACTGAGAGTACCGGCTAGTAGAGAAGCCTATTTCAAACCTACTGTTATTGCTGTACTAAACATACCTTCAGCCTTATTCATCACAGCAGTCCCACGTTTCTTTAGCTCCTTTGACGCCTCCTTAGCCTTGTCTGCAGTGGCCATCATAGGTCCCATGTCAGCGGCAATAGACTCAGTTGGAGGAATAGGCTTCAAAGATTTTATTTTATGCCTTTAGCGCTTCTAAAGCTCCTTGGTTTGAGAAGACTACTACTGAGAGTAATACCGGCTGTAGAGAAGCCTATTTCAAACCTACTGTTATTGCTGTACTAAACATACCTTCAGCCTTATTCATCACAGCAGTCCCACGTTTCTTAAGCTCCTCTGACGCCTCCTTAGCCTTGTCCGCAGTGGCCATCATGGGTCCCATCTCGGTGGCAGTGGACGCGGCGGTGGCGGCTGCGTACGCGTTGGCGGACGCGTTTCGGACGGTCTCGGCTACCTCCGACCACGCTCGGGCGGCGGTGACGCCGGCGGAGGCAAGCGCGCGGGTGCCAGCGAAGAGGCTAATGAGAAAAAATCGAGGTATTTTGTTGTTGGGAATCGAGGTATTTTGTTTGCTCGTGCTTAGGGGCAATTAATATTAAAGCGTATAAAGCAGAATAGAACAGTTTTTTAAAATTAGGCATTATTTTGATCGTCGTATTAAATGTTCAAAATTAAATCTAACACCTGCTTAAATTTATTAAAGGTCACTTGCACGGTCCAGGGTTAAAAAAATCGTTATGGATGATAGCACCATACATTTTGACTCTTCTTAACCCTGAGTTAGCAATTAACTCGGGGTTAAATAGTTAACTCTGACAAAATCCGAATGCGTTCAAGAAAGAGGAAGCGCTAAATTTTTTTCCTAATCCCCTGTGTTGATTATACGATATGTCTCGCAACATAAACCACGTGGAATGCATCATTCATCTCATCAATACAATTTAAGGCTATTCAAAGCCAAAGTATAACTTGTCTAGTTTAAAATGTCGCACCCCACCACCGCACTCACGCACAGGATTCGAAACTCAATTCAAGCTACAATAGAGTCTATTGTAGCTCAAATAGAGCTCCAAATCCCGTGCGCAAACGCGGTGGTGGGGCGCGTCATTTCAAACTAGACAAGCTCTAAATATGTAGTTGTTATAGAACCAAAGAGCTATATTTTTGGCTATATCTTCGGCCTCATCTGTAGTTACCACCAGCCAAGTCAGATGTCAATAGCTGGTCAGTTTTAAATAATAAAAAATAAAGAACAATTTCAAACATCGTCGTTCTGAGTAATCACCTTTTATACTCCTTCGCCTTGACACCCAACTCCTGCACATGTCTCTCGACGTGGTCCAGATACTTCTCCTTGTAAGCTGGTGTCAGGTTATAGAGGATGCCTTCTTTCTCCTCAGCTGCCAAGGCTAGGGCTTCAAGCTCAGCCGTGAGGGTTGGGAGCGCGAGGGCCAAGGTCCGCGAGTGGAGGATGGCGGCTGTCGCGTCTTCGGCAAGAGTGTTGTTTGACAGGGTTTCGACGTCCTGGAAAATCATCATTAAAATAGTTAAAATGACTTCTGGTGGGCTTGGTTTACTTTGAGTGAGACCATAGATCATAGGTATTGTCTAACGAACTCGGTATCACAAACGCTATCTTTAGTTTTTTCTATCAAACAGTACAGGATCATCATCATCATCATTTCAGCCGAAAGACGTCCACTGCTGAACATAAGCCTCTCCAAGGTTTGCTAAACAGACTGGTTCTGCATCATCTGCTTTCAACACGTTCCCGCAACCTGAACCAGGTTATATTTCCATCTTGTTAGAGGTTTACCTACACTGTGTCTTCCGGTATGTGGACGTCTTTGGAGAACCTTTTGCCCCCATTGGCCAGCAGTTCTACGAGCGATGTGCCCTGACCACTGCCACTTGATTCAACTGGTTGAATAGAAAGAGTTGGTGCATGTGATCATGAGGTTAGACTATACGGCCTCTGCAGCGTATCCAATAGTAGCCTAAGAAATATCTTTCTTCGTTGGAAAATAAGGGGTCAATTAAGCAACAAACATCTTTAGCTACCTCGATCAGCTTTGGTGGATTCGTAGTCTTTACCGAGAATACTTACCTCTAACACAAGCCGACATCTCAGCCCAATATCCCTTGCCGCAGCCATCCGTGGTCGTGCGTCTCTTTCCAACGCTGCGACCCTATCCCCCGCGCTCCACACGACATCGGCTAACTTCGGCAGGTCTTCGGCTCGCTCGTGCCATGACTCGGAGGACGCTTGGAGGTTGCGGAGGCGCCGGTACGCGTCATCCACGCTGTAGTTTAGCTCTTGGATGGCTGTTGATTGAAGGTTCGCCTGGGAAAGAAGAAAATTTTAGTGGGACAGCTTGGTGGGTTTCAATTTCCAAATGGAGTGATATTTTACAAGTGGAATTTGCAGAAAGGTCATCATCATTTCAGCCGAAAGACGTCTACTGCTGAACATAGGTCTCCCCCAAGGCTCGCCAAACAGATCGGCCCCGTGCCATCCGCATCCAACGCGATCCCGCAACCTTAACCAGGTCGTCGCTCCATCTTGTTGGAGGCCTACCTACACTGCGTCTTCCAGTCCGTGGACGCCACTCAAAAACCTTTTTGCCCCATCGGCCATCAGTTCTACGAGCGATGTGCCCTGCCCACTGCCACTTGAGTTTGGCGATTCTTCGAGCTAAGCAGAAAGGTCAACCTACCAAATAAATTGGGATATCCAGCATTACTGGGATTTCAACTGAGAAACAGGGCGACAAAATTAATTCAAATGAAGCAGAATTATTCAAACAGTGATAATAAAATGGTAACTCACCGCATCATGAACATCATTGGCGCCCGAAATAAAATCGATCAGTTTCACATCCTTGATATTCCTCAAGAGATGGCGCGCTTCTTTGATTGCCCTGTGAGCTCCCAAATGCTTTTCTCCCCTTGCAAAATCATCCAAAATGGCCACCTGCTCTCCTAACCTCTGCCTTTGCTTTAACGCTTCTTCTAACCAGCTCATGCTCTCTAAACTGAGGAACTTTGCCACTTCCTCTTTCCTTAAAGCGTCTTCCTTTAAACTGTAGACTTGAGTGAAAACATTATGCTCGTTGGCTTCTAAGTTGCTTAATTCTTGCTCCAGTCTTCTGGAATGTTCCAGGTCTTTCGTAAGCTGGCGTAACGAGTTATGTAATAAGGATGTGTTATGAGCGAATTCGCGCAAGGCTGGGTACGGTTGAGGAATCCGGCTTAGTTCGGTTAGGTCGGCGCGAGAGTTGAGTTCCGATGTTAGGTGCTCGATAGAGTCTAGAAGTGTTTGGGTGCAGTTGTCACAAGCTGAAAAACAATATAATGTAATTTATAATATACTAGCTGTTACCTGTGTCTCCGTCTGCGAAGAATAGGGGTATAAAAAAATTGCCTACGACCTATTCTCAGACCTACAAAGTTTTATAAAAATTGGTCAAGCCGTTTCGGAGGAGTTCGATAACAAACACCGTGACACGAGATTTTTATATATTAGAAGAAGAAGATAATATTGGTTTGACATTTGAAATTTGAAATTTACCATGAGCTTTATGATGAAGGAAAACATCTTGAGTCAACCACCACTCAAGAACGAAGAAATTCAATGGTGTGTGTGATGTTCCCAATCCGCACTGGGCCAGCGTGGGACCTACTAATAATTACTAACAGAGTCCTCTCATTCTGGGAGGAGGCCTGTGCCCTACAGTGGTATGTTTATAGGCTGGGATGTTAAATAAGTCCGATGACAATACACTAATCTGGTAGTAAAATTTTGATGGTCTGACCAGAATCGCTTCTGCAGGACGGAACTCTTCAACGGTTAATAGCATCGACTTGAAACTTGGTAAGGACATAATATAGTTTGGATTATAACGCAAGCACAGTCAACAAAAAGTACAGCCAGCAAAAAAAATTGTGTTAAAAAGCATTTTTGACGTGATAACGTCAATAAATCGATGAACGCCGGCTGCATACACGAAAAAGGATGACGCAATGTAAAGTACATGTAACGTTACGAATATTGCAACTGGCCTTCACTGCTCTGTAGGTGCATGTAACGTTACGTAACGTTACATGTACCTGCAGAGCAGTGAAGGCCAGTGCAATATTACATAATACAATCTTAATTAATTCGTAATTTTCAATGCGGGTGGTGCGGGGTGCGAAGAGGTGTTTGCGGGGGGGTTGAATGTTTTGTTATGACGTTGTCACGTTAAACTATCGTCCGTAAACCGACTTTACAGACAACCGGTTTTTAACAAAAAAAAAACATTATTTGAACTTACCTCGACAGCCTCCCCCGTCCATCCACAGGCGGGCTTCCTTACACTGGTCGCACTTGACTCCCGTAGCGAACTCCCGGCAGCGGCAGCGGCCGCGCGCGTCGCAGAGCGGCGACAGCGCGCCGGCCGCGTCGCACGCGCACGCCACGCACGCGCCGTCCACGCCGCGGTAGTACGCGGCGGCGCAGGACTCGCATTCGGGGCCGGCGTAGCCTAAAACACAAGAGTAATAATAAATATCACGGGACAATTCACGCCAATTGAGCTAGTCTCAAAGTAAGCAAAGCTTGTGTTATGGGTATGTGTGACTTTACTGGTACGTCCATGAGGCACATGTGCCTCATGACTCTATGAGCGTTTAATGCCATTGTGCCATGCACATGTCGAAAGAACGCCACACATTGCTTCGGGACAGGGAATCTGTTAAATACATATTAAACACCCAAGACTCGATAGCAAACATTCGTATTTTTCATACAAATACTCATAGACCAAGTTTCGTTGTCAGGTTCTCCAACTACTAGGTCAACTCAGAAACATTAGAATATATTAATTAGCCTGGAGAAGTTCCCCACTGTTTCTCGTTTACTCCAATCGTCCCGATTTTGAGCAGTTCCTTTCCAGTCCATAAGGTGCTTACATATAGAGGTAGAATATCTAGTAAAATTTTGCACTACGTTCGTTTGCGCCGATGAACTAATGGACGTCGGGGCGAATGTATTTTTAAGTTAAATATGTATTAAAAAAGGCACTTATTGATTGTACTTAACTTTGAAGACGCACACACGAGTCCTTCACAGGTCCGTTTTTGTATCCGTGTGCACCCCCATTATAGCTTACCACAATCTTAAAATATAAAGATTTTTGTAGCTATTGGTTTTGATGTATTTGTATTTGTTTTTTTTTTTTTTATTGAATTATTATTGAAATTAAACAGTTAAGTACTGACCACGTAACGGAAAAAGTAGCCTGTGAAGGTACGTCACAAGGTGGACTGATAACCTGGTGAAGGTCGCAGGGATCCTACTTACGTTAGTGGTGGATATGATGAAGCTTTCGTCTATGAAGTACACTCGAATAGTTCTTGGTACTGACTTCTGCAGTCTGGTCGCATTAAACTCACCAGGTTTACATAAACACTGCAGCCGTCCCTGTTGCATTGCGCAGGCGGCCGCGAAGTTTCTAGTGCGAGAGGGACACGGACATGGCTGGCAGCCGCCCGGCGACTCCGGTGCGCCGTGGTGACCCTCGGCGCAGCGGTCGCAGCGTGGACCACCCGTGCCAGCCGTGCAGTTCTAAAGAAAGAAGGTGATGACTAAGCTACAATAGAGAAATATTCTAGCAGATGTTACGCCTGGGACCGATGATGTTACATGGAGGTTGGCAGTCCGGTTTTAAAATATTTCCCTATCTAGAACTAGTCTGAACAGTTGATGCTGGTCTTGGTCTAGTGGCAAGGGATCAACAAAAAAATTGCAAAACACTTCAAATTGCAGCTGACCTACTAACGTTCTTCAACTCCCATGGTCATGAAAAGCTTAAGCATGAGACCTGAAAAAGACTGGACACGTCGAAATTGGAAAAAATATTGTAATAAACATGTTTAGACAAACCGCATACTCTGCATCTCAAAAAAAATTCTGATCTGTTTCGCCAGGTTCCTGGAGACATTCAATGCTTAAACTTGGAAGAACAAGCTATATTTTACTGAAGCTATTCGAATTCAGAAAACGCAGGAGTACTCCACAATGGAAAGAGGGAAAGGGGGAGGCTACAAATGAACTTCTTTAGTTTCTTCAGTCACGGCTTTCCCTGTTCTTTTATGCACAAGAGCTTTTTTGGGCAAACAAACAACTTTCAATCTCTCACTTTGATGGCTACTGTTCAAACTCACCAAGCAATTTCCAGTATCAGGATCGCAACTCGCAGCCCGACCATTGCAGTTACACGGCTGCGCTTCGCCCTCCAATCGTATGACAATGGTTCCCGACACGCTGTCCAGATGGACCTTCATCGGCGGCATCCAGAAGCCCACTGCTGGCTCGTGGCAGGACGGTGCTGAGTACCCGGTTGGACAGGAGCAGAGCTCCACGCCGAGGGCTGGCTCTGAGCGACTGAAGCCTGGGATGGCTGTGTCTAAGGAGACGTTGAGGAGTCTAGAAGAAATACGAAGAATTAGGTTATGTGTCAGTTTTGCATGACACCATGCGATGACATCTATGATTTCGATTCGAATAGTCATACACCATGCATGTAGAAACTACGCTCGTGTCAATGTACACCAGTAGATATGTAGCCTATCAAAGCTTCAGGGTTCGTTGTCGTACGTTGTTATAGACTTATCAGCGTCTTTAACGATCAGAGCTACCTGATTCTAGTAACTCGCGGGAAGGTTGTATCGACGAGGAGAACACGCTGTGTAAATTTAGTCCTTGGATAGTTGGTCCTTGGATGTACTGCGGCAATGAACGTATGGTACTTTCCGTCGTCAGATATTACTGCGTCAGTCGTAGGGTAACATTGTCTGTCGCTGGGTGATACTTAGTCAGTCGTAGGGTCATTTTGAGTTTGTCATATGATCACATGTGCCTCTGTGCCAGTCATCGGGTGATACTGCGCCAATTGCCAGGTGATAATGCGACAGTCTCCGGTTGATACTGTGTCGGCCATCAGGTGATACTGCTCCAGTCGTAAGGTGGTACTGTGTCCCTAGTTGAGTCAGGCTACTTCAGTTATCGAGACGACGAGACGTCGGGTAATACGACTGAGTCTTCGGATCATGCTGTGCTCTTTGTAAGTTCAGGGCGTAAATATTACGCGGGAGATGAAACACTGGTAACGTGTAGGCTTCGAGCTTCGTTATGGGAAGTACTCACAAGGCGTGGACTTTGTCGTCTCTCGTCGGCGCCCTGGTGGTCACGCGCACTAGCACGCGCGTGACGCGTCGCAGCGCCAGCATGAGCGCGGCGCGCGAGGCGGGCGCGGGCGTGCGCGCGCGCACCCGCCACAGCGACTCGTGGAGGCGGACTGCGTGCGTGTTGTTTATGGGAGGCACGCGCTACGGAAGACAACAAAAGGTTAAGAAACTAGCTGACGACGACCGTGGCTTCGTCCCAGCTGAACTAGATTAAGGGGCTGTTTCATCACCCATTGATTAATTTTAACTGACGGAAAAATGTGATGCCATCTCCGTCTATTCGAACAAAACAATCAGAGACGGCATCACATTTATCCGTCAAATAAATTTGATCAATGGATGGTGAAACAGGGGGTAGGTAAATAAAATAAAAAAAAAATCCTTTATTTCAGGCCAGCTGACCCATATAATTGTTAGTACTTACATAGTTACATAAACTTAAATTTACTATACTATGTTAGTTTATACATGCATACATTATTATTATTTATTTCATACTAAATACAAACTGAAATTTGGATGCACAGAAAAAAAACCGGCCAAGTGCGAGTCGGACTCGCGCACCGAGGGTTCCATACAATTTTATATGTATCTATGAACATCCAGTCTTAGCAGACCCCTGCTCGCTTGTCTTAGTGACCCTGCCTACGAAGCAAGAGGTCCTGGGTTCAAATCCCGGTAAGGGCATTTATTTGTGTGATGAGCACGAATTTTTGTTCCTGAGTTATGGATGTTTTCTAATGTATTTAAGTATTTATTTATCTATATAAGTATGTTTATCGTCGTATAGTACCCATAGTACAAGCTTTGCTTAGTTTGGGACTAGGTCGATTTGTGTAAGATTGTCCCCTAAAATTTTTTTTTATTTTTTTTTTGCTTTTCGCAATTTTTCCTTTATCTGTGCTATAAGGCCTTGCTTTGTACGAAATTTCAAGATTCTGAGTTCACGGGAAGTACCCTGTAGGTTTTGATTCTCTTGCGAGTGTCGAAAATGTGCGTTGGTTACTGATATAGACAGACATACAAAAAAATGTATGCTTTTCGCAATTTTTCCTTTATCTGTGCTATAAGATCTAGCTTCGTACCAAATTTCAAGATTCTGAGTTCACGGGAAGTTTGATTCCCTTGCGAGTTTCGAAAATATGCGGAAATTTGCGTCATAAACGGCTGTATCTTTTGATTGCGTTGGCTTAGATGTTTGATTTTTTCACAGCTCCAAGGGACAGTAGACTTGAGTATTTGATATAAATTTCAGCTTGATACCTCCACGCGTTCCTGAGAAAAAGGGTCTTGACAGACAGACGGACACACGGACGGACGGACAACAAAGTGATCCTATAAGGGTTCCGTTTTTTCCTTTTGAGGTACGGAACCCTAAAAAAACTAGAAAAATACCAGCGTTTCCGTGCATTCCGTGCCGTGTGCCATTCTCCTATATCACCACTGGTCAGGAGTCTAGACACGAATTTTTCCTACACATTCATTATCTCAATTTCAATATGTTATGGTTTTCACGGGATGACCGTAAAAAAATGAAGTTGAAAAATATAAAAATACAAAAAAAAGATACTTCATATCAAACTTGTTATTATTATTACTATTAAGTACAGTTGAAATTTTCACAGATGATGTAGGTAACAACAAATACTAAAAAACAGAATAAAACAAATATTTAAGGGGGGCTCCCATACAACAAACGTGATTTTTTTGCTCGTTTTTGCTCGATAAGTATTGATAACGGCAACAGGTAGACGCTTGAAATTTTCACAGAATATTTAGTTATATATTCACTTTAAAAATAAATAATTAAATTAAAATAAAACAAATATTTAAGGGGGGCTCCCATACAACAAACGTGTTTTTTTGCCGTTTTTATAGATCATGGTACGGAAACCTTCGTGCGCGAGTCCGACTCGCACTTGGCCGGTTTTTATATTACTAACTCACCTCGTAGTAATCCATCACAATATCCCTTCCATACATCCTGACGAGGGGGAACCTCGCCAGAGTCTCACCCCCCAGCGATTCCCCCCCTTCTTCCTCCACCCGGAACCGCAGCATCCCCCCGTATGACGTCACGCGGTCCCCCAGGAACCGCTTATCCAGCTCCATGTAGACGGGCGCTGGCGGCCAGGGGAGGGAGATGGTGGAGTCCAAGGAATGGGTGTGAATGGCTATTAGAGAGTCTTGGTCGACCTGTAAGAAATATTTATGACTACGTCAACACATTGTACAATACGTTTACTTTTAGTTTACCACTGACAGATGGCTTGCCTTCATTTCATTTCCAACTTTAACACCATACAAATAAAGTAGCTAATACAAAATCTGCAAACGTGGGTAACAGTATTCTAAAATTGGCTTTATTTGTAATAAAAAAACTTTATGTAATTTTACTGTACAGGGTTATAGAAAAATATAAACTCAAACGAGGAAATACTGCAAATTAACCCTTAAAAAAAGGGAGAGGCGATTTACCGACCACATGCATTGCTTTGAAAATTCAACCTTATTGCTTTTGTAATACGTCACAATATCCATTTTAATTATTGAAAATATGACTACCTACTTTTAAAGATAAACTTTATCAGGTATGCATTCTATAGCCGCTTTTGATTCTGTGGTAGTATGCTCCAGTAAATGGGGCCTTATTCCGATTGCAAGCCATATCTGTTTTTTTCTTGGCTATCGGTCGGATACCGCAGAAGTTCGAGAACCTAACTGAAAAGCTTGAGGTTGTAGCGTTAACTACACTATTTATGTATGATAATTGATAGAAGTGATAATGATACTGATTTATACTGATAAAGGGGTTGAAAAGGGATGATAAAGCAAACGACCGAATTGAATGCTAAATGTGAACGAACTGATTTATTTAATGCTGAATAATAATTTGATGTTGAAGTAAATTGCAAGCGTATGCAAACGTTTGCGCAATGTAAACTATGTGCTACTTTAATTATGTATATACAAAAATGTACGCTTGTCTGTACAGAGGTCCTGCGTTCGATTCCGGACAGACATGTGTATGAAAATTACGAATGTAGCTCGAGTCTTGGATGTTTAACATGTATATACGATCAGATGGCCTAGTGGTTGGAGAACCTGACTACGAAGCTTGAGGTCTCGGGTTCAATTCCCATGTCGGGACAGATCATCATCATTTCAGCCGAAAGACATCCACTGCTAATCATAAGGCCTCCTCCAAGGCTCGCCAAACAGATCGGCCCCGTGCCATCCGCATCCAAAGCGATCCCGCAACCTTAAGGTCGTCGCTCCATCTTGTTGGCAGCCTACCTACACTGCGTCTTCCGATCCGTGGACGCCACTCGAGAACCTTCGGGACAAATATTTGTAACAAAAATATGAATGTTTGTTCTCGGGTCTTGGGTGTTTAATATGTATTTACTTACGTATATATCTATCTATATAAGTATGTTTATCCGTTGCCTAGTACCCATAACACAAGCTTTACTTAGCTTACTTTGGGGCTAGGTCAATTGTTGTGAATTGTCTCGTGATGTTTATTATCTTTATTATTTATTTGTATAAAGTATGTTTTTCCGTTACTCACTGATTTAATGCTGTCACCCATAAGCAGCGTGAGGTGCGCAGGCGCAGCCGCGTGTAAAGCTGCTCGCGTCAACCCCGCCTGTGGAAAAACCATTACTGAAGAAAATATTCACGACTGGATCAAGGTAAATACCTATACCATAACCGGTGGAATGTAACAATCCCGGTAGACACAACAATTGCTTCTTAATCATACCGGAACTAATAGCACATTGTGTCTCAAGGGCTGTAAGTATAAGCCCGAGCATAGAGATCAAAATCCTTAAATAGTTGTTAAATCGTTTGAGAACACAATCTTTATTATTGTTAGTCTAATTTTCGTGACACATTGGTTATTATTGTAATTGTTATTTTTATACAAACGTAATTTAATGCGAGTTTTAATTCTAGAAAATACCTCTTTGCTTGAACTTGAACCCCTACCATGTCGATAGCTATGTGGTGGCACGGATAAAAAAAAATACCAAACGCGGTTGTTATTAAGACATTGTAGCCAAGCCCAGAAAAACCATAAAAGTGCACCTATATAGGTTCGGAATAGAATCCGAGTTATTAAGTGTATAAACGGCGAAATTCCTCAATCTGTTCTTGCAACTGTTACCTATTTAGAAATTAGGTACTTGGAACAATGTGGCCTGCCCATTGCTCCCTCAACTTACATTGAGTTTTGTCGGTGACTCTATTAAAACAAAATGATTTAGTGTGCGGAGAATAAGATAGATACAATTAGGTAAGTGTAACCTGCCTGAGTGCAGTGCGCGCTGCGTCCAAAGCAGAAGCATTCTGTGCATCCGGTGGGAGAGTCGGACAGTCCAAACGTGCCGTCTCGGCAGCGGTCACACTTCTCACCTACCACGTTCACCTGGGAAAATGATTTGAATAATTAAAGAAAGAAAAAAAAAACAAATATAATATATAAATAATTAATATATAGATAATTAATGTCTATTAGGGTGCATCTACATCTCCACGCGTGCATTTTATATACTCCTACGTATGATGGTGATATGATCGATCCGTCAGATGCATAGCAATCTTTGGTATATACGTCAACATCTCAAATGTTTTCAGCTTTTTACAGAGGTCTTCGAGGGACGACGATTGGATATGATTCATGGTAAAAGTTACGTAAACATTGTATCTACTTAATTCTGAACTTTGAGAGGTGGACAGCAAATGGCAATCTCACTGCCATTTGATCCCAAGAGAACTTCACTCGCAGGGCTACCCATCATGCGCACACACACACACACGCTCGCACGAGCGCGCATACGCATGCACGCATGTTTGCATGCACGCAACTTAAGATTAAGAATTTAAATTAAGTAAATTAAATTAATTATGTATAATGTCACTTACATACCTACATAAAATTTTAAGTAACTGTATCTACCTACTTTTGGAAGAGCGGAGGCTCTTATCACAGGTATATTTTTACCTAAAAAAAGAGGTTCCAGCCACTTGTCTATGTAAAAATGAAAATGGTTACTGAATAAAATTTATTATTATTATTATTATTTATTATAGGCTCTGAGGTGGTTCCAAGCTCTTACCTTGCAGGAGCACCGTCCCTGGTCGTCGCAGGGGCACACGCCAGCCTCGCAGCCGGCGCTGCCGTCGCCGTCGCAGGCGCAGGGCTTGCAGCGCGGCCCGAAGTGCCCCGCGGCGCACGCGTCGCAGCCCGCGCCGGCCCAGCCCGCACGGCATTTGCACTCGCCGGTGAGGGGGTCACACGTGTCTGGAGGTAAAGAAAGAAAACATTTATTCGTGATATACAAATTAAAATCATCATCATCATTTCAGCCAAAAGACGTCCACTGCTGAACATAGGCCTCCCCCGAGGCTCGCCAAACAGATCGGTCCCGTGCTATCGGCATCCATCGCGATCCCGCAACCTTAACCAGGTCGGCGCTCCGTCTTGTTGGAGGCCTACCTACACTGCGGCTTCCGGTCTGTAGAGGCCATTCATCTTTCATTCATTAGTTCTATGAGCGATGTGCCGTGGCCACTGCCACTTGAGTCTGGTAATTCTTCGAGCTATGTCGGTGTTATAGTAGCAGGATTGTCGTAGAGACCCTTTGGGAAACGGTGGACGTCATCCACCTTCACAATGATGAGATTGTAATGTTCAGAACACGAGACGCTAGTCGTATCTATGTTGATTGCTTAACAGAGGATGTTTTCTTTTAGTTTAGATTTCGATATACCCGATGATATCTTCGAGTGGTTGCTCTAGCAAGGCAGACTCACCTGAAACCGCGCCGGGTCCGCAGCCGCACGGCTTGCATCCGGCCGCGCGGGACCAGTAGCCCGGCGCGCACTGCCGGCAGCCGGGTCCGCGGGAGCGAGGTGGGCACACGCATCGCCCGTTGTCCGGGGAACACACCTTGCCGTCAGTACAAGGGGGGCAGGCTAGAAACACACGAGGTAATTGTCTCATTTAGCATAGTAAGGCCCTGGTTTCTCTGGCCCGTCACACGCGACTGGCGGCGTCTGGACGTGCTTCGCACGCTGTGCCACCACGCCCTCGGTCGCGGGTGCGTGACTTTTCAGAGAAACCATCCTCAAACATTCCCCAATAAAACGTTCGAACGTCGTCGGTCACCGGTCGCCGGCGGCGGGTGGTCAGAGAAACCAGGGCCTTAGAGAAACTCTTGGGTAAGAGTTTGAAAGCCCGCTTTCATATTAGGGCGCTAACAGTTTGTCAGCAGCGCGGCAGATCTTAAAAGTCTAAAAGCATTGCCTTCAACAACAAACGATCTCTTAAGTACATATGCCAAGATGCATAAACTATGTTAAAACTATAGCCTGTAACTTAAGCAAAAGATAAGTTTATAAAAATTGGAGACCCTTAGACAATACGGCCTCTGGAGTCTACATATAAATTTTGTTATAGTGAGAAAGGTCTATCTAAACGAAGTTGTACTCACGCAAGCATCCATGAGCTCCAAAGCCGTAGAAGCCCCGCAAGCACCGGTCGCAGGCGTCGCCGCCGACGCCGGGCGCGCACGCGCACTGCCCGCTGACGGGGTCGCAGGCCGCCGCACCCGCGCCGCACTCGCAGCGCCGGCAGCCGCCCTTGCGGAGGCCCCAGAAACCTTCCTGCGACAGGTTGGGTTAGGTCAGCAGATTATTATGATTATTAGGAAACCGGTGGGTTTTTAGCGGGTAGGCCTCCCCTTCTCCTTCCACTAGGGAAGGAGGTTGCGGGAGAGGAGAGTCCCACATAACCTCCGCGCCGTCCCCACGGCGCGGTCGTAAGCGTAACGCATTTTCCCACCGATTAAAAAAAAAAGTCAGCCAAAAGGAGTTCTTCTATTAAATAAATCATGGGACAATAGGGATGTTGACACAACCAATCATCTGACGTACTTTTATGAGCTGTCAAAACACAATTCTCCCAAAGAGTTTGATTGGCAATAGCAACTTATGATGTCACTTGTTCGCCAACTCTATCAACTAACTATTTATTTCTTTTAAAGCAACAAAAAATCTAATTTTGCAGTTACTAAATCGAAAATTAATCTGGTTTTCACGGCTAAAATTAAGCGTTTTTTTTTATTGGAGTCGTGTCTTCGAATTATTTTTTGTGAGGGCGTCAACATTACACCATTGACACCAATTGACCTAGTGCCGAACTGAGCAAAGATTGTTCTATTGGTACTAGACAACGGATAAACATACCTATATAAATAAATCTATCTAATCTAGGTATCTATCTAATCTATCTAATCTAATCTATCTATCTATCTAATACCTTTAAACGAGCAATTCTTGTATATATGTATATAATCAGAATCTCGGAAACGGCTCCAACGATTTCGATGAAATTTGGTATGTGGGGGTTTTCGGGGATGAAAAACTGATCTAGCTATGTTTCATTTTCAGAAAATCACTTTTACTCGTGTTCTCCGGCTATTTTTGTTTGCATTTGAATACAAAGCTAAATTTCGCCGGCTTCGAGCAGATCATAATGGCACAGTAGAAGTCGGGTGGCCGCGGATCCAGCCGACCTCGGTTCGATTCCACGATTTTTTTAAGGTTTTTAGTTTTTTTTTTTTAAGTTTATTTTTCATGAGAAAACGTCAAGTTTCTTCTTCGTCGTTTGTGCCGGGTTTCACGCCAATCAGAGCTATTTTTTGTCGCTTGATGCAAATAGATTTGGACGCTGTTTTTCACTCCACTGCTGACTGAAGCGACACAAAAATCAGCTATTATCTTAACACATTTGACTTGAGCTATATAAAAATACTATGGCAATGACTTAAACCGTTTTTCCTTTCTCGTCATGGAAGCCAAATGGTTTTTAAAGCTTTTTTCCATTTTCTATTTCAAAAGCTGATGGTTGGTTGAATTACTTAGCTTGCTCCGTAATGCACAAATAGATGTCGCTTAATGTAAGTAGCCTGTGACCGAAATGTATGAAACTAGTCGCTTAAAGCAAATGTCTTTCCACAAAAATATAAGAAAATTGTCGCTTGAATCAATTAGCCTGCAACAAAAATAAACAAAACACGTCGTTTGAATTATTTGACCTTAAGTCTATTTTACCTTAACAAAGCTACTTAAAGAAATTAGCCTTTCTCCAATATTAGGTGAACTGGTTATTTAAATTATTATTTCCTGTATATTTTAAAAGAAAGCTGTCACATAAATTAAGAAATTAAGACTATCTGTGGGAAAACGCTTGGTACCGAGTTTCAGCCCGAGCGGAGCTCGGTCGCCCAGGTACTACATATTTAAATACATATTAAATATCCAAGACTCAAGAGAGTTTTTTCACACAAATAAATATCTGCCCCGACTGGAAATCGAACCCGGGACCTCAAGCTTCGTAGTCAGGTTCTCTAAGCAATAGGCTGTCAGGTCGTATTATAGCCCGAAAACAGGGCTTGGGCCGTAGTTCCCACGCGAGCCCAGTACGGATTGGTAACTTCACACACAAACCATCGAATTTCTTCGCAGGTGAGTGCAAATTTTTTTGATTTTCATCGTAAAGTTCTTAATTGATAAAATGTCTTACCTAAGTGACATGGATTTTTTTTATTATTTTTTTCAGAACTGTTTGATCCCCCGCAGACCGCAGACTTTCAAGACTAACAAGATGTATGCAAGTGCGGACACTGTAATGATTCGGTATCGGCCGATATATGTAGTGTGCGCACTTGCATACATCTTTATGCAGTTTAAAGAGCCCAACTAAACTATCGGCCGATAAAAAGTTTGCAGTCTGCGGGGTCTCTTATCTCTACGGGACACCCCAAATCTAGCGATCGAAAAAACCCTTAATGTCAACGCAATAAGAGCGAAATATACGTCGATCAGCTCGGCTCCATTCGGCCCGCGTAGCCGAGCCGATCGACGTCTTTTTCGCTCTTATTGCGTTGACATAAAGGTTTTTCCGACCGCCTGAAGCCGATCCCACGTCGATAGATTTGGGGAGACCCTTACTCGTAACCAGGTTATCGTTAAGTTATAAGAAACTCTGTATACACAAGATGCCTTTTGAGATGGTAGATCACCAAGATGACCGCTTTGCAGCAAGTTCCTCCCAACACTCAGGATCGATAGCACAGGCATTCAGATATCGTTTGAGCACATCCTTAAAGCGCAGGTTATTTGAGGAAGAGCGTCTCACGGCGTTAGACTTAAAACGCCAATTACGTAAAGAGAGACCTAAGTTCTCCTACCTACACGTAGTATACATACAACTCTGCTGGGCAACTGTACTGTCACGCATGTAGGAGAGTATTTAAAAGTAAATTCTGCCTAGCCAGACATATCAGAGCCCGTGATAGGCGTCTTAATTCATAGAATAGTGGGGTCGCCGTCATCGAAACCGGTGAAGAGGACAAGAATGTTACACACAGAGACACCGTAACACTTACGCATTTGTAATATCAGTATTGATGGAATTTTATGGATAGAAAGGCAGGCTATAGCTGATTCGCGGAACGAACCACAATGGTGGTCTGCTCATCCATAATTCACCAGCTGTCAAGAACAGGTGACGATTTCTTTCGAATCTCGACGTGAATGGCCTCGATAAAGATATTTATTATATTTCTGGTCGATTCACAGTTACACATATTGGAATGCAGAGATCTTGAAATCAAAGTTAAAATCAAAATATCTTTATTAATTTTAGCCTATAAAAAGCATTTATCGAAGAATCTACCACCGGTTCGGAAAAACCCTGTTGAAAATCCGGCAAGAAACTCAACAAGGTATATTTCAAACAGATTTACAGTGTTTTTTTTTAAAATTACTTACATACCTACATCTAAAGTATTGGATATAAACATTTATTGTTCAGTCGCCATCATAAACATCGCAGTCTAGGTGCTCAAAAATATCTGAACACGCACGTACGCGATAGAAAATACGGTCGTGTTCAGATATTTTTGACCACCTTAAATGTTCCCATGTTTATGAAGCCGACTGGACATAAAATACATGAAATCAACAGATAACATAAGAAACGGATGTACAAATGCGAATTTATTCCTTAAATTGATCTCTCGCAGAAAATATTTGAAAGATTGAAACTACATCAGAAACAAGAGTATACTTAGTAAAAGTACTTAATGAGAACCGAAATCTAAAATTGTAGAACTCTGGATGTTGCTTTGCTACGGATTTTTGCTTTATTCAATGAAAGAGATAAATATAAGAAGCTTTACCACAAATTTGAATTAAAAGCTAGCACAATTTTACTGTAAAGTGCACAGTGAATGAGTGCGGTACTCTGAGGATGAGCTCTGGTTGAGTTCGAAACGCGTCAGTGTAGTTTGGTGGTGGTGATAGTTGGGTTTGTATGATTTGTGTGTGTTCGTACAGTGTGGAGGTGGAAACATTTTTTAGATAAACGTAGCTATCGTAAGGTCGCGTGTGAGCAAAGTAATTGTTTCATTTCATTAAAGCGATGCTGGAGCAAGAAGGAAATTTGAGTATACTGTCGAGGAGGATAAACCACATAAACCATATTGACCGGGTCCCTGACCGCGTGACATTTACCTAATGCTAACACATTCCGATTTAACAACTTTGTAATACTGACGGGATTTAATATCAAAGTAATAAAATTTGCTTCGCGCTGATGAGTTCACTGATAGTATAAGATCCGTCCGTAAGACTGTATATCTGTCATAGGGCTGTTTAACAAGGTCGTAACAGACAGACAGCTGTAATTTATAGGTTCATTTCATTATGATTATGAATGCTCCAGTTGTCGCTACAGCAAAAAATATTGAAAATTAAGCGAGGTCCCAAGCAGAGGCCTTTGATGAAAGTGGATATTAATAGATACGTCCGTCTATAGCGTATATTTCGATATACCTTTAAATGCGCAAGTCCTATCTGTACTGCCTGACTGTAGTACTGCCCCATCGACCGTTGTTGGTTCTACGAGCAATGTGCTCTGCCCACTGCCACTTAAGAGTTTTTAAATATCTATATATATTTAAGTAAGATTATGCCTAGTACCCACAACACAAGCGTTGCTTACTTTGGCACTAGGATAAATGGTTCAAATTGTGCTGTGATTTTATTTTTATTATCAGGCTAGAATGGGCTAGGTCTACACATTATTAACATCCTCGAGTCTACCCGCAAATATGACGCTAGTAAAGCGTCCAAATTGTCTGAAAGTCATTAAAAGGTAACCGTGGCCTACATCCCGAGGAAAATATGTCTAAACTTCTGCAGACACTAACATTTAGGCCCCGCCGCACATTTGCCGTGATATTTACAATAACTGGCATGACACCAACAAATAATATCTGCTCCAGTTGTTGTGCCGCGTGCTAAGAAATGTCAATAGATTTAATGAGAAATGTTTGAAAGACATTTATAGTCAACGGCTGCTAAGAAGTAAATCCTAACACATTACACAACTATGAAGTTTCTGAATAATTGTCAATGTGACCCATAGGAGAAAAAAATGCTATACTTACTGTTATGTCACGCGCAACAAGTATGTACCTACTTATAGCATTTATTTTGGTATGGTTGACTTTGTCAATATTCAGAAACTTCATAGTTGTGCAATGTGTCAGGATTTACTTAATTTATAATTAGTATTGAGTGGTATTGATAAGTATAAGACTACATAGAGGTAGTGTTAGAAATATTAATTAGGTATGTCAAATACCACGAACATAGTTTGTATGGCAAGTTAATGATTATGTAAGTGATTAAACTAATTGTTTTATGTTATATGACGACTGCGTTAGCCTAGTTGGTATAGTGACCCTGCCTACGAAGCAAGAGGCCCTGGGTTCGAATCCCGGTAAGGGCATTCATTTGTGTGATGAGCACGAATATTTGTTCCTGAGTCATGGATGTTTTCTATGTATTTAAGTATGGGTGTGTTTTACAATACCGAAGTACGAAAGACCGAATGTATTAAAACATCGAATGGGTCAAAACACCGACAAGATTTTTTTCTGAAACCGTAAACTTTTCAGAATTTATTAAAACGGCATCATACAGAACCCATTAGGTTAGGTTAGGTTTGTTTTATAACAATCTTAAAAAGTTAACGGTTTCAGAAAAAAATCGTGTCGGTCTTTTGACCCATTCGATGTTTTAATACATTCGGTCTTTCGTACTTCGGTATTGTAATACATACCCTTAAGTATTTATTTATCTATATAAGTATGTTTATCGTCATCTAATACCCATAGAACAAGCTTTGCTTAGTTTGGGACTAGGTCGATTTGTGTAAGATTGTCTCCTAATATTTATTTATTTATGACATATTTTTGAAACGTAGGCAATTCCCAGTTTGAGTCGGCTTAATACCCTCTACTTTTTCTTCCCTCGTATAATAAATAACAATTCTTAAAGCTATGATCCTTAAGAAATACTTATGTCTGCTAAGTTTCAAGTTTCTAGTTATCTAGGCTGTGTGTTGTTTGGCTCTAAGTCAGTAACTTTACTTTGACAGTTTATCATAAACAGAACTTCAGAGCGTAAGTTTACCTTTATTTTCAGAAATATCCAAAAATATTCACAAAATTTCTCATATCCATTCTATTTTCTCATTCTCATATCATATTCCACTCTTAACACTTAAACGGTTGAACCGATTTAGACGAAAGGTGAAGAGATAGGTTGAGTCCCGGGAAAGGAAAAAAGGATAGTTTTTATCCCGGAAATATGCATAGTTCCCGCGGGATAACGATAAACGAATTTCGCAGATCCGCAGAAGAACCGGGGTCACCGACATAACCAAACGGATTAGCTCGTTGAAATGGCAATGGGCAGGCCATATAGCACGCAGAACAGATGGCCGTTGGGGTCCAAAAGTTCTGGAATGGAGACCACGGACTGGCAAGCGCAGCGTGGGACGTCCACCAACGAGATGGACGGACGATTTGGTAAAGGCCGCAGGTTCAGGGTGGATGCAAGTCGCTTCCAACCGTAATGACTGAGCATCAATGAGGGAGGCCTATGTCCAGCCCGCAGTGGACGTCCTACACGGCTGAAATGATGATGATGATGAATTTCGCAGACGGAATAGAATATAAGTAGTATAGAATAGGAAATGATACAGTTAATGAATACAAGCGACTTGCTCTACAGCAACTAGCGCAGTGTGTCGCGACAGAATTACAATTCTGTACGGCATTATCGTTGCAGTTGGCATTTAAGTCGCTTTGAAGTAATAGATTCAGAGAAATATCTCGTTAGGAATGCAGTAAACTGAACCGGGATGTATTCTAATTTGCGAGTGCCTACATACGATTTAAGTTGATTTAGGTTTCTTGCAAAATTTGTTAAGCAGTATTAACCAAGGTGTTTGCCACAGAAGAAAGTTTCTAAGTTTTTTTATAAAAAACACTATACTTCATTTAATTTAGCATTGAAAAGCACAACAACATTATATTGCGTCTGGTCAACTACTTCTTACCTACCAAATAGTACAGTACAATAGTCTGGGAGCCGCAAAATAAAATTGTTTTAATGCCACATTATTTGCGTGTTGTCAATTGTTACTCTAGTACAAATTGTAAAGAGATTACAGTTCACGAGCCGCAATATAATGTCGTTGTGCTTTTCAATGCTAAATTAAATGAAGTATAGGTATACGACTATACGTACAATAGCAATGCTCGGCACATCAACGCCCAGTAGATGATACCCATCAAGCATTGAACTTGCAAATTGGTGTCTTGAGTTCGAATCCCGACGATACCTAACGTAGTAGTAATCTTCATAATTAATTTTTGTATTTATTTAGTTTTTAAGTTTCATAAAACAGAAAACTACGTTAAATACAAAATCCTAGTGAAGCTCGTTTGCCCAGGTACTAAGAAGTTATTATTTAATTCGTAATTTCAAAAGGAATTCATAGAGCTTTTATTTGTTTTCTAGCACGACTAACGCAAACATTTAAGATTAAGATCTCATAGCTAATACCAAGTCGAATCATCGACTTCTCTATATTCGTCTCTCACTAACTAACTGCGTATGAAAGAGACGTTATAATAAATTGACAAGTAACGCTGTATAGAATAGGGTGGAGCGTGATAGGTCGTGCTGCGTGCGCGCAGGCGCGGCGCGTTATCGGCCAATCGTTGATCAGATCGTGGAATAGTGAGAAGATTGATTGTGGTAAGCTAACGCGTCGTGAAGATTTTTATAAGTATAGTTTATCTGTATGCAAAACCGATGGTCCGATTTCATTTAATTTAATTCCTCCTCTTATTTTACCAACCAACGAACATCCAAGCGAGGGGAGCGTCGTCATCCATATGTGGTTTGTACTTATTCCATTGATCCGCACGAAGCGGTTTGCTTCGCTTTCCTAATATGAACTGCTAAAAACTACAAACTGAGGCGTATATCCCAGAATGGTCTAGTGCCCTGCCTAGACCGGCTAGTCCCCCAATAGGATTAATAGTACGCTTACCTCGCAAGTGTCACACGCTCGTCCCGTGACATGCAGTCTGCACCGACATTGGCCCGTTCGGATGTCGCAGGCGTTGCTCTCTGCGCCGAGCGACGAACAGTTACACCCTGCAACAAGTTCGCGAACATGTTACACGATGTGTAAGTAAATAAATAAATAAATAAATATTAGGGGACAATGTTACAAAAATCAACCTAGTCCCAAACTAAGCAAAGCTTGTACTATGGGTACTAGACGACGATAAACATACTTATATAGATAAATAAATACTTAAATACATAGAAAACATCCATAACTCAGGAACAAATATTTGTGCTCATCACACAAATAAATGCCCTTACCGGGATTTGAACCCAGGACCTCTTGCTTCGTAGGCAGGGTCACTACCAACTAGGCTAAAGCGGTATCTATTGGATGCTATAATAAGGTCCATCAACGATATGTATGTAATGCTGCAGGTGCATGGTGCATGGTGGATGCAAGCCGCTTCCATTGGTAATGATTGAATATCAAGGAGGGAGGCTTATGTCCAGCAGTGGACGTGGATGGTGATGATAATTGTGTTGCTTAACTTGAAACTCTGATAAATCCACCCAGTGAATTTGGGTCAATCAACTTTTTTTTGCTAACGATTTTCTGCTACTTTCTATGAAAACCGAAATAATTAAAAAACTGATTATTTTTCCTTATTTAAAGTATACTTTTCAAAACCCTAGATTTTTGTAGTCAATAATGGAATAATTGCCATATTTATTTTATTTTGTTTAGCTTCTATTTCGTGGGTGACCCAGAGGACAATGATGTCCGAGATTTGTATGAAAATAGTGGTATGTCCCCTGGGTGACCGGATTTTTTCATAGAAATACTTATTTTCTTGGTTTTCACATACGCACTATGATAAAAAGTCTATCTAATTACTACAAAATCATGGTTTCACTAACCAGAGATTACAGAGTTACTTGTAAAGGAGTAAATAGAAATTTACAAAAAAAAGTTGATTGGCCCATTTACAAGATTTTGGTATTAAAAGAAAAGTTAAATATTAAATAAGGGTCCATTCGGCCCGCGTGGCCGAGCCGATTGAAGTCTTTTCGCTTTTATTGCGTTGACATAAATAAAGATTTTTCCGATTGCGTCGATAGATTTGGGGAGACCGGTTTACTAATGTTTTGCAAATTATTTTTCCCAGACTGTTTGGCAAATGTTTAATTTCCCAACTGTTTATTTTTTCTGAAATTACTGTAAACTTTTCAGGATTGTTATAAAAAAAACCTAACCTAACCTACTGAATAGTCTTGAAATATATACTGAATAGTTTACAGTTTCAGAAAAAATAAACATTTGGGAAATGAAACATTTGCCAAATGAATCAGTTTGGGAAAAATAATTTGCCAAACGGAGTACACCATAAGGTAACGCTATTATTTCTAAAAGAGTTGTCGCAGCCTTGTGGTTTGATCTATGGCTCTGAAACAGACGGTCGTGGGTTCAAAGCCGGGCTTGCAAAAATGACTTTTTTGGAATTGATGATTGAAATGACAGTGAAGGAAAATATCGAGAGGAATCCCGCACATGCCTGCAAAGAAATTCATTGGTGTGTGTAAAGTTTCCAATCTGTACTGAGCTCGCGTGGCGAGCGCCCAAGCCCTTCTGGAGCCTCTCATTCAATTCAGAGGTGCGAGCCCAAGCTCGAACCCACGACCCTCTGCTTGAGAGGCCATTAGTCAAACCACTAGGCTACCACGACTATTTGGTAGGTAAGTATAATTAATTAAACTTCCAAAGCTATGCCGCTTGCACTTATAGCTAAAATGTCTGTTATACGGTTATACGTATACACATGGATGTTTGTATGTACATATATATATATATATATACCAACTTTATATAACCGTAACATTGTTAAAAACATCATTATTGGAATTGGTACTTGAGTAAAACATAAAATTCACCGTGTACAAATTTATCGCGAAAGCCAATATCAATTTGCTCACTCCGCTAAAAGCATGCTAATCTTTCTTAGCGACTCCTAAATGGGTGTGTACGTTATACAAAACCATTCATGCTATCTAATTTACTGTTACATTACAATGTAGCTGCGGTAAAGTTACCAATATTTGCATAAATGAGATAAATATACGTGCATATTTCCATTTGATTTTCACCTACAACGGCTACAACCGCGTATCTTACTATTTAAAGACTAAATGCCCGCCTCGGGTCAGCTTAGCGCGGGTGTTTTACTAATAAAAAAAACATTTTCTTTCGTACAAACTTTCAATAGTCTCAGTACTTACTAATACATAAAAAAAATAGACAAATCGAATGTAGAAGGTAAGTTGATTAGCCAAATATAAAATGATTTGTATGTGAAAAGTAGTCATGTCAGATGATAAGGTTCAGTTTAACATAAGTTATCACTTTGTGTAAATTATTCGATAGTTTAAGAATTATTTTTTTAAATATAAAACATTGTTGCAATAGAAAAAACCAAAGAAATAGAGTTTTATAATTGTTTAGGGTGTTATTTGTTCTTAGAAATAGATTTCAGTATTACCTGCAGAACTTGGCACTCATTTAGATCTCAATCCTTTTGTCGTTAAATAAAATCCACAATCAAGCATATTTCTAGTATTGAACTTGGCTAACATTTATCACATTTATGTTTTTGGTGGAATCAGTTCTACGAGCGATGTGCCCTGCCCACTGCCACTTGAGTGTGGCGATTCTTCGAGCTATGTCGGTGACTTTAGTTCTTGCGCGGATTTCATCATTTCTAATGCGATCTCGCAGAAAAACAACTAAAATCTGGACTGAGTTAATCCCAGTAGGCAAAATTACCCTCCAGGCCCAAAGAAACCGAACTTTACGGTATCTAATAAAATAAAATATATAAATAATAAATATCACGGGACAATTCACACCAATAATTGACCTAGTCCCAAAGTAAGCTAGGCAAAGCTTGTGTTATGGGTACTAGGCAACGGATAAACATGCTTATACAGGGTTATTTGTAATTCACTAGCATCCTTTTAACCCTAAACTCCTACCACTTAAACAAATCTTTTTTGTTTTACGACTTTTGTCATAACTTTATATTTTTGGTGTAATAACGTTTTGAAAATTTGAGTTTACCTGTATTTTTACGATACTCTGTGCCGTGTATGAAAAAAAAATGTACTCCATTTTAAAAAGTCGTATAACAAAAAACATTTGTTTAAATGGTAGGAGTTTAGGGTTAAAAGGATGCTAGTGAATTACAAATAACCCTGTATAGATAGACTAGCATTTGCCCGCGACTCCGTCCGCGTGGAATTAGTAATTTGGGCAGGTTATTTTTTTATCCAATTTGCTTTTTCATCAATTATGACTCTTTTTAGTTCCTCGATATAAAAAATAATTACCCCCCCGCACCCCCCCTCCCCCACAGCACCCCCCGCTCACCCGCGTTCGTCCCAAATCAAGCGTGCTTATAGAAGTTTTACTTCTAAAACCCCCGCACCTCCCCCCTCACCCCCATCCCCACCAAACCACCCTCACACCATCCAAATATCTTGAAAACGGTGCATCCTACGGCAAAATCAATGAAATTTTCATCCCCCCTTGAAATTTCCCGCACCCCTCCCCCGCACCCCTCCACCCCCCAGTGTTTTTGTCAAATATCTTGAAAACGGTGCATCCTACGGCAAAATCAATGAAATTTTCATCCCCCATTTGAAGCCCCCGCACCCCCTCCCCCGCACCCCAGCGCCTATAGCCTTCCTCGATAAATAGGCTATCTAACACTGAAAGAATTTTTAAAATCGGAGCAGTAGTTCCTGAGATTAGCGCGTTCAAACAAACAAACAAACAAACTCTTCAGCTTTATAATATTAGTTTAGATACATACTTAAATACATATTAAACACCCAAGCCCCGAGAACAAACATTCGTATTTTTCATACAAATATTTGCCCCGACACGGTAATCGAACCCGGGACCTCAAGCTTCGTAGTCAGTTTCTCTAACCACTAGGCCATCTGGTCGTCTAAAATCTAGAAATACCTAAGTCACTTCGGCCACTCTTATCAAACTATTAATGCACTACAAGCCATATAAGTTGCTGATTGGCATTGGTTAATCTAGGCGAAACACGCGAAATTATGCTCGCAGATAATAAAAACATGTTAAACTCCTTTTAGTGCGTGTTCCAAGTAATTATGGTAAAAGCTTTTGGTTATGTTGATAACGTTATGATAAACATGTTGGAACTAGTTGTAGAGTTAATTAGTAGTGATAGAATTGAATTTGTTGAGATAAAACGTCTGTTATGGTCTGGATATCTTCACGAGAACTTGCTGGAAGTTGTATTCTTTTTTTACTAATAATGCAGTGAAATGTATTCGGAGTGTGTTACCACGAACCAAAGAATTGTGGTAGTATCAAAAGAGAAGTCTCTTTAAAATTTGTTAAGACATTTTGGGAAAATATGTTACAGCAATTAATTTTTCGCAAATCGGGTGATAATTAATTAGTAATTTTTTTACAGCTCTCTTAAAACGATCTAACTTATCTATTTCAAAAATTATATTTACAGTTACTAGAATATAAGTGTTATATATAACAAGTTAGATTTGAAGTATGTTATTGTACCTATTTATTTTTTCAACTTCATTTTTATTACTTTTACGGTCCTCCCGTGTAACCATATATTTCATACTAAATAACTGGTGGTGGAGACCAGTGGTGGTGTAGTGGTATGGCACGCGGCACGGAATGCTGAGGACCTGGGTTCGATTCCTAGCATTGGTCTTTTTTCTGGGGTTTTTTCTGTGCATACTTCAGTTTGTATTTAGTATGAAATATAAGTGTTAGGTATTACGGAAAGAAAATAGATGATTAAGAGCTTCTGGTTTGAGCTAACATAGTACAGTGGACATTTATTCTTATAACTGACTAGCTGTTGCCCGCGACTCCGTCCGCGGAGAATAGTATTGGTTTGTAGTGCATGCTATGTATCAGAGATGGCGCTGTATATTGGTTTGTAGTACATACTATGTATCAGAGATGGCGCTGTATGTGAAAAAAGATTTTCCCGCTTTTCTGTTGAAATTTTTCCTGAATTTTCTTGATATAAACCTCACGGAGCCCGAGACCTTTCCAACGAATGCAAAACTGTAGAAATCGGTTCGTGCGTTCTGGAGTTATAGCGTCAGGAAGGAAAACAGACTTATTTTTATATAGTAGATATTTGTAGTTTAGAGTAGGTACGCTAGGAATTACGATGTTGATATGAAGGTGACGGTAACAGCGAAAAAGAAGTGAGCAAAAAGTACAACCAAGAAAAAGAAACCGGTGTTCTTATATCTCCACGCTAAAAAAAAGCTTAAAACATCATAGTCAACTCCATTTCTTCACACTCAAATTAATACATGCAAAAAATAAACTAACTATATTCTTCCTCTTGAAGCTAGCGCAGCAATAATCTACTAACAACTGGGTCAGACGTCCGTCAGTCTGTCCGTCAATCACGCAGCTCGGAAACAGTGCGTCCGTTTATATTAATACTACGTCAACAACTTTGTTTACAAGTAAACTTATTAAGACGCCTCATCAAGGCTTTCATACAGCTTTTGCAATATTTACATTGTTTTTGGGCAAGTTAGAGGAAAGTGTCATATTGTTAACTGACTAGCGTTTGCCCTTGACTTCGTGCCGAATTCAAATTAGTGGTGAATGATTCATTCAAAAGTGCAAAAACCTTATTGTACAGTAAGTATCTTAGAATTAATTACTTAATTAATTAAGAACTAAAAATAAGGCATTAAGTAGACTTTTTATAAGACATCAAGATAGATCCTCTGACCTTCATGATATGATAACCAGTGTTATGAAGATCAGCGGTAATAGAGATTGATTTTTTTTTTTTTTAATTAATTTACACGGCATTACAGCGAACCAATACAACGAGAAACCAGATTGCTTAATAACTAAGAATTAAAAAGAGAATAAAAATAAAAATTAAATTAATTAACATCAATTATACATACATAACATAAACTAAGAAAACACGTATAAAAATAACAATATTAAGTAGGCATACAAAAGAAAACAGCTGGACATTTTATTATTGATGATTGAATGACTAACAAAAACAACGCCATTTTCATACAACTTTGTAAGACAATTATCTCTTTATTTTAGCTTGTTATTTGTAATAAACTAAGTAATACTGATACCATTTGTTATCACAATTTACTTGGTACTGCTCCAGATTGGTAACATGGAGCAAACAATGACGTATTGTGCCGAGCCCTCGTTGGCCAACAAGCTGCGCCTGCGTCGCTAATGAAGATAAATAGAATCGATTGGAAATCGGGCTTGTTTTAAACGTATGCATATATTACAGTTTACTTTAGCTTTATTTAATAAAGCCGTTGCCCGCGACTCCGTCTGCGAAGAATTCGTTTATCGCTATCCCGCGGGAACTATGCAATTTTCCGGGATAAAAACTATCCAATATGTTAATCCGAGTTATAAAATATCTGTGTGCTAAATTTCATGAGATTCCATTGAACCGTTTTAGTGTGAAAGAGTAACAAACATCTACACATCCATCCATACAAACTTTCTCGTTTATAATATTAGTAAGATATTATTAATTCATTTTTCTACTCGTTGATTTTAATCTGTCAATTATGCGTTTATAGACAAAATTGCAATCACATACTTTTTAATCTTGGTAGTCTATGGCACTTCAGACTCAACTATAATGATTATTATACAACGCTCTAGACGACTGTAATAATTTCAAAATTAGAACTTAGTACTTCGATTGAGCGTCGTGAGCGCTTAGTGGAACGCACCCAATGTAAAGTTGGAAATATCTGGCAAATTTGCTTCCATTTGAACACACTAACTTGTTTCTTCTGTTACGTGATTGGTTCGTAATTGAAGTAATTGGCCAATCAGAAACAGTCTTATATACTTAGTCGACGTCTCATTAGTTCTTTTTTGTGCTACGAAAATTAAAAAGTTTTATTTGTTATTTGACGCGAAATCGATGGTGTTAAATAAATAATCCCTAATTCGAATTAAACTTGAGTGACAGTGACGAGATTAGTTTCGCCGCTACTCCAGAGGAGATAACTACTATTGCAGAGAAAGCAACGCTTACCTTGGCTTACCTTGTTGCCAGAAAAAACTAAAAAGCTCTACAACAGGAGTTATGCTAACTTCATGGAATGACGGACGAAAAAAGGTTATGTATGTACCTCGATAGACGATGATGATGATGACTCGTAGAAAAAGTATTGTATACAATAGTAACATAATTAGCTCTTAAAATCTCGTACCTTACTTAGGCCACTCGGCAAGCCTCGTGGCCTAAACACGGTACTCGACTTTAAAAGCCTTCATTATGCAACGATTGTATAAAATACTATTAAAAAATACAATACAATACGATACGATACAATACATTGCCTCCATTTGCCATTAGCCTCCAATCAGTCTGTAAAAGACTTTAAAGCTTTTTGGAAGAACACTAAAAAATTCAGCAACCGTCCGGGAGTGCCTGTGAGCGTTGGTGGGGTTGGAGATCGGGAGGGTATTGCCAATAATTTTAGGAAATATTTTAGCGTGTCACCGCCACAATAGGGTTTCACAGGGGAGCAGGGACTCGGTGCTGATACCATCACAGGGGATGGGGCCATTACGTTTACTGCAAAGGCAGTTGCATCTAAGATTAAGGCTATGCAGCGCGGCAAGTCTCCTGGTCATGATGGTCTCAGCATTGAGCACCTCAAGTATGCTGGTGACCATTTGCCTCGCATTTTGGCGAAGTTCTTTACTTTATGCTTGAGGCATGCATACTTACCTGCGCAACTTATGAAAACTATGGTTGTGCCACTAGTAAAGGATAAAACGGGTGATTTGTCTGATATGGCTAACTATAGACCCATTTCGCTGGCGCCTGTAATATCGAAAGTGCTTGATAGTCTGCTTAATGACGAACTGAATAAACATGTGAAACTTCACGATGCTCAATTTGGGTTTAGGTCGGGATTATCTACAGAGAGTGCAGTTTTTTGCCTTAAGCAGACTGTCAGGTACTATACGCAAAGAAAAACACCGGTGTATGCGTGCTTTCTTGACTTATCGAAAGCTTTCGATTTGGTGTCATATGACCTGCTTTGGAGTAAGCTCAGTAGGACTGGGGTTCCAGCGGAATGTGTCTCACTACTGAAATTTTGGTACAGCAACCAGGTAAATCAAGTGAAGTGGGCAGGGGTAGCGTCAACTGAATACCAACTTGAATGTGGCGTAAGACAAGGTGGGTTGACGTCGCCTTTGCTTTTTAATTTATATATTGATGAGCTGATTGGGGAGCTCAGCAACACACATGTAGGGTGCCATGTAGACGGTACATGTCTCAATAATATAAGTTATGCCGATGACATGGTGTTGCTGGGCCCTTCAATCAACTCCCTCCGAGTGCTTCTCGGAAAGTGTGAAAGATATGCAGTCCAGCATGGTCTCAGGTACAATTCGAGGAAGAGTGAAATTGTTGTATTTAAAGCTCATAAAAAATATAACCCCGCTGTTGTGCCTGATTTATTGCTGGACGGTGTAGCTTTGAAAGTAGTGGACAAGTTCAGGTACCTTGGTCATATTGTTACACAGGATCTAGTGGACGATATGGATATTGAAAGAGAAAGAAGAGCGATGGCAGTTCATGGAAATATGCTCGCTCGCAGATTTGCTCGGTGTACTAAATCCGTAAAAATAACGCTTTTTAAAGCCTTCTGTCAGACGTTTTACACGAGCAGTCTGTGGATGAGTCATACTCAACGTGTGTATAACGCACTCAGGGTCCAGTACAATAATATTTTTAGAATGCTGTTGAAGCTGCCGCGATACTGTAGTGCGTCAGGCATGTTTGCAGAAGCGCAAACAGACGGCTTTCATGCCCTGCGGCGCAAGAGGATAACCTCCATGATGCAACGTGTGCGCGGCAGCAACAACAGCATCCTGAAGATGTGGGCCGGGCGTTTGGACTGCCCCATGATGCAGCACTGGGATGCAATAGTCATAGGTTTAATTAAATAAATTAATTAATTAATTTTGACATTATTACATTATTTATCAATTATTATTTGTTATTAAGTACATTATTTATGAATTGCTTTGTTTTATTATGTGTTGTTTTAAATGTAAATTGTAACTTTATTAAAATTTTGATTTAAATTTTAATGTTAATTTTTGAATTTTTAATTATTTAGGTATTTGACTTTGATTTTTTTATTTAATTCTGATTTCGATTTTGATTTTAAATTCATATTTTATTTTATCTTATGCTCTTACTAACATAGGTATTAAGAATGTAACTAACACATTGTATATGGGACTCCTAGTCCTGAAATAAATGATTTTTATTTTTTTATTTTATTTTTATTTATTGACTCTTTATTGTACACCACAAAGAAAACAATAAAGAAAAACAAGTACAGAAATACATAGGTAATTCAAATAAATTGTCTAGTTAGGTGAATACAATTATGTAGTATTTCTATCTCACAAACAGTTAATACTGCACAATATAAAACACTAGCTTGTTTTAATTAGTCTTATTTAATTTGAAGTGTCCATATAGACTTTTTGATTTTCAATTTCAAATAATATATCGAAGTATTAAATAGACTTAGTAGTACCTAGGTAGTCTTTTCAAGTAATATTTTAACGGCCATCTGAGGGCAGGAGATCTGGTGACCTGACACACAGGATCTCCCTAGTTCGGGCACCAGCCTCCCCCACTCAAGTCTCCCAATTACAACTTTATTAAAAAAAAGAAGTTAACGTAAATAAAAAGAACACGGTGTAAGTACATAACATATATGTATTTATTGTATTACTAGCAACACGCCCTGGAGCGACGACCTGGTTAAGGTTGCGGGATCGCGTTGGATGCGGATGGCACGGGACCGATCTGTTTGGCGAGCCTTGGGGGAGCAGCCGCCTTCAGCAGTGAATGTCTTTCGGCTGAAATGATGATGATGATGAACGCGCTCTGGTGCGGATGTTAGTTTGGGGAATGTGAAGTGAAAAAAGTGAAGTTACCGCCTTTCATTTAAATACATAGATTTTTTATTTTTTTTTTACCTCTTTTTTCGAAGATGCACCTGAGGCCGCATAGTTTGTGAATAAATAAAAGCCCAATTTCACAAATAAAAAAAAATTCGTGAAAATTTCCATGAGAATCGTAAAATGAAACTCTAATAAAAAACAACGGTGAATTATAAAACGACTTTTCCCAGAGTCATTTAGCGCACGCAAATCGCGAAATGCCGCGGGCAAAGCTAGTTATATTCTACTGAATTGTTTATAACCACGCTATTTTCATGGCTTATGTCTACAAAAGTAGTTATAGGACCTCATAAAGACCAACGAGGCACCTTCACCAAGATATCAATAACGCACTTATCTATTTCTTGCTTCTTTAGGCATCGATGCATTAGACGGCCGGATACTCCGTATAGCCTAGTTGTTAGAGAACCTGACTACGAAGCTTGAGGTTCCGGGCTCGATTCCCGGTAGGGGCAGATATTTGTGTGAAAAATACGAATGTTTGTGCTCGAGTACGTATAAGTGTGTTTATCTGTGCCTCTACCATGAGTTACACTAGTTTACGTTGACCGTACTCGCTAGCGACGGCGTAAATGATTTGTATAGAGAATTGTGTACAGCGCCCCTAGCGGTCACTTACGGAAGTACAATTCTCCATACAAATCATTTACGCCGTCGCTAGCGAGTACGGTCACTGCAAACTAGTGTAACTCATGGTAGGGGTACCGTTGTCTAGTACCCATAGTACAAGCTTTGCTTAATTTGGGACTAGGTCAATTGGTGTGAATTGTCCCGTGATATTTATATATTTACTTATTTATCATCATGTATCACGATGTTTTCCTTCACCGTAAAACTCTAAATTTACTCTAAATTTTAAAGCTTTACGGTGAAAGGAAACATCGCGAGGCAACCTACAAATTCAAATATGGTGATTTCGAGAAATTACGGCCCAAACGCTCTCATTCTGAGAGGAGGCCTGTGCCCTACAGTGGGACTTATATAGGCTAAGATAACGAAACATTGCAATGTGCTCACGCGCACTCATTCATGATCATGAATCGTGAGTTATCGCCTCTCGTCTGTCGTAACCACGAGATCGATAACTGCTCATTATCGCATGTGAGTGACCGTAGCCCGAGCCGTGAATGGTATTGTTATGTTTATGTATGACATACTAGCCTTATGCCGCGGTTTCGCACGCGTAAACCAATTAGGTTTGACAGTCGATTGTCGTGATTCCCTAAAAATTCCCAGCATCAAAGTTGGTTAAAAAACTACCGTGCCAGAGATTTCCTTTTTTGCCCGTGGTGACCAAGCAGTCTAGTAGTAGGTACTATGGAAAGAAAATACTTCCCGTGGTAGAGCTTGTCTAATTTAAAATGACGCGCCCCACCACCGCGTTTACGCACAGGATTTTGAACCTATTTTAAATTAGACAGGCTCTACTACTAAAATTGTAGTAAAATATTTTCAGGCTTTTCTCGTAGTCACTCTCGTCATCTTAGAAAACGTAGTTAATAACAAATTTGAACATTCGATTATAATTTTTTAGCGTTTCGTACCTCAAAGCAAAAAAGGTACCCTAATAAGATCACTTCGTTCTCCATCTATCTGTGTGTCTGTGCTACTACTAGGGGAAGAAAATTTTACCCGTGGTAGGTACTACTGGTAGTACCACGGGCAAAAAAGGTCAGATTTAGTGTATCTAAAGCTAGCGGTTGAGATTTTGATATCGGGATATAAAGTAGTAAGTACGTTCAGTTATCTACATTCCAATTAAATTACATCTAAATCCGTCCGGCGGCACAAAATAAAAACAACAGAAGTCAATCAAGTGTATGTACTTCACTTTCACGGTCGCTCTAGGGTTGTCAATTATGGCATATGCACATAAAACTTATCGTGAAAGTGGCACTCGTTTCTAGTTGTTTGATTTATTGTTGATATTCAAACGGGAAGAATGGAAATATAAAATAATAATAATTAAAATACCTACCTACAAAATTTAGCGTTTGTCAATTTTCACTATCGACAATTCCTAATAACTTCTAAACGGATTATCCTAGTTATACAATTTCCATTGTCCTATCGGTTTTAGACCTTAACCTATCTAATGACACTAAAAACAACACAATATCTATACAAACAAAAAAACATGTTTTCAACTTACGTAATATTAGTGGCATGAATTTACCTTACAAAAATGTAGTTAGGTATAAGTACCTAACCACATTTTTTGTAAGGTAACGTTTATTTATACTGATTCAAAATAGGAAACCGGTACCGGTGGTAGATTTTTCGACGTTCATAGGAGCATCAATTTGATGCCTAAATTGAATAAAGAATTTTGACTTTGACTTTGACTTTGACTTTGAAATTATTATTACTTTGGGAGTCGGGGCGAGGTGCTTACCTATCTTCCTAACTATTCTATGTAACGTTAAAATGAACTATCGAAATACAACCAGATACCTACTAAACTTACCTCTCTGAAACCACTGGTAGCTTAAAAAACGACCATTCACCGTTTAGGGTTGAATTTAAACAACCGTCCACTGAACAGTTACCTATAATAACCTTTTTTTTGTTGCTCCATTATTGCACTCGAAAAATTCCACAGACGCGCGACACAAAATAAATAAGTACGCGCGACCACAGCGCGCGCCTCGAAAAATTCCACTGACGCGCGACCACAGCGCGCGCCTGACGCGGATGGCGATGGCGCTCGGACTGATCTGAACTGATCCGAGATATCGTGTCTGTGAACAGTGTCTATGTGTGCGTTGCTCGAGCGCACTTTGTATGTAGATTTATTTCTGTTGTTTTTATTTTGTGCCCGGCGGTTTAGCGTGAGAAAGTGTCAAACTCACGCACGCACATACAAACTTTCGCATTTATAATATTGGCATACCTATGATTTGCACCAAAATCTATTCGAGTTTATTTCGCTATTTAATTATAGCTAGACCGTTTAAATGAGTCCCCGTCCGCGCTGGACAGGGGCTGAGAGGTAAACGACAAAGGGGGCTGGGAGAGGTGCGGTAGGCAGGCACACGAGGTGCGCTCGCCGCCCGCATCTCTCCCGGCCCCCTTTGTCGTCCCAGCCTCTGTACCGCGCGCGCACGTAATCGTAGGAAAGGGTTACCCCTATAGATAGAAATAGTGGTAACCCTGAAAGGGAAATCCCTTCCTAAAGCTAAGTAAAATGAATTGGATACCGATTCGATAAGGTAAGCAAGACATTTGGGCTATTCAATGAACGACTAAGCCGTTCAAAGGATTTTTTCTGGGAAGGGGTGGACCGGTCCCTGCCGCGCGGGCGAGGACGGTTTAGCTATACTTACTAGATATGTGGCTGGACGTCTGGAATAAACATTACGATTTTTGTAAAATACCAAAATTTTAACCGCTAAGCTAGACACATTAAATTTTGTAAAGGTGTTCGTCGCGTAAGTTTCAGGAATTGCCATGGGAATAGCAGATCTAATGGTTAACGCTAGTGAAGCGTGTAAAGGCAAATACATTTTTAGATGTGCCGTATTTCAGTGATGTTTTATTAGCTGAAGACTCAAGGCCTGCTACAAATCAGTTCGAATTGAACACGCGCTCAACTACAAATTACTGCCATTAACACTGTTTGTTAATTACGAATGTGGGTCGGTTCATAGATCAGAAGCGTCGTGATTGGCTCCAACTTGCAAGCTTTGATAATGATAACTGTTGGGTAAATGTTGATTGCTGAAACGTTTTTTAAAGAATTTTCTACACCTTGCTGCTGTTACGTAGGACCCTTAACCATCAAAAAGGTTACAGAAGATAATCACGCACTGTCAAAAATACCGGCGAAATTCCGTTCATTGTAAGTATGTCAAAATATACGCCTATAAATGGCCGTATCTATAAAAATTAGTTTTTAAAAGCCCTGATTCAATTTGCACAGGAAAAGCAGTACTTTTTTTATTTGCTTTTATAATCTACAAATTATCTATTAACGCATTTACCCCCTGTTTCACCATCCATTGATCAAATTTTTTTGACGTATAAATGTGATGCCGTCTCTGTTTGTTTTGTTCGAATAGACGGAGACGGCATCACATTTATCCGTCAGTTCAAATTAATCAATGGGTGGTGAAACAGCCCCTTAGTCTTATGTAATGTAGCTATTACTTAGTGTGCAGTTTATTTATCTATCTACAGCGATCCGGGTGTCACCAACGGTACGGTACTGGCTGAAAATCATCGCTGGGGTTGCTATAAACGCCTTTAGCATTATGCTGAGCCAGTGTCCGATTTGCAACCGTATTACACTATCTTTAGCTTTCGTCTTGTCTTTTGTTTCGTAAAAATATTGATGATTGTGTCTTGTGTTGTTTTAAATAAATGTGTTTTCTTTTTTCTGATATGTTTCTGATGATGGTATATCTACCACGGGCGAATCCGCGGGTCAAAGGCAGTACTAATAAAGTAATTACAAAAATGTATCGGTTAATTCCTCTTATCATCATCATCATCATCATCCCAGCCTACATACGTCCCACTGCAGGGAACAGGCCTCCTCTCAGAATTCCTTTAATGAGTGAATCAAGTATCTATTTAATCATATTTCATTGACTATTTCGAATATAAAATGATTAGTTAACTATCATATGGCTGTTGTTCGGAAACACACAATGTCTATAAGGTCACGTTTTTTGGTTTATCAGGCAAATGAAAGGCCTTGGCGTGACATATCTGTATTGCTTACGATATACATAACATCTGGAGTAATCAGTGAATGAAATAAAATTATGAATGAGTATTATAAACGTTAAAGCACATATGATATGACACTGCCATGGGAGTTAGGAGAGGGTGGGGTGGAGGTCAGGTATTATCTCAAAGCAGCGAAATGCATTTGACACATTATACGTATATGTATGTAAGAAAGTCGTGCAAGTTGCATTTCACTATGGTTCCACGCATGATACATAAAAACCGGTTGTCTGTAAAGTCGGTTTATGGATGAAAGTTTAACGTGACAACGGCATAACAAAACATTCAAAAAACAAAAATGAAACCAGGCGGTCACCCATCCAAGTACTAACCGCGCCCGACGTTGCTTAACCTCGGTGATCGGACGAGAACCGGTGTTTTGTCAAATATCTTGAAAACGGTGCATCCTACGGCAAAATCAATGAAATTTTAATCCCCCTTTAATGCCCCCGAACCCCCCCCCTCAACCCCCTCCCCCGCGCTCCCCATTAAAAATTACCCGAGCGCTAGTACTAATATTGTACATCCTGGCGCGCGCTGCTTTCTTACTTGTACATCCTGGCCTTCACTGCTCTCTCTTGTACGTTGCATTGTACGTGTATGTACGTTACATTGTGTCATCCTTTTTCGTGCGTGCAGCCGGCATTCATCGATTTATTAGACGTTGACACAGGAAACAGGATAGAGCTTACATTTATCTGACAGATAGGTACTTTTATCTGGGGATTGAAAAATCGGCCCTTAAAGTAAAACTCTTTATTTGCATTAAATGTGTTAGGAAAAGGTCTTAAGAATTATAATTTTAAAAGGATCACACATTTAGCTGTATTGCAGCATGCCAAAAGACAGTTGTGTTTGCTGTATACTTGGATCAGCAAAAAGCGCAATAGTAGTACATTACTACAGAGGCCGGGAAGTAATGGGTTGCCGGCTAAGTAGGTTTGACATGATACGAGGCCGGCAACCCCTGTTCCGGCCGAGGCTTGTATAGCGCTTTTCTCAAACATGCAATGAAATAAATAATAATTTCAATAAATCAAAATTAAGAACAAAGCAACTATTTTTTTAATAGCTAAATTAAATACCATGATGACATAGATTTATATATAAACGTCCTGATGCTGTGTCACATAAAACTATAGACGATCGCTTTCCCGGCCTAGGCCGTTTCTGTATGAAAATCCATTACATAGCAGCGTCTAACCGCGCCTGCAACGTGATACGTCCCGGCCTATTATTTGTAACGTAAGGTTAACATTTCATTGCATCTTTGAGAAAAGGAATTTTACTGTTGTTTTGGTAGAATGCACGATAGGGTCGCAAAAAACTTTCGTAATGTAATAACACCGTTTTTTTGATACATAAAATACACGTAGAGTTCAAACTATTTTGACAACCTGACCTGACTTACCAGCACAACCGGCATTCTCCAATTTAAAATTTCACAATCACTCACTATTAACCTTTTATTCAGCACTAAAATTATAATCTATGGCTAAATTATTTTAAAACCTCACGTATAATACCGGCCAATGTTAAACGTGGTCTTTATCGATTCATAGGTTTTTACTAGTTGTAAAAGCGTCGTAAAATTGGGAAGGCAAACGCTTACCACTTTGGTTTTATGGTGAAATTTACTAGATTACATAAATGTAAAATTACTATAATAATTGGAAGTATTTTGTACATGCGTCATAAAATGTTTATGATATTTATATTACCGCTCTACATACAGCACAGCACGACTATGGGTATGAGCGACCGGCGGCGAGGAGAGTGACTTTCTAAATACATTGCTTGTGTTCCCAACAAGCTGATATGCGGTCCACATCTCGAGCGCGCAATGAAAAGAAAAGTGTGACAAACTTCCTCTTTTTAAAGCTTTTGTACATTTACCGAAGTTTTTTTTTTATTTTATTAAATGGCGTCTGTCCAATTGGACAATTTGACACCAAAGTTACCGAAGGAAGCAAGCACCAAATTTCAAGTCTACCCGACCATCGAAATGCCAAACTTGCTTGCAAGAATGCCAATAGAAGCGTCCCTGTTTTAGCTTGCACAAAAATGCTTTCGTAAGTAAGGTGGACATCAGACTATTCTCTACAGGTCGCATTTCTCAAATGATTCTCGTGAAATTTTGTGAGCAGGTTAATTATATGGATTTTATTGATTTTTCAGTTTTTGGGTGACTTTTGTCAAAATGATAGCTGTGGAGGTTAAAATCGTGAGAAATTCATATTTCAGCCATTTTGCGAGATTTACAGCTCACAAAACCATAGAAAACCAACAAATTAAAAAGTATTAAAAACTTATAAAATAATAAATAATAATAATAAATATTAGGGGACAATCTTACACAAATCGACCTAGTCCCAAACTAAGCAAAGCTTGTACTATGGGTACTAGACGACGATAAACATACTTATATAGATAAATAAATACTTAAATACATAGAAAACATCCATAACTCAGGAACAAATATTCGTGCTCATCACACAAATAAATGCCCTTACCAGGATTCGAACCCAGGACCTCTTGCTTCGTAGGCAGGGTCACTACCAACTAGGCTAAATAGGTCGTCAAAGTTAATATTAGTCCGCTCTGGATTGAGAAATGCAGATGTCATCATAACTATGTCATTTTGTCATCGAGATAACGGCGTTAATTTAATTCGAAATCCTTTTCAAAGCGCTATTAAGCTCACAGTTGTCACAATTTATTAACTGTCCCACGATAATTGACATGAATATGCAATGCCTAGTAGCACAAAATGCTTTAAGTGTCAATTAAACTAAATATTTTTACCTGGACTCTGACATAGCACAATAAAATCACACACATAATCTAAACCAAACATCACACAACTCATCTCAATTCGAACGACGAATCAGCGTCATTTGTTTTTTCTTTCATAATTTTATTTTAATGGCGACTACGAATGAAGATAGCCCGTTACATTTATTGACGTAGAATATAATAAAGGTTTTATAACAAAATTATAATGCGACTAGGTAAGACGAAGGAACTCTTTTATTACCCAGTTTGTAAATTTCATTATGCGAATGAATAAATAAGTACTGTATACTTTTGATTCCTTTTCGTAAGAAATGTGTTATAAGGCATGAATAAATCTGTTTTTGTTTGTATTGAAACATTTCCTTACTGTATTACCTCTAATTCTAGACAACTTAAGAACTTAATAATTATGTTTAACATAATGTTAGTTCACTGAAAACTGTTATTTTATACCTAAGACGTATTATTACAATGAAGATCTGTCGTGTCATTTCAATTTTGTGTGACTATTCTTGTTAGGTACGGTCAGCTGCCGACAAAAAGGTACCCCCCAGAGTGGTTACCGCCGTTACAAGGGGATACCTATTCTCAGCAGAGCAGCTGACTGTACGTACCTACACGGCAAACTTGGGCAACGTAATTCAAGCAACACCCCAATTACCGATCTAACTCGTGAAAGTTATTAGCATAGTGCTCAAGAGTGGCTGGTTCGCTCCAGATTGCCTGACCCCGGTACAAAGAAAGTGGTGCCGTTGAAACACCCTATGGATAAAGCGGTGTCCATACTGATGTCAAAAATGCATGATGGTGAACTAGCCGTGGCAGCCTAGTAGTTTGACCCATGGCCTCTCTAGCCGGTCGTAGGTTCATGCCCGGCTCGTACCTCTAAGTTTTTCGGAATTTATGTACGAATTTACCATGATCTTTACGCTACAGGAAATATCGTGAAGAAACTTACACCTGTGAAGTAATTCAGCGGTGTGTGTGAAGTTCCCAATTCGCACTGGGCCACGTGGGAACTACGGCCTTAGCCCTCTGATTCTGAGGATATAACAACAAATAAAGAACAGAATAAAATAAATATTTAAGGGGGCTCCCATTGCCTCCCATACAACAAACGTGATTTTTTTGGCGTTTTTATAGATGATGGTACGGAACCCTTCGTGCGCGAGTCCGACTCGCACTTGGCCGGTTTTTTATAACTAAAACATAGAGGTGCAACTTATACTAAGCGTACAGTACGCTTAGTATAAGTTTTACTTCACCAAAATACTTCTCGATCGCGTTTACGTAAAAAAATCAATTACTAGGGAAACATGGACAGCGCCTCCACGCGCGCGCGTCCATGTTTCCATAGAATTGAAATTTTTACGTAAACGCGATCGAGAAGTATTTTGGTAAAGTAAAACTTATACTAAGCGTACTGTACGCTTAGTATAAGTTTTACTTCACCAAAATACTTCTCGATCGCGTTTTCGTAAAAAAATCAATTATTAGGGAAACATGGACAGCGCCTCCGCGCGCGCGCGTCCATGTTACCATAGAATTGAAATTTTTACGTTAACGCGATCGAGAAGTATTTTGGTGAAGTAAAACTTATACTAAGCGTACAGTACGCTTAGTATAAGTTTTACTTCACCAAAATACTTCTCGATCGCGTTAACGTAAAAATTTCAATTCTATGGAAACTTGGACGCGTGCGCGCGAAGGCGCTGTCCATGTTTCCCTAGTAATTGATTTTTTTACGTAAACGCGATCGAGAAGTATTGAAGTGAAGGAAAACTTATACTAAGCGTACATGAGTTCACAGTGACCACACTCGATAGCGACTGCGTAAATGATTTGTATGGAGAATCCATACAAATCATTTACGCAGTATAGCTATCAAGCACGGTCACTGCAAACTCATGGTAGTGGTACTGGTTAAGGTTGCGGGATCGCGTTGGATGCGGATGGCACGGGACCGGTCTGTTTGGCAAGCCTTGGGGGAAGCCAATGTTCAACAGTGGACGTCTTCCTGCTGAAATGATGATGAATGATGAGATGAATATTAGTAAAGGAAGTAAGGATCTAACGGAGCGTCGTGTGCGCACCTTTACAGTGCAGCTGCGCCCGCGGTCAGTAATTATCACGCATTTTGCACCCGACACTGTTTGCACAGCAGACTGTTATTTAGGTTTAGCTGTCTAACTATAGGGCATGAATAAACTTCAGACGCAGTCTCCCAATAGTGCGGCAAGGAAACCATAGCTTGTGATTTAAAACATTTCTTAGAATAAAGTGAAACTTGGTGTTTTGAAAAGATCGCCAGTGCCCATGAATACTGACAATTTGAGGAGAGTCACTGATGTGTTGCCGGTCTTTAAAGGATGTACAAACCCTTCTTATGAAAGCCCCGATGTCATAATGGCTTATAAAGTATGTGCGATATTTTTGTATTTTTTCCCAAACACCCGAAGGAAGGTCATGTTTTTCGAGTGTATGTATATCAATTTCTTTTTCACCTTCTGTAGCGTCGTAACTGTCAGAGTGACATAAGGCATTGTATGTTTTAATATTATTATGGCGTCTGTGAAAAAAATATGTAGGGGGATTCCAACTCTCTTCCTTCCAACTTCGGTCCTAAGGCTAAATATTACACCCTGTATCATTTCATTATGCACAATATAATTAAGACAGACAAAATCTGAAATAATTTTTAAACAAATCTCAGGTGCTAGTTTTACTATAACAGCTATACATACAGTTAGCATATTAAGTCATGTAACTGGTTCGACAGGGTTTCTTACGCCTTGTTGAACACTTTTGTGTTTATTGTCGAAATGAGAGTAACGGAGCGAATCACAAGCGTCGGATACTGACATGCACGACCTTGGTAAAAATAACTATGGTTTCCTGAGCCTTTGATTTCTAGGTATGGTATTCTTAGAATAGTTTAATTTCTTTCATAATCGGGGAAGCAACTTTTTCGCCTCTTCCACTGTCAATTAGTACACGTTTTTTCACGTACTTATTCATAAGTTAAGAGTAATAAATAAAAAATTTGTAATTTAAAAACTGTGGTGACCAGGGGCTAAATCCAGGAATGGCCCAACACGGTGTGCGAGCGGTAATTCGATCGTTTGGGAGAGGAAAGGGATGAACTGCTATTCAGGAACGCCAAAAATCACTGGTTTGCGAGAGGATTGGGATTGGGATGAGCTTTATTTATTTATTTATTTATTTACAAAGCGAATTAACAGGATTGTAAAAGAAAATGACATCGGGTCTTTCAAGAAAAGGGTTTATTGAATACTTCTTTTCAAGGCCGATAACAGATCAGTGACTCCTTGAGTTGTTGATATTCATGGGCGGTGGTGATCATTTTCCATCAAATGACCGGCTTGCTCGTTTGCCTCACTCTCATAATAAAAAAAAGATCCTTCATCTACCTTGGTAATTAAACTTTCTTCTTACTTCAAGTGTCCTATCTACACATGGTATATACCTACTGAGACTGCGCGTGCGCTCCAGGAATGCGAATCGTGACTCGCGCCGACGGAAGCGGCAGTGAGGTACTTCGTTAGTAGGGATTACCTTTACTAATACATGCGAATGCAGCTGTATATTCCAACTACACTAACTGCCGTACAGTCAACAATTGATTCCTAAGCCACCATAGAACCTTATAATTTTGTACGTCATTCAATAAGTAATTTATAGACAAATAAAAAATATTCACTAACATTAATTTCCAAATTTCCATAGTGGCCCAGAAATTAAATAGGCTGAGAGATGTGTGATAATTAATTTTATTAAGTTATTATTAAAGAGGGATAAATTTATTTACACATAAAGCAAGCTAGGCAAGCGTGCTCCATCGTATTTAAAAAAAAATTCGATACAAAGGAAAAAATATAATGGTGATTATCGACGTAGTAGTTTAAAATCAGAGTGTTTTTACATCTAGTATCTAAGGGAAATGGTCAGTATCCAATTACTCGTAAAAAATAAAATAAAAATAAATAAATATCACAGGACAATTTACACCAATTGACCTAGTCCCAAAGTAAGCTTAGCAAAGCTTGTGTTATGGGTACTAGGCAACGGATAAACATACTTATATAGATAGATACATACTTAAATACATATTAAACACCCAAGACCCGAGAACAAACATTCGTATTTTTCATACAAATATCTGCCCCGACACGGGAATCGAACCCGGGACCTCAAGCTTCATAGTCAGGGTCTCTAACCACTAGGCCATCTGGTCGTCTAACTCGTAATATCATAAATGAGAAATTTTGTGAAGATGCTTGGCTGTTAGTCAATCACACAATAACGGCTACCCGGATTTAGATGAAACTTGGCGTACAGATAAACTAGAATCTGGTTAAGACAGAATACGCGCACCTCTGGGTATTTTAAAAGTTACGTACGAAATTAAAATACATTTTAAATTTATCATGAGCTTTACGGTGAAGGCAAATAGTGTGTGTGAAGTTCCCAATCCACACTGGGCTCGCGTGGAAACTACGCCCCAAGCCCTCTCATTCTGCGAAGAGGTAAGTGCCCTGCAGTGGGACGCATATAGATTGGGATGATGATGATGATGATGATGATGGTGGGCAGACATAGATATGCAACTATAACCCGTTCCGTTACTATATCTTTGACTTTATCTAGCGGTTAAAAACCACTTAATACCGACTCCGGAATCGATGGTCGAGCTATTCTCAAAATCCGCGACAAACATTTGCCATTCCATGGAGAGATATATGACCACATTACGCTGTGGGAAATTGTTAAGCAATAAAGCTGAACGTTATAGGGGATAGTTTACTACCGTTTGCTGGGGCAACTCTTCGTTCCCAAGTCAAAATCCTAGTCAAAGTCTTTGTTCAATTTAGGTAACACTTCTAACATGATAATAACTCTATTTGGGTGGTAGTTCGATTTGGTACATTAATTAACGTGCATTATACTAATGTACGATCTGATAATTAATGCCCTCGAGTAATTTGCCATAAGGGCCTGAATTATCAGTATTGATCGGCGAACGGTAGCATCACAGAAATAATAATAAAGAGGATTTCTTTATTATTATTTCTGTGGGTAGCATTTTGTGCCACTTTGACGTCCAACGTAATGACTAATATAGATAAGTTTGTGTTGTTCAAAATAAAACCATAAGTGTATATTTTTAATTAAAAACTTCCTAAACTTAATTTGCTATTATTTTCAATCGATTCCTTATAACATTGAGGATATAAAGAAGTGAGAGGTGAATTAAAAACAAATCTCGATAAAAAACATACTTTTTTAATAATTAGTATAATAAGTTTTGCACGAAATATAAATAGGTACAATCATACATATCTATGTAATTAACCGGTTTTATCTGGTCAAGATTGCGGGAGCGCGTTGGATGCGGCTGGTGCAGCACCGATCTATTTGGCGAGACCTATGTGCGGCAGTTTTCGGCTGAGATGATGATGATGATCCATGTAATACTTACGTCTGAAAATTGCTCCCAGTCGCCGATCACTAATTATCAGGTCGTGCATTATTGTCATAAAAGGGATCTCTTCCAGTAACCGCTCACGTTTAATAGCAGTGCAGGCTAAGCCCTATTCTGCTAATCCGACGCAAAAAAAAACAGGATTTGGTCGTTTTCGGACATAGGCCCTTTTGGCTTAGCACGGCAGTAGGTATTCTCCTCGCATAGCTACAATATTCATTCATAAGAACTATGCGCAGACGCACGATCATGAGGCGATACGATCTGCGCAAGAGGCCTACGGGGTCAACAGAACTAATAAAAGGTTTTTATAGGCTCAGTAGGCTTTATACGAATATTTAAGAGGCATTTCTCAAATTTCACATCACATCTACAGCTTAATACGTTGCCTCGCTTGCCAGTGTATGCGGGTTTTCTCAACTTGTCTGCCATCGCCAAGAAGCTCATGGCGAATAAATTCCGAAAAACTCAGAGGCGCGAGTCGGGATTTGCACCACGACCCTCTGCTTAAGAGGCCATAGGCCAAACCACTAGCCCACCACGGCTTTTTACTACTACGGGTGGGAACTATGACCCAAGCCCTCTCATTCTGAGAGGAGGCCTGTGCTCTGCAGTGGGACGTATATAGGCTGGGATGATGATGATGATGAATTAATAAGTAATTTCAACAAATCCGTCCTTATTCCGACCTCTATGCCAAATTTCCTCACAGGGGTATTTAGTCAATCTAAAATTATCTACAGAAATATTCCATCTTAAATTTAAATATTTGGTCATCTCTTACGGCACGATAATTACATTAAGACAATAATAGAAGGAAAAATTGAAGGGAAAAGGAAAAGGGGAAGACGAAGAACAGGGTTAGACTTGGCTGGAAGGGCCCGAGTGGCTGACAAGCCCAGAGCCTGAGACTAGAATGACTAGATGATGGTAGATGGGATATATACTGTCGGAAAATACTGCCCCCCGCAAGTCAGGCCCGTGAGGGGCCCACGCAGGCTAGGGCCCGGCTGGCAAATGCCACCTCGACTATATGGCCAGTCCGACGCCGGAAGAAGGACATAAATGGAGCAAATAAAAGAAAAACTAAATATTTTATTATATAAAGTGAAAGAAAAAGCGGAACGTAGAATAAGCTGAAAATTACTCCATCGACAAGAGCCCAGTACGAGTGAAGGAAAACTTATACTAAGCGTACAGCTCTTAAATATATGATGATGATGGAATTTAAATCACCTTCTATAGCGAATTGGGCTTAGCATTTGAAATACTGCAACCATCATAAACCAGACACTATATGTGTATAGGTGTATACACTCCATTCATCGGAGACTCGTAAATATAGCTTTGGCACTTATATACATAGTTTATGTAACCGGTCACCGACCTTAAGATAAGCTAAATGCACACAGGATTCATGAATGAAGCTGAGAGACTGGCACAGCGCGTGACAGCTAATGCACTTATATTAAAAACCGCTATAGTTTTTTCGAGTTTTGCATGACTTTTTGAAACTCTTTAGAAAAATAATAATGAATAATAAATGTAGAGTAAATAGGTTGTTACTGAACTAGAGTGAGATACTCCTTTGGCCTCATCTGCACTTTTGATCACGGAAGATAGACAATCACAGGTCAGTTTTATATGTAAAAAAAGTGTCACAGGAAATTTGGCACTAATTGACTCCACTACACTTAAAGTTTGTGTTATTATGGATACCAAATAATTTATTAAATCAGGCGGCAAGTCAAAATTCTTTATTCAATTTAGGCATCAATTGATGCTCCTATGAAAGTCGAAGAATCTACCACCCGTTCGGTAAAACCCTGTTGAGAAGAAACCGGCAAGAAACTTAACAAGGTATATTTTTTCAAAACAGTTTTTTAAATTACATACATCTTTTTACTTTGCGGAGGTCCATATTAATGAACTGCGACAATTAATTTTGCTCACCCGCGACCAACCAACCAGCAACCAAGTTATGGATACCAGGCAATGGATAGACATACTTAAATAAATAGATACGTACTTATATACAGTAAAACTTAATTGTTAAAATTAGTCTGATAAAGGATGTGCTTGTTGAAATGAAATCACAAACTCTATGTATGTACGGACACACATACGTAAATTGTCCAGCAATAACTGAGTTAGAAACTCTAGTTTTTCACCATTTAAATTTCACTCTGTAATATGTAATTACTTCTAACTTAGGTATTCTAACCTATTCTATAACAATTTTGATAACGCGTATTTTTGCTTCTAACTACTCGATAGATGAACAGTTTTTTCGCACCAAAGGCATGGTTCACTAAGCTGTGGCCAGGTGTTATAATAGGTCAACCTGCGCAGACCTAGACGGCGTGGGCGCACCCACGCGCGCGCAGCTAAATGTTGCTAAACTGGGGAATATTATATATGACGACTAATCGTGGCACTTCATTTCAAATCTAAACAAAACGCCTGTGCCAAAAAATAGGAAAATCAAGTTAGGAACAATAGAAATAGGCTAGTTTATCCTAGTTTAGGCATTTAAGTTAATTATGAATGTAGCACGGTATTGTAGTATGTTTAGGCATAAGTTTGAATTTAGCGTGCAAGCAGTAAGAGTAGGTATTAAAAAAAATTAATTGTATTAAATACTTTAGATGTATGTAATTTAATAACAATGTAGATCTGATTGATAAAAATATACCTTGTTGAGTTTCTTGCCGGTTTCTTCTCAACAGGGTTTTTCCGTACCGGTGGTAGATTCTTCGACGTTCATAGGAGCATCAATTGGGATGTACCAAAAAAAATAACCTATAGTTTTTATATTTTTTTTGGAAAGAATAGGATATTTTAAGATACCATTTTCATCGATTTTGAATTTGGTTGAGTATTTAATTTTTTATAATTTTTTTAAGAAATACGTTGGATGACGTCACAGTGAGAGAGCCACGTTCAATGGAACGTGGCTTCAAAAATTCAAGCCGTACATAACATAATCTGTGGCACTACTGATTTTTCTTGTCACTGTCAATAATACAAGCACGGCTTAGGGTCCTAAATAAACCATGACAAATAGTTTTATTTATTTATCTTCTTTTAGGTTCGATTATTCCTGTTTGTTTAATGGTGTGATAGTAAATAGATATTTTTTGCTAATATCTGATATTTAAATTATTCAAATTTACTTGTAACGTAGTAATTTAATAATTAAATTTGTAAAAATGCATTGCGAGTATTGTATACATTTCGGACCTAATGTAATGATAAATGACAACTGTTTAAAGCCAGGTGCGCATCATGTGTTTAAAGTTCTGTCTTTGTCACTTTTTGCTATTATAAGCAGGACAGCAACATTTCAAACTGACAATTTGCTTTAGAGTGTAGACCTGCCTTGTATCTGCCTATGTGACGATTCACTGCAGGGGTCAAATGAAGGTCATAACTTAAATTTTCTTTATTTAATTCAGTTTATCATATTTCTGGAATCTGATTTCTGAAAACGATTCACAAAGCCTATTTCTCCAAACGGTTTTCGATTTATTATACGTTGTCAAAAATTGGGACATCCCAATTGATGCCTAAATTGAATAAAGAGTTTTGACTTTTTTGACTTTGACTTAGGAAAGTTTTTACACCTAAAGTTGACTTTTGTTCGAGAGTGATCCTTCTGTATGTTAGTACTATTACTTATTCTGTGGTTTAGGTAAGTATTTAAGGTTGAGGTAAACATCAAATACCCCAGTGCCCGACGCTGGCGACGGATGGCGACGTTCAGTTGTGATCTTTTGATTCTTTTGATGTGCGGCCAAAAACCGACACCGACGCCATCCCACGACAGTCGCACGCTCCATAAGCCATCCGACACCACTATACGCCCTCCACACGGGGCCCATCATAGTGGACCATCGCGATGGCCCATCGTGTAGTACCATCATATGAGACATAAGCTCTTTACAAAGTATAAAACATTCGATAAAGAAGCGCACTGGAATATCTTAACGTCTATTAATAACAGTTCCAAGCCGGAACGGCGGTAATCGTACACCTTCACAGCAACATTCAGTGCGCGACAAATCGCCCGTTAAACCCACGTAGCATCTGTCTGATAGTTTTGATAAAATAAAGATATAGCTGTTTTTATTTGCATAGATATTGTATCTGTGAGACATGAATGGTTTTTATATAAATGTCACGTGCGCTATGCGGTAAAAGATACAAGGATGCAACATCCCTCCGCAAGGACAGCGAGTCAAGTGGGGAATACGAACTTTCAATTTCAGATTAGACCCCCTGTATAAGCATCATCATCAGCCTATGCTCGTCCACTGCAGGACATAGGCCTCTCCCATGGCACGCCACTGAGCACGATCCTCGGCTACTCTCAACCAGCTCTTGCCAGCCACATTGCGAAAATCATCTCTCCACCGAGTCTGAGGACGTCCCACGCTACGTTTGCCGATCCGTGGTCTCCACTCAAGAACTCGTCTACCCCAACGGTTATCGGTTCTTTGGTAGGGAATTCAAGTAACAGTTAAACAAAAGACTGACTATCTCGTTTAACAGCTGCCATGGTTTCTCAAATGGCGTTTCAAACAACCACATCAAAGCTAATACCAACAAAAAGTTGCCGCTTTAGAGGAAACCGACTTCCGAAATGTTAAAACGCGTTATTTTAAATATGCCAAAGTTATGGCTGTGGTGAAATCCTACTTTCGAGTAGTAAAACTTTTCGTTCTGGTTTCACATAAAATAATGCCGAAAAGTATAAGTCTCGAAAGCTTCTTCTACGTGGAAATTTCTGGATTGCCGGGATATCGGGATGTTAAGCATCCTTTGTATCAATCAAGATAAAGTCTAAATGTACGCCAAGTTTTATACAAATCATTTTAGTCATTATTGCGTGAGTAACTTACAAACAACCAAAGGGCATTTATTCGAGCGTCTAACCCGCCTCATTCATCTCGTTCTCATTTTTTAAGAAATGGCTGTTGATTTTGATGGGACTTTTGGTTTTATATTTATTAGAGGTCCTGTACGTCTACCATAACTAATGTATGTAACTGGGAATTGTATCAGAATCTCCTGCCATTTCTTAAGAAATGTGACCAGATGAATGAGGCGGTTGAAACGTTTTAATAAATACCCCAAAGGTCTTCACAAATTTCACTAACGCAGCACTGTGGTATGTTATTCCAACAAAAACAGTCTTAGATGATTACGAATCTCACGAAAACCAAGTCGAAAGCTATTAAAGTCGAGATGGACGACGGATAGTCTCAACAATCCGAATTTTATGAAGCCGCCGTATCAAGCATCGCCATTGGCCGATAGCATCTCTTCCTCCGCGGAACACCCACTAGTTGCGGCTACGTTTAGCAGGAGTTGAGTGGTCGATTAAAAACTAAACTTGGCTTTAAACTTAGCAAGTCTTTTTAGGTAGAATTGAATTAGAAAATTAGTGTTTTACGAGATTGTTTTAAATACATTCCCTTTGATTTGCTACCGCCGCGTGTAAGGATGCTGCGAAATACACAGGCACTAATAGGGACACAACAGATTGTTGAAGTAACTTTTATAGTCGAAGGTAATTTATTTCCCGTTAGATAAGTTAGCTATATAGTATTACAAAATTAATCGAGTATATTCCCGCCAGCATGTTCACAGCGTATCAACGTCAGCGATGTGATGATATCTTGAATGAAATTGTCCGATAAAAAATCCAAACTTACCGAAATACTTGATGGAATATTCTGAATTTATTTTGTAATATTATTACTTGTGCCTCAATACAAAAGTCTTTAATCAGTGTGTGTTGCCAGTGATGACATATGGATCCAATTTAAGACGTGGTGCTTCACTATGCAACTATGGGCCAGATGAAAAGGCTCAGAGTCGTTCAACGAGCTATGGAGAGGGCTATGCTCGGAGTTTCTCTACGGGATCGAATCAGGAACGAGGAGATCCGTAGAAGAACAGGGTTCACCGACATAGCCTAACGGATTAGCTCGTTGAAATGGCAATGGGCAGGCTATATAGCACGCAGAACATATGGCCGTTGGGGTCCAAAAGTTCTCGAATGGAGGCCGCAGGTTCAGAGTGGATTTATTGAATCAGGCGTTACTTTGCGGAGGTCCATATTAATGAACTAAAACAATTACTTTGCTCACCCGCGACCTTACAATAGTTACGTTTATGCAAGAAATACGTGTTCTTGCAGTTCCTCCACCTCCACACTGTACGAACACACACAAATCACATAAACACAACTATCACCACCACCAAGCTACACTGACGCGTTTCGAACTCAATCACGTCAGTGTAGCTTGGTGGTGGTGATAGTTGTGTTTATGTGATTTGTGTGTGTTCGTACAGTGTGGAGGTGGAGGAACTGCATGAACACGCATTTCTTGCATAAACGTAACTATTGTAAGGTCGCGGGTGAGCAAATTAATTGTTTTAGTTCATTCAGGGTGGATGCAAGTAACTTCCAACCGTAATGATTGGGCATCAATGAGGGAGGCCTATATGTCCAGCAATGGACGTCCTACGACTGAAACGATGATTAAAAAATGATTACTTATGCACATTTCAAAAGAAAAAATAAGTTTCAAAGTTTGTTTGGAATTAATTTTTACTTCATTTCATTTTTTTTTGGTGTAATAACTCTTGCAATATCAAGAGTAAATACTTTCTTTCCTTATACTTAAAAGTACATAGAATAAAAAGGTACATAATAACAATAATATCACACATATTATGTCTATGAGTTAATGATTAACTGTACCACAAATGAAGCCCTACTTCTCACAATGTTATACTCCGCTCTCCCATTGTCTTAGATACCATCTGGCCTGTTTAGAACATATAAGCGTGACCATGTTGAATTAATTCGATTTCCTATCGAAGGTGTAACTCACATGGCTCTCATAAGCTTGGTATCTGGATTTAAAGGGAAAGACAAAACATTTTTATTCCATTGAGACTAGCAAACACGTGTGAACGTCGAAAAATCTATCACTGGTCGGAAAAAAACTTTAAAGAGTCAAATTGTACTTGATGGAATAATGGAATATAAATATCATAACTTTGTGATCTTACAGGACTTCATGGACTAACTTCAACTATAACATAACATTTATTCAAAATGTACCTATACAGGGTTATTTTTAATTCACTGACATCCTCTTAACCCTGAATTCCTATCACTCAAACAAATGTTTTTTGTTTTACGACTTTTTAAAATGAAGCACTTTTTTCCCATACAAATATACACAGAGTATCGTAAAAATAAGAGGCAGAATCAAATTTTCAAAACATTATTACACCAAAAGTATTAAGTTATGTCAAAAGCCGTAAAACAAAAAACATTTGTTTAAGTGGTAGGAGTTTAGGGTTAAAAGGATGCTAGTGAATTACAAATAACCCTGTGCATAACTTTACAATGAAATAAATAAATAAAAAATCGTGCGTGCAGCTCCTCCGCGAGGAAGAAGTGAAACTTCGTAATGTGGAAATGAAAAAGGCACTTATACATCAATATGAACCTTATTGCAATAACTTAAAGAACTAAATTTACTTATGCATCTAGATCTCACTAGATGGCGTTTTTATCAAGCCTCATACAAATTTGCACAGACAGTATGAGTTCTGCATCGCACTGTCGAAGTTTTTAACATCCGTTAGTACCTATATATATATATACAATGCGAGATTACTTGCTTCGGCAGTACATATACTAATGCTTTCATACCCCCTCCATGGTAGCGTTAAACATTTAACGCGACCTTGTTGGAAGTCGCACAAGAAGTTTCACTTCAATAAATTAGTACTCAACGAGGTATCATTTTTCAAAACAAATCGAACAGACTGAGAGACTCAATTCCTTTGATCAATTATAACTGAAGATACACATTGCCGAACAAAATCCCCTTCAAAAAGTGTCCGAACTTTTTTATTTGTTTGCATAACAATTAAAATCATCACCTACACAGAAATTTGAACCTAGTCTTTACTTTATTACAGTCGAATTTCGGTTGACACTTGACAGCTGAACTTGACAATTTCACGCAACGTACTGAGAAAAAAGAAGGCCACTTTTATCAAAGTGGCGCTCATTTGGCTCGGACATTTTCGGGCGCGCGACTGTGGATCTACAGTTATAATTGATCAAAGCTCAATTCTACAAATATTACAAATGCGATAGTTTATAAATTACAGTGAGTGCGTGCCTGCCTAATTGGTTGTTACTCTGTTACCTTAAAACGGCTGGATAGATTTGGATTAAATCTGGAAATCTCAACCGATGGATTCATTCATTCATAGACATGAATTAATGAAGACAGTGGCGTAATTTTTGGGAATCACCACGGGAATTTTGAGGAAATCCCGGAATTTCAATTCGACTGCTTGGTCTCAATTATTTTCATTTTATTTGTGTTTGGGTTAGTTGGACTACATCCGTGTAGATTCTTAGATTTTTTTTAATTGTGTTGGCATATAATATGTTTCCATACATTGATTGATGTTCAAAGAGAACTGCATAAAACGTGGCCACCTTTTGAATAAAAAAAAAACAGTGATAAATTATTTCAAAGGTTCATAAATCAAATTAATCTATCGGCTGAAATATTCCAGGTTAAATTGAAAGCACCCTGTATATGAACTGCCTGGACCAGTGTGAAAAGCCCTAACCGCCGACTTCCAAGCCCTCTGACGTTCAATTTAATCGAGTTGCCCTTTTGTCCCACAAACCTAAAGGCCCGACCCGTCAACCTGTCACTACACTAATGTAATCGCTATTCTAAACCCACTAATTACACGTTTAATTAGTAACACTTAAATCGACCAATTTACTACCACCAATCAAAATCCTACCACCGACCTTAACCCTTTAAAAATAAGGCTAAATTTTAATTTGAGCGAGCGCAACACTAACTTGGAATTACCATTTTAATTTTGCTGCTAAATTTTTATAACATCAATCTTGTGCTTATAAGAATAAGGTTGGATATGGATTTGATGGACGGTAAGTAAAGGCTTAACACTAGAGGTGCGCTTATACGGTCAACGATAGTGTTGCGCTCAGTAATCGATTATGCATGCGTCGCTACAATCGATTGGGGACATGATGATGTAATCGAGAGATCTTAAATGTACAGTCTGTGTCATAAGTGTCTTCAGTTTTTTGCTACTTAAAAATAAGATATCATAACTATTAATAACTTACGATCCGCCTACACTTTACTGAAGTAATCATGCTAATATTATTAATGGGAAAGATTGTATGTAGCGTTTGGAACTCTTTCACGCTAAACGGTTAATTTGAAAAACTGGACCTCTGGAATAACGCATTTAGTTTTTTTTGGGTTTGGGATGTGAGACTGTGACAAATTGGCATTTTTAATTTAAAATTCTCCTTCGGATAAAGAAAAAAATTTGTAAATCTATCCACAATTGACAGGGAAATCGTTGAACACAAATTAAAATTAAAGATTGTGTGACATATCGTACAGCCCCGTAACTTCGCCTGGGTTTTGACAGTTTTTTTAAATATCCACAGGGTTACACGTATTTTGGCTTCTTATGAAAAAAAACTAATTGGTGTATCTAGCACTATCGTTTAAAATAGCTCAAGCTCTAAATTTGGCTAAACTAAAAGATGGCTAAAATTGTACTCCAAAGGTAGTAGGCGAAGTATAGGCAAAATGCCCGGTCTTCGCCTACATACTGCCGGAGCGTCAATTATACACGAAATTTAAAGTTCCCTACAAAACCTTAATAATCTTTACCGTGTTGTAACTACGTAATAGTGAAACTTAGAACCGCCTTTCTTTGAAGTCGGTTAAAAATGGATGTTATTCGATCATCAGTACCTTGTGCGTGATTTATGGATGTAACAATACCTAGGTGTAATGACCCAAGTAATAAGATCATAGATGTGGTTATACATTGGCCGACAAAGGTCACAAAAAATAAGTTTGTAGAGTTTGAGATGAAAAAGTAAAAGAAGTTGTGATTTGACCTATGGCCTTTGAAGCAGAGGGTCATGGGTTCGTGCCCGGGCTCGTATCTCTGAGCCTTTACCATGAAACTATACAGGGTGGAAAATAAGTCGGGTCCTGGAGGGGAACTACCCTTATTAATTTTTCGAGGTAACCTGCACGCACCTGAGAAGAAATTCAATGATGTGTGTGTGAAGTTCCTAATCCACACTGACCCCGTGTGGGAACTACTGCCATTCTGAGAGGAGATTGGGGCGGCTCGGCTTGGCTTGAGAGGCAAATTATCCAGACTTGATGATTTGATTTGAAAGATATTCTGATTTTTCCTTTGTTTGTACTGAGAAGCTTTGTTTCTTGCCAAATTTCATAGTTTAAGAACTCTCCTTTTTAATCCTTCTTTTAACCCCCGACGCAAAAAGAGGGGTGTTATAAGTTTAACCGTTGTGTGTGTGTGTGTGTGTGTTAGCTCTTTTGTTAGCTACGGAAGGAATCTTAGACGCATAATGGGTGTTTACTTTATTTTCAAACATATAAGTGGTTTTTAAATTTTTAATTTTATACTTATTACTTAATCCTTTTTTTGGAACCCTAAAAATATTTTTTTAATTATTTTCGCGCCGAATGTACCAAATAATTTGAATGTAGGCTAAGCGTTAACACATCAGCGCACGCGCACGAGATCTTAGCCCAGCTTGGCTGCGGTTGGTAACCCTAATACCAGGGTTGTCAACACCGTAAAAAAAAATGATATTGTGGTGAATAATTAACTTAAGCTTTTTCTCTGACTGTATTGACACAATTACACACATAAAAAGTCTTGGGTAAAGTAGATCACCATTTTCATCATCATTTCAGCCGAAAGACGTCCACTGCTCAACACAGGCCGCCCCAAAGGCTCGCCAAACCGAGCGGACCCGCGCCATTCGCATCCAACGCGATCCCACAACCTTAACCAGGTCGTCGCTCCATCTTGTTGGAGGCCTACCTACACTGCGTTTTCCTCTCGACGCCACTCTAGAACCTTTTTGCCCCATTGGCCATCAGTTCTACGAGCGATGTGCCCTGCCCACTGCCACTTGAGTCTGGGGATTCTTCAAGCTATGTCGGTGACTTTAGTTCTTGCGCGGATTTAATCATTTCTATTTAATGCGTATCCCGCTGAGAATCTCCGAGCATAGCTCTCTCCATCGCCCTCTGAGTGACTTTGAGCTTTCTTATGAGACTCATAGTTAGCGGCCACGTCTCTGCTACTCAGGAACGCCAAAAACCACTGGTTTGCGAGAGGTTTGGGCTGAGATTGGGATCAGCCTTATTTATTAATTCATTTATTGATTTACAAAGCGAATTAACAGGAAAATAAGGCTCATCCCAAGCTCAGCCCATTCTTATCCTCTTGCAAACGATTGAATTACCGCTGCAAACCGCGTGTTGGGCCGTTCCTCCTCCTCCTCGGAATGCCTAACACAACCGTTTACTTTGCTACCAAATGTTAGACTACAACAGTATCTCTACCATGAGTTACACTAGTTTACAGTGACCGTACTCGCTAGCGACGGCGTAAATGATTTGTATGGAGAATTGTACTTCCGTAAGAGACCGCTAGAGGCGCTGTACGTAAAAATTTCAATTCTATGGAAACATGGACAGCGCCTCCGAATATATACCAATGAACTTCAACGGCTGCAAGCAAATTTGTTTTGAAACTGGGCAAGCCTCGGTTTTGTCGACTGTACGCCGTGGTGACCTGTTTGACCTACGGCCTCTCAAGCAGAGGGTCGTAGGTTCAAATCCCGGCTCGCACCTCTGAGTTTTTCGGAATTTATGTGCGACATTCCATTTGAAATTTACCATGAGCTTTACGGTAAAGAAAACATCTGCGAAGAAATTCAATGGTGTGTGTGAAGTTCCCAATCCGCACTGGGCCCGCATGGGAACTACGTAGCAAGCCCCTCTGAAAGACCCGTGCCCTGCAGTGGGACGTCTATAAACTGGGATGAAGATGATGATGATTATGATGTATTGCACAACCCTAAGCTGCAACTGGCCTTCATTAACCAAATCGGGCAAATAATCCGACCCAATTCCAGGTTTACGCACACGAGCGAAAAGACAAACAAACATATAGTTGATTAATGTGGCGCTAATGATTTATACGCTGTAACTAAATACTGTTGCTGTAAACAGTTTCCCCGTATTTACGTTGAAAGCGGTCATGTTCGTTTGATTTATAAATGGCTGCTTGTATAACTTTGGTCCTGTGATCTAAAATATGGCGTGAAGTCGGTTTCCTAACACAGATTAGATAACACTTTCCTATAGGAAACGTGCAGAAACTCTAGGCGGCAGCAGTAATGCCGACAGAAGAGACACTATGCGGACAGTAAAATAAACTTATCAGGGTAAAACAGTCAAAGTGATGGCACCAGTAGGCAGCACCGTCTATGTGCACGTTCCCTATATACCATGAGTACAAAACAAATGTCTGAGCCACTCAGAAGTAAAAAAAAAAATGATCTACTAATCGGCCATTTAAACTTTCCTTTGTTTAAAAAAATATGGAATGAGCTGGCTACGTATTCTAAATTTTTATGACGTTAACTGTTATGAATTGACTTCTGGGACTACGAGAAGCTAAAGACATGGTGATAAAAACACAGGCTTCAATCCAAAAGTGTTGTTATAGTTCAAAGAAATAAACTTTGAATAATTCATTGAATCATGCGTTACTCTGCGGAGGTCCATATTAATGAACTGAAACAATTATTTTGCTCACCCAAATCACACAAATCACACAAACCCAACTATCATCACCACCAAACTACACAAACGCGTCTAACATTTGGTAGCATAGTGAACGGTTGCGGTACTCTGAAGATGAGGTCTGGTTGAGTTCAGGATTGTGTGATTTGTGTGCTCGTACAGTGTGGAGGCTTAGATTATTTATACACTAGATAGACCTTAGGCAGCATGAAAACGTCCCGAAAAATATAAGCCAGCTGTTGGCTTATATGTCATTTGCCCCTTCAGTACCTCTACCATGAGTTACACTAGTTTACAGTGACCGTACTCGCTAGCGACGGCGTAAATGATTTGTATGGAGAATTGTGTACAGCGCCTCTAGCGGTCACTTACGGAAGTACAATTCTCCATACAAATCATTTACGCCGTCGCTAGCGAGTACGGTCACTGTAAACTAGTGTAACTCATGGTGGAGGTACAGTCTTTAAGACGTAACGCGATCGTAAGATGAAGCTGTCAAATGGGTTTTTGGACGTTTTGTATCGCAGTGTTTGCTACTTACACTCTATCTAGTGTATAAATAATCTAAGAGTGGAGGTGAAGGAATTGCATGAACACGCATTTCTTACATAAACGTAACTATCTAAGGTCGCGGGTGAGCAAAGTAATTGTTTCAGTTCCAGTTAAGTACAAGAGAGGTCACAATTAATTCTGTTAAATGATACACGTTATAAATAAAAAAGTAAAAGAAACGTCGAGGTGAACATCATAGGAGATCAGTATGCTTAGTATAAGTTTTACGTCAAACATTCGAATACTATTCGACTGCGTAAATCGAATGAACGTTAGTCGATGCGTTTGTCTTCACTTCGACTATCGCGGTGAGCTCGATCATCTCATCGTTGTAAATTTTCCGCTCGATTTCCTAACAAATCCTGCGAGTACGCGTCACTTTTCGAATAGTTTAGCGCTCACGTCGACAGCGTTAACTTTGGGACGAGCAATTTGTGAGCGTAAATACCACGTTTCACTTTCGCAAGGTGTAGTGAGAAGTAAGCAAACGCAAACGCTAAAGTAAAGCTCTCACATGCTTTCTGACTAGTGAGTCGTTCACGCGCGAATTAGTATAGTGAAAAATCAGTCTAAAAGTAAATGCGAAAAATGGCAAGAAGACAATTTTTTGCCTGGAGAATGCTCTTCAGGTCGGCTCTTCGACGACAATGCAATCCTTTCGACTTAGGGGTTCTGTGCTCCCAATAGGGAACGTGCACATAGACGGTGCTGCCAACTGGTGCCATAAGGGTGCCATGAATGTTTTACCTTGATAAGTTTGTTTTACTGTCCGCATAGTGTCTCTTCTGTCGCATTAGTGCTGCCGCCTATAGCTACTGCACGTTCCCTATAATACTTTTTCTCACAAAAAAGTAACTTTTTCTCACAAAAGAAGAAACTTGACGTTTTCTCATGAAAAATAAACTTAAAAAAAAAAAACTAAAAATCTTGAAAAAAAACTTGGATTCGATCCGAGGTCGGCTAGATCCGCGACCACCCGATTTCAAATGTGCTATTATGATCTGCTCGAAGTCGGCGAAATTTAGCTTTGTATTCTAATGCAAACAAAAATAGCCGGAAAACACGAGTAAAAGCGGTTTTCTGAAAATGAAACATAGCTAGATCAGTTTTTCATCCCCGAAAACCCCCACATACCAAATTTCATCGAAATCGTTGGAGCCGTTTCCGAGATACTGATTATATATACCTATATATACAAGAATTGCTCGTTTAAAGGTATTAGATAGATAGATAGATGATGTTTATAAAACGACGACAACGTTACGACGGTGACGACTCATTTCGTTCACGCGCCGACTACGGAGCGTATTCAGCGCGTTGAATAATACTGAAACATATATACGGTGACACTAGCCGGAACCGCGGCGCAGCGTATATGATTCAGTGCCATATAACGCGCTGGACCCGCTCCGTTAGCGCCGCGCGCACGTCCCGCACTGCGATTTGTAGTGGCCTTCAGTTGATCGGAAAAAAAATAATGAATAGTACAAATCTGTGTAAATAAAGTATCATATAACCTGCTTTTTAATGTTTTTGAAATAATTTGAGTTATTTTATAATTAAAGTGAAAGAAGGATGAATAATAATGTACGATTTTTTTATTTCAAGATTGTCTTAGGAATATGTCTATTTTTAATGTGGTACCATTAATATTAAGGCATTTTTTAACAAGGCAGCCCTGCCTGTCGCGATCGTGAGCGTGAACCCAACTTATTTGTGCATTGAAAAAGTTTTTATGCCGTTCGCAAAAAGTGTATTATTGCTTGGTTTTATTCACAGATAAGTTGGTTAGTCTGTACTATCGTCGAAGTGAGCTCTCGATTATGAAATTCGAAAAATTATTTCTGTCACATTCGTTCGATCGCACTTCGATCGTCACTTACTATTGCGAGACCGACTACACGATTCGATTGAAGTTACGTTTACGACAGTCAGTTTGACGTTTATAAATTAAAAATGGATTCCGTTACTAAAAGACTTGTAAAAGACTGTTCAAAACAATAGCTAAGTCTGTGAATAGACTTCAAAGGACTTTCCCACAGCACAAGTATTGGTTGTTGGTTGCATTGCAATCATTCATTCCAATCAGTATTGGTTGAATTGCGGAATTGGTTGGAATCATAATTTTGTGTTCGCAGCTTATAAGTGGTGAGTATTTCGAATATATTTTACTGTTGCAGACTGGCTTTCCGACTACATACTGCGTCTAATCCAAAGAACTATACACGCAAATTAGATATAACTTTCTTGACTTGTCAACATTGTTCTGACGAGCAATTTAAGATAACGATTAAAGCCAATTATATTTCGTAAGATCGTTCTTTGTTTCTCTTGCAAAGTTATTAAATACACATTGCGGAATTGGTAATCTCGCCTTATAAGTTATTATTTGTGGTTCTCAGGTAGGTTCTGTCAATAATTGGGTCCGCAAAGTTAGGCTGATTTTATTCAGTAACTGTACTGATGCCTCCGGCGTTTGAGAGTGTGTTAAAGAGAAGAGAAGAGTTAAGATCGCCATGAGGCCGCACATTCGGAAAGTTATCGCCATCACTGCCTTTCTAATAATTATTGTAAAAAAAAGAAAACCAAAGCCTAAACATTTTTGTATGAAACTGTTATATTAATTTATAATACACTGTTTGTTATCCATGACCGCAAACACACAACAAACAAGTGAGACAAAACATTCATATACATAGGGTCATTGACTACTATCTAATATTTTCAACTGATATTTGTTTTAGGAGACCAAATGGATAAATTAAGATAACATCAGCACTATAGTCATCAACATAAGCCAAAGGATGTCCACTAATCATCGTCAGTCCAGCTAGTAGGAGGACTGCGAATGCTGTCTTCCTGTAAGTGGTTGCTACTCAAGGACTTTTGTCCCTCAAAGTTGTCTGCGTTTTGGATAACTAATATACTAATCAAATTTATTGACTGATTGATATTCATTACATTGTCATCAAATTGTGTTGGCATGGTGTGACTAACTGTATGTTTCATACTTAGATTGGTCAGTATGGGAAAGTCTGATACTATAAGGCCCATACTACACGGGCGGTTCTCAAGTACGTCTCAAAAATTCTCAAATATACTGTATGTCAGGCTGAAAAAAATAAAATATATATTGTAAAAATCACAGTTGTCCGTATACTCTTTTGCTGATGTCGATCATCTACTTTTGTACGTGTACTCTTTTGCTGATGATCTGTTCTAAGGAACCATAACTTTAGGATTAACTACATAATTATTTTGTTAAGCATTAAAGTAAAATTAAAATATTAGCATTAGTCCTAGAATAAATTAAGGATAAGTTGTTGCTTCGCCATAGCAGGGTCCATGTAGCATTCATCATCCCAGCCTATAAACTTCCTACCGCATGGCATAGGTCTCCTCTCAGAATGAGAGGGCTTGGGCCGTAGTTCCCACGCGGGCCCAGTGTGGATTGGGAACTTCACACACACCATTTAATTTCTTGGCAGGTTTATGCAGGTTTCCTCACAATGTTTTACTTCACAGTAAAGCTCATAGTCAATTTCCAATGTAATTTTGCACTCTATTCCGAAAAACTCGAGGCGCAAGCTGGGATTTGAACCCATGACCCTCTGCTTGAGAGGCTATAGGTCAAACCACTAGGCCACTATGGCTATATAATATGTAGCACTGTAATATTTATTTGTCATCTTTGAATATCATGGTTGCAATTAATAAATGAATATGAATAATATGTGTTAAGGCTTTATCTAGAATTCTAATTCAAATGTTGTACTTACAAAGCCACAGAAAAAGTCTGACCTATGCTCAACTTCTAATCTCATTGTGCATATTTTTATTGAGTGGCACTATTTTTAAGCTATTGCATAGCTTTTATTTTTAATTGAAATATGATTTAATTCAATACAAATTATGTATTTCATCTACAATTATTTTACTTGCTGCTTCTGTATTAATTAAATGAGTGAGTATGAGTATAAATATGGGTATACACCCGTTGCTTAACTTGTGTACTTACCATAACTCTGAAATTGGTACTAATTAAGCAATATTTATCTATCTTCTAATATATAAAAATCTTGTGCCACGGTCTTTGTTATCGAACTCCTCTGAGACGGCTTGACCGATTTTTATAAAACTTTTTTCTGTATACCTAACATGCTTTTATTGTAAAATCGATGATTGACTGTGACAAAAACGCAATGTTTGAATACATGGTCTATTTCTTCATTTTTTTAACTTTTTAGTTTGTATGTAGTTTTAGTTTATAGTTTTAGTTTTATTTTATGTAGTTTTTAATTTGTATTTATACTTTCTAGTTAACTTATAATTTCCCCCTTTAATAAATAGACAGTTAACTTTTTAGTTATTTTTATTAACATGTACTAAATAAAAGCTTATTTTAAAAAAACAGTTTCCTTTTATTTTTAACATTTAAGTAAATATTTATGACACGGGATCTACTACAGCGTAATTCATAGCGCATATTATTATAGGTAACGCCTTTGATCAATTATAAGATGACCTGGGAAGATTTATACTATAATAGGAGCCCATAGATTTTTACTGAAGCTTATTCTCACAGTACTTAGTGTTTTTTCCCAATTTGAATTGACACAGAAACAGTGTTGATGGAGCTCCTCTTCTGTGTGCTTTTGGCCCTTCGGGCCGATGTAAACTTGTCATGACCTAAACCTACCTAATGTTTCTGTGTCAATTGAAGTTGGAGGAAAAACGCGATTGTGAAAATAAGGTTCAGTAAAAAACCATAGTGAGAGTAATAACAAATACCTAATAGATAAACAAACCTTTCTTTGTCTTGAGCTTAGAGCCGTTGAGGTTGCGCGCTTCAAATTTTTGTTGTTAATAATCCATCCTCTTATCCTTAGATAGTGTATAAATAATCTAAGCTCTTATCCTATTGGTTTGCCATCATAATTTAATTAGGCCCATACTACACGGGCGGTTTCCCGCCGCGGTTTCCCGCTCGACGGAGCTGCGCAGTGTAGTTTGCACCATACAACTTCCATATAAAATTGTGTCTAGTGGCGGTTCAGAAGCGGTTTCCCGCGGCGGGAGAACCGCCCGTGTAGTATGGGCCTTAACCCTTTCGGCGCGAGCGCCTTCTAGCGCGCTGCAATAGTCCTGCGCGCAGGCCCGACGAAGCGGTGCAATGCGCCCGCGCGCAGTACATTTTTCCCCGTACTAAATACCCATGATGCACCCTGTGCATCATTGCGCGCGGTGGGACCGCACGCACTTTCTCGCCTCGAACGGCAAGGGAATGGATGGCGTCATGCGCTATTAATAATAACCAAACACCAAATGTTTATTTGCGGGTGAAATAAAAAACAATATTTTATCTTACTTCAATATAAGTATATTGAACTCCTCTGAAACGGCTTGACCAATTTTAAAATTTTTTTCTCTATATTCGGTAGGTCTGAGAATAGGTCGTAGGCTATTTTTTATACCCCTATTCTTCGCAGACGGAGTCGTGGGTAACAACTAGTTTAAATATAAAATTGTACAGATTAGAATATCTACATAATATATATAAGTACAAAAAATAACGATAATCCGGTAAATATGTACATGAGTATGATTATTGGCGAAAGACTGGGCGTTTAGCCGGGTCGATTGTACCAAGTGCAGTATTCGATTCCATAAAGATAGCCGGGTCAGTAAAGATTCACGATTACAACGTTACGCAACGAGACAAAACGCTCAGTCACAGGCACAAACTAAGACTGTAACCAGGAACAAATAAATGTAAAGACACTAAGATAACCCGCCTTTTATTTATCAGGCTCAGGTCAGCGATGCTCGTGATTGGTCGATTTTCGTCTGAAAGCCTTTAACAATAATTATCGCATTTGTGCAACTATTGTAAGTAGCCACAAGGGGCATAAAACTTTTACTTGGACCTCTCGCTCGCACTTAGGGAGTCATATGGATGAGCGTAGTGTCACAAGACACACAGACATCAGCCGAGTGGGTCAGTGCGTAAAACCCTTTTATCGGGCCTCTCACTCGAACTTAGGAGTCTAACGGTATACCAGGGTCACGGGACACGGTAAAGCCAGGTAGCCGAATAGGTTTAACACGGACTTGAATAATAATACGCAACATGATGAGATTGAAAACTTTAGTAAAATTTATACTGCACCGCATAATATCCCTACTTAGTGTACCGCTACTACTTTAAAAAATCTTTATTTGGTTAATCTTACTAATATTATAAACGTGAAAGTTTGCATGGATGGATGTGTACCTAGATGTTTGTTACTCTTTCACGGATTATGATGAAACTTGGCACATAAATAGTCTATACTTTTTATCCCGGAAAAATGCGTAGTATAGGCGGAATAGCGATGAACGAATTATTCGCAGACGGAGTCGCGGCCAACAGCTAGTCAACAATCCTATTTCCTTCTGCTATTTATCTACACTTTTCGCTAAAATACATATTCAATGCTTATATTACCTACGAATTATTTTAAAAATATAAAAACAAATAGTTCTGTGCTGTAGAATACCATCCACTGTGATTGGCAGTACTCTACGGCGCAATGATGCACCGTGTTATCATGGCATTTTCAAAGTAAAAAAATGAATATAAAGTTAATTTTTTTAACTGAATATGGATATCAAAGTCCAAATTTCTGGTTTATCAAATAAAGATGAAAACTTTTTAACCAAATACAGATAATAAATGACAGTCGAATTTCAAAGTATTTTTTCTCTGCAAATACCGTGGAACAATAATAAAAAAAAATTACACTAAATGAATTATAGATCCAGAATTGATCAACCAAAAACTACATAAACTTTGGACAAAATAGTATGTTTAGATCAAGATTTGTAATGATGCTCATGCGCATCATGCGCGCACAAGAGACTGCAATCCCATGATGCGCATGGTCATCATGCGCGCGCGAGAGCCTGCAATCTCATGATGCACATGGGCATCATGCGCGCCGAAAGGGTTAAGGTCTTGCAATATAGATCTTGCCCACATGAATTAATTGATGATTGAAATGAATGATGATGCGGCGACACGACACTTCCGAGGTTGAATTCATTCATTGACTGCCAATGCAAAACTTATGGACAATTTCACGGACTCAAATTGAGTCACTCAATTTTTTTATGCTTGTCAATTACAAAATATTGATAAGATAATCTTCTAAAACCGCAAATAAAACAGGTATAGACATTACTAGTCAAATTAATATCGTAAAACAAGGCAAAATTGCTTATTGGATTTGACATGACACTGACGGATGACATTTCGTTTCGTGCGGATTCGAAAAACGCTGTCGAATAGTTTTGTTCAGTCACGTACGATATAGTTTGCGTTCAGTGAATCGACTGAGTCACGTACGATATAGTTTGCGTTCCGTTCAACAATTTTTACTCGCAATTTTTGTTGCGCAAACGCGCCGCTAGAGGCGTTGTCCATGTTTCCATAGTAAATTAAATTTTTACGTAAACGCGATCGAGAAGTAAATACTTACCAAATGGTGAGGTAAAACTTATACTAAGCATACAGTATGCTTAGTATAAGTTTTACTTCACCAAAATACTTCTCGATCGCGTTTACGTAAAAATTTCAATTCTATGGAAACATGGACGCGCGGCCGCGGAGGCGCTCGCCATGTTTCCCTAGTAATTGATTTTTTTACGTAAACGCGATCGAGAAGTATTTTGGTGAAGTAAAACTTATACTAAGCGTACAGAGTGCTTAGTATACGTTTTACCTCACCAAAATACTTCTCGATCGCGTTTACGTAAAAAATTCAATTACTAGGGAAACATGGACAGCGTCTCCGCGCGTGCGCTTCCATGTTTCCATAGAATTGAAATTTTTACGTAAACGCGATCGAGAAGTATTGAAGTGAAGGAAAACTTATACTAAGCATACAGAGTGCTTAGTATAAGTTTTTACTTCACCAAATACTTCTCGATCGCGTTTACGTAAAAAAATCAATTCTATGGAAACATGTGACAGCGCCTCCGCGCGCGCGCGTCCATGTTTCCATAGAATTGAAATTTTTACGTAAACGCGATCGAGAAGTATTTGGTGAAGTAAAAACTTATACTAAGCACTCTGTAATACGGTTGTATACGTGCGTAAAATGGAGCATTTTTATGGAGGCCTACGTTCAGCAGTCTGTTTTTCGCGAGACAAACTCAAAGCGAGATGAGGCCGATTACAATAGCATGTCCTACGCCACTAATTTCCAACCTTATAAAGCATTTTTAATGTAGGACATTAATTTAATACCCAATAATATCCATCATTACTTTACTTCCTTCATTAAAGCACCAAAGTCATTACAGTCGGTGCCGCTAAGTACAGACCGGGGACGACCCTAGGTCAACGTTAAACTGCCAACCTTTGCAGTTTAAGGCGCGAAGTAAGTTTAATTTCAATATGCGAAGTGAATAAATTGTGAATTTGTTATGGTCTTATGGAAGCTATTAAAATTAATATGTCTTTTGCGCACACAATGAGGCCAAAAAAATCAATCAGGAATTGTGTAGCTTTCTAATATTTAGTGAAAGAATTTTTCAGTATCTGAGATTACCCCCTACAATCAAGGAAACTAACAAAGTTTTAATATTTCCCTATCCCATGGGAATTTCGAAATTTCCCTCCTTATTGCACCCTTATGATATCTACTCTAGGTAATGTATGCCAAATTTCAAGTCTCTAGCATTATTAGTTTAGGCTGTGCGTTGTCTTTATACTTTATGGGCATAGAAGATGATTTTGGCACCCTTTAAAACTGCTCTCTCTAGATCCAGGGCTGACCAACCGGCCTACCGCCGAGACGGTGTAAGACACAAGGTAGGTATTTACATTTTCGGGCGTCTACTACTGATGAAAATACATACATTAATAGTATCGATTGCGGTGCAGAAGTATCGAATGTGGAAAGGTAATATCGCTAAAACGCCAAATATCATCCATACTATACAGGGTTATTTGTAATTCACTAGCATCCTTTTAACCCTAAACTCCTACCACTTAAACAAATGTTTTTTGTTTTACGGCTTTTGTCATAACTTAATATTTTTGGTGTAATAACGTTCTGAAAATTTGATTCTGCCTCTTATTTTTACGATACTCTGTGTATTTGTATGGGAAAAAAAGTGCTTCATTTTAAAAAGTCGTAAAACAAAAAACATTTGTTTGAGTGATAGGAATTCAGGGTTAAGAGGATGTCAGTGAATTAAAAATAACCCTGTATAATATTATAAATGCGAAAGTGTGTCTGTGTGTCTGTCTGTTACCGCTTCACATTCAAACCGCTGAACCGATTTAGATGAAATTCGGTACGAAAATAGATTGAAACCCTGGGAAGGACAAAGAATAGTTTTTATCCCAGAAAATTGCATATTTATTTCCCGCGGACAGCGATAAACGAATTCTTTGCAGACGGAGTCGCGGGCAACAGCTACTATCACATATGGCGCTTTAGCGATTTTACCTTTCTACTTTCGACATATATGTAGATACTATATATACATTGGTTGCATTTTATACTCGGTGGCTCGGTGCCCTCTTAATGGCAAGGCGTTCTAGAATATACCGTTTTAATAGTTTATTATTTTATTAGGCACGAAGTTCAATTTTATGACAGGATACGAGAGTTATGCGAAAATTGGTTGTTCTGTGCTATTCACGGTCATTTATTTAATTGATTATGTATGACGTGATGTCATGGTTTACTGTAAGTTATATCATATGGGCTGTTCAAAGTCTCGATGCAAAGTTAAAATCAAAACATCTTAATTCACGTGGGAATTCTCAAAAATACCAACTGGGTCTTCATCGACATTGTATAAGAAACACTTATCTTAGCGGTTGAGATTTTGGAATTTTATCCCCATCCCGAAAAATATCCGGATAAAAAGTAGCATACGTATTATTCTACCGATCAAGCTATCTGCATCCCAAATTTTATATCATAATCCGCTCCAAGCTTACCGTACATGCTTTTGCATTCATAGTAGTAGGACTAATCTAGTCATTAAAATGACTTCATTTATAAAAGACCAGTCCTATCTCCACTATTAAGATCTTTAATTATTCAAACCCCTATTTGATTGCATTTTAATTGCTCGACGTCTAGCCTCGTAAGGGCGTCCGTCCAGTGGAGCAATCGGCCGCACACCTTGCCGCCCGCGGCCGGCTAACTAGCTTGACCGGTCTGATTTATTCAGTGGACTGAGGGGCTAATGTGGTAATGTTTTGTCTCATAGTCATGTCGTTAAATGTAGGTATATCAAGTTTATACTTGGGTAAGGCTATGGAGCAATCCAACCGCCGCATCTTCGCTGTGGTTTGACCTAAGCAGAGGGTCGTGGGTTCAAGTCCGGGCTCGCACCTCTGAAGTTTTCGGAATTTGTAATTTACCATGAGCTTTACGGTGAAGGAAAACATCAGTGGTGTTGTGAATTTGCCATCCGCACTGAGTCCGCGTGGGTACCTACTACGGCCCAAGCCCCTTGTTGTGAGAGGAGGTCTGTGCTCTGCAACGGGACGTATATACGCGGGGATGATGATAGCACAACATGCTCTTGGCAGGATTCTATACCTTACATAGCGGGAGCTTATGTAGCGGGGGTCCCTACGCTCTGAAATAGAAAATACTGCCTACGCTAAAATCCTAACTTGACTTAGCTAATTGAAGGAAAACTTGGTTATGGCGTATAACATTGTTTATTTAATTTCACATTATATTAAAAATGGATCACTCGCGTGGTACGGCCTAATCAAGAATGGCTCCCAAGCCCGTCTGCTGTTCGCTGTTTGTTTCAGGATTCGAATTCCAGAATCCGTACGATTTAAATATTTCAAAATACACGAAACAGCAACACGGTCTCAGTGGCCAGTGCCTACAATACACCTCACTATATAAATCACTAGGAAATAATAAATTCACCAGCGACACAGAATAAAACAGCATAGTTCTCTAATTGCCAGCGGAGATAAACAGCGCGGCTGGGAGATTAATCAAACGCACGTGTACCTATAGAGCGGCACAGGCGCAGCCCTATAGTGTTGCCACCTTACGCGTGAAACAAAACAGCAATACTCAAAAAGTAGCCAGATACGTGAAATTTTACCCTCGCAGAAGTGGCTAGAAAGTGGCTGAAAAATGTAGTTAGATTATTATCGATTTTTAAACATTCATTGATTATTTAAAGAAAAAAAAGTTAATAATAAAGTTGATGTCAAAGGCGAAGGTTTGTTGTTTGGTTTGGGCTTTTTGATTCTTTCAATTTCCTGTAGAATGTTGGCTGAAATTTGGTATGCGGCAAACGTCTCACTATTTTATTTTCAAATATTGAATAGTTAGTATCAAATTTAATGTTAATAAGTCCATTATATTCCTATTTTTATTTTTCGCAATCTTCACTGTGGAAAATATAGCCTCCCCACTTCATTTTATACTTTTAATTGTAATTATATTCTAAAAATGAAAAAGTGGCTAGAAAAATTGGCTAAATTATTTAGCTAATGAATTTTTATTTTGTAGCTAACAAGTTTTAAAAAGTTGCTAGATGTAGCCAAGAAGTGGCCAAAGTGGCAACACTGGCCCGATAGCGCAGCCTCGGCATTACAGAATATTATCAAGAACGATTAAATCAACAGGGGCTAAATCCAGGAACGACCCATCACGGTTTGCGAGCGGTAATTCGATCGTTTGCGAGAGGATAGGGATGAACAGCTATTCAGGAACTCCTAAAATCACTGGTGTCATCTCACTCGATTATAACTACTTATACAGGACATCGAAAAACTGGTTACTAATCCTGAGAGTGCTTCACGAGCTCTATCAAACGGTACCAATAATAGGTTACAGAATAAACTGGATCTATCAAAAATTCAATGTTTCCAGCTTCCATACATTTAGTACAACTACATAGCACTCTTGCATACCATAACCAGTAAAGCCAATGTTTTCCACGAATAATTTTAAATAAGAATGCAATTTACGAGTTTATTATATTTAATAAGTGCAAAATCTTTTCAAGTACCAACTTAAATGATAAAATAGTACCTCTGTGGCTGTTCTAAATGTATGGAAGCTTTATTATCCTTAATCCTAATCATCACTGAAGCATCTGGGTCACTTTTAACGTCTTGTTTTCGGGAAAAAACATTTTAATAATAATAATAACAAAAAAAACTTTATTGCCATAACTTAAAAACTAGACATTGATAAAAACTATTAAACATTTCAAGTTTAAGTATTGACAATGGGTCCCCAGTCTCAGCATGTAACTAGGCTTGGTTGCCCGGCGCTGATACAGACTGGTCACTGTGAGGACGGTCGGTCGCAGCGCCTCTCACATTTAGCTAAACTTTCAACTTTTTGTAAAGCGCCATCGACAAATGGGTGAACTAACTACTACAATGAAAGACAGACGCTTATTAAGTCTGTAGGCTGTTCTGCATACAGCAACAGTATGTACTGTCGTAGATCATCACGATCGCTATCAGCACTGATTAGACGCGTACGCAGCTTGGCGGAAGTTGGCCTCGTGCTGAAATGTCCACAGTACCCGCCATTAATCTACATATATACAAATATTATAAATCTGATGAATTTGTTTGTTTTTTGGTTAAACGCGCTAATCTCAGGAACTACTGGTTTGCGAGCGGTAATTCAATCGTTTGGGAGAGGATAGGAATGGGTGAGCTTGGGATGAGCCTTATTTTCCTGTTAATTCGCTTTGTAAATAAATAAACAAATAAATAAGACTCATCCCAAACTCAGCCCAAACCTCTGGCAAACTAGTGATTATTGGCGTCCCTGAATAGCAGTTCAAACCAAACCGAACCCCAAACCCAAACGATTGAATTACCACTACCAAACTGTGAAGGCCCGTTCTTGAATTTAGCACCTGGTTCGAATTGAAAATTCATTTTTGTGTTGAATAGTTCATTTATCGAGGAAAGCTATAGGCTGTAATAATATCACGCTACGACCAATAGCGCGGACGAAGTAGCGGGTACCAGCTAGTTAGCAATATAGCAGAAATTATTTCTATTTACCTTGTTTCTATATGTACATGACTTAATAAACAAATAAATAAATAAATAAATATGCTATCGTTATTTCCTTATTTACCTATTTTTTTATTTATCCCTACTACCTACCGTGTCAAAAAAAAAATCACAAACGTTTAAAATATAGTTTCCCAAACTTGTTTTTCTCATAGACCACTTTCAAAATTTAGCTGGTTCCGGTGGACCCCTTGCAGCTACATTTGTACCATATTCCCAAAACTCGACAAAAATGTGAAGATTGGATCTAAATCTAAATCCCGTCGAGTCTCCCGTGGACTCCTGGGGGTCCACGTGGACCACTTTGGGAATTACCGGACTTTAAAACATCATAAACACCGAATATATTCTGACATAGTTATCGCCATTTTGTAATTACTAAGTGTGAAACTGTTAGCAGTTATTAACTAAGTAACTGATGGATGCTAAAAAGCCGGGACAATGACATCCACCGCTAAAAACTTGAGGATATCGTGACCCTATTTCCCTTGCAAAAAGCATCGGCACAGAATTGCTTGAAGCACGTGGGCATCCGAGGTATGCCGTAGCGGGATCTCGCTGAGACTAAGGCTTATCTATCACACAAGCGGTTTTCTTCGGTGATTTTACAAGATCGCGGCAAGCACGCTGCGGTATTGCCGCGATTTATTTATCTTGAACTTAGACTTTGGATTGGTTTGGTGTAGGTACATAAACTTTACTATAATGTTAAGTAACGACCGCTTAGCCTAGTTGGTAGTGACCCTGCCTACGAAGCAAGAGGTCCTGGGTTCAAATCCCGGTAAGGGCATTTATTTGTGTGATGAGCACGAATATTTGTTCCTGAGTTATGGATGTTTTCTATGTATTTAAGTATTTATTTATCTATATAAGTATGTTTATCGTCGTCTAGTACCCATAGTACAAGCTTTGCTTAGTTTGGGACTAGATCGATTTGTGTAAGATTGTCCCCTAATATTTATTTATTTATTTATTTTATTTTATGTCATCACTGACTGACGTCACATAAAAAACTTTGGGCAGCCCGGTGAAAATACAGCGTGGTTACAGCGCAATGCTACTTTCTCGTAGCTCGATAAATAATAATACCTACACTGACAAGCAAAAATAAAGGTTCGGTTACAAAAATGATTATAACTACAAAACCCGCTGTGATAGCTTCTTTGAGTAAAATGAGTTTCGTAAAGAGTTTTATTCTTAACAAGAAAAAGTTTAATTGAGAATAAAACTCTTTACTGAACTCATTTTACTCAAAGAAGCTATCACAGCGGGTTTCGTAGTTATCGTAATTTCTGTAACCAACCCTTTATTTTTGCTCGTCAGTGTATTTGTAATAACACAGGGCTGCAATGTACTTAAATCCCGAAATCTCAATGACTAAAGGAAATTTTGCACGGAAATTCTCCGTACTTACAATGTAATTGAAAATCACGATGATATTTTCCAAGAGTCGCTATGGGTTCACGCGAGCAAACCTGTGGGTAAAGGCTAGTCGTAAAATAAATCAAGTTGGATCCATTCAGCATGAAGTGGTCGCAATTAAACAATTACATTCTTTGGCGTACAACACTAATTGATGGGAATTATGAGGCAGTTTAACTGTTACGAACCGTTAAAACAATTTGTCCAGTTGATCGTTATAGGTTGATTCACAAGAGGTACATACGAATGAATTGAACGAATGTAATGTCACTTAGCTTAGAAAATATCATCATCATATCATGTATTGCTAACCATCTATGGAGTCTGGTCTGTAATAACTAATAAAGTTATTATCACTGTGTCAGTGTCGTTTTTGTGCATGATCCTCCTATTATTTTGTAAACAAATACATAATTTTTTGTAGTGGTAGAGCCATGTTGTAGCTAGCCGCTGCATCACGAATGGGCCGGCTCGTCCGGGGCAGTACCACCCTCTCACAGAACACCGGCGTGAAGCAGCAGTAATCCTGCTTGCGTTTCGTACGGTCAGTGAGAGTGCCGGGGGCCCAATACCTCACCCCTTCCCTCTCCCTCTCCCCTTCCACTATTCCCTCTCCTTTAGGGCCGACAACGCACTGGTATCGTGTAAAGCGCTGCGGGTGTCTATGGACAGTGGTGTTCATTTAACATCAGGTGACCCACTAGTTCGTTTGTCTGGCCTATCTAACATAAAAAAAAAAAAAAAAAAAAAATAAAATAATGCTTTTTCGTTATTCAATAAAAAAATACATGCCTATAATCTGTACATTATTAGGGCTCAGATTACTAGATCAGGTAAAAGATATGGCAAAAAGGTTAATTTGACGATTCGCTACAAACATTTTACTATCATCGAGTTATTATTTTTAGCTTGTTTCCGAGGTTCATGGCGTCATTGTGCAAACAAGGTTATATACGCAGCAATTTATTACAGATCTAAAAACTAACCCTTCATTTTATAGTTGGGTGTACTTTTACGAATATTGCGAATTAAAATTTAATAACTGTAGGAGAAGATACTAAATTTAGTTTCGGCATATAGGAATGAGCATCCAGATAGATCGAATTTTGAAAAACATTTGTTGGAATCAAATCATTCATTGTTAGATTCAGATTCTTATGAAGTGTTACATTATTGCGGCAAGGGGTTGCGTCTGGATGCTCTGGAATGCATGGAAATAATTAGGTACAACACTATGGGGTCTATTATTAATGAACAGGTAAATTTAGTATCTTCTCCTTTACTGCGGCTTGGGTCTAATTTGAACAGTTAGTATTAATAAAATATGTCTTATAAATAAATAAATAAACATTCAAGGTAGTTTTATAATATGTCAATAAAAGTTAATTTTTGTGGGGTAGTTTGAGAATAAGAAAAATAAAGTGGGTACTTGTGAAGTTACAGTGACAAGTTAAAACATTTGTTTTGGTTTCTTAGTTTAACATTTGGTAGCATAGCATACGGTTGTGGTAACTCCGAGGATGAGCTCTGGTTGAGTTCGAAACGCGTCAGTGTAGCTTGGTGGTGGTGGTAGTTGTGTTTATGTGATTTGTGTGTGTTCGTACAGTGTGGAGGTGGAGGAACTGCATGAACACACATTTCTTGCATAAACGTAACTATTGTAAGGTCGCGGGTGAGCAAAGTAATTGTTTTAGTTTAGATAGACATACATACATAGTAGAATCCAGGAGCTATAAATCAACTGCCAGGCCTATTGATTTACATATAGTATATTTGTGTATCGTTCCGTGAGTCACAGACGGTTCTGACAGAAAATCAGCGCTGCAGGCGTCTAACGCCTCAGCATAATGCTGAGTCAGCGACCGTTTCACTTTTGCGGAGACACACATGCAGAGCTGTGTGTGTACATGTTTATTACTCCATTGTTTGTTATCTTTGTTTTTTTTTGTGTTAAATTGTGTGTACTTTCTTGTATGTGTGTGTCTTGTAAAAGTGAATAAATGTCTTCTTTCTTTCTTTCTTTCTTTCTTTACATGAGCGAAGCGATGGTTAAAAGCTAGTCTTAAATATTTTGGTAATGGGATAACATCAACAAAAAAAAGAAGCTCAAAGTCACTCAGAGGGCGATGGAGAGGGCTATGCTCGGAGTTAGTCTGCGGGATCGCATTAGAAATCCGCGCAAGAACTAAAGTCACCGACATAGCTCGAAAAATCGCCAGACACAAGTGGCAGATGGGGCAAAAAGGTTCTCGGGTGGCACACGCAGACCGCGGACCGGAAGACGCAGTGTGGTAGGCCTACAACAAGATGGAGCGACGACCTGGTTAAGGTTGCGGGATCGCGTTGGATGCGGATGGCACGGGACCGATCTATTTGGCGTAGGGGAGGCCTATGTTCAGCGGTGGACGTCTTTCGGCTGAAATGATGATGATGATAATGAGATAGCATCTTTACCAAAACATCTATTTCCAAGCATAGCACTCTGCATAATTTTTAAAAGTCACATAGTTGACTTCACAAAGAATAGGCGTTTCACAACATTTGTAAATTAATTATTAAAAAGCCGTAACACCATTCTGATACCGTTTTCATTTTGAGCTTTAATATTTACAGCACACGATTTAAGTTTCAAATACTTTTGAAACGTAAATATGTCCCTTTTACAGGGTCATTCGTCACGGGCGTCTTATTGTTGTCGTACACAACCTTATACGGGGACAAAATTAATGTTTGCGGGTCAGCGTGGCGCCATCGTCGAACAATAGTGTGGACTTAATATGTGGTTAATTTAGTTACAATGTTCGCCACCGATCAGTCAAATTAGTGGACTATCAAAGACAATGTGAGACAAGTCTTTAGAAGGTAATGACAGATTAACTTTCACGTAATGGATTGCACTCTAATGCTGTCGCATCTTTCACATAAGTACTGATTGAAACGGATGCTTTTGTCTTTCTCATCAACATCATCATCATAATTTTAGCCGAAAGCCACGCCATCCGCATCCAATGCGTTCCCGCAACCTTAACCAGAGCGTCGCTCCATATTGTTGGAGGCCTACCTACCTACCTTTTCGTCTTTCTATACTTACTTACTTACTTAAAAAGTATATAATAACTGCTAGGACGACTGTTAGGATATTATCATTTTACCTACGTCACATTGAATTCCACGCTCACCATTGAATTTCATGTCAGGTGGGTGCAGGTTTCCTTATGATATTTTCCTTCACCGTAAAGCTCACGGAAAATATCAAATTTAATTTCGCAAAATTTCGAAAAGCTCGGAGGTGGGAGCCCGGACTCGAACCCACGACCCTCTGCTTGAGAGACCATCGGTTGAACCACTAGGCCACTGGGGCTTAATGTTCGAAAATTACCATGAGGTTCCATGATGTTGCAGGTGTCGAGCTAAAGTAACCCAACCATCTGATAAAATATTGCTGATCAATTTTATAACACCTTATATGGGTTCCTACTCCAGAAAATCGCTATACCTAGGTAGGTACGGTGGGCTGCAAAAGTGCATGGATACCGCGGGGCGATAATCGCGTGAGCGCGCGCGCGCGCGGGTATGTCAATAACATCAAACGATCAAACACTGCTCAAGCGATTATCGCCCCGAGATGTCCATGCACTTTTGCAGCCCATCGTACCTTTCAAACCGACAAAGCTTCATCAGTATTCTAGCTCGCCTCCCGCCCTGGCACGTGCAAACACTACAAAAACCAACATTTCACACCACACGACTAACTTGTACTTTAAGAAGGACACATTAGGTTTAAATTAAAACTGACGTGACAGATTGTCCTTTCAAAGTGACATCTTAAGCGCGTCGACTTAAGGTGGAAGCGCACGCTCTAGGCGCGAAATTCAAAATTTTTACAGTTTTTAATTTATTGTGGGTAAACTGTTTAACTTCATATGGTACTTGCGATTTTGAAACAGTGTTCTTTATTTATTGTGTAAAGCTTTTTAAGAATAAAACTGTTAGCTTGATATAAAAGTTGTCAAACATAGAAATTCGGACTTTCAACGTTTTGACAACTTTTATTTCAAGCTAATAGTTTTATTCTTAAAAAACTTTACACAATAATATAAAGAGCACTGTTTTACAAGCGCAGATACCATAGGAAGTTAAACAGTTACACCGTTTACCCACAATAAATTAAAAACTGTAAAAAGTTTGAATTTCGCGCCTAGAGCGTGCGCTTCCACCTTAAGAGATAAACGCTGCAAATTATTGAGACTAGGGTTGCCAACCTTAGTAGCACAGATTTCCGGTATATTTGCGATCAAATTGCGGGACTTGGCTATGAAATGCGGGACTCCTTCACCCGCCCTAACTTGGTTTGGTATAATAGTATTGCCCATCAACATATTGAAAGGCATAAAAAATTAAACCAGATCCACTTTATTCCATATACATAAAAGTGTTATGTTAAAAAGGGTGTGTTTTACAATACCGAAGTATGAAAGACCGAATGTATTAAAACATCGAATGGGTCAAAAGACCGACACGATTTTTTTCTGAAACCGTAAACTTTTCAGAATTTATTAAAACGGCATCATACAGAACCCATTAGGTTAGGTTAGGTTTGTTTTATAACAATCTTAAACAATTAACGGTCTCAGAAAAAAATCGTGTCGGTCTTTTGACCCATTCGATGTTTTAATACATTCGGTCTTTCGTACTTCGGTATTGTAATACATACCCGTTAAAAATCTAGTTCCGTAAACCGGGGTTCCTTAGATCAAATTGGGGCAATAAAGTCGACATTGTCCCATATGAGGTAAATGGTTGACATGTAGACAAAAAGAAGATCGATGAAGGCATCGACAAGGAATAGCAAATGCTAAAAAAAATGCGTGAGTTGGTCAGTACTACTGTTTAAAGACACCCCGGTTTACTGTTCAATGTACTTAGATCGGGAAAGAGGAGGGATAGGATATATGAAGGGTCCACGGAAAGAACATGTCTAGTCACTTTTTGAAAATTGATATTTTAATCTCTAAATGTAGATCTTACCATTTTATTAAATGCAACAACATTGCATTGCATTGCATTTTATACAATGTGTATGGAAAACGGAGATAGGAATACATGTTACCTAATATTCTCAACGAACTCGATCACAATAGGTATAATTACGAGTGTGTGTGAAACGCCACACCACTGTAAACGTATTGTTGAAGCAATTTACCTAACGTGAACTTTGTGTTAAGCTTACCTATGTACCTAGCCTAAAGTTAAATCGTGCATGATTGATTAATTACTATAAATTACCTACTTATCTTTGCGAGTGAATTCAACGGCAGTTAAACCTTAGTATGGTATTGCTCGTTGCATAGTTGTAAAATTTTATATTGTTTTTTTTTTCTGTTTAGTAAATAAATTAAAAAAAAAAAAAATAGGGATATCTGAAAATATTTTTTTTTTCTCTTTTAAAGAAATGGTTACCATAGTAATTGTTCGTGATGACTAACTTTCAAACCGCTATAACTCAAAAAGTTGTTTAGGTGACTAGAGATGTTCTTTCCGTGGACCCTTCATATAATAGTGGTATATTCAAATTTACGTTAATTTTGGTGCTTATAATCTAGTCTAGCCCGAAAACGGGACAATCGGCGTCCCGCGCGGACCTTTTACGGGACGCATACACTAGGGCTCCAGAAACGGGACGTCCCGTGTACAGCGGGACGGTTGGCAACCCTAATTGGGACCCAATGTCTAACATTGACATGTGATACTTTCTAATTGCTTGCGCCGTGAAGTGCATTTTGTATGCAGAGTTGCAGAGTTCAGTTAGTGCCGTTAGTGCAAAACATACAAGACTTAACCAATCTAATTTAATACCTTTACTTAAAAGAGTAATTCTTTCTTTTCGAGGATCTCGGAACTCTAACACTTTTGAAATTTGCTATTATTTATTAAGGTAAAAATTCAAAGTTTTGACTGACTAACTGATATCAATGCACAGCCCAAACCACTGAAGCTAAGAGCGTGCGCAGACAGAGCGGTCTGGAGTTCCGCGTTCAGAGTTCTGTGTTTTGACCGCTCGAGAGTTCCAGTCGCCTGTGTGCGTTATCGTAAGAGACTCAGCACATTCGGAAGAACACAGAACTCTGAACGCGGAACTCAGAACTCTAGACCGCGCTCTGTCTGCGCGCGCTCTAAAGACTAGAATGGCGCACATATATCTACCTAGCTTAAGTGTCATAGAGGTATACTAAGACGGTCCATAGACGGACTGCTTAGAGCAGTCGAGACCAACGGCACGAGAGCAGTCGTGATGCGGTTGGAGTCGATTTCAACCCTAATGTTCTGAATTTTGTATTGAAACTGCAGATCAACCAACAGCGACCGCTTCGAGCTGTTGGCACTGACTTAAGGGATTTATTGAAATTCCTACGGGTTGGAGAGAGAATAAATATGATTTATATTTTCGCTTCAAAGTGGCCTTATCTCGGTAGCTATAATTATTAGGGACTTCTAATCGGGTATACAATTAGGTGATTATAACAAAAAAAACTTATTTCAGTAATGCAGGAAACTCTCTCCAATCTCCGTATTAATGATTACTACTAGATTTCAAATTTAGCATGCATGTAGGTAATTATAACACCTAAATAATACCGCAATACCTTATGGTACATACGGGGGAAGCAGCGGGTAAAAGCTTATATACAATAACGGTTCTCAGATTGCGATCAAAAAAGATGTTGGTCGATAAACTTGCAAATTTCACGCCATTTCATTGCAATTTTATGCACTGCTGACACTTTGAAATTAATAATTACACGAGCGACAATATATGTATGAATATTGAGCTTGGGACTTGTTATTAAAATTTTGGATTTGTCGTGTAGTTTTTGACGTGAGAACTTTAAATCTCGCAAGCGAATGTTTAGTTTAATGAAGAAAGTGCACTAAACAGACTGAAACTAGTTAATACTTGAATATTATAGGACAATTGACACTAATTGAGTCCAAAATGTTTATTATTTCTACGTTTATTTTAAAATAAGGTCATGAAAAAAATAAAGTTTTTTTTTTTAGAAAGAAAGAAAGAAAGCAGCTTGTTGGCAGAAAGCTTATAACTCTCACTACTTAAATTAATAGGGTAGTTGCAGCAGACTAGTGCAATCTGCATACACCTGAGAAGAAATTCAATGGTGTATGTGAAGTTTCCAATCCGCACTGGGCCCGCGTGGGAACTACGGTCCAAGCCCTTTCATTCTGAGAGGAGGCCTGTGCCCTGCAGTGGGACGTATATAGGCTGGGATGGTGATGATGATGAGTCTAGTGGTTAAACCTATGGCTTCTCAAAAAGGGGTCAAGCATGGATCCAAGCCCGAGCACACATCTTTCAGTTATTCGGCATTTATGTGCGAAATTAGATTTGAAATTTACCATGGGCTTTACGATGAGGAAAAACCTGCACACACCCCAGCGAAGACATCTACTTAATGGTATACATACATATACATATTTATGTGAAGTTTTCAACCGGATTGGGCACGCGTGGCTAATACGACCTAAGATCTCTCACTCTGAGAGGCCTGTGTCAAGACACTGCAAGCAGTGAGACTAGGGTCACCAGTATGCTTAGTATAAGTTTTTACTTCACGAAATACTTCTCGATCGCGTTTTCGTAAAAAAATCAATTACTAGGGAAACATGGACAGCGTCTCCGCGCGCGCGCGCCCATGTTTCCATAGAATTGAAATTTTTACGTAAACGCGATCGAGAAGTATTTTGGTGAAGTAAAACTTATACTAAGCATACAGATTTCCAGTTTCACGGAACAACCGCATTGAAAATACGGAATTCGAAATACGGAACAGGCAGTTTTTTTAAATTAAAAAACAACATACTTACATTTTTTATTTGGCATAATCAATTAAATTACCTACACAATTGCTTAATTTCTTAACGAGAGGCATTAAAAATATATAATAGGTAATTTTATCGTTAAATGCCATTGAATCATAACGGGACAGTGAAAAATTCGTGTCTGAAATACGGGACAACCCGTAAAATACGAGACATCTGGTCACCCTGTGTGGGACATAATAAGCTGAAAAGATATTTTCTTTCTTTCTTTCTTTCTTTCTCAACAAAACGCAAGCAACAAAAAGAACAAGTTCATCAATCTAACGGGCTACAGACCAAACAAACAAACCATTTTAAAAAATGCTATCCTTATTTGACTGGTCAAATGATATCATCAAAAAACTAACAAATTGCTCAATTGAACCAACACAGAATCCCATGATCTCGCCTATAATTCGCCTATTCTTCGCTTGTTATTATGATTGTATTTCTTTTATCAAATCAACCTTGAGTATAACCTTCGTCATAATATTAGTGGTCCCGGTCATTGCCCCGAAGGTGGTCCTGTCAAAAACTATTTATTCCCCATTTTTTCTCGCTTAAGGCTCCTTGCGCATGCGTAGTTCTACACACTTTGGTAATGAATCATGATAATATAAATCTTTGTTGATTTTAAATCGGTCGTAAATCAAAGATCAGAAATATTTCAGATTGAAATTTATGAGTTCAATTACCGTTTGACGTAAATCGTAAAGAACCAGTGAACGTTATTGTTTAAAAGTTTATTATTTACGTTTTTAAAAGGATTTTTTTCGACAGAACTCTACTCTTTCTCTCTCTAGTGGTGGTGATGGCCTAGTGGTTTGACCTATGGCCTCTCAAGCAGAGGGTCGTGGGTTCAAATCCCGGCTCGCACTCGCACCCCTGATTGTTTCAGAATTTATGTGCAAAATTTTATTACATTTGAAATTTACCATGAGCTTTACGGAGAAAGAAAACATCGTGAGGGAACCTGCATACACCTGCGAAGAAATTCAATGGTGTGTGTGAAGTTCCCAATCCGCACTGAGCCCGCGTGGGAACTACAGCCCAACCCGTCTCATTCTGCGAGAAGGTCTGTGCCCTGCATATAGGCTGAGATGATGATGATGATAATATTTCTTGCTCTTTTATTATTTCTTGTTATAATTACACACATTCTGAAAAATATAAGCGCATTGTTTAGACTCTGTTGTAAGTCATAAATTGGTGTCAAGTACAGTTTAAAAGATTCAGCCCTGTGACAAGGGACATAGGGTCAGGGAGAACTTTGGTATTAAGGTCTCAGCTAAAAAGAGATACTAAATACAGACACACAACAACAATGAACTGAAACAATTACTTTGCTCACGCGCGATACCTTGCGATAGTTACGTTTATGTAAGAAAGGCGTGTTCATGCAGTTCCGCCACCTCCACACGCAAATTATACAAACCCAACTAAGTATCACCACCACCAAACTACACTAACGCGACAGAGTAGGTGATACGACCGTACGCCATGCTACCAATCATTGGCATGGAACATGGACCTCAGCCTAGTAACGCTAGATTCAATAAATTAAGTATTTAATGGTTTACGTGAACAACGCCACGGGTAAACGCTGGTAAACAATAACATCAACCCGACAGCCAGTGAAATTACCCGACCAATGATTACCAGCCGAGGTGCGGCACAAACGCCGTGACCCGAGGGTCATGGTTCGCCGGACACGGCTGTCCGTACAAGATCACCAACCCTTATCTTCGAATCGAAATTCGATTTCCAACTTCGTATCGTTCCGTTTTGTTCACGTTAATGATATGAAACAGGTGAGTGAAAGAGACGGTACGATAAAACTTCGAATTTCGAAGTTAGCCCTGCGGGAACACACCGGCAGGGCGCCAGATTGTTTGTTATCGTTTAACAGACAATTATTATAGTTGTAAAACGTATTGTCATGATTCCTTTTCAAAGTACGTGTCTTAGATAACGTGGAAGCAGAGAGATATTCAGAAGTAAAGCTCCAACCGCACAACGGAGGAGTGACGGGGCGATGACGGTTGTAATATTCCAACTTGTATGAACGGTTGTGCGGTACCGTACCGCGAACTCGTTCATAGTTAGAATATTACAACCGTCACCGCCACCGCACCGGCACAGAATATATAATAGAACTAACGTACAGAATGGCCACGCTCCGCCCCGCACCGATTCGAGTTACCCCACCCCTCAAGCGCAAGATTGCCGGAAACCTCCGGAAACCAGTCGGGTGCGCAACGCGCGCGATGCATGTCGGTTGCACGGCACTAAGTTCGGGAGCAATAATTTTGCGAAATGGTAATAATACTGTGCATTATATGGGTGTTTGTCAACAGCCAAATATAAGGAAAGGAGTTTACCTACCCTACCTACTTCCTGTTATAAATAATGCTTTCTGAAATTATCGCGTTTAATACATGAAATAACTACTTACCTACCGAATAATTCGTTTAAGTTTGTAGTCGTACAGTCTATATCTATTGTAATATTTGTAATTGAAAATAATAGCTTAAATACATAGACAGACACATTTTAAGTAGGTTTAAATGGGTACGTATCAAAATATATAAAGTTTAAAACAAATAATGGACGAAATACATAATGGTCATAATACATACTAAAATTTTCTATGAGACTATTGATTAAACGAATTTTTTTAATCGTGTACGTACCTAATCTACAGATTGGTTTAGGTTAGGTTAGGTTTATTTTATGAATATCCTGTAAAGTTGAGAATTTCCAAGAAAATTGCATTATATCAAATGACCATTATGTATTTCGTCCATTATTTGTTTTAAACTTTATATATTTTGATACGTACCCGTTTAAATAAATAGATAAGATTAACGATTGCATTTATTTGCACATGACCTACATTTTATTATAAGTACCTAAGTATATATGTCATTGGTAGTACTTATTAGTACTAGGTTTGGTCAGCCCTGTGTATCTTACGCACACATTGACGCGTGTACAGACGTCGTCGTGCTTATGTAGATTCAAGAACGCGTATTTTGCACGTCGTGGCCGCCGTGTGGCACCGGCACGCCTCCGCTGTCTGAGCGTTTGGAGCTTAAGGCTTCTTGCCAAATTTTATACGTGTGCACTGTGTCTGTTATGTGAACTGTAGTGGTATATAATTAAGTCCAGTTGCTAAGCGAGTGGCCCTGACCAAGAAGCCAGAGGTTTACGTGTTGTATGTATCCTCGAGACGGCCCATACTAAATCCTTACCCGAACCGTGGATTGGATACCTACACAAGAGGCCGTATTGTCTAACGCTTCTGACGCTTGCCTTCGCTTTCACCATCACTTTCTGTCATCATTTTATACCGTTTGACGGAAAGAAATAGTGATTTCGAAGGCAAGCGTCAGAAACGTTAGAGAATAAGCCTGCAGGTGTTTTTAAGCGAATAAAAAAGTATGTAAGTACTTATATCAGCATTGTTTCAGTTTGGGTAAAAATGCTTTCGTATGTCCAACTGTTCTTTACAGGTTGCTTTTTTCAGCTGATTCTCTTGAAATTTTATGGGCAGGTTCGATAATTACGTTTTTTTGACGATTCAGTTAAAGTTTCTCTAAACTCAGATTTTTTCTTTTATGAGAGGGAAGCTAACGAGCCAGCGAATCTTCTGATGAGAAATGATCACCACCGCCCATAAATATCATAAACTCAAAGAGAGTCACTAATTCAATATATTTTGAATAACTCATGATGAATAAGATCCAAAGCTCCCAAAGCTTCTAGTTTTTCTTTGTCCGTATATTTCTTACACAACTAGACATTGAATTGGAATTTTGTCAATATTGGTTCATTATCATCAGTTGTCATGATATGGACTACTAGCTTCGTCTGCGCGAAAGCCATTTATCGCAATCCCGCGTGAGTCGAACTATTTCCAGGATGACAATTGCCCCATGTTCTTCCCAGGGTCCTAATCTTTTCAACGCCAAGCCCAATTAATCGTAAAGCTACTATGAATCTTATATCATTACGTTAAGATCACTTTGATATTGTACTTTGTGACGCATATCCTTCGTTGGGATTGAAAAGGTTAAATATCTCCAAATCAAATGCCATCTAGATCGGTTAAACAGTTTACGGTAACAAACAGATAGGTAGGTACCTACCTACTTTCGCATTGATAATGGATTAATGGATCATTTAAAAACTTATCAAGCAAAAGTTATTAGGTCTACGATCAATAATTACGTGTAACATTGGATAAATTTTTAGAAAAAAAGACCGAAGAAAAGAAACAACGCATTACCAAGTGTATTTGTCAATATTAAACTATCATGGCTTCAAACGAAACGATTAATAGCCAAGATGGTTGACAGCCAAACGTGGGCGGAAAAAGCCGATGATAAACGAAGTGCCACGCGACGACATCGGACCAAAAACGGTCACAATAGTCAATGATCACCTATTGATGATTTGCGAATAGCGATTGATGTTGACCATAAAAAGAATGGCACAAAAACGCTAAATAAAATGTCAATAACGAAAAATCACCGAAAGATTCATCATCATCAACCGCAATTGGAAGACGCCCACTGATAAATGAAGGTCTCCCCACGTCTCCCCCTTAGAACGAAGAACTTGTCATCTGTACCTATTGCCCACAACTTTCTGTACCTATTCCTCCTAGTGGGAGGCCTGCCAACGCTACGTCTTCCGGTTCGTTGTGACTCGAGAACCTTTATCTTCCAACTGTCATCTCACCCATTTCTTTATACAGGGTGAAATTTTGAACGTGATACAAAATTAGTGTTTCTAGCTAAGTTAATGCTGGACAACATAATGCATCTACCCAGTCGTTAGAATTAGTAGGTATTGTTAAATTTAAAGTGTCCATACATTTAGTTCATAATTTATCTACAACAAAGTATGAAAATCCAAAATTTTATCAGACCAATTTCAACAATTGAGTAAATGCATTATACTATCCAGCATTAACTAAGCTTGAAACACTAATTTTGTATCACGTTCAAAATTTCACCCTGTATAAAGATTGCTTGACCCAATAGTTACCTGAGGCTATATTTTCTGAAGCATTTTTAAATGTAATCCCATACACTATTTTTTTTTTTCAGTCCGACGTTTTAGGGTAGTAAGGGATTGTGAAAGAGAACGATTACGATGACCTCAGCTCTAATAAATGCTAGTTCCTTTGCCAACTTAACCTAATCCTCAATTATATTGCTAAACACTGTGTTTAAAATATGCCAGTTAAAAAAAAAACCGGCCGTGTGCGAGTCAGACTCGCGCACCGAGGGTTCTGTACAAATTTATATGTATCTATGAACATCCAGTCTTAGCAGACCCCTGCTCCTAAGCAAAATGTGCGCAGTGTGGGATCATTGTAGATTGTTTACTGATAGAGACAGACAGACAAACTAGATCTCGTTTAAACCAATTTTCGGTGGAAGTTTACATGGTAATGTACATCACATATTTTTTTTAGATTTATCATTTTCTTATTTTAGATGTTACGGGGGGGGGGGACACACATTTTACCACTTTGGAAGTGTCTCTCGCGCAAACTATTCAGTTTAGAAAAAAATTATATTAGAAACCTCAATATCATTTTTGAAGTCCTATCCATAGATAGCCCACACGTATGGGTTTGATGAAAAAAAAATTTTGGCGTTTTAGTTTTAAGTATGGGGAACCCCCAAAATTTATTGTTTTTTTTTCTATTTTTGTGTGAAAATCTTAATGCGGTTCACAGAATACATCTAAGTACTTACCAAGTTTCAACAGCATAGCTCTTATAGTTTCGGAAAAAAGTGGCTGTGACATACGGACGGACAGACAGACAGACATGACGAATCTATAAGAGTTCCGTTTTTTGCTATTGGCTACGGAACCCTAAAAAACATCGTTATACGGAAGTTTAAGACTTAATCAATTTTTTTGTGGAACAGCCAAAATAATTAGAAATTTTAGTTATATACTTACTAACCACACATTTTATTTTGGTACGAAAAAATCACATGAGACTTCTGTTTTGATTAATTTTATTTCAGTATTTTCAGTGAACACTAATTCGATATGAAAAAGTTCAATTTCAAATTATAATTACGTTTAGGTACTGTAGGATAACTAACTGGGTCCAGCGACTTACCGCTTCAATCTTCCCACAACCACGCCACGCCGTAGGTACGGGTCCTGGTACAATTGGGGTTCGTCGGCACACCACACAAGAAGCTCCAGCTGGTTTAATCCTTACATATGTAAATCCAATAGGTCACTAACACTATCTTCCAAGTTTGTATCGTAAATTTAACACAATAACATAAGTCAGACGAATATATACACGTGAGTTGCAACGGAGCGTTATTTTTGCTGCATTTCGGAAGCGTCCGCGATTGGCAACTGTTTTCTCAAGCCGCGTTAGCGGCGTAGGTGGCGGCCGTTGGTGGCGCTAGTATCGCCCGAAAGGCCGTTTCCCATTGGTGGGTGGTGCGTTCCGATGTCGGCAGCTTATCGCAAACCCAGTCAAAATAAATACTTTTAAATAAACAGAAAACCACCAATATTTAACAAATTGCGTCACCTTGTTAACACAAACTAAAATATTAAAATAAAATTAAATAATATACTGTTCCGGTACGGAACATGCCGCTCACCTTAAAAGCACGTAGCTGCTTTTAACACAAAAGTTAAAACTAATATTAAAATGAAGTAGAACTGAAGTATTTACACTAAGATTCGTATTGACTCTAATTACTCTAAAGGTAGAGGACAGACCTTAACGACGGGTCGTTTAAAGAGGGAATTTCCCCTTTTAAGAGTCACTACGCGCGTGACATTGTCGGAACCGGGGTGAAGCGCATGAATGCGCGCCAACTTCCATTGTAACGGAGGTAAGTGGTCATCGCATATCACTACAACAGTGCCTTCACGAAGAGCGGTGCCTCTGTCTTGAAGCCACTTGCTACTTTGTTGGAGCTCGTGGAGATATTCTTTGCTCCATCTTTTCCAAAAGTGTTGGACCGTTTGTTGAATCCAACGCCAACGAGTGAGACGATTCGGCGTCTCATCGATTAAGGAAATATCGGGTAAAGCAGTCATGGGTTCTCCGATTAAAAAATGAGATGGTGTTAAAGGAAGAGGATCCGAAGAATCCGCACTTAAGACGCAGAGTGGTCGTGAATTTAAAACTGCTTCGACCTGACACAAGAATGTATGCATTTCATCATAGGTTTGAGTGCGAGTACCGATCACACGATGAAAATGGTGCTTAAAAATACGGACCCCCGATTCATGGAGGCCTCCGAAATGGCTCGCATACGGAGGTTGAAAGTGCCACGTGATCCCCTGTTTAAGGGTTTGTTGGTTAAGCGCACTCTGCACCGAATCGTTACGTAAAAACGCGTAAAGTTCCTTTAAGTAATTATCACAACCGATAAAATTAGTTCCACAATCTGAATAAATGTCTGTACATAAGCCACGACGGGACGTGAAACGTCGCAGGGCTGCCAAGAAGGCTTCTGTAGACAGTTCCGAAACTAATTCGAGATGTATAGCCTTAACACTCATACATACAAAAACTGACACATAACATTTAATAATTTTCGCGTTACGCACTTTATTCGCGCGTACGTAAAATGGACCGGCAAAATCTACTGCGGTTTTTATGAACGGTCGCGCGGGACGGAGTCGCACGGCGGGGAGCGGTCCCATGCGCGGTTGGTTGCGAGTGGGTCGCGCGCGGAAGCACGGCACGCAGCGATGAATGCGTTGACGAACGATGTCACGACTAGACAAGATCCAATATCGCTGTAAGAGCGTGTGGCGCACAGACTGCGGCCCGGCATGCAAAGTAGATAAATGTGCATCATCAATGATCAGATGAGTTAAAGGGTGTTTTTTAGGTAAAATAAGTTGGTGTTTAGACGCAAATGGTAAAAATGATTTGTGGATTCGACCACCAACTTTAAATAGTTCGTCCGAATTATCCAGAAATGGCGTTAAACGTCGTAAACGCGTGGACGGTAATTTACCCTGTGCTATGTTGGTTATGTCTTCGTTAAAGACGGATCGTTGGGTTATTTTAATAAGTCGCGTTAAAGCGAAGTTATATTCCGGCACAGTAATATACTGCGGAAACTCTTGTTTTGTTTTCTTGCACTTGTTAAGAAAACGAAAAATAAGTGCGGTTACGCGAACAAGTTTACCTAGCGACGAAAATCGCGTAATAAAATCAACATCCTGTATAGGCGGCGTCGTAGACGCGCTGGAGCAAACCGTTAAGTTTCGTTTTTCTTCGCACGTATCTTCTACCAAAGTTTGAACAGGCCATGAGTCGGTTTCTTGACGTAGCCATGAGGGACCATGGTACCACAAATCGTGGTTCACCAGCGCAGCGGGCAGTAGGCCACGAGACGCAGCATCGGCGGGGTTGTCGGCCGACGGGACGTGGTGCCAACGGTCCGCGGGCAGGCGGGAGACGACATCACTGACACGGTTCGAAACAAACGTCTTCCATTCGTGCGGACTTGAACGGAGCCAGGCAAGCACGATGGAGGCATCGGACCAAGCGTATACCTGGTCGAGGCGGACACGATCTCCGTAGGTAAGTATTACCTTTTCGAGAAGTTTAGATAGAAGAACGGCGGCCATTAGTTCGAGGCGCGGGATGGTAAGACACACACTCAACGGCGCTACGCGGGTTTTTGCCATAATCAGGTGAGTTTGGATGTTACCATCATTATCCAGATAGCGAATGTAAACACATGCTCCAAAAGCTTTACTAGATGCGTCAGCGAAACCATGAATTTGTACTGGCTCTAAATTATTATTTTTAAATATGTGACGCGGAAACGAAATCTCGGATATGAGTGGTAGCTCGTTAACGAATGAAGTCCACGAATTAACTATGTCCACAGGCGGTGCCTCGTCCCAGTCTACCTTGGCTATCCACAAAAGTTGGATCAAATGTTTGGCAAACAATGTGACCGGTGATAGTAAACCAAGATGGTCGTAAATTTTGGCTATCTCAGAAAGAATGACACGTTTTGTACATTTTTGAGATGAAATTTGGACTTTGAAATTGAATGAATCGGATTTAGGATTCCACTGTAGACCAAGGACTTTGACCTTTTTATCATTTTCCATTTCAGCGAACGGAACGTTCTCCGGCCGCTCACCATGAGACTCTGGCGGCAGCACCGCAGCGAGTAACGCTGGCGAGTTGCTGTGCCACTTACGCAGTTCAAACCCAGCCGTCCTACAAATACCTACTAACTCTTGTTGCAGAGCGAGTGCTCTGGCTACTGAGTCTTCGCCGGAGACGACGTCATCGACGAAGACATCGTTCAATAAAACAGGCGAGGCGAGTTTGAACCGGTCAGCCTCATCGTGAGCTAGCTGTTTGATAGTTCGCAAAGCGAGATAGGGCGATGAATTTACACCGAATGTGACTGTACGTAAGCGGTAGTCACGTAGAGGATCGTCGGGTGATTGACGCCACACGATACGCTGAAAATCCCTATCACATTCACGAATAAGTATGTTGCGATACATTTGTTTTATGTCGGCTGTAAGAGCCACGGAATGAACACGAAATTTTAAAAGTACGTCGACTATGTCCAGGTGAAGCTTAGGACCCGTTAGCAAGACGTCATTTAGCGAGTACCCACTCGTCGAACGACACCCGGCGTCGTACACTACGCGCGTCGGCGTCGTAATCGATTCTTTGACCACGCAGTGGTGCGGAATGTAATAACTTTTTTCAGCTGAAGGTTGATCATCGACGGGTTCCATGTGGTTGAGATCCACGTACTCCTGGAGACACGCGTGATAGTCATTCTTCAGCTTAGGGTTACGCTCTAGCCGGTATTCCAGTTTACGGAACCGCGCTAGCGCAATAGGCCGCGACTCGCCGAGAGGCGGTGCATCGGGCTTAAACGGGAGAGCGACCACATATCGCCCGTCCGCATCACGAGTATGCGTCTTTTGAAAAAAGGATTCGCATATTTCCTCTTCGGGAGTGTATCTCCGCTTCTCTGGAACGGACTCCAGCTCCCAGAACCTTTGAAGATTGTCGTTGTCAAACGAGCTAAAACACACTTGGAGTGGAGGCGTCCCAACACTATCGCAATTTATTTTTCCTAGAAGTAAATAACCTAACACACTATTCATCGCGATCGGAGTGCCCGGCGGGCCAGTAATAGTGTTGCCTAGTAACACGTGGGATAGTATATCGGCTCCTAGTAACATCTCAACCGGCTGAGGCGTATGAAATTCCGGATCGGCTAAGGTTAAGTTTTTTAAATGTGACCACCCTGTATAAGGTAATGGTACACTTGGCATTTTTGAAATTAATTCGGGCAAAATTAAGGCATTTACCGGAATGACGGGTTGTTGTTTGCCTTTCGGTGTAATTGAACACGAAATTAAACCTTTTGGATGCACTGGTTCCGTGTCACCAATACCGAAAACCGGTACATCACTATGCCTACGCACTAAGCCTAAGCGTTGAACACAAGCTTCCGTAATGAACGATGCTTGGCTACCGGTATCTACCATACATCGCACCGATGATACTTTCGCGTTACCTACACATACATCGATCAGCGCAGTTGACAACAACACTGTTCCCGCGCGAGCGACGGGCATGTTAGATGCGCAATTTCCATGCACCGCGACGGGAATAGATCGCTCCTCCGTAGGAGTGAGCGGGACAGCTACAGGTGGCTCGGCTTCGTTTACAACCGGGAAGGCTTGCGTCGAAAAATGAATCAAGCTATGGTGTCGTTTGTGACACGTTCTACATACAAAATTCGATTTGCAGTTTTTTACGTCGTGCCCGACGTTCAAACAATTGAAACACACATTTTTGTTTTGCACAAGGTTATACCTATCTTGCGGAGAAAGATTTAAAAACTCGGAACATTTTGTCAAGAAGTGTGACCCGTTACACTGCGAGCAAGATCGCACCTTATTACTATCGACCGTAGGTCGATTTTGGTCTGACGACGCTTGAACTTTGGCAGCGAAAGAACGTTTAGCTGCCGCAATGTTATTCGGTGCGCTGTTGCTACGGTCGCGGTTGAACAGCTGATTCGTGGTACCTACACGAAAAGAAGCTTGCTTATTAGCGTGCGGCAAAGATATAACAACGGAACTCGATGCAATTTCTTCCGCGGTTATTTCGCGTTGCAAATATGAAATCAACGTATTTACATCGGGAATTTCGGATGGATTATTTAGCGAACGTTCGAACCCTTTTCTCAAACTGTTAGGTATTTTACGTAGTAAAATGTGTAAGAGAACGAAGCTCCACTGATCAGTCGGAAATCTCATGACTTCTAATGCGCGAATGTTTTCCTGATAGGCGTTTAGTAACTTTCGCACACTATACGAAGATTTTTCGGTACACTGTTCGATATCTAAAATCCGATCTAAATGTTTTGATGCGATTACTCGTTTGTTTTCGTAGCGAGTTTGCAAAATGTCTAAGGCAATCGTGTAGTTATCGTCCGTGATAGGTATGGATTTTATGAGGTTAAACGGCTCGTTTTTAACTACAAGAAGTAGGTATCTAAGTTTCTCCGCGTTCGTATAGGCACTGTTGCTATGCACTAGCGATGTGAATAAATCATAGAACGATGGCCAATCCGTAGGATCGCCTTTGAACTCTGGTAAGGGTAAAGTAGGTAAATTCCTTCTGTCGTTACTAATCATATCGAAAGACACATTGTTACTAGACCGATTTGAACGGCGTTGGCGCTCATCGGATGCTTTTAACGCGTTCAAGTGGCCGACTATGTCGTAGTACAAGTCGTTAAAATCATTACGAATTTTGATGTTTTCGTCTTTGTTGAACGATTTGGATTTAATTAGCGTCTTTTCAATTTTAGCCTGAACTTTGGTGAACTTTCTTTGGTGAGCTATTAAATCTGTAGTTCGCGAGCGAAATTGTTGCTCGTTTGATTTAGCGAGTAAAATGATACGCTTTAACTCGTCTAATATTAAGTCTCTTTCAAAAATATCTTGGTCGCAAGGCGACGCTTCATCGTCCGACATTGTGTTACAAGATGGCGCGGAGGCACGCAAATGCAATTGAAAATGAGTACGTAATACTGCTTAATTGCACTAACACAAGATGACGCAAATTGGAAGATATTAATCCGGTTCGTAGGACCAAACAATTATGTAGGATAACTAACTGGGTCCAGCGACTTACCGCTTCAATCTTCCCACAACCACGCCACGCCGTAGGTACGGGTCCTGGTACAATTGGGGTTCGTCGGCACACCACACAAGAAGCTCCAGCTGGTTTAATCCTTACATATGTAAATCCAATAGGTCACTAACACTATCTTCCAAGTTTGTATCGTAAATTTAACACAATAACATAAGTCAGACGAATATATACACGTGAGTTGCAACGGAGCGTTATTTTTGCTGCATTTCGGAAGCGTCCGCGATTGGCAACTGTTTTCTCAAGCCGCGTTAGCGGCGTAGGTGGCGGCCGTTGGTGGCGCTAGTATCGCCCGAAAGGCCGTTTCCCATTGGTGGGTGGTGCGTTCCGATGTCGGCAGCTTATCGCAAACCCAGTCAAAATAAATACTTTTAAATAAACAGAAAACCACCAATATTTAACAAATTGCGTCACCTTGTTAACACAAACTAAAATATTAAAATAAAATTAAATAATATACTGTTCCGGTACGGAACAGGTACTAAGTTAAGGCAGCTAAGGAATACATTCACTACTACCACAAATTATTTTAAAATTAATCTATACATATAATAAATCTGTAACAAGTCGGTGTCTGTACATTGAAGATATTTGAGAAAAACTGTCACTAGGGCTATTTACTAGCGCAATAGAACCCATAACAATGTTCTTTAGAATTATTGTCTGTTTGTCTGTGCGTTTGTGCGCGCTAATCTCAGAAACGGCTTAACCTAGAAGGATGCGGTTTTCACTGATATGTAGGTATTTTCTTGGATTAACATTTAGTGTTTGTTTCATTTGAATCGGTTCACAAATAAGAAAGATACGTCTATTTTAAGAATTTATAGAACAGTTTTTAGAAGTAGTGACTTGGGAGTAGGTACGGTGGTGAATGTGACCGCGGGTGTGCGGGGGGGGGGTGTTCGGTGCGGGGGGGGGGGTAATTTTTTTTATATCGAGGAACTAAGGAGAGCCATAATTGATGAAAAAGCAAATTGGATAAAAAAAATAAGCTGCCCAAATTACTAATTCCACGCGGACGGAGTCGCGGGCAAAAGCTATATAGAATATTTCAGTATACGCGATTTGGTTCGTTTGACCGAACACTCCTGAAATTTTTATTATTATTATTTTTACTGTGGTTGACAAATATTTCAAAGTTACTATTTGATGTTTTATTAGTATCTTTCCCTTCTAAATCTCTCTCTTCCCTCATCTCTTTTTCTCGCCTTTCCCGTCTCTCATGCATTTTCCAAAAAATTCTGTATTCAGTTTAAAACACCATGTTAAGTTGATGTAATGTGAATTCTATTTTCACGAGTTGGGTATCATCATGAGTTGTACGCTACATGTGCCTCAACTTTATTTGCGGTTCGATTGACTAGTCAGGACAACGATTCATTGTTCCTTGACAGACCACCCGTTCTAAACTCATCTTTACCACAACAACATAAGGGTTTATCCAGTCGAGTCCAGTTGTCCAATCCATGACATAGATCGCTTTTTGTTTGGACTTTCTCTGATGATGAATGAGTCGCGGTCGTGTTGCTGGCCGGATCATCATTCATACCATGTCCTGTTCCTTGTCAAAACGTGATCATTTGAAACAAAATGCATCGCTATTAGGTGGATTGATGGCTTATTGATGCTGGGTGTGCTTTTTGCAGACTTAAATTGCATGGTATTATAGTATAGCTTCAATCACGTCTCTAAATATGAAATGTGATAGTCAAAATTATACTATGTTGTGCCTTAGTAACATGTTATAGCATTTGCCAAAATCTTTATTTCGTAGTAGCATGATTTCTATTCGCATTTTTTCCCAAATGCTTTTTTCTCACTATAGTTTAATAAATAAATAAATAATAATAAATATTAGGGGACAATCTTACACAAATCGACCTAGTCCCAAACTAAGCACAGCTTGTACTATGGGTACTAGACGACGATAAACATACTTATATAGATAAATAAATACTTAAATACATAGAAAACATCCATAACTCAGGAACAAATATTCGTGCTCATCACACAAATAAATGCCCTTACCGGGATTTTTTTTTTTTTATAATCCCTTAGCTACCCCCACACAAATGCAGGGCCTATATCAACAACAACTATCATACCAGTTCCATCAAATACTACATCTTGTACTTTTATGCTTCATACTTTGTCTTTCTGTTATGCCATCCTCATAGTTTCTTTGGGCTTCCGACCCTTCAAACTAAACTAGCTGACTTATTATCTAACTATACATAACAAATTCTATTCTCTGCCCTTACCGGGATTTGAACCCAGGACCTCTTGCTTCGTAGGCAGGGTTACTACCAACTAGGCTAAAGCGGTCGTTAGTTTTTTTAGCTTTTTTAGCTTATTCAGAGTGTTTTTTCCCAATTTGAATTGACACAGAAACAGTGTCGACAGAGCTCTGCTCACGCGGAGCTCCTTCTGTGTGCTTTTGGCCCTGCGGGCCGATGCAAACTTAACATACCTGGACCTACCTTTGTTTCTGTGTCAATTAAAGATGGGAAAAAACGCGATTGTGAAAATAAGCTTCAGTTAAAAACCATAGTGAGAAAAAAAAAGTATTTGGGCTTTGATCAATTATAACTGTAGATCCACAGTCGCGCGCCCGAATGTCCGAGCCAAATGAGCGCCACTTTGATAAAAGTGGCCTTCTTTTTTCTCAGTACGTTGCGTGATATTGTCAAGTTTAGCTGTCAAGTGTCAACCGAAATCGACTGTAATGAAGTAAAGACTAGGTTCAAATTTCTGTGTAGGTGATGATTTTAATTGTTATGCAAACAAATAAAAAAGTCCGGACATTCTTTGAAGGGGATTTTGTTCGGCAATGTGTATCTTCAGTTATAATTGATCAAAGCATTTGGGCAAAAATGCGAATGCAAACTCTGCTACTTGGAAATAAAGATTTTGGTTAATTTACACCACACAAGATTTCTTATCTGAAACTTAACTACTACTTATCTAGCCAGGTGTGCTCCATCGTAGGCCTCATCTTTGCTTTTCATCAGGCGTGATTGTGGTCAAACTATAATAATAATAATAATTGATAATATTACCACTCTTTCCGATTATGTTTTTGAATTGTTGCATGCCTAACTTGTAATTTTTTTTAATGCTATTGTTAATGTTGAATTTGATAATTTTAGTTTTATATAATACCTAATCTAATATTTAATTTAATTGTACTACATAAATACTTAATAAATTGCTGTGCCCTTGCAGGGTTCATGTTCCTGGAATTGTAAAATGATGTAAGACCTTATGTACAACATGAAATGCAATAAATGATTGAATTGATTGATTGATTGAATTTATCAACCCATTTTGTTATATTATTTGGAATTTTGTTATAAAAACGTATGCAACTTTCCAGAAATGATTTGTTGACTTAGCCAGTTTGTGAGATGGAACTTAAAACTTACGCTTGCTTCAGGACCTCTACCATGAGTTACACTAGTTTACAGTGCCTCTACCATGAGTTACACTAGTTTACAGTGACCGTACTCGCTAGCGACGGCGTAAATGATTTGTATAGAGAATTGTGTACAGCGCCCCTAGCGGTCACTTACGGAAGTACAATTCTCCATACAAATCATTTACGCCGTCGCTAGCGAGTACGGTCACTGTAAACTAGTGTAACTCATGGTAGAGGTACTGGTAGCCTTTGCTTTATCGTAACGATTAGATATCAATGAGGGAGGTCTATGTTCTGCATTGGATGTCCTACGGCTGAAATGATGATGATGATGATGATGACATGATTATTTCAAATGTAAAGTATTCGACTACCGCATTATATCGGTGATCCGAAGTGACATGAACAGTTGAATGTAACACTTGATTTACTGGCTAGGGCACGAAAATAGCGGACGACATTGGGAACGCCTTGGGGAATCGTCTGGCAGGATTTAGTGCTGGATGGTTTTAGAACAGAATTAGGTTTATGAAAAACAGCAGAGATACAAACTCTGAAAGAAATAGTCCAATGACCACACAAAACTTCCACATGTGTAGCTTTTTGTTTCTTAAAAACTGTTTGTGCGAGCAGCGCTTCGTTGTTATCAAAAAGACGAAGTGCAACGGACGAGCAGCTAGCGTTGGTGACGTCATTCGTGTTCTTCATCGCGCTCTTCTTTCCTCTTATTTTGATTTTTTTTTTATTATTTCTTATCTCGGATGCATAAATAAAACTCGCGACTTTCACTGTTAAACCCCTAAGGTTACATTAGAAAAGATTACAATTATCATCATCATCATCATCATTTCAGCCGTAGGACGTCCACTGCTGGACATAGGCCTCCCTCATTGATGCCCAATCATTACGGTCGTAAGCGACTTGCATCAACCTTGAACCTACGGCCTTCACCAAATCGTCCGTCCATCTCGTTGGTGGACGTCCCGCAAGATTACATTAGTCGCTAAGTATTCTAAAATATTCCAATTTACTGCGTTATCTTTTTCCCCTAAGAAAATATTAATAAACTTAAAAAATAAAAATAAACTTTTAACAAGATATGAATGAAATTGGCAAAGTCGTTCTCAATTTATGGAATTACCAAGAAAAATAGAAATTCATTTTCTTTTAAATATATAGACTACTAGTTGTTGTTCGCGACTTCGCCTGCGAAGAATTCGTTCATTGCTACCCTGCGAGAACTATGGAATTTTCAGAGATAAAAACTAACCATGTCCTTCCTAGGATCTCAAGTCTTTCCATGCCATCATCTAAATCGGTTCTGCGGTTTAGCGTGACGAGGTAACAGACAGACAGCCAGAGTATTTCGTACTTATAACATTAGTATAAATTTGACAGTAATAAAGCAATTGTAATTACCAAGATTGGAACCACCGCACAACCTTTAACCGCCGTAGTCCATGGTCAACTCATAACAAATGGAGTTATTTTCAAATCTTGATCCATCAGCATTGAAATTAATTTTAGTCAAGTTAATAACGATCAAAATGGGCTATTAATTATTTTGACGCGTCTCTACCAGATTTAATCTAACCACCATCAATCAAGAGGTAGCTGAGATCCGTCAAAGTCATACCTCCTAAATATTTCTGTTGAGCTACCAGATTTGGTGCAGGCTAGAGAAGTAGCCCTGATTGTTAAATCAATCAACTACATTAGGTATGTATCAATTTCATTCTAGTATTTTGCATTTTGCTAAGTAACGTAAGTAACTATGTTTACGATCTTAGCAAACTGCGTGTGGAAGTTAATGTTATATGTATAGGTATGTATAGCAAAGCCGTTTAAATGAGTCCTCGCCCTTTAGAGTCAGACTAATATTAACATTGGTAGCATAGCATACGGTTGTGGTACCTACTCTGAAAATGAGTTTGAAACGCGTCTTATTAATTTGGTTTGTGTGATTTGTGTGTGTTCGTACAGTATGGAGTAGGAGGAACTGCAAGAACACTGCCGTGCAGATTTAGCAGCTGCTGTTTATTAGTGACTAGCTTTTGCCCGCGACTCCGTCCGCGTGGAATTAGTAATTTGGGCAGCTTATTTTTTTTATCCAATTTGCTTTTTCATCAATTATGGCTCTCCTTAGTTCATCGATATAAAAAAAATTACCCGCCCCCCCTCACCGAACCCCCCCCCCCGCACACCCGCGTTCACATACACCACCGTACCTACTCCCAAGTCACTACTTCTAAAAACTGTTCTACAAAATCTTAAAATAGACGTATCTTTCTTATTTGTGAACCGATTCAAATGAAACAAACACTAAATGTTAATCCAAGAAAATACCTACATATTAGTGAAAACCGCATCCTTCTAGGTTAAGCCGTTTCTGAGATTAGCGCGCACAAACGCACAGACAAACAGACAATAATTCTAAAAAACATTGTTTTGGGTTCTATTGCGCTAGTAAATAGCCCTAGTGACAGTTTTTCTCAAATATCTTCAATGTACAGACACCGACTTGTTACAGATTTATTAGATTTGGATTCAGTGCGTCGAAATGCACATTTATCACGCATTTCTTACATAAACGTAACTCGCAAGGTGAGCAAAGTAATTGTTTCAGTTCAGAAACCTGTTTTTACAAAACTTTGATTTTATCGAAACTAGCTTTAACTGTAATACCGCATTTGCGCTTAGCACGGCAGTATACCAGACGTCCAAAATAAGACATTCCACCAAAAAGATCACTTCAGATTTTGTAATGTGGTGCAACGAAAATCTGCATGGTAGCTAGAAATGTGGTAAGTAGTTAATCCCTAAGGTAATCCCTTGCAAAATAAAACTAATAACTTAGTCACTCATTTTAATTTGAAACCAATACAATAACGTTGCCGATCGATTATAAACAGTATCATTGCTTCACATCTGTTTTTATTCAGACATCAGAACGGGACCGGAGACCTGTCCGATAACCGGTGCGGTTCAACGGGACCGATCCGATAATTCACGGCTTGCATAATGTGACCGGAATTACGAGCAGTGGCTAAATCAAGCTCAAGATGGGCGTGATTTGACGTGTGAGTTTACCTTTCGATTATTTTCTACAGAAAAAAACACCCAGGAACTAAAAAGCAAAAGTTAAAGTAAAATGAAAGTTGAACCGACTACAAATAGCTATGAAAATAATGTTTCTAGTAATCTGTTTGAAGTCGATGCCTCAGCGCGAACCAGCAGAAGTAGTAGACGCCCAATAGATAGTATGTACGAGTAGGTAAGGTAGACGACGAGATTCAGGAGTCTTCGTGTAATCGGGGAACATACATATAAATAGATTCCGACGAATTGAGAATCTCCTCCTTTATTGAAGTCGGTTAAAAGGATAACAATTCTACCCATAAAATTAAATTAATACAAGCCTACGACCTATTCTCAGACCAACAAAATTTAGAGAAAATATTTCACAAAAATCAGTCAAGCCGTTTCAGAGGAGTTCGATAGCAAACACCGTGACACGTTTTTTTATATATTAGACTAGCAGTTGCCGGAGACTCCGTCTGCGAAGAATAATAGGAGTGTAAAAATAGCCTACGACTTATTCTCAGACCTACCGAATACAGAAAAAAAAGATTCATAAAAATCGGTCAAGCCGTCTCGGAGGAGTTCGATAACAAACACCGTGACAGGAGATTTTTATATATTAGATATAAAAAGTTCAATGTTTGCCTTTAATGTGTTATGAATATTGAATATACAACGACTATGATAAGATCTCAATAATAAATTACATATTTTTATTATCCTCACCATACTTTCAGCCAGCCCAAGCACTGATGGATGCGTGGGCGCATGATTGAGACCTCACCGGCCTGTGGTTACCGCGTATCGGTCATCCCGGTGACGGATTTAGAACGATTATGATTACTAAAGAAATGTTGTTACAATTTCTTTGAAGACATTTCTCAATGTAGAACTAGTTTTAGATTATAGCAATAAGGAATATTGTTGAATTTGAAGTTGTATTTTTGGGTGAATCAACTTTTATGTGTTGTCTATTCTGCCCGTCCCCGGTTGTCCAAGTGACATTTCATAGAAAAATGCTTAGGTTGTCCAAGGGACAAAATTTGTGTAACCATAGCAACAGGTGGGACTAAAAAGTTGATTCACTTGAAAAACGACGTAAGTTTCATATCTATTATGTGCACTACTACATACAACAGGCCATTTTCTCAAGTTTTCACCTATAACAACCCGATTCCCCTGATTGACTAAACTATTGAAGTTATCATTACGCTTCTTCCATTACTGCTCTTTCAAGAAGAGTATAAATGGGGTTTTTAGGTTTTTTGCTCCGGCTTTACTTGCAAAAATTTTCACGCCCCGCCACTGGCAATAAATGATAATGGAATCAATTTAGTAACTGACGAAGGATTTCGTACCCAGACTGCACATGGCCGGTTATTTACATAGATTAAAACGCTTACCGCTAAGCCAACAGCTGAGGAAGACAAGCCTTACAAATAAAGTCGTCTTAAACATAGGCTTAGTGGATACGGGCAAAGAACATCTGTCCATTTCTAAGTTAAGTGCTAAAGTGACTGATACTAACGAGTTATAACCACTAGGTTACTGCAGACGCCAGAAAAGGCATTAATCTGCTTAGCTAACACTCCTATTTGCTGTTCATGGTTATATAGATGTCTATCTTACTAATTGACAATGGCGACGAGGAAGCTGCCTATCTCTTTTCATATTCTGTCTTGAACCCATAAGGGCCAGCATACTGAATTTAAGACATTCGTCTGTCAAAGTCAAGGTCAAAATTCTTTATTCAATTTAGGCATCAACTGATGCTCCTATAAACGTCAAAGAATCTACCACCGGCTCGGAAAAACCCTGTTGAGAAGAATCCGGCAAGAAACTCAAAAAGGTATATTTTTTCAAAACAGTTTTTTTAAATTACATACATCTTTTTACTTTGCGGAGTTTCATATTAATGAACTGCAACAATTATTTTGCTCACCCGCGACCATCCAACCAACAACCAAGTTATGGATACCAGGCAATGGATAGACATAATTTATTGAATCAGGCGTTACTTTGCGGAGGTCCATATTAATGAACTAAAACAATTACTTTGCTCACCCGCGACCTTACAATAGTTACGCTTATGCAAGAAATGTGTGTTCATGCAGTTCCTCCACCTCCACACTGTACGAACACACACAAATCACATAAACACAACTATCACCACCACCAAGCTACACTGACGCGTTTCGAACTCAACCAGAGCTCATCTTCGGAGTTACCACAACCGTATGCTATACTACCAAATGTTAAACTCAAAGAAAAACAAAGCAAAGTTTAACATTTGGTAGCATAGCATACGGTTGTGGTAACTCCGAAGATGAGCTCTGGTTGAGTTCGAAACGCGTCAGTGTAGCTTGGTGGTGGTGATAGTTGTGTTTATGTGATTTGTGTGTGTTCGTACAGTGTGGAGGTGGAGGAACTGCATGAACACACATTTCTTGCATAAGCGTAACTATTGTAAGGTCGCGGGTGAGCAAAGTAATTGTTTTAGTTCATGGATAGACATACTTAAATAAATAGATACGTACTTATATACAGTAAAACTCAAATTATTAAAATTAGTCTGATAAAGGATGTGCTTGATGAAATGAAATCACAAACTCTATGTGTGTACGGACACACATACGTAAATTGTCCAGCAATAACTGAGTTAGAAACTCTAGTTTTTCACCATTTAAATTTCACTCTGTAATATGTAATTACTTCTAACTTAGGTATTCTAACCTATTCTATAACAATTTTAATATCGCGTATTTTTGCTTCTAACTACTCGATAGATGAACAGTTTTTTCGCACCAAAGGCATATTTAATCATCTAAAATGCTCGCTATTTGAGACTAGCGATCGCCAATGTGGATCGGATTTATTTCCAAACATCTTTGTCCATGATAATAGTCATTAATTTTATAGTACGCCTTAGATATTAATGTTTTCTTCACAATGGATTTGAATTTTGTATCCGTTTGGTCGGTTATTGTTTTCGGAATTAACATACTCAACGAACATAGGCACACGGTATCGCTGAAATGACACCATTTGTATATCACGCAGAATAGAAGGCCGTTGGCGCCGAAAACTTATCGAATGGAGACTTAGTAGCCGCAGCGAAAGAGAATTATGAAAGACTTAAAATAGTTTCCTACCCACGTGACTATTGATATAATAATAAGCAACTAATGAGATCATATTAGTTCGTCACCGACGTCTAAACTCCTCACAAGCGATAATGAGCTCAGCTCCTTTACGATAAGGTTAAACAAAATAGCAACATGGACGACAGATATACGTCACGTGCCTTATCTTGAAATCCGCTCCAAAAACCTAAATTCACAGGAAGTCCGATTATCTATGCTTATATACCAATGAAATAGGTAGATTTTGGGGAACATAGTCGCCATTATCATATTAGCCAAAAAACATTCACTGTCTCAAAGGCGTCTTCCAAAGAGTTTCGAAACGGTCAGCGCTGCGCTTTCCACATCCAAGTGGACCCTGCAACCTTTACTAGATCCTCCATTATGTATTACCTTTCAAATTAAACTGGATTGGGATGCATTGGTCGGATAGTTTCTATTGAAGAAAGAAAGAAGAAAAAAATTATTCGTGACATTTTTATAAAAACAAAGAAATGGAAACTGAGACAAATATTGTCACGGAATGGTCCCACTCAGCATAATGTCAACCTTGCAGCCGACGATGGTCTTCCGGTTGGAACCACGGTTAAAATGTTTGTTAAATAATTTATTAAATGTGTCCGACACGCTCTTGGCCGGTTTTATATTTTAATCATCGATCATCGTAAAGAGTTTATATGTTTGACTCATACTTTCCCACGGATATCACTTTACGGCGCATCATTTAAATTTACAACATATAAATGGCACATGTATTTTTGAATCGGAGTATGGTTGAACTGGTTTCGAGAAAATGATGACGCTTGATGAAACTTTGCCGCATTTATATTTCGTTTTTTAGATTAGAAATTTAACTGTTAAATTCACGACTGTTTTTAAGTTAAAAGATAACAGAAAATTGTGTTTAATCCTACATTTAAAACTAATGATGTGATTGCGGAAGCTTTTGGAAATGTAGTACAGGATAATTTCCATTGAAAACCGGAAATTTATAGTAAGTGTATTTTTAAAATAAATACAGGGTTATTTTTAATTCACTGACATCCTCTTAACCCTGAATTCCTATCACTCAAACAAATGTTTTTTGTTTTACGACTTTTTAAAATGAAGCACTTTTTTCCCATACAAATACACAGAGTATCGTAAAAATAAGAGGAAATCTCAAATTTTCAAAACGTTATTACACCAAAAATATTAAGTTATGACAAAAGCTGTAGAACAAAAAACATTTGTATAAGTGGTGGGAGTTTAGGGTTAAAAGGATGCTAGTGAATTACAAATAACCCTGTATAATAAAGTCTCATATTTTGGAAATTTATGTTTTCTACAAGCTGCTACTTTAAATAATGTACAATAACTATTCCCATTCAAGGGATTTATCACGCATATTATATTTAATATTTATTTCGACGTTTCGGTCACATTGCAGTACCTTTATAGGTGAAAAACTTAAGTAGGTGTATGACCTGTTGTATGCAGTAGTAAGTAAACAAATTGACGTTCCAAATTTGAAAAATGACTTAAGCTCCATATCAATTCTGTGCACTACTACATACAACAGGTCATTTTCTTAAGTTTTTCTTCACCTATACCCATGGAAATAGTTAAGAGTGAAAATCACGAAAGCTTAAATCATTACATTATTCTGTAACTAACCTACAATCTTAAGTATTATGTCGTTCTTTTAAGAATACATAAAATGGCAACACTCGACTAAAAATTGGCAATGGAATCCGAATCAATTTGCAAGCAAAAATAATACTGGCCGATAACAGCATGTTTCTTAAAAGCTAAAAGCTTGGTAACTGTGTACTATCACAACCTCGTATATTACCGATAGATGTAGTTTCAAAAGTAACGTAGTTTCTTTAACATAAGATTGTTTTTGCAACTACATGATCTGGTGAAATGGGAGTTATTGGTCGTTGGCTCGTCCGTTTAATGAATGGATCGAATACCGAATACAAATTTAGACACTCGATCAACTCGCGCGCATTTTCCAATCTGATGTATGAAATACCATTCGGAAAATTGTCTTAGTTTGTGTCTCAGTTTAAACGGTTGTTAAAAAACGGGCCACTTGTAGTTGTACGGTCCAGGGTTAAAAAATTTAATCGGTGACCCTGGGTTAAGAATGAGAGTTTCATACATTTTGACATTTCTTAGCCCTGGGTTTAGAGTTAACTCAGAGTTAAGTAGCAACCCAGGTCCGCGCAAGCCCGCCTAACCCTAACTAGTTTTATAAATGTGAAAGTTTGTGTATTAGTTACTCCTTCAGGCAAAACGGGTGAACAGATTTGGATGAAATTTGGCATGAACATAGTTAAACGTTTGAAATAACACAAGGGTTACCTACTTCTTATCCCGATATTCCAATGTTGACATTTATTTGTTACACAAAACATGTAAAACGCACTTATGTATATATTCTAAAAAATATCGAAACCCTATTTCGCCTACGCTAGGCAGCGTGCCTAGCATGTTTGTGGCATTCCCTCGCTGCACAGACTTTAATATCATTATGGGCTGGGATGATGATGATGACGATGATGATAATGATGATGTTTTGTTTTTGTGTAATGTTTTTAAAAAATAAATAAATAAATGATGATGATCATGTTTATAATTCCATAACTTCTCTCTCCCGCTCACTATACTAAGGGGTGAGGCCACACGAGCGTACCTAATTTTGTGAGTCGTGAGCGGCAGAATTTCGGTTCGCGCCATACAATATGCGGGCCATCACGTGACACTCACGTGACACAATGTATGGCGCAACCGAAATTCTGCCGCTCACAACTCACAAAATTACGCTCGTGTGGCCTCACCCTTACTATTCCAACACTCACATATCGCTAATTGCCCATAAAAAGGCGTGAAACACTACACCCAGAAATCGCCAAACTTTCCCACACCGAAACGCAAGTATCAAGAATCTGCATTTTATCAGATTTGGCAGTGTTACGTATCGGCGGGCGTTGACCCCGCGCGCGCAGCGGCCCCGCAAAGGTCACGGTTTGGACAGCCCTGCTCCGGTTCTGACGAACAAATTAAGTGGCCAGCAATTTTTGAATGTAGGCTGTGAGATACCGTCGCGAAGATAATTTCTTTAAGGCCCGTACCGAAAAGTTTTTTTTACTTTTTATATTTGAGATAGGTATCAATGAAATCTAAAATATTTTGAAATAAGCTTTGATCAATTATAACTGTAGATCCACAGTCGCGCGCCCGAAAATGTCCGAGCCAAATGAGCGCCACTTTGATAAAAGTGGCCTTCTTTTTTCTCAGTACGTTGCGTGAAATTGTCAAGTTTAGCTGTCAAGTGTCAAAATCATCACCTACACAGAAATTTGAAACTAGTCTTTACTTCATTACAGTCGAAATGAAGTAAAGACTAGGTTCAAATTTCTGTGTAGGTGATGATTCTAATTGTTATGCAAACAAATAAAAAAGTTCGGACATTCTTTGAAGGGGATTTTGTTCGGCAATGTGTATCATCAGTTATAAATAAATAAATAAATATTAGGGGACAATCTTCCACAAATCGACCTAGTCCCAAACTAAGCAAAGCTTGTACTATGGGTACTAGACGACGATAAACATACTTATATGTATAGATAAATAAATACTTAAATACATAGAAAACATCCATAACTCAGGAACAAATATTCGTGCTCATCACACAAATAAATGCCCTTACCGGGATTCGAACCCAGGACCTCTTTCTTGCTTCGTAGGCAGGGTCACTACCAACTAGGCTAAAGCGGTCGTTAAATTAATTGATCAAAGGAAATAAGTATTTTAATTCGGTTGTGTGCCTATATACGCATTATAAAATATCACGGTCATGATTCATTTCATTCGACTGTACCTTAACTACCTTTTTTCTGCAACTGACTGTACGTATGTAAGCATGAAAAAAAAACTGTACAAAGCGGTTTGCTTCATCTTTCTTAATTCGACCCCGGCTTAAGTAGGTAGGTACCCAAAGTTCTCATAACACTAGTAAAGGATCATCAATGTGCTAATCCGACTCGCACTTGGCTGGTTTTTTAATTCTTCGTCCTAATTACATTATGAATCAATTTGCATTTTTTAGATCGAAAGGCGATATACACGGCCCATTTAAATAAAATCAAATTTTAGATAAGATCACTGATTAAAATAATGGAAATATCACTCTGAAAGCATAAGAACAAATAATAACAGAGTAGAAGGGAAACTCCCGCTCCGGCCGGACTCAAGGTCACGATATTAGAGTACTCGCTAAGCGAGAACTCAGTCAGGGTGTCACGGTCGGCGTCGCCGCACGCGCGTTTGGCTGTTAAATGTTTGCGCGTTCGTTTCATTGGAAACAAATAACAATGACGTCAAGTTATTGTGGTGAATTTGGGTGTATAAACAGTTCGAAAACGATGCCAAATCACCTTAAATGGCTTCATTTGGTATGGCACTTGTAATAATTTCTTACTTAGAAGTAACTACCTTTAACATGTAGGCACGTACAGTCAAGGATTTTAATTTATAGGCCACTTGCCACTGTTCGTATTTTAGCCGTGTATAATGCAAATCAGCATATACGAGTATAAGCGGCTTCACCCGATTTGCATTACACGGCTGAAATACGAACAGTGGCAAGTGGCCTAACAATTAAAATCCTTGACTAACTAATGATTTATAAATATCATATTTTGTAAAACTAGAATAAAATAATGATTTCAAAGTAAATAAAAACTTAATATTTTAGCGATATTATCTTTAGACGTAAGTAATATTTAACAGTAAGCCACCCTAGCAACACGCCTGGACGACAGGGGGGTGTAACGACGTGAGGGGGAAGTAGGTATATAAATGGCGGCGTTTTGGACGCGGTCAAAAGAGATTCCCTTCTACTCTGTTATTATTTATTCTTATGCTGAAAGTCAATTGTCGTTAGGTATGGTAGGTACCCATAATCTTATATGGTTTATTTTTCTTTTGTGGTTAGGAACGTTAAAAACGGACACTTATTATGGAGCGGTTAGAAAACGCCGAAACGGAATGAATAACAATAACTCTCCACCTGATAACTAGGAATAAGGGGATACGTAGAAGAACAACGGTCACCGACATAGCCAAACGGATTGACTCGTTGAAATGGCAATGGGCGGGCAGGCCATATAGCATGCAGAACAGATGGCCGTTGAAACCGAAAAGTTCAGTTTCAACGGCCATCTGTTCAAAGTGCGCGTAGTGCATCACGGCCTAAGCTGTGTCATTCTGAGAGGAGGCCTGTTCCCCGCAGCGTGACATATACCTGTAGGCCGAGATGATGATGATGATGACATTTTTGATATTCCTTCCGGATTGACAGATACGGGATCGAGTTTTAACCGCACCTACTTAACAGACCAACTCGAATTCAACAATTAAACAAAATAAGTTATAAATACTTATTTTTAAACTCCGACACAAAAAGAGGTGTTATAAGTTTGACCGCTACGTGTGTATGTCTCTCTCTCTGGCTGTCTGTCTGTGGCATCATAGCTCTTAAACGGGTAAACCGATTCGATTGCGTTTTTTTTTAATAGAGCAGGTTTCTTGGCGATTGTTCTTAGACAATGTTTTATCAAAATTGGTTCAGCTGTTTTAAAGTTATCAGCTCTTTTGTTAGACGCATAATAGGCATTTACTTTATTTTTAAAATAATGTGTGACCAAATTGCGTCGGGGGATTTAATTTTTTTAATTTATAACTAGTTATATTTACATAGCTACGTAGCATCTTATTCAATAAGATTAAGTAAATAAAAGCGTAAGTTTTCTTCAATTAGAATTGAAGTAACTTTACGCGCGGCTAAATAATTACTTCCTATTTGAATGGATACATTGAGCAGACGCAGCCAATAAATCGACCCGCGCGGTTTTGCCGCGCAAATGAACAACGTTACATAGTAACTACATTTTGTTAAATAACGTATTAGTTGGTATTTAAATAAATTCCTGGAGACTAGATTTAGCGGGTTGGGTCCTGAAGCTTAGCCTTGATGAGCAGAGCACCTTAGTTGTATATTAGTTATGGATGTTTTCTATGTATTTAAGTATTTTTTTATAAGTATGTTTATCGTCGCCTAGTACCCATAATACAAGCTTTAGTTTGGGACTAGGTCGATTTGTGTAAGGTTGTCCCCTAATATTTATTTTATTTATTTGTCCGCGTTTCAAAATGTCTTGGTCTGTAAAACGCCCTCATTGCTATAAGACATAGTAGACTGAATGACTTGGCTGTAAAACGACTTAATGTCATAATGTTTCAATAGGTAAATGGTCTGGATAACCTTCATTAACAATATAATACAATCAAGACCTTATACAATATTGAGTCATTCTGCCTACTTATGCATTTCACGTCCTAGACGTTTTGCTAAGAAAGTCTTCTTGAAACTTAGACAATTTAGTATTCATGGCATTAGATAAAGAAGTCATTTTTCACTTCTCATGCTCTAAAAGTAGGTCAATATAGCCTTACGAGGCGGAAGTAAAGTGAGTGCTTTAGTCCCTAGGGAGTAAAAGAAATTAATTTTTTAATTCATTTCGAGTGACTTAGATAAACTCAAACAGCCACTAGCAAAACAAAATATATAATAATATAAAAAATAAGATTGTGTAGACCATTTTCATGACGAAAATGTTACGTTCTTAGTCTACGTGGTCTTAGTTCTATACTTTTTCCGCATAGAAGGTGGCGCCATTCTATTTTTTCCAGTTTGTGTATGGACCATTTCGCCGATGCGATTTTGTTATATCTGTGTCTGGTTGAAAAAAAATACTTACCGCGTAAACTTTGAAATTATTGTAGAGCGTAAATCGTAAACGATTAAAATTTAAATTGATTATTCTCACAATGTCGTCAAGTGATAGTGAAAATTATGATGTCTAGCAAAGAGCAAAAGACACAATTGATAATCTTGTTTTTTTTCTCGCATTCGAAGTGAAAAATAAGAGTTTTCAACTGGAGACTAAAAGTCAATATAAACCCTCGGATAAATAGACACCCTCGCTAAAGCTCGGGTGTCTAACCACCTCGGGTATATATTGGCTTCTTTTAGTCCCTCGATAAAAAATATACTATTGCATACTTGTCAGTGTACTACTGAGACGTTTTGAATGCCAAAGCTAAATGCAAGTAAGGCCTTCAGGACCCAACCCGATTTAGCAAGTGAAAATTAAAAGTAGGTATGATTACAATAAGATGGTCAGATCCACAAGGCAAGAGGGAATAGGAATTTCAGACTGATGACCTAACATGTCTTTTTTTTACTAACCCGTATCAGTGTCCCATGGGTTCGCTCAGACCATTTTTCGATGTAGGGATTTTTTTTTTCAAAATATTAAACTTTAAAGTGGTGATGACTATCAAATTTAAAAGGAAGATAGTATGTGACACCGACCGGCAATTTGCTGATTAAGGACTTTTTCTTATTTTTGAAGTTGTGTGATATCTCGAATAAATGTATTCTTTCTTACTTTTCTTTTCTTTGATATTTACAATAATAATGATAATAAAACACTACTGACAAATTTATATTATCTTGGTTTTTATAGAAATGGTGGGAGGATGGCTTGTGTTACAGAATATATAATAGTACTAACGTACTTGTGTACGAAGACACTCCTTCATGATAAGTATATGTCGCATAGATGTAAATGTCTTGCATGTGCACTCACAGAGTAGTTAGTTAATTGGTTTATCTTAATTAATGTATTTTTTCTGTTCGCGTCTCTCCTGTGGTCATGGAAAAAGTTAAGGGCCGTCATCATCATCATCATCCTAGCCTATACGAGTATATGTCCCACTGTTCGGCTCAGAATGAGAGGGCTTGGGCCATAGTTACCACGCGGGCCCAGTGCGGATTGGGAACTTCACACACACCATTGAATTTTTTCACAGGTGTATACAAGGTGTCTTCCTTCACCGTAAAGCTCATGGTGAATTTCAAATGTAATTTCGCACATTAATTCCGAAAAGTTAAGGGTCTATACAATATTTTTAGTCAAGTTTAGAACAGTTTGTGGGCTCATTTAAATAAATCCTAAGTTTACTAACTCAGAGTCGCTAAGTTTAAGTCCACAGGAAAGATTTTTTACCAGACACTGTATATGACCGATTAGTAAAAAAAAATCAAACGTACCATACTTAAGTCCGAACCAGGTCTTGTGGTACGGCTGGTACCTCGTGCTGGACACCGGAAGCCTAGGTCTGGGCCTCCTGGGAGCACAAGCCGGGGCACAGCATAGCAAGAAGTACCGTTTGTCCCGGATCTTTTCCGCAGCCTTCAATCGTTCCCGGGCCAACCGACCCGCGCAACGCCGCGGGCTCGCGCTGATCAGACTAATCACCAAAGTGATCACCACTGCGGTGATCACCGGTGAACACCAACGCATCACTTGCTGGTGACGTTGAAGGGAGTGTGGAATTGACACATCGCAATTTCTATGTGTTTTTTGTAGAGCCTACGTACATTTTTGTAAAGTGTTTTCTCTTATTCGATTTGCCGATGTTCGCAAAAAAATATTCAAATGGTTTATTTTAAACACTTATAAATCCATTTTTCATCTACGTCTGGCTGTTATCCTTGTCATAATGCCTCATTACCAATTTAAAACGCAAAAAAACATTCGTCTTAGAAACTTTTTGCACAACAAATTCGCACTTAAATTCTAAAACCATCCGGTTTCGAAGTATTTTCACACAAAAAAATCACTCCAACTTCGACGTAAAACCGATCAAAATTACGCCAGAATTTCACCACACTTCAAACTTTAGTTTTGTTACTTCAAAGTTACGCGCGTAATTTACGTGTAACTGAAGTTACGCCGACGTGCTCACGCGCCGGCCGCGCCGCGGAGACTGAACTTACTAACGACAGGAGGACTACGCTACTAAACTAAAATGGCGCTTTCCTAAAGCCTTTATGAATGAAAATGGGTGTCAAATGATAATACCATGAAGAGAGCTCGGATTAACCATCGAAAAACATCCGAAAAAATAAACGAAAGACATAAGTTTGCCTTTATACATGTATCTCAACGGTTGTCAATAGTGTTTTTTTTCTTTTTTTTGTACAATAACGTATGTTAGGTATACGTACTACATACATACAATCATCATCATCATCATCAGCCTATGTTCGTCCTCTGCTGGACATAGGCCTCTCCCATGGCACGCCACTGAGCACGATCCTCGGTCACTCTCATCCAGCTCTACATACATACTATAACAACTCGGAAATGAAACGGGATGCAAGTATATAATAGAGCTGAGCTCTATTGTACGTACAATATTCTCAATTATATTTTTCAATAATTACTTTGCGGAGGTCCATTATTAATGAACAAACAGATAAAAATACAGTGAGCAAAGTAATTGTTTCAGTTCATTTATATTTTTCAATTATACTATTTATGGTAAGTAGTTATTCATCAAATGTTTTTCGTGAAGGCAATTTTAACGCCGAAGTGTTAAAATATAACTTAAATTACTCGTCTAATTTAATTAAAATTCATATTGGTTCATTTTGTTGATTGCGAGTTACTCTCGGTATAAGATCTCGTATCTTATCGGTAAAGGAGGTCGTTGCTCTTGTAAATTAAAAACAATCTAAGCAATCGTCGTTGTTTTGACTAACTTTTATAGTTATTGATTTAGATTACGACCAACAATTATATGATATCCTGCTCATATTATAATTATGTATACATACATATCATGCATGACTCAAGTTTTAGTGGGCAGGGCACATCGCTCGTAGTACTGATGGCCGATGGGGCCAAATGGGTCTTGAATAGCGTCTTCGGACCGGAAGATGCAGTGGAGGTAGGCCTCCAACAAGATGGAGTGACGACCTGGTTAAGGTGGCGAGGCCGCATTGGATGAAGATGGCGCTGAACCAGTCTATTCAGCGAACCTTCGCCCTATTTTCAACAACCTACTGAGTTTAGTAGGGTCAAAGACATAAATGGGCATTAATATTTTTCGTTGTACCAAAATTAAGAATTTGTTAACAGGGAGTTAAAATTTGTCCGTTTGGTTACGCACTTTTTCAAGTCTTTACAATAAAAAAAAACAACAAATTGGACAAGTTTAACAATGTTTAACAAGAAGTGAAGAATTGTCCGATTTGTAACGTTTTTTTTTATTCTAAAGACTTGAAAAAGTGCGTAACCAAACGGACAAACTTAATTTTGGTACGTACAACGAAAAATAGAAATGCCCAAATAAGTGATCACTTTTGCACCTTGTCACTTTAACGTCATGTTTGAAAAGCTAGAAAAATTATGTAATGACTGAATGCGACAAGGTACAAAATTGACACTTGCTTAAGACGTTGACTGTACGCATTTCATTTCATTTATTTATTCAAGAACAATATACATTGTGTTTGAAATCATAATGGGTATTTGACCAAATTACACATTACAGCAGAATACATACTACAATAAATTATTAAATACAAGACAATTAAACAAAACAATAATAAAAACAATTCAAGCCAGTTAAACAAAAAAAAAACATCATGTCAATAGTTAAATTGTGTCACTAAGTATATATAAAAATGCCATTAGAGGCAGGTAATAATAATAACAAGTAAATCACGCGATAGACATCAATTGACGTAGTCCCAAACTAAGCAAAGCTTGCACGGTCAGCATCATAAGTAGCTGGTCACTTTTGTACTTTGTCGTAATAACATAGCTGTAAATCAAGAACCGAATAGAGAAACTTGATAAGTATACAAGACCAGCCAACCTCCGGCACTTAACCAATCAATCCTATTTCAAGGTACTAGGTACTAGAGCAAAATCAATATGGCAAAAGAGTATGGTCAAATTACTTGCCACATATCCTAAACAGTTTCCCCCATGATACCACAAAATAAGCCAACATAGCAGACTAAGAGTATTGTAAAAAAGTACCTGTTAACAAATACTAACTAATTATAATAAGTTAATGTAATGTTAATGAAAGTAAGTTGTTAGTATATAATCTTAAATTTCAAAGATTGTACTAATAATAGTAGTAATTAATTTGTATTTTGAAGAAAAGAAATAAACAGTTTAATTTTTTTTTTAAGTATAGTCGGGGTAAGAAAAGGTTCGTCACTTTTCGACTCTATGTCAACGAGTTAAGGTCGAAAAGTGACGAACCTTTTCTTACCCCGACTATACCTATGACGTTTTGCACCTAACTGTAGAGCGACAAGGTACAAAGTGGACAGCTACTTTAGATGCCTACTGTACCTATGGGTACTAGACAACGGATAAACATACTTATATACATAAAAAGAGCACATTCATATTTTTCATGCAAATATCTACCCCGACCGGGGATCAAACCTGGGACCTCAAGCTTCGTAGTCAGGTTCTCCAACTACCTACTAGACCAGGGGTCATCAAATGGCGGACCGTGGTCTGCACCGGCCGCCGATCTATTTTGTGCGGACCTTAAGTAAACAGTAACTTAGTCTTGTATTGGGTCCTTAGTATGGTACCTATAAATCTTCCCAGGTGAATTTTTCGCTTCGAGCCACTACATCAAATTTGAACCTTAAACTATGACGATACAGTTTGTTTTGAAAGATAAGGGCTCGAAGCGAAAAATTCACCTGGGAAGATTTACACTATACGTAATTTAATAAAACGCTTTCTTTAATAAAATGCTTCTCGCGCTTTGTCTTTCCTGCCGTCAATTCGATAACGAACGAGCGAAGTAACTTTTGTGCGTTACATTTTTTAATATCAACGAAACCGACTCGGCTGGGCAGCGTTCGGGAAGCTCCGCAATATCTTGTCATCCAATATACCAGTGTCTCAAGTCAAAAGTCTTTGACCAGTGTGTGTTGCCAGTGATGACTTATGACACTGAGACGTGGCCGCTAACGATGGGCCTCATAAGGAAGCTCAAAGTCACTCAGAGGGCAATGGAGAGGGCTATGCTGGGATCGCATTAGAAATGATGTAATCCGCGCAAGAACTAAAGTCACCGACATAGCTCGAAGAATCGCCAAACTCAAGTGGCAGTGGGCAGGGCACATAGCTCGTAGAACTGATGGCGGGGCAAAAAGGTTCTCGAGTGGCGTCCACGGACCGGAAGACGCAGTGTAGGTAGGACTCCAACAAGATGGAGCGATTGGAGCGACGACCTGGTTAAGGTTGCGGGATTGCGTTGGATTCGGATGGCACGAGACCGAACTGTTTGGCGAGCCTTGGGGAGGCCTATTTTCAGCAGTTGACGTCTTTCGGCTGAAATGATGATGATGTAATGATGTAATGATGATTTTTTAATAAACTCAAGTAGTAACGGACCGCGATGGTAACGCGATGGTAACGGAGCCTCTGAAGAAACTAGTTGATGATTCCTGCACTATTATAGACTATCCGGTCGTCCAAGCAAGAGGTGGATCAACAGTCTTTGATGAGTTGAAGCGTCATATTAAGTGCCACTAGCCATTCACTAATTAGGGCGCTGGCATCAAGATCGCTTCGTGTGATAACGGTGATAAGGTGACGCGGGTGGTCGCCGCGGGCGGTTCGCGACTACCGCCCCTAAACACATTAGCATAGAGGCGGCATTTGCATTTGCACCGGATCGCTATTTTGATAGACAGCGGAATGAATTCATTAATTTTTTTTTCGTTACAGTTTTTTCCGCTACGGAGAAGGTTTATGCGTGTAACCTACAATGCTTTGAACGCATATAGGCGTTTTGCTGATTTTTACTCAGCTCAAAGTTCATATACATTCACATGCACATCCTAGACATCGGCGCCTCGTAGCATTAAGGTAGCACTAGTGATGAGACACGTTTTTCCAGTGCCTTTTCAGATAAGATTAAATAACAATTGAATCCAAAAATGTAAACTTGTTTATCAAAAACTAAAAATTGTATTGTCAAAAAATCCAGGATATCTAACAATGAAAAATATTAAAAACTTATTACAAAACAAAGAAGTTGAAATCAAATAACCAACAAAAATACGCTGCAACATTACAGAAGAATGATTTTTTTACCCATCACGTCAGTCGAAGTTGAAAGATCATTTTCGTACAACAAATGGATTTTCACTGAAAGAAGACTTAGAATAACTACTAACAATTTAGAACAAATAATAATTATTTATAGCAAAATCCATATTAAATAGTTCCTCTAGATTCCTACAAGTACCTACCACCTAAGCAAAGGAAGAGCGGGTCGTCCTAACACAGGCACTGTAAGCCTTTAAAAGGGAGGCCCCGGAAAACTGCATTTATTAATATTTCATACTAAATACAAACTGAAATATAGATGCACAGAAAAAACCCCAGAAAAAAGACCAATGCTGGGAATCGAACCCAGGTCCTCAGCATTCCGTGCCGTGTGCCATACCCCTACACCACCACTGGTCTAGAGATTAGACACGAATCTTTCCTATACATCATACATTTCAGTCTGCTAAATCATCACCTTATGCAGTGACAAGCGCTCATCTATGTTACACCCTCTATCGAGAGATTTTAACACTCCTTCGGAACTAACCGCTCACCTGGACAAGAGATGGCGCTACTGTGCAACTTTAAACAAGTTAGCTTAGCTATGAAGTATCTTTTTGTATTTATTTTTTCAACTTCATTTTTTATTACTTTTAACACGATTGCATTTATTAACACGATTTTTTATTTTTATTTTTTAGTTAAAAATATTTTTTCTGATCGGTGTCCTTTGCTCGACTTGTACCGTTCTCGTACAGTAAGCATCAAAAGTAGCTGGTCACTTTTGTACCCTGTCGCTGTACAGTTAGATGCAAAACGTCATACTTGATTGACAAATGTGTTATTACGACAAAGTACAAAAGTGACCAGCTACTTTTGATGCTGACCGTACCTAAAAAACACGGTTACATCACTAGTCTGTCAGAAACGTCAAATGCTTGCTACGAGCCGCCGATGTCTACACATCACGCCTGTATCCCCAAAGGGGGTAAACAAAGCACACGAAACCCTACGTTTCGGGGCTACTTTTAGCAATTTTAGGTTTAGTGTTAGATAAAAGTGGCATATAATATACCTTAGCATATTTTTTAACGACCGCTTTAGCCTAGTTGGTAGTGACCCTGCCTACGAAGCAAGAGGTCCTGGGTTCAAATCCCGTTAAGGGCATTTATTTGTGTGATGAGCACGAATATTTGTTCCTGAGTTATGGATGTTTTCTATGTATTTAAGTAGTATGTATGTTTATCGTCGTCTAGTACCCATAGTACAAGCTTTGCTTAGTTTGGGACTAGGTCGATTTGTGTATGATTGTCGCCTAATATTTATTATTTATTATTATTATTTCCTTAGTCGCTTCTTACGACATCTACGTGAAAAATGAAAAAAAAAACAAAGTTCATTATACATTTTTTTTACATAAAACTGACCCGTAAATCCCGTAATAGACCCCTATTCCACCCAATGAAAAGTGTAAATGAGGCCAAAGGTGAATCTCACCGGTTCAGTAACAGGCTAACAGCCTATTTGATCTACCCTTGAAGAGCACTAGGTTGATTGTATCCGTCTAGAAATAAAGACGATGGAACCGAATTCCCTTTCTCGGCTCGTTTTAGGAAGGATGCAGGGAACCGCTTCGTGCGGACCAACGGTATCTCAACCACTTATGTTTTTGCCGCGCCATATCTAAACCAGTTTTTCTAATCCTTTGCATATTCTGTCACTATAGATCAAACAAATCAACACTCAAAACGACACTCCCATCTAAGAATAACCAATATAATAATAAAACATAAGATGACCCTTCATTTATATTGCACTCCATAGAAAACAGAGCTCAAAATAAAACGAATATACTGCGGCTTCATCGGACATCAAAAAGAGGCTTTGTGTCATCCCGACTAAGTCACGCAGCATTGCTTTTAATCTAACAGCAAATGAAATAGAATTATAATCCTTGTTGTTAGAGTTCAAAACTGGCTGTACTCAGTTTAATGTGATATGCTAATGTCATTCTTAGTTTGCTAATTTGTATGGCTTGAATGGCAAGCGGTAGTAGGACTGTCTCTATTTTGATTTAAAACAGTACTCGAAGCAAAAAGTGAAGTTGCTAATTAATTTTTAGCTGGTTAGATGAGTATTATGAGTAAAAACTACAAGTTTCTTTGAAGATTAGAATTACTTAACAAGGGACCCCATGCATCCCTGTAAAAACTAGATACCTAATCGTAATGATAATGAACTGTTTCCATACCATGTAATTTGTATATTTTATATTATTACTTTTATTTACGTTGTATCTATTACTTGTATTAGTGCTTACGTGAATTGTAATAGGATTTCAGTTGTGAAAAAACATACAAGTTCCAAAAGCGGGTGCCTGTCGTATCGCATAATGTTTATTGTCCTAAAACTTTATGGCCGAGAATGTTTGGCATAATGTCGAATGGCATACTACTCGTTTATCCTATTCTTTTTTGCGCATACACATTTAAATGTCCTAAAGCATGTTCGTCCTAATATTAATAACTCTAACATCGAAAAATGTATCTAAAACGTAATATTCCTGATACTAATTGTGATTATAAATATTTGTAAAAGTATTCAATTTACTTATGCTACAAAAAGCATTTTGAATGTCGAAGAATCTGCCACCGGTTCGGAAAAATGTGTTGAGAAAAATCTGACAAGAAACTATAAACAAATTACTTCGGCACACTTTTTTAAACCTACAATGTTATTTAATTACATACATCCTAAGTATTTCAAATAAGAGATCGCCAATGTGGATCGGAATTACTTCCATATATCCTTTGTCCTTCCTTGATTTATTATACTTAATAAATATTAATTAAATTTTATAATATGGTTTACTCGTAGATAAGACTCTTTGTAGACAATGAATTTGAATTTTGTGTTATGTTTGATCGATAATAGTTGGAATTTTGTTAGAAAAAAATAAATAAATAAAAAATAAATATTAGGGGACAATCTTACACAAATCGACCTAGTCCCAAACTAAGCAAAGCTTGTACTATGGGTACTAGACGACGATAAACATACTTATATAAATACTTAAAAACATAGAAAACATCCATAACTCAGGAACAAATATTCGTGCTCATCACACAAATAAATGCCCTTACCGGGATTTGAACCCAGGACCTCTTGCTTCGTAGGCAGGGTCACTACCAACTAGGCTAAAGCGGTCGATAATATGCAATTAATAATAAATTCAATCTCTAAAAAATTACAAGGACAGTTAAAGTATCATAAAAGAAAGCAATAGGTTTACATATAATTTAAAGAGCAACGAATTTCCAATCAAATTGACTGGTCCCTACACTAGGCATAGCCTGTCTTGTAGGTAACCAATAAATTTTATTTTATTACGCTTCCCTGTGTTTCTAGCAGCCTTTGACTTCTCAACTTTAGTGGAGAAAAAGAAATTTGCTGCCCCTACATTTGGACGTCGGTTCTGCTTCTTCGCATCGGCCATAGCATTTCAAGAGCCGGCCCCCCTTACCCCCTCTGGAGAATACATATAACCCTGTGCCATTGCAAGTCAGCAAGTCGTGAGTCCTCATTATGAGAGGAGGTGCCCTAACGGCATCATACAGAACCCATTAGGTTAGGTTAGGTTTGTTTTATAACAATCTTAAAAAGTTAACGGTTTCAGAAAAAAATCGTGTCGGTCTTTTGACCCATTCGATGTTTTAATACATTCGGTCTTTCGTACTTCGGTATTGTAATACATACCCGGCTGGGATGATGATGATGATAGTGAAATCGTGACTGCGCGTGAGTAGTCGAACTGGCCAATATTAGTTAGCATTGTGGGATTCATGGGCTCCTAGATTAGATTAGAAGGCACCCGCCCCACGGTGAACATAATAAAAACAGCATGCTAAGACTGGCTAAGTATGAAATTGAGAAAATGTGACCCTATTTTTAACGGAGTGGTAACTTGTTGCGAGTACCGCCAGACCCAGGGAGGCCCGGTTGGTTACGTGGAACTCTACATTCCGTCCTCTCTCTCCGCGGGTATGTATTACAATACCGAAGTACGAAAGACCGAATGTATTAAAACATCGAATGGGTCAAAAGACCGACACGATTTTTTTCTGAGACCGTTAATTTTTTAAGATTGTAATAAAACAAACCTAACCTAACCTAATGGGTTCTGTATGATGCCGTTTTAATAAATTCTGAAAAGTTTACGGTTTCAGAAAAAAATCGTGTCGGTTTTTTGACCCATTCGATGTTTTAATACATTCGGTCTTTCGTACTTCGGTATTGTAAGACACACCCCTCTCCGCACCGAAAGGAGAGAGGAGTGGCATGAGATTACGATTAAACTTTTTTATTACCTACTAAAGAAACTTAAATTTGCCTATACCGACAGTTAGGCGCAGTCTTTAACGTGGGACGCGGGCGCGTCGCAGTCCGCGTCGTTTGTTCGCTGGCCGCGTCTCCGCCCCGTCTCTTCTGTCTGCTTTGGATCGCGACGCTTCTATTCAATTCAATTCAATCATTTATTGCAACCATTTAGTATTAAAACTGATTCAAGAGTTGCCGCGACTGCGATGCGTCGCCGTCCCAAGTCTCATCTATGTGGCTTGCGACTTACAGCCCCTGTACGTGGGGTCTCTATCGTTTGCCCGAATCATAATAATTTATTTCTGAAACAGTATTTTCTTCAGAATTATTCTTAAACTGACCTAACCTAACGTAGTATTTAAGATGACATTTTAAAAATACTGAAAACTGCATGCTTCTGGGTATATAATTATTATGGCAGACGTTGGTATGGCAAGTGAAATAATTGCAAACGAAAGAATCCGCTGTATGTGTATTGTACTTTTAGCAGTAACAATACAGTTACTGACTGTTCGATAGTCAACGCAAATCCTAAACCTATAGACTTGATATTTAGCAGACACATACCTTGAATAGGTATCAATCAGAAAGGAATTTTCACATTCCCGCGCCGCGGGACAGTGATAAGGGGGCGAAGTTGCGGGCATAATAGTGATAAACTCGAAAAATAGTAAAAACTTTATTTGCTTAGGGTTTAAGAGTTTAGGTATTTTATTGAAAATCTCGTTCAAAGTCGTCAAAAAAGGATTTCTTTTCGAAGAAAGCATGATACTTATATCAACGCGCCTTGATAGGTCGTACTGTTAGCCGTCTGTGTGGTGTGGAGACATTGTGCGGGAATACCGACCAGCAAGACGAAGATAACTTTGTGTGCTGAGCTTTGTACCACCTACTTTGTGCCTTTGTGTTTGCTAATAACCCTCCTTCGACAGTCGGGTGAAAAACTGGCTAAGTGCTAGTCGGACTCGCGCACGAAGGGTTCCGTACCATTATCTATAAAACGGCAATAAAATCACGTTTGCTGTATGGGACCCTTAAATATTTGTTTTTTTATGAGTTGAAATCGGGTTTTGTTCCGCGTACCTTGATTTCAGACAAGCCCGATATTTCGGCACAGTTGCATGCGCCATGAACACGAACACGAGACGACTGGAGAATTACGGGTATGCTGGTATAACTGTCAGTCAAGAAAAATAAATCGGACGTGGACGTTCTCCAGTCGTCTCGTGTTCATGGCGCATGCAACTGTGCCGAAATATCGGGCTTCTCTGAAATCAAGGTACGCGGAAAAAAACCCGATTTCAACTCATAAAATTAGTAATGACCGCGATAGTCTAAAATATTGTGTATTTGTTTTTTTTTAAAGTGAATATATAACTAAATATTCTGTGAATATTTCAAGCGTATTTGTCAATATCGAGCAAAAACGAGCAAAAAAATCACGTTTGTTGTATGGCAGCCCCTTAAATATTTATTTTATTCTGTTTTTTTAGTATTTGTTGTTATAGCGGCAACCGAAATACATCATCTTGAAAATTTCAACTGTCTAGCTATCACGGTTCATGAGATACAGCCTAGAGACAGACGAGCAGATAGACAGACATACGGACGGATGGACAGCGAAGTCTCAGAAAAGGGTCCCGTTTTACCCTTTGGATACGGAACCCTAACAAACGTTGGATCTGTACGTAGGTACATGCTAGAATAATAGGTAAGTTGGTAGTTTATGTTACCGGCATTAAAGCTTTTCAAAATTGTTATTAAAATCAAAATGAAGTCTCTTGTCAGTAAAATTGTCTATCTACAATATTTAAGGTACTTCCCCTTTATGTGGTATAGCCGTGGGATGCCCTGTATACCTATAATATGGTACTAGCCTTCCGTCCGCAGCTTCGCCGCGATAAATTAATTTTACCGTAGGCAAAGGTATTTTCCCGCGGTAAAAAGTAGCCTATGTCACTCAGTGATAATGTAGCTTTCTAACGGCAAAAGAATTTTTGAAATCGGTCCAGTAGTTTCGGAGCCTATTCAATGCAAACAAACAAACAAAAAATCAAATCTTTCCTCTTTATAATATTAGTATAGAGTATAGATTATTAGATAATTAATTACTTATTATTTAAGTAAAAAATTAAAAGCGAGTATAAGTGGCTGAGAGATAGAAAAAGAGCATAATCCTCGTTAATCGATTCAGATCAGAACGATATAAATTTTTTATAAAATAAATAATATTTGCATATGGAACTAAAAAGCCGCAGCTTCACATCCAAAGAGGCGCGCGAGGTTGCCGCCCCTGGGCTAGGATGATGATGATGATGATGTTTGTTTTTTTGTGCACAGTATAATTAATAGCGTAACATACCGACGCAGCGAGTGCGCCCGCGTCGCCCAGTCTGCGAGTGCACCCACAAATAGTACAGTAAAATTACATAAATTTTACCACTGACATATGGTTTGCCTTCATTTCATATTCAACTTTAACGACCTACAAATAAAGCCAATTTTAGAATACTGTTACCCACGTTTGCAGATTTTGTAATAGCTACTTTATTTGTATGGTGTTAAAGTTGGAAATGAAATGAAGGCAAGCCATCTGTCAGTGGTAAACTAAAAGTAAACGTATTGTACACGACTCCATGCATAGCACCATTGTCACAATATAAACCAGTAACCAATCTGCAAAGAACGCGCCGAATTAAACTATCATCATCTCCCAGCCTATATACGTCCCACTGCAGGGCACAGGCCTCCTCTCAGAATGAGAAGGCTTGGACCGTAGTTCCCACGCGGGCCCAGTGCGGATTGGGAACTTTACACACGCCATTGAATTTCTTCAGGTGTATACAGGTTTCCTCACGATGTTATCCTTCACCGTAAAGCTCATGGTAAATTTCGAAAACATACTTTTTTTATACAATACTAGCGACCCGCCCCGGCTTCGCACGGGTGCAATTATGCATGTATTATACATATAAACCTTCCTCTTGAATCACTCTATCTATTAAAAAAAACCGCATCAAAATTTGTTGCGTAGTTAGTTTTAAAGATCTAAGCATATATAGGGACAGACAGACAGGCAGCGGGAAGCGACTTTGTTTTATACTACTTATGTAGTGATAGGCTTGCGTTTGACCACAATCACGCCTAGTGGAAAGCGAAGATGAGGCCTACGATGGAGTAAAGGTAACGCCACCAGAGTTGAGGCCACGCACACAACCACATCTCATGTAATGACAGCGGGATTTTGACGTTGTGTTGACGTTCAACGACAACACAACGTCAAAATCCCGCTGTCATTACATGAGATGTGGTTGTGTGCGTGGCCTCAACTCTGGTGGCGTTACCTATACGCTTGCCTAGTAAATGCTTATTCACCCTAGACTCGAATTTACGCACATAGATTCCGAAAAAATCAAAGGTGCGAGCCTGGATTCGAACCCACAACCCTCTGCTTGAGAGGCAATAGGTCAACCACTACGGCTTATTAATATTAGTGGAACTCCATATCCGACGCGTTCCTAGATTAATTACTGAGTTTAAACTATAGCAAAATCTGTAATACTGCAGTTAAGACATTCTAAACTCAGTTTCTATTCCTAGTACAGCACGGTGCATGTTTGACTTGTCCTATGATGATGTTTTGTTTCAGTTCCGCAAACACGCATTCTTATTGTACCGCATCGTGCAGGTGGCGTGGAATGGAACGCCGGTAGGTATTCGACAGGCATCTTACAACTATTTCCTAGTGAGTCAATCTGGGAGGCGGTGTAGCCTGTCTTCAAGAATGAAATAGAACAACGTTGCTAGATTTTTTCTCGAGCAAAGCGGGATTCTTAAACCTTTTCGAGGAAATAAGTAGATGTTACTAATAATCTTTGCGTTTTTATCACAGACCCAATTTTTTCAATAAATACGTTTTACATTTTGACGTCAATAATGAAGGTGCACTTAACACACTTTTATTGAAAAAATTGGGACTGTGATATAAAAACGCAAAGATTTCATTCATGGTTTTTTATAGAATTAAATTATTTTCAGCTTTTTAGTTCTTTTTATTAACATCTTCTTAATAAAAGCTTGTTTTTAAAAAAAGTTTTTTTTTGCTATTAAAGTAAAAATTGTAAATTGCTTGTAAAAATGCGTGATTCTTTCGTCGAAAGTTGACAACGTCTGAGACAACTGTAGGTATTATAATATCAAATGACCATGATATGTTTTCTCTTCTTCTTAATTTTAAGAGCTATGCTCTTGTCGGTGGAGTAACCGCCACTCCGCGCGGTCTTCGGCCAGCCGTTTGACTTCCTGATACGACACGACACCCACTTTCTCACCTTCACCTGGTTAAAATAGGTCAATCTTGGCCTTCTTCTGCCTCGTGTATATTTTGTCCATCATTATTTTTTTTATGTTATTTGATACGTAAGTACCCGGTTTTTATACGGGGCAAAGTTGCCCTCAATTGGATCAAAGTACCCGCGTAACCCCGACCTTATCATAATCAGCATCCCTTTACACTCGACTTGAAACGATCGTGAGTATTGATTTTGAAAAAATATTTCGCGTATGGCGAACCGCTTTTGCGAACCCAACCGATGTCGATCGATCGTGCGGCTATGCTAGAATGAGACAAGAAATACAGAAGGCTCATGCGTACGCGTCGGGACTCGTCAGTCCCATTGACGTGGCCTGGGAGATCGCTGTCTTCTTTGAACGTCGGACTCACTATCGTAAGTGGATTTTTTTTACTAATTACCATTAAATATCTTCGTAATTTACTATCGGATTGCAAAGAGTACTTGTGTGTGTGATATATTTTAATTACTCTTCATTAATTCGAATGAAATACATATATGAAATTTGCTTTTGAATTTTAACTATCACGATCGTGCGATTTCGGTTGCGTTGCGTATAATTGAACTCTCACGATCGTGCGGTTTCGGTTGTGTACGTGATGTTAGTTTAGTAGGTATAACTTATTTAAGTATACACTTGGCTTACTAACCGGGATGTTTTGCTTATTATAGGAGCTCCGTTGACCGATAAAAAAATAGAAGACCTGCTCGCAGATGGAAACCTGTCAGAAATTGAAGTTTTTGGTGACGATGATTTGGAAGATGTGCCTAACTTTTTCGTTAACCTAGCTAGTGATGACGACTTGCTCTTGGATGAAGAAATTTCTACTCTGCATGAACTAAGGCCACGGTCACGCTCTCCCCTAAGTTCACCGCGAGTATCTTCTCCACCCCCTTCTCCACGACCAGCGAATCCACCACTAGGGACATTATCACAGCCCCCTATTTCGCCGTTGCAAATCGGAGCTAGAAGACGACCAGGTCGAGGTAGGTCGGAATCTTTACCTAGAAATGTTCGAATAGGCAGACATAGAGGTAGATCTGTCCGTACACGGGAAAATGTAAGCAGTGGAAGATCCATATCAGCACCCGAACCTCGAAGTCGAACATGGAAGCGAGTTCTGTTTACGGATAAGCCACACAATTACACCTCGCTACCAGTGAATCCTGTCCACTCCTCGGTAGAGTACTTTCATGAGTACATTGACAACGACTTCGTGGAAGAGATCGCTAGATGTACGAACTTGTATTACAAGCGAAAAACGACCCCCTCTGAAATCTGCAAGCTCTTTTCCGTTCATCTAGTTATGGGTTGCATTTCTTATCCTAGATTGCCTATGTACTGGAGAGCTGAGACTAAATTGTCATTGGTGTGCAACGTTATGACAAGAGACAGGTTTTTGACCGTTCACAACGCACTTCATGTAGTTGATTCGGATTTTCCACGGGAGAGAGATTAGATTAGCATATTTTGTTATGAAAACAAATATTTTTGTTGATTATTTCGAAATACCGTCTGAGAAATTGCTGTGTTGTAACTGTCACGAATAAAAGTTTTTTCTTTCTTTCTTTCTTTTCTTTCTGATTTAGTGCCGTGTAGTTTTTATTTCTATAACTGTGTTTTATTCATTTAAATTCTTCAATAACCGTTTAAATGTAACATTTATACACAATCACATCATGACCCTCACGAACGTGCGAGTTACATATTATTCCTGAGCCACACGAACGTGAGGGTCTGATTGTGGAAGACCAGCTCAGTCAGGATTTTTTTTGTTATTTTTCCTAGACTCCTTATGAAGTAATAATAAAGTTACGAAATGTCGCACGGAGCTGTTAAAGATTTTGTTCTCTCGGGTGTAAAGGGATAAGCAAAATAATTTCATCTTGTCTCGTCTCATCTCATTTCATTTCATATTTATGTCATTACAAAAATATAAACTTTTCTCCAATCGGAATCAGTTATTACATTACATGAAAATTACAGAATAAGCACTAAGCACAGGGCCTATCTATCATAAAAACAGCTTTCTGTTAAAAACTAGATATTTACCTAGGAATTGCTACAAACGCAAACCAGACTAGCACTTCAGAGTTCGACTAAGATTAAAGCGTAACCAAAACACTCGCCAATCAATTCACAGGCGCTTTCAGACTAATCATTCTAATCCCATCATTGATTCTACGAACACATTCAATCACCAAGTTAATCTATTTTTTATCAACACTACACGAATTAAAAGCAATCTTACATTGATAACTTTAGAACTACATTTAAAACTACTAACGCAGCAACTTAGAGTTCCGTAACGAAAAGGTACAGTACACCATTGATTTTTAAAATTGCATCACTCAAAGATACCTTTCGTAAGTATTGGACAATAGGGATGTTTCCTAGGTAAAAAATAATAATTCTTATTAGTCCGTATTTTACATTATCAAAAAATATTAGACACGTAATTTTTCTTTTGACAATTAAACAAAAAATTACGAAGATATGGCGCGTTGAAGTTCCGCGTGACGTCACTTGTTCCTAAAACGCTCATACAAAGTGTAGGAACAAGTGACGTCACGCGAAACTTCAACGCGCCATATCTTCGTAATTTTTTGTTTAATTGACAAAATAAAAAATACGTGTCCAATATTTTTTGATAATCTAAAAGACTGACTAGTTAGGAAAGTAGCCTATTGTGTTAAATTTGAACTACGAGTAAATATAGTCAGTCAGGCAGGTCGTGGTCGTCGTTGGGAGGCCAGGGGTCGTGATTTACGAGCCTGGTGATTTCATTATCTGGTATTATGGGAATTCGGTTTTGAATGGAACATGGTGCATTGAAAACAAGCTTTTTTGGTAATCCGATGTAGAGAAAAACACGGTGACAGGAAAGTCTGGTATTCTGGGAATTTGGTATTTTATAAATAGGGTCAGTCGGCAATCTAGTATTTTGTAATTCTGATATTTAGGGAACGAGCGACTGTAGCTTATTATTGCGGCTGAAACGTTCGTAGAATTGCTAGGTACATAGAGACTCGGGCATGGTACTTTTTCGAAATTTATGTGCGGAATTTAATTTGAAATTTACTATGAGTTTTACGGTGAAAGGAAGCATCGTGAGGGAATGCGTACACGTTTGCGATGCAATTCAATGGTGTGTATGAAGTTCCCAATGCGCACTGGGCCCGCGTGGGAACTACAACCATGAGAGATTGCCTATGCCTAGCCGTTTAATGTACCTATGTATATAGGCCAAAATAAGAAAGAAAGAAAGAAAAAAAGAAGACATTTATTCACTTTTACAAGACACACATATACAAAAAAGTACACACAAAAAAAAAAAAACAAAAATAACAAACAATGGAGAAATAAACATATACAATACACAGCTCAGCATGTGTGTCCCCGCAAAAGTGAAACGGTCGCTGACTCAGCATTATGCTAAGGCGTTAGACGCCTGCAGCGCTGATTTTCTGTCAGAACCGTCTGTGACTGAAAAATGAAATGATTGAAACTCATTTTTGAAATCATGTTATTCGAAAAAAGTACTGAATTTGAAGTAGTTTAATATAAGAGGTAAGTATGTTCCAGAAATGTATTCAGAATTCGGCGTTTTCCTCAACTCTAATAATGTTATAGCAAATTTTTCGTAGTAGGTACGGAGCCCTTCGTGAAGAATTCCTTCACGCGCTTGGCTAACTTTTTTATTCTGTAGCATTCGTCTTCTAAAAGCGAAGTAGGTATTAGAGTTGGTTTTCGTGTAACTGCCAAAATTAATAAAGAACAGACTGTTCTATTAATTGCAACAGATCAATGGGGCAAACGACCGCTGCGGTTGTACCTACAGGGATTTTATTTTTGCGCTCCTACTAAGGTTCGAGTGGCAAAGAGTATTTCTGACGTGGAGTGGGCAAACTTTTTAAAGTTGATAAAATTATTTGACATTGGAATGATTTGGGTCTAACTAAGCGCTTTTTAACCTGGTAGATCATTTCGGTTTTTGTGCTTACTGGTATGAATTATGGGTATTGGAGATCAACGCCGATGTTGCTTGTTTATTTTATCTTTGTTAGGCATAGGCATCTAAATGGTTGCCGGTACTTTCAATCTTTCAGTGATTTAAGTAGCTTAATGACATCATAATATACCCGTAGCAAATTCAATACTTATTGCTTTTTATTCTGGACAAAAATTATTGTCGGTATCTATACATTTTCCAGATTTTAAAATCATTTGACTTAGTTTTTACACAGGCTTGACTATAAACATATATTATTTAGGCTCAGTTTTATTTATACTAGCTACCTGAAATCTTTTTCTGTAAGTCAGACGTAAGTGACGTGTATTTGTATTTATTATGCACTATTTATTTAGGTTTATTATAAGTTAGGTTATCATTGCGTGTCTGTCTACACTTATTTCTGATGTCCTGGTAATCGTTTAAATCTGAGATCCCATGGGATAAATTCGTCTATAGACGTACATCTGTTACATGTAATCTGTCAATGTCATTATGTTTGTACAATAGAGAGTGTACAAATGAAATGTTCTACTAAGACTGTACAATACTTATTCTGTACAAATCAAGATCGGTTACGCGCCGATCGTTTGAAGTGCGCGCCTGCTTTTGGCGCGCTCGGAAATAAACAATACACGTGGAGGCAATTAAATAAGTACACTCCAAATAATTACGATCATTCTGCAAAAAAATATTATAATCTTTGTAGCGTAGGCGTTTGCGATACCAAAATCGACTAATGTCTGTGAACCATATTTTGACTTTGTAATTTAATTATTTAATTAGAGTAATTAAAAAATGCATTTTACTTTTAGCATAAACTGATCTAGAAACAAATCAAATCAAATCAAATCATTTATTTAACACTAATTGTGTATCATGTAAAAAGTTCAAACCTATACAAAACACTACTTAAGGTAAGGCAAAAGTCACATAGAAGAGACTTGGGACGGGGGCGCGTCGCAGTCCGCGTCTCCGCCCCGACTCTTCTGTCTGCTTTGGATCGCGACGCTTCTATACATTTAGTATGAAAATTGATTCATGGGGCGCCGCGACTGCGACGCGCCCCCGTCCCACGTCTCTTCTGTGTGGCTTGCGGCTAAGGCTGTGACCTTAACTACTGGAGATGAATAATTATGCCAGTGGTCAACATAATACATTTATTTTTAGGGTCTACAAATGCCCGTCTGAATTCCCTCCCTGTAGTCCGGCACTTCCCTGGGTCGTCCCGAGCCTGCGCAGATGGAACTTGGGCCGAAGATGGCAAATGCCGAGTGCGGGGCGGCTGCGTCCGGGAGAAACGGCCGAAGGCTCCCAACAGTGGGAATGTGATGGTGTGGGTTAAACGTAACACCCTGTGAATGAACGGCCCGTATTAGAATGAATTCGGGATTGCCGTGGTATGTGAGCACCTTGTTGGACCTAAGAGAAAACCGGGGGCTAGTTGGTGTAGGTGCTCACAATCAGAACGGAGGAGTTTTAAGTATACTCAAGCTAAAATTCTTTATTACAATAATCAGTCATGCAAAATCAAGGCAAATAAATAATATAAATCCATTATTCATTTTATAATAACTACAATTCAATTCTATTAGATTTTATTATTGATTAAAATACCCTACATGTTCATTCTAAAAAAATAACTAGATTCAATTTAAATTCAATACATTTTCAAATAGTGAATTAATAATAAATAACTTCATCAAGCCAATAAATCAACAATATCAAGAAATCATTTAATTGTATCGTATTAAAATAAGCAATTCATCGCGATAATGTACCTTCCTGATTATAATTACTAAAAGAGGGTAGGTAATCGTAACTATACGTGATCTCGCACTTGATTATTCCTTAAACCTAGCACTAATTATTTTCTAAACCTACGGATGAATAAAATATTGTTCAACACTTACCCAATCGGGGTGGTAGAAGTACGTTGACTTATTTTTTGTAGACACACTAATTATTATAAATAGTTTCCACTGCCGCGAAGGAAGCAAATACTTTTACTAGGTACTTATTTTCTTTTGGATTAAATAATAATTAAAATAAAATGAGGATATAAGTCCACGAGCGTCACTGGTGATGAGATGAGGTTCTTCGAGCTCTCCTGTTAGTGGAATGGTCGTCCCGGGCGCCGCACATACGTTGCTGCCCCAAGTCAAAACAACGGTAGCAAAAAATTATCAAGAGGCGGAGCACTGCGCCGATACAGTTTTACGTTATAAATTATTTTTTGTAGTTAGTTCATTTTTAGTTTTTGATTATGTTTTATTTAGTACTAGTTTTAGTGTTTAGTTTTAGGTATTATATTGTTTTAAGTTTTAGTGTTTAAGTTAGATATTTTTATTTTTATGTTTTAGTATTTAAGTTAGGTATTTGTGTTTTATTGTAATTTCGTATTCTGATTAATGTTATTTTATGATTAAACTTTAAAATTAGATACATAAATTCATTATTTAAGTTAATATGTAACTGTACTGTTACATTACCCCGCTCGTCACTGAGGATTTTATTCCTAGTAGAATAAAATCCATACAATATATGTTGTGTATTTGTATTTCCCCTATATACTATCTCTTGCAAATTATCTTACATATTCTCTCATAAATCTTCATTTAAATGAGCTACAGTATTTATATCAGAAATACTGGCGCGTCCTATCACTTTGGAGGGCATCAGACAATAAATGAACTGATGACCAATACAAACACTAATTGTTTTAGATGTATACTTAACGACGGCGTAATGGTATTTCTAAGTTATAACTTTTTTTTTATTTATTTAGGCCTATTAATTTTATATCTTTGATGTGCCAGGTTCCTATGGACTTACCTGCCATATCCTTAAGAACATAGACTAGAGGCGACTTTTTAGCTATGATCTTACATTTTATAAACTTAGGAGCTAACTTTTTGCTAAAGTACTTATCCTTATCGCTTAGCACATAAGCACGTTTCATAACTATATCGCCCACATTGAATTCAGTCGACTTGCGACGTAAATTGTAGTGCGACGCGTTCTTAGCGTGAGCCTGCCAAAGTTTGCTCTGGACTTTATTGAAAATATCAGATAAACAACCACGATTCTCCGCGTAGACATCACGGGGGAGGAATATAAGTTCATTGCCCAGATCATTGTCGAGATAATGCGTACCACATGTTACAAGCTCCCTGCCATATACTAAGAAGGATGGGGTAAAACCTGTAGCCTCGTTAACTGCATTATTGATGGCAAACTGTACTTTAGGGATAAAAAGATCCCAAGTACGATGGTCTTCGTCTACGAACGTGGAAATGCAGGTAATAATGGTACGGTTGTAGCGTTCCACGAGGTTTATCTGTGGTGTGTACTTCGGCGTGAAATATATATTTGGTATGTTATAGTTTTTAAACAAATCTTGAGTTATTTTACTTATAAACTGACTTCCATTGTCTATGAGAACTGTTTGTGGGACACCATGCACTAAAAAGACAGAATCTTCAAGAATTTTTGTGACAATAGTGGAAGTTGCATTCCTAATGGGATATATGAGACAAAATTTTGAAAAACAGCATGTGACAACTAAAATGTAGCTATTTTGTTTACGGCTAACAGGAAGTGGGCCCATAAGGTCTATGGAAATCATTTGAAACGGACGTGAACATTGTTTTGGGCGTCCCATTTCTCCCAAAGTTAAGTGATTTTGTGGTTTGTATGAGAGACACTTCGGACAAGAAGCAACGAATTGAACTACGTCTTTATGCATACTAGGCCAATAATAACGCAGTGCTAGACGACGGTACGTTTTAAACACGCCTAAATGACCGGCTATGGGCTCAGAGTGATTTTCCACAATTACTTCTTGACGCAGTTCGCTAGGTATTACCTGTTTCCAAGAAAACTCATCCGTTAACTCATGTTTATTTTTAGTTAGTCTATACAATGAGTTATTTTTTATATGAAAATTTGGGTAATTTTCTGGCCTTGTTAAACAGGAGTTATATATGGATTTATACCAGGGGTCAGTTGTTTTGAGGTGGTAGTTCGAAGTGCTTATAGCGTGGATAGGTACCGATCTTGAAAGAGCGTCGGGGATAACATTATCCACGCCGCGACGATGCTTAAGTTCGAAATGAAACCCCGACAAACGCACGCCCCAACGAGCTAGTCTCCCAGTGGGATTACTTAGGGAAAGAAACCACTTCAAAGCACTGTGGTCCGTAAAAACTGTAAATTTCTGGCCATTTTCTAGATAACACCTCCAGTGTTCCAATGCCGTTACAACTGCCAGTGTTTCCCGTTCTGTTATACTATAGTTCCTTTCTGGCGCTGTCAAAGACTTACTCATGTAAGCGATTGGGTGTTCTTTGCCATTAATTGTTTGGGTCAACATAGCGCCAACGCCATAATTACTTGCATCTGTATGCACCTCAAAAGCTTTACTGTAATCAGGGCAAGAAAGGACTGGAGCAGAAACGAGACATTCTTTTAATTTGTGGAAAGCTGCATCGGCCTCTGGAGTCCATTTAAATGGAGGGCCGCCTTTTTTGTTAGAAGTTAGTTTATTCAGTGGCCCTGCTATGGTGCTAAAACCGGGAACAAAACGACGGTACCATGTAGCTGTCCCGAGAAAGCGTTTAATATCTTTACGACTACTTGGAGTCGGGTAATTGAGGATAGCTTCCACTTTCTCGGGATCAGTTCGTAAGCCTCCACTATCAACTACATAACCCAGATATCTAAGTTGACTTCGGAAAAAATTACTTTTTTTCAAATTAATCGTGAGGTTAGCCTGCCTGAGCTTATCTAACACACGAAGCAAAATAGAGACGTGAGAATTAAAGTCCTCAGTCACGATTATAATGTCATCGAGATAGGCAAACACTTTTAAATCAAATTCTTGGAATAAGAGATCTACAAGACGCTGTTGTGTAGCCGGTGCATTGGTTAAGCCAAACGCGGTCCGTTTAAAGCGGAAAGTACCTCGACCTGGCACGTAGAAGGCAGTCTTGTCGCGATCTTCGACGGCTATAGGTATCTGCCAAAATGCTTTGGACAGATCGATACTAGACAAATAGCGAGCGTCACGAAGGTTGTCTAGTATTTCCGAGACGTAGGGTAGGTTGTACGCATCGCGTCTGGTCACTGAGTTTAATTTTCTACTGTCAAGGCAGAATCGCGGTTGTCCATCCTTTTTATTAACTATAAGGACTGGCGACGACCAGGCGCTTTCACAGGGCTCAACGACGTTCATAGCTAACATTTCGTCGACTTGTTCTACCAAAATGCGTTGCTTTTCCGGTGACATACGGTAGTAACGCTGCCGTATAGGTTGAGCATCACCAGTGTCAATGCGATGTGTTATTAATGCGGTTTCGCCTAAACCTTTGTGTTCAGCAGATATTCGTTGAAATTGTTTGATCACGTCATCTGCTAACAACTTCTCTGAAGGATCAAGATTATCGTAACCATGAATATGAGTAGTCGTGGGTTTTAAACTGTCTATGCGGAAATTATCATCAGAAAAGGTAATACTGTTTAAGTGATGAGGTAAAATCTTAAATTGTCGCCAAAAATCTATTCCTAGGATGAGATCTGAGTTAATTTCCGGAACTATATACGCTTTAATTATATGAAACTGGTTTTCAAAATTAACAGGTAAATTCATGTACCCAGTACTCTTAAGACATTGACCGCCTGCAGCTGTAAGTGAAATAAAGTGATCACGCTCCAGTAATAGTCCCTGATCTACGAATACTGTATGCGCTCCGTTCCCTAAAATAGTAACAGCAGATCCGGAATCAAGAAGTCCCATAACCTTTAAATTGTTAATTTGTACCGTAGCGTAAGGCCTACAATCACCAATCGGTTTTGTTTGCAGAAATGTGTCAAGCTTGTAAGAGCTAAAATAAATATTAAGCGTTCGTAACCATTTATCCCAATCATCTTTATCAAATTTTGATTGATGGTGCGTAACACAATTCTGCACTCCTAGTTTTTTGTAGTGGCGGGTTTATTTTTATTGCAGTCAGGGCAATTAGGTGTTTTAAAGTTAGGAAGTCCACAAACAAAACAACGAACCTCATCCTTGTTTGCTGTACACTGTCTCAAGTTATGTGTATTAACCCGACATCTAGGACAGTAATATGTTTTAGTACTATTGCTATGGATAGCGTGTATTTGATTTTTTGACGTATTAAACTGGCTTTTATTTTTATTATTATAATTATTAGGATAAGTTTTGTAATTATTATTGTTATTATTATTATTATTTTGATATTTCTGTTGTTGATTGTAATTATTTTGATACGAATTAAAATTATAATTATTTTTATTGAAACTGTATTTATTATTGGTATTGCCACGATAAGAAAACTCCGGGGCTAATGTATCATGTGTCTGTCTGGGTGGCTCTCTGAAATTAACAAGACGTGTTTGTATGTTTTCAAAATTACGACAAAGAGTTCTCAAGGTATCAATATCGTTAATTTCTGGTACCGAAGCTAATGTGCTAGCATAACACGGTCTAATGTTATGTAGGATTATTTCTAATTTTTCCTCCAGAGAAAGTGGGTTTGAGAGGCGTGAAAATAACCCAGACATAATTGATAAATAGATGGTAATATTTTCAGATTCCCCTTGAGTCCTCGAACGTATTTCAGAACGTAACCGGTAATCGTAATCTGACTGATCAAAATCCTGCTTTAATAAGGAAATAAGGCCATCCCAATCAGACACCTGATCTTTGACGCTCCTGTACCAGTGCAGTGCGTCGCCTATAAAAATTTCTGTGGCACAAGACAAAACTTTTGCTCCACTGATACCCTTTGCTTCACAAATTTCCGTCACGCGTTGTATGAACGCCCGGACACACGATTTCCCATCATATTTAATTTTCAGAAGTTCGGATGTGCTATTACGGTCACATTGTACTGTGACGTTCAAAGGCAAGGCAGATGTTAGTGTATCATTATTACTAGCAGTGGGTGTCAAAATGTTTACACCTTTTTCCTTTACCGCGTTGTATTTGTCTTGCAATAATTTGAATTCTGAAACGCAAGTCTCTAACAATGAGTGCGTTGTATTGTCATAAATTATGCGATTAAGTCTATGATAAACGTGGTTTAATAAATTTTGCGTTCGAAGCAAAGAGCTGCTGTCAGTGCTTGTGTCTAGGCTAGACCTGATCTTGGCAAGAACCTCATTTACACCCTTAATATCTTCCGTAACAGAGAAAGGACTAGTTAATATATCCTCAGAGGGAAACTGTGGACCTAATTTTGATATTTGCTTCCTTAAATCTTGTACAGTAGTAGCGGGAGTGGTACCTCTAATCTCAACCTCATACTCTAGTTCTGATTTGTGTAAAGACAAAAACTTCACCGGATATGACATTGTGAAGTAAAATAATAAAAATTGATTCAAAAAAATTATTGATTTGAAGGATAAATGTTGAACAATATTACTAAGTAAATTACTCCGTTCTGTTACAATTATGTGATGAATCAAACGTTATGGTTGATCAATATGCTTGAAAATGATGTCAGGGTAAATAAAATTAAAAAAAAAAATACGAACAAAAACTGTAAAAGAAACACTCACAAAAATAAAAATCAAAAAATAAGCATTAGAATGCAACTAGCGCGTACCAATCAACAGTAAAAATTATTATAATTATATATTTTTTTTTTATAAAAAAAAATATTAACAACTAATTTAGGATATAAATAAGATACTTTTAGCTGATATACACAAGGATATCAGACATAAGCAATTAAAATTAATAATATTAAGTATTATTTTTCACAATAATCAAAGAAGGTACCCGCCAGTTGCGAGCAACCAAAAAAAAAACGTTTCACAAAAATAAAAATTGCACACACAACACACAACTATACTACAAAAGCGAATTCAGACCATAAAAAAAACCACGTTAGGCGCCAATGTGACCTTAACTACTGGAGATGAATAATTATGCCAGTGGTCAACATAATACATTTATTTTTAGGGTCTACAAATGCCCGTCTGAATTCCCTCCCTGTAGTCCGGCACTTCCCTGGGTCGTCCCGAGCCTGCGCAGATGGAACTTGGGCCGAAGATGGCAAATGCCGAGTGCGGGGCGGCTGCGTCCGGGAGAAACGGCCGAAGGCTCCCAACAGTGGGAATGTGATGGTGTGGGTTAAACGTAACACCCTGTGAATGAACGGCCCGTATTAGAATGAATTCGGGATTGCCGTGGTATGTGAGCACCTTGTTGGACCTAAGAGAAAACCGGGGGCTAGTTGGTGTAGGTGCTCACAATCAGAACGGAGGAGTTTTAAGTATACTCAAGCTAAAATTCTTTATTACAATAATCAGTCATGCAAAATCAAGGCAAATAAATAATATAAATCCATTATTCATTTTATAATAACTACAATTCAATTCTATTAGATTTTATTATTGATTAAAATACCCTACATGTTCATTCTAAAAAAATAACTAGATTCAATTTAAATTCAATACATTTTCAAATAGTGAATTAATAATAAATAACTTCATCAAGCCAATAAATCAACAATATCAAGAAATCATTTAATTGTATCGTATTAAAATAAGCAATTCATCGCGATAATGTACCTTCCTGATTATAATTACTAAAAGAGGGTAGGTAATCGTAACTATACGTGATCTCGCACTTGATTATTCCTTAAACCTAGCACTAATTATTTTCTAAACCTACGGATGAATAAAATATTGTTCAACACTTACCCAATCGGGGTGGTAGAAGTACGTTGACTTATTTTTTGTAGACACACTAATTATTATAAATAGTTTCCACTGCCGCGAAGGAAGCAAATACTTTTACTAGGTACTTATTTTCTTTTGGATTAAATAATAATTAAAATAAAATGAGGATATAAGTCCACGAGCGTCACTGGTGATGAGATGAGGTTCTTCGAGCTCTCCTGTTAGTGGAATGGTCGTCCCGGGCGGCGCACATACGTTGCTGCCCCAAGTCAAAACAACGGTAGCAAAAAATTATCAAGAGGCGGAGCACTGCGCCGATACAGTTTTACGTTATAAATTATTTTTTGTAGTTAGTTCATTTTTAGTTTTTGATTATGTTTTATTTAGTACTAGTTTTAGTGTTTAGTTTTAGGTATTATATTGTTTTAAGTTTTAGTGTTTAAGTTAGATATTTTTATTTTTATGTTTTAGTATTTAAGTTAGGTATTTGTGTTTTATTGTAATTTCGTATTCTGATTAATGTTATTTTATGATTAAACTTTAAAATTAGATACATAAATTCATTATTTAAGTTAATATGTAACTGTACTGTTACAAGGCATGTACTATCGGCCCAGACGCCAGCTTGTCACCTTAAAGGCCCAGTTTGCGTGCAGTGGCTAAGACATCTGTCCATACCAATCCATAGCAATAAACATCAACGGCTGCAAGCAAATTTGTTTTGAAAATGGCAAGCTGACGTCTGGGGCGATAGTACATCTTCAAATTTATTGAAATGTTATCATTCATTCATCATCATTCGATTGACTTCTATTGAAGGGCCCTTTTCACATTTAATTGTTGAGATTGGTAGGTTAAGTTGACGACCCAGTTGATAGCCATCTGGTTAGAAGACCCTATTAAGATTCCCGGGGTTCCCGGGGTCCTGGGTTCGATCTACAGTGGGGGCAGATGTTTTTATGGATAATACAAAATTAAATGTTTGCTCTTGAGTCTTGGGATTTTTAATGTGTATTTTTTAATATAAGCAGGTAGGTTTATACGTTGCCTAATACCCATAGAACAAGGTTTACTTAGTTCGGGGTTAGGTAAATTGTCTCATTATTTATTTTAATTGCTATCTTTAAAAAAGAGTAAAAAAGCAATAAAATTAAAATATAAAAAACATTGTCCTCCACTGTACGGATATTTATATCAACTCCGTATTTAGACCGGCGCGTGCGCTACCAGTGTAAACTGGCCACACTTTATTGCCACACAGTGTAACAAGTCACGATTAATTTGCCACACACGCTTTAGGAAGTAAACCGAAATGGTGTTAAATTTTCTGGAAGTGTATGAGGAAGGAGCTTGTTACTACAAGCGACTTTGTTCGTTGGAGTTAAGATATAAATTGCAGTGTCATCCGAATGTCGATTACTGCGTTTTTGTAACTAGTTGCGCGTCTATTTGTGTCCGTGGTTTTGGAGTTTTAATAGCAATATTTGTTTGTGTATTTGTTATGCAGATAAAACACTACAGAATGAGTAATAGATATACTGTTTTAAACTTTCGTGACACAAAATTATATATTATACTAAACGGGACTTATCACCAGACAATATACCTATTATTTACCTCGACGTTTCAGCCACACTGCAGCGGCCGTGGTCACGAGTTGACTGACTGTCTGACTGACGAGGCCGAAACGTCGAGGTAAATGTTGTTTGCGTGATAAGTCCCGTTTAGTATAATAATTATGAGTGAGGAATGTAATATATATGTATATAATCTAAGGTGAGGAATCAAAATATACTTAGGGTCTTAATTAACTATTGTAGCCGTGGTGGCCCATATGACCTATGGCCTCTCAAGCAGAGGGTCGTGGGTTCAAATCCCGGCTCGCACCTCTGAGTTTTTCGGAATTTATGTGCCAAATTAAATTTGAAATTTACCATGAGCTTTACGGTGAAGGAAAACATCGTGAGGACCCTTGCATATACCTGCGAAGAAATTCAATGGTGTGTGTGAAGTTCCGAACTACGGCCCAAGCCCGCTCATTCTGAGAGGAGGGCTGTGCCTTGCAGTGGGGCGTAAGTATATAGGCTGCGATGATGGGATAATAATAATAATAATAATATCACGGGACAATTCACACCAATTGACCTAGTCCCAAAGTAAGCTCAGTAAAGCTTGTGTTATGGGTTCTAGGCAACGGATAAACATACTTATATTAAACACCCAAGACCCGAGAACAAACATTCGTATTTTTCATACAAATATCTGCCCCGACACGGGAATCGAACCCGGGACCTCAAGCTTCGTAGTCAGGTTCTCTAACCACTACGCCATCTGGTCGTCTAGAATGAGGGTCTTAATTCGGGAATGGCATCGGAGAGATAAGTTAAGTTTCAGCCAGTATTTAGGTAAGTTTAAATGAATACTGTATAAGGCATAGTGGCCCTAGTGGTTTGACTTATGGCCTCTTGAGCAGAGGTTCGTGGGTTTGAGTTTTTTCGGAATTTATGTACGACATTTGAAATTTACCATGAGCTTTAGGTACGGTGAAGGAAACCATCGCGAGGAAATTTGCACACATCTAAAAAAAAATCAATGGTGTGTATGAATGAAGTACCCAATCCACAGTGGGCCCGCGTGGGAACTATGGCCCAAGCCTTCCAGCCCCAGATCTAAGGGGGGCAAACGCCACTATCAAGTTTTTGCCCCGGTTCGAAAAAATCGTAGATCCGGGGCTGAAGCCTTCTCATTCTGAGACGAGGCATGTGCTGAATGGGACGTATAGAGGAGGCCTTTCTTCAGCAGTTAACGTCTTTAGGCTGGTTTAATGATGACCACTGAAGGAACTATACTCTCGTTTCTCTCGAACATATAAGCAACAGTGTTATCAACATTGTTCTAGAAAACAATTCAAAAATAAAGCAAACCGCGACATCCCCCAATCATCAGACAAACTATTTAAAATTGACGTCATAACTCTATACCACAGTCGCCTTAGGACACCATTTATATCAACCGAACCTATATTTCAGTGTCCATTGCGTGTTCTTAAGCACACCGTAGCTAATTTCCGCTTAGCTGGCAAGCAGTGTGTGCATAGTAATTGCGGATTGCCGCGAGGCGAACTGCGGAGGGTCCTAGGTCGTTTATGAATTAAGGTGCATCACGTATTACGTAAATTGCTGGGCTACACGCAAAATCGCCTAAGGTATCTTTGTGTTTACATAGATAAAGAATAAGCAACCTTGTTTTGAAGTTATTAAGGTTTAGTTTGCATGAAGATGTAGTTACAGCCCATACTCTTAGGCCATAGCGTGGTATAATGAATTTTAACATGAAATGGATCTGTGTAAACAGAAACCTAGTACGGAGAAAACGTAAATTACTATGCATTGATTATGTTCTCTGTTTGGTATTCTAAATCAGTTTCTATTGGTTTAAGTTTAAATGAAAAACACTTCTCTTCCTCTTTGTACCATAAGAATTGCACTTTTAAGAAATTCAACGATAACCGATACCGGGCGATAGGCTAAGATAAACACTTAGGGGCTGTTTCACCACCCATTGTTTAATTTTAAGTGACGGATAAATTGGATGCCGTCTCCGTCTATTCGAACAAAACAAACAGAGACGGCATCACATTTATCCGTCAAATAAATTTGATCAATGGAATTCAGAACAACAGGGGTTCAACAGGGGGGGGGGGGGGGGTTTGATCAACAGGGGGTTGGTTACATAACATATTACTTTTAGTCTTAGATATTTTCGAAAAAAAAACAATTTTCGCTTAACTAAGTGACATGAATTTCTTAATTTTTTCAGTACCACTACCATGAGTTTACACTAGTTTACGTGACCGTACTCGCTAGCGACGGCGTAAATTATTTGTATGGAGAATTATACAGCGCCTCTAGCGGTCACTTACGGAAGTACAATTTTCCATACAAATCATTTACGCCGTCGCTAGCGAGTACGGTCACTGTAAACTAGTGTAAACTCATGGTAGAGGTACAGAACGTTTCTAATTTTTGCCTCTTGCCAGGCATCAGGTTTTTGTTGTGTTTTGGGACATCCTGTTTATAAGTAAATTTTGAGAACTTTTTTTGATTATGTTAAAAATATATGTATACTTACTTACGATTATTTCTTCAATTTTTACTATGAAAATAATAGAGGGCACCACTTCTCTCGTAACGGGCACAGTTTTGACGTAGGTAACTATAATCCTTGAATTAGTTAACATATTTGTACTTTATGGAAATATTTAGTACGTACTAGGTATTTCATCCATTTCCTACTCTTGTAAGTGAAACTTCACTGTAAACATTATACCTACCTTAAAAACTGAATACGATGTACAAATTTTAAATCACATTAGCATAAAAAAAATCTAAAAAAACCTGCAAAAGACCTACAGCTACACTCACCCAAACATCCGCCCACGTCAAGCCCGTAGTGTTCGTTCTGACAGTTGTCACAAGATGGCGGCGCGGCGCCGGGCGCGCACGCGCACTCTCCTGTCACTACGTCACACGCGCCGGATAGGGAGGCGACGCCGCAACGGCACGGCGGACAACTGGCTTCTAGACCTGGGAAAACCACACAAACATCATCATCATCCCAGAATATATACATCCCATGACACAGGTCTCCTCTCAGAATGAGAGGGCTTGGGCCGTAGTTCCTACGCGGGCCCAGACAGCCTACGGATGTCTAATGCAGTAACATCGTATATTAGAAACAGTGATCATCATCATCAACCTACGTTCGTCCACTGCTGGACATAGGCCTCTTCCATGGCACGCCACTGAGCACGATCCTCGGCCACTCTCATCCAGCTCTTGCCAGCCGCCTTGCGAAGATCATCGCTCCACCGAGTCTAAGGACGCCCCACGCTACGTATGCCGATCCGTGGTCTCCACTCAAGAACTCGTCTACCCCAACGGTACTTCAGCGCCCATTGCTACTTCAGCGTGCTAATGCGGTGGGCTATGTCGATAACTTTGGTTCTCTGTGGGATCACTTCGTTACGAATTTGATCTTTCAGAGAAACTCCGAGCTCCGAGCATAGCCCTTTCCATAGCACGTTGAGCAACTTTAAATTTTGAAGAAACAGGGATGGTTTTTTTTAAACGACAGGCGTTTTTCCAATCTTTGATGATGAGGTTAGCACAGTGTGGTACAATACGTTTACTTTTAGTTTACCACTGACAGATGGCTTGCCTTCATTTCATTTCCAACTTTAACACCATACAAATAAAGTAGCTATTACAAAATCTGCAAACGTGGGTAACATTATTCTAAAATTGGCTTTATTTGTAGGTCGTTAAAGTTGAATATGAAATGAAGGCAAACCATCTGTCAGTGGTAAACTTTATGTAATTTTACTGTACCTCCGTGCCCTTTAGCGCAGGCGTCGCACGCGCGTCCTGCCCAGCCCTCGCGGCACGCGCACTGGCCGCTGCGCGCGTCGCACGCCACCGAGAGCGCGCCGTCGCCGCACGCGCACGCCACGCAACCGCCGCCCGACCAGCCGTCCGGACCGAACCAGTAGCCCTCCTGTAAAACAAGATGATAATTAGAGACGTAAGGTTTGGACTGTCGGGAATTTTTACCAGGATAGTAGACTTCACATAGCTCATTTACACACGTACGAGTGGCGAGACGAACTGCGAGCCGAGCAACGAGACGGGAGTGAGAATAAACGCTCGCGGCTCGCCTCGCGCCTCGTCTCGTGATTCGCATCGCTCGCGTCCGGAGCGAGACGCCGAGCCGAGACACGAGACGAAGCACGAGCCGAGGTACGAGGCGAGAGTGTAAATGAGGTAACAGAGTTAGAGAGAAAGAGCGCGAGACAGATCTCTCTCTATTTTTTTAATGCAATATTCAACTATTTATTTATTTCTCTAACTTAAAGGTTCTGATTGGTTGTGAGATACAATTACAATACATTTTATTCAACTTAGACATCATGTCTCACAGTAAGATTTACTGATAAAGACCTACTCTAAATAGAAACAATGAAGTTTTATTTTTCAATACAACCAGATTCGGTTCCCAAACTGAGTACAGAAGCCGTATTGTCTTACGCGCGGGACGCTTGCTAGCGCATTTACTAAGTATTTCTTTCTGTCAAACTGTATAAGATAGTGACAAAAGGAGATGGGATGAAAATAATGAATTTTAATCAATATTTTGACGCATTAAAAAAACGGTTAATTCCTTTATTAATAATTAAAAACCATCTGGGGCTTGTTGCATAACAAAGTACAACTAATATTACAAGCGGAACTCTCTCTTCAGTTATATTAACTAGAAAGGGAGTTCCGCTTGTAATATAAGTTGTATTTTGTTATGCAACAGGCCCCTGTTTTAGTATACACAGCACTGTACGCATATTGTCTAACGCGTGGGCGCTTGCTATCGCTTTCACTATTTCTTTCAATCAAACGGTATAAGATGATGAAAGAAAGAGATATTGAATGAGATCGCGAGCACTCGAGCGTTAAAGCATTTTCAAAAAAAAATTGTACCTTTTTCGTAGAAAATATTCCTATTTTCCATTAAATTTTTTTGTGTCAGTTTTGTGATGAAAAAATTGGGGACATTTTTTTTATCAAAATCAATAGTGCTCTTGATTCTGAATAAGAAAAGCCAAAAATTTCTTCACTTTTTTTTTAAATGCCCGTTGGACAATACTGCTTCAGGTCTTACTTGGCATTGGTCGCAGCGAGCGCCCTCTGTGTGCGGCGGACAAGTACGGCAGAGCCCCGAGGCGGGGTCGCAGGGTGCGCCGGCGCAGTCGCACGGCTGGCACGAGCTGCCGACAGTAGTAGGGGTGCCCCAGTAACCGAAATCGCAACTGAAAACAAAAATCTTCTGTAGCTTTTTGATATTGAAACTATTCTAAGTTGGTAAATGGCGCTTTTTCTAATACCGAAGAATGTACTGCTAAGCTTGGTCGGCCTTGCAATTGCAAAAGGGTTGACAGGTACTATTTGTGCTTTAAGAAAACTTGGTGGACATACCATTTCCGGAAGAGGTTTAAATGGAGGACGCTTGAAAAATAAGACTCAAAAAAAAATTTCAACTTTTCTGTAATTTTCTACTACTTACTCATCTCCTACTTCAAATTAAGCACTCATTTATTGTTAAATGTAGCGCTTTTCTTCTTACGTTGTAATTCTTCTAATCACGGTGTTTAACTCCTCCAAAACGGCTCGACCGATTTGTTTACAAATTTTTTTGTCTTCATTCGGTAGGTCCGAGAATAGGTCGTAGGCTGTTTTTATACCTCTATTCTTTCTATAAGATAAAATATCACAAACATAAAGAAGAAGTTTTAAGAGCTTGGAGAAGTAGCACTTACTGTTCACAGTGGTCCCCAATGTACCCGTCCGGACACTGTGTGCACACGAACTCGTCGCCCTCTGCCGACGCGAGCGCACAATTCGGACTGAAGTTGTTCGTAGCTTCGAATAGAGGGCAGGCGCACGGCCGGCACGGTCCCTGCGGAAGAACAACGAGGTATAACAGACGACACATAGATGGCGGTAGCAGTCTTTAGACAAATATTAGACATATTTTCTACGAGAGCTTAGAAAGGGATTAATGCAACTGAGCCGAAGCTAAAAGACTCTTTGATTAACTTACTTGAACAGGGTTGCCATAGTGGCCAGGTAGGCATCTCTCACAGTGCGGTCCTGTAGTATTGTGTTGGCACGGCCCGCATGCTCCTTCCACTGCAAACATGTCAAAATATTAGACAAATAACTAACTTTAATTTCATTACTAGATGAAAAAAAACCGCCTGTATAATTCCCGTTCCCATGACATTTCCGAGAAAATACATACACTATGTCACTCTCGAAACTGAGACGAATCTAATGACACCTCACACTTCAAAATCCATTGAGCCCTTTAGGCTGCAGGTCGTGCCAAATAATGATTCATACATAAATGTAATAATATACGCTCGAAAAACATAACCCTCCTTCGACAGTCTGGTGAAAATCCGCATATTCATAGGCCGTGGCATCTTATAAGTTATCATTCCTATGCTGAAGACCGCGTCAACGCTGAGCGGGCATTAAAAAGACGACGATCTTCAAAGACACTAAGGGCCACTTGCACAGTCTAGGGTTAAAAATTGAAGTTGTTAACCTTGGGTTAAGGATGACAGTTCCATACTTTTTGACACTTCTTAACCTTGGGTTAGCACTTAACTTGGGGTTATATAGTTAACTCGGGTCTGTGCAAGTCAGCCTAAGGCGGGATTGCGCGGACCTGCGTTAGCTACTTAACTCAGAGTTAACTGCTAACCCATGGTTAACAAGTGTCAAAATGTATGGAACTATCATCCTTAACCCAGGGTTAATAATTTAATTTTTTAACCTTGGACTGTGCAAGTGGCGCTTAGTAGATGTAAGTTTAACTACCTATTGCAGGTTGGGTTACGATGATGATGAATGATACTATGTAGTTGTTAATATTCACACACTGTATGTATACCTAACTATAGTTCACATGACCTGGTTAAGGCTGCGGGATCGCGTTGGATGCGGAGGGCACGGGACCGATCTGTTTGGCGAGCCTTGGGGGAGGCCTATGTTCAGCAGTGGACGTCTTTCGGCTGAAATGATGATGATGACATAAAGAAGGATGGGGGCTAACCAGGCGGGAGTCGGGGCGCGATGGTATGCGCGTGGCTGGAAAGGTGGTTGTGTACCGACTGAAGTACGTTGGCCGCGAGTCCCGCGTGGCCAGCCAAAAACGCCGAGTACCTACAGTATGTGGGTGTCGCCGCATAAGTAAATGGGCCCTCACCGGCGTCGCAGCCGGCGTGGCCGTTGCACGCGCACGCCACGCACTCGAAGGCGGGCGCGGCGCCGGCGGCGTGCGCCACGCGCGCGTGCGTCCACGCGCAGCGCGTGCAGTGCGCGCCCGCGTAGCCCAAAGGGCACGCGCAGCGCTCGCGCAGCAGGGGCGCCGCGCCGCGGATCTCGACGGAATCTAGGCGGACCTGATGATTAAATAAGTCATCATCAGAGCCCGTACATTTGATGCCGATGTCGTCACGCCGCGTACAGGGTGATTGCAATTTGAGTAGTTGTGATAATCAAACATTCAAAACTAACCAAATGTGCGACACAACAAACAAGAATACGATTACAAAACAAAAGTATTTTTATGAATATTGCGTTACGTATGAACACGAAGATGTCTTAGATATTCTCTGCTTAGGAATTAATGAAAGAAGGATGGCGTGCTTCAAGTTAGAGAGGAATTCTATTTACTAAGTAAATACTGAAATTTGGTAACACTACTTAAACAACACTTTCCTTACCATTTTTTGTATGGGAGCCCCCTTTATATATTTTTAAAGTGAATATATTATATAACTAAATATTCTGTGAATATTTCAAGCGTCTACTTGTTGCCGTTATCAATATCGAGCAAAAAAATCACGTATAGGTATGTTGTATGGGAGCCCCCAAAATATTTATTTTATTCCGTTTTTTAGTATTTTTTGTCATAGCGGCAACCGATACATCATCTGTGAAAATTTCATCTGTCTAGGTATCACGGTTCATGAGATACAGCTTGATGACAGACGGACGGACAGCGGAGCCTCAGAATTTTTTACCTCGTCCTGATCCATATGAAAATGCGCCCTGATCATGATAGCCTTCAGGTCTCTCAGGACATCCATGAGTTGCTGCCGAGACACTGGACCCTCGTCGTTAACCCAATGACCCTCAGTAAAAGGCATGAACAGCTCCAACTGCCCTGGACTCTCATGAGTTCGGTTGTTGAAGAATAGCTTCGTACCATCTGGAACAACAAAAGAAAACCAGGAGCCATATTGTTATTGTCTGATTCACCATCTTACATATAACATTCTCGTGTCGCGGTATTTGTTACCAAACTCCTCCGAAATGGCTCGACCGATTCTCTTGAAATTTTGTGAGCATATCGGGTAGGTATGAGAATCGGCCAACATCTATTTTTCATACCCCTTAAATGTTAAGGGTGGTTCACCCCTTAATTTTTTCTAATAAATCAATGAACGCCGGCTACATACACGAAAAAGGATGACGCAATGTAAGTACATAAGCGGCGTAGGCAAGTTGCAAGAGAGAGGCGAACGCGTTGCAAGAGGATGTATGAGGATGGGTTTCATTTTTTTTGCCTCTACTCTAAGGCGGAACAAAGTTCGCCGGGTCAGTTAGTCTCTTTCTAAAATTATCCTCTATCGTTTGACAGAATGAAATGGCAAATGTAACTCCGATTAGTACCTGCAGCAATGAGTATAGTATCAGGCCCAGCAGTGGGATTCCCGCCGGTGTCCCCCCTCACGACTCCGAAGTACATGCTGGCGCGAACTTCGCCCCCATATGAAGATAACTGCTCCCCATTGAACACTGTCGTCAGCCAGTAAAAGGACTCCCAACCCTCTACCTGAAGCAAGAGGAAAAAATAAAATGATAACAAAATAATAAGTTTTTCCTATAGTTTAAATTGTAATTAACTTAATTAAATAGTTAAAAAAAAACTGCTACTATTAACGAGTAGCGGAGAGGTGGCATGAGAGGCAACCAAAATACATCATCTGTGAAAATTTCAACTGTCTAGCTCACGGTTCATGAGATACAGCCTGGTGACAGACGGACGGACGGACAGCGAAGTCTCAGTAATAGGGTCCCGTTTTTACCCTTTGGCTACGGAACCCTAAAAACCAGACACTAAGAACACAAAGAGCGCCATCTACCGCGATCAACGTGAACTCACCTCGTAGCTGATCAGATACGGTTTCCCGCTCTCGTCCACTGATGGCTCTAGTGTTTCGTTGGCAGCTGCATCGCTCACCAACCACGCTTCTCCCAATGGAAAAACCATCTGAAAATTAGGAAATTTTTAAAGTAAGACTATTTTTTCAAAAACAACAAAACCATAAATTGTATTTATAAATAGGTACAGTTAATGACAGTAGTATCGCGTATCAGGATTAAACCTTTTCACAATCAATTTCACGATAATGTCTTTGTCAGATGTATGGAATGAAATCAAATCAACAGCGGCGCCACCATCACCATAATGCTCGAAAGTTGTGTAGGTAGCCTGTGACATCTAGCGTCGAGTAGAAGAACTACACTGAAATTATCATAGTTTTTGTGATGTACTGGTGTATTGGTGTATTTGTATTTCGTGAGTGAAAGATGATATGCACTATATCATTTTTAGAGTGGGCGACAGAGATGCCAAATACCAAAACGCCCAGTCCATACTCTGTTCACTGCTTGCGACTGATTTTAGACATAATATCACTCCAAAATACAATTTCAAAGTGATAAAAAATTGCGTATAAAAATAGAGTATTGAAAACTTACAGCTATGATTATCTCAGTTTCTCAAAATACAGGTAATACAGATTTTTACCACTCTCAAGTAATATTTTCACATATGTAGTATTAAAAAAAAAGCCTCACGGCCTATCAAGTTTTCCATACATTGTCACCAGGTAGTGTCTCCTCGGTGCAGGAGTCAGTAACGTGAGAGCAGTAGCACTGTCGGCAACCTTCGGGCAACTCCGCCTGCAGCCCGAAGTGCCCCGGTGCGCACGCGTCACACCGCTCACCGACGACGTTCTCCTGTAAGTAAAAATATATGTACAATTGTAAATTGATCAGAAATTTAAAATAGTTCTATAATTAGCCGTGTTATTTTTCTCGCAACAGTTGTATTGTTGCGAAAAGCTTAAATGTGACAACAAATTTATAATAATGTAAAGTTAATCTCACGCCGAGGGCTAAGATTTAAAAAACCAATATCTGAAACTAGGTAACAAAACCGGTATCGCAGAGAAACCGGGAGACCGAGGACGATACCGAGAAAATAGCTGCAGGATTTTAGGTCCTTGTGGGCCGATTGCAGAGTCATCATAGGTTTTAGTCCTATGCAGCACTAACTCCACATTATCTGGTATAAGTTTATCCTCTAAGACTCACCTTGCACTCACAGACTTCATCACACACCGTTGCCGAGTCGATAATGCCACGGGGGTCGCATTTGCACGCTGGAGTCGTGGTCACCAGGCAGCTCGGGAACACGGTGCCAGCATCAGAACAGGTGTCGCAACGAGGGCCCGAGAAGCCAGGATAGCAGCTGCAAGCTTTCTGGTGTTTCCGGTCAAGTTTGCAAGAACCTTGTAAGGATGAAAGCCAAGAGTTAGTAAGATAGTCGGCGGGCATGTGCAAACCGTGGTTGCGGGTGAGCAAAGTAATTGTTTCAGTTCATTAATATGGACCTCCGCAAAGTAACGCCTGATTAAATAAATTATTTAAACTTCATTACTTATAACCAGGAATTTCAGGCACGTAGTTTCTATCAATGTAGTAAGGAACGCAGGAACAAAGGAATATGCTGTGACTGTTTCGTGAGCGTTATCCCTTGTCCTTTAGTAATCAGAAAGCAGAGGAGCAAAATTCCCTATTCACTTTTGTTTTCTCTGCACATTACGATTTGGTCGTTGTCAAATCCTTGTGTGCATAGGCATTATGCTGGGCCCAATTTATACTATTCGATGATTTATATTTGTATCTTTTCCTGTCAACTGTATTTCCTGTGTATCGAATATGTGTAAATAAACATCTCTCTCTCTCTCTCTCTCTCTCTCTCTCTCTCTCCCTCTCTCTCTCCCTCTCTCTCTCTCTCTCATTTATGATTAGCGAATAAGATGGCGATAGCGATAAAATAAAAGGCATCGCGTACAACTAAATGAAGTTTTTTTTGACGTTAATACCATCAGATCCTTCAGCATCGCAGTCACACGGCAAGCAGGGGCCATCGGGAACGGCGTTGTAGTAACCAGTCAGACAGCGGTCACAGAGCGGGCCGGCTCGGTTCTCCTGTAATCATTGACAAAGAATATAAGCCTAAGCATACAGCGAAGTCGTGGTAGCTTTTTTTTTTTTTTTTTTTATGTTAGATAGGCCAGACAAACGAACTAGTGGGTCACCTGATGTTAAATGAACACCACTGTCCATAGACACCCGCAGCGCTTTACACGATGCCAGTGCGTTGTCGGCCCTAAAGGAGAGGGAATAGGGGAAGGGGGAGAGGGAGGGGGAGAGGGAAGGGGTGAGGTATTGGGCCCCCGGCACTCTCACTGACCGTACGAAACGCAAGCAGGATTACTGCTGCTTCACGCCGGTGTTCTGTGAGAGGGTGGTACTGCCCCGGACGAGCCGGCCCATTCGTGATGCAGCGGCTAGCTACAACATGGCTCTACCACTACAAAACTTTGCTACAAAGCTTTGGTTTCAATAATATCGGGTTTTAATGTGAGAGTAACATGAGGGTTTTACCTGTTGCAGATTCAGTTGGATGGATTAGGATCTGCCGGATCTGCGTGTTCCTCATCCGTACCCGCCATATTGTGTTTTAAATCAATCAGTAGGCACACCCGGCGCAGGCGCTGTCTCGAATAGAAGTGAACTAAACACTCTCGAATTACGGAGCGCACTTCTGATAAATTGATATTGACAGCTAGCCACAGATTCATAAATTATAAACAATCACGTGAAGTCCCGGACTGGGACTTTTAGTTCGTAGATTTGGTGTTGTTACTCGGATCGATTAAGTACCTAAAGTATGAACTCGAATCTTTAACATATTTATCAAAAACAAGCGAAAATTCGCTTATTTTATTGTTGTTAGCACATTTAAAAACTACAAAAAGGTGGTACTAACCGTGCAATTCACGCAGAGTATGTCTCCAGTCTCGTCGTATGAGCAGGCGCCGCGTTCGCCGCAAGAGCACTCCGGCTGGCTCTCCTGAACCGTCTCCGGGCAGTTGCCGGAGCAGCAGCGTTCGCAGTGAGCCCCGCAGTACCCATGGAGACACTTGCACTTGGTACCCTGGGTGTTGAAGAGGTTGATGAAGAAGACTAAACGAGTCTGCCACAGGTAACGCCATCTGCTGCATTATTGCAGCACTTTTGTGCTGTTGCACGAGATCTGTTACTAGTTCAATAACTAGTAACTGTAGTTTAGCTGACAACTGATAGATGACACTAACTGCGACGCCTTAAAATCTAAAATTGCCGTCAACCACGATCAACACCGCATCGCTGCTACTCTATCTTCTCCTCAACTAAACCAAAAATAAAGGATCGAGATCCAAATGCTGAGCAAAAGTCTCACTCTATTACGTTCCGCAGCGTCGACGTCGCAATGCCGCGCGTGACCCTGTCAAAAACTACGAGCGACTGGGTCGATTTCAGGGCGTTTTGTCAGCATTTTTTAAATTTCATTAGTGTCACTCGATTATTGCTGTAAAATAATGATAAATCGCGACAACTTTGGATAAAATCAGACTTAGGCTGCGTTTCCACCAGAGATGTGCGAGGATGCGTTGCGAGGGATGTGTTTGTCATGAACCAATAGAAACACTTCATTCACTTAGGACAAACACATCCCTCGCAACTCATCCTCGCACAGCTCCTGTGGATACGCAGCCTAAGCCTCAGTACCGCCACAAATTTATATAAAAAGTTAACTCCGATCATCATCCCCCTCTGCAATATTTACGTCGACACTAATGAAAAAAAACGCGGCGGTCAAAACGCTCTGAAATCGAACCGTAGTCGGTTGTGCGCTGCGATCGTTTTCTGTACCCCTACCACCCGCTACTGGCTACGTGCACGACGGTGGCGCCACGTAGCGTTGAAAACATTTCCTCCTCATTTACTTCCAATTTTTGCCATGTTGTGCGCTGCGATTGTTTTCTGTACCCCACCACCCGCTTCGCACATAGCCAATACGTACCGCAGCGTTGACGTCGCAATGCTGCGCGCGACCCTGGCAGCGACAGCGCGCGACGATCGCCAGCGCGCGCACGGTGTAATACTGCGCGGGCGTCGCGGCGTGCGTCGCGCGGAACGCTACGCGCACGCGCCGCGCCGCCGCCTCTGCGCGGACGTGCATCTGTGGGTAAAAAGAAATCGTACATCAACCCGTGTTTTGGTTTCATCTCCGCTTGGAGTAGGTACAAAATTAACTAGATTAAAATATATAACCAAGGCTAAAAACCGGCCAAGTGTGAGTTGGACTCGCGCACGAAGCGTTCCGTACCATTATCTATAAAAACCTTTGATCAATTATAACTGTAGATCCACAGTCGCGCGCCCGAAAATGTCCGAGCCAAATGAGCGCCACTTTGATAAAAGTGGCCTTCTTTTTTCTCAGTACGTTGCGTGAAATTGTCAAGTTTAGCTGTCAAGTGTCAACCGAAATTCGACTGTAATGAAGTAAAGACTGTAATGAAGTATTTTTTATGCAAACAAATAAAAAAGTTCGGACATTTTTTGAAGGGGATTTTGTTCGGCAATGTGTATCTTCAGTTATAATTGATCAAAGATAAAAACGGCAAAAAAATCACGTTTGTTGTATGGGAGCCACCCTTAAATATTTGTTTTATTTTAATTTCATAATTTATTTTTAAAGTGAATATGTAACTAAATATTCTGTGAATATTTCAAGCGTCTACCTGTTGCCGTTATCAATATCGAGCAAAAACGAGCAAAAAAAATCATGTTTGTCCTATGGGAGCCCCCTTAAATATTTATTTTATTCTCTTTTTAAGTACCTATTTGTTGTTATAGCGGCAACCGAAATAAGTACATCATCTGTGAAAATTTCAACTGTCTAGCACGGTTCATGAGATACAGCCTGGTGACAGACGGACGGACGGACAGCGGAGCCTCAGTAATAGGGTCCCGTTTTTACCCATTGGGTACGGAACCCTAATAATGAGCATGATATTATCCCTAATTTTGTCATCAGGGTCATAATAATATACACTCCGTAAGAAACAAAAGTTGTCTCTCCTGTGGACATAAAATTAGCAACTCCGAGTCAACAAATATAAGATTTATTTAAGTGGGGCAAAAGTTGGCCAAGCGTCTCACACCCCAAAGTAGACTTGACTAAAAAATATTGGCTATAGACTCTTAACTTTAGCCATGCCCAGAAGAGACGCAAACAAAAAAATGTGTCCCACCACCTCGACAAATGGTGGTCCACCACTGTATGACCCACCACCAGTGGCGTAGCTACCGTAGGGCAAGCCAGGGCAGTGCACCGGGGCCCCCAAGCTCAGGGGGCCCCTCGGACTCTGACTTACAAACTATAAACGCGGACCTATGAGAAACGCGGCGCTCTTCAACAGCGTGACTATAAAACGCTACTAGTGAATTTACAATCGCGCGAGTCTAGTGAATTTAAAGTGCATTCATCCTTACTCATGTAAACAAACACGGGTTGTGGCCCTAGATTATTTTTTGCCCCAGGGCCTTTGGTTACTTAGCTACGCCACTGCCCACCACCTGGATGAATGGTGGTCCATCAACTGTACGTTTTCTTCGGCACTTCCTAATACGTACAGTGAATTTATGGAATCAACCTGGAGCGGTGTTTCCAGACAATTATGATTTCGGGGCTTTCAAGAAAAGGTTTCGTACTTCCTTTAAAGGCCAGCAACAATCAGACTCTCCTTCAATGAATTCCTTAAATCGTTGGATCCCTAAACATTCTTGAGTAATGTAACTCAACAGCACAGGGCACGTGCGTCGATATAAATAGACATAACCGAGGGTGGATGTGTTTATTACACCTCAAGCTCAAGTACTTAAAGTAAATAAAATCGAACCCCGAAAAAATGGGAAGCAAGTTAAGTTTTACAATGAAGTTCTCAAAATATTTTGAGTGAACACTTCGATGAATAAATTAATGAGCTAAGTCTACAGACATAAAATTTTGCACGGGTCGTAATACGAAATGAAGATCGCGCGAATTTCGGGGATTTATAATCGGGATGGAGATGTAGGATAGTTAATATCGCGGCAATACCTTCCCGTGGGATAAGTTTAACTTTGAAAATTATTCGAATGCTCTGTCCAAGAAAGTTGAGGTAGATTCCTCGGATTTCAAGACGACGCGTTAAGGGTGAGGCTCCATGGGTGCGATACGTTGCGTCGTGTCATCGCAACGAATCAACCAACAACGCATTGTATGGCACACCTGCGCTGCGACGACGCGCGACTAAAAGGTAGAAGAGACAGCGCAGCGGCATCACTCCCCGCTTTTCATCATCATCTTGTGCATCGATCCGTTGAAACGTCGCGTGCGACGACGCAACGCATCAATGTAAACGACCTTAAATGACCGCTTTAGCCTAGTTGGTAGTGACCCTGCCTACGAAGCAAGAGGTCCTGGGTTCGAATCCCGGTAAGGGCTTTTATTTGTGTGATGAGCACGAATATTTGTTCCTGAGTTATGGATGTTTTCTATGTATTTAAGTATTTATTTATCTATATAAGTATGTTTATCGTCGTCTAGTACCCATAGTACAAGCTTTGCTTAGTTTGGGACTAGGTCGATTTGTGTAAGATTGTCCCCAAATATTTATTATTATTTTATTATTATTATTAATGTGTCGTGTCATAAAAACCGGCCAAGTGCGAGTCGGACTCGCGCACGAAGGGTTCCGTACCATTATCTATAAAAACGGCAAAAAAAACACGTTTTTTGTATGGGAGCCTCCCTCAAATATTTGTTTTATTTTAATTTAATTATTTATTTTTAAAGTGAAATATACCTAAATATTCTGTGAATATTTCAAGCCTCTACCTATTGCCATTATCAATATCGAGCAAAAACAAGCAAAAAATCACGTTTTTTGTAAAGGAGCCCCCTTAAACATTTATTTTATTCTGGTTTTTAGGGTTCCGTACCCAAAGGGTAAAAACGGAAACCCTATTACTGAGGCTCCGCTGTCCGTCCGTCCGTCCGTCTGTCACCAGGCTGTATCTCGGGAACCGTGATAGCTAGAGAGTTGAAATTTTCACAGATGATGTATTTCGGTTGCCGCTATAACAACAAATACTAAAAAATAAAATAAAATAAATATTTAAGGGGGCTCCCATACAACAAACATGATTTTTTTGTTCGTTTTTGCTCGATATTGATAACGGCAACAGGTAGACACTTGAAATATTCACAGAATATTTAGTTATATGTATATTGATTTTAAAAATAAATCATTATATTAAAATAAAAAAATATTTAAGGGGGCTCCCATACAACAAACGTGATTTTTATAGATAATTGTACGGAACCCTTCGTGCGCGAGTCCGACTCGCACTTGGCCGGTTTTAGTATTTGTTTTTATAGCGGCAACTGAAATACATCATCTGTGAAAATTTCAAGTGTCTAACTATCACGGTTCGCGAGATACAGCCTGGTAACAGACGGACAGACAGACAGCGGAGCCTCAGTAATAAAGTCCCGTTTTTACCCTTTGGTTACGAAACCCTAAAAATATATGTAAAAAGCAACGCGACGCAACGCACTAGTGGAGCCTCACTCTAACTTCGTTTGCAATCAATAGATGGCGTTGTCTGAGCAAACGTAGAGCTTTAAAAAGGTTAGATTAGAGTAACCTGACCTAACCTAACCTAACCTAACCTGATGGATTATGGCACTGAGAAGTGGCCGCTAACGACGGGCCTCATAAGAAAGTTCAAAGTCACTCAGAGGACGATGGAGAGGGCTATGCTTGGAGTTTCTCAGCGGGATCGCATTAGAAATGATGAAATCCGCGCAAGAACTCAAGTCACCGACATAGCTCGAAGAATCGTCAGACTCAAGTGGTAGTGGCCAGGGCACAACGCTCGTAGAACTGATGGCCGATGGGGCTAAAAGTTTCTTGAGTGGCGTCCGCGGACCGGACGACGCAGTGTAGGTAGGCCTCCATCAAGTAGGAGCGACGACCTGGTTAAGGTTGCGGGATCGCGTTGGATGCAGATGGCGCGGGACCGATCTGTTAGGCGAGCCTTGGGGGAGGCCTATATGTTCAGCAGTGGACGTCTTTCGGCTGAAATGATGATGATGACGATGTATTAAAGTGAAACTTATATTATGAGTCATCCACCTCTTAAGTGTAAAATGAATGGTTTATTTTATTTGATATCGAGTACGTCGATAAATTGTTGTGCTCATGACTCATGGTGCCGATCCGTGAGTCAGACAATCTATTAAAAATAATGTAAGGTTTGTAAATATTATAAATCTAAGATAAGATAAATCGGTTACTCACGCACTAGAAGTCAAGGTAGGTACGCCCTAATTTATGGCCCCATAGCAATTTAGGGCCTAAATCATAAGTTCCTAAACTATTATAACATGCGCCTGATGCGCCTTCCTTGTCTGTTTTTTAAAATCACTTCAGCCCCTTGCCTGTTAGAGTAAAACTACAAGGAAAGCGTCGTTGATTATTATAGTAAAAAAGTGTCTCTAATTTTCGACAACGCCTTTCTTGTATGACGACCCCCTTTCATTTTTAAGTTTTTTATTTTAGTATTTGTTGTTATAGTGGCCACATAAATACATCGTCTGTGAAAATTTGAACTGTCTAGCCATCACGCGGTTCTTGAGATACTGCCTGGTGACAGACAGACGAACAGCGGAGTGTTGGTAAAAGTATCCCGTTTTTAACCTTGTGTACGAAACCCTAAAAGCCGGCCAAGTGCGAGTCGGACTCGCGCACGAAGGGTTCCGTACCATTATCTATAAAAACGACAGAAAAATCACGTTTTTTGTATGGGAGCCCCTTAAATATTTGTTTTATTCTCGTTTTTACTTTTTTTTTTGTTATAGCTGCAACTAAAATACATCATCTGTGAAAATTTCAACTGTCTAGCTATCACAGTCCATGAGATACAGCCTGGTGTCAGAAAGACAGACGGACAGACCGATGGACAGCGGAGTCTTGGTAATAGCAAGTTTGGTTTGAAGTACCTTTTTGTATTTTTTTTCTTGGTAAATAGGGTCCCGTTTTTACCCTTTGTATGGAACCCTAAAAACATCACTCACCTCTCCATTCTCCAAAGGCCTAGGGCTCGTGAACTGCGTAGAACACGTAGGTTTATCAGCTCTCCTGTTCTTCACACCCCTGGCTTTTCGTCTCCGCCGCTCCGGCCTCAGGTCCCACAGCTTTCTGCAGTGTTCTTTGTCTCCGAAGGCGCTGATCATCCGCCAGTCTTCCCCATCAAGTGACGAGGAGACTTCCAGAGACCAGGCAAGGGGGCGAGGGGAGGGGCCGGATTTGACTATCACGTGGGCGAGGTCCATCTCCTGGAATTAAAAAGGTAGGTGTTTAATATAAATATTGCTAAGTGGTCCTGCTGCTGAAGGAAGTAGTGTATAGTCTATTACGGTTGAGAGGAAGGAATCCATATTATGCAGAATCGCAAATAGGAAAAAAACAATCTTACTTCTTACTTTCTTACTTAATATTATATAAATACGCGAAATTTTATATCATGGATGTTAAAACGGTTTGACGGATTGTGATGAAATTTGGCACACAGATAGTTTATAACCTGGATACATATGGAATATCGTTTTAATACATCCCGAGAAGATTACAAACGGTTTCAGCAATAAAAAAAATCGATATTTTAACGTTCGATATTCAAATCTATGCCCTTTATTTCAAAATTATACTTAAAAGTGAGCTTAGCAACCCTCGTAAACTGGAAGCGAGTAAACACGTTGCGCGTGCGCCGTGCCACGTTCGTTAGCACGGTATAAAGCAGGAACACACTAATAGGTAGGACAATATTTGACGTTTTAACATCAAGAGATTTAATAGTTTTTGAGAACGTGTTTAATTGGTAGACTCTAGAGGCTTGAGTTGTGCTGATTTGTTTACATAGGGCTACTTTACCAGAAAGCGGGATAATTATCATCTTTAGAATCTTGACCCTTTGTTAAGCTCACAGAGCGGCTTGCTCAGTTATACCTACTTACAGTCTGTTTTCAACCCGTAAGGGCCAATTTTTGTTTTGTTGTATGTCTTGACTTTTTTTTAATTTGGAAAATTGTATGTGATTTCTGCACAGAATCGCTAGCTATTTCGATCTTACTATGAGAAACAAAGTGTCCTAAAGCTTCCATTATAATTTTCGATTCTTCCATTTAGTCATAAAAGTCTATGAACAATGGTAACTCAACGGAAAAAAACTTTGGGACACTTTCGTTCTCCTAGTAGTATAATAAAAAGACAGTCAAGATTACAATAACAACATCATCATTATCACAGCATACCTACACGTCCCACTGCAGCGCACAAGACAGGGTCTTATTTCTAATTCGATCATGCCGGTAAACCCCGAGCATAGTTCGCTCTATCTATGACTTTAAGCTTTCTTAACAATAATCATCTCAACCTATTATATATCCCACTGCAGGCCACAAGCTTCCTCTCAGAAAGAAAAGGCTTGGGCTGCACACACGCGAGCCCAGTGCCGGAAAAGAACTCTACACACACCATTGTATTTCATCGCAGGCGTGTGTTGTTTTCCTTTACCGTAAAGCTCTTTGTAAATTTCAAACGTAACTTTGCACATTTTAAAGAAATTTAGAGTTGCAAGCCGGGGATCCAACCCATGACCCTTCACTTGAGTGGCCAAAGGTACAGGCTATCACGACTTTTACCTCACCATGGCGCCACCATTTAAAAAAAATCCAAAAACAAATCGCATTTTTTCTCTAGTGTCAAGAACCAAGAGTCCTTTCTACAGTACACTTTCTTCATCGATAGTATTAGAAAGACTACAACAAACATCGCATTCTAGCACCACAATACCAATCTGATACATATAAAGTAGCCAACACGTACGATCAACAAAACCGAGGCCTGCCCAGTTTCAAAACAAATTTGCTCGCAGCCGTTGAAGTTCATTGGTGGATATAAGCGGACAGAAGTCTAGCCACTGCAAGCAAAATAGACATTTAAGGTGTCAAGGCGACCTTTTTGTCGATGGTACAAGCTAATTGGAAGTCTACAGTCTTTATTCGACTCAGGCGCAGGAGCCCTTAAACCGCCGGAATAACAAGCTGCCATAAGGGAAACTGCAGATGCCACAACTTTAACGTACTAGGATTAAGGTTGGCTTTAGTGTAGCAACAGCAAAACAATGTAAGATCAACGTTGGCAAGCGCAGGTATTTGAATAATCAATTCAGTAGCCAAGCCAATCAAAATAGTCGGTCGGTAAACTTGAGGGGCATGGCATCTGATCGAATTTTAAGGGCAAGTTTTATCAAAGTCTATAAATTTAGGCTATAACGGCCACTTAAGAATATCAGGGAATTTAGCATCGGTTCGGAAAAGCCCTGTTAAGAAGAATCCGGAAAGAAACTCAACAAGGTATGTGTTTTCGAAACAGATCTACAACGTCATTTAATTACGTACAAAGTACGAGTATCACAACTAAATTTTTTAACACAGTAGATGATACGCTGTTTGAAGCCAGGAATCACCTCTGCGGATCGGAATTATTACTAAACACCCCTGTCCATGACATAATATGTAATCATTAATTTTTTTTTTGGGACAATTCACACCAATTTACGCCTAACGTGCCAAGTTTACTTGAGCCGGCAGGTAGGTATTGCAAGAGACGATGGCAAGAGACCAGATGGTATGAGTTTGATTCCATGGAAGATGGGTCGGGTGGTGGTATGGGATGCAACTTGTTCAGACACGCTTGCCCCTTTCCATCTCCATGGAACCAACAACAGAGGTGGTGCAGCTTCTGAAGCGGCTTAAAATGCGAAATCATGCAAATACCATCTGTCCAGGCTCGGAATACGACTTTGTTCCATTCGGTGTAAGACCCTTGGTCCGAGGGGTCCTAGCGCTATGAGACTTAGAGGTTAGCTATTCAAAGGGGGAACGCTGTCAGTAATCTTCGGAACCTTGCCTAAAGGGACTCCTTTTCCTAATATGTTTTAGTTATTATTATTGTTTTTCTTAAGGATTTTAGTTTTAAGATAGTTATATATAAAACGTAAATAATATTTTTACGTCTTAGATGTTATACGTAGTGTCTTCTTGACAATGGATTTTAATTTTGTATCTGTTTGTTCAATAATGGAATGGATGGACGAAGGAAGAATTACGAAAGAGATATATAATGCGAGTGTAGATGGAAATATTGGAAGAAGGAGACCAAGAAGGACATTTCATGATCAGTTTGGGGATGTCTTGAAGAAGGGTCAGGTCAAGAGTACCCAAAACCGGCGAGCATGTATGAAAAGACTAATGAGTGTTGCTGAAGCGAAAGATGTATGTCAGGATCGTAGCAGGTGGAAACAAATAGTCTCTGCCTATCCCCTTGCTGGGAAGAAGGCGTGATTGTATGTATTGTTCAATAAACAGATAAAAAAAAATAATCACACTGATCGAAGATTAAGTCATTGCATTCAACTTTTTATGTTTAGCAGAAGTCGTAGAGGTATTAAATACGTTAGGTACGAGTAAGTATATCATGAAGTACCTATAAGTCATGACAACAATGCAACATCGTTTGTTCAAAATGACGTCCACAAACTCAAGTGTTTTGCAAAGTGGTTGGTAAATTTCAAAGCAGGTGCTAATCGATACAGCTCAGACGATAGCTGGTGTGATGCGGGGATTATATTCTTATCTGATAAGCTATTGGACGATGATACTTTAGCTCATTTCTGTTGCACAGATATTTCAGACGATGCGTATTTTATTTTTATTTTAGGACGTCCTCAGACTCGGTGGAGCGATGATCTTCGCAAGGTGGCTGGCAAGAGCTGGATGAGAGTGGCCGAAGATCGTGCTCAGTGGCGTGCCATGGGAGAGGCCTATGTCCAGCAGTGGACGAATATAGGCTGATAATGATGATGAGATATTTCAGAAGTCGACCTGTTGCAAGACTTTGTTTTTGAGTCTTAGATGATTTATGTGCATGTAAGTACATATAATTATTTTATTGTTGATTAGCCACAGTACAAGCTCTGCTTAGTTTGGGACTAGGACAATATGTAGTCCCATAACATTTATAATTATTAAGTATGTGTTGATTTAGTTGATCGAATCTCAAAAACATGCTTGTTTTTGAAACACTATTATTTATTTGTGGAATCTGTTCCTCTATCAAGAAACTCCAAGCCTTGCACGGCTAAAATACCATCGTCAACGAAGCCAGGAGCAAAAACTTGTTCAAACATATTCCCAGAAGACTTGTATCCTCAAGTAAAGCACCTTAACTACTCGGCCACGAATATGCTCGAACGGCGATGCGTTAAGCAAATTCTCTTTTCATTGCGCTGTCGAGACGCTCGCTGGTCAATGAGTAGTTGAGAACAGACGCGATGTATAAGGAAGTAGGTTGTAGTTTCGTCAGTTAATCATAGTCGTGGCAAGACTGTTAGCAGGAGCGCAGGCGATGGCATCTCCTTGTAGGGCGCGCCTAATGAGGCGGCTTGCGAAACGTGCGTTTTTCTGCGCACGCGCATGATGGACCCGGATTCCGGGATAAGGGTGATATCACGTTAGTGCCTGACCGAAACTAGTCTTTGCAACCGAAACCGAATTTCTCGTCTGAAACCGATACTTTATTCGAGGGTTATTTTTGTATACATATTTAAGGCCGGCGTAGACCAGATGCGTATGCGTGTCACGTACCAGTTGTAATAAATGAAACTGAAAGAAAGATGGCAAGCTTCCAGTGCGCCATCTTGCTTACAGTTTCATTTATTACAACTGGTGCATGTGCGCGACGTGATACGCACCGCACACGCATCTGATCTGGGCCGCTCTTAAAACTTGCATTCATTTTAGTTTTTGTACGTGCATTTAAAAAAAATATATAAATTCGTTTATTGCCACAGAAAAACACGATTACACAAAAAAATTAAGCAGGTAGACAGAACATTTTAAGCGACGTATTAGTCGTTTACGGAGATTACTTGGAAAGACTATCAAAAAATAACACTTTTCAGAATTAATACTTTTTATTAACGGACAGCAACCACTTGCTAATAGTGCTACCTCTAATCTGAGGCATGAAATGAATCTACCGATCTATATATACTATTCACAAACAAAGAACAAGTACGGCAACGGTCAAATTAAACTTTTAAATTGTAACAATATTGAATACATTAATAATTAAGTTCGTTATATTAAATTCTAATGAAATTGAACTACTAAATAGTAATCTCTGAATTAGTGTTGTTTTGCTAAGGTTGCGCGGAAGTAGTGTACATACACAGGTTCGTTGGTGGCGCCAGCCGGAAACGCTAACAGACGTTACCTTTTACAATACCGCACTGGTCAGAAACTGACCATGTGACGTTCTTTACCTACCGTATTCGGCAAGAATATTGTATAAAACGTCACATGGCCAATGTCTGACTTGTGCGGTATTGCTAGCTAAGCGACGATAACCAGATGGGAAGGGCTCAGCCAAAAACTCTCAGACTCAGGCAAAAGCTTGCAGCGCCGATTTTCAGCCCGCGCCAGCCCACAGAGTGAAAAACTATGTCTAGAGCCGGAGTTATATGTTTATAGCAGCGATTATCCGATAAGTTCATAGTTTGGTAGCTCTAAAAATGAGTGGCTAAATCTATTTGATGTAGAAGACGCTTCCACTTTAAAGTGATTTATTTCTAAAACACTATTATTTTCAAGATTTTTTTTATGCCATCTTATAGAAAGCAGTAAGCTAGGTTAGGTTTGTTTTATAACAATTAGCAGACCCCTGCTCCTAAGCAAAATGTGCGCAGTGTGGGATCATTGTAGATTGGTTACTGATATGTCTGACAAACTAGATCTCGTTCAAACCAATTTTCGGTGGAAGTTTACATGGTAATGTACATCATATATTTTTTTGGTTTTATCATTCTCTTACTTTAGAAGTTACAGGGGGGGGGACACATTTTACCACTTTGGAAGTGTCTCTCGTGCAAACTGTTCAGTTTAGAAAAAAATGATATTAGAAACCTCAATATCATTTTTGAAGACCTATCCATAGATAGATAACCCACACGTATGGGTTTGATGGGGTCAGTTCTAAGTATGGGTAACCCCCAAAATTTATTGTTTTTTTTTCTATTTTTGTGCGAAATTCTTAATGCGGTTTCATCTGTTTACCAAGTTTCAACAGCATAGTTTTTATAGTTTCGGAAAAAAGTGGCTGTGACATACGGACGAACAGACATACAGACAGACATGACGAATCCATAAGGGTTCCGTTTTTTGCCATTTGGCTACGGAATCCTAAAAATAGCCATGACAAATTAGCTGATGCGTGGTGAAGCAACTTCACGACACCGATTGCTCCCGAACGCTGTACAAAAGCCCACGAGATTGGTTTCGGTTTCCATCCTAGTTTCGGCAGCTGCCGAAACCAAGACTCTATTTTAACGCCGAAACTCGACGAAATTGAATGGTTGGTTGGACACTACTATCACGTATATTCAATGGTCGGGGGCAAGCTGACTCACGATGCAGACGTAACGGGTAGGTGAGCGGGCGGGCGTTGTGTCTTCTGTGCCTGCGTGCGTGTGTGCTGCATGCGTGCGCGCGCGCGTTTTGTGTATTTTTTTCTGTTTCATTGTACCTAATGAACTGCACAATTACTTTGCTCTTGCGAAGGTCGCGGGTGAGCAAAGTAATGTATCAGTTGATTAATATAGACCTCCGCAAAGTAACGCCTGGTTCAATAAATTGTTTCAGTGTACTTCATAGTTCTGAGCCTATTTAAACTCTTTACATTTACCCTCTCTCGGAGAAAAAGGTTTGCAGAAATAGTGGTACAAGCACAATTAATTTTACTGATGAGTACCTTACGCTAATTTTACTATAAAACCTATGAAAACATAAGAAAACGTGTGCGTATTAGCAGCAGGATAAGCGACAAAGTAGCGAGAAAAACTGCGAAATTGGACTTGGAGCAAAGAGTATTGTAATATTATATGAACAAGAGTGGCAACTCTATGGTCAAATATGCATGTATGGAAGGTGCTGCCGCCCTACGGCTGCTCAAGAACTAATGTGACGTTTCTATAGATGTATACCTATCTATATGTATATGTTGGTAGTGATGTACAGCTATAGATACGCGTACCTATAGCAATGTATAGTCAAGGATTTTAATTGATAGGCTAATTGCCACTATTCGTATTTTAGCAGTCTAATTCAAATCAACATATACGAAGTCGGATCATCACACTTTTGTAAGCGACGCACACGGTTGTAGGAGGTGGCTAGACCACTGTGTTGTTTCCGCTTGTGCGTGGAGTACTGTTACTAAGATATTTGTTGATTACAATGTATATGTCTCAGATCATCTACCCATTGTTATGGAATGTAATTTTGGTTTTGTCAAGCATAAAATCACACAAATAGAACGCGAATATAGTAAGATATCTTGGGGACAAAGAAGTATCGAGCAGATAGACGAATATCATAATCTATGTAATAATAAGTTAAGAGAAATCAATTTCCCCGAAGAATTCTCCACATGTTATAATAAATTATGTCGTCTTGAGGAACATAAAACTATTTTAAATAATATGTATAAAGACATTGTTAGCATTTTGTCCGACGCTGCCATAAGATCGCATGTAGAAATACCGATAAAGCGTGATAGACGGGTGTGCGGCTGGAATAAGTATGTCCGCAGCGCGCACAGGGAAGCCAGGCTAAAATATAACATGTGGCTGGTAGCTAATAAGCCCAAAGAGGGCATTGTGTATAGGGAAATGTGTGAGGCTCGTAAAATATTTAAAAGTAAGCTTAAATGGTGTTTAAAGAACCAGGAACAGATTAGGATGGACGTTATTGCAACACAACGTCAATCTAAAAATTTCGTCAAATTCTGGAAGTCGACTAAGGAACTTAATTTAAAACCTGGTCTACCAGCAAGCGTGGACGGTGTCAGTGAGCCTAAGGGCATTGCTGCAGTTTTCAAGGAACATTTTATGGTCAAGTCACCTTTGGGTCCTCCAGGATGCACTGTCGTCGGTGATGGGGCTGGTTGTGGCGCGGAGATGATCTGTTTTACGGCTAAGCAAGTAGCAGCAATCATTAAGAATATGTCCACAGGCAAATCTCCGGGTCATGACGCTCTAAGCATCGAACATCTGAAGTTTGCTGGGGTGCACTTGCCGAGGGTACTGGCTATGTTCTTTTCACTTTGTCTGAGCCATGCGTACTTACCTAATGATATTATGAAGACTATAGTAGTACCAATAATAAAAAACAAGACTGGAGATATTGCTGACAAAACAAATTATAGACCGATTTCCTTGGCAACTGTAGTAGCAAAAGTGCTGGACGGCGTGCTTAATGCTCAACTTGATAAATACCTACACTTTCATGACGGCCAGTTTGGGTTTCGGCCGGGCCTTTCGACAGAAAGTGCAATTTTGAGCTTAAAGCACGCTGTACGGTACTACACTGACCGTCGCACACCCGTTTATGCGTGTTTTTTAGACCTCTCCAAGGCATTCGATTTAGTTTCTTACGATCTGCTTTGGAAAAAAATGGCTGATAGAAACATTCCAATTGAACTCATTGGCATATTGCAGTTTTGGTATGCAAACCAAAGTAACAGTGTCAGGTGGGCTAACGCACTTTCGGAGCCGTATGGACTGGAGTGTGGGGTGAGGCAGGGGGGGTTGACCTCGCCCAAGCTCTTTAATCTATACATAGATGGGCTTATCGTTGAGCTCAGCAGCATCCGTACCGGCTGTCGTATTGATGATGTCAGTGTCAACAATCTGAGTTACGCGGACGATATGGTGCTGTTGAGCCCCACGGTAAGGGCACTCAGATCGCTCCTCAAGATATGCGAGTCGTATGCAGCCAGTCATGGACTAATTTATAATATTAAAAAGAGTGTATATATGATCTTTGAGGCCACTGGTAAGAAGAATCCTGAGAATATACCAGCCATCACATTAAATGGTGCTCAACTGAGCAGGGTTGATAATTTTAAATACCTAGGGCACTACCTTGCCGTTGACCTTAGGGATCAGATTGACATTGAGCGGGAACGCAGGGCGCTGGCAGTGAGATGTAATATGCTTGCCCGCAGGTTTGCTCGTTGCTCTGATCAAGTGAAAATTACGCTTTTCAAAGCGTATTGTCAGAGTTTATATGCGAGCAGCCTGTGGATTAGCTACACTCGAAATGCACTGAGCGCCCTGCGCGTCCAATATAACAATGGTTTCCGGGCGTTGTTGGGGCTGCCCCGATTCTGCAGCGCATCGCTAATGTTCGCGGAGGCGCGCACCGACGGCTTCAACGCGGTCGTACGCAAAAGGACTGCCTCGCTGATGCGCAGAATGTGGGACAGCCCTAACACCATTCTCCAAGTAATTGCGGGAAAGTATGATTCTCCGTTCCTCAAGCATTTCAACCAAGTGCTGGTTAATAATAAAATTTAACGAGCACTTGATTGAAAATCTGTAAATCTGTAAATTTAAATAAGCATGTCATTTTCTTTATTTTACTCACTAACATAGCTATAAGATATTGTTACTAACATATGGACTATGTAGTTGTCTGAATAAAGAGTTATTATTATTATTATTATAAGGTGCTAAACCCGATTTGCATTATACGGCTAAAATACGAACATTGGCAAGTGGCCTATCAATTAAAGTCCTTGACCGTACAATTTGGTACGCCATGGCCATGGCCGATGAATGACAACTGACAAGTTTGACAAGTCAACCAAGATGGCCGCTAATTTAGTTCTTCGGCAAACACCAGAGATCGCTGTAGTCGCATGAAAAGTGATGATATATCGCACCTTCGGTGAGACAAGGGCATTACTACGCTTTTTATGATTTTACAGGAGAGACATTTTAAAGTTTTTTTTGTGTTCAATCTTGTATTGTTTTGCTCGTATAGCTTTGAAGTAATTTCTCTTCGCATGGAACAAGCCTTATACTTTTGTGAATCGCGAAATATTGCTTATAGGAATTAGGAACCCTTCATTAATTTATTATAATTTTTTTTTAAGCGAAGGTGTACATATATGCCCTTGTTCTACCAAAATTTAATTCATTTTGTAATTATGACTGAGTTCAAACTAAAACTACGACTAATTATTCGTTAAAAAAACACGTTTATTATCATAAAATATTTATTTTTTATTACTTACATTAAGTCTAGGAACTTTGTGTTTACTTTAATCAAGATATCAATAGAAATAGAGATCAATAGTCTTTGGAATCAACAATCTTGTCTACTATAATAAAGCAACGAACGATGCTCAGTAGATGTTATTTAAAAACAAATAAAATACTTTAATTAAAAACAAAAAAAAATATTTTTCACAAACAATTACTGTTATAAAAATTTTTTGTCATTTTCATAGAAAAAAATCTTAATACAATCATCTGCAAAAAATATGGCCCACAGTCCACCTTTCATACAAACGAGGTCACTTTGATGTCTTGGTTTTTCACTAGGCGGTGCTTTGGCTGTGGTCTGATGATGGCTACTCCAAGCATTGATAAAGAACATAGTTCCTAAGATACCCACCTGATTGAATCTGCGTTTAACACGGAAATTATACCTACACATTTAGAAAACAACTAAAATGGCAATAAAATGAATGAAAATCTCAGTGCTGTACAAATTCTCTCGCTGTGGTGTAAACTGGTTGATTGAATCAGTTGTGTGTGTTAAGCAGGCCATTATCAGTACTGTATGCACAATAATATGGATTTGTTACTACTGGGAACTTTATGCGGCATCTTTTGTTTGCGCGGCGGCATCCTTTGACAAAAATTGTGTTAAATTTAAAATTGTGTTAACTTCTCTAATGAAAACATAATAAATACCGCTAATATATTATAAAAAATGTACATGTAGGTATTTTTAGTCAATTTGTGTTCGAAATACCGAGAAACGTGTGTTACAATTTGACCGTTAATTCAAACCTTAAATTAAATGAAGTATAATTGTAAATTATGACTGCTCAAGTAAAAATATAATTGGAACGACAACGTCAGTAATAGTTTTTATTTTATTGCAAGCAAATATTGGAATAATAAGGTCATAATTGTTTACATGACATTGTTTTTTTTTAATGGAATGGAATAACAAGGCCGCATTTGAATTTAAGACTATAAAGTTTTAAAGTTATTGGAGGTACAAAGTCACAATTGCTTGAGCGACTTTGTATCTCCAAATGCGTGACCATTTTAAAGGCAAAAGTGCATCAAATGTGACTTTGTTCTTCCAAAAATTTAAATAACACAAGGCATATTTACCTTTAAGCTCTCGTTGCTCCAGCAGACGATCACTTCTTTCGCGGGTTGTCGGGCAATTGGCCAATAAGATTTTGTCGCGCCAACGTACACCAAAGAAACGCACCAATAAGACAAAGCCACTTTCGCCCTCTGGCGATTTAACGCGGTATTTAATGGATGTCTTTGTCCCTCCATGTGAAGACATAGTTTTTAGAACTTTCTGTATACTTAACTCATTTTTGGATTTTTCGACAATTGTGCCCTTGTCTCACCGAAGGTGCGATATGTAAGTGTGCCCCCCCTGACTTGGAGATAGACAGTAGACGATTTATGAATTTATCGACAAGTTAACAATATTTAAAGAATTTTGCTAACAATTCCAGGACAGTATTGCATCCTCTCTAGAAGTAATCTTAAATCTTTTATTACATCATCCATCAATCAATATGTCGTCTTCTAATTCAGATATCTTGGGCTTTGAGAGCAACACAAAGTTCGCGGCCTTGTGTGCAACATTCGATTTATCTTATCAAAAAACCGATATCAGGGATCCCCTCCGGATAACTACGGTAGCACACCGATCCCCAACCACTGTATCACCGGAACCCATACAGATCAGTTGCTAATACAACAGATAAACTCTAATTAAATTTTGTTAATTTAAATACTCCATTATCAATCGCGACCTGATTAAGACGCTATCTTAGATACGGTATCGTGCCAGTACTGCGTGTAACTCGGTTCGCGCCAGACATGTGAATAATTATGTCTAAAACTAGGGCTTCTGGAAACCTGACCGATGTGAGGGTGGAACGACCGCGGCGGCACACCCAAGGACCTGCCGAGTTGGCGGGGACTCATAGGACACCTAAAGTGTCTACTAAAAGCAACCCTGAATTCAGTGAACGCCCGCCAAATACCTCAAGATCGGAGTTTGGGGAAGTAGCTGTGTATGGCAAGCGAGCGCCAAAAATGTCTAGTGACTATGTGTATACGAATAACGCCTATGTAGGCAGTGTGAACGATGTTAGTGCGAATAGGCTGAATCAGCCTACCAGGTAAAATATTTTTTTATTATCGTCATGTCGTAAACTGTAATGTATCTCACATGTCTTTATAATTAAGACTAATTTTATTAGCCATAGTTTCCGTGTTTCCTATAGATACCACTGAACAAGGAGTTATTTTGCGGAGGTCCATATTAATGAACTGAAACAATTACTTTGCTCACCCACGACCTGATTAAGCGTGTGGTTAAGCGTGTCGCAGGTGAGCTAAGTAATTGTTTCAGTTCATTAAGGAAGGAGTGTATTTGGTAAATTGACAGTTTTTCGAAATACTAAAAGTGATATGTTATGTAACTCTATTATGGAAAAAGTAAGATACATAAATTCATGTCGCTTAGTTAAGTGACAACAGCCTTTATTTCGAAAATATCTAGTATTAAAAATAATATGTTGTGTGACCCTATTATCACATAACTAAGTGACATGGATTTTTTTCTTATTTTTCCAGAAATACAAATTATCGTCATTTTTGTAACCGACCCTTTATTTTTGCCCGTCATTGTAGTATAACTTGACCTTTCGCTCCATACCAGGTTATCGATGAATTTTTGACACCCTGTATAAATATGTTTTTCCGTTGCCCATATAGTATCCATAATACTAATAGAATGTAGCACTTAGTTAAGGACTAGGTCAATTAGTGTCAATTGTCCATGATATTTATTTATAACGAGCTGCCCGCGACTCCGTCTGCGAAGAATTCGTTTATCGCTATCCCGCGGGAACTATGCAATTTTCCGGGATAAAAAGTATCCTATATGTTAATCCGGATTATAAACTATCTGTGTGCCAAATTTCATCAGAATCCGTCAAACCGTTTTAGCGTGAAAGAGTAACAAACATCCATTCATCCATCCATACTTACAAACTTTCGCGTTTATAATATTAGTAGGATAGACGATGGTCATGACTGACATGAGTATAGGACACGCAGACACAGATTTATTCGTGACTATGTCGTATTACGACTATGTCGCAACGTTGGAATATTGTCAAATAAATCGATTTTTTCATCACCTCGCCCTTTTGCTATGATAAGGGAACCACCAACAGTAGGTGTAAGATTAGATAATTTAGCTATTTCAGCCGCCTCACAACCGAATTAGGCACAGCTAAAGCACGGTTACGAAGCACGAAGAATCCCGTACAATGACCTCTCACTACATGTATCTGTCGCTCGCACGTAAATATTCGCTTGAATTTGTACGAATGCGACGGCAAATATAAACGTCAACACAACGTCAAAATCCCGCTGTCATTACATGAGATGTGGTTGTGTGCGTGGCCTCAACTCTGGTGGCGTTACCTATAGTTAAGGTCATTGTGTGGAATTCTTCGTGCTCCGCGACCGTACTTTATTTAAATTTTCTATGAAAACATGATGACTACGAAGCTTGAGGTCCCGAGTTCGATACCCATTTGAGGCAGATATTTGTACGAAAATAGGTACCTACATTTTCTGCAAATTGATTTTTATATACTTCCACTAGGACAAAGCCACGGCCACAAGCTAGTAAAAGACACAAATAATATCGCCGCCCCCGCAGAATAAAGCCGCAAAGTGCTGTTACCTGCTTTTTATTGTTCATTCAGTTTTGACATCTACGCGTTAAAATACATCACCTCAATTTTTTCCGTATTTTTTTATTAAGTAGTTACGAAGATACAAAAAATAAAGACATTATTCTTTGTCGTAGACAAAACTAGAAAAATCAGCAATATGTTATTGCGTACCAGAATTGAAACAATGTTTCGTGTAAAGTATCAAACTGTAGTTATAAGGTGCAACTGAAATAGAAAATTAATTGCAAACCCTTTTGCAGTTTTCTTCTGGTGCAGATTTTAATGTTACAATTCCGTAACATCCCTTTGAAAAAAAAATGTAGATAGTTTAATACGATAACATCCTTTACTTTTCTGTTTTACCTAAATATTTAGTGTAAAAGCCGTTGCCAAACCGAATAGGCCATTTTTTACGAAGCAAGTGATGTCGTTGTCTCTTCCTACCACAGAGCGAACCACATCGCGGACGCAAGTGACCCTTCATTCCGCTTTCGGCGCTGCTAACTCAGTCTGTATGTGTTACATTACAAATTCTTTACTTACTGCCCGTTATACACACAATGATTTTTATCACATTGCGAGGAAAAAAAATCCAAAATAAAATTATTCGGTCTCTAAACACTTAAATTTAATACAAAATGTAAATTTTTTCGAGTCATGTATCATAGATAATGCAAACTGTGTTTAGTTTCTGTCAACATTTAAAAAAATACTTACAAATAGAACCAAACAGATTACAGCCTCTACTATAAAGCTCATGGAAGATCGACGTAAGAATAATGATCCTACAGACATCTGGTGACGCTTGCCAATACCGGCGGGTTAATAGACAGATCTCGGAGTCTCTGAGGCGCGATATACGCCAATTTAATACTAATAGTATAGAAGTGGCGATATAGCGCAACAGAGGCTCTAAAGTTTTTGCAAAGACTCTGTATATTGGGCAAAGCCAACTGGCAGAGTTAAAGACCGATGAAGGTAGGATCGTGAGCTCTAAACCGGAGCTATTGTTAGAAGTCGAAAAGTTCTATAGACAGCTATATGCATCAACGTGAAAACCCGACATGGATCTAGCTCTAGACCCGAGAGCTAGATTAACCCGACACTACACCGAAAATATCCCGGACGTCAGCTTGTACGAGATTAGTGTGGCTATCAAGCATTTCAGGAATGGCAAAGCCCCTGGTGATGACGGAATAACGGCCGAACTTCTGAAGGCGAGAGGGAAACCAGTCCTCAAAGCCCTTCAGAAAGTATTCGATTCCACCATTCATGAATTGGTGATGTTCTTCAAAAAAAGCGATAATACCTTATTGAAGAATTATTATAGACCCATTTCACTTCTGAGCCATGTTTACAAGCTGTTTTCGAGATTCATCCATCACGAATTGTCTCGCGCGCAAGTTAGACGACTTCCAGCCTCCCGAACAAGCCGGATTTCGAAAGGGCTTTAGCACTGTAGACCACATACATGCGTAGCGGCAAGTTATACAGAAAACCGAAGAATATAACCGCCCCCTTTGCCTAGCATTTGTAGACTACGAGAAAGCCTTCAATTCGATCCAGACTTGGGCTGTACTGCAGTCTCTCCAACGGTGCCAAGTAGACTCCACAATCTCCGTTTGACTTCAAGACCAGATGTCGAAGCCTATTCTATTGCAGCGGGGAGTCAGTCACGGAGATGTTATTTCTCCGAAACTGTTCACCGCTGCACTAGAGGATGCGTTCAAGACTCTGGACTGGGAAGAGCGCGGCATCAATGTAAATGGCGAATATACATCACTCACTTTCGATTTGCCGACGACGTGGTGCTTATGGCTGAACCTTCATGGAGGACCTTAGTGCGATGCTCGCTGACCTCGGAAGAGTCTCCGAGATAGCTGGACTTAAACTGAACATGGACAAGACGAAGGTTATGTCGAACGCCCAAGTTGTACCAGCTCCCGTCGTAATAGGAGACACTTTGCTCGAAGTTGTTGACGACTATATCTACCTGGGACATATAATCCAATTAGGTAGGTTCAACTTCGAGAAAGAGGTCTATCGACGAAATAGACTCGGCTGGGCAGCGTTCGGAAAGCTTCGCAATATCTTGTCATCCAATATACCGCAGTGTCTCAAGTCAAAAGTCTTTGGACTTGTGTGTGTTGCCAGTGAGTGACTCATGGCACTGAGACGTGGCCGCTAACAATGGGCCTCATAAGGAAGCTCAAAGTCACTCAGAGGGGGATGGAGAGGGCTATATTTGGAGTTTGTATGCGGGGTCGCATTAGAAATGATGAAATCTGCGCAAAAACTAAAGTCACCGACATAGCTCGAAGAATCGCCAGACTTAAGTGGCATTGGGCAGGGCACATCACTCGTAGAATAAAATTGATGGCAGGTTTTTCACTAGACGTATCTGGATACCTGCTTAGTCCTTAAAGAGCGCACTGTCATTGTTGGGTGTACTAATTAATGTGAACATGTTTAACTCCTTTAGTTAGTTCAGATGTTTTTAATATTTTCGATAGAATGGATTCTCTTTTTGCATTACATGGGGTATGCAATGAATGGTACGCCAAACCAGATAAAAAATGTAAAGTGAGATTCAGGAAAAAAACCGCATCAAAATCCGTTGCTTAGATTTAAAGATCTAAAGCATACATAGGGACAAACAGACAGCGGGAAGCGACTTTGTTTTATACTATGTAGTGATTGACTATTTTTGTTATTTTTAAGTTCTTGATTACAAATTGTTAGGGCACTCCTCGCTAAATGTAGTTCTCTCCAGGCCAGGGTATCAGGATCGTAGAAGAAGAACTCAGGATGATGCACAATTACTTTAATATATATATATATACAGTCAGTTTGACAGGAAAGTAAATAACTTTAACACGTATTGCCGCCTTGGCTGTACAGAGCAGTCTAAATGGCCGCTGTCCGGGGATGATCCGTGACGTCGTCGTGACGTCACCGCGATGCATGCTAACCGCAGCCGTGTGTTGTTGTGGCGTCAACATCCTCCCCCCTCTTAAAGGCTCGTCCTTTAAGCTGCATCCTCTTCGAGAAAAGGGCAAATTCTATTAATGGCTCTACGAACGGAGCCCTTGCTTGTCAAAATATCAGCTACTCTGCAGGCTCCAACAGATCCGGGATGCACAGCTTGAATACGTCCCAAAGGCCATTTGAGTGGTGACGTCATGTCTTCTTTAATTAAGACTAGCTGTCCGGGTTTGATGTCTGGTTGCCGCTGCCGCCATTTGGTACGCTGTTGCAGCTCGCAGATGTACTCCTGGCTCCATCTTGACCAAAAATGCTGTCGGGCTTGCTCGATTCTCGCGTATCGATGAAGTCGGCTCGGGTTGCTCTCTTGCAGATCAGGTGCCGGTAGAGACGTCAGTGGCCTTCCAATTAAGAAGTGCCCTGGGGTGAGCGGAGAAAGGTCGTGTGGAGACGAGGACATGGGATACAAGGGCCTAGAATTAAGTATCGCTTCAATTTGTGCGAACAAAGTTGTAAGTTCTTCAAATACTAAATGAGTATTGCCTAACACGCGCTTCATATGGTACTTGGCCGACTTCACAGCTGACTCATGAAGTCCACCGAAATTTGGTGCGTATGCCGGAGAGAAATTGAATTTTATACCTTCGTCTACAAAGGACTCTGACACAGAGTTAGAGTTAGCATTCAGAAACTCGCCTAGTGCGCGGCTAGCCCCTAAGAAGTTTCGTCCGTTGTCGCAAAATATCTGTCGTGGTTTCCCACGACGCGCTATGAAACGACGCAAAGCCAAGATAAAGTCTTCGGTGCTAAGAGAGCTCACCAATTCTAAGTGCACAGCTTTAATTTTAAAGTCAATAAAAATACACAAATAACTCTTTAACAACCTTGCACCGCGACCCTTCTTGTTGCTCACTAGAAACGGTCCCGCAAAGTCAGTGCCTACCACCTCAAAGGCAAACCCAGGCACGACACGTTGAGAAGGCAAATTCCCCATGATCTGGCGCGCAACTTCTCCCTTCATCCTTTTGCAACGTGTGCAGTCATTATACGTACGCCTAGCAAGTCGCCTGCCATTTAAAGGCCAGTATTGTTCGCGAATAACCGACAGAAGAAGTTGCGGACCAGCATGCATTAACCTTAAATGATTATATCTAAATAACAACTTAGTAAAATGATTTTTTGTATCTAAAACAATCGGATGCTTTTTGTTAAAATCGTAAACCGAATTGTCTAATCTTCCTCCCACACGTAATAACCCTGACTCGTCAACGAATGAATTAAGACTGCTTAAACCGGGAATCTTAGCGCCGTTACCTTTATTAGCAAAACATTCCGATTGTGCCAGATACGCTAACTTCAGTTCTGCCAGTTCAAGCTCGTCTACGCTTAACGATCCATTATTACGCTTATTTTTACCTTTATTTGTGTTATTGATAAACCGACATACATAAGCCATGACGCGACGTAATTTAAGGAAACTAGAATAAGTAGACATGTCTATAATGGGTGTCTTCGGTTTATCAATACTCACAGTGTGTGACCTCAACTCGGGTAAGTCAGTTTGAGTCGCATCGCGCTGGCTAGGCCATTGACCTTCTGTGAGTTTAAGATATGAAGGTCCCTCCCACCACAGTGACAACGACTTCACTTCGTCTGGATAGACGCCGCGAGACGCCAGGTCGGCTGGATTCTGTGATGAAGGAACATATTTCCATACAGTGTTATGACATAACTCATTAACCTCTGCCACGCGATGCGACACAAAGGTGCCCAACTTATGTGCAGGGGTATTCAACCATCCTAGAACTATTTTGGAATCTGTCCAAAATACATTTTAGTTATGTCACATCGCAGTGCTTGTGACACTTTTTTACAGAGCCGTGATACTAACAAGGTTCCACATAGCTCTAGTCGGGGTATGGTTGTAACCTTTAGTGGTGCGACCTTGGACTTGGCACACAAAAGACGAACAGTACAATTACCTATCGAATCTAATGAGCGTAGGTAAATACACCCAGCGTATGCTTTCAACGAAGCATCCGAAAATGAATGCAATTCAATCGTCACTGCGTTACTGCAGCTCACATGACGAGGAATGCGTAAATCTTTTACATGACTTATACTATTTATAAACCTAGTCCAGATACAGTTCGGTGCCTGAGGAATGTTGTCGTCCCAGTCCAGTTTCTGTGACCAAAGTGATTGCAAGAAGATTTTACAGAGAATAACACAAACACTCAACAGTCCTAAAGGATCGAAAATCCTTGCTGCCAATGATAGAACTGCCCTTTTAGTGTATTTTACATTGTTATCTATCGACTGCAATTTCGAACATGACATTAATATGTTATCAACATTAGGGTCCCACTCGACACCTAAAGTATAACATTGACTTGATATTTTTAAATTATCTTGCTGACTGTTGTCAGTTTTATACATAGTATCGAGAAACTTCTTTGAGTTGCTTTTTAATTTACGCAAGTTAAAATGGGCAGAGTTTAACCTCTCAGTAACTCCCTGATACAGACTTAGTAATTGCTTTTCATCATTTAATCCTGTGATCAAATCGTCTATGTAGAAATCATGGCAAATTACTTCTCTTACCAAGGGTTCACTGCATTCACGCCCCAACTGGACCAGACACCTCGTACTGAGAAAGGGAGCGGATGAAGTGCCGTAGGTAACTGTATTGAGTTGTAGGCACCTTACCCGCTCGCTCTCATCACTACGCCACAAAATCATTTGTAGGTGCCTTTGTGTGGGTTCCACGGCTATTTGTCTGTACATTTTCTCCAAGTCTCCACTAATTATAAAGGCATGTTCACGGAATCTTATTAGTATGGAGAAGATGTCATCTTGAACCGTGGGTCCCACCATCATAATATCGTTAAGTGAATAACCTGAACTGGTTTTACTAGAAGCATCAAACACAGCCCGCAATTTTGTCGATTCACTCTGTTCTTTCAAAACTGGATGATGGGGTAAATAATTTGCATTTTCAGGCTTTTCACACTCCGACAAATGACCTAGGTCTGCGTATTCTTGAATAAACTCGACATATTTTACTTTTACGTCAGGTTGCCTTTGAAAACGTTTTTCCAAAGAATCGAAACGCTTTCTAGCTAATTTGTATGAATCCCCTAACACTAGTGGGTCCTTAATGAAAGGCAACGTGACGCAAAACTGACCATTAGCTAAGCGTCTTGTGTTTTGCTTGAAATGTTCTTCGCACGCCTCCTCTTCGGGGGACAACACTGGTGCAGCTGGTACTTCTTCCAGCTCCCAAAACTTACTTAGCTGATGGTGTATTTCCCTACTGAATCCACAGTGAGTACTGATTAAATTAGACTTACCACTATCGCTACATAACATCATGGGTCCTACCATCAACCATCCAAATATTGAATTTTGAAGCATTGGTTTGTTTTGACCGAGCTTAAGTTTTTCACTATTGATGACATCCCAAAAAATGTCCGCTCCTAACAATATGTCCACATGTGACGGGCAATGATAATTAGGGTCCGCTAAATTAATATTGTGAGGAACAGACACCTCTGAAACATCTATTTTTTCACTCGGTAAATTACCTGTTATTTGTGGGATAATATAAGCATTTACTATTTTACAGGTGAGAGACTTATTCTTAAAGCGTGGCTGAATAGTTACAGTGCAACGGCGTAACGCATTGAAAGATATGTTATTAATGCCAGTCACTCGAATCGTATCAACAATCTCACTCTGCAAGTCTAATTTATCCCTTAGCGTCTCGGTAATAAAACTTGATTGACTGCCGCAGTCAAGTAAACAGCGCGCTTCGCTAATTTTATTTGTTTTAAAATTTTTTACTAATACAATTGCAGTTGATAATAAGACCTGATTTGCAACACATGTTGACAATGAAATTGGCGTAGACACAGACTCTTTCCCTTCTACATACTTTTGTGAGGTAGGAGACATAGTTCTATGTAGGAGGGTGTTGTGTTTACGCTTGCATATTACGCATGAACCGGCTTTGCATTGATGGGCAAAATGACCACCACGAAAACAGTTTATGCATACTTTTAATTTTCTAATCACATTATTTCGATCTTCTACGGACATTTTACTTAATTGTTCACAATTATAAATCTGGTGATCACCGTTACAGATACGACACACCCTATTGTTTAAGGTATCTGACGTGTTTGTTTCGCCAGCAGTAGCAACAAATGCCTTTTGTGGTTTATCGATTCGCTTAAAAGCGTATTGCTTATCGGTCTTGTCGCTACTGCTCGCGGAAATCATCTCTAAAACATCAGCCCTACTTCTTAAAAAATCATAAAATGAATCCAATGTAGGCTTATCCGTTAATGTGTTTTTGTGTTCTTCCCACTTAGTTCCGGTTACGGTTTCTAATTTACTCGCAAACATAAATATGATGAGAGTGTCCCAATTATGAGTCGGTTCTTCTAAACTATTTAAAGCCCTTAAATGTTTTGAAATATGATCTATTAGGAAACGCAGAGATTTATCAGTCTCCCTTCCGCTAGAAGTTACATTAAAAAGTGACTTAAGGTGAGAATGAATCAGCTGTCGTTCGTTATCAAAGCGATCGCAAACCAGTTTCCAGGCTACGGCATAATTAGCCGAGGAAATTTCTAACGATTCGATAACCGACGCTGCGCTGCCTAACAAGGATGCTTTTAAATATTGGTACTTGCAAATATCAGTGAGATTCTCATTATTATGCACAATAGATACATATGTGTCGCGAAATTCCAACCATTTATTGGGACAACCGTCGAAAACTGGCAATTTAATTGTGGGAAGACGAACGCCCGCGTCAGCCCCACCGTGGGGCGATCCGGCCGCGCCTGGATTTTGTTCACAAATAGTTTCGTGAAGAGAAATTAACTCTTGAGCAACACTTATTGCATTAAAAAATATTTTCTCAGTATTTTCCCTTTCTACCCATTCTACCAAATCTTCCGATCTTATTTTCGATTCCGAAATTTCTAGGTTAATTTGAATCTTATCGTATTCCTCAAACAACAGATCTATTTTACTAAGTCTTACTTTCAACTCATTAACATTAGCTTTAGTAACAACCTTATAATTTTTAAACTCCGTTAAGTAATTCTTAAAGGTCGTTAATCGTCCCTTAATGGAACCTCTTTTCGCTCTTAACTCTGTGTCCGTCATAATGTAAACAAACAACTATAATTAGATTATAATTTAGGTAAAACAGTAATTAAATTAAGATGGTTTAAATACCTCGATATACGTAAACGTATAAATAACTTGTTGTCAGGCCGGCCAAGTACCCACACTCGCTAGATCCCGGCGTGCGGCTCAAGTGCGGCGCAGCGGAGGTCAATCAACAGTGGCCGATGCGCGTGCGCCGGTACACAAATGCACTGGAATGTTCGGCCGGGCGGTTAACTAACTTAATTATTAGCCGATTGCAAAAAAACACAGATGCACTATGATTTTAGGAGCGAAGAGAAATAATAGAAAAAGGATAGCTTTAATGGAATTGCTATTAGCGTAAGACAATACTTAATGGTATTTTAACTGCAACGTTATGTAACCGAGCCGCCGCGATATTTCTTATTAGTTTTAAATCTCAGTAATGAATAACTATTACGACCGGTCACTCACATTAACGCGCTAACGATAAACAATAAATAACGCATAAATAATCTAAGTAAATAACAATGTAGGCAATTAAACCGTCACTATAGCTTAGCGAATATTTATACTGACGGTGTTTAACTTTTAGTGAAAGATAGATAGAATTTTTTAACATTGCAGTGAAATGTGAATTGAACTAGAAAGATAATTTAATTATGTTATTTAAATGACTATAAATATAGGTAATTTAAATTGCCGAAAAAAATGAGAACTGCTCGCACAAACAAAGCTTTACAGGGCAAAATGAAATTAATAGGATAAGGAACGGGCAAACCTCCCTTTTAGAAGAAAACTGCTTGTTGCCGGTCCACCTGTTTTTCTGCGATGCCTGCAGTGTTTGCCGTGTGCGCAGGTAACACTACGAATCCACGTAGTAACAGATTTACGGTCGCCAAAATGTTAGGGCACTCCTCGCTAAATGTAGTTCTCTCCAGGCCAGGGTATCAGGATCGTAGAAGAAGAACTCAGGATGATGCACAATTACTTTAATATATATATATATACAGTCAGTTTGACAGGAAAGTAAATAACTTTAACACGTATTGCCGCCTTGGCTGTACAGAGCAGTCTAAATGGCCGCTGTCCGGGGATGATCCGTGACGTCGTCGTGACGTCACCGCGATGCATGCTAACCGCAGCCGTGTGTTGTTGTGGCGTCAACACAAATAAATACACAAGACTAACTAAGTTTAGGGAGATTAAGGAACCAATCGCAAATACTTGTTTATGATAAAATTCTTGGGAGTATTTTTAAGTTTTATGATGTCTTCTTATCCTAGTGGCTAGTTTTAATGAAATATTACGTTTTATTGCTTCTTAAAAACTATTAAAATTACGTTTTTCTTACTAAGAAAAATTTATTACTTTATCATTTTAACTCGTTCTCCTTCTGGTATTTTGTAAAATGATGTTACAAATAGAAAGAAAGAAAGAAGAAAGAAGACATTTATTCACTTTCACAAGACACACATATACAAGAAAGTACACACAAAAAAAAAAAACTAAGATAACAAACAATGGAGGAATAAACATGTACAATACACAGCTCAGCATGTGTGTCCCCGCAAAAGTGAAACGGTCGCTGACTCAGCATTATGCTGAGGCGTTAGACGCCTGCAGCGCTGATTTTCTGTCAGAACCGTCTGTGACTCACGGAACGATACACAAATATACTATAATGAACCACTTACCTATATAGAAATAAATTAATAAAGTGATAAAGAATTGATAAATAGTATAAATTTATTATAGAGTAGCATAATAAGTTAATAAGTAAATAAATAAATTAAAATAAAGAAAAAGTAAACGGAGAAGATGTTTAAAAACAACAGGTTGGCATATCAATGTGTAGGTGCTGGTTTTTACGGATAGGATTTTTGGAGCGTTAAGAAGTGATCCTTCAGCTTGCGCTTGAAGGTGTACCTACTTGACGCTCCTTGGATAGGGGGAGGAATATCATTCCAGCACTTGGACGCCGCGAACTTAAAACTTCCACGGAATGCCGCTGTCTGGTGTTTAGGCACAAGAACCATAGCTTTCCTGCGCTCGCTCTTCGACCAAACAATTTTATTGAAGAGGTACAAAGGTGTCCTGTAGCGTCTCACACCGAACAGCAAAGTGGCGAGGTGCATGCGCCTGCGTGCAGGCATGTTCAGCATGTTAGCGGCGTTCAGGTACGGAGTGATGTGGGACCGGGGAGGGACACGGAAACAAAAGCGAGCGCATGCGTTTTGCACTCGCTGTAGAAGCCTCTTGGAACGACCAACAATGCAGCCGTCATAAACAACATCACAATAGTTTAATCTGGACAATATAAGCGATTCACAAAGGTTAACACGCAAATCAACACTAAGGTAATCGCGTATATTGTACAGAACCTTGAGGCGGTAGAAGCAGTTACTCACAACCTTTAGGATGTGGTTCTCAAAGCTCAGCTTGCCGTCCATAAGTAGACCAAGGTTATTGGCTTCTACTACCCGTTCTATTGGTTTACCCATAACGGCAACATTACCGGCAGTCAGAGCATCAATAGTATTCCGGATTTGATGTCTCGATCCAAAAACTATATACTTCGACTTGCCGGGGTTGAGAACCAAACAGTTCCTCTCCGACCAAGCTGAAATACGATCGAGATCTGCGTTGATGGCGTCTACAGCAATGGAAGTTTCCGACGGCGCGCAGGAGACGTACAGCTGCAGATCGTCCGCGTAGAGATGGTATCCACTGCTCTTTATACTGCTGACAATATCAGAACTGTACAATATAAAGAGCAGAGGACCCAGTATCGAGCCCTGCGGCACTCCCCGTGTCACAGGGCAAAGAGAAGACCGCAGAGCACCACCATCCACCCCACGCAATACGATAGTCTGCGCACGGTCAGTCAAATAACTGCTAAACCATTTTATCGCCGTGACATCAAATCCGTAATACGACATCTTGGATAATAGCAAGGGGACGCTAATGCAATCAAAAGCCCTGGAAAAATCTAAAAGCACTAAAATAGTACTTTTTCCAGCATCCCTAGCCTGCAAAATATTATCGACTACATCGAGTAACGCAGTAGCTGTCGATCGACCCTTGCGAAAACCCGATTGCAGTTCAGGTAGGATGCTGTATTTCTCCAAGTATTCCGACAGCTGTTCGCAAACTACCCTTTCCACTATCTTCGACGCACAGGGAAGGATACTAATAGGACGGAGTTCGGACAGATTAACAGGATTAGGTTTTTTAGGTAACGGGGTCACTTGAGCGATTTTCCAATCAGTCGGGAAAGTCATAGTCTCAATACTCCTATTGATAATGAATGTCAGTATCTTCGAAGTCACTGGAAGAGTCATAAGTAACATGTCAATAGCAATGGAATCATGTCCCTTTGCAGTTGTTTTAATAGAGGACATAATTTTTGTTACAGTTCCTATTGTTGTTGGTAAAAGAGTAAATTTTTTGTCACTATGTCTATCGAATTCATACCGTGTCAGGTCAGATATAGATACGGCTGGTTTACCAGGTATATTTAAGAAATGCCGGTTTATTAAGTCGGGGTCGTTAAAGTGTGTCGGGAGGTCAAATATAAAAAAGATCCTGTAAAATACTGAAAAAAACATTAATCATCTGTTACTTGTTCAGTATTATTATAAATGGACCAGAATAAAACAGTAATAATGTGTTGCCATTACAACTGTATCGCAAAAAATACAAAGAATATAAAAGTTACTGTTCATTACAAAACTAAAAAAGGAAAAAAATAGACGAACAAAACCGTAAAGTAATTTTACAAATAATAGAATACGCAAATAGTTTTGTAAATCGTTTTTTCATCAATAACTTTTAAATGATGAAAGCTTAATCCAAAACAGCTATTAAAATAAGTGGGGAAAAAAATTAGCTTTTGAATGCCACTAAAACTTAACTTCTACTGCTTATTATTAAAAAGTTGTGGATCAATTTCGGTTTTTATTTTTTCCTGTAAAATTGTCATTTTTCACTTGCGGCTTTATTCTGCGGGGGCGGCGATATGAGTATTATCGTAAGTGCAATGCAAAACCATCAACATAGGCAAGTAGTAATGAACTGAAACAATTACTTTGCTCACCCACTTGCTTGCTTGGTCGCGGGTGAGCAAAGTTATTGTTTCAGTTCACTAATATGGACCTCCGCAAAGTAACGCCTGATTTCTTTGATCAATTATAACTGAAGATACACATTGCCGAACAAAATCCCCTTCAAAAAATGTCCGAACTTTTTTATTTGTTTGCATAACAATTAAAATCATCACCTATACAGAAATTTGAACGTAGTCTTTACTTCATTACAGTCGAATTTCGGTTGACACTTGACAGCTAAACTTGACAATTTCACGCAACGCAACGTACTGAGAAAAAAGAATAGAAGGCCACTTTTATCAAAGTGGCGCTCATTTGGCTCGGACATTTTCGGGCGCGCGACTGTGGATCTACAGTTATAATTGATCAAAGCCTGATTCAATAAATAGGTAAGTAGAATTACCATTGTGTTGTCAGTCATTCCATGTAGTCTTAAAATGTATTTGCGAATATAACTGCAAGTGTACTAAATAGATAAGATTGTTATCGGTGGCGAAAAAAAAACAAAGAAATAAACGTAGTAGGGTCTTACATATTGTTTTGCTCGCTTTGCTCCTGTGACATGGCAAAAGTTTAGGGTCTATAGCCAATATTTTTTAGCCAAGTCTACATCAGCGTCTGGGAGGCCTGGCCAAGTGTCAGGCCATACTACGAAGTGCAGAATTCGAACTTCGTATCGTGCCATTCCACGCTAATAGTATTTGCGATGGCGATATGGCGATTGCGAGGGAGTTAGACAATTAGCCGTCCTTTTCTTAAGGTTTTCACCTATAGTTATAATTATCGATGTACTATCTAGCTGTTGCCCGCGACTCCGTCCGCGAAGAGTAGATAGGGGTATAAAAAATAGCCTACGAGCTATTCTCAGACCTACCGAATATAGAGAAAAAGTTTCATAAAAATCGGTCAAGCCGTTTCGGAGGAGTTAGTTAACATGACACGAGATTTTTATATATTAGAAGATTGAGCCACTTGTTGAAATTAACGGATATCAAAGAAAACATGGTATACAAAATAACAGCCAAGTTGTACTTGTAACCAAGCAGCTCCGCTTCTGCGTAGTTCAGGTAATTTAAAAGTCGCAAACTAACGGCTAGTTCAGATTTTTAAAAACTTATCTTTTAATTTTAGGACTGCTAGTCGCTGGGAACTGGCCAAAACAGAAATAAAATGGAGTTGGGCGATTAATGTCCTTATTGAAAAATGACGAGGTATAAAAATGACGATTATGAAAAAAATACAATTTTTTTTCCCAACTTTAATCGACACAGAAACAGTGTCGACGGAGGTCCGCTTACGCGGAGCTCCTTTCTCTGTGTGCTTTTGGCCCTTCGGGCTGATGCAAACTTAACATAACCTAAACCTATCTATGTTTCTGAGTCAATTAAGGTTGGGAAAAAAACTTAGTAATTTTTTCATGTCGTCATTTATCAATAATGACATTAGTCGCCCAACGCATAAACAAAGTACACCTCATTTTAACATCCTGCGTGATTTGATCATAACCCTTTGAGATTTGTTCAAATTTATGTTTTGGCCTTTTTCCTGCGACATAATAGCACATATTTAGGTTTGCAGTTTCGAAATGTCTGTGCTATCCACGTAGGACTAGAAAAACTGTGTGTGAGTTTGATTGTTTTTTTTTTCACCATGTCTCCTAAACTATGAGTTTTTCTTAATACATGTTACGTACCTACGTTTATTTGTTTCTGATAGTTACAACTAAAGCAAGATAGGAATGATACTATTTAGTCATAGTATTAGTCATCACAAATAATCATTATATCATAGGCGATTACATAGTCAAAGAGTTAGTCTAATCATTATAATCGATGATTAGGTTGATATTTTGACCGAGGTTAAGGTGAAGTGATAGCAATTAGCAACCGTGGCCATGGTCATGGCCTATGCATTAGACAAGACATAACTAATTTTTGGGTAAATAACCTCTTTAACTGTAGGTATAGTTTACCAACTACTATACCATTTTTACACGCTTTATATTAGCTTCACCTGTATGTTTGTTTGTTTGTTTGTTTGTATGTATGTATGTATGTATGTTTGTAACCGACTCCTTAGGGCGCGATTTTGACCCACTTCCCGGTTTCCGATTGAGCTGAAATTTTGCACGTATGTGTAAATTGGATGACAATGCAATATTATGGTAACATGGAGCTGATCTGATGATGGAGCTGGATGGTGGCCATAGGAACTCTACTCTACTCTACTCTGGGGAAATGGGTTGGGGGATGTTGGGGGGTTGGGTTTAGGGGGTTGGGGGGTTGTAGGTGAGGGGGGTAAAGTTAGAGCGAAAGAGGTTTACGTTTAGTAGTGTAGAGCAGTGCGCGCGTACCAGAGACCAAGTATAAGATAGACTGATTCTATTTAAGACGAGCAAAAAACCGTTTTGTGTCTCTTTTTAGCACATGGAAACTCTCACTGTGAAAAAAATGCAACTAAAAATAGAAAATAAATAATAGTTTAAAAAAACTAAAAAACACGCTTTTAAAAAAACAACTAAAAAATAAAAAATAATTTTTAATAAATTTCAATTCACTATTCTTATAGTGCAGTAAAAAATCTTAATAAGCAATTATTATATTGTTATATCCTGATCAAATTTTGTAAAAAATTCTAAATACTGATAAAATAAATAATAATAGTTTAAAATATTTTTTAAGATGTTATCAAAATGATAATCCTTGACAATTGACACCATGCACCCCACGCTTTTTTTACAATAAAATATTTTAAACTATAATTATTTATTTTATCAATATTTAGAATTGTTTACAAAATTTGATATGGATATAACAATATAATAATTGCTTATTAAGATTTTTTACTGCACTATAAGAATAGTGAATTGAAATTTATTAAAATTTATTTTTTATTTTTTAGTTCTTTTTTGAAAGCGTTTTTTTTATGACAGATTCTTTATCAAAAAAAAAGTTAAGGTTGACTGTCACATTGACTTGTAAGTGATATTAGTCTTTAATATTTTAGCCGTACGACTGATATTGAACTGTGGTAAAGGGATTTATTGGTCGACTAGTATACTAGTAAGGTAAACGTTCTTGTGCTCGACACTGACCCAATAATACATGGCACCTTCTACTTATGCCACAGTAAGAGAGGTGACATATGGGTGTCATCTACTGGGAACAGGTGTCGAGCATTGGTACGTTTACCTTACTTTGGATAATTATTCTGTAACAACACTTCTGGAACAGATGATAGAAGACTTGCAAAATCACTTCCAATCGATTAGGTACCTAGTTGAACTTCAAGTGTCACTGCTCTCCCCTGTTTCACCATTTGATTAAATTTATTTGACGGATACTTTGATCAATTATAACTGTAGATCCACAGTCGCGCGCCCGAAAATGTCCGAGCCAAATGAGCGCCACTTTGATAAAAGTGGCCTTTTCCTCAGTACGTTGCGTGAAATTGTCAAGTTTAGCTGTCAAGTGTCAACCGAAATTCGACTGTAATCAAGTAAAGATTAGGTTCAAATTTCTGTGTAGGTGATGATTTTAATTGTTATGCAAACAAATAAAAAAGTTCGGACATTTTTTGAAGGGGATTTTGTTCGGCAATGTGTATCTTCAGTTATAATTGATCAAAGGACGGATAAATGTGATGCCGTCTCTGTTTATTTGTTCGAATAGACGGAGACGGCATCACATTTATCCGTCAGTTAAAATTAATCAATGGGTGGTGAAACAGCCCCTTAATGTACTTAACAATAATGACGTAGATTTTAACTAATGTGTCAACCGATGGGGCGTGGGGTTCTTCTGGAATAGCGATCGGAAACCGCAAGACGTAAATTAATAACTACAATTTAAAAAAATTAAAAACCGCCAACGCAATTTAGTCACACATATATTATGTTTGAAAATAAAGAATTTAAATGCCCATTATGCGTCTAAGATTCCTTCCGCAGCTAACAAAAGAGCTGATAACTTTAAAACGGCTGAAGCAATTTTTATAAAACATGCCTAAGAACCATCACCAAAAAACCCGCTTTCGAATGAAAAAAACCGCATCCAAATCGGTTCACCCGTTTAAGAGCTATTGCCACAGACAGACACACTCACATAGCGGTCTTTTTGTTTCGGGGGCTCCAACAAGATGGACCGATAATCTGGTAAAGATTGCGGGAAAAACTTGGATGTGGGTAGCGCAGGTCTGATCGTTGTGGAACTCTATGGGGAGGCTTTTGTTCAACGTGGATGTTCATAGGCTGATATGATGGTGATGAGACAAGAAAGTGATATCTACTAGAAATAACCGATTATAAAGGATCCCTTTCTGGTACGTCTGTCCGTCAAGACCTTTTTTCCCAGGAATGCAAAGAGGTATAAAATTAAATCAAGTCTAGGGTGAATGAGCATTTACTAGGCAAGCGTGCTTCATCGTAGACCTCATCTTTGCTTTCAATCAGGTGTGATTGCGGTCAAACGCAAGCCTACTACTATAAAAAAAAACTCAGAGTTTTAAATCTTAGAGGCATTAGTACAGTATGTATAGGGTGTCTTTCGGTTGATATGTTTTCATTATTTTCTGACTCTATGACACATCGTATATTTTATTTATTTTTATGAACCTTAGTATTTGGAACCCTTAATGAGTCACTGGCTAAAAAAATACTATGACTCAGTTCGCAGCTGTTGGTTGACGTCGTGATAAGAGGGACACTTGACGAAGTTAGTGTTGGAGGGCACGTTCTCATTGCTGAGAAATTTGATAATAATGCTACATGGAATAGAACCCATGAAAGGTACCTAATTACTGTCACAGAGATTCATTTCACAAACGGAAGGAGCTTCCTTAAGGTGGAACGGCACGCTCTAGTCGCGAAATTCAAACTTTTTACAGTTTTTAATTTATTGTGGGTAAACGGTGTAACTGTTTAACTTCATATGGTACTTGCGCTTGTAAAACAGTGTTCTTTATATTATTGTGTAAAGTTTTTTAACAATAAAACTATTAGCTTGAAATAAAAGTTGTCAAAGCGTTGAAAGTCCGAATTTCTATGTTTGACAACTTTTATATCAAGCTAACAGTTTTATTCTTAAAAAGCTTTACACAATAATATAAAGAACACTGTTTTACAAGCGCAAATAGCATATGAAGTTAAACAGTTACGCCGTTTACCCACAATAAATTAAAACCTGTAAAAATTTTGAATTTCGCGCCTAGAGCGTGCCGTTCCACCTTAAGAGCAAAGCACAAGCAAAGGGCCATCCATAGAAACCCGAGGTTACACTCCCAAGTTTTTTGCTAAATTATGTTGGAAGACATTTTAATTTCAATTTCAATGACCCATGAGTTTACTACTGTAGACACTGGCCATCGACACCGTGTCGGTGTTTCGCAAATTTGAATTTGTGGCTTTTAGAATCCGAATCAAGAAAAGAACAGCGGACAGCAGACGGTCTGAGCGGCCATTGTTGGATAGGCTGTACTAGTGAAATGTTCTTTGTATTATTGAATGTGAATTAAATAGTTAAAGTTAGTTAGTTATTCTCAGCTACGCCACACTTTAGTTCACACTTTAGTTAATCTTAGTAGCAGTCCTTGCAATTTAATTAATTGAAATCTGTAATCTACTTCTGTTGTATTTTGAAGTTGATTTGAAATATTTAATGAATAAACGTCCAACCTGAGACATATTTAAATGGATCGTCATCCGAGGTACTGTCAACAAATTTGATTCCTAGGCCACTATAGAACCATATCATAATGAATTAATTTGTTTATCTTCTACGACAGTGATTATTGCGTGAAGTATGCCATGATGACGTCTCGATCTTTGTGAACAAACTTCTTTTTCTTCTCATGTCAAAGCGAAAACGTTTATAAACTCTTAACGTTTATTGCATGTTGTCATCGGAAAGTTGATAATCTTTTGACCCGCACTGACATTGTAATTATCTAGTAGTATGCGACAAGGTTCAACAGTGGCCTAGAAATCAAATTGGTTGACTGTACCCATATCATATCAGATGTCCCGATCTCATTTTAAAAGTTGTTTTTTCACAAACTTTTGCTTACTTAATCGAAATGTCCTAATGTATGCTGTATTATGTAAGTAATATCAAATCTTATAAATCGAATTCACCCTAGATTACTACTAGATCAGACTAACTTGAAATTTGGTTCGGATATGCCGACAGGATGACGATGCGTGTACAGCCAACAAAAATACTGTCAACAAAAAAGATTGCATTGTAAATGTTTTTTTTTACAACAATTTTTATCATTCTGTTTGAAATTTTAGTTACAAACAAAGAAAAAACCCCTATAGCTAACACCTATAAAGATAACAGCCCCAACATCCTAAGCACATTATCTGAATACCAATTCAGATTCGTGTCTTATGAAATGTCTAGAAATATTTGAGCTAGGTTTAGAGGATTGTTGAATAGCGTCGCGAATGGCTTAACGGATAAGATTGTTTATCTGTCAATGATATATCTTTCAAAGTGGATACAGTTGTTGCCAGCTTTGCAAACATTATCAAGTTTAATTTAAACATTTGCTTACATAACAATGCTATCTTTATTGGGATGCCTAAGTTGTGCAAAAGATGATTTTGTATTATGCAAGCCGTATTGCAACGGACGGAATGCAATTCAATGGTGTGTGTGAAGTTCTCAATCCGCACTTGGCTCGCGTGGTAACTACGGCCCAAGCCCTCTCATTCTTAGAGGAGGCCTGTGCTCAGCAGTGGGACGTATATAGGCTGGGATGATGATGACGATGAAGCCGTATTTCAACAGGCGGGGGGCCAATCAATATTTCGTCTTCGGTTATGCGATTGACACCGTGAAGATTTATGTAGCCTTAATTATCCGCCAGGTCTATGAGAAACGTAACCTTTTTTTAACGTTGTTTTCTTTTGTTACAGTGTGATGCGGGAGCAGTACTGGGCATGTTCGAAGTGGCCCTACACGCAACGAGTCCTAGCCATTGCTGTTGGGGTCTTGCTAGGTGCTGTCATTGGCCTTGTGGTTACAGTTACGGTGACTGGAAAAGACCCTGAGGATATCCTCCCCGGGTTCCTCACAATGAGCTCTGCACCAGACTAATTGTAAGAGATCGATAGACTGAAATGCTTCGTTCGATGAATAATTCACTTAATGCGGCAATTACATTAAGTCGATCGCCGCATGCAACATGCGGTGACAGCAACAGTGTGAAGAGCACGGTAGTCGGCCGCATTCGGCGAGCGACAGCTACCAACGCGTAATTATGGCCACCGCATTAGGTGGACAGACTAATGTGAAGACGACGTTCGGTCGCCGAAGTAGTTTGAAACAAGTTCGGCGACCGTATTAGGTGAACGAAGTAGTGTAATTGCCACATTAGGATAGTTAAGTTAATAAATAGCTTAGTGTCTATAATTCACTTTAAATAGTTTGTTTCTTAAGTTTTCTTAGTGAATTATCTCGACGTTTCGGCCACATCTACACAAATAGTCTACAGTAGAATACACTGTAGATTAGTCTTCTCGTGACCAGCGCCGCTGTTGTTGAAATTTGCTGCCGAGGTACTTTAAGCGACATAAGTAGCGTTACCAATTTCCAACTGTGTTCGGAATTACCTATGAGGGAAAACCTTAAAAGTTTTAGTAAAGTACTCGTAAGTCTTGTTTTTTTTATATAAAGTGATATAATTGCAAGATAGTTAACTACTTGTATGAAATTATAGTTCTTGGAATGTATTGTGCAGTAAGGTAAACGTATCAATGCTTGACACCTCAACGCCCAGTAGATGACACCCATCTGTCACCTCTCTTACTATGACATAAAATTAAAGGTGCCATGTTTTGGGTCAGCGTCGAGCACAGGGACGTTTCCCTTAGTCGGTTTTAGGTTGTTTCCTTGTATCATTGAGTTGAATGATTGACTTCAAAGATTACTTATTTATAAGTAAAGTCCATGTTTGAATAAAGTGAATTAAAATTACTAATACTATTATTTGCTCGCTAAATCGCAAACGGCTGGAATCCGTAATTATATTTGGTAATAAGAACGATAAATTAATTAATCTTTATCTACTAACGATTAGATAAGTATGTAATTTGGTATTTCTTGACATCTGTCGTCTAAGATAATTGCCTCCTTTACCATATTGTAAAGGTTTGACAATAGTAATCTATTGACATTATAATATGGATGGTGACCTATATAAGTTTTGTTAAAAATTTCATTTTTAAAGCAAGCTGACTGTACTTTTTGTTGACTGTACTTGCATTGTCATCCAACCTACATAAGTACACCAAATTTCAGGTGAATCCAACCACTGGAAGTGGGTCAAATTCGACTTCTAAGATTTGACCCAAGAATAAAACAAACGGGGTGAGCTAAATAAAAGCTTGTAAAAACAATAATTAGGCGTTTTCAATAAAAGTAAAGTATTTTTCAGAATCAAGGGTGCTGTTGATTTTGATGGTTAAAAAAGTTCCTAATTTTCCATACACTTTTTTTGTGTCAGTTTTGTAACGACCCGTATAAAATGTATGAAAAAAGATCACAAAAGTAATCCAAAATATAAGGACACTTTTTTTCTGCATGAAAATGAATTGTGCTCGCGATTTTGAATAAAAAAAACCCCAAAATTAACTTATTTAAAAAAAAGTAAAGGGTACTAAACTTACACTTTTTTTTGAAAACGCAAAATTCCAAGACTTGACTCTAGTAAAAAAAAACTTTATTTTAGCTCTGGATACCAGGACGCAATTGCATAACAAAGTACAACATATATTACAAGTGGAACTCCCATTCTAGTTAATAAAATAAGAATGTTTGTTCTCGGGTCTTGGGTGTTTAATATGTATTTAAGTATGTATCTATCTATATAAGTATGTTTATCCGTTGCCTAGTACCCATAACACAAGCTTTGCTTAGCTTACTTCGGGACTAGGTCAATTGGTGTGAATTGTCCCGTGATATTTATTTATTTATTTATAACTGAAGCGAGAGTTCCACTTTTAATAATTAGTTGTACTTTGTTATGCAATTGGGCCCAGATTAATTCAATTAACTGCAAAATTAGACTGAGTTGGCACAGAAGTGATGTCACAACTAGGAATTGCTGTACAAAATCTATGGGAATCGTTCTAAAATCCGATTGCTTGCAAATCTCTACTTAGCGTCCAAAGTCCGAGGTCGGCTCAATAGGAGCGCCCTTTGGCATGCTAAGAAAACCACCCCTTGCTGAGCTGCCCGTCTGGCGGCTCGCGATCTCTCCGGTAAGCTGTAAAAGCCGTCGAGGCTAACAGCAACAGTCAGTCAAAAAAATAAAAGGAAACGTTTTTTGACAGCTCAAAAAGAGTACGCCAATTTGCTGGTGGTGTCACATTTCTATTTCTGTTATTTTAGAATGAGAAACGTCAAATTGTTTTCACCTCACTAGCTCGGAAAGCCCTTTTTGTTTGTTTGACATCTATTGACAAAATCGCTTTTTATCCACATGTGAAGAAAGAGTTTTGACATTTGAGGGCAGCTTAAGTGATATTTGACAGCTAACAAAACGTAAAACGTTAAAAGTGCTGAATTTTTAAAATCACAATTAATGAATTGCATCGAGTAAAAAACACTAAATACAGTCTTACAACTTTATTTTAATTCATAAATATCAGCATTAAACATTAACCTTCATTCTTGTTGTAAAAACGGAAAAAATATGATGACAGTCCAAGTAAGTCGATGTGCGAACAAAACGCATCCGAAATAATAAAAAAAAAACTTAAGTCAAAACTTTTCAATTAAATATTCGCATGTTTTTCTAATTATTTTCCTCGCTGTAGTGAGGTGAAAAGTTTTGTGTTATACACGGGTGAAAAGTTATTTTACGTCTCGTGTGTTGAAACACTCACTATCGAAAGGATTCTATTTTTGAACCACTCGCTTCGCTCGTGGTCAATCATAGACTCCTTTCGATAGCTCTTGTTTCAAATGAACACTCGCTGGTAAAATACAACTTTCCCCGCTTGTATAACAAATAACTATTGTAAGGATACGCACCGGCTTCATACAAGAGGGGTCTTGATGTTTTACCTACAGATTATTATCGCGTGGCAAATTTGTAATTGAATGATGAAGTACTTGACTCCTATTAATAAGGTTGGTTTCGTTCATCATTCATTGTGATTGAGATGACGCCAGCGAAGTAACGTGTTATTTTAAGTACGTTACCTCGATCCATTTATTTGGAATATTTCAGCAGGTTGGGTTAGGTAAGGTTAGGTTGGGTTTGGGTTTGATGGTATTCAACCCCGATGAAATATTTCAGGAATTATTAATTACAGTCCGCCAAAGCTGATATATATCGATGTTCAAATTGTACTGCGTCAAAGGCGTGTATATTTTGAATGAAAATTTGTGATGGAACACCGTTACCAGTGAAATGTTTTGATAGTTCTACTAGCGTCTCAACTACTATCAGTCCAGTCACATATTTTCAAAAAATGGGCTGCATTTAGCAAACGAATTCATTTTATTGAAATTGTAATGCAAGCACACTGTATCGTTTTAAATAACTTCGCTCGGAGTCGGAGTGGGACATTTCTTTAATATGACAGGATATCGTCATTTATGAAATAATCCATATAGGTTGCTAACATTGTAAAGTTAAATAAGTATGTAAGAAATTTAAGAAATAAAATCGTGTAGATTATTAAGGATACCAACCTACCTTACCTATCTTACTATTAAGTTTTATTTATGAATCGAAGTAATAAAGGCTAGAATGCTTTTTCGTCGTCTGGTACGATTGCTAAGACCAAATATTATTGTGTATTGTGATCATTAATTAATAAGTTGTAATTAAACTCTTTTATATGCGGAATAAATTATTGAATACTGTTTTTTTTTTTGTTTTTTTTTTTGGTCATTTGATTTTTCATGGCAGAAAAAATAACACTTATGACGTAATAGAATATTATTATATTAGCTACACCTGGAAAAAAATCACAGGACCCTTTGATACCAAGTTGACCTAGTCCTCAAGAAAATAATAATAAATACCTAATGCGGGGGGGGGGGGGCAAGCAAATTGGATAAAAAAATAAGCTGCCCAAATTACTAATTCCACGCGGACGGAGTCGCGGGCAAAAGCTAGTAAGTTCTTAAAATTACACTTGCGCACCATTGAACAACAATTAGGTAGCTTAATATTGAATTATTTCCCAAAAAATCGAATCTTTCTCTGGCTATAGGTACTATATTGTATAATTACACTTATTTAATCATCAAAATAAAGTTAATTTGATGCCTAATTTAAATTCTTTTTATATTCATAATATATAATAATAATAAATAATAATAAATAAATATCACGGGACAATTCACACCAATTGACCTAGTCCCAAAGTAAGCTAAGGAAAGCTTGTGTTATGGGTACTAGGCAACGGATAAACATACTTATATAGATAGATACATACTTAAATAAATATTAAACACCCAAGACCCGAGAACAAACATTCGTATTTTTCATACAAATATCTGCCCCGACGCGGGAATCGAACCCGGGACCTCAAGCTTCGTAGTCTGGTTCTCTAACCACCATCCATCTGGTCCTCTAAGACATGACTTTTAAAAATGTCACCTGAAATTCGTTTAAAGTAAACGAATGATAAGATAGCAGTATACTGACTTTTCCCACTTTTGGCCAGATAACTAAATAAAACAAAAGCGTTATCAGTTGTTATGTTTTAAGAGATCTTTGAAAGGATAATAAAACAAAATATAATAAATAAAAATATTTTAATTTGTGTATGACGTCATTCATTCATTAAGTGAGTACAGTAAGTGTGTGCAGCGCATCATCGACACTCCTGATTGGTTGAAATGCGGCAAGCTGGTAATCTCATTGGTTGAAATTTGATAAGCTGCTAATCTGAATGGTTAGATTTTGCACATTGTTCGTGTTGTTATTGTTGTTGCGTACGTAATGAGATAAAACCACACCTTTATCAAATATTTGGTAAGTATTGGCATTTTTGGTTTTGTTATATAGTTTTTTAAAACAAATGGGTCCGCTGGAGGATAATTTCGTCAGCGTCATTTTGAAGACAGATTTAATAGTCGGCTGTTGTTCGGTAAAAGAATTATATACTTAATATACTCGCCTCCGTCGGGTTATTAGCCATTGACTAATTTATTATTATTATTCTTATTGCTACTCGAGAACCTTTTTGCCCCATCGGCCATCAGTTCTACGAGCGATGTGCCGTGCCCACTGCCACTTGAGTCTGGCGATTCTTCGAGCTATTTCGGACAGTTCTTGCGCGGATTTCATCATTCCTAATGCGATCTCGCAGAGACACTCCGAGCATAAAGTTAACGGAAATAAAAAAAAAACCACGCTGTATTTTTTCGGTTCCGACGACGTCATCGCAGTTACTTGGAAACTTAATTAAACGCAGGGAATTTAGTCTGTTGTTCCGTCACGTCTATTGATAACAACCATCCATCAGCTTATCACTGATAACGGGCTTCAGCACAGAGTTTTAGGAAAATATCGCAATGCGTACTACTAAAAATTTAAAACGCGAATATGATTTAGGTAGGTTTTAGTTTCTAAGGGCCGGATCTTCGGGGCCAAAACGGGTCGCGTGGCCCGGGCACCAATTGACGAGATTTCATTTTTTTAACACCTGAAAATTACTACAGTAATCGAAAGAGTTTTGCCTTCTGAACACGGAAAAATATTTATTACCAGCGTTTGCCCGCGACTCCGTCCGCGTGGAATTAGTAATTTGGGCAGCTTATTTTTTTTATCCAATTTGCTTTTTCATCAATTATGGCTCTCCTTAGTTCCTTGATATAAAAAAATTACCCCTCCCCGCACCCCCTGCAACCCCCCCCCCCCACCGACCCCCCCGAACCCCCCCCCCCGCACACCCGCGTTCACATTCACCACCGTACCTACTCCCAAGTCACTACTTCTAAAAACTGTTCTATCATCTATCCTATGCGGCATTGATATGGATCAGGCAACTATCCCATACGTGGGATAGTTGTCACAAAATGAAGAGGTCTGCTAAAATCGCTAATACGCTCATCATCATCATTTCACCCGTTCGCATTCACTGTTTCTTTCTGCCAAACGGTACCAGATAGTAACAGTGATGAAACTTAAAACGTTATTCCAAAACACTCAGAGTAACCAGGCAGATTTAAAACAGATTCCTCAGGTTGTTTCAAGTCAACGATGTAGCAATTAGGATTGCCTAAAAAATGCCCTGGTTTTTATATTTTTTTTTAAGTAAGTATAGAAAATTCATTACTTATTTTTTTATTTTTTCATTTAGTTCATCATTTCAGCCATAGGACGTCCACTGCTGGACTTAGGCCTCCCCCATTGATACCGAATCATTACGGTTGGAAGCGGCTTGCATTTTAAATAATTCTATTTCACACAGAACAAAGTGCAACTTATATTTCACGACATATGTATTAGACGACCAGATGGCCTAGTGGTTAGAGACCCTGACTATGAAGCTTGAGGTCCCGGGTTCGATTCCCGTGTCGGGGCAGATATTTGTATGAAAAATACGAATGTTTGTTCTCGGGTCTTGGGTGTTTAATATGTATTTAAGTATGTATCTATCTATATAAGTATGTTTATCCGTTGCCTAGTACCCATAACACAAGCTTTGCTAAGCTTACTTTGGGACTAGGTCAATTGGTGTGAATTGTCCCGTGATATTTTTTTTTTTTTATTTATTTATTTTATATGTTTCAATGTCAAATGAAGGTCATTTCTTATTTGATATGTAAAAAATGCATTACATCATATCAAAAGTTAAAAACCATAGAAAACTTTTAAAAAGCATTTTATCTCGAAATGGTTTTTGATTTACTAAGTATAAATTACAAAAAATAGACATCCCCAATTGGGATTGTTCATTTTTTCTAACCCCCCCTTTTTATTTTTTTTATCGAAAATATAGAGCATTATAAGAAACTTATTTGAATATTTCAGCAATTCACCACTCCAATATTTTTTTATAATTTATTGTAAAATTGAGATACGACTTCTCGTAAATTACATGCTACGGCTGAATCTGTGTATAAACCACAGACACAATGACAAAAAAAATGTGTCACAATCGATGGTTAGTTGTCATCTGACAATGTCACTTTACATTACAATAACAATAACACTAAAGTTGCCGATTCTTCCAAGAGAATAGGTAAAAAAAACGATTTACTGCTATAGTATTTTTTGTGCATATAAAATAAAATGGTCAGAAGTGTTCCCTTGAAAGTTCTTTGGCGGATTTAATCCATACTTACATTAAAATGATCCTCGCCACAATAATTACATCTTGTAAACTTTGAATTAACTTCGCGGCACCACTTCTCTTGTAAATCTTCTCTAATGCCAACAATTAATTTGTTTGGGCTATTGACAGAATCATTTCCACAAGTATTCCTACTTCCCGTATAAATCCATTATTAAAATATGAAAAACGCGAAGAATGTTTTTCAAAATAGTATCCTTAAACTGACAGATGATAACTACGTCGAAGTGACAGAGAATAGTAGGTATAGAGAAACTAGACGGACGGCTTTTTTTTTCTTGTTGCAAAGAATTTCAAAGTTAATGCCTACAGAAAAATCAAACAAAGGTCAAACATTATTTTGCAAAAATACACACGATCATTTAATATTTTTTTACTACAATGTTATAAAATGATTTAATAAACCTATTCCTCGAAATGGTTTTGGAATTAGACCACATTGTAAAAAAGTGATCAATGCCAATTGTGAGTTAAGTTAAATTGATGTATACCTTTACACGAGCAATTCTGGTAAATTTATTTCGGGATCTTAGAAACGGCTCTAACGATTTCGATGAAATTTCCCATGTGGGGGTTTCCGAGGGAAAACTACATATCCTATATAGCTTGGTCTAATCTCTGGGAGAACGAATTTTTTCAAGTTTTAATTAAAAACATTACATTGTAATTCTAAAGTCAATTACAATATCGCAACTGGCTATCAATAGCCGTGGTGGCCTAGTGGTTTGAACTATGGCCTCTCAAGCAGATGGTCGTGGGTTCAAATCCCGGCTCGCACCTCTGAGTTTTTCGGAATTTATGTGCAAAATTACATTTGCAATTTACCATGAGCTTTACGGTGAAGGAAAACAACGTGAGAAATGCATAACACCTGCGAAGAAATTCTATGGTGTGTGTGAAGTTACCAATCCGCACTAGGCCCGCTTGGGAACTACGGCCCAAGCCATCTCATTCTGAGAGGAGGCCTGTGCCCTGCAGTGGGACGTATATAGGCTGGGATGATGATGATGATGATGATGAACAGGTTTTTTTTTTTTTTTATGTTAGAAAGGCCAGACAAACGAACTAGTGGGTCACCTGATGTTAAATGATCACCACTGTCCATAGACACCTGCAGCGCTTTACGCGATGCCAGTGCGTTGTCGGCCCTTAAGGAGAGGGAATAGGGGAAGGGGGAGAGGGAAGGGGTGAGGTATTGGGCCCCCGGCACTCTCACTGACCGTACGAAACGCAAGCAGGATTACTGCTGCTTCACGCCGGTGTTCTGTGAGAGGGTGGCACTGCCCCGGACGAGCCGGCCCATTCGTGATGCAGCGGCTAGCTACAACATGGCTCTACCACGACTAAAAGGTTACCTGTAATTAATTTTCTTATATAAAATAAATACTTTAATTCTTTATTAACAGATAAGAGATAAACGGTTACGTATTTGTACGATTATTGTAATCATCAGTCAATCACTCATTGATTTAAACGAATGAAGTTTTTTTTGCTATCTGTAATCCGGACTTTTTGTAACGTGACGGCAAATATTGTTGTTATTTCCCGCCAGAGGAACTTTACCTGAAAGACAAAGATCGAAGATCAATCACTCAAAGCCGTCTCTCAAGCAGAGGTTCCTGGGTTCAAATCAAGGCCCGCACCTCTGAGTTTTTCGTACTTTATGTGCGAAATTACATTTGCAATTTACCATGAGCTTCACGGTGAAGAAAAACATCGCCAAAAAACCTGGCCTTATACTACGAAGTGCAAAATTCGAACTTCGTATCGTGCCATTCCTCTCACGCTAATAGTATTTAATACAAGAGCGAGCAAGACGATGCGATACGAACTTCGATTTTCGAATTTCGGAGTAGCCCCCCTGCTTTCACTCGTTTAAGAGCTATAATGAATAATGCCACAAATCAAAATCAAAATCAAAACGTTTATTCTGCAAGTAGGCCGCAAAGGGCTCTTTTACATGTCATTTTTTTAAACTACCAGCGCTTTCGTAAGGACCATCATTGCCAAGAAGAATGCGCCGCAAGAAACTTGGCAGAAAGTCATCTTTTCAAATTAAAATATAATAAATTACAAATTAAAAAAATCATACAATTATAGAATTAAGAAAATAAAAAAAATAATTATATTAAAAAACAATACAGGGATGTTTTGGGTCCCTTAGTTAATACAACTCGCCCTAAAAATAGTCGACTCTGCTGTTCTTCTAACCTTCGAAACCGTTTAAACACAAACAAACAACTAATACACGCATTAAAAAACTTTTTTATGTAAAATCCTCGTATTTTCTACCGCCTGGTCACCCCTTACTAATGATTTACTCCGATCCCGGGGTCCATTACCTTGTCCAGTCGACAATGCGATGGTATCGCTATTATCCCAGCTATTTGCCCCTTTTGTTCGCCGCTATCGTATCGCCATTGTTGAAGATAGACTCCCGATGATTTACTTCGGAATTTGTACGCTGTCGATAGAGTCGATAGTTCCCAATCGGTACATAGAGAGGGCGCTATAGAAGTGTGTGCAAAATTTGAGAACCTCAAAAATGAATCCTCAATAGTTAGACTAGTGTTTAACGACCGCTTTAGCCTAGTTGGTAGTGACCCTGCCTACGAAGCAAGAGGTCCTGGGTTCAAATCCCGGTAAGGGCATTTATTTGTGTGATGAGCACGAATATTTGTTCCTGAGTTATGGATGTTTTCTATGTATTTAAATATTTATTTATCTATATAAGTATGTTTATCGTCGTCTAGTACCCATAGTACAAGCTTTGCTTAGTTTGGGACTAGGTAGATTTGTGTAAGATTGTCCCCTAATATTTATATTTTTTATTTAGTGTCCTCGTTCGTCATGTGAGCTATCAATTCAATTCAAAATCTTTTATTTCGGACAAAATGATTATCCATAGATTGTTATAGTAAACAAACAGACAAATAAAATTTTAATCTTAATCTAGGGTTAGTATTTAAGAACATAAAATTGAAAAATAAATATGTAAAAGTTAATTTGCAAAACGTGAACACACACGCCAACAAAATGGTATCTACATAACAAATTGCGCCACACTCTTTATTTGCTTGGTCCAATGTTTCAGGATACCTTAGTACCTAATATTATTTCAAAGTTTAACATCCTTCTTGAGATCATAATTAATTAAGAATTCAATGGCGAAAACAAATTTATCAGTATTTCTGTTTTTGATTAAAATTACAATGAATATCTTATCGTTAGACTGCTATCAGTTATTCGCTCGTATAATAAAATTGATACGTCCTGTAGACATCCGTATGACAAAACAATCTTTTGACATCGATATTACTTAAAAAATTATTTTGTTGTAAAAAACAGTTCAAGTAGGTAGGTACCTACACAAGTACCCAGTTTTGAAAACTACGGAAAACTGCAATCAAAGAATTTTACTATGTAGTTCTATTCTACTAATATTATAAATCATAAGGTTTGTGCAGATGTTTGGATAATATGGTGTCTACCCCCCTACGGTCGAAGTTCATTTGCACGTCATGATACAACGAGGTCGATTTTCCCTTGCAATAACATGATGACAGTGACTTAGGGATATTTAGATGTCACAGAAACTTTTGTCAAAACTGGTAGACTACTTTCTTGGTCGACCGTACCCACCCATCTACGATTGCGCCATATTAGCTACTACATGTAATGATATATAATAAAAACAAATTGGACTCTCCAAAAAAAATCATTTCTCTCAGACATAGTGAAAAATACGGATATCTCACGTCTATGAACGAGTTTAGCTCGACGTGTTTCGGGATAATCCGTGGCCGTTCCTCCTGGAGCACACGCCACAGCGGCTGCTGCTAAACGCGCACCCACCAAAACAGACCGACGGACGGAACGGAGTGTGCGTTTGGAAACAGCCGCCGAGGCGTGTGCTCCAGGAGGAGTGTGGCCCGAAACATGTCAAGCAAAACTCGTTCATAGACGTGATTAATCCGTATCTTTCACTATAAGTGAGTCTCACGGTAGTTTCATATTAATTTCTCTCAGTTTAAAAGCAACTCAAAAAGATAACTAAAACTAACCTACCTACTTTACGTCAGTCAAAACAGAAAAAAAATATAAAATTAAGCGACTAAAACCACGAAAATAGTTATTTTCAAATCAAATTCAAACCAAACTGTGTCAATTCAAATTGGGAAATAACGCTACTGTGAAAATAAGCTTCATTAAAAAACTATAGTGAGAAAAAAAGCATTTGGGAAACAATGCGAATGGAAATTTTGCCCTCAATCCGACTCGCACTTGGCCGTTTTTAACTATATTTTAAAACATAGTGACTCTTCTCGGTGGTCGACTTAATTTATCGTCAGCCATAGCGTTCCTTTAAAACTTATCGGCAGGTTTAAGTGGTGGAGCTACTAAATTGTCTTTTTGTCCTTTATGCACCATGCTGTGAGGGGAAGATACTACAATGAATGGCTAGGCGGTATTTTATTTAGTTAACTTTTTTAGGATCCTGTACCCAAATAGTACCAAATGGGTCTCTATTACTAATTGTAAGCCTCCACCGACCGCCTGTCATAAGGACGTATTTTTAGCTTTTATTTAAATCGCAACCGTTTTATACAGGTAATATAATAATGTGCGTTGATCCGTTTATAGCACAAAAATAAAAAAATAAAACACTATTGACAAGCGTTGAGATACTGTCAACTCAAGACAACCATTGAGTGGATGAGCATTTAGCAAGGCACCGGCTAAAAGTAAATTCAAAAGCCAGAAATAGTCAAAAACCACAATGCAGTAATAAATACAATACGTAAATTAATCTACTATAAAATATACTACTGTATACAAGATATATGTGTTCCCAATATTTTAAAGAGACATTGTGAGCCACATCTTCTTACAGCCTTCCCGGAATGACACCACGAAGGGATACTGCCTGATGGAGCAAGTTGTTAGGTAGTTAACTTAGCGCATTTGGTATATCCTAGATTAAGGGTATAAGTTGGCAGCCGACTGCACGCAGCAGCAGCAGACGACGTGTCGCTAGCTACGCCAACTTATACCTTATTTCTATGATATTTCCTCCGTAGTTAGCGTAGCTAGCGACACGTCGTCTGCTGCTGCTGCGTGCAGTCAGCTGCCAACTTATACCTTAACAGGTAACGGAGCGAAGCATTCATGGTGTCCGAAGAACGGAACGGATCAAAAACACTAAGATGCGCTCAAAGACTCAAATTGCTGACGTGTGGGCGTAAAGACAGCCAAGTTGAAGTGGGACTCGGCTGGACATGTCTGTCGAATGAACCCAGAACGTTAAGGGGGCGTCCATTAATTACGTGAGGCGTTTTTGAGGATATTTTAAGCCCCCCTCCCCCCTGGTGAGATATCGTGAGATTCGCCTCGATCACCTCCCCCACCTAATCTCAAGTGAGATTTTTCAAAATCGGATTTTTTTTTGTGTTTTTGCATTTTTTGTTATATCAAACGTGTGAGACATGCACCATTAGATTTTCAAACTATTAAATTTAATTTAATTTTCTCGCATTTTGACACTTCCTTGCCAGAAAAAAAATAATTTATTGAATCAGGCGTTACTTTGCGGAGGTCCATATTAAGGTCGCGGGTGAGCAAAGTGATTGTTTTAGTTCAGAAAAAAATACGTAATATTTTCTGAGACCCCCTATCCCCCAAGCGAGATTTGGTGAGATTTGGCTTGACCCCCTCCTGAATACCTAACGTAATTAATGACGTCCCCTAAGCCAATTTTGTTAGACACTTAAGCGTAATAGGTATAAAAAGTGACCCCTCCTGTCCACATTGTGGGAAGGAGGAAACGAGTGAGCACATCCTAGCTGAGTGCGTCATGTATGCGGCAGCGAGCCGTGATGTATTCGGGAGTGACGAGCTGAGGGAGGAGGAGCTAAAGGATGTCAGTCTCAAAGATGTCCTTTTGTTCAGCAGGAGAACGAGAAGATTCGAGGAGAGATGCTGTGTGGGAGCGCTGCTGGGACAGTAACCGTCGGCTCCAACCACGGGGAATTGGGCTGAATGACTGTGCACAACGGTCGACAGCCCGCCTGACTCAGCGAGGCGTCCCCATACATCATCATCATCAAGCCAATTTTGCCACGGAATGGGTCCCTAGCGATGGATATCTTAATAGAAGCAGGCCGAAGAGGAGACGGAATTATGATTATGATCTCTACTTACTTGCCTAGGCAGTAGGACTCAAAAGCAGGCTAACCAAAAAAAAAACAATTAACAGGTAAATTATTTTTATCTGGGAATATTTCATTATGCCCGCTGGATAGTATTAAGTAATTGTAGTGTAGTAGCTACTAGGTAGTCCCCCAGTCCCGTAGCCGCGTGGTGCGCGCAGCGGCGCCGGCGCAGCGATTTACCACCACAAGATAGCGGCTAGCGTTTGTTCGTGCCTCTCATAATTAACCGAGTACCTACGTGTAAGTTAGCTGAGTAGATAACTGTGTGCGTTACCGTGAAGTATAATACTTTTTTCATTTCTATTTTTATTTATATTTTCATAACATACCTATACCTAGTCCAAAATTATAAAATTTCCTTAAAGTAATTATGTACCTACAACTATTCTAAATAATTTATCGAATCAGGCGTTACTTTGCGTAGGTCCATATCAATGAACTGAAACAATTAGGTACTTTGCTCACCCGCGACCTTAAACGCATGTGAGCAAAGTAATTTTTTCACTTCATTAACTATTCTAAACTAAAATGACGTGCAATTTGGTACACGGTTTGAATTATCAGCTCGTTTATTTAGAGACAAATTCAGGCCATGATCACGCAGAGGGCGATGGAGAGGGTTATGCTCGGAGTTTCTCTGCGGGATCGCATTAGAAATGATAAAATCCGCGCAAGAACTAAAGTCACCGACATAGTTCGAAGAATCGCCAGACTCAAGTGGCAGTGGGCAGGGCACATCGCTCGTAGAACTGACGGCCGATGGGGCCGAAAGGTTCTCGAGTAGCGTCTGCGGACCAGAAGACGCAGTGTAGGTACTAGGTAGGCCTCCAACAAAATGGAACGACGACCTGGTTAAGGTTGCGGGAACGCGTTGGATGCGGAAGGCGCGAGATCCTGTTTAGCGAGGCTTGTCGGAAGCCTATGTTCAGCAATAGACGTCTTTCGGCTGAAACGATGATGATGATGATGATGATGACAGGTCATAATATATTTTAACCCTACATTCCGGGTCGCATTACGAAAAAATTCACTCCGCGTCTGATAATTCTCCAATTAAAGTGATAAATTGGAAAACAGCCCACAAGATTAATGGCAATTGAACGACCAGTTAATCACAAGACGCCAATTAAGCTGCGATAAATTGACCAAATGCCCAAAACTACGCTTGCTTATCAAAATGTCCAAATTACAGTATTTACCTGATATAAATTGATTTAATTTATTACCTTATCTTTGAATAAGTCCCATAAAGAATTGCATAGTCAATTTATCGCTCGTTGTTTTATGATTATTGATATTTTAAAGAAAAAAATCCGAACGTTTCTATTGAGTTAACTGCCATCTAGCGTGGGATAGCTGCATTATCACGAAACCTTTCAGACTAGCACTCGTAATCTTGTTTTTCTGTAATAATAAACTCAAATTCTATAATAAAAAAAATAAAGAACAAAATCTTACAATTTCCTTAACAAGCTTTGCAAGTAATAAAGATTCGCAAAGTACTGTCGTATCAAATTACCAGGCTAAGCACATACGTTCATTGCGGATACGTCCACGTACATTGACGACATACTACACGTGTTTTTTAAACTGTTAGTAAGCTAGCCAGAAATGAATGTGGTTTATGTGTTAGCGTCTTGAATGTAGCGGTCACTGACATTCCTCTTTACTGTACCTTCAATAATATCCCATGGACTGTGCCTGCAGTTATGTTATCCTGATGTAGAAGATGTCCATATGAGTTTATTACGATTGGTTTGGGGCCATGTATTCTACTAATGTTTATGTGAAAGTTTGTGAAGAGGTTTGGATGTTTGAATGTTTGTAAGTTACGCTATGCCAGTTGAACGGATAAGTACATAATATCTGGATTTCAAAAGTCGTGGTAGATATGTGGTTTGATCGTGGCATAAGGTCATGGATTCGAGACCGGGCTCGTACCTCTTGAGTTTTTTGAATGCTTTGGAATGCTTTGAGTGCTTTGTGCCAGTGGAGAGTGTTCTGGTTTTGCTGTGCTATTATAATTGTTTAGGGAGTTTTCTTTGTATAATGCATGTAACTAGCACCTCTTAGCTTCCCCGTCATCCGGGTTCCCTTAGTTTCCCATAATTTAATTTGTCATAATGTATAATTTTCCGTACCTAATTGGGATGCACCAAAAAAAATAACCTATAGTTTTTATATTTTTTTTGGAAAGAATAGGATATTTTAAGACACCATTTTCATCGATTTTGAATTTGGTTGAGTATTTAATTTATTACATTTTTTTTTAGAAATACGTTGGATGACGTCACAGTGAGAGAGCCACGTTCCATAGCCTAGAAAAATTCAAGTCGTACATAACATAATCTGTGGCACTACCACGGCACTACTGAGACCATACTACGAAGTGCATAATTCGAACTTCGTTTCATGCCGTCCCGCTCACGCTAATATAATTTGACACGAGAGTGAGAGGGATGATACGATACGAACTTCGAATTTTGTAGTAGTGCCCCTGATCTGTCTTGTCACTGTCAATATTACAAGCACGGCTTAGGGTCCTAAATGAACCATGACAAAATAGTTTTATTTATTTCTCTTCTTTTAGCTTCTATTATTCCTGTTTGTTTAATGGTGTGATAGTAAATAGATATTTTTTATTAAAATCTGATATTTAAATTCTTTCATATTTACTTGTAACGTAGTAATTTAATAATTAAATTTGTAAAAATACATTGCGAGTATTGTATACATTTCGGACTTTATGATAAATGACAACTGTTTAAAGCCAGGTGTGCATCATGTGATTAAAGTTCTGTCTTTGTCACTCTTTGCTATTATAAGCAGGACAGCAACATTTCAAACTGTCAATTTGCTTTAGAGTGTAGACCTGCTTTATATCTGCCTTTGTGACGATTCACTGCAGGGGTCAAATGAAGGTCATTACTTAAATTTTCTTTATTTAATTCAGATTATCTTATTTTTGGAATCTGATTTCTGAAAACGCTTCACAAAGCCTATTTCTCCAAACCGTTTTCGATTTATTATACGTTGCCAAAAATTGGGACATCCCAATTGTCATAAGTCATACAGTGATTTATTTTTGAAACAGTATTTTCTGAATGGAATAAGTTAGGTTAGGTTAGTGTTATAACAATTCCGAAGAATATACAAATGAATGAATATATATTTTCAGAGATAAATCACTTTATGACTAATGATCATCATCATCATCATCATTTCAGCCGAAAGACGTCCACTGCTGAACATAGGCCTCTACCAAGGCTCGCCAAATCCGCCGATCTATTGATCGGTCCCGTGCTATTCGCATCCAACGCGATCCCGCAACCTTAACCAGGTCGTCGCTCCATCTTGTGTGTGTAGTTGATGACTAATGCTTATTTAATTATGGAAAATGATACATTATGACTTATTAAATAATATTTAATAACACTCTTCAAAGGTCATACTTACATCAGGTAATGTGGCCACCAGCGCGACGTGTCTATATTGGTCGCCGAGCGGGCTTTGCCACCAGGTGTTGGCGTCGCCGTCGACGGCATGCGCGGGCGGGTGGCGACGCGACGACAGACCATCCGGGCCTTCGCACACGTCGCAGACTACGCCTCGTCTGGAAGAAGACTATAGTTAAACACTTCCAAAGTCGCTTTTCGCTCGTTGAAATGGCATTGGGCAGGCCATACAGCACGCAGAACAGATGGCCGTTGGGGCCAAAAGTTCTCGAGTGGAGAACACGGACTGACAAGTGCAGCGTGGGACGTCCACCAACGAGATAGACGGACGATTTGGTGAAGGCCTTAGGTTCAGGGTGGATGTCCTACGGCTGAAATGATGATGATGAATGTCGCTTTTACCCAAGTTAAACGAAAAGGTTTTAGGTTGAACGGAGTTCCAGTATTTGCGCAGAGAATTTGATATTTGAATCTGAGACCTTATTGTCTAAAGCACTCGGATCACAATCGTTTTCTTTCACCAATTCTTTCCAACATACGGAAAACGGTGACAGTAGAAAGATATAGGTAGTGAATGTGATCGCGGGCGCCCACGCGTTAGGCCTCAGGTTTTACAGCAGAATGGTACAGCGGTCGGGTTGCATAATTGTTGAAGGTCATAATGTATAATTTTTGTCATATACCTAGTATTGTTATTCATAACTCTTTTTACTCTGATTCCATTAATTTTACAGAATTCTTATAAAACAAACTTAACCTAAACTGAAGAGCTCTATAGGATGACCACTTAAAAAATCCTGAAAAATTTACGGTTTAAATAGGAATACCTCTCCCCCTCCTCTATTCCCTTTCCTTTTCCTCTCCCTTTTAGAGCCGACAACGCACTGGCATCGCGTAAAGTGACTGACATCGTTGCATTATGACTAAAAATTGTATGCCACCAGATATGCTCCGGTCTTAAAGTTATTCCGAAATATTTCATCAAATGGCTGAGATTGACTAAAACAAGCCTTCAAAGGTTTTTGATCGATTTTTTTTTCTATTTTTGATGGGGTATACTTTGATCATTGACTAATACATAACATAACATTTATGGGGTGTTCAATCAACTAACCCAATATGATATACATTCTAGCTCCAGGAGTTTGAGCTATTCACTTGCTTCCGCATTGGCATAGATCTACATTAATCAGACAGATCTAAGATTTATGTAATAGTGCAGTCATCGACGTCAGGCCTGTTCAACAAGCAACAACAAAACCTAAACCCTTACTTCCCAGGCGTGTCCCGGCAGTACTCCTCGGCGCCATCCTCCCCGCAAGTGGCGTTGGCTGTTACCACCGCGAACGGACCCACGTCCAGCGGCTCCGGCTGCAGCCCCCCAGGGTCTGCGGTCGTGCTGGCCAACCGGTCCAGGACAGCTCGACCTGAGGATTGAAAATGGGTTATGATAAAACATTCAGATGAACATAGATTTTTTCATACAATATAGGCTTCGTTCGTAGGACTGACGGCCGATGGGGCCAAAGGGTTCTCAAATGGCGTCCACAGACCAGAAAATGTGTTGTAGGTAGGTCTTCAACAAGATGGAGCGACACCTAGTTAAGGTTGCGGGAACAGATCTTTTTGTCGAACTTTGGTGGAGACCCATTTTCAGCAGTGGACGTCATTCAGCTGAAATTATGATGAAGAATATAAGTAGGCTTGCGTTTGACCACTATCACGCCTGATGGAAAATGAAGATGAGGTCTACGATAAAGCACGCTTGCCTGGTAAATGTTGATTTACCCCAGACTTGAAAACGGTCAGATTGTAGTGTTCAGGGAACATTGACGCAGGTAGGGAATTACACTCTTTAGTTGTATTGTTGATGAAGGAAGAGCGAAAACACTTTGAAGATCTTTAAAAGGCTTTTTGGAAGTCGTGGTGGCCTAGGGGTTTGATCTATGGCCTCTCAAGCAGAGGGTCGTGGGTTCGAGTCCGCGCTCGCAACTCTGAGATTTAGATTGGTTAGTTGGGACTATATTATGATGTAACTAAAATATTATGCTTTTCGCAATTTTTTCTTTATCCGTGCTATAAGACGTTGCTTCGTACCAAATTTTAAGATTTTGAGTTCACGGGAAGAACCCTGTAGGTTTTGATTCCCTTGCGAGTGTAGAAAATTTGCGGCATAAACGGCTGTATCTTTTGATTGCGTTGGCTTAGAAGTTTGATTTTTTCACAGCTCCAAGGGACAGTAAACTTCAGTATTTGGAATTTCAGCTTGATATCTCCCTCCACGCGTTCCTGTGAAAAAGGGTCTTGACAGACAGACAGACGGACAACAAAGTGATCCTATAAGGATTCCGTTTTTTTCTTTTGGGGTACGGAACCCTAAAAACGTCGTGAAGAATGCACGCATATGTGAAAAAATAATGGTGTGTGTGAAGTTTCCAATCCGCATCACTGGGCCGGTTTTTCATGGATTCCTATCACGGGTAAAGCCGAAAGTCAAAGCTGGTTTATAATAAAAATTAACGAAACACACATAACTCCTCTTACGCAGTAAGAATCCAATTAATCGGCACATTCCAAACAAAATAATGTACAATAATATCAATAAAAAAATACCCGAAACACGTTAATTTTGTCGGTGTTCTTTGAATACTAATGTTTCCTTAGTTCTAACATGTTTAAAGGCAATAAAAACACCTCGGTATTTCTTACTTAGTTAACGTTTATTTATAATATCATCATCATCATCATCATCATTCAGCCGAAAGACGTCCACTGCTGAACATAGGCCTCCCCCAAGGCTCGCCAAACAGATCGGCCCTGCGCCATCCGCATCCAATGCGTTCCCGCTACCTTCACCAGGTCGTCGCTCCATCTTGTTGGAGGCCTACCTACACTGCGTCTTCCGGTCCGCGGACGCCACTCGAGAACCTTTCGGCCCCATCGGCCGTCAGTTCTACGGGCGATGTGCCCTGCCCACTGCCACTTAAGTCTAGCGATTCTTCGAGCTATGTCCGTGACTTTAGTTCTCGCGCGGATTTCATCATTTCTAATGCGATCCCGCAGAGAAACTCCAAGCATAGCCCTCTGAGTGACCTTGAGCTTCCTTATAAGACCCATCGTTAGCGGCCACGTCTCAGTACCATAAGTCATCACTGGCAACACACACTGGTCAAAGACTTTTGACTTGAGACACTGCGGTATATCGGATGACAAGATATTGCGGAGCTTCCCGAACGCTGCCCATCCGAGTCTAATTCGTCGATTGACCTCTTTCTCGAAGTTGCACCTACCCAATTGGATTGTATGTCCCAGATAGATATAGTCGTCAACAACTTCGAGCAAAGTTTCTCCGATTACGACGGGATAATATGAAGTGTTATAAATCTTCGATAGTTTCAAAGAGTAAAAACCGGCCAAGAGCGTGTCGGACACGCCCAAGATAGGGTTCCGTAGCAGGTACGAAAAAATCTTTGCAAACTTTATTAATGTGATTGTTTTGGTCCCAACGTCGGCGGTACAGCGCCATCTATCGGCGAATTGGGTAACTAATCTACTGCAGTCTACTAGATAGAACTAGTATGTATGTTGATTGTTTTTCAGATGTAACATATTTTTTTTATTTGAAAGAAGATAGATACTGTTAGCGTGATCTTATAGGTACTTAAAGAAAAAAATGCTTGCAATGAAGGTTAAATTACAATCTTAGTTTAGAAATATTTAAAAAAAAACTTAAAAACTGCTCAACTGATTAAGTTGAAAATAATTTTCGTAGAAAGTTTTTATTAAGTTTAACTTACGTGATTTTTTTCATAATTTTTAGACGTGCGATTCAAAAGTTAGAGGGGGGGACACATTATTTTGAACTTTCGGAGTGAATATCTCCGAAAATATTCACTTAATCAAAAAATGGTTTTAGAAAACCCCTATTTATTTTCAAATACCTATCCAATGATACCCCACACTATAGGGTAAGTCGAGAAAAAAAAAATCACCCCCACTTTAAGTCTATGGGAGGTACCATAAAAAAAATTTTTTTACCTTTTTTTATTTATGCACTTTGTCGGCGTGACTTATATATATATTCATGCCAAATTACAGCTTTCTAGTACTAACAGTCTCTGAGAATAGCCGCGGACAGACAGACGGACAGACATGGCGAAACTATAAGGGTTCCTAGTTGACTACGGAACCCTAAAAATACTAAAAGCAACGACTAAAAACAAAGTTGTTGATAGTTGTTCCAATTAAACTTTAAAATGCCACTATTGCTTATCAGTTACAGCGTAATAACAACTAGGAATGCTTGGCTTATGGCTTGTCCGGGTCAAAATCTTCCCACCCATCCAAATTTTCAATGGAGCTGGGACGACGTACTTTGCAAATTGACTTATTCTGAAATTTTAAGTTCCAGCTCAGGCCCAGACCATGCAAGGCTTCTCGCTGTAGGAAAAAAAATCTGGCGAATGGCTTCAATCCTTCTCTTAATACTGGCACCTTCTTGAAGCCTGAAACATTGCGAATTGCAGTTGGGCTGAGGTTGGGCGCTGCTTTGTGTTCACCGCTGCCCCTGTGGTGCCAATGTCGACCAAATGGGCCACCTTGGGCTTTCCTGCCAAAAAAGTGCTGGCCGTTTTTCCCAACACGCTGCGCTGAATGATATTATCCGCCGGTCTCTTGCCACCATAAACGTGCCGTCAATATTAGGACCAAATAGCATTGCGCGGGATGATGGCAAAAGGCCGGACGGAATGTCTCTGATTCCCTGAAGGATGGGTCGGGTTTTAGATTGGGACGCAACCTGCGTCGATAGCCCCTTCACACCAATAGCAAAAAAAGCTGGTGCAGCGGCTGAAGCGGCCGAGAGTAGGTATGAATTAAAATACCAGGGTCTCGCTTCAGCTTACAATTTTGTTGCTGTGGTTTTGAGACCCTGGGTTCTTGAGGTCCCGGCGCACACAACTTGATTAAAGAAGTGCAAAAGCGTCTGGTCGACACTACTGGAGACCAAAGGGCTGGCAGTTATCTCTCTAACTCTAACGAATCGCAATTGCCATTCAACGAGGGAATGCTGCCAGCCTTTTGGGTACGATGCCACGGGGGCCTTTTTTAGACTTGACTTAATATAGTAGTTTTTTAGTTAGATATTTAATTAAGCTTTATTGATTGTTATTTTTTCTTAATATTTGTATTCTTAGTTTCAATAAATAGTTTTAATTTGAGTTTTTTAGATCGTGTATGATCTTTGTAATGCATAATTATCAACACCATACTTTGTTTTTTCCCTCTGTAGTAAATTGTTTTCGTCTTCATCTACTCTTATTTTCAACTTATCACATAGCATTGCATAGACTTTGAAATTCAAGCTGAAATTCAAAGCACCTTGCAATTTCCATACCAGTTCCTAATGAAGTAACCTGACTCCATCGTCTTCTAAAGGTCATTAACCAACGAACAAAGATTCACTGAATCGTGAGAACAGTAACTTTCTGAGCGTTTAATTAATCAGTGATTTTAACCAGTTAAGTCTTAACCAATAGTTAACACGTGTGTAAATCAACAGTGCGCGTCAAATCGACGCGGGCGCAGCTATCTCTGAGAGTGCATCTGGCGTGGAGGGTCTGGTTACATTATCTATACGCTATTATTAATTACTGGGAACTGACATCGATTACGGAATGAATAGAACGCGTGCCATTTTATACCGTCTAAAAAAAGATGGTTCGTTAATGTTATGTTTTAGCGTCAATTTTTTACTCTGTCGTTTTTTAGGGGTTCGTACTCAAAGGGTAAAACGGAACCCTATTACTAGCACTCCGCTGTCCGTCCGTCTGTCTGTCTGTCCGTTTGTCACCAGACATCTCATGAACCGTAATAGTTAGACAGTTGAAATTTTCACAGATGATGTATTTCTGTTGCCGCTATAACAACAAATACTAAAAAACAGAATAAAATAAATATTTAAGGGGCTCCCATACAACAGACATGATTTTTATTGCCGTTTTTATAGATAATGGTACGGAACCCTTCGTGCGCGAGTCCGACTTGCACTTGACCGGTTACTGTAAATTATTTAGTATCAAGTTTTTCATAATGTTCAGATGAATTTTGTTTTCTCATACCAAAATTTATCTCACTTGTTTCTAAGTATATACGAGTTTCTGGCAACGTGAGGAGCATTTTTTCTATTCATTGCCTGTGCTGCCTAAAAGACTGTCTATTTTATTCCGTACGGTCATTTTGATCGCTTATTATTCCCTCTGCCCTTTATAAATTAACCTATGTAAGAAATGTTACTTGGATGATCACTTTGATCACTTCTTCTCTTTTCAATTTTATATATTTTACATCAGTATATTTACATGCACTATTTTATAGCCGGGCTACGAGTATATTGGCGCTAAAAGTCCATAACTCCTAGCACGAGCAATCACAAGCGGCAGCGGCCACGAAATGTACACGGATCCTCGTCTTCCTAGTTTACGACTAGTTTATTTGTATGAAACATTATCGTAGAGAAAGTGCTTTTGTAATTAACATTTAATGGCGTTCCATACTATCGAATAAAGTTATTACGCTATGGACAGACGTTTTTTTGTGTTGATGGGAAAACGGGACGCTGTATTTTTTTATTGTGATTGGATAGGTTAAAGTAGGGAGTAACAGACATCCAACACTAGCGTCTTGAGCGTCGGCGTCTGGCCAGCGCCCGCGCAGCGTCGACGTAATTCTAATCTCCGACTTTTGTTTTTATTTGTACGGTTTTCCCATTTCCATGGGAATACGCATCCATGTTGTACATTCAAGTTCATAAATACACTCACGGTCAAATAATTCGGCCCAACACAGTCCACTTTATATGGCGAATTACATATTATATATATATATTACAAACAACATAGTGCATTGTATTGTGTTCAGTTCATTAAGTAACAATATGACTGTATGACAAAATTGCGTTGGGGGTTTTTAAATTTTTTAATATTTTTATAATTAGTAATCTATTTTGCTTAGCTTGACAGTATATTTCGCGGAAGAATATTCCAAGCTTGACCATTTTGTGAAAAGAAATTTCATACATTAAAACTTTGTAACAAATGTAATTTTATAAGATAAATCCGCTGGGATAAGTCCGCCTTTGTACTTGTATTTTTTTTTTCTGTAACCTTTTTATTTTCCTTTTTGTACAATAAAGAGTATAAACAAACAAACAAACAATTTTATATTTAATGAGGTCATTTTTAAATACCCTGACACATGCCAAGTCCGGCCGTTTCTGAAACAGTATTTTTATTAAACTAACTTACTTAAATACTGTATTTTATAAGATGAATTTCAAAATATTCCTGAATACCGTTGAAATGCGGGGCTACTTTAGAAAACAGTTTTTTAACGCCGTGTCCTTATTTTTTTAGACCATCTGTGGCAGTGAAATATCTACCTTGATAAATCACCTAACTTTTTACGTCATTTGCTCAATCGAGCTATGAATATTTGCGTTTTTATAACCATTTGAAATCTATCAAAGTAGCCCCAAAATTTCCTAAAGTACCGGAAGTAAGTTTACCGGTAAGTACTGCACGCTTCTGTATATTTTATGGCAAAAGTTGATAAGGCTAGTGAAATTATGGCAAATGAACTATGGGAAACTAAAGCACTCGACGTAGCTCTTGTGGGAAGGCACCCTAAGGCCTGTCGCGGTCTCCTCTAAAGCACTCCAATTAATAGCCTGCTCCGAATACTCCGGTGCGACATTTCTTGCCTGTGTAGGGTTGCCATACGTCAGGATTTGCCCTGTCATGTCAGGATTTTTGACCCTTTGCCAGGATCGCGGCCGGACTTGGTCGGTGTCAGGGTTTTTAGAAATAATCTCATTAAATTAAAAAAAAGTTTTCTTTTAATTTTTATTTACAAAGTTTCTCTCGAAACAATTTAAAGTATGATAAATTACAGCTGAAAAGATATACTTAAATCTTTTTTTTCCTTAAAACTCTAGTTAAAATCTACTTTTGCTATTTGATTTCAATTATTAATCAAATTCCCCAATACAACAGGTACTAATCAAAAAAAGTTAAATGATAAATTAATTTGGTACCTATATAAACTTTTTTTACGTTACAAGAAATGTCTTTTAAGGTGATGTAAGAATTTTTATCAGGACATTTCATTTTTAGAATCTATGGCAAGGCAACCCTACTTGTGACCGTAACGGTACCCGCTCCTGATAAGTGCAGTGAAATCGTGGCCTTGGGAATTTTAATTATGTTTATCTTCACGGATTTATAAATGTCAGGAGTAGGTAACTAAAATTGTAAACAACGTCAGAGTTTTCCACAGTCTATAGTCTTTCTATAGTCGATTAAGTGCTTTACTATTTTTAATGACAGTCCCTATAGCTAAACCGTTTAGACGAGTCCTCAGGCAGGCAGGCACACGAGGCGCGCTCGCCGCCCGCACCTCTCCCGGTCCCCTTGGTCGTCATACCCCCAGCCCCTGTACCGCGCAGACGAGGACTCAGTTAAGCGATTTAGCTATACATCAGAATAAAAACACACATACATACATTGACTTGTAAGTGAAAATAGCCTGCCACACAACCTAACGGTGATAAAGGAAATTCTTGGTCGACTATACAATATATTCTTATCTTGTTAAGCTGCGTACGAACTGCGCGCGCATTACGCGTGCCTTACGCGAGCCCGGGTACGCGTACCCGGGTACGCGTGTCCTGGAACGCCATGTCAGTACTTGCAGCTACGCGTACAGTGTACGCGTACATAGCGTACGGACATGGCGTTCCAGGACACGCGTACCCGAGCTCGCGTAGGGTACGCGTAATGTGCGCGCAGTCCGTACGCAGCTTTAAAAATCCACGAATTCCACGATAGCTATAAATAAAAAAAAATAAAAACCCGCAACGCAATTAGATCACGCATATGTCTCAAAATCAAGTAAATGCCTATTATGCGTCTATGATCCCTTCCGCAGCTAACAAATATATATATATCATCATGGGACATTTCACACCAATCGACCTAGTCCTAAACTAAGCAAAGCTTGTACTATGGGTACTAGACGACGATAAACATACTTATATAGATAAATAAATACTTAAATACATAGAAAACATCCATAACTCAGGAACTAATATTCGTGCTCATCACACAAATAAATGCCCTTACCGGAATTCGAACCCAGGACCTCTTGCTTCGTAGGCAGGGTCACTACCAACTAAGCTAAAGCGGTCGTTACCAAAAGTAAAGAGCTGATAACTTTGAAACTACTCACTACAGTCTTAAGGGTAAAATAATATTATTTTCTGATAAGTATATGACCATGATATTGTTTACAGCCTTGTAATGAAGCAAGTGATGCCTGTGGTTTACGTGACTTGTCCAAAATTACTAAAATTTTCGCCTCATTACCCCATTTAAGGAAGACAAAGTAAGTTCCCACCGCGACCAACACGGGAGCCGCCGTTTCACACAATTAAGGGAATTCCATCGTCGAGAGCCACTTAATTTGTTGGCCCAAGAACTTAACTCGGGTGGGGTTGACAAAGGAACGAATCTTGCCGGTCGGCAGCCAGAGGTATCATTAGGTTAGGTTAGGAATGTGAATGTCAATCCATTTGAAAGATCAACATTTGACAATTCTGGAGATTCTCTTTGTTAGTTCTGGTACGCACAATGTGTTGTTGGATCGGTTCGGATTTAACACTATTTTTTGTTTGCAGTCGTTGATGTTCATTGGTATGGATTGGTATGGACAGATGTCTAGCTACTGCAAGCAAAATGGACAATTAAGGTGTCAAGACGATCTTTTCGTCGATGGTACCTACTTATTGTAACTTATTGATTAAGAAAAGACAAAATTGACATCTTTTAAACTTGAGCCATCTACACAAATCACCACTAACATTTGTTTACCGTCTTAGCCTAGATCATTTTCAACTTAACAATATGATAGTTTAACTGTTTCTACTTCTCTTTAACTCTCCCACCGCTAAACTACTGACATTGTCTTAACATCATTAAAAACACCGGTGTATTAAATATCTCCTCAAATGAACAAGGCGACTGGTACATAATTATTCCTTCAATGAGGGGCTACTAATTGAGACGCATCGGGCCGCCGGCGCCGCCAAACGATGTTATTATAACACAAAATGATGTTGTGTATCAGTATCATTGTATAATTAAATGCTCTTTTGTTTTTTATTGTGTATCTTTCTTGAGTAAAGTTTCCGCGTACGGTTCTTATTGACGCCGCGCATTAAAACTCGAAATTTAAATCACGGAACGATTGACGATTGATCTACTCCCAACTACAACTCTAACTCTCATCATCATCATCATCAGCCTATGTTCGTCTACTGCTGGACATAGGCCTCTCCCATGGCACGCCACTGAGCACGATCCTCGGCCACTCTCATCCAACTCTTGCCAGCCGCCTTGCGAAGATCATCGCTCCACCGAGTCTGAGGACTTCCCACGCTACGTTTGCCGATCTGTGGTCTCCACTCAAGAACTCGTCTACCCCAACGGTTATCGGTTCTTCGGGTTATATGGCCTGCCCATTGCCACTTCAGCACTCTAACTCTATAGTTTGCTTAATTTGGGACTAGATCAATATTGTTAATCGTCAAAAGCTGTCGAATGACTCTGCGCATTTGTCGTCAACGAAAACCTATCTTCTTCTTCTTCATACATCATATAGGTACTTGTCTACAAACTATGTTCTAGACAACGAAAAACAAAAACGAAAAAAAGTAGAACCTATTTTCTAGACAGCGAAAAAACTTACTTATACACCCTAAAAACGTTATATGAATCTGGGGTAGCTGAATTTAGAAGTGAAGAGTTGCCTACCATTAGGTTCTTTGCAGGTGTGTGCAGGTTTCCTTGCGATGTTTTCCTACACTAAAGTTCACGGGTTCCAACTTAATATTTCTAAAAATTGGATAACGCTACTTTATTAGATATGAGATTCGGGCAAACGGTATAGAACACTTAAAGTTAGTTTTCATCACACTTGCTCGTCAATGGTCTTATTCCATGCCTGTATACTAAATGACAATGGCCTAAATTGTTCTTTAGGGAGTTATGGATTTACGTACAGTTTTTCTACCCAAGGGAGTTCTAACTTTAGTTTTAAAATTTGCAAACAAGTCATTTCAGACTAAGGAGGTTTCAAGTCAGCCAACGTTTTTTTTATTATCTTTAAAACTTAGCTATAACCCAAATTTTACAACACAAAACTTATCTACGCTTCATGAAAATTCGTTATTTTTATATTTTAAATTTATATCAAATAGTTTTGCAATAATTTTAGTAAAAATATTTTTTAAACATGTTGGCAGAATCTGGCCTAAACTAAACACAGTTTACATTATCTATGGTAGATGACTTGAAAAAAGTGACAATCTATATTATCGGGTAGCTATTATTTTATTCAATTTAAGTGTTTTTTAGAGACAAAATAATTTTATTTTTGGATTTTTTTTTCTCGCATTGTGATGAAAATCATTGTGTGTATCACGGGCAGTAAGGGAATTACAAACTCGAGTCATTAAAAGCCCTCCGCCTTCGGCGTCGGGCTTCTAATAGACTCTCGTTAGTAATCCCCTACTTACGGCCCTAGATGCACAATGTACTATTGTGTATAGTAGGAATTTTATAAGCTGGGGGTTTAGGACTGTGAACTCATCTGGTAAAGATAGCATTGTTCTCGTTTGTTGAAGCCTACCGCTAATAACAAATCAGAACAAGTAACAAGTCTTCTCTAAGTTACAAGGTTGAAATTGCAAAAGCTTAACTCATTAAGAAAGGCCTTTCGTCTTTGATCAATTATAACTGAAGATACACATTGCCGAACAAAATCCCCTTCAAAAAATGTCCGAACTTTTTTATTTGTTTGCATAAGAATTAAAATCATCACCTACACAGAAATTTGAACCTAGTCTTTACTTCATTACAGTCGAATTTCGGTTGACACTTGACAGCTAAACTTGACAATTTCACGCAACGTACTGAGAAAAAAGAAGGCCACTTTTATCAAAGTGGCGCTCATTTGGCTCGGACATTTTCGGGCGCGCGACTGTGGATCTACAGTTATAATTGATCAAAGCCTTTCGTCATTGTAAGCGGTACTCAGGTGGATCGTCGGCGTTGTAGTGCGTCCATAATAGAAAAAACGAGAACAATGTTATCTTTACCAGATGAGGTCTGCAGTCCTAAGCCCCCAGCTTATAAAATTCCTACTATAACAAAGAAGTATATTTAAGAAGTCACTTGGTCACTCCTCATTAAGCTCGAACAAAGAAGAGACCAATGCGAATCAATCAGCTGTTCGAAACAAGGAGGTCCGACACACACGCTGTCTAAATAATAGCGGACTGGTCTCCCACAGATTGTAAGTGACAGCTAAAGCACTTGAATTGTTGCGGCCTATAAAATAGCCATTTTCTCAGATTGGCCTGCTCAAACAGTTTAACTAAAGACCCAATGAAATAAGAAAATAAAGAAAGTAAAGCATAATTTTTACAAATACAAAAAAAAACAGTTGGAAACATGGAAACCTAAAAAACCTTGCATTGTTAAAAATAGAGAATAGAAAAGAATAGTTGTTGTATGTATAGCTACTGTTTTAAATTTTCGTGATTTTCACTCATGATTATTATACTAAACGAGACTTATCATGATAACAATATGCAATACAATATGCTAACAATACAATCATGTATGTAAGAAAAAACATATGTGATTTTCCCACTAACGTCGATAAGCCAAAGGTTACTAGAAACACAGGGAAGCTTAAAGTTCCATCTTACAGACTGGCTAAAACTAAAAAGTCGTTTCTGGGAAGATTCATACGTTTTTATAATAAAATTCCGAAAACAATAACCGAACAAACTGATACAAAATTCAAATCCATTGTGAAGAAGACATTAATATCTAAGGCGTACTATAAAATTAATGACTATATCATGGACAGGGATGTTTGGAAATAATTCCGATCCGCATTGGCGATCCCTAGTCTCAAATAGCGTATCTACTGTGTTAAAAAAATTAATTGTATTAAATACTTTAGATGTATGTCATTTAATAACAATGTAGATCTGATTGGAAAAAATATACCTTGTTGAGTTTCTTGCCGGTTTCTTCTCAACAGGGTTTTTTCCGAACCGGTGGTAGATTTTTCGACGTTCATAGGAGCATCAATTTGATGCCTAAATTGAATAAAGAATTTTGACTTTGACTTTGACTTTGAATATTTACCTCGACATTTCGGCCACATTGCGGCAGCCGTGGTCACGAGTTGACTCAGTCAAGTAAATAGTCGAGGTAGATATCGTTTGCGTGCTAAGTCCCGTTTAGTATAGATAATTATGAGTGCAAAAGTTGTGGGCAACAGCATAAGCATAAGCTTTAGCAAAACGACATGTAATAAAAGATAAATATGAATAAATTCGTATGAGTAACGTAGCTTTTCCAAAAAAATTTTTTTTTCTACAATAAAGAGTTTTACATACATACATACATTTTTAATTTTCGTCTCTCCTGTGGACATAGCTAAAGTTAAGGGTCTATAGTACTCTATAAGCCAATATTTTTTAGTCAAGTCTACATCGGCATGTAGGACGCCTGGCCAAATTTCGACACATACAAATAAATCTTTAAGATTGCTGACTTAGGGACTGTTTCACCACTTTTTTTAAAGTTCGGATTAGCTTGATCATAACCTTATTTGTCACATGGAATAAAAATTTCTGTTTCACCAGTCTTGATAAGCGCTAAGTGACGGACAAACTATTTCTTAATTTGACCATCAGATCAGGTGGCATTTAGCATTTTTATCCGTCACATATCTTTTTAATTAGTTAGTTTATTTTTTTGTGGCCATGGTTGGAGAGCCCTTCAGCCGGTTTCAGAAAAATAAAGGTTTTTTATTTTTTAAAGAAAGAAGTCATGCTAAATTGCAAACGAGAATTTAAATATCAAGATTTGAATAAAAAATATAGGTACGCTTTTAGTATTTAAAAATAAATCCAAAATTTCGTAATATTTTTTAATTACAGGTTTTTTTTCAGTGGCACAATCGTTTGTTCTACCTGAACTTGTACATCGCCATTAAAGAAAAAGTTAATCTGTCAAAGGGTTTGGCGCCACTTTTCGATTCGTTTTACGTGATTTTATTTTTCTTTGTTATTGTTAACCAAAGTATCGTAAATAAATACTGTTTTTGGATTAATTATAATGTTACACATTTTGTTTATGCAAAAAAATAGATGTGTTTAAAAATAACATAGTTTACGATTTATTTTTCTTTAATAATGAGCGACTCTTTGAACGAAAATATGCAAACAGGAACCCGTGGTCGTGAAATGGGACGTTGCTATTCCGACTTTTTGTTAAACCGACGATTAGTTAAGTGGTACTTAGTTTGCACAGGGCCGGAGTGGTGAAACTGAAAAAAAACTGGCTGACAGATTTGTGCAGTACTTAGTTTATTCATTGGTTACGTAACCAGTAGTTTGACAATAAGGTGGTGAAACAGCCTCTAATTTTACTAACCCCCGACATAAAAAGAGGGGTGTTATAAGTTTGACCGCTATGTATGTGTGTGTGTGTGTGTCTGTCTGTGGCACCATACTCTAAAACTTGTGAACCGATTCGGATCCGGTTTTTTTTTATTTTAAAGCTGGTTTCTTGGCAATAGTTCTTAGACATGTTTCATCAAAATCAGTTCAGCCATTTCAAAGTTATAAGCTCTTTTGTGCGAAAGGGATCTTAGACGCATAATAGGCATTTAATTTATCTTCAAACATATTTGCGACCACAGAACAGAAATTTTTCTGTTCTGTGTTTGCGACCAAATTACGTTGGGGGTTTGTAAATTTTTAATTTATAGATATTGTCTTCAGGGGACACAGCTTTTGTTTCTTACGCTGTATATAACTAAATAATAGGGATGTTGACGCCATTAAAAATTATTCGAAGACACGACTCAAGTGAAAGAACAAGAGAACGCTTTATTTTAGCCCTGAAAATTAGATTGATTTTGGATTAACTGCAAAATTAGATTTTTGTTGCTATAAAACAAATAAATAGCTAGTTGACTGAGTTGGCGAACAAGTGACTGCCATTCAAACTCTATGGGAGAATTGTGTTTTGACAGCTCATAAAAAGTAAGTCAGTTGATCGGTGGTGTCAACATCCCTATTTTACCGGTTTGATTTTGATTGCGCCGCGTTTAATCAATCTGTGTAAGTTAGAAGCGATTATCTTGTAATAGTAATGGGAGTAATTATTTATACCGTCCTCTAATCTTGGGAGGATGCGCCGAGGATCGTTCCCGCTACCCACGCGCATGCACATAGTAAGTATTATTAGTAAACAATGGGAACAAATAAAATGACCACCAAAACACAGTACGAGTATACATTATGGTTTGGGTACTCTGCCTTTTCCCAACTATTATTATTTTTCCCAAATGATTCATTTGCCAACTGTTTCATTTGGCAACTGTTTATTTTTTCTGAAACTGTAAACTTTTCAGGATTGTTATAAAACCAACCTAACCTAACTTACACAAGTGAGTGACTAACACACACCAAGTGAGGAAACCTGACGAACCTGCAAAGAAATTCAATGGTGTATGTAAAGTTCCCAATCCGCACTACTTCCGCGTGGGAACTACAGCCCTCTCATTCTGAGAGCAGGCTTGTGTCCTGCAGTCGGATGTATACATAATATATAGGCTTCGGCGATGATAATAGGGACGTTGACGCCAATAAAAAATAATTCGATCGCACGACTCCAGTAAAAAAAAACGCTTTATTTTAGCCCTGAAAACCAGATTAATTTTGCTGCAAAACTAGATTTTTTGTTGCTTTAAAACAAAAAAAAAATTTGTTGATTGAGTTGGCGAACAAGTGATGTCATAAGTTGCTATTGCCATTCAAACTCTATGGGAGAAATTTATTGTGTTTTGACAGCTCATAAAAAGTACGTCAGTTGATTGGTGGTGTCAACATACCGGTTTCGGTTTCGGGCCTGTTTCGTAGTTCTCTGATGAGTTCTTATTAATTTACGTGTGAAAATTAATGAGACTGAATCGATGAAGCTTCGCCCCGCGGAGCTCCTATTCTTCTCTAGTTGCGCAACGGCACGCTACTAGTAGCCTGGGCTACAACTACTAAGCTACGGGTTTTTTTTAGCATAACACCTAAAATAAATAGGTAATTAAAAATCTAAAACAGCATAATACCTAAAACTATTAATTTTGATAAGCAGTCAACTCCCGTTATAATTGCTTCCCCCATCCAAACTAAATCGTATTCAGCAATCTTTATCCAACATAAATCTCCTGGTAACTATTATAATGCAACTTACGTACTATTAATACCGCCGAAAAAGGAGGTGCGCGGTAAAAAGCCCAGCCGTGGGAGCGTCCCATTAGGCTCATTAGGGCCCACCAAATAAGGCAGACGGGCTTAGGGATGCCCATCCATCCTTATATCGATTCAAGTGGGTATTAATAGTCATAATACACAATGATTTTCTTAACCTTCCACAGACCGCAGCGCGGAGTGTGCGCGCGACGCTGACGGAGTGTGCCCAGCGCGTTGTATAGTACTGAATCATATACGCTGTACCGCACGGCCAGTGTGTGTCACCGTATATGATTAAGTGTTATACAACGCGATGAGGTCTGTGGAAGGCTTAAGTCCGCCTTACACTCTGACTTCAAAATTCGAACTTCGTATCGTCCTTCACGCTAGTAGTATTGAGGATAGTGTTAAATGTGTAGGGGAAGGCGATAATTAAACGTCTTCTTGGTGTAAAAGATCTTATACTTTCCTCTATAAGTTTGTATGTGAGTTTACAAGAAAATTTAACTATATAATAAGCTGACTTTCACGGAGCGTGCGTGCGGCTTGGTCAGTTGGTAGCTTTAGAAATAGAGCGAGAGGTACAGAGCGATAGCGAGAGGCTGGTAGATTGCGTTCGGGAATAATAGAGTTAAGGCGCGCTACAAATGTAGTTTTTAAGTATTATGTACACTTATAGGGCATCATTGACTGACATATGTTTACCTACAATTACCTATTTGAAATTTAAATGACTTCACAATGAAATAAGATAAATACAACCTAAGGGTCTTCAAGGCTAGAGTGAATAGGCTGTTACTGAACCAGCGAGATATACCTTTGTCCTCATCTGCACAAGAAAAAAAAACAAAAAGAATTAAACATAAAAATTTCGTTTGACCAAAATTAATTATGTACTTTGCTTGATGAGACAAAATAAAATGATGATAGAGACAGTTCCTATCGATCAAGACGTGTCGTAATTGATTTCAGTTCGTTCAACATCGATTTGTCAGCATTAATCGATAGTCAAATCGCCATCCCTAGCTCGTCGAGTTCGAGCGGGAATGTAACCCAACGTTATGTGTCCCTTGGTATGTTTGAGCTTAATATGTTGTTGAGCTTAAGGCAAGTATAAATATTTTGAGCTTTTTTTGGATAAGGTTAACTTCAAGAATGTTACTCGTGTTTGGGAACCAACTTGGGACGAGCGGAACGAGGTGATGCGACAAGAGAAATTAAAATATTTTCTTTCCAACAGACCATTAAAACAATATTGAATGTAAAATTGTTCCTTGAACACTAAAATCTGGCAGTTTTCAAGTCTAGGGTGAATGAGGATTTACCAGGCAAGCGTGTTGCATCGTAGAGCTCATCTTCGCTTTCTATCAGTCGTGATTGTGGTCAAATGCAATACACAACACTGCTGTTGCTGCTGACCCGTGGCAGTGCGCGTTTGGTAGCCGCCGTGACGTGTGACTCCGGGAAGAAGGGCTACGGATTAGCCCGAAACATGTCGAGTTAAACTCGTTTTAAGACGTGAGTGATTCGTTTATTTTAACTATCAGTTAGATGACACATGCTCTAGGATTATTTACGGCTGTAATAAAATTATTGTTCTAGACTCCTTTTGATGCTATTTCTCAGTAGGTAGTCCATGACTAATGTAACACATCCCTGTAGCAGGGATCAAGTTATCCGTGCATCTAATTTGAGACGCATACGCAGCGCTCAGAGCACTAAAGCAACCGGAGATGCTAAAGATCCTGCTAGATTTTTTTTAATAGCCTTTGTCAGTGTCGCACTGCTGGGCCAAGGTGTCTCCCCTGGACTTCCAACTTCAAACCTGGATTTGTGTTTGAACAGTCGCTCAAGAACGTGTCTAGGGCATCCATACATGATCTAACCTGTGCTTTGTATAAAGTCAAGAGTTTGCCAAGAAGGCCTTCGTGCCAGATCCTATCGAACGCCTTGGAAATGTCAAGAGACACAGCAAGAGCCTCACCATGTTTCTCAACAGCCTCGCCCCAAAGGTGAGTGGCATATACCGGGAGGTCTCCAGTAGATCGATTTCGACGAAACCCGTATTGTCGGTCACTGAGGAGATCGTTACCTTCAAGGTATACCAGGAGTTTGGCGTTCAATACACGCTCCATAACCTTGCACAGTATGGAGGTGATTGCAATAGGTCGATAGTTTGACGGGTCAGCACGACTGCCCTTTTTTGGTACAGGCTGCACATTGGCAATCTTAAACGACACCGGGACTTGGCCCATCCTGAGAGAAAGCCTGAACAGACGCGTCAAAATAGGAGACAGTTCCGGAGCACATACACTTGTTTTGTACAGACATTATTGATGCGCACGACGCCTCCTGTTCATTTAATGCTCAGGCGCAGGGTGATGGATTGAGCGGGACAATGCGCGTCGACTTTATGAGCGAGACGAGAGATCTCATTACGATGTGCGGTCAGCACACGCAGGGTACAATGGGGATAGAGGATGGTGCGTGACTGTACATTGGTTACAGGAACTATATTAAATCCTATAGCATAGGATCTGAGTATACAACGACCTTCACCGATCTGGTTAATGGGTAAAAACCGGCCAAGTGCGAGTCGGACTCGCGCACGAAGGTTTCCGTGCCATTATCTATAAAACGGTAAAAAAATCACGTTTGTTGTTTGGGAGCCCCCCCTTAAAAATTTTTTGTATTTTAATTTAATTATTTATTTTTAGAGTAAATATACAGGGTTATTTTTAATTCACTGACATCCTCTTAACCCTGAATTCCTATCACTCAAACAAATGTTTTTTGTTTTACGACTTTTTAAAATTAAACACTTTTTTTCCCATACAAATACACAGAGTATCGTAAAAATAAGAGGCAGAGTCAAATTTTCAAAACGTTATTACACCAAAAATATTAAGTTATGACACGGCTTTTGTCATAACTTAATATTTTTGGTGTAATAATGTTTAGAAACATTTGTTTAAGTGGTAGGAGTTTAGGGTTAAAAGGATGCTAGTGAATTACAAATAACCCTGTATAACTAAATATTCTGTGAATATTTCAAACGTCTACCTGTTGCCGTTATCAATATCGAGCAAAAACGAGCAAAAAAATCACGTTTGTTGTATGGGAGCCCCCTTAAATATTTATTTTATTCTGTTTTTTAGTATTTTTTGTTATAGCGGCAACCGAAATACATCAGGATTCGGGTTGTGGAGACGGTCGAAAGCGGTCGCGTCGCAAAGTAGGCTCTTCCCGTATTCACGATCCCTTTTACAAAAAAAAAGTTAAACAAAGAGGCTCGTCCGTCGCAGCTAGCCAGCTTTGCCCAACAACGAGCGTGGGTGATTAGGCGAGTCTCCTAAAGTTGCGTGCAGTGAAGTAATAGTGTTTGGTGATAGACAGTGGGCCTAAGTGCAGCTAGTGCAAATACAAGCGGCGACCGGAAGGTGCCAGGGACTTCGCTACCGTCAGGCGGACGCACAGCCTACTGTCTAGTCTAGACTAAGCAGAGAAAGGAGCTACGAAATCCCGCGGTGAGCTCGTTCCAAACTGTACTAGTGTTTAATTAACTGTAAAAGCATAGGTAGACGTTAAATTACAGGGGTCACGGCTAACTTACGAAAACATAATAGGGCATAGGTATAACATAAGTGCCCCCGGTTGACGTAACTCGAGTTTTAAAGAATTGCATCAATTTAATAAGCAGTAAATAATTGTATTACTTTACTACTAATTTACATAAGATAAGGCACATTTTAATAACCTGTAAATACTCTGGTAAGGTACGACGGTGAGCACGCCGGAATACCATATCAGCCAAGCTACTTCATACACGGTACATACTTACGATTCCCGCCTTTTTGGCCTGCTCCCGACAAAATATTATATAAAAAAAAAATCTTCGCAGTCAAACGTAGACCAAGATCGAAAACTCCAAACAGGAAACAAATATAAAAACTAACGAACCAAACTTTCTAAAAACGCATAAACACGTGTAACGCCTTTGTCCTAGCAAGAGCGCCTCGGTACGGCCACATCTGTCATAAGGCTAGCAAAAGTTACATCGCGAACAAAAAAAAAAAAGGACCCTGTCTTAAACTGCAAGTAGGTACCTCTTCAAAGCGTTACTTGCCATTCCGTCCAATTTATAAAAACTACTAAATTTATCGTTTTTACGCGATATCACAATAAACTACATAGCTTTGCCTCTTCAAAACCCTTCCTGACATAGACATTAGGTAGGTACCGGTGGTCAATCTTGCATTGCCCACCCCCTAGTTTTATAAGCTTTTTCCACAGCAATAAAGCTATCCACCATGCAGAGAACCTTTACCACGAGAAACGGGGAAGCGAACGTGATTACAATACCAAAAGACGGTAATTGCTTATACAGGGCCATCGCAAATCGTTATAGTGAAATATTTGGCAACATATTCGACCATAGAGCGGTCAGGCGCGACCTTGCTAAGTACGTAGATGACAACCAGGACCAGATAAATATGTGTGCAGCCATCCTTAGCAACCTTGAACCGAACCGCCAAAGCCCCAGCGATATAAAACAATACATCGAAGCGCAGTACATTGATGGCACATGGGGCGGTGCAGATGTAATTCTAGCGGCAGCCGAATATTATGGCATGAGCATAACAGTTCACCACGTTAACGCGACCAACAACCATATAACGGCACATACGTTCTCACCAAATAGATTAGAACATGCCGTAGCTAAAATCAATCTACTTTTTAAAAATCAACACTATGACGCACTCGATATATCACGCCTGTGTGTGGATGATAACAACAGACTACCCCAAGAATTGCTGATACCGAGCTATGGACAAATAAATTCGCATCTGACAAGCACACCTACAGCCACCATTCAAACACAGTCGACTCAAACAATCCATAGCTCAATCAACAGCTGGCATGAAGTCGATGCTACTGGCCGACGCTTAATACGACCAAGTCCCACCGTGGTCCCTGAAAACGCCATACCATGCAGCGTGATCGCGATTGCTACATGGAATGTAAGAGGCTGCGCATCCGTGAGAGATAGAAACCGCATCGACCAGGAGCTAGCAGCACGAAATATAACATTGGCCGGCATCCAAGAAACACATCTTACAAATGGAGACTACACATCCAATGAATATCATTGGTTACTACACGGAGGGCAAAAAGCCCGAGAAAGAAGGGGAGTAGCCCTACTTATTAACAAACACTTGAAATATGAAATCGTCAATAAATACACGAAATACCCAAATATTATCGCGGCTCACCTCAAAGTACATTTAGCAAACAGAAAATTGCCGATTGAGCTATTTGTGATTAACACACACGTGCCGGCGGGGGCTACCACGTGCCTAGCCAGTATCGGTACACTACTACGACAAGCACCACGAAATGCATTTCCTATCATACTTGGTGATTTTAATGCACACCTTGGAATAAAAGACATAAACAACATGAGTTCGCACGTGTCTAAGAAAAATCTTTACCATCAAGAGTCAAATGTAAACGGCAATCTTTTAGCCAGTTTTGTTCAACAACACGATCTTAAAGTTAACAACACGTGGGGCCGCCCCTCGTGCAAAATAACGTGGGTATCGGGGAACAAAAGATCACAAATCGACCATATTTTGACCAGTCGCCGTCGACCGTTACTTTTTCAAGCCATAAAGGGTGAGTGGACCGACTTAGTAAACTCAGATCATAAATTAATATGGGGATCTATTTGGCCCTCTAGCTTTGAGAAGGCTAATATCAGCCAGCACTCACGCGTAAAAAGTAAGCCGACACCCATTCCATTTCATTACAAAACACTTGATTTGAAAGCATTGCGTATCACGGAAGTGCGAAACGCTTTCCAACAAGAAGTGAAAGACTGCCTTCATATACAATTGGATAATATCAGACAAGATACTCAACGAACCAACAAGAACCCCACCTGGAAGGAGCTAAATGAAATTCTTATAAGGGCCGCGAAAAAAAGGATCCCGGCAATTTCGAACATAAATACTACGGAAAGTAGACGAGCTCTAGCATGTTTAAAAACAGCCCTCTTTCAAAAAAACAAGTCGCCCAGTGACCCACACGCTAGCAATAGGGTAAAAGAGGCTAGAAAAAAGCTGCAAGAAGTCCGAGCCAATGACTTCAATCAACTCTGCACGACCTTCTTCAAAGGCCTTAGCAAAGCACACAGATCTCAAAGAATGAAACTGACGTACAAATTTTTACGCGGATACAAAAAAACAGCCCGCCAACAGACAACGCGGAGGTAGCTTTATACCCATGTCGAGCTGGATCGCGGAGCTGAAGAAAAGCGAAGGCCCCCTTATTTGCACCATCAATAACGAGGAAATTGGAAGGAGTGTTGGAGAAGGCCCACAAGTAGAGGATATTAGTAAGATCATTGCTAAAATGAGGAACGGTACGGTACCGGGCACAGACCAAATCTCACCAGAACTATACAAAGCAGCGCCGCTTGAACTTATAACCCAGATCACGAACGTCATGCGCGAAGCGTGGAGTAACAATATAGTGCCAGACGATTGGCTTATAACAAAACAAGTACCCATCCCTAAAAAGGCATGCCCAAGGTCAATTGCCGATTATAGAAGAATCTCCATTTGCAATGTGGGCTACAGAATTTATGCCAATTATCTCCTTGAAAGATTAGATGCAGAAATAGAAGCCCTAGGTAACTACCAAGCAGCATTCCTAAAAAACAGGTCTACAGATGATCACATCTTTACTTTACGAAGAGTGCTAGACAGTAATTGGAGAGCGGGAAGAAAACTATATGTCGCGGCTTTAGATATCGAAAAGGCATTCGATAATGTAGATCTCAACGCCCTCAAAGACATTCTAACCACGCGATCGAACGTTCACTTGACCAACAGAATAATCGCAGCTTGCATGAAGGAACGAACTTTTATAACATGGTTCGGCCAGAATTCGGAAATTATCAACAAGTGCAAAGGGGTAAAGCAAGGCTGTCCACTGTCACCAAGACTCTTTACCGTCCTAATGGATGACGTACTCCGAACATTAGAAGATGAAGATGAAGCAGTGAATCTGGACCAGGATGAGGAAATTAATCTTCCGATGATCCTATCATTTGCAGATGACCTCATAATCATAAGTGAATGCTTTGAAACACTAGACCGTATTGTAACACAACTGAAGGTCCTCTTTCGCACAGTGGGCCTCGAGGTCAACGGCAAGAAGACGAAACTTCTAATAAGGGACCCAGTCAATCCTGTAGCGATAACGCAACTTCCTATGTGCCTCGGAGGCATTCAAATCGAACCCGTGCCTGAGCTCAAATATCTTGGTACAGTCATAACCGCAACACACAACAGAAAAGCCTCCATCAAAACCCGCTGCGGGAAGGCAATCCGCAACTCTAAGCTTATAACACGATTCATCAATGAGCACAAGATAGAGTGGAAAATAGCCAGGTTAATGTACAAGATGGTCATATCTCCAACAATGACATACGGTCTCAATGTGACATCACTTACAAAAGCTAATAGATCACGACTCCGAAAGTACGAACGCTACATCTTAAAGGACATGCTTCAGGTAGCCAAAGATCCCCCTAATCAGAAAATCCATAGAATACTAGAAGGGAAAACGATCACAAAAATAATAAAAGTCCGCAGAAGCTCGTACTACGGGCACATCATTAGACGACAAGTACCACACCTCCTTCAAGCGGCAATAGCCTATACGGAACCAAGGAAAAAATAGGCCGGCCGATTTACACATGGGAAGATTCGCTGACACACGACGTATATAACTACTCGGGAAAAAACTTAGAGTCCTGGAAATCAATAGCCGTGGATCGCAAACAAATTAAAAAAGAAGCGGAATATATGTACAAAAATCCGGAAACAGACACCGAATCAGAACCCGAGGCCGAGGAGGCGAATGAAAATCCAAACCCACGGTCCACGATTGAAGACGCATCCACAAATTAGCAGTCATATCTCCTGCCTGTATCTATAACACGCCAAGTATAGTATCTATCTTCCTCATGTTGGATTTACGATGCCAGAATTCGGTTCGACTCTATCCTCCCACTCCTCATCCTGACTGCACACGCCCTACAGTCCCGTCCTATCACTTTGGCTCTCTGGTGCCTCGGGCAGGAGTGTCGGCTGAATCTTTAGCGAATCAGATAGCGCCCTTAAGTTTTAGGTTCACCCGGGTATATACGACGTCGCAATACGGGCAGCTACAGGCCAGTGGTTGTTAAGGCCCCACTATACGCCACAAACCAGCGGCCGGTACTGTGACGGCGTATCCGCCCGAGCCTACCTTATGGCTTTCGGCGCCCCTGGGCCTCTGATGTTCAACGCCTCCGCGTCCTTGCAGCTGAACAGCTGGTCAGATGAGTCACGATAACGATAACGATAACGATAGCGGCAACCGAAATACATCATCTGTGAAAATTTCAACTGTTTAGCTATCACGGTTCCTGAGATACAGCTTGGTGACAGACGGACGGACAGCGAAGTCTCAGTAAGAGGGTCCCGTTTTTATCCTTTCGGTACGGAACCCTAAAAAGTAACTTATATTAAATTAAATATGTTACTTAATAAATATATTGCAGTTGGGTTGACTAAAAAAATTCATGTACAGTCAGCGTCAGAAGCGGATGAACAGTTGTGCAGCTCAAATTTATGTACACACGACTCTATTGGTAAGGTAATAAGGGGGCATGTAGGTCATTTTGAGCTCCACCGCCGCTCGTCCACTTTTGTTACTGACTGTACGACTCCGACTCGCATTTGATTGTTTTTTTTTAACTTTAGACAAAACACGCTTATCTAAATTAGATATCTTCTATTTTAATGTGTGCTTCCGGCTAGCTTTTCATTGTAGGCTATCATACAACAATCACTAACGCCTACTAGATCTTCCACGTTTGGCAGACCTAGGGAAACACTTTCCGAGCTATCTCTAAGTCAATCGGATAGTTTTACATGACTTTACTAACTTAGTATTAAGGACCTACCGAGGATTTCGCGCTAATCAAATTTGGGTGGGCGATTTCGGGCGTGGGGGAGGCACGATGGCTCAAGATAGCTTGGTTGGACTGTGCGTGTTTTTGGGTATTTTCATCTTATTACTAAAACAAATACATATTTTAAAAATGTAGCAACACTACGCCCTAGAAAACATCTTGTTTTATTAACATTCAAAAAGTCATGACCTACCGTGCAGTATTAGCGTCGTACTACGAATTTATTTTATTTTTTAGAGACGACTTTGGATTTTTTTTCTATCGAGCGAACTATAAGTAATCGTGTTTCAATAAACACTTGTCATTAGAGTGAATCCTCAAATATCTTACACATGAATTTCAAGACTATAGCTTTACTTGTAATGATACAGCACGAGATTACCTAAATGAATGCAATAAATGCGCCAAAAACACGGTAGGCCCTTAAGGTAGTGTATAGACCTGTTTGTAACTTTAGCCGTATCGATATCATCGTAGTCGTCTGTGCGTCTAACGCCGACATAGAGCGTTTGAAAATGTCGTCTTACCTACAATGCCTTGTTGTTTCGCGTGTTCGTGCGAATGCGAATACTCAGCTAGGTATATAGGTAACGTCACCAGAGTTGAGGCCACGCACACAACCTCATCTCATGTAATGACAGACGAATGATTGACGTTAAACGTCAACACAACGTCAAAATCCCGCTGTCATTACATGAGATGTGGTTGTGTGCGTGGCCTCAACTCTGGTGGCGTTACCTATACAGTCAACCAATTTGATTCCTAGGCCACTATAGAACCATGTCATAATGAATGAATTTGTTTATTTTCTAAGACAGTGATTATGCCATGAAGACATCTCGATTTTTGCGGACACGTATTGTGTCAACGACAATGAATAGGAAAGAAGTTTGCTTGTATATTAATATAAATAACTTGATTTGTCACTGTCCGTCTGTCAAAACTTCTTTTCCTCCTCATGTCATGGAGCGGAAACGTTTATAAACTCTTTACGTTTATTGCTGTGATCGAAAAGTTGATAATCCTTTGACTTGTACTGACGTTGTCATTATCTAGTAGTAAATGCGACAAGATTCTTAAGCGGCCTAGGTATCAAACTGTTTGACTGTACATGTAATATTGTAATTGTACTAGCATGGTCGTGTTAAATTTGTCTTATGTTATCTATCTGTATGTATAGTATTCCGCGCGGGCAGATCGCATCGCTTTGATCCACCGCTGCGCGTGCGCACGCATGCCCAACAATAACTATTAGCGGGGAAAGGTTTCTGTGGAATTATACTACTATAGAAGCCGTGGTGGCCTGGCGGTTTGACCTACGGCCTCTGTAGCAGGATCTTGGGTTCGAATCCGGATCTCGCCACCTCTGACTTTCACTGAATTTACGTACGAAATTACATTTGAAATTTACCATTGAGCTTTACCGTGAAGACAAATTTTGAGAGGAAATCAGCACGCACCTGCGAAGAAATTCAATGGTGTGTGTGAAGTTCCCAATCCGCATTGAGCCCGCGTGGGAACTATATGGCCCAAGCCCTCTCATTCTGAGGCCTGTGCCCTGCAGTGGGACGTATAATTAGGCTGGGATGTATGGCGCAAGCGAAACTCTGCCGCTCACAACTCACAAAATTACGCTCGTGTGGCCTCACCCTTAATGCCTTGCTGTATAATGATAAAGCAAAGCTTTAGTTCTGAAATTCATGTGTAAGATATTTGAGGATTCACTCTAGTGACCAGTGTTTTAGGAAACATGATTACTTGTGGTTTGTTCGATAGAAACAAATCCAAAGTCGTCTCTAAAAAATAAAATTAAACTGACCAACCTATCTTGAGCCGTCGTGCTTTCCCCTTGTTCGTATAGTTAGTTGCGTTAGTTCTCCTTCGGCCATCGGACGGGGAACTTGTGTTGCTTGTGTTCACGCACGGCTTTGATTCTAGTCGCTCTCAAGCACACATACACGAGTGCATATAATACCTAAATTCGATTAGCGCAAGAAGCTCAGTGCGGCCATAAACCTCTGGCTTCATAGCGAGGGCCACTAACCACTAATAAGCTATTGAGTTGTCATAATATCTCAATGCATAGTTCCATGATGGTATTAGTATATCCACGAAACCCTACAGAGCCTGTGTCACTCACACTATCAGGGTATCCTTGAAGCCAGAGGCGGGAGGTCAAAGCCCAGACCACACGCAGGCGGGGCCAGCAGACTAACTGTCGCCTGCGGCTGCGCCCGCACATGTTCCCCTGGTAGATTACATCTCAGTCCGTGTTCATGTTGATTGAAGTCAGTATAACGCAACATCAATGAATGACGCAATATCACATTTTTACTAATTTATATCACACTACCCTTCCGTCGGCAAAAGTATTTTCCCGCGGTAAAAAGTAGCCTATGTCACTCAGTGATAATGTAGCTTTCTAACGGTAAAAGAATTTTTGAAATCGGTCCAGTAGTTTTTAAGTTTATTTGTTACATACAAAAATACAAATCTTTCCTCTTTATAATATTAGTGTAGATTTTTAAACAAGCTAAATTAGGCTATAACAATTAGCACTTATGAAAGTCGAAGAATCTACCACCGGTCCCGAAAAACCCTATTGAGAAGAATCTGGCAAGAAACTCAACAAGTAATTTTTTACCAAAAGATGTTATTTTATTAAACTATAGGTACATCAAAAATGCTTCACTCGACTTTTTTAACACAGTAGATATATAGGTAGATACGCTGTTTGAAACCAGAGGCCGTATTGTGTAATGCTTCTGACACTTCACCATCTCTTTCTGTCATCATCTTATACCGTTTGACAGAAAGAAATATTGATTGCGAAGGCAAGTGTCAAAAACGTTAGACAATAAGCCTGCAGGGATCGCCGATGCGGATCAGAATTATTTCCAAACATCTTTGCCCCTGATATTATCATTAATTTTAGAGTCATCATCATCATGGACTGTAGTTCCCACGCGTGCCCAGTGTGGATCGGGAACTATACACACCATTGAATTTCTTTGCAGGCGTGTGCAGATTACTTCACGACGTTCTTCACCGTAAAGCTCATGATTTATTTCAAATGTAATTTCGCACGTAAATTGACAACATTTCATATTTCTAAGACTATAATTTGATTCGTTCTGTGTATTCTGTTTGGAAAGAGAAAGACGCTGATAGTTTTAAATTTTCACTAGGATTATTAATTAATTTGTTACAATTTTTTAAAGATGTGCTTATTCTAAAAGAGCGCAACGATAGAATAGATCCATTACTTTTGTCTAGTCTCTATTAAAAAAAAGTGATGACGTAAATTTGACGTTAAGGTTGTTATCTAATTTAAAATTATGACAGCTCTTTTTTCTAGTGAAAAGGGTAAAGGAAACATATCTATTCTGTGGATGTATTTGTAAGTACATATATGTTTTTAAATTTGTTGTATTTTTTTAAATATGGAGAAATAAATTATAATAAATATTTTTCCGTGTTCAGGAGGCGAAACTCTTTCGATTCCTGCAGTAATTTTCAGGTGTTAAAAAATGAAAGGTTGTCAATTCTGAAAAACTCAGAGGAACCCACGACCCTTTGCTTTGAGAGGCCATAGGTCAACCCACTAGGCTGCCACGTTAATTCCTTCGCTAATTTCTTCCTCGCACAGATGCCGTTGGACATTCCAGCTAAGTAATTCTGCTACTCTAGGGCTGTGACGCACGGTTGTGCTCATGCAGATTTTTTCTGTATCAGACTTGCTGATACTGATGCGAATGCTGATTCTAAAGATCAATATCAGTTGATAATTACATCAATACATTTCCATCAAAAACATCACATTGATGTAAACAACTAATTAATAAAAACATATGTTAATATGATGCAGTAATACTGACTTCACAACTCCATAATCCATAACGATTTTAAAAGACCTATCCAACGATACCTATAAGATAATTGCTACAACATATATATCCATGCTTTATTACAGCTTTCTACTATTCATCATCAGCATTATCAGCCTATTCTCGTCCACTGATCACGATCCTAGACCACTCTCATCCAACTCTTGCCAGCCGCCTTGCGAAGATCATCGCTCCACCGAGTCTGAGGACGTCCCACGCTAAGTACGTTTGCCGATCCGTGGTCTCCACTCAAGAACTCGTCTACCCCAACGGTTATCGGTACTTTGGGTTATATAACCTTAACCGGCCCATTGCCATTTCAGCGTGCTAATGCAGTAAAAAAATATGCGGTATAAAATTGGGCCCCACTTAGCATTATGTGGCGGCAAGAAGCAACTCTGATTTTCAGTGTTATTAAAAACAATGCTGATAACCCGCGGATTCTGATACTGACATTCGCTACAACCCTATCTCTAAGTAAGTATTTACTACATACCACAGTAATGGGACAATTACAAAATCAACCACTGAACTACTAAATACAGCGCTGATATTAATCCGTGGATTCTGATACCGACATTCGCTACAACCCTGTCTTAAGTAAGTATCTAGTTACTACACTTACCACAGTAATGGGACGTTAACAAATTCAACCACTCAACTACTAAAAACTGTACTGATAATCTGCGGATTCTGACACTAAAATTCGTTACAACCCTGTCTCTAAGTACTACACTAACCATAGAATGGGAAATTAACAAAAGCAACCACTCAACTACGAATTGAGGAAGTGCTAGAGTAAACATGCCCACTTATTTTAGAATAAGGAAGGATTCTGTTTGTAAGGATAAACTTGCTTGGGTAAATATTTTGGTAAAGGGATTAGGGAATTGATAGTTCACGGAACAGTTTGATGTATTACTAAGGATAAGGAAGATGGAAGTAAGGTTAAGAGTCTTAAGCCTCTGAGATGTTTGGTGGTATTACCATGAACAGTACAGTAACGAATCTAGACACGCGGCAGCGAGTCAAGCCAAGTTCATAGAAGTTATAGCAACAGTTATGAGTTTCATTGCTATGGAGCCTTGCAAAAAAGCGCGCGAATCAATCCATTAGTTTTCATTTCTTTTAAGGTTTTTGGGAAAAAAGAAACAAAGAAAATTATTTATTTATAACAACAGGCTAAAAGTAAAAGCACAAACATAGACGATGATGCTGTTACAAAATGGTCCCGGCTCAGCGTGTCGCTGATTAAAAAGTGTAGTAGTAGTTAGTAGTGGTTTTACCTAAATTGTTGTTAATTAGGTACTTCTTTATCCTTCCGTCTATCAATACGCTTTTTCACAGGAATGCGTAGAGACGCTAACTTATCAAGTTAAATTAAGTTGAATGCTCAAGTATGCAATCTCTTGAAACTTTGAAAAACAAAGTCTTTACTTTAAGTACCATTCCGTACCATATTGTGATCAAAAGATACAACCATTTAAAAGTGTATTTTCAGATAAGGTTGTCCCAAAACTTGACGATAACCTGGTACCAGGCGAAAGGACAAGTTATACCAGTTCTGAAAAAGTAACAAATAAATTCATGCCACAATTTCCCAATCCGCACTGGGAAGTTCCCAATCCGCACTGGGCCCGCGTGGGAACTACGGCCCAAGCCCTCTCATTCTGAGAGGAAACCTGTGCCCTGCAGTGGGACGTATATAGGCTGGGATGATTATGAGATAATGACATAGAGTTATAAAACATGGCATTTTTAATATTAGATATTTTCGAAAATAATTATTTTCTTGTTTAACTTAAAAAGTGACATGGATTTTTTTCCTTTTTTTACACATTACAAGTAAAGGAAGAAGTCCGAAAATCACCGACCCGCAAAGAACAGAAGCCCATTTTTTGCTTGTTATTAAAGTACGTAACTTCAGTATGCGGCTCCATCGCACTTGCCCAGTTTTTGTAACTTTTGACATAGCAGGCGATATTTCTGAAGCAAACTTTAAATAGGAATGTGTCAACAAATTATCTATTCTGAGAAAGATTGAGACCCGCCTTTGTCGCTCAGCGTGTTAAAAGATTTAGCGAGTGCAGTAACTCCTTGAACTATGAAAGGGGAAACAAATGGCCCGCCACATTTGTAGGTTCTTTATTATTATTATGTTCTAAGCCGGAGTCAGCCTCCGCGTAACCATAGACAAAAGCTTGAAAAACATTGCATTTACGTCATGTTAGTCTACTTTTGCAGTGAAATTCTGAAGAAAACCGTGAAAAATTCAAATTCAAATGATATTTATTTCGATCAAGACAGGATTATACAGGGTTATTTGTAATTCACTGACATCCTCTTAACCCTGAATTTCTATCACTCAAACAAATGTTTTATGTTTTACGACTTTTTAAAATGAAGTACTTTTTTTCCCATACAAATACACAGAGTATCGTAAAAATAAGAGGAAATCTCAAATTTTCAAACCGTTATTACACCAAAAATATTAAGTTATGACATAAGCCGTAAAACAAAAAACGTTTGTTTAAGTGGTTGGAGTTTAGGGTTAAAAGGATGCTAGTGAATTACAAATAACCCTGTAGTGTTAGTTACTTATAATTAATTCTAGTGTTAGAGATACTACACATTAACCAGCACCTGAATTTTAACATACCGCAATGATTCACGTACTGATGGTCGATCCTCTGCGCGAATGTAGGTACAAAATTTTTTAAAAAACCGGATAAGTGCGAGTCGGACTCGCGCACGAAGGGTTCCGTACCATTATCTATAAAAACGGCAAAACAATTACGTTTTTTGTATGGGAACCCCCCCTTACTAAATATATGTTGTATTTTAACTCAATTATTTATTTTTAAAGTGAATATAATGTTACTATGTAAATAGTCTGTGAATGTTTCAAGCGTCTACCTGTTGCCGTTATCAATATCGAGCAAAAACGAGCAAAAAAATCACGTTTGTTGTATGGGAGCCCCCTTAAATATTTATTTTATTCCACTTTTTAGTATTTTTTGTTATAGCGGCAAACGAAGTGATGTGATGTACATCATCTGTGAAAATTTCAACTGTGTAGCTATCACACGTGTTGCGGGGGTGGGGGTGCGGTCTGCGGGGGGGGGGGGGGGGGGGTATTTTTTATATCGAGGAACTAAGGAGAGCCATAATTGATGAAACAGCAAATTGGATAAAAAAAATAAGCTGCCCAAATTACTAATTCCACGCGGACGGAGTCGCGGGCAAAAGCTAGTCTTATATATAAAAAAATTCTCGTGTCGCGGTGTTTGTTACCAAACTCCTCCGAAACGGCTCCACCGATTCTCATGAAATTTTGTGTGCATATCGGGTAGGTCTGAGAATCGGCCAACATCTATTTTTCATACCCCTAAATGTTAAGGGTAGTTCTCTTAATTTTTTCTAGAAAATCGATGAATGCCGGCGGCATACACGAAAAAGGATGACGCAATGTAAGTACAGAGCCGCGAGGGCCAGTTGCTACAGAGCGGCGAGGGCCAGTTGCAAGAGAGCGGCGAACGCCAGGATAGAACGTACTATCGCCCCAGACGTCAGCTTGCCATTTTCAAAACAAATTTGCTTGCAGCCGTTGATGTTTATTGCTATGGACAGATGTCTAGCCACTGCACGCAAACTGGGCCTTTAAGGTGCTCAGCTGGCGTCTGGGCCGATGGTAATGCGGGGTGCGGGGGGGGGGGGGAGGGGGTGTACTCTAAGCTGGAACAAATATAGCCGGGTCAGCTAGTATTTTATAGATTTAATTTTAAGGTAGGAAATGTCCAATTTCTTCCAAATTACGAGCATTACGTTTTCCATTGAAGCGTGACAGCAAATGGGGCGAAACAAATGATTCTGGTGAAGGAAGCCATCTTGCAACTTTATCTTTACAATCACCTAAATGATAATAGGTTCCTAGCGCTTCACGAATAGGGTTGAAAATAGTTTGTTATTGGTTCTGAGGCGTGTATTTGTAGCTTAGGTGCGCGGGAGCATGCAACTTTGCATTGTTGTTGCAGTTATTTGAGACGGCATGATTGTTCTTGGGAAGTATGGTTTACTAGCTTTTGTGCACAATGGTGGTATGGAACCAGTTCCAAAATATATTTTTAAAGGGTACGTTTTTAATTAGAGCTTAAATGGAATGTGGACATTGAGTTTATCCATGAAAATATGTATCGTTAACTGGTTTTTTACGAGCTTTAATTTAACGTGCAATAAAACGTACCAATTCTCGACACATCAACGCCCAGTAGATGGCACCCATCTGTCACCTCTCTTACTATGACTTAAGACTGAAGGTGCCATCGTTCACTGTCGAGCACAGGGACGTGTACCTTATTTTGTTCGGGTGTAATCTTGCAACTGAATTTGAAAGCAGTTCTCCTCAATCGTTCGGGGTGAAATTTTGCATACAAATGTAAGTCAGGTGGCAATACAATATTATAGTACTGATCTGAGTATTGTGGTACTGATCTGATGGTGGATACTGAAGGTGTCCATAGGAACTCCTCGACAACTCAACATAATCCCAACGTGTTTGGGCTCGTTTGATCTGTCTCGGTGAGTAGTTTAAGACTGTACAAAGAAAAGTACAGTCAGCAATTAAACCTTGTCACAAAAATGGTACCAGGTTATCGTTGAGCCTTGGGACAACCTGTTAATCAAATTTAACCTTTTGAACTCCACATATAATTTTTGCTACAAACAAAATTCGTTCTTATTGGGATGTGGGTAGGTCCATTTGTGTATTACCGTATTGTCGTCTATACACGACGCGCGACGCTAGCGTTCAAAAGGTTAAAAAGAAAACTATCAGAGCGGGTACACGCGCTTTCAAACTCGCGCTTTGCTAACGAGCGTTTTGAGAACTTGTAGTAGGCCCAAGAGGGGATTTGGGGAGTCACTCGGGCGCGGCAGATTAATATAGGGGGGATACCTTATACCCTCTAGAATACCTCTAGCGAATATGAGCACTTCATGTGGGGGTGTTTGCCTGGGGAACCCCGTCAGAATACTTAGTAAAAAATAGATTCTTTGAAATACTCGTGCGCGTCAGATTTTGTTGATTTGATACTCCGACGTGACACTGATAATAAAGCTATGATAATCTGCCGCTATGCATGGTGGGGGTGCCCATTCGGCTTTGGGCTTAAAACCACTAAATTTCATAATACCTTATTCACTAATACCCCCAATTTTCAAATTACCATGGGCTCATAATACCTAAAAATACCTAAAATTTCAAATTGTCTCATGTTAAAAGGGCGCGCGTCAGATTTTGATAGAGGATGTTAATTCCAAGGACTGACGACTTGGAAGTGAAATGTACATGGTTCTGCTAGTAATTAACCCACCTTATCTTAATCTGACACACTCGAGTATTTAAAAGTTTTTTTTTTACTAAGTATTCAGACGGGGTGCCCCAGGCAAACCCTCCCATATGAAGTGCTCATATTCGCTGGAGGTACTCTAGAGGGTAAAAGGTATTCCCCCCATAATACTAATCTGCCGCGCTCGAGTAACTCCCCGAATTCCCTCTTGGGCTCCCCTACTATAGGACTTCTAATTGAAGTGCACACACCAGAAGCGCGCGCTTGCATGTGTACACTTCAATAAGAACTCCTAGTTCTCAAAACGCGCGTTTGGAAGCGCCCAATGTGTACCCGCTCTTACAGCTTAATAGGCTCCATAAGTGAACGAATAATATCCTGTATCCAATCCTGTATTGCCTTATTTTTCCAGAGCGGCTGGCATTTGTTTTTCTTGTGTCCTTTTCTTTCGTTAGCGACAAATAAAGTCTGTGCTTAGATGGAAAAGGAGATAGAATAAACAGTAATGTGGAACAAAAAATACGAGGTATATACTTGGTCATCGAATGAATAAGACTTATGTGTATTTTTTCGACTCGGCTGGGCAGCGTTTGAGAAGTTCCGCAGTATCATGTCATCCAATATACCGAAGTGTCTGAAGTCAAAAGTCTTTGAACAGTGTGTGTTGCCAGTGATGGCTTATGGCACTGAGACGTGGCTGCTAACGATGGGGCTCAGAAAGCTGAAGGTCACCCAGAGAGCGATGTAGAGGGCTATGCTCGGAGTTTCTTTGCGAGATCAAATTCAAGGGATGTTGACAACATAACTAGACTGGTTGACACCTGTTGTCAGTAAAATTGTTTATCTACAAGTGTCAACCAGTCTAGTCAGTTATATTGTAAATGATGAAATCCGCGCAAGAACTAAAAGTCACCAACATAGCTCGAAGAATCGCCAGACTCAAGCACTCAAGTGAATGTGGGCAGGGCACATCGCTCATAGAACTGAAGCCGATGGGGCCAAAGGCTCTCAAAGGACCGGAAAACGCAGTGTAGGTGGCCCTCCAACAAGATGGAGCGATGACCCGGTCAAGGTTGCGAGAACACGTTGGATACGGATGGAGCAGGACGTCTTTTGGCTGAAATGACGCAGGTGGCAAATCACTATGGCCTCTCAAGCAGAGGGTCGTGGGTTCGAAACGCAGCTCGTGCCTCTAAATTTTTCGAAATTTATGTGCAAAATTACTATGAGCTTTACGTTGACGACAAAAATCGTAAATAAAACTTGCGTAACTCCGAAGAAATTCAGTATAAGGTTAACGTCCCTGAGCTCGACACTGACCCTATACATGGCACCTTCAATCTTATGTCATAGTAAGAGAGGTGACAGATGGGTGTCATCTACTAGGCGTTCACGTGTCGAGCATTGGTACGTTTACCTTATGTATGAATTTCCCAATCTCCATCGAGAAGAGACCTGTGCCCTGCAGTGGGACGTATATAGGATGGAATAAATGATATAATGGTTCCGTTTTTGCCATTTATACTACGGAACCCTAAAAATACTTATAAAATCAAGCAACGCTAACTCAAAAACGGCCCACCAGACAAAAGAGCCAATTCGCGCGCCATAAAACTTTTAAGAGAATTATTGAGAATGACACAACAACATTTTAAAACGCCTTCAAATCGCTTTGTGTCCAGAATTAGTTGATCTGGCGGTAGTTGCACAAAGACTGCTAAGATCATAAATCGTAATGAAGTACCAGTTAAGGTTCTGCGGCATCTCAATTAGGGATGGGCCCTGAATATATCGATAGATTGAAAACATCGATAATATTCAGATATGATCCATACGAGTATATGAGGATAAGCTGATATCTTATGTGGTTCGTTTTAGAAAGCAACTTCACGTGGTTCAACGCCTTAGTTTTAACATAAACATGGTGAAGGTGGAGTTCAAAAAGGCACAGTGAAGTTGATAAGAATTTCTTGAACGATCCAAAATCAATGAGAAGCAAAGTTTGAATATGATTGTCATAACATTGAGGCCACTACAGAATGAACATATCAGTGGTCGGGAAGAAAATCGTCAACATAACATCCAAAAGACAAAAGACGTTAAGACCTCCACTGCTGCAGGAGAAAGGTCTCGCCCAAAGACTACCATAACGATCGCTCCTACGCTGTCCGCGTTCTAAAGCTTACGTGTACAGTGGTACATGGCGTTCCAGGACACGCATGCCCGGGTACGCGTAATGTGCGTGCAGTCCGTACGCAGCTTAATAGTTTCTCCGACCTTTACCAAATCGTCCGTTCATCTCGTGTTCGTCGTTAGACGACCAGATGGCCTAGTGGTTAGAGACCCTGACTATGAAGCTTGAGGTCCCGGGTTCAATTCCCGTGTCGGGGCAGATATTTGTATGAAAAATACGGTTGTTTGTTCTCGGGTCTTGGGTGTTTAATATGTATTTAAGTATGTATATATCTATACAAGTATGTTTAACCGTTGCCTAGTATCCATAACACAAGCTTGCCTAGCTTACTTTGGGACTAGGTCAATTGGTGTGAATTGTCCCGTGATATTTATTTATTATTTATTTATTTATCTCATTGTAGGCCTTCCTAACTCACGTAAACAAACGTAAGTACTACAAAATAATATAAGTAATTCAATTAATGTATCAGCATATTTTATCAAAGTATGTATATTAACAATAACATCGATGTTTACTTCAACGTCCCTTCATAGCTCGAAGCCTACTCCACGGTCCTTCTTCTATCTCCTTCGCTCACGTGTGATAAACAGAGATGTTGATTGTAGTATGTTTTGGTTTCTTCTCTGTCTAGAGACGCAGGTACTATGTAACTAGATAAAGTTTTTGTATAATGAGTATGTCGGAATCGAAAGATTTAAGTAGCGTGGAAACAAATATTCTCTACCTACCCTTTTGCTGGGAAGGAGGCAGGATTGTATGTATGCATTTTTTATAGTATTTTTTACGTTGCAGGTTTTTCCTTACAACTTATTTTCAACCCCAATCTCCTAGATAGATGGGTTCTCTTTCAATGCCAATCGCACCTGTTAAAAACCATTGCGCAAAATCACCCCACAATACAAGATCCAAACCCCTGCCATGAGGTACAAGGATTCAAATAAAATAAATGTTTTTTTTTTCATACATAAATTAGCCAGAGAGCGCCGGCGCCTGCGGCGTAGTACAATGAGTTTTTTGTGCTGGCAACTGTAACATTATGGGCATATCAAGCTTGGCATGTAGTCTATGAGATATGAAGACCATTGCCGTGCGTGTGCTTGCGTGCTTGGTATAAACAAAAAAAAAACAAAGACGGTTACAGGGGACTTTGAAGAACACAATTTTTGATGTCTAATTTTCAGGGTTCGATTTATACTAGTTTATAACCTGGTTTAACATTTAGGATACTTTTTATCCCGGAAAATTGCATAGCGCGGGATTGCGATAAACGAATTCTTTGCAAACGGAGTCACGGGCAGCAGCTAGTAAGAAATAAATACAATGTCACTTCGTTAATCGATAAAAGTCACATAACTTATCACTTTTAGCATTAGGTTCAAAAAATTATCGATTATCGCTTTATTAAGTAACATGGATTTTTTCTCTTTTTTTTTCCATAACTTGGTCTTTCACCCGGTACCAGATATGGAACAACTTATATAACTAACGCGTTTATGAATATGGAAGTTAGTTTAGTCTAGTTTACATCATGATAATTAATTTTAGTGTACTTCTACGTCCTTGTCTAAGTACTGTCATTAATTTGCTAAATCGCAGAATATAAATCTGTAGTTGAATGTAGAACGCTACTGGACGGTTCATTTGTCTAATGCATATCGTCTAGTCCTTAGAAGATATCTATTAATAGTTAGATAGGTTCACAGTAGTCACTCTTCTGAACCTAAATACCATTTTATCATCAAAGGGTTATTAAAAAACGCTAAAACCCTTTTTTAATACTTAAAAAAGCTTTAATCTGAAGATACTCAATCAATTAACACATTTGTAAACGAAATAAAAACATAACCTCAAAAGCGGTTCCCTCCAAAACTTTTTTTTGTTCCCACGCAGCAAGGCAGAGGCACAGGCGTCACGCATTCAGCCTCTAATAGCTTAATAAAGTAAAATGGCGCCCAAGGCTTCTTCTTCACTAAATAGACAATTAAACTTACTCAGTAGATCTGCTTTGTGACTCTCGATTAATAATGATAATTGAAAAAAAAGTTACAGGGAATCGTTATTGTGTTCCGCTTACTTTTGAGACAACAGGGTGCTGGAGGTAGAGGCTAAAGACAAATTTCATGTCTCTATTCTTAGCGATTGAAATTGTGGAATTTTATCCCGATCGCGTAGGAATATCGGGATAAAAAGTAGCCTATGTAGTATTCCAGAGGACTAGCTATCTACACAGAAAATTTCATCCAAACCCATCAAGCTATTTTACCTTGAAGGAATTATAAATACACACACACACACACGTACGCACGTTAGAACGCATCTTTTCAAGAGCGTCGTGTTTATCAACTGTTGTAGATACAAACTGTGTGTACATTTTACAACAACATTGCCTGCGCACCCGCCAAAATTTGGAACTAACGACGATACTTACTAATTCCTAATCACCCGGAACACACTAGCGCTACTTTCACCCGCAAAGATAATTTTGTAGAAATTATGCGTTTGTTTTTTTTTTAAACTGGTTTCTATGATTGATGATCGGACAAAAGCTTTCTGTTTCATTTCAAGGTTACTCAGTGTGGAACTCCCCTTATGTTCTATTCACGGAAGTTTTTTTTTTTAACAAATGTATTCACTGAATACATTTGGTCGGTCTAGATTTTACTCGCGGCTTCGCTTGCGTACACCATTATCGAGATCTGATAGTCGGATTAAAATTTCGGTACTCATTTCTCAAATTTAGGTAAGTATTATACACTTGCTAAATTTAAAAGTTTACTAAAAAAACATTTGTTAAATTCGTTGTAAGCATTTATGTAAATTAATAGACATTAAAATTTATTAAAATAATGAACAACAAAACATACACAGTATAAAAAAGAGGAAAACCTAACTAATATTTACAATCATATATTAACAAAAAAAAAAAGAAAAACCCTAACTAATATAACCGCTTTGGGTCGTACCGGGGGAAAATGTTCCCATAGCACTGGCAGCGTTGCCTCGTTGTATTGCTATGGAAATCTGCTGCACCAGGAACGACCCAGAGCTCCTATTAATTGTATTAATTTAATCTATTTTAATAATTTATAAGCTATGTTTATATAAAGCGAGTTACCTGCAGTCAAACTGCGTAAGCAGTTTTGCGGGGCATGGTTTAAATGAAAGTGTAACTTTTTATGAATAAATATATTACATACATACCTACATACATACATTAGTCGTAAATATTTTTTTTGAGTCCATTTCGGACATTGCGCTCACGAAAATCATTACTATCACGAAAACCCGCCATACTCTATCATCATCCCAGCCTATACACGTCCCACTGCAGGGCACAGGCCTCCTCTCAGAATGAGAGAGCTTGGGCCGTAGTTCCCATGCGAGCCCAGCGCGGATTGGGAACTACACACACACCATTGAATTTCTTCTCAGGTGTATGCAGGTTTTTTCACGATTGTTTCCTTCATCGTAAAGCTAATAAATTTCAAATGTGATTTCGCACATAAATTCCGAAAACTAAGAGGTGCGACCCCGTCGTGAAACCACGACCCTCTACTTGATAGGTCATGGGTCATACACTAGGATACGAGTTCAATACCATGGCTCTACAAATACCCTGCTCGTATTATAACTGCGAAAGATCGCGAGTGCGTAAATGCGAGTGTGCGTATGTTATGTGTGTTACTCTTTTACGCTAAAACTACGAAATTTAGCATGTAGATAGTTAGTTCTCGAAAATAACACAAAGTAGTCTTTTATCCTTATTTTTCCATGGAAAAATAAATTACTTTTTCACTTCTAATGCTCGTAAAGTTGTTCTTTACGTTGAGAGAATGCTGCATAAAATGGGTTCTTAGAGTCTAGTGCATAACGTAAAATCTTCGTCCAAGACCAAGGCAATCAGTCTCAAACAGCCACAAACAGTAGAAATGTATAAAAAATCGTTTTTTTTTTTACATAACTAGTGTTTTATAATTACATAAATAATTTCATATTTCAAACTAAATACAAACTGAAATATAGATGCACAGAAAAAACCCCAGAAAAAAGACCAATGCTGGGAATCGAACCCAGGTCCTCAGCGTTCCGTGCTGCGTGCTTACCCCTACACCATCACTGGTCTAGAGGTTAGCGACGAATCTTTCCCATACATCGTACATTTCAGTCTGTTATAATCACTTTATGCAGTGATAAAGCGCTTATCTATGTTATGCCCTCTACCGAGAGACTTTAACACTCCTTCGGAGCTAACCGCTCACCTGTACCAAGAGATGGCGCTACTGTGCAACTTTAAACAAGTCAGATATGAAGTATCTTTTTTATTTATTTTTCAACTTCATTTTTTATTACTTTTACGGTCATCATGGGAAACCATATAATTATTTCAAACTAAATACAAACTGAAATATAGACCAGTGATGGTGTAGGGGTAAGCACGCAGCACGGAACGCTGAGGACCTGGGTTCGATTCCCAGCATTGGTCTTTTTTCTGGGGTTTTTTCTGTGCATCTATATTTCAGTTTGTATTTAGATTGAAATATATGGTTTCATGGGATGACCGTAAAAGTAATAAAAAATGAAGTTGAAAAATAAATAAAAAAGATACTTCATATCTGAATTGTTTAAATAATTTCATAAAACTAGGCAAATCTAGCACATTATTATACAAATTTAAATGCATGAAAAATAAGAGCTTTTAAATTTTATTTTCAATTTCAATTTTGCTGTTTCATTTCCTTGTAATATGTCTAATCTAATTAAGTTTAAGCATGCTGAGCCGCAGTTAATCACTAGTTAGTTATACTACATTAATAACGACTTCGAAAAACTAAAACTAGTATATAATACCGGTTAGCGATCGTATATGGGACGTGCGCCGGCGCCTAATATGGCGACGATAACAAGCGCCTTACCGGGCAACAATGGTGACTAAAAACGGTGGGAACAGTGAGCAAAAAGTGGGGAGGGTACGGGCAGGTTGGTCAGACTACCGTTGTAATAACTAGCAGATTATTGGTGGGAAAATGCTGAATAATTCTATACAAGGTGAGTAATATAACTCTGCGTCATCATCATCATCATCATTTCAGCCGAAAGACGTCCACTGCCGAACATAGGCCTTTCCCAAGGCTCGCCAAACAGATCGGCCCTGCGCCATACGTATCTAATGCGTTCCCGCCACACCGCCACCTTAATCGCTCCATCTTGTTGGAGGCCTACCTCTGCGTATTTCACAGGAGTTACAATTCGCCTCAAATCAAAATCAAGATTTTTTTCAGGAGAACGCTACTCGTATAGTACGGTCGCAGAGCACAAAGAATTTCGCACAATGACCTTCACTACTTGTCTCTGTTCCTCGCACGTAAATATTTTACGTCGCATTCTTACAAATTCAAATGTGCGAGTGCAATGGCGAATATTTACGTACAAGCGACAGAGACACATAGTGACAGGTCATTGTACGATATTCTTCGTGCTTCGCGACCGTGTTTTAGTGAAAATTTCATTTCATTCCTTACTTGTTGTTTGGCCCTCATACCTTCGACTTTCGTGCGATATATCCTTCCAGATTTCCTACCGCTTGTTTCATCATCACCCCAGACTATATACGTGCCACTGGAGGGCACAGGCCAACTGAACTGAACTCAACGAGAGGGCTTGGCCAGAACCCACGCGGGCCCAGGATCTCGAACTTCCCGCACACCATTGAATTACTTCGTAAACTAAGTGCGTGCAGGGGCTAAATCCAGGAATGGCCCGACACGGTATGCGAGCGGTAACTCAATCGTTTGCGAGAGGATAGGGATGAACTGCTATTCAGGAAGGGAACCTATCGATGTTTAGAAACTCCTTTACTCGAATTTCATTTATGAGAGAGAGAGAGAGAGAGAGAGAGAGATGTTTATTTACACATATTCGATACACAGGAAATACAGTTGACAGGAAAAGATACAAATATAAATCATCGAATAGTATAAATTGGGCCCCACTCAGCATAATGTTGCGGCAAGCCGCAACGCTGTTTTTCAGTGGGACCCATTTAAAAACTAAACACAGAAAAAAAAAAAAAAATAAAAAAAACAACACAACACACTGTGATGACACGAACGCCAGCGGAAAGTAGTTCGCAACAAAACCTAAATAGGTACAAACCGGAAGTATGTATGGCAACACTTGAACAGTTTAATCGTATCTGAACCATTAAACCGCAACAAATTACGCCAAGGATTATTCTGGCTACTGTAGTGAATTATCAGCAATTTCACTAATTTATCCGAAAACGGTTCTCCGACTTTTTAAAATCCATATGTTTTGTTTTTCCACAACATCACAATGCCACTGATTCATTTAATCACAGTTTTATTTGCCAACCAATTCAGAATCCCGAATTACAATAATCCATTTTTTTATTTGCCAACCTAATCAGTTGCCATATTTTCATAATCTAAATGTAACGAAAAGCCGAAAATAAGTTTTTATTATCTACCTAACCTAACATCAGAGTAAGACAACATTGCTTAATTTTTAGCGAGAGAGCGAAGCGAGCGAGCAAGACGGTTCGGAGCGGAAGTGACTCTGATAGATTAGGTTCAAAGGCTAATGCGGGAGCGTAGCGGAGCGAAGCTCCCGCATTAGCCTTTGGTGTTTGTTATTTTTTTATAACCACCTACAAAACCCCCTACCCACATAGGAAACTCAATAAAATAATTGGGCAACATTAAACAACAAAATGAATGTTACGCTCCACACATAATTGTATGGTCGCCTTTTGTACCCCTGCCCTTTGCGGAATAATAATTTTGCGGAATAAATATATATTTGGCAAATGATCCTACGGAATTTCATGCAGTTGGATTTTGAATCATTTGGCAAATAAAAAAATGGATTTTAAAACATTTGGCAAAAGAAAATATGGTAAATAAAATTTCGGACAAACAATAATTTGGAAAATGAAAAAAAGGAGTTTCGTTTTCGGAATTTTTATATTCGGAAATGAGCTTTTCGAGAATATGATAGGTAACCATTCAGGAACGCCAAAAACCACTGGTTTGCGAGAGGTTTTGGCTGAGATTGGGATGAGCCTTATTTATTTATTTATTTAATTATTTAGGAAAATAAGGCTCATCCCAAGCTAAGCCCATCCCTATCCTCTCGCAAACGATTGAATTACCGCTTGAAAACCGTGTTGGACCGTTCCTGATTTTAGCCCCGGTCACCTCACAATGATTGTCCTTCGGATAAATGAAGAAGATTGGATTTATCGGCCTTTAAAAGGGTCAATCAACTTTTTTTTGTCAACGATTTTCTGCTACTTTTTATGAAAACCGAAATAATTAAAAAACTGATTATTTTTCCTTATTTAAAGTATACTTTTCAAAACGCTAGATTGTTGTAGTCAATAATGGTATAATTGCCATATTTATTTTATTTTGTTTAGCTTCTATTTCGTGGGTGACCCAGGGGACAATGATGTCCCCGAAATTTGTATGAAAATAGTGGTATGTCCCCTGGGTGACCGGATTTTTTCATAGATATACTTACTTTTTCTGGTTTTCACATACGCACTATGATAAACACTTTATTTAATTACTACAAAATCATGGTTTCACTAACCAGAGATTACAGAGTTACTTGTAAAGGAGTAGATAGAAATTTACAAGAAAAAGTTGATTGACCCAAAACCAATCCCATAGTTACCCGCCGTGTCCTTCTATCAGGTGCGATAAAATACGATCTGAAATTATTGACCCGAAATGAATGACGATCTGATAATTCAAATCCCCATGTAAATTCCATAAGGGTTTGAATTACCAGGTTGTGCAATATTGACGTGGATTCGGGTATTATCTATTGGGTGTGTATTATACCGAAGTACGAGAGACCGAATTTCACAAAACCTATGAACTGAAGGTCGAAAATTAAAACGTCGAATGTTTGTATCACCGAAAGTTCAAAATCAAGAAAATACGTTTGACCGAAAGCCTAAAAGCCTCGAGAACGACTAAAAGATCGAAGACTACACATGAACGGCAGCAAAAAACATATATTGATTCTCTTTGGTATACCCTAAGCGGTGCCTCGTTGTGATAGCGATAGCGAGCGAAGCGAGCGAGCACGACGTTCAAAAGGCTAAAGCGGGAGCAAAGCGTAGTTAGCTTCGATGTTAGGTTTTTTCTTGTAACAGCACAAAACTACTGAACTATGATTTTTCATTTTTAGATTCCCATTCCGCCTTATGTTCGGCTTTGCTCTCATAGGTCATAACATAATTGTCTTCTGTTATCGGGATTTCGCACTTTCGGTCATTTGAAAATAGATATCTGGAGCTTCGGTATATCGGCTATCGGTATTTTGTACTTTCGGTATTCTGAATTTCGATGTGTTAAGCGTCGATATTTCAATTGTAGGTATGTGATTTATCGGTATTATTACTGACAAATACCGGGACGTACCTAAATAATCGCTTTTATCGCGACTTGAAGCACACAGCTCGTGGCAATTGAACTGTCAAACGTCAATGTTCATGAGTGATTGATCATACAAAACAATGATTCAATTACCCCATAACCAGCCAGCGGAATTATAAGAGAACAAGAGTCACGATAAAATATTCTGTACACAATGGGACCATAGTCAGAATACAAACTTTTTATTAAAGACCTGTCATCGCGTTTGGTTCTGACATGCGACACTTACGTGGTCAGCCCAGTGGTTTCACTGGGCCCGCGTGACTACGGCCCAAGCCCTCTCATTCCGAGAGGAGGCCTGTGCTCTGCAGTGGGACGTATAGGTGTAAACTGGGATGATGATGATGACTTATAAGCTCACGTGATCAACACCGCCGGATGAGACTAGCTATAAAAAAGTCGTTTTCAAAGATTAATATTATTAATTTCTCAATATGCCCTTTAATGATGACTGTGCAATTTCATACGAAATTGATTCAACGAGTGCGTGTGCGTCTATCAATAAATGGAGTCATTCATACTTTGACATTTACATGCATTTTGTTTTACAAAGTTATATTTACCAACGAGGCAGCGCTAGTATGCTACAAGTTAAACTCGATTAGTAGGTATTAGCTAGGACGGTGATACTTTTGTTATTTTTCCGCTGGTCTAATTAAGTTTGTCGTGTAGTAGTAGAGCTTGACGTTTGGTAAAACAATGACAGATCAATAAAAGGTGAGCGTGAGTAGTTTCACCGTTGTATTTATTAATCAACTTTTTTAATACTTCGTAAAAAAATAATTGAATGGAAACTTTTTGAAAAAATCAGAAATTGTTTTTAAAGAAAAAAAAAACTGCCTGATATTTTGGTCTTCTCCGAATCACTTTAACTGGCCTGTTTAATCTGGATTGCATATTAAGTTACGACCGAATAAATTTGCTCATATCTTCGTGTAGGAAACGATTAAGTGCCTTTTAACATGAAAATAAGTTTCAATTAAAAATGTAATAACTCTTGGGAATAGATTATTTTGAAATACTTAACGTTATTATGTAATTTTTCTATTTAATACCTTTGAACAAGCAATTCGGAATTTTTTCTAAGGATTTCGATAAAAATTGTTTTTGGGAGATTTCCGGAGCAAGCGGATCGCTAACTTGGTATTAACTTAAAAAAAAAAACCTGATTTCGAGTTATAGTCCTAGCGAAACTCGTTAGCCTAGATTCTAATATCTATATCTTTAAACGAGAAATTCTTTGTTTTAAATTTATTTATTTATTTAGTGTCTCTGCGTGTGTTACCCTTTTCAAAAGAGTGGACAGATTTGGATGAAACTGGCTATGCAGAGCAGATGGCTTGATTTTGAAACTACCTAACACATCTAGACAACTTATTCAGGTCAGTTCAAAAGTAAACTTAAGGCATGGCTACTAAATAGGTGTTTTTATAATCTAAGTGTTTTTTTTGTGTGAATCATTAAACATAATTATTACACTACTGACTTCTCACCAATAATAATTATATTGTTCGCCCGAAATGGGCAAGCTACAGATTTTTTTCTATGTGTGCAGAATTTTAACAATAAACGTTGACCTCATCTTATCTTATATTTCAACGTAAATGATATATAAAAAAAAAATCAAATCTCACTCGCTATGTCTAGAGACATGACATTTTGTTCTTTGAAGACCGTAATGTATTTTTTGTGGTTTCGCAAAGGTATAACAACACTGGCAGACAAGCGAAGCGAAGCGAAGCGAAGCGAAGCGAAGCGAAGCCGCAGATAAAGCCTAGTTTTATACATTCACACAATTTTAAATTCAAAATTAATCCATGGAACGCATAAACATGGCATTTAAAATTAAGTTAAACTGTTAAAACCTCACTCTCACGTCTTTTATCTCAATTTTTATCACCAAAACACGCTTAAGAAGATTAGTAAAAGATAAAAATTCAAATTGACCGTCCAAATTTAATTTAAACAAATTTACGCCACGGTGTACCCAAATAAATAACATTTTAAACGTTATCTAATTAAAATCTTTGTAAATGATTATCTGATGGGATATCGTGTGAATTCAACAGTAGAATTTTCTTTTGAAGTAGAGTCGCTAAACGAAAAGGATCGTTAGTTCTCAAATATTTACTTTCAATTAACACTTTGCAATCACATGAATCTCTTGTAATCTCAAATGCTTAAATCTTATACATACCGTACCTCATTGGTCTCGGTTCAGCTTACAATTTTGTTGCTCTCGGTTTTGAGACCCTGGGTCCTTGGGGTCCCGGCGCTCACAACTTGATTAAGAAGTGCAAAAGCGTCTGGTCCACACCACTGGAAACCAAAGCTATCTCTCTCAACGAATCTCCATCGGCATTCAACGAGGGAATGCTTTTAAGTGTTTGTTTGTGTTTTGTTTTTAGGTGTTTGACTGACAGCATTTTATAAAATGTATTTTATATTGTGACTTGTTTTTCTTAATAAATATTTACTTGGTTATTATAAAATATACTTTTACCAATATGCTTTGGACTTTGCATGTTTATTTCCTATAGTTAAGTGACAACGCATGTTACTTCCGTGTTCAATATGGTTCGGTTTTTTGGTATATAATAACAATCCATCACTTTTAACTAATATTCTATTTATTTATCTAAAGATAAGTAATATTGGCATACAATTAATTTATATACAAGTGTTTTTAAGTTAGATATTTAGTTTATAGTTAATTTTTATTCATTGTTATTTTTAGTTTCAATAAATATTTTATTTTATTTATACACCTGAAATTTAGACATATTAAAAAATCTATAAATGCAATTTTCTCGAAAACAAAATTATCTTATGCCCTTTTCCATGACTTAAACTATCTCCAATCCAAACCAAATGTCATCTAAATCAAATCGATTCAGCGCTATAAGCGTGAACAAGCACACTTTCGCATTTATAATATATTAGTATGAATGTTTTGATATACCTACATAGTACGGAATGCTCGGTGCGCGAAAACTCGCACTTGGCCGAATTTTACCCCTAGCAATTGACAATTTCTGTACTTTACAAAATATATCGTCATTCTTTGCTCCCGTTTCGCGTTGAATTATTATACCACGTTTATACTAAAAAGCTGATAATTATAAAAGACATTACGTACAAAGCGGCGATACGCTGATAGTTATCGGCTGCGCTTGCGCCGACCAGTTCCCGAGGCGGTGATATGTCGATACTTGGACAAAGACTAAGGAGCCCTCCACCGAACAATTGCAGAGTGGGAAATCTTTTGAAAGCATCGTGAATTTGTCATCCTGGAAATTCATCTCAATCTACGTTCCACTGTGCTCTCAAAGTCAGAGCACTTGAGCCGAGTTCCCACGCGAGCCCAGTGCGAATCGAGAACTTCACAAGTGCCATTGAATTTCGCAGCCGTTTGCAGGTATCTTAACGATGTTTTGCTTCACAGGAAAGCTTATCGTGAATTTCAAATGTAATTCAAAAATTCCCTTATTCCTGTCCAGGGTAAAGCCTCACTACTCACTGACATAGCTCAGAGAGTTGACAGACTTAAGCACAGAATAAGTAATAGTACGAAGGATCACTCTCGAACAAAAGTCAACTTAAAGTATAAAAATTTGCCTACTCTTACGACCGTAACCTGCTTGCACGCGAAATTGAAACTTATCGTGTGATACGAGCGTTCATATTCCGTTGGGCACCGCTGACCCGAAACCAAGAGCACAGGGTTCCCACTCGCCGATATTTAGGTAGGTATATAAATCAAGAAAGATAACAGTGTGTATTAATTCAGTAAACTACATTTAAACGCAGTCGTATCATTTATACGGATTGTAAGATCCTTTAGAAGTCATTGTTCCTTGCAAAAATCACAGAAAAAAAGATGCTTAATTACGCGCAACGCGGCTAGCGAAAGTCGAGCGGTAACCTACTGCCATACGCCTGCCCGGGAGGCGCGCCGCCCGAACATACCTAAACTGCGGAGTGATACCCCCTGACTTAAGTGCCAGAGAGCAGGTCACATTGCTCGTAGAACAGACGACTCAAATACAACGGATTATAGCAATACAGTTTTACGTAAAAGCCTATGAACACCAAAATCAATGCACTCAGTCTCTGTATAATCGTTGGTCTTTGCCGTACAAGTCTGGTTTATAATCACATCGTTTGCTACACGGGTCCTGCCGGCGCTTAGCGCTTAAATTATAAACCTATCGATTACAATATGCTAGTGTTAGGGTTCCGTGGCCCTGGAGAACCATTAGGCCAAAGACGGTGCGGAAATTGCGGAGTCGTGAAACTATGGATTTATAAGTAAACAGCTGTTACCCACGATTCGGTCTGCGAAATAATTTGTTTATATCGCTATCCCGCGGAAATGTAATTTTTTTTTTTTTTTTTTTTAATTTATTGTAAATTTTATTATACACATATACACATATGAAATATTTCGCCAAATTGCAAAACAATTTGTTGGCGAACTATACACTCAAATCAACAAAAATTTTGTGCACAATAAATACAGTACATATTACAAAACTAAACTACTGACTATACTACTTAACAATTTCTTGAATGGAAAGAGTTTATCAACCAAGTTTCAACTTCTTTTTGAAACAATTTTTAGTTTTACATTCTTCCTCCGAGAATAGGCTATTGAATATACGCGGTATTAAGTACCTCCTCGTCCTTTTTCCATAAAAGTTACTGGCTCGAGGCTCCACATATTTTTTACGTAATGCTAGTCTAAAACAACGATTGTATTTTTTAAATTGCTTAAATTCCAGGCTCTCATACTGATCCAATGCTAACAAATAATTAACCTTTTCGGTCACTGGTATTACATTACAAATTTTAAATAACTTATTATAGTTTTTACAGCACATTTTTTTTGTCTTTTTGTCTACCAACAATTTTAATAACCTACGTTGCAAATTCAAAATTTTTTCCAGTTGCGTTTGAAAGGTTCTTCCATACGCAACGAGCCCGTAACTTAGCACTGAATCTGCTAAGGCGTGGTACAGCATTCGCAACGTTGCTTTATTGACTACACATTTTAAATTTTTTAATTTACACAATATAGACCTTAACTTATTACACACTACATTAACATGCATTTTCCAATTAAAATTACTATCTATTGTTAATCCTAAGTACTTATAAGAAAATACACGCTCTAAGGGTTCACACCTGCATAGATTAGGGTTATCATCATCATGTAAGCAATCATTTGAGTGACCATATATATTTATGTTAATCCGGGGTTCTGGCATACGTGGAGAGTGCACTAGCATCCACTTAGTTTTGGAAGCGTTAAGGATGATGCCGTTATCGTGCGACCACCTGAGGATGTTGTCGAGGTCGGCCTGGAGGCGGACGGGCAGCGCGGCGGCATCCGGGCCGGCGCACACCAGGCACGTGTCGTCGGCGTACGTGTACACGGAGCAGTGCTCCACCACGTTGCCGATGCTGTTCACGTGCATGGTGTAGCCGACCGGTCCATACACTGACCCTGTCGGTACTCCGTATACGATTTCCGCCTCATCCCCTGTTTCTCCATTGATCAGTGTACGCAGCGTCCGATTTTTTAAATAACTATTAAACCAACGACTCACTGGGCCTCGAATCCCACAATCTTTCATAGCAATCTTTAATAGGGTCTCAAACTATCTCCATCATCATCATCATCCCAGCCTATACACCTCCCACTGCTAGGCACAGGCCTCCTCTCAGAATAAGAGGGCTTGGGCCGTAGTTCCCATGCGGGTCCAGTGCGGATGGGGAACTTCACACGCACCATTGAATTTCTTCGCAGGTGTATACAGGTTTCCTCACGATGTTTTCCTTCACCGTAAAGCTCATGGTAAATTACAAATGTAATTTCGCACATAAATTCCGAAAAACTCAGAGGTGCGAGCCGGGATTTGAAACCACGACCCTCTGCTTGAGAGGCCATAAGTCAAACCACTAGGCCACCACGGCTTTACCATACCAAACCACCAAAACTATCTATCTCCATACCAAATTTCATCTTAATCGATTTATTGAATCAGGCGTTACTTTGCGGAGCTCCATATTTTTTTTATTTTTTTTTATTAGCCTGGTATAGTGTCCCACTGCTGGGCAAAGGCCTCTCCTCTTGACCTCCACAACTCCCGTTCCGGCGCAATATCAGGCCAGTCCTTTGCGTACACGTCCAAGTCGTCCCGCCATCTCCTTCTTGGTCTGCCGCGCCGTCGCTGGCCGTTCTCCGGCACCCACCAAGTAACTGTGTGAGCCCATCTTTGTGGGTGCATGCGACAGACGTGTCCAGCCCAGTCCCATTTTAGCTTAGCAGTCTTTTTCAACTATGCGTGTTTTTGAGCGCAGCGTGGTGTTCCGGATTCTATCTATCCTCTTCACGCCTAATATGCTGCACTCGATCGCTCGTTGGCAAACCTTAAGTTTGGACTTTTGATTTTCGGTCAGAGACCATGTTTGCGCACCGTAGGTTAGGACGGGCAGGATACACATGTCGACGAGTTTGCGCTTAAGTGTTAATGGAAGGTTTCCCTTCATAAGGTCTTTCATGGGCCAGTAGCTCTTCCAGGTGTTTTCGACGCGTCTTTCGACTTCCTTATCTTGTCTATTACTGAAAGAGACTACCTGGCCCAAATAGATGTCTCATCAACATATTGTATTATCTGCCCATCTACCATAACCCTACGTTTCGTGCTATTGGTCATAAGTTGGGTTTTAGCTCCATATTAATGAACTGAAATAATTACTTTGCTCACCCGCGACCTTAGGATAGCCACGTTTATGTAAAAAAATGCGTGTTCATGCGGTTCCTCCACCTCCTTACTATGAACACACACAAATAAAAAAAAAACAACTATCACAAGCACCAAACTACACTGACGCGCTTCGAACTCAACCAGAGCTCATCTTCAGAGTACCTACCGCAACCTTTCATTGTTTGTGTTTGTGTATGAGACTCTAACATTCGGTAGCACAGTGAATGGTTGCGGTACTTTGAAGATGAGCTCTGGTTGAGCTCATTGAAAATCTTTTTTTATAATATTTTACGACAGTTGTCATTTTGAGGTTATTTCCACGCCCTAAAGGCTTCCACAGACTGAAGCGCGGGGCGTGCGCGCGAAGCCACGAACGGAACGTGCGGAGCGCGCTTTGGTCTTTGGAAGGCTTTAAAATTGTCTATACCAAGTCATTGAATATGATGATAATCCTCCTTGTAATCCTCCATTCACAAAAACCGTGATTGACAGTTTAGGGGTTTCCAAAGTAAATTAAAAAAAATACTTTAGTCCCTAGAGATTAAAAAGGAGCTTTAGTCCTGATTTGCAGAGACTAAAGTAACATTTTAAAAGCATGAAAAGTGAAAAATATATTATACTCATAAATATAAAAGCTCGCATACATGAGCTGAACCCTGATAGGCGAATTACAAACGTTCTTACCCTTATTCATATTATGCAAATGATAATGTCACATAAACATGCGTTTCTACATATTTCTTGTCATATATCATTTTAACAAGCACCCAGAAGTCAGTTATAATTATGCATCATTAAAAAGGACATTGCTTTAACTGCGGCTAATGATTTAGCACTTGACACGCTGACACTGCTTTTTTATGATCTTACATAATTTTGCCATTGGAATCATCTTTATCAAGTTGCTGGTATGTTTTCTGGAAACTTAGACATTGAGGATGCAGGGACCGATGAAGGATTGACGTCCTGGAGATGTGGTGCTAGAGACGCATGCTCAGAATAAGTTGGACCCCATTGCACTAACGTGTCCATACTTAAACATGAAACAAAGACTGTCGTCGATTGTGTACTTATGCTTATGGAACGATTGGCGATTCAGGGTGGGGTTGAGGGTAAGAGACCACGTGGTCGATCACCAAACCGATGGACAGATACCATTAACAACAAGTACAGTCGAACAAAAGGTCGCCTTGACACCCTTAAATGTCCATTTTGCTTGCAGTGGCTAGACATCTGTCCGTACCAATCCAAACCAATGAACTTCAACGGCTGCAAGCAATTTTGTTTTAAAATTGGGCAGGCCTCGCTTTTGTCGACTGTACATACCAAGATTCCTGTGGCGGAGTGCGCTCGCCAGGCAACCATTAGATAGAGCTCGGTCCCACTATGTCGTATGACGGATTCCGATTTTAATCGGGTGTCGGCGTCTCTGTTCACACTAGTCGGCTGTCGGCCACGCCCGCACAGTCATTTCGAGGCTTCTGTACACGATTTCCGGACGAGGGCTGACAAAACACGATATGTTTTGTCAGATCCGACACAAAATCGAATAGCTAATAAGCAAATAGCTTCATATAAAATGTTCTGCCACTGGAACGCCTGATTAAAAAACGGACCGACACACCGAGACCGGTGGAGAAGGATTGCGAAGGTAGCGACCGAGGCGGAGGGCGACCCCTCATGACCACGATCACTCTGTCAAGAGTGAACAACTACGAAGAAGAAGATGTATGTTTTCGAGCTGATCACTCTGATCAGCCTTGTGTGTGCGTGTGTGCGTGCGCGCGTATGTATTAACTGTGAAAGACAGTTTTAGATAATGATAATTATAGATTACCTGCTGTACACTATAATTTATGATTGGTGATCAAAAGTTCCTCAGTTCCTCAGTTCCTCAGTGCCTCAAAACAAAAGTCTTTAACCAGTGTGTGTTGCCAGTGATGACATATGGATCCGAGACGTGGTGCTTCACTATGGGCCCGATGAATAGGCTCAGAGTCGCTCAGCGAGCTATGGAGAGGGCTATGCTTGGAGTTTCTCTACGGGATCGAATCAGAAACGAGGAGATCTGTAGAAGAACCGGGATCACCGACATAGCCAAACGGATTAGCTCGTTGAAATGGCAATGGGCAGGCCATATAGCACGTAGAACAGATGGCCGTTGGGGGCCAAGAGTTCTGGAATGGAGACCACGGACTGGCAAGCGCAGCGTGGGACGTCCACCAACGAGATGGACAGACGATTTGGTGAAGGCCGCAGGTTCAGGGTGGATGCAAATCGCTTCCAATCGTAATGATTGGGCATCAGTGAGGGAGGCCTATGTCCAGCAGTGGACGTCCTACGGCTGAAATGATGATGATGATGATGATGATCAAAAGTTATAAAAAATACCTACATACAAGTCGAACATAGAACCTCCTCCTTTTTTTGAAGTCGGTGAAAAATAGTAAGCATCAGTGAGACCGATGCACACAATATAGTTGAAGTGAAGTCTCAAGCATGTTTATGTTACCACTCGACTATGTATAATATGGTATGTATGTATACATATCTCAAAATTGTCATACGATTTGAATTAAATCTCTTTCGATTGCAATGAAATACCGTGATTTCCCAAAACATCCCATGGGAATTCTCAAAAATTACATCGTTCTCTTCATCAACGTAACATAGAAACAACCTTGCCATTTCAACACGCAACACACACACACACACACACACACACACACACACACACACACACACACACGCACGGATGCAGCCATACAAATACTTAGACACACACACCATTTACAGGGTTATTTGTAATTCACTAGCATCCTTTTAACCCTAAACTCCTACCACTTAAACAAATGTTTTTTGTTTTACGACTTTTGTCATAACTTAATATTTTTGGTGTAATAACGTTTTGAAAATTTGAGATTTCCTCTTATTTTTACGATACTCTGTGTATTTGTATGGGAAAAAAAGTGCTTCATTTTAAAAAGTCGTAAAACAAAAAACATTTGTTTGAGTGATAGGAATTCAGGGTTAAGAGGATGTCAGTGAATTAAAAATAACCCTGTATAATATTAGAAGGGTAAATAACGATATGGCATTCAAAATTTGATTCTTATATTTCTCATTAATTATTTTTAAAATGGCTGTGACATAGGCACAGACAAACAGTCAAAATAACGTCAAAATTTAGCTAGCTCATTTGTTTTCCAACAAGATTAATGTATGGAATCCTTGAAGTAATTTAATACGAAACACACTCGGAAATGAAACGTAACTTCTACTACTTAACAGTGACTTTCTATAAAACAAAATAGAACATCACTAAGGTGATAACGCCCCATAAAAACTGAGCAGTTAAAATTAACAAAACTCCTTTGTGGCGGTCAATTTAACGATGGTTTTACGAGCGTCGAACGGAAGAACGATGGACTGCGGCGGTCCTAAATCTTGGTCGTAAAGGGCCAAGATGAAACTTTAATTTGTTGTGTTATCTGTGCATTCGGTAGTTTAAAAACTTTAAAGGAAGGTTAGGAAGGATGCAAACTAATATTTCCCTCTTGCTCACATATTTGTCACTAACTTAATCCTCAATCGTCGGTCCTTCCCTGTTCATTTGTTTACATTGTGTCTTTAAATCAGAGTTCCTTTTCTCACGTGCGGCCTTTTGACATTTTCTCATTGATATTCTGTATATGTAGTGTATGTATATTATATTTTTATGTATATGTTTATTTATGTATATAAATATTGTATATTTGTATTGTTTTTAATATTTTATTGATTAATATCTCTTCATTTCTCCTGTCTGTTGTTTCCGCCACCTACATAAACCTGTTCATATTTGTATATGTATCCAGTATTGGTTGTCTGGAAGAGATCGCTTTTGAGCGATAAGACCGCCTATTGTTTGCCTGATTTTTTATTGTTATTTGTAGAACAAGCGAGAGGTAAATAAGGTTTTGGGTTCTACTAATGCCGGCATTTGTATCCATTGCAGGAAGAGACTGGATGAACACTGCTAAAGATAAGAAAAAATGAAATTCTTTGGAGGAGGCTTTTACCCTGAAGGGGTCCACATTAGAAGGAGATTAAATTGCATGAGTAGTAGATTTAGTATGGTTACTTAGAGATATAATTATCGAATATCAAATTAATTAATTCTATCTAATTTTTGTGGAATGATATAAAGCTATTTATTTATATTTATTTAATGCCGGCAACTATACTGAGTATCGAGCCAACTGAATTGTGAATCTGTACCGGGTGGGTCATTATTTATTAAAACTTCAACCGCCTCACTTTTGTGGTGAACTTTTCGATGAATCGGCTGTAGATTTCATTACTGTTTTAGGTTTTTTTGAAGTAAAACTTCTTTAGGCACGCTTGACTTGGGGAGTAAGCTGGTGAATGCGTTACGAAAAGAGGCGAACGCGGGGGAGGGGGTGTCGGGGGGTGTAGGAGCAAGAGAGAGCAGTGCGTGTCAGGGTGTACAATCTTAGTACTAGGCTTGCGTTTGACCACAACCATGCCAGATGGAAAACGAAGGAATAAAAGCACGGACCGTAAATCGATCTAAAATTGAGAAAAGCTTAGTAATGTTTGTTACCCAATACTTCCTTCACAGTTTCGCCTAAGGCCATATGATTTATTTCTCTTTTTAGGGTTCCGTAGTCACGTTGGCACTCGCGGTACAGACCCAGAGTCTAGTGCGAAGGCCGCTGTCATGTCACATATAAGTACCTATGTTATCACTTAAGTAACAATGTGTAATAAGTAATTCCGTGTACTGTGTAACTTCATTGGTTAATAAATTATTTTATTCTTATTCTTATTCTTAACTAGGAACCCTTACAGTTTCGCCATGTCTGTCCGTCTGTCTGTCCGTCCGCGGCTAAGCTCAGAGACTGTTAGTACTAAAGAGCTGTAATTTGGCATGAATATATATATCAGACACGCCGACAAAGTGGTTGAATTAAAAAACCTAAAAAAATTTTTTTTAGGGTAGGTACCTCCCATAGACGTAAAGTGGGGGTGATTTTTTTTTCTCGATTAACCCTATAGTGTGGAGTATCATTGGATAGGTATTTGAAAATAAATAGGGGGTTTCTAAAACCATTTTTTGATAAAGTGAATATTATCGGAGATATTTACTCTGAAAGTTCAAAATAATGTGTCCCCCCCCTCTTACTTTTGAACCACACGTCTAAAAAATATGAAAAAAATCACGTAAGTTAAACTTAATAAAAACTTTCTAGGAAAATTATTTTCAACTTAATCAGTTGAGCAGTTTTTAAGTTTTTGTAAAACGTATTTTAAGTCCGCCTATTGTGACGGTCGGGAACTACAGAACCCTACACTGAGCTTGGCCCGACATGCTCTTGACCGGTTTTTTATATCAGAGAGCGGAACTCGACACGCGGTTATACAGCGCCTAATGAAGATTTAGGAGCGATAAATTACATTCGTTTTATTATGCCACATACGGTCAAATAGAAAGTCTTGCGCAGGAAATTAACATCATACGTGTGTACCGACAGCGTCCACAAATATAAATACATATTTACATTATACAAGGTCATCAAAGTTCCCAATCCGCACTGGGCCCGCGTGGGAACTACGGCCCAAGCCCTCTCATTCTGAGAGGAGGTCTGTGCCCTGCAGTGGGACGTATAAAGGCTGGGATGGTGATGAAGGTCATCTGCATCATCCCAGCATCTATACTTCATTTTTTAGCGTTAGAGATAGGGTAAACAATCTTAGGAGTATATTTATTGAAAAACGCTTTTTTAAAAATATTGAAACCAAAATAATGTAAATAACTATATTTCCTTGGTTTCCTTGCTAATTGTTACACAAGTATTTGCTGTGATTTATTTTTCAAAAGTGTTTTTCAATAAAAAGACACGTCAAGAACGCTTACCTTCTTTCTAATGCTAATAAAACCAAGTATAGGTATAGGTCACACTGCAGAGCACAGGCCTTCTTTCAGAATGAGAGGGCTTGGGACCCAGTTCCCACGCGAGCCCATCGCGGATTGGAAATTTAACATACTTTTTTTTTTATTTTTTTTTATTTTCCAAATTTAAAACAATAATATTTTTACAATTAAATAGCATCGTTAAACCTGAGTCAGGTTTGTCTCGATGCTTTATACTAAGTACACCATTGAATTTCTATGCAGGTGTGTGCAGATTTCCTTACGATGTTTTCCTTCACCGTAAACCTTATGGTAAAATTTAAATTTAAATGTTACTATTACAGGAATCACTCGTATATATGTAGGTACAAACCCGAAAATAAATGCGTTTGATTGAAATTTAATGAATTATTGGTCAACATGCTTGCTAACAACTCTCTTGTTAGATCAAATTAATCTAAATTTTATCACAAATATATATCATCTAAACAGTTAGGTATGAATCTTCTTTTTGTATTTATTTTTCAACTTCATTTTTTATTACTTTTACTGTCATCCCGTGAAACCATATATTTCAAACTAAATACAAACTGAAATATAGATGCACAGAAAAAACCCCAGAAAAAAGACCAATGCTGGGAATCGAACCCAGGTCCTCAGCGTTCCGTGCTGCGTGCTTACCCCTACACCATCACTGGTCTAGAGGTTAGCGACGAATTTTTCCCATACATCGTACATTTCAGTCTGTTATAATCACCTTATGCAGTGATAAAAGATACTTCATACCTAACTTGTTTAAAGTTGCACAGTAGCGCCATCTCTTGGTGAGCGGTTAGTTCCGAAGGAGTGTTAAGTCTCTCGGTAGAGGGCATAACATAGATGCGCGTTTTATCACTGCATAAGGTGATTATAACAGACTGAAATGTACGATGTATGGGAAAAATTCGTCGCTAACCTCTAGACCAGTGATGGTGTAGGGGTAAGCACGCAGCACGGAACGCTGAGGACCTGGGTTCGATTCCCAGCATTGGTCTTTTTTCTGGGGTTTTTTCTGTGCATCTATATTTCAGTTTGTATTTAGTTTGAAATATATATATCATCTAAGCTGACGAAACTATCTTTGTTTATAATTCAAAGTTATTTATGTATAATACGATCTTAAGTCGCTGTAAACGGATTTGTCGGCTAAAGTCGGCTTACGTCGACCGCGCCGCCTAAACCGACAAGTATGCGGTTTCAACACGGCGACAGGCTACAAGCTTAGAATATATCAATTCGACCGTATATTAATAGTCGAAGAAAGTTTAACGACACTGTGGCAGTTTGTATAATTAAATAAACATTTTATTGGACCAACACAATGAAGACGTTGAAATGTAGATTACTCTGTCCATCCTGGATTAAATGGACAAAGGCAATTAGCTTAAAAAAGTAGTGATAGCTTAATGTTTTTTTATTATTATTATTTAATATAATAATCAAGAACACAAATAAGCAAGGTTGGAGTTATTATGCCACTATTGGAAAACCCACTAGGGGTTTATGTATAGTAGGCGAGTCAGAGCGGTTCAGTACAAGTTTTAATTCTAAACTAAAGTACCACTAAATAGATAATACTTTATTGTCACACTCTAGGTTGAATTTTTTGATTATTTTTTTACATTCTATGGGGTTGGTGGCAGTGTTTATAACTTTGTTTAGCAATTATTTTTTTATTATGAGAGAGAGGAAACGAGCAAGCGGGTCATCTGATGGGAAATGATTACCATCGCCCGTAAATATCAATAACTCAAAAAGAGTCACTGATCTGTTGCCGGCTTTTGAAAGGAAATATAAACCCTTTTCTTGAAAGCCCCGATGTTATAGTTCTTTGTCTGGAAACACTGCTGCCGGAAGTTGATTCCACAGTTTCACTGTCATTTTCAGCCAAAGAGGTCCAAGGCACGTCAAACAGATCGGTCCTGCATCATCCGCATAAAATGCTTTCCCATAATCTTAACCAGGTCGTCGCTCCATCTTGTTGGAGGCCTACCGACACTGCGTCTTCCAGTCCGTGGACGCCACTCAAGAACCTTTTTGCCCCATCAGATCGGCCGTTACTTCTACGAGCGATGTACCCTGCCCACTGCAACTTGAGTCTGGCGATTCTTCGAGCTATGTCCGTAACTTTAGTTCTTGCGCGGATTTCATCATTTCTAATGCGATCCCGCAGAGAAACTCCAAGCATAATATAGGCCTGTCCATCGCGCTCTAAGTGACTTTGAGCTTTCTTATGAGGCCCATCGTTAAACTGGAACTGAGTCCAGTTTCACTGTGCGTGGCAGGAATTAGTATTGTATGTGAAGTTCGCTATCTCCACTAGACACCCGTGGAAACTACAAGCCATACTCTCTCAAATTGAGAAGACGCCTATTCAGGCCGTTGGTGAGTCTGGTCCTCATCGTAGGTACTAATACGACCGCCATCGTAGAATTACACGACCTTGCATTTAAAGTATGTATGAATACTCAGACTTACCGTTATTTCTTATTCTGAAGTATCTCATTGTCAGTATACTTAAATATACAGTTGGTCCACTTAATTGTCTTCCCGTTGAGAGGGCAGTATTATCGGGCTAGGTGTCGGCCGCGGCCACACGCGTGGATAATTAGTTGGCCTGGCTGACCAAATACTGGACAGTGCGTGGTCTAATTTAAAAGAGGTAGAGAGAACTCATTAGGAGGGAGGGACTTCATTATACGATTTTATTTAACTTGCCATGTTAGTTGGGTATGTATTACAATACCGAAGTACGAAAGACCGAATGTATTAAAACATCGAATGGGTCAAAAGACCGACACGATTTTTTTCTGAAACCGTAAACTTTTCAGAATTTATTAAAACGGCATCATACAGAACCCATTAGGTTAGGTTAGGTTTGTTTTATAACAATCTTAAAAAGTTAACGGTTTCAGAAAAAAATCGTGTCGGTCTTTTGACCCATTCGATCTTTTAATACATTCGGTCTTTCGTACTTCGGTATTGTAATACATACCCTGTTAGTTAGTAGTGTAGCTTCGCTCGATTTAAAGCTAAAAAAAAACGAATTTTTATGAAGATAAGATAAAGCTAGATCGATTTTATGCCTCCGAAAACCCGTTCCATAGCAGGTATCATAGAAATCTATAGCACCGTTTCCATAGATCCCCGAAATAAATAAATAAATATACAAGTACTAGCTGTTGCCCGCGATTCCGTTTGCGAAGAATTAAAAGTAGCCTAGACCTATTCTCAGACCTACCAAATAAAGACAAAATTCATAAAAATCGGTCAAGCCGTTTCTGAGGAGTTCGATAACAAACACCGTGACACGAGATTTTTATATATTAGAAAGATTGATCGTTTAAAGGTATTAAGAAATAATTAAATGGTGAGTGTTAAGCCCCTAATACGCACTAGGCTAGCGACTGAACTACAGAACAAGCCTTCTTAATCTAAGAAGTGAACTGTACGGAAGTAGGACGCCTTTAGAATGTAGATGAGGGCCGTCATGTTACCAAAATAAGACCACCGTCGCAGGAATCATAACTATGCATTTAACGCATCCAGTACTCCGGCCTACCGTTATTCGTTATTTTAAAGTGTCTTCAGTATGCTTAATATTCAGTTGGTCCAGTTAATTGTGTTTCCGTCGAGAGGGCAGTATTATCAGACTAGGTGTCGGCCGCGGCCACACGCGTGGATAATTAATTGGCCTGGCTGACCAAATACTGGACAGAGCCAGAGCGTGGTCGAATTTAAAGGAGGTAGGGGTTTTCGTTCCACTTTTATTACTCTGACTTTATGATTAAATAAATAAATAGTTTAGTCGTGTTAGACTACCACAACAACACAACACAACAGCAACATTTAGTAGCACAGTGAACGGTTGCGGTACTCTGATGATGAGCTGTGGTTGAGTTAGAAACGCGTTAGTGTAGTTTGGTGGTGGTGATAGTTGGTTTTATGTGATTTGTGTGTGTTAATACAGTATGGAGGAACTGCACGAACACGCATTTTTTACATACACGTAGCTATCGTTAAGTCGCGGTTGAGCAAAATAATTGTTTCAGTTCATTAATATGAACCTTCGTAAAGTAAAGTAACGGCTGATTCAATAAATTAAATAGTTAGGTACAGATTAAAGTAATAATACTCGTATAGATAAATTACCGAGAGCGTGGAATTTCATATGTAGTGGTATTGTGTGTTTATAGGCATTGCAGAGAGAGAACTCTATATTATTCGCTACCTAGTCCCAAAGTAAGCTAAGCAAAGCTTGTGTTATGGGTACTAAGCAACGGTTAAACATACTTATATAGATAGATACATACTTAATATTAAACACCCAAGACCCGAGAACAAACATTCGTATTTTTCATACAAATATCTGCCCCAACACGGGTATCGAACCCGGGACCTCAAGCTTCGTAGTCAGGTTCTCTAACCACTAGGCCATCTGATCGTCTAAAGCCTAGTTTATCTATAGCCTGGTGATAATGATTTCGTACTCTATTCCCCGCTGCCCGCTGTTTCCTTGCACCTCACGCCCTTCGCTCTGGTATGCCCTAAGTAACCAGCACATCCGACACCCGAAACGTGTGTTTTGTGCGAGATCGCCGCTGTGTGTACAGTCAACAGTCCATGGCCCTTTGCCCGATATGGCCCTTTTGGTTACGAAACGAAGGCGGTCAGATGTGATTAGATACCATTGTAGTTTAGCGCGGCGACCGGATTTGGCTCACTTTCTCCTTGCTCAAATTGCGACATTTTAAGGGGTTTCCTAGATTATCTGTGGCGGTGCCAAAATCATCATCATCATTTAGCCGAAAGACGTCCACTGCTGCTGATGTTTTTTCGTTTTAAGACGTGATTGATCCGTTTATTTTCACTATGAAGGTGTACCTATAGATAGGTATAAGTAACATAAGGCTCTATTGTGCAAATGATCTGTTTTTTACAAGTTTTTTTTACGGGTCGATGAAATTTTGCATGTGTTTTGTGTATGTAAATCGGGTGATAATGCAATATTATTATAACATGGAACTGATCTGATGATGGAGCTGGGAGAGGGCCATAGGAACTCTGTAATAAAACGAAAAAAGTAAAATATAATTGTTAACAAAAACTTTTGATTCTTAAATGCGCTTTCAGAACGACCGCCATTTCAAAAAACATATCAACGTCTACTACTGAAGGTTGTCTGGACACAAACTCACCCGGAATAGGTACTGTGGTACAAATTCCTTCGAGATTCGACCGCTGCGTCGCGCCGCTACCGGACCGGTCCGGTAATTACTCGGCTCCCGGTAGTTCCGACCTAATTGGGTGCCGGCACGGTTCTCGCTACCGGCACTAACCTCATACTACGAATGAATTGAATGAATTACTTTGCTCACCCGCGACCTTACGATTATGTAAGAAATGTGTGTTCATGCAGTTCCTCTACCTCCACGCTGTACGCTGTGTACGCTGTACACACAAATCACATAAAATCAACTATCACCAACACCAAACTAACACAAACTGACACATTTCTAACTCAACCAGAGCTCATCTTCAGAGTAGACCACACGAGATTTTTATATATTAGACCAGCTGTGCCCGCGACTCCGTCCGCGAAGAATAATGTATAAAAAATAGCCTACGACCTATTCTCAGACCTACCAAATACAGAGAAAAAAAAATCGGTCAAGCCGTTTCGGAGGAGTTCGATAACAAACACCGTGACACGAGATTTTTATATATCTTCTAGATGACACGTTTGGAAAAATATGAACAATAAGTACCTAATACCAAACCGAATCGACGTTATTATTATGCCAAACGCTAACTATACGTCGTTTGTGGCAGAAATATCTCTAGGTATACTAATGAGCAATTGATTAAAACTTTACTTAAGTCTATAATTCACTAGTGTCAGTCTCGCGGTCTCCGGCGCGCATGGCAGTGAACAGTGAATCACCGTCCCGATTCTCGACGCAAATAGACGACAATACGACTGTCGCGTGCGCAGAAATAAACGCCCATTGTGGACCACCTTAAAGCTTGTTGTTAGTATCGACGTGTGTAGATACCTAGTTTATATTCACTTTTTTCAATGGATGGATGATGTGATGGTCCCAAAGGAAGATCAGCGCTGTTCGCAAGATCGGCACTTTGCTGATTTGGGAACATTTCGTGATATGCGCATTTTTTTATTTTATTCCTGTGTCATTTTTGAAATGGTTTGATATCACGAATAAATGAAAGTTTGTATGGGGGAATCAACAATCGCTGAACCAATTTAGATGAAATTTGGTAAGTAGATACTTTGAGACCCTGGAAAGGCCATAGTATAGTTGTTATTAAGTACAGAAACTTACATAGTTTACACGGGATTGTGATAAAATAATTCTTGACTGACGGAGTCGCGGGCAACAGGTAGTAACTAATTTCCTAATTTTTAGGACTTATCACGAACTGCTTATTGCTAAAATTACCTTGATGTTTTGATCACATTGCAGCGGCAGTGGTCACGAGGCAACATCAGATAGTGAGTCGTGCTCCGGCATCGACCACAGCACATATCAGTGTAGAAAGTTATTTTGATGGTTTTTGAAGTTGGTTTATTTTTTATTTTATATCTATACATATAATAAATCTGTAACAAGTCGGTGTACAGACATTGAAGATATTTGAGAAAAACTGTCTCTAGGGCTATTTACTAGCGCAATAGAACCCAAAACAATGTTTTTTAGAATTATTGTCTGTTTGTCTGTTTATCTGTTTGTCTGTTTGTCTGTTTGTCTGTGCGTTTGTGCGCGCTAATCTCAGAAACGGCTTAACCTAGAAGGATGCGGTTTTCACTGATATGTTGGTATTTTCTTGGATTAACATTTAGTGTTTGTTTCATTTGAATCGGTTCACAAATAAGAAAGATACGTCTATTTTAAGAATTTATAGAACAGTTTTTAGAAGTAGTGACTTGGGAGTAGGTACGGTGGTGAATGTGAACGCGGGTGTGCGGGGGGGGTTCGGTGGGGGGTCGGTGAGGGGGGGGGGGCGGATTGCGGGGGGTGCGGGGGGGGGGTGGTAATTTTTTTTTATATCGAGGAACTAAGGAGAATAATTGATGAAAAAGCAAATTGGATAAAAAAATAAGCTGCCCAAATTACTAATTCCACGCGGACGGAGTCGCGGACAAAAGCTATTCAAAATATAGCTTTTAGCATAACGTTAAGTCTGCGACGCATGATGCATTCTCTCGCTGTGATATCTAAATATATGAAATTAAATTTTTTAGAAATTACGAAAAATTACGAAATTTATTATTAAATTATTTTTACGGGGTAGACCCACACAGCGGTGGCGGGACGACCTGGACATATTTCTCGACGACTGGCCTCAGGCTGCTTTAGATCGGGAGAAATGGAGGATATGGGGGGAGGCCTTTGCCCAGCAGTGGGACATCAATCCAGGCTAGATAATAATAATAATAGAAATTATTTTTTCCAAGAGTTGTTTTCAAAAAAATACACGTTTAAGGGATTTAATTAAACCAAAACTTAATTGATTCCTTTGTGCACTGAAACAATTCATTAACATTAACATTAATATGGACCTCCGCAAAGTAACGCCTGATTCAGTAAATTAAATGATTCCTTTGTGTAACGAAAGTTACCCATATAGTTTGTATGACTAACTTGCGTTACACAAAGGACGCGATCGTGATTTTGTTTTCATTCAGCCCTTCATCATCAGCCTATGTTCGTCCACTGCTGGACATAGGCCTCTTCTATGGCACGCCACTGAGCACGATCCTCGGCCACTCTCATCCAGCTCTTGCCAGCCGCCTTGCGAAGATCATCGCTCCACCGAGTCTGAGGACGTCCCACGCTACGTTTGCCGATCCGTGGTCTCCACTCAAGAACTCGTCTACCCCAACGGCATTAAGCCCTTAATTGTGTACAATTTTTTTGAAAACGACTCTTATCACGGCGTCGTTCAGTTTAATTTTCCAAACCCGCTTGTTCGTATAAATATGACACTAAACTCAATAATTATTAATTACATACAAATCGATAGCATTATCAACGAGCATAAAAAACCATTTCGCGAGGGTAAGTGACCGGTGATTCAAGCGCGCTGCATTGCCAAACGTCAAAAGTCACGGGGTCTCCGATCCATTTTGAGCTCTATTTCCAGTTGGCACAGTTGACAGTAGGATGTGATGTGACGAGTGAGTTGCGGGGTTATTTTGAGCGGTCTATATCGGTTTGCTTCCAGGATAGTACTATTTATTCTCTCCCCTTTTTAGCGCCATTCACAAGTCTGGGGCGAAATCATAACCAGTATTGTAGAGCGAATTTGGTTTTCGCTTTTTTATACGACAACGAGCCGAAAGGGTTATGATTTAAGTACAGTAGTAGGTTCCCAATCCGCACTGGGCTCGCGTGGGAACTACGGCCCAAGCCCTCTCATTCTGAGAGGAGGCCTGTACCCTGCAGTGGGACGTATATAGGCTGGGATGATGATGATAGTAGTATTTACTAGTACTTAGTTTAATTAGTGACAGCCTAGTGGTTTGAAATATCTTACAGCTATTAAAGACCTAATTTAGATTCCATGTAGACATCAAGAAATCACATTAAGACTATAAGGCTGACTTGCACAGACCCGAGTTAAATACATAACCCCGCGTTAAGTGCTAACCCAGGGTTAAGAAGTGTCAAAATATATGAAACTGTCATCCTTAACCCAGTGTTTACCAGTTAAATTTTGAATCCTAGTCTGTGCAAGTGGCCCTAATAGAAGGAAAGATAGAAGGGAAAGGGGAAAGGGGAAGACCAAGAAGGACATATTATATGAGAAGAGAAGGAAAGAGCGGAATGTAGAATAAGCTAGAAATTACTCCACTTCAATTTAGCCCGAAACACAGGATTTCCTAGTTCGGGCCCATGAGTTGCTTACTTAGGTTTAGTATAAGGAAACTTTGTACCTATTAAGTTATTCAGTAAAAATCAAATTTTCAATAAATTTATCTTTATCTTATCTAATTCTATAGCTCAAATATATGATGATGATGATGATGATCTATCTCCATCATCATCATCATCATCATATATTTAAGCAGTGGACATCTTTAGGCTGAAATGATGAATTATGATGATGATGTAGACATCATAAAGAGAACCTCTATGCAAAATTTCACTATTCTAGGACGGGGTTTTGGGCTGGACGTTTATGAGTTAGTCAGTCAGGCCTTTTCTTTGCACATGTACAGATTTTGCTAAAGAAACATGCGAATGCTTACGTAAAATCACATTGTCACGCGATATATTATGGTTTCCTCATCAGTTAGTGTCGCTTGTGAACTCGACCAAACATCACCAGGAACAGTATCAACCCAATAAACGTTTCCTGAAGCAATATCAACGTTTAGACCACATATAAAAGCCATAAACAGCTCATGTTTTATTTTATTATTAATAGGAAGCCAGCCGTAAACAATAAACATATGCCATTCAAATACGAACCAGATTTGAGGCCGGCGGATGCGACCGCCATTCATTGGAACCGCGTTTCATTGATTACCATTTTTCTCTTTTCTAGACAAGGACAGCTCATAAAAGGCCATTCATTTCTTTTATTTCTCACGTGCTTCGAATTTTGAATATCATATTTTAGTGGGTGAGCACTGTGAGCAGTATCAACTCCATAGAGTGTGTAGTTTACGTCGAAAAGACTTGCATTGCTAGGTTGCTTTCCTCTTCTTACCTCAATCGTTTTTAACAAGCATCTTTTCTGCCCGATCTGTCTCAAAACGTCCTCTTTAGTTTTCCTTTCTACCCAACTGTTTTCTTCCAGCATCACGTCTCAAAGATTCCAACCTATTTCGAATATTTTAAGAATATTGCTATAACTATACTGCTCGAGTCGATTCAATTCCCAAAAATAAACACGAATTGGTCAATAACTAACGCATCAGAGTGCAATTGACACCGATACCCGCCGGCGTCGATGCTGTCAATGTAGAGTGCATGTCAGACTGTCACGTTTAATGGTCCAACAGCTGTAATTGAGCATCAGATAGACGTGCATTTGTTTTAGAATTGAATGTAAGAGGCTAGATGGACTGGTCAGCTAATTGCGCTCACAGGCGTGAATAAATAATGAAGCATAGCGACGATTTTCCATTTTACAAATTAAATAAATCTGCCCACTTTTGGATTCCTGCTTCGAGGGTTAGTTCATTTCCTCAATAATATATAAGTAGGTGCTACAGGATTAGGTGGCAGGTATGTACGATCATGGACTGTAATTGATGAGCCACTTGCTACTGTTCGTATTTTAGTCGTGTAATCCAAATGAGGATATACGAGTATAAGCGGCTAAACCGAATTTGCATTACACGTCTTAAAAACGAACAGTGGCAAGTTCATCAATTATAGCCTGTCAAGCCTGTGACTGTACATGACACACCGATAGGGTATAATAATGTCAATAGTTTATTTAATTATCTAAATTGTCTTACAAAAGATATCTTGGTATTTAATTTCTAATCACCTTGTTTGCCCACTTGACGCTGACTGGACAAATTCTATTCAAAACGCAAAGGGATGTAGATAAACATTCCGCTAGGTGATAGGTACGAACAATGTGGGGTTTGAGACCGTCACACCCCATTATGGGGTGCAGGTAGGGCGCATTGTTTCACGTCACTAGACGGACGGACACTCCTGTTGAAGTGTAATGGTTTTAAAATCGGTAAGTTGGGAACGGTGTGAAATAAAGCGGGCATAACACTTAAATTTTAAATTACAATACTGTGTGGTGTACGGGTACGTATCAAAATGCATAAAGTTTGAAAAAAATAATGGACGAAAAACATAATGGTCATTGATATCAAGCAATTTTCTTGGAAATCCTCAACTTTACAGGATTTTCATAAAATAAACCTAACCTAACCTAAACCAATCTGTAGATTACACGATTAAAAAAGTTCGTTTAATCAATAGTTACATAGAAAATTTTAGTGTAATATTATGACCATTATGTATTTCGTCCATTATTCGTTTTAAACTTTATATATTTCGATACGTTCCCGTGGTGTACAAAGATCTTTAAGATTAGGTGTAAATCTATTCTGATTTGGTACAGATGACTAAAAAGTTGAAATTCAATGAGGTTGGAGGTGGAATTTTTGACATAAATCCTCACTTCCTATTATAACTGCGTAAGCGTTGTTGTCTGTCTGTCTTTTAGTTACCTCTTCACCGATTAAATGAAGTTTGGTATAGAGATAGTTTGAGGCTCGAGTAAGGAAATAGGATCGTTTTTATCCCGGAAAATTGCATTCATCGCTTTTCCTCAGGAACTATGCAATTTTCTGAGATAAAATTTATCCTATCCCGGGTTTCCCGGAGTCTCAAACTATCTCCAAACCAAAAAAGTTGTAAAAGGCATGGAAGAGATCGCCGCGAAGCGATAACGCCACCAATTTTATTGTTTACCTTATATTTTTTTGTCCATGTACCTACTTACTGGTTTTTCTGTATTGTTTTCTATGTGGTGTACAAAAACGAGTCCTTGTTGTATTGTACTTATACTTTCCACGTATATCTTGCCTGCGCTGCACCGTCGCACGCGCATGTATTTTTAGTAGCTCCAGGAGATAAGCGACTATTATTGTGTTCACTTTATTGCGTTTTGTGTTCATAAAGATACGCTAATAACGGGGAATGGAGTATCAGATGTATGTAACGTAGTATAGGTGTAATTGCTAGGAAGGCTACTCTCGTGTGTACGTACTACTACCGTTAAAGCAATCGTTTGAGATAGATATATATCTTGTTGAGTTTCTTGCCTTGCGCGCCACTCTATCATTTATCATACCTCGGTTGCAACGTTCAACAGTGTTTACTTGTGGCAAGTAATGTGGACTTGGTTACAAGCAATGAACCAAGACCCAGTATAGAACTGGAAGAAAAATCGTACAAGTTGCTTTGCATTGCATACATTGCATACAAATTTAGACGACCAAATGGGTTAGCACGTGAGAACTACGGCCCAAGCTCTCTCATTCGAGAAGAGGCCTGTGAATGATGATGATAAAAAGGATTAAATTTCATTGATGAATACTGTCGCCATCATAAACATTAGAGCAGGCAAGTCAAAGTACTCAAAAATATTATCCTCTAGAACTCTATAGGTTAGGTTAGGTTTGTTTTATAAAAATCCAGAACAATTAATAGATTTTAAATAAAAAGAATTAGGACAAACGATCATTAGGACAAACATTACATTAGGACAAATAATCATTATGGATTTAGATATAGAGCCGACCGCAGTTTCAATCGCGTATGTACATTTTCAGATATTTTTGAGTGCTTTGACTGCTCCAATGTTTATGATGGCGACAGTATTCATCAATGAAATTTAATCCTTTTTATCATCATCATTCACAGGCCTCATCTCGAATGAGAGGGCTTAGGCCGTAGTTCTCACGTGCATTTGGTCGGCTCTATATCTAAATCCCTAATGATTATTTGTCCTAATGTAATGTTTGTCCTAATGATCGTTTGTCCTAACTCTTTTTGTTTAAAATCTATTAATTGTTCTGGATTTTTATAAAACAAACCTAACCTAACCTATGGAGTTCTAGAGGATAATCACAAAAAAGTTGCTGAAAAATTCACGGTTTCCGAGAAAAAGAGTGTTAGGACAAACGATCATTAGGACAAACGATGTTAGGGATTTAGAATGAGACCCACTGCGGCCGTGTTCAGATATTTTTGACCACCTTGAATGCTCCGATTTTCATGATGGCGACACTACCGTAACGAGTGGCGAATAAGTGACGATATCGATTGTAGAAGAAAATAAACATGATAACATTTCTATTCCTCTTCGTATTTCTGTGGTAACTAGTTGTTTCGCGCGGCGCCTCACGACTCCAGGATTATGTAAACAGCGGCCCGCGGGTTAAGCGATGCTGCATGGTGTCAATCCAAGTGCCAAGGGATTTGTTTAACCTCTTATACCGTAACTATACTTCATTTAATTTAGAATTGAAAACCACAACATCATTATATTGCGGCTCGTCAACTATTTCTTACCTAGCACATAGTACAGTACAATAGTCTGGGAGCCGCAAAATAAAATTGTTTTAATGTCACTTTATTTGCGTGTCGTCAATTGTTACTCTAGTACAAATTGTAAAGATATTACAGTTCACGAGCCGCAATATCATGTTGTTGTGGCTTATAATTCTAAATTAAATGGAGTATAGCTGTTGCTTGCGACTCCGTCTGCGAAGACTTCGTCTATCGCTGTTCCATGGGAACTTTCTTTTTAGAGTTCCGTACCCAAAGGGTAAAAACGGGACCCAATTACTGAGACTTCGCTGTCCGTCTGTCTGTCACCATGCTGATCTAACGAACCATGATAGCTATCACGGTTCGTGTAGGTAGACAGTTGGAATTTTCACAGATGACGTAGGTATTTCGGTTGCCGCTATAACAACAAATACTAAAAAACAGAATAAAATAAATATTTAAGGTGGCTTTCATACAACTAACATGATTTTTTTGCTCGATATTGGTAACGACAACACGTAGACGCATGAAATATTAACAAGATATTTAGTTATAATATATCCACTTTAAAAATAAATAGTTAAATTAAAATAAATCAAATATTGAACGCAGCTCACATACAACAAACGTGTTTTTTTGCCGTTTTTATAGATAATGGTACGGAACCCTTCGTGCGCGAGTCCGACTCGCACTTGGCCGGTTTTTTAAAGCTACATGCGTGAATTGGCCATACTGCTTACTTCACGGAAGAGCAAGGAAGTAAGTATTTCATTTAATTTTAATATGGATCTCTGCAAAGTAACCTAATAATTATTATATGTGTGAAAGTTTTGAATGTTTGTAAAAAGTAATCACGCAATATCGGCTGGATGGATTTACACGAAATAAATATGGTATGGTTACTCTGCCGTGCAATCCTTAAACAACAGTAAGTGCAAAGAGTGAGTTTCGAGATAAACGCAAAAAACCCTTTCAAAGCACTTTTTTCCACTTTACCTATAATTATTTACAAATCTTTGAATGTAGAAATAAAGTATGAAACTCACAGAATATAATGATGTAATTAAAAATATATTCTACGCGTCCGGAAATAAAATATTTGGATTTTTCCAAATTTGAAACAATTACTGTACCTTCGGATAGACATTAAATCATAATAAAAACGGATTAAAATGCAGTAAAAATTCGGATCACTGTAAACAAGACTCGTACCCACAATGAGAGTGGTGTTGCATGCATGCTAAACTACAGTATCATAGGCCATTTACTGTTCTTTGCCACGGCAGTACTGTGGTATGGTATGGTATATGATGAAATCCGCGCAAGAACTAAAGTCACGGACATAGCTCGAAGAATCGCTAGACTTAAGTGGCAGTGGGCAGGGCGCATCGTTCGTAGAACTGGCGGCCCATGGGGCCGAAAGGTTCTCGTGTGGCGTCCGCGGACCGAAAGACGCAGTGTAGGTAGGCCTCCAACAAGAAGGAGTGACGACCTGATGAGGGTGGCGGGAACGCATTGGATGCAGTCGATGCGGATGGCGCAAGGCCAATCTGTTTGGCGAGCCTTGGGGGAGGCCTATGTTCAGCAGTGGACGTCTGATGGTGATGGTATGGTATGAAGATAGTTTGAAACCTTAGTACTATCATAGGACAGTTTTTATCCCGGAAAATTGCATAGTTCCCGCGGGATAAGTGATAAGCTAATTCTTCGCAGACAGAGTCGCGGGCAACAGCTAGTAAGTAATAAAATAATTTAACATGAAATGTAATGCTAGAAATTACTTTGATTTCCCAAAACCAGTTTTGGACAAACAACCTTCGTTTACCCAGTCTAGTTTCACCAGAAATCATTAACACAAACAGTATTGTTCAACCCTTTGCTTACCCTCTCCGTTCTATAGCAACAGACAAGGATGGAAGATACGTGGTCCCAGTTCCAAGAAGATCGCGGAATGTGCTCAAACGTGGAGTCGACACCCGATACCCGCGGTCACCAGGCACGACTTCAAAGATAAATGGAGAATTAAGATATCATATGGTTTAGTCTGAATGAACAAAATGTAAATTGGCAATAGAATTGGTTGCGTGGATGACATTTTTGTAAACCTACCGCATCGATTATATTTCATACTAAATACAAACTGAAATATAGATCGACGGCCCCCGCGAATAAACGTGTAAGAGCACTTACACAAGTTTTTTTTTATTGCATAAATGCGTTATTTAACCTATAAGGCACCTCCCAGATTTTTTTCAAGCAAAAATAATGATAAATAACCTATTTTATTGTCACTTCTATGCTTATTCTAGGGAAAATTTTAATACAGAATTCGCTCGAAAAAAGAAATAAACCATTGTTAAGCATACATCTCATCTTTTTTTAACAATAAAAAGCGTGTATCATCGTACGAAGCATGTTGTAGCTTGTGTAAACTTACTTGCACGTTTATTCGTGTTATTTATTTTAAAGTACGTTTTTGTAATGTCTTATGCAATATGCAAGCAAATCAATTTGGTTGTGTAATAGCCTATGTTGTTAAATTTTTTTAAGTTTTAGTGTGCAAATACTTTTGCACCTGTAACTATTATGAATGTAAATTGCAATGGCTAATACATTTATGACAGTAAAAAGCTTAATCTGCAAGCGTACAGTATCTGTTTTTCGAACTGTATACTGAGCGTCTACTAGCTGGGTATTCCCCTAAAGCACGCTACTTGATGTGCAGGGATTTGTCGTATCGCGGTAACACCTATTATTGCGTCAGTCGTACGTAAGCAGTCTGTTTACAAACAACGGGTGTGGCCTAGTTTTTACGTGTATTAATGAATACGTGTGGATTACTGAAACCATGAGTGGATCAAGGTGCAGAAGAATGTTAAACATGGTGTTAAATGCAGACGAAGATGATGGTAAAAACAATAATAAAGGTACGTTGCCCATAATTTATGTTTACCTACTTTTTGTAAGTATTTTTACGAAGTAATAACTTTAAATTTGATTTAACGTGTGTGCGTGTCGATTAAGTGTGACTTAAGCGAAACATTAAAATTATATATGTACCTACATGACTGTATTGTATTATGTTATTGGTAGCGGCTTCGAAGCTATAATAATATAAAGATATAACATGCAGAATTGATCACAGGAAACCGTAGCGTTTTTATGTCTTCAGTCAAGCTCAAAAATCGTAATTATATTTTATTTATTACAATAAGGTCGGCTTCATTAGATGGAGAACGTACCTACAGTCGAGTTTAATTACACCTGAAAAAAAGTCTGATAATAATTATATGACCGCTTTAGCCTAGTTGGTAGTGACCCTGCCTACGAAGCAAGAGGTCCTGGGTTCGAATCCCGGTAAGGGCATTGATTTGTGTGATGAGCACGAATATTTGTTCCTGAGTTATGGATGTTTTCTATGTATTTAAGTATTTATTTATCTATATAAGTATGTTTATCGTCGTCTTGTACCCATAGTACAAGCTTTGCTTAGTTTGGGACTAGGTCGATTTGTGTAAGTTTGTCCCCCTAATATTTATTTATTTATTTATTATTTAATTTAATTCATTAGACAGCTAAAAACGCTTACTTGGCAGAGTTTTAAGGACATTTAATTATGCCTTTTTTGTAATAATAGGTAAATCTGTATATGTTTAAGTAGGTACTAGAGTAAGCCGTCTAAGTGGTAGCTATACTTTCAAATTCTAGTAGGAAGGAATTAATTCGTGGGTATTTAGGTAGAATAAGTATGATGTTCTAGCACAATTATCCAATTTTTACAAGCTTTTATTTAGTTTCACCTGTCCCGTTGTATTTCTGTCTGTCTGTCTGTAATCAAATCTTGCAAGTTAAATTTGACCAACTTCCAGTAGTCAGATTGACTTGAAATTTGGCATACTTATGTAAATTGCGTGACAATACAATAATCCGGTAGTGACATATTTGTAGTCCGGCCAGGATCGTCTCCGCAGGACGGAACTCATCAACGGTTAAAGGCATAGACTTGAAATTTGGTATGCAAATGTAGTTTGGGTGACAATGCAAGTACAGTTAAACAAAAAGTACAGTCAGCAAAAAAAGCTTGTATTAAAAATTAAATTTTTAACAGAAAGTTATTATGCTATTTCTTTCAGATGATGAAAACGACGTCGACAGTGATATGGGTGTTGCTTCAACTTCATGTAAGTGCCATAATCCATTAATTTGATACTAAAATATTAGTGAAGGTACTTACTTACTAGTTATTACTGTAATGATGTAATTCTAACGACGTTATTGTTTGTGATTCAGACATGATAATATCTTAAATGCTTTCTTCATCGGTAACTTGAATACGTTTTTATTTCACTTTTTCCAGGTAGTAGATTTAGTTACCTTTTGAGAAGCTCTATGAATATAGAAGGGGTTGAACAAATTGAAACATACGAAGAACCTCTTTCATGTTACCAGCCTGAAACATACGAGGAACCTCTTTCATGTTACCAGCCTGAAACATACGATGAACCTCTCCCATGCAACCAGGCTGAAAAATGTGAGGAACCTCTTTCATTTAACCAGGCTGACACATACGAAGAACCTCTTCCATGTAACCAGCCTGAGACATACGAGGAACCTCTTCCATGTAACCAGCCTGAGACAAACGAGGAACCTCTTCCATGTTACCAGCCTGAAACCTACGAGGAACCTCTTCCATGTAACCAGCCTTTGTCTCTACAGCCGATTAGCCACGACAGTGAGGTACCCTTAAATGATACTGAAACTTGTTTGTTGGATATTTCTCATCCAATCCAAGAAAATATAGAAGTAACCACAAATGCAAACGACCTTTTGACAAGCAATCGTAATAACTCAACTAGAACTGACAATTCATTACTGAATACCCCGAGTTCTCAAGTTCATAGGAATATATCTACAACGGCAAATTTTATAGCTTCACCAACTGTTTTGTATATAAACAAAGATTATGATCTTCAGAGTATATCAGATATAGAAGGCATTTTAGAAACCATAGAACAGGATAATGACCCACAAAACGCAATGAGAGAGAATCCAACAATACGAAGAAAAAGACAAAGAAACGAACAGACATGGAATGACAAGAAAAATAAAAAACTAAAAAACTCTGGGGAATCCTATGAGAGTACAAGATCAAAAAAAGTAAGAACAGAAAAAACAATGGGGCTATCATGCATTTGTAAACTGAAATGTTTCGAAAAGTTAGATGATAGCATAAGGAAAAAAATTTTTGATTATTTTTGGGCTATTGGGGATCACGAGAGGCAGTGGGATTTCATTGTGAGGTATCTCAAGACTGTGGGAATAAAAAGAATTACTTTGCAACGTAAAAATAACCGAACCCAAACAATAGAATACACATTACCTTCGAATGTTGAACTTCAGAATCCAATCAAAGTTTGCAAGACAATGTTCTTGAATACACTATCTATTACACAGCAAGTTGTTTATACAGCATTAGAAAAAATATCGAAACAGGAAACGCTGACTGACCTGAGAGGTACACATAATAATAGACCCAGAAAAATGACAGAATCTACGGAAGAAAGTGTAATGAAGCATATAAATCTATTTGAAAAAGTTGAATCGCATTATATTAGAAAAGATAGTCAAAGAGAATATTTGGATGAGACATTGAATGTTTCAAAAATGCACCGTCTTTATTTGGAATGGATAAATAATGAAGAAGAATATCAAGATGTTTGCAAAGCGACTAGACGACAATATGAATATATTTTCAACACAAAATTTAACCTATCTTTTCACAAGCCAAAGAAAGACCTTTGTGACACATGTACTATATATAAAAATGCTGATAACATACGCAAAGAAGAGCTTAAAGATGCGTATGATAAACATATTGCAGCTAAAGAAATGGTAAGGCAAATCAAAGAACAAGAAAAACAGAACTTCGACAAAAATGACTCTGTGTTGGCTTGTTTTGATTTGGAAAAGGTCCTCAGTGTTCCTCAATGTGAAGTAGGCATATTTTATTATAAGAGAAAATATCATGTTTACAACTTCACAGTCTACGATACGTTGACTCTTACTGGCTTTTGTTATCTGTGGCATTGCCAGATCGCAAAACGGGGTTCCATTGAGATTGCTAGCTGTTTATGGTTGTTTATAAAAGAGTTGGCTGCACTGGGTAAGAAAACTATATCTCTGTATTCAGACTCGTGTGCAGGACAAAACAGAAATCGATTTGTGTTTGCTATGTTCGCCTTAGCAAGTGAAACTTTTACCGTTAGAATCACGCACAGGTTCTTAGAAAAAGGCCATAGCCAATCTGAAGGCGATTCTATGCATGCCACTATAGAACGAGCAAAAAAGAGACAAACCATTTATAATCCAGACCAAATGTACCACATAATCGAGAATGCAAAAGTTACTGGCAATAAATACAGAATTAAACATATGGAACAAATTGATTTCTTAAACTTTAAAGATACGATAAAAGGCAAAAATTGGTTGAATGATTCTACAGGTCAGAAAATTTACTGGAGTAAGGTTAAAGAGGTAAGCTTTTGTCCTTCAAATGAGCATATAGTTTACTTAAATTACGATTTACAAGAAAACCAGCGTGAACTTCATTATGTTACAAGAACAAATTCCAGGAGGCGAAGAATAGAGCAGCCTATTTTTGGTTTGCCTCCGCCAGTTTACCAAAATTTGCTGCCGGTTGGCTTGCCCTTGTATAAAGACCTCATGAGTTTGTGTGACTCCCAAGCTATACCTCGACAGTACCAAAACTTTTATAGATCTTTGGTACCATCAGGGGAAGCTAACAACCCACAGAGCAGGGCACAGTCCAACATAGAAAATAGTGACGAAGAAGAATAGTTTTATTCTGATTCAGAAAAAAAATGTCTTATTGTTATATTATTGTTAAAATGTCTTATTATTATGTATATAGGTAACTTTAGGATTTAAAAATACGATTATGGTGTCTTTTTTTAATCAAAAAGTTATAAGGAGTAAAAACAAATTTTATGTTAATTTTTTATGTTCGTTATCACGGATTAAATCTGTGTTTATAATTTTGTTACCTGTTAACTATTTTTTACGCTAATAAATGGTTCATATTCATTTTAGAAAGTGTCATTCATTATTAACAATTTCAATATCCATACTACACTTATTTTACATATTTAAAATATGCACCAGGAATAATAAATGCTTTATCTTGATGCATTAAAACGATAATACTAAATCAATATGTCATACAAAAACCCGAAACAAAATCATAACAATCTAATGGCATAACAAATGTTAATTAAAAATCACAAGAACATCCATGCAAACGTTTATTAAGAATAAACATCAAAACGATTTTCGTACGATACATTAGTGTATTCGTCAAATACCTAGTCAATCGCTTATTGTTTTAACACGAATAACAGTGTAAAGTTTCTTGATATCGAAGAAAGGAATAAAAATTCACAAGAATAAAAAAATAATATAGTTTTTCCACATTTTCTTGAAAACCCACGGAATTAAAATTTAATTTAAATCATAAATATATTGTATAATTAATTTCCATTGTTTTTTCCATACATTGTTATAATCTAAATGCATTAGGTAAAGAGGTATTCAAGATTTTCGGTTTTTTATTTTTCCTGTAAAGTTGGTGTTTTGCGAATACACGTTTATTCGCGGGGGCCGTCGAGATGCACAGAAAAAAGACCAATGCTGGGAATCGAACCGAGGTCCTCAGCATTCCGTGCTGCGTGCTTACCCCTACACCATCACTGGTCTCACCAGACCAGCTGAGGACCTGGGTTCGATTCCCAGCATTGGTCTTTTTTCTGGGGTTTTTTCTGTGCATCTATATTTCAGTTTGTATTTAGTTTGAAATATATGGTTTCACGGGATGACCGTAAAAGTAATAAAAAATGAAGTTGAAAAAATATTTAGATAATTTATTGAATCAGGCGTTACTTTGCGGAGGTCCATATTAATGAACTAAAACAATTACTTTGCTCACCCGCGACCTTACAATAGTTACGTTTATGCAAGAAATGTGTGTTCATGCAGTTCCTCCACCTCCACACTGTACGAACACACACAAATCACATAAACACAACTATCACCACCACCAAGCTACACTGACGCGTTTCGAACTCAACCAGAGCTCATCCTCGGAGTTACCACAACCGTATGCTATGCTACCAAATGTTAAACTAACACTTGGTAGCATAGCATACGGTTGTGGTAACTCCGAGGATGAGCTCTGGTTGAGTTCGAAACGCGTCAGTGTAGCTTGGTGGTGGTGATAGTTGTGTTTATGTGATTTGTGTGTGTTCGTACAGTGTGGAGGTGGAGGAACTGCATGAACACACATTTCTTGCATAAACGTAACTATTGTAAGGTCGCGGGTGAGCAAAGTAATTGTTTTAGTTCAAAATATTTAGATACAAAAAGATACTTCAGAGCTAACTTGTCTACCACAACGATTTTAATGTGGGAAGATTTTGAGATGTTTTTATTAGTACGTAGGCATTAGTTGTTTTAAAACAGCCGTAGTGGCCCAGTGGTTGGACCTACGGCCTCTCAAGAGGGTTGTAGATTCGAGTCTCGCACCTCTAAGTTAATCGGAATTTAAATTGCGAAATTAAATTTCAAATTTACCATAAGCTTTTACGGTGAGGAAAACATATACATATACACACCTGAAAAGAAGTTCAATGGTGTGTTTGAAGTTCCCAACCCGCACTGGGTTCACGTGGGAACTAAGGCCCAAGCCATCTTTTTCCTAGAGGACGTCTGTGCGTTGCAGTGGGACGTATATACACACAACAGGACAGGACAGGACAGGACAGGAGGTACAGTCAAGGACTTTCATTCATAAGCCACCATGGAACCATTTCACAGTAAAAGTCATAGTGACATCGCATTAATTAATAAGGAAAATAGCAATGACTTTCTTCTTTTGTACTTCTTGAATGCGCCAGGACCCAGTCTCAAAACCGACAGCAACAAAATTGTAAGCTGAACCGAGACCCTTACAAATAAATGGTTTTAGTTTGAGTTGGAGTTCACATGGATTCCATAGACGACGCATATTTCAGAATCGGTGTATGTAAACATTCGTCGTTTCATTTGTCAGTGGACGAGGGTCCATTGAACCGTCTTTCGTAAATGCGGAATATAGTACAGAACTTACCAGGCTTGTGATGCCGGTGTTTCTTGCCTTTACCGGCAACCACGGCCACCAGCACCAAAAACACCCACAGCCTCATCTTAACATCTACACCATCACTTCACATACACAACACCTAAAGAGTACACCTAAATACAACTAAAAAACACAATCTAAATCATGGTAAAACACTAATCACAACTTTTCACATGAATAAAGATACTTTGGATTTAAAATGCACACTTTTCATTTAAAAACACACGGAATCAGTTCGTAAATACGCGCGGAAACGTAAATATAAAAGCTTGAAAAAGCTCGCGCGAGCGCTTTGAATCACAGCCAAAGCTTGACTGAGCAACTTTGCTTTGAGCTGTAAAGTTACATCACAGATCTACATAGGATTTCCAACTTTAAACTTAGTGCCATATGGCTTTTTGTGCAACAGCGCGATCCACACGTGGATATTACATCACATAGCGGTAACCGGTCTATTCTTTTTTTGTAGAAAACATTATTTAATAATCTGTATAAAAAAGGACATAAGATTTATAGTCTTTTTCTGTACTTATTTGCTTATTTTACTTTAGATGCTAGTACAATTTTTAGTGAGATGAAAAGCTGTTTAAAAATACCTTTGGAGCAAAAGCTCGCTTGACATCGGCGAGCTTTTATCACGTTTTGATAGTGTCGCTACTCGCCGCTAGATGGCGTTGACTGTCTCAAAATTTGTTATTGAAGCTTGCGTAGTTACAAATTGTCTTTGGAACTACGGCCCAAACCTACTTATTCTGAGAGGAGGCCTGTGCCCTGCAGTGGGCGTATAAAGGCTGGGATGATGATAATGATTCCATAAAGTCTGTATCTGTTTTTTTTTCAATAACCCTACAATGCATGACTTTTTTTTCTGAGAAATAAAATTATATGTGATAACTATTGATGTTTGCTGTTAGGGAAAAATAATAAAAAAAATTGAAAACGTGGCGTTTCGGAAAAAAAAGGTTTTTTATTCGTGTTCCTCATTGGGAACTCCATGCAGTAGGGTACAATCGACAGCATAATATACAGATACAAATATAGGGCATATTTTTGGTTTTCACATATTGCATTCTGTCTTAAATGTAAAATTTACGGAAACAACTGTTAGCTTTATTTGGGCACAACTCAAACCAGTATTTTACACAGCCCACCAAAGTTTTTTCTTGACATCTAGGATATTCGATGTATCCTGACATCGTGAGGGGGAAAAATCGCCACATATTGGCCTTTTTTGCATTTTTAGCTATAAAATTAGTGCTGGTAGATGTTCGACCAGCCTTCTTGGTCATCGATGGGCCACATCCTCCATGACCAAGACTTTGTAAGATGTTTTGGTCGAACTTTTTGTATTTTTACTTGGGACTGATGTACTAGCTTGAGGCTGTTGACGTCATGTATCAACAGCATCAGTATTATCCAGAATCAATAATGAGGATGTACAGTTTGTGATGTCATTTATCATCATTCCAGTCAAAAGATGTCCACTGTTGTACAAAGGCTTCCGCCAAGGTTTACCAAACAGACTGGTCCTGCGCCATTGGCATCCAACCCGTTCCCATAACTTTAACCAGGTCGTCGCTCCATCTTGCTCGAAGCCTACGTCTTCCGACCTATCGACACCCTTCAAGAACCTTTTGGCCCTATCGGCCATCAGTTCTACGAGGGATATACCCTGCCCACTACCACTTGAGTCTGGCGATTCTTTGAAATATGTTAGTTACTTTAGTTCTCGCGCAGATTTCATAATTTCTCTTGTGATCCCGCAGAGAAACTTTAAAAGAAATCCACTCCATTACCCTCTAGGTGATCTTGAGCTTTTTGATGAGTGCCATAAGTCATTACTGGAAAAACACACTGGTTTAAGACTTTTGACGTGTTGTTGTATGGTGATTCTGCTGAATCAGAATGTAGGACCTGCTGGTATTTTCTGAGTTGTCATCGACATGGGTTGTTGAAAACAGATGATATATTGTTGAATTTGATGCCAATCCTAAAATTCTAACAAGTGATTCCGATGTTTAATGTTCATTATTTGAAATCAAGTCGCTCGTAACCGGGGTCGGTTCAACTAACTCACAACTCGGCCATTAGCTTTTTTTTGAATGACT